>JARHVA010000109.1:4925833-6396666 GCA_037957365.1 Torreya grandis
TTTCTTGGTCGATTTATCTATGCTTTCATCTCTTGATTTGGCCTACCCTACCCCATACAAATCCTTATGTTTGTCCTTTAGTGAATCCTTCTCTCTTGGTTTCTTTTGCACTTCCATTTTTCAATTTGGTACTCATATCTTTCTAAATATGGCAAACTCCACGTGTCTAAAGACTTAGACATCTGGCCTTACTTACTTAGAGAGCATCCATACTCGACTCACTCGACTAAATTTATGCATGTACACACCTGAAGAGTTATTTTTTGGGCCTAAAAGTGACATGCTTATGAACTCAAGACAAATAAAACAAATATAAGCAAAGATTTGGCTTGTGCCAAATTTTATTCTAGTTAACACAACATAATCAACTTATGACCAACAAGTTGATGTTTGATGGTGCAAGTCCCATCTTAGTAACTATAATGCTTCAATATATTTCCATTTAAATTCCTAGGGATCATTTCACCCATCAATGTACACAACTTGTATGCATTAGTATCAAATATACTATGAATGATATAGGGTCCCATCCATCTAATCTACAACTTTCTTAGGTGTTTGAGGTACTTTTAATCATATAACAAGACCAATGCTCCTTCAGTAAGTACCATACATGATATTCTTATCATACCATAGATTTTAGAATGCCTTTTATACTTTTTGACTCCATCTTGCTTGGGCATGTGTCTTGTCTAAGTTTTCTAAGTCTTCCAATCATGTACTCAAAGACTCTTGGTCATATAAATGACCAATTAGTGATATGTGCAATGAGGGAACTATGAATTCTATTAGTAAAATTGCCTTTACACCAAAAACCATTTGAAATGGTGTTTTCTTGTTCAAGTGCTTATATGTAGTGTGGTAGGCCCATAAGACTATTGATGCCTAGTCATCCCAATACTTGTGACAAACATTGCATATCTTTATGAGGCATGCTCCCAATATCTTATTGTATACCTCAATGGTGCCATTCACTTGGGGATGATAAGGTGTTGTCTTATAGTGCACTACTATGTATTTAGTTAGTAGGATTTGAATGGTCTCATTGGTGAAGTGCATGCCATGGTTGTTAGTCAAACTAAGTAGGCACCCATAGTGAATGATGATGTTTTTACATGAAATCTTTAATCAATGTGACCTCAGCCCACTTGGTGAAATAATCTATGGCCAATAGAATGTATCATGCACCTATGTGCCTTTTAGTGGGAGTAATTAGTCTAACAAAGTCAGTGGCCCATTTTTCAAATGGAACCTGGGCAAAGATGGGAATGAGAGGTATTTCATCCTATTGGTTTAGATTTTTTGTTTGCTATTATATGTCACATACTTTGGCATAATATTTTACATCTTGAAACAGAGTTAACCACCATAGTCCTAATTCTTGTACCTTGCACATTGTAGCATATCTAGTGTAATGGCCTCAAACAATCCCTTCATGTACAGCTTGTAATACTGAGTCCCATTCATGCTCTTGGACACATTGGTTTAGGACCTCATCATGGCTAAATTTGTATAATTCCCCACTAATGAGCTAAAAATGGGCTTCATGAACTCTGAACTACTTCTTTTCTTTAGTTATTATAGTTTGGGGCACAGATCTAGACATTAGAAATGTGGTGATCTCTACCAAGTCTTCTTATATGTGCTAGACCCTATAAAATTGTACATCTGACATATCACCTTCAATAGGTGATATTACATCACCAAATTTGATGTGGGACAAATGGTTTGGGGCTAAGTTTTATTTCCCCAATTTGACTACAACAGAAAACTGGAACTCTTGAAATAAAACTATCCATAGACATATACACCCATGGATGATGGGCTTGTTTACTAGGTACTTAAGCACCTCATGATTAGTGAATTAGATGAAGGTGGCTGCCAACAAGTATTTCAAAAACTTTTTCAATGCATAGACCATGGAAAGCAACTCGTGCTCAATTCTAGTGTAGTTTTGTTCTACCTTTGTTAGTTTTCTACTTTCAAAAGAAATTGAATGGTCCATTTTCCCCTCACCTAGTTGCATTAGAATGGAACCAATAATAGTACCAGATGCATCAATATGGACATAGAATGGATTCATTTAGTTAGGAAATTATAATATTAGTGTGCTTGTTAATTTGAGCTTCAAGGTCTCAAATGCATCTTCTTATGTCGTGCCCCAGTAAAATGGGCCATCTTTTTATAAGAGCTCTTCTAGTGGCATTGAAATATTGGCATAGTTACTTATGAACTTCCTATAGTACTTATAATGGAAAATAAATCCATGAATATCCTTCTATGTTGATGGGGTCTAGATTTGAAGGATGATGGATATCTTCATAGGATCAATGAGTAAATCATCTTTGCATACGATATGCCCAAGAAAAGTGCCAAATATTATTGTGAAAACACATTTCTTAAGGTCAAAGGAAATATACAACTACCATCACCTCTCAAACATCAAGTGTAAGTTGTCATAGTGATTCTTCACTAATCCATACATAGTTTAATAATCTAAGCACACTTGGAGGAACTTGTGAATGAAGTCCTTAAAAGTGATGATCACCACTCAAGAGAATATGGTTGGCACATTATTTAATCAAAAGGGCATCATGATGTATGTGAAATAACCCCATTCTATCACAAAGGTATTTTTTGGCTTGTCCTCCTCCTCAATATAGACTTGATGGTATCTTGAGAATCTATCAATAAAAGTGTATATCTCATAACCTGTGACACCATTCAAGACTTCATCAGTGAATGGAGTTAAAAAGGGGTCAGTTATGAAGGTAACATTTAACAATATGTGGTTGATGCAAATCTAGATGCACCCATCCTTCTTGATTTTAATGACTATGAGGCTAACCCATTCATATTATTGCACATGGTAGATGATACCTATGGATACCATACCATCAATATCTATTTTGACTTTGGCATAAAGATTGAGTTTCATCTTGTAAGGTTGCTTCTTGATAGGTCTTGCACCATTGACTAACTTGATGCTCATATTCCTAAGGGACGGGTGTGTGCCTTTCATGTCTTAGTAGTTCTGAGGGAACAAGTCTTGAAATTATTTTAGGAGGTCCATAATATGTGCCAATTCTACATCAAACCAATAGGTGCCTAGAGTAGCAATCTTTGGTTCCCCTTCTGAGATGATACCTACCTTTGTCATTTTTAGTGGCATGAAGTAGGGCCCATTCTTCTCTTGATGTGAATCCTCAAATTGTCTACTACCCTCATTTGTTTCTATTTGGAGGTGGGTAGGGTATCCTTCCTATTGAGTGTTATCCTCAAGTTGGTGCACTAACTTCCTCTTGCCTATCAAAAGTGTCCAATTGCATGCCTTTCATGTTTCATCATCCTCATCACTAGAGTCATTATTGAGGGTTTTCTCTTCAAATAAAATTAGGAGCACCAACCCCTTTTCACCAAATATGTCTTTTAGTAACTCATATAATATTGTAGTGTCCTCAAACACTGAACTTTGAACTATCTATAATAGCTCAATCAGTGTAAGGTTTTTTGAAGAAAAAGAGAAGGTATGAACAAACCACTCATGTACATCCCAATCAATTATTTCATGGTGCATCATGTTGACAACATATCAAGATCACACCAATGTCGTCAAGGTCCTATAGAATGCATGCACCCATAGATTCCTTGGGGAATTTTCACCATAGACAGTCCAAGTTTGTTTGTAAAGGTGCACATGTGCTATGGGTTCAGAGTTGCCAAAGTAGGCTGAGATGTCTAGGTTCTCATTGCTCTTCCTAAATCTAGTATAGATGGATACTTTCACATCTTGACAAGTTGTCAAGTTAAGCCTTTGAAGTACCCACCAATGAGTGAAAATGTTCTTCAATGTATACACTAATGTACCCATTCTATGTACCTCTTTTAATAAGTATGACTCAAGGTCACAAACATATTATTCCATTAGATTTCTCCCTTCATATTGTGGGAGTGCCAAAATTTTACCTTTATTTAGGTGAAACACTCTCTTTCCCTCTTTTTGGTGCAAGGGACTCATATTTTTGAAGTGTGATCAATATGGACCCAGTCTATCCTTATTCGTTTTGGTTTCTTCATGCATACCAATAAACACCTTCGACTAGTTGTATCATATGTTTCCTCAACCTAATAGTTGTAAGCAACATCGATAGTACCTGAGGCTGATTGTCCATCTTCTCAAGAGAGGACTCCTTGATCATCAAGGTTTAGTGTCTTGGCACCTTACACTATGATTTTATATATGTGGTTGATTTCATCCTCGAGGTCCACACTTCCAACATAGAGGAATCCTTGGTCTTGTAAGAGGGGTATAACTATCCTCTCCTTTCCATTTTCAAATATCATGTAATTCCTCTGAAAGTGCATATATGTGTTTTTTGCATAACACCATGTCATTCCTAGGATCATCAGGTAGTTATCTTATTCTACAACCTCAATCACCTCAAAGTCAACGTAAAATTTGGCACCCATGATGTCTACAACTATGCTCTTTAGAATTATGATAGGCTATGTTTGAGTCTTGTTGGCCATGAAAAGTACATGAGGGGAAGGCCTCAAGGTTGGCCTACCCATTTTTTCCTAGGTGTTCTTAATAAAGATGTTGAACTTGATACCTATGTCTATAAGGATCTTATAAATAAACCATCCATCAATAGTGGCATTCATGAGGAGTTCTTGGTCATACTCTACATTATATGTATGGCAAACTTCTCATGTCCTCTTTATATGTGGCATAAATTCAACTATCTATTGGCTTGCATGCTTTAAGAGCAAGTTAATATAATAGGGGTAACATCCTCTCTATTTGCAAAAGGCATAGGATCTCCATTAATTGTTGTATCTCAACCTCCTAGCTATCTTAATTATTTTAGGAAGAAGCCTATACTTATAGATCTCATGCTAGTTAGATCTCCCCTTGTAGGTTTTGGATTACACTCATGGCTTACTATAATACATCCTTTTAGCATGTTGGGTCTTGGTAAGGCATAGCTTTGGGTTTAAGCCATGTTATGCACATGGTGTGACCTTTATCCCCATATTCCAAGTGTAACTCAAGTATTGGTGTAATTGGCAGTTGAGTTGTGAATCCATTATGAATAATCGCCTACACTTTGACCATCTCTATGTGGGTCAGTTCTTTTGGGTTCAATTTATCCATATTTGGCTCGTGCCTAATCATTTGTGTTCCCTTTTCTACACTAGGCCTAAGTTGGGTTAAATTTTTATACAAGTCAAGGCATTCCTTGACCTTATGGGTCCCTTAACAATATCCACATGTGGATGTGTAGGGAAATCACACTGATAGAGTTCTTTCAAACCATACTTATAACATGAATGGGGTGGGAACCTTCCACCACTACATCTTCCAACTTACCCTTTGGTACTTCATTAAATTTTGAAACCTGTGTTTTGCTAGCCATAGAATTCACTCCCTTGGTTAGTCTACTCATCAACTATTGTAGTGGCCTGGCATGCACCTCTTTCTGTGTTTTTGTGTATCTCATCAATCACCTGACAATTAGTAGTGGTAAGGGTGTAGACATCACAAAAATGACAATATATGGTTGTGTTAACTTGGCTATCATGTTATAATAAAGGATAGTTGTGAACATCATGCACCTCTTGATAAACTTCATAGCTTAGAAGTAGGGGTGTGAATATTCCTTCATGGGTAGTTATTACTATTATGGCCTTCCATTTTGTCGTCAGTGCACCATAATCCACTTCTAGCATCTTACGATGAACTAGTGGTAAGATTTTAGAGTTGGGAGGCCATAGACACAATCTACACCTACATAAATGCACTAATCTCAATATTTATTCTTTTGCTTACCTCAGATCTAAGCATGACTTTAAGCACTTTGTGAGGGTCTATAAAATTCTTCATGGAAATCAATCTTTAGAATGGCACTATCAACCCTCCAATGAACCATTGCATGTGTTGGGAAGGGTAAATGTCATAAGGGAGCTTAGAAAGGAGAGTATTAAACCTTGCATCATATAGGTACACACTTTTTGAGAGTCCTTAGGTAATTTGTTTGAGTATGGTGATGTTTTGCTATTCAAAATCTAGAATGTTAAATTCCTTAAGAAATGCCTCCTTCAGGATATCCTAATCAACCATATCCTAGTTAGGATCAAAGAAATTGTACTAGGTATGGGTGCAATCAAGTAGAGTGGTCAAAAACTAGGTTGCCTTGTGCTTTGATTAGGTTATGCCTTGAGCACACCACTATAGTTCACACTTTATCACATGTTATAATAAATTATTTACACCATGATACTCTGACAAGTGTATGGACATTTCATAGTAGATTTTCTATAGGGGCAGCTAGGATTTGAAGCACTTGTCCCCTTAGCATATATCTTAGTGGTGGTAATTTGATGGCTCTAGCCAATGGGTTAGGCATTGGTCCCATTGTTACTATTGGAACCATTCATGTTGATTGTGTTGTACTAATTTTTGTGTCAAATCACTTCCTACATGATGTTTCCCACTTTGTGTTTCTAACATTGACTGAGTTGGTATACTTGCACTCAAATTTTTTTGTGGCAAGCTAACGCTGACTGATCTAGAGGTAGTTACACTCACCTCCTCATATGGAATTATTTTTTAAATCACAAAATTACACTCCAAGTCAAAATAATGTCTAAAATATATGTGCACAATAGGGTCAATTATCACTTATATACTTTCTTAAAGTGGGGGATTCAGCATGTGAGCACGTACCATAGGTTCAAAGGGGGTAGGCACATCAAACATATATTTTGTCACCAAGTCTTGTAGGAACCCAATGGATTCCACACCTATCAAATACTAAGCTTGATTCATTACTTCATTGTTTGTCTCATCTTTTAACTATTGTATTTCAAGAGATATTTCTCCATGCCCTTCTCACTCACTACCCATTCTCTCAACACTTCTAGGTTCAATATCTTTCATCATTTTACACCATCTCTTGTTATAGGTCTATCTTCTAATCTCTCAGGTGCCAATTTAATCATCCCCTTCTATTGTGCTTCACCTACACATCCCTTTTTCCCCCTTTGTACTACTCTTGTGTAAAAGGACTTTAGCCTTCCATCCCCAGATTTTCAAACCCATAATCCATCATTAACTTTTTGAGCTCTGTGATTAATTCCTTCACAAACATACCTCTATGTTTGCACAAAAAATAATACTCTACTTATTTAGGGCATGGGTATGTTGAAACTATGATGTTAAGCATGTAACTATTTAGTTTTATTTTCCACCATTTATCTACAACTCTAGTCCAAGTGGCATCTAGGGTCTCAATCCTCTCTAGGTGCTCCTTTATCCACTCATAGTGTTAGCCATAGCTTATTTTAGGGTGTGTTGAATATGTAGCCAAACATCAATACACATGCTTAGGAAACTCATAGAGAAAGACCTCATACAAATCATCATACAAGTTGTGCTAAACCCACTTTCTCTACTTTTTCCCTTTGTAGGTTGGATGCTTTAGCGCAAATATTCCCTATAACTATTGCAACCACCTCTCAATGTTTTTGAGGGAGAGTCAGTACATTATTATACTTCACCATTAAAACAACAAAATTTAACATGGGTCTTAGCAACATAACCAAAATGTTGTATAAAAGTCAAGTGGAAGAGGTTATTTTAGTCAGTTCTTGATTCATTACAACAAGGTGTAAACATGGGATTGTATTATTGTGATCAACATTTTACACTTAGTTGCATCAACATCACTTCACATAAGGAACAAGCCTTATGTGCTCACCCTAAGTGTAGAAGATAAAGAACCATGACCCATGTTGGGCTAGTTATGAAATGGAATAACTCATCAATTCTAGGACTTGGTCAATTACAAGAAGATTTTAATTAGATTCAAAGGTGTAAGCCTTTCATGGGCTAAACCTAGTGGTTTATAGGTACAAGCCTTTATGTGGATTATTCTTAGTCATTAGGGCATAGGCCCTTTTATAGCTATAGCCTCATGTTATATCAGCACTTTAAGGATCAAGGGACTACTTTTGATTAAAGTGCTCATACTAGGCTCATGCTTCTTAGCAAGGGTAGGAGTAATAGGTGCATGGGATTTGTATACTTAGTCAATATAAAAGATATGATGATTTCATTATCTAACATAAGAATGCCATTAATGAAATAAACTAGAAACTTGCATAACCTATTCTTTAACATAAGTGTATAGAAAGAATGACATTATAACAATTAGTTCACATTATAATATCAATTTATAGATGTATAACCAAAAATAATGTTTTAAGGCAACCATTATATGTCATTCAATAAAGTTCAAATTAAATAGAGTCCATAGCATCTAAAACATAGTACTTAATTAATTCATTCTACTTAATGGCCTAGGGGCTCACATGTGAGCTTGGGAATATAAAGATAGAGCCTTCATGGCATCTAAGCTATTCATAGATCTAACAATGGCCATTATGCTATATGCAAAATAAATTCTCTAGAGCTTTGCTTCATTAAGTTCTCCTCTTCTGATCACCTCATTTGAGCTCTGTTTATAGCTCTATAGGAATGTCTCTACTAGGGGTAGAGTGTACATGTTAGGTGCCAAGATGGATCCTTAGTAATGATTTACATTGGATTCATCACCTTATTCTTTTTATGCTATGTTTCCACATATCATACAACCTAGAAGATGCCCTGGGAATCCTAGAATTGGTTAACTGCCTACCAACTGGCACAACGTGTAGACTGATTCCTCTAGCTAGTGCCATGATGCCAAAATGTCATCATTCAAAATGATGCCTTGTGATGATATGTCTATTGTGTTAGCATAAATCCTTACATATTTAAATAAGGATCCCAACACTCTTTCAGGCAAGCTACTTGATAATCTTCATCATATAAAACATGTTTCAATGAAATGTGGAAAGAAGGTAACTCGATCTCAATGGGAAGAATAGCATCAATGCCATAAACTAGGGAATATGGAATGGCTCTTATTGGGGTACAATAATTAGTAAAGTATGCCCAGAGGGCACAAAATATTTTTAGGTGGAAATCATGATCAACATCATTGATAATATTTTTAAGGATGTTGATAATGGTTTTATTGGATGCTTCTACTTGGTCATTACCTTATGGGTAATATGCCATAGAAAATTTTTGAGTAATGTTGTACTCAACACAAAGTGATTTGACATCCTTATTTTTAAAAAACCCACCATTATCTTATATAATGTTAGATGGGATACCATAAGGGAAAATGAGATGGTTGAAGATGAACTTGGAAATTTGTTTTCCAGTCATGTAAGTGATGGGTATAGTTTCAACCCATTTAGTGAAATATTTGGTAGCGGTTAGGATGTATTTATGGCCATAATATGAGGTTTACTTAATATTAATAATGATATCAAGGCCCTGTATATCAAATGACCATGGACTAAGCATTGTTTTTATAGTCTTATCTAGGGCATGAATCAGATTGGCATACCTTTGACATTTATCACACTTTTTTACATAAAAAATGCATTTACATGCATAGTTGGCCAATAATACCCAATACATAGGGTCTATTTGTCTAGGACAGCCCCATTGGTGTGGGCTCCACATACTCATTCATGATATTACCTTAATTCTAATGTTGATTCTTCAAAATTTAAATAATGAAGTAGAGTTCCATCAAAGTTGAGGTATTAAAGGGTTGGTCCAAGTAAGGTATATCATGTAGCTTGGTGGGTAAAGGCTTTGATCTATTTGCAGGATAGATTTGATGGCATAATGTGGTCATGAAGGTAGGTAAAAAGGTATAAATACCATATGGATCTAGGATTAACAATATCACAGATCATTATGATGGTTGAAGGTTCATGAGCTAGTGCTAGAAGATTTTCAATGAGGAATTGATATTATTTTACCTTGCCTAGATGATGGATGAAATAGCTAATGGTGGCCATGGAATCCACTATTCTATTACTAGCCTAGGGTAAATGTTAAAATTTTACATTGGAAATTTTCTATTTTAGAGTGTCAATCATGGCCTTATAAGGTACCAACTTATCATCTTTGGTCTGAAAATGGTATATAACGTAATTGATTATTAATTAAGAATCACCATAAACCTTGAGATGTTGAATATTCCATTATACTACCTGAAAAAGCTCTATAATGAGTGATTCATATTCAACCATATTGTTAGTATAAGGAAAGCTGATATAAAATTATTTGGGGATAAGATACTCTTGTGGTGTAATAAAAATAGGCCTGCTCCTAATCTATGTGTTGTGAATGATCCATCAAAATATAGCTTCTAGTGCTCTACTCCTCAAGAGGTGTTTCAATGATGGTAATAATGGACCCATCTAGGAATTAAAAGGTTAGAGGTTCTATATCTATAAGAGGAGATTTAGTAAGCTAATCTATGAGTACTTGTCCCTTGATAGCCTTCTAGTTGACTTATTTGTTCTCAAACTCATTGAGAAGCATGATCCATTTGGCCATGCAGTCTTGTAAAGCTGTCTTAGATAGTAGATACTTAAGTAGGTATAATTTTTAAATAACTATGATCTTGTTGTTTAACATGTAATGTCATAGTTTCTAAGCTACAATGACCATAGCTAAATAGTCTTTTTTAATGGGTGTATAGCTGTGCTCATACACGACTAGTGTATAACTTAGATAGTACATTACATGTTCTTTTCCATTATATTCATGAGATAAAATTTCCCCTAGGGCTTTGTCTATGGTAGATAGATATAGTAAGAATGAATTTCCTAGAATTGGTGGCAACAAAACATGTGCATTTGTAAGATAGTCCTTCAAATTCTAAAAATCTTTCTAGCATTCATCATCCCAATGAAACATGAAACTTTTCATCAACAAGTGTGTAAATAAATGGCATTACATTATTGATTATACATCATTTGTGATTTTAATGATTCATTGACCTATGATTATTGAGGTATACTTGTCGTCACCTGATGAGGTATAATATTGGTTACCCCTATTAAGGTGGTGGAATGTTTAATCTTTGTTGCATTGGTGTATTGGACTATGCCTAATGTTATGGAATATTAGTCATCATCTATTATAGTGGAGTAACAATCATCACATTTTGAGGCAAGGCATGATTTTTTATTTGACTACTTAACCATTGTGGTTGTGTGCTTGATGAAGGAACTGGTTAAGGATTAGAGGTAGCTTGTTGTGGTTGGGAGGTACAAATTCCTTCCCCTTACTATTGTGAGCCACTCATGGTGTTAACTAAAGGCACTTTTTATGGACTAGTTGTCTGTGTAGTTACACCACTTTGGCCTGGACTAGAAGATACTTGCATGTTAGCTACTATGTTTGGCACATTTGATTACATGAAATCAATAGACACTTATTCAATAGCTGGGGCATTGAGCATGTCTCCAACTGAAGTGCTTTGTGTGAATGGTTCTATACCCAAATTATCTTGGCCTATCAATTTGATTAAGAATCCTATTGAAGGATCTAACTTGATGAGAGGAACTTTTAACATGGGCATGTTATTAAAATTGTTACTAGCTTAAAATAGGTCTAGAATGTTGACTGTATTTTAATAAATTGGTCCTCCATAAGGCATTTTCTTATGACAAGCATATGTGTGTTTTGGTATGGCATTGCCACTAGACCTTTAGGATTTCTAGAAGAGGCATGTTCTTTGGTTTGGTTGTAAGGCATAACTAAAGGCACTCTTACTAGACTTTGCAATTTTCATTGGGGAAGTCTACTAGAAACTTATCCCCTACCTTTGTGACTCTAATTACAACTTAGTCCTTTGTTTGCAAGTAATTTATGATTAAACAAATAGGGGTTATATGTTAATGGAATCGTAATGTAGTATGGTTGTTGTTGAACTTGGTCTACAAATAAAGGTATGCTAGCTAGGTATTGTGTTCTTTATTTTTGCTCCTACTTTGAATATGGAGGTGTGTTGACCAAATAGTGAGCTAAAGGATCTTGGATTTTTTCCCATAATTAAGTGTTGTAATGTGGATAATGATCCATCTCACAAACTACATCATCACCATAAGGGTCTTGAATAAAGTCATCTTGTGTGACCACATTATCATAGCCTAGATTGTACATGGATGCACTATGAATATAGTGAGAAATATTCAAATTAATGATTAATATTTTTCAAAAAGGTTTATATTTATATAAACTCTTAACATAATGTCCAAAACACAAATAGTTTTATCCTGGTCTAACTTGGTCAAAGGATGGAGCTATATCTCCAAAAAGGTTTATGCTAAAACTTGGTATAAAATAGTCTAACATTAGATGTTTAAGATCAAATGTCTTACACAAAAAGGTCAATCGGATGAATAAAAACTATAATTCCAAACTTTGAGTATAAATTATTACAAACAAGTCTAATCTAAATAAAATAAAAGTTTATAGGTCTTTCGAAGTAGGCACAAAAGCTAGGCTCAAAATAGGCATGTGTTAGGTGTTTTAGAAAAGGCATAAAAGTTAGACTTTAAATAAAATAAGATATGAGATTTAATCTAACAAATTTGAAACACTTTGGAATAAAGTAGGTATTGAACTTTAAACATAAACATGGTAAATTGGTATAAGGCATGAAACTCTAGGCATATGGAGATAGGTTATTTCTCCCAAATCTAGGCACAAACAATAGTTTCCAAATTGAATAAAGAATCAACCTAAGTTACACAAACCAAAAGATAAAGATCGATGTTTAGGCCAAAATTACACAAGACATAGGTAGAAATCAATCAATGTTTGAATTTAAACTTATCAAGGCTAATTTTGAGTTCAACTTAGGAAAAATAGGATTCTTTGAACAAGTAATAAGATAAACAAGAATGGACAATATAATGAAACTAGGTAAAGATCCAAAAAAGCATAGATGGTTTTGGTTTCAAAATGGGAATTTGCATATAAGTCAAACAAGTTTGTGAAATAATTTGAGCAGTGTAATTGTGTTATCATGCTCTACATATGTAATCAATGGTTTGTTTAAAAACTTTAAAGGCAAAAAGGTTTGAAATGAATTGGGTAGAATAAAAACATGTTTTTCAATCAAGTGACACACACACACACACAAGTTTTGTCAAAATATTAAGGCAAATCTATGATATCAAATGGGTAGTATAACTCCTCAAACAAAGGAGTGATGTATAAACAAGACTTGTTTTGACATAGTATAGAAAATAAACATAGATAGTTTGACTCAGAAACCATTCAATAAAAGGATAAAAATGACACAAACACCTAAAATCAATATCCTAAAACTGATAAGGTTGCATAATATTTTTGAATTACATCAATATACTCTCTCTTGAGAGGATTTTAATTGTTAATACAAAAAGTAAAAGTACATGAAAAGTAGGGTTTTTAAGACCCCTCTTCTCTTCAAAGTTTGTACTATAAATGGAAATTTGGGATACTCACCACACATAAATACTTTGTCTATGACAAGTGGGATTAATCAAAACTATTGATTTTTGCATGTTTATATATATTCCAAAGTATGGCTAACACTAGATATGATCACATAAATTGGATGCACATCAGCCAAATTTTTGTGAAAAGGTCTTATCCTTTTCAAAACCATTACATCCATCACTTTCTTAGTCTAGTGTGATGTCTGAGTTAATCATACATTATGGGGGCAATAGTCATTAATAGAGGTAGTTTAACCACTTAAAATACCATCCCAATGATTCACCAACTCAATATATATACCCACTATGGAGTAGGGTTGAAATGATGTCAAGAGATGAATTCTTGGGTTAACGCTTCCATAGAGAACTCATGATGAGGTGATGAACTCCTTCTCATAAGCAAAAACACATGAAAATAAAGATTAGTGAAAATAATTTAAAGTCATTTTGGGGTCACCCAAACCATATGGATTTGGGGAGGGCCTTAGTGACATTTTTTTCATGTTTTTAGACTAAAGTGATCAAGGAAAAAAAGAGTAGTTTTGGTCACCCAAGTTTCCTAAATGGGATAGGGAGAGAGCATATACACATTAATCATTTTTTTTAAATATACAACTTTCAACAAACAAGCATAAAACAAAAAACTCTTAAGAGTAGGTAACTAAGTGTAATATTTCATTTTATTGCACCCAAATGCAATGTGTTGTGAAAATTTTGGTCCCTTAGAATTTTTATTGAAAGATTTAAACAAAATGAAAATTATTTAAACAAAGAGATTATTAAAACACCAAATTAAAATGTGAAAATTTCAAGTTAGAAGTGTTTTAAACGTCTCCTTGTGGCCTTTGGGTCTTGAATAACATGTTAGAAGGTCCTTGAGATTAGAAACACTTCATGGACAAATAAATGGCATCCCAAATATTGCTCTCAGGTATACACATAGTGAAAAACCACATAACATAGAACAAAATTGCAACTACTTCTATAAAACCATGACTATCACCATAATACCACAACTTGTAGTAAAATAGAGCATTAAATGCAAAATCACTACTCTAAGTGCAAAAATGCTAAACTAAAGGAAAAATCACTACTGAGAGAGTCATGTTATTATATTTTAACCCAAAATAGTTAGCTTAACCACTAGTGGTTTATGATAATATTGCCAAAGTTTAGGCAAAACTGCTAAACCTTTGGCAAAATCATTGATCTATTAGTGATGTCATAACTTGTGAAGTTGTGGTATTGCAATATCATGACTATCAGAGTCATGATATTAAAATATCACAAATTCCCTTATATGCAAAAAATAATTAGCAAAAATATTGACCATTAGACATAAAATTGCATAAATAGAGAAAAAATTGTGATTGTGTGAGTTGCGATATTACGACAATATCATAATTCCAAAAAGCAAAACTATGATTGCATACAGAAACTTTGAAAATTCTATAAAAATTTTGCTTATCCTTTAATTTTTACCTATTTTGATCATTAATCTCAAATGCTCTTAAAGGCCTTAGGAGCAACTTTGTGGGGTATGGGTCCCACCAGGCATGCCAACATGTGAACTAGGAATTTGATATAGAGGGGAGGTTAGTCTTGTGTTAGTCTCATAAAACTAATGAAATGAACATAATAAGTTCCTAACACCTCTAGCCTAGACACTTGGGAGAGATTAGTAACAAAAATTAAATGAAAGCACAAAAAAACATAAAAGATAATAACTCTTTTACTGTCCTTGGGATCATAAAATAGATTTGTTGAATTTTTTTATCAGTTTGTGCATCAAGAATTATTTGGCAATAAATCTTGGTTGGCTCCTTGTCACCTTCGATTGTGATTGCTTAGCTTAAGATTTGAGCATGGTAGCATTACTTGCTAGGCAGTTAGGTATTATAACACTACTCTTATCAAAGCTTTGAAGTTATTTGTGCATAATAACTTTTCACCAAAATACCTTATGGTCCAATAGAAAAGGCCTTGTATTTATAGCCTTAGGAATTAACTCTTACCCAAAGTGAGTTAAGGTTGAGTTTAGGCTTGAAATGGGTTCAAACTAACCCTTGGTGAATTAAAACTAACTATAGTAGAATTAATAGTTGTCAAGTAATTATGATTTGTAATTACTAAGCATGGCTCTCAAAATTAGATATTTTAGGATATTTTAAAAGAGCTTGACAACTCATAAAGCCTAGGATATTTTGAATTTTTGAATTTCTTTTTGTAGATATTAATTAATTACAAACTGATAATTCAACTAGGCACTAAGCTTATTTAATTAGATAATTAATTTTGATTAGCCTTTTAGCTCTTTCAAGATTTGATCAAGTGTGCAAGTGCCCCACTTAATAGGTCCATAGGCCAAATTGACAGTTGTGATGCTGCAAGGTGAATAGGGGTGAATCTATGAGAGGTTATTATTGTATACAATAGGATACCCCAATTAGGGATGTCTCAAAATGATTATGAGTTTTGATGAATGATGCACAAACAAATTTGGGATGTTTAGTGATTCCTAGGCTTAATTTTCAATGATTGATAGGAGTCAGTTTGAATTATGGGCAGGAAGTTAGTTGTGGCCAATTTTAGGTGTCTACATATGGGACTCTATATCTCAATGGACAAGGCACCCTTTGTTATTATCCACACAGAGTAAGCTCTAAATTTGATGTAGTGGCTTTGATGGAAAATTTATTGACTTGATTATGTTATTAATGATTCTATAATTAATTAATGTTAAAAATTCATTAAATGACTATGTAGGTGTGGGTCACTTAGTATACTAATTATTTTTACAATTAATATTATGTATAAATGTAAATTAGAAATTCTATTTGAATATTGTAAATTTGTCCAAATAAAAAAGAAAATAAAAATGGGCAAATAGAAGGCTTGCCATATTCCAAAGGGAAATATGGCACAAAAGGGAAAATTTTGGATTTTGTATAGGTTCTTATTCTTTCTATCAAGATCTGGGAGAGAGCAATCTTCAACTTTGTGTGGAGTCATTGTTATTTCTAGTTTGAAGCAATGAAATGCAAGCAAATGGGTGAGACTCTTTTGGGTTGGTTTTAGATTTTAATTCCTTTTATTTATGAATTTAGATTTCCTATTTATGAGCAAATACTCCATTAAAATTTTACATTTATTTGATTATGTGCAACAATGGCATTTCCCAAAATTTGTGTTAAGAGTCCCCATGCATAAGCTTCCTTGTTGTTGATGAGTTTCTGCATGTTTGATCTCAATGGAAATTTGTATCAAGTGTGTGTAATTAGGTTTGTGAGGAGACTTTATACTTCCAAACATGCCTTGTGTTCCCAAAACCTTCATTGCTTTTATGTTCATTTTTGTGTGAGAGGAAAGAGTTCTATTTTTGCTATTTATTCTTGAGTTAACCTGGTGGTTCTCTACTTTTATCCCATGTGGGTTTCTTCACTTTTCACCTTTTAGTTTATGTTTTGTTTCCTTTCATGATTTTGGGGTAAAATTACACAAAACCCATAAATCATTAATATCATACAAGGGAACTACCCTTCTTAATTTTAGAGGATAATCAACATTCTCTAGGTGATATCTCTAACTTTTGGTGAATTGATGTCACTTCACATTGGGCAAGTCATAAACCAAGAAATACCAAAAATGCCTATTTTTCCATAAATAATTTTTGGTGACTCTACTAGGAATCAAAAAGGTGCCTTTTGATTCCTAAAATTTGAAATAAATTTTCCCTTTGAAAGACAATATTGGCAACTCCATTGAAAATAGGCCTAAAAATGATGGAACACAACCCATGCTTCTATTTTTTCTCTCCTTTATAGTGTTGCCCATGGTCTAATTTTTTTTGTAAGGATGAAGAGGTTCATCTAAAAAATGAATATGCATACCTTTTAGACATTAGGTAGAAAAAATAAGAAGAAACAAAAGAGCTTGAATTAGGGGATGATTGGGTTTATGAAAATGATGATACAACACCAAACGTATTTCTCTTCATACCATATTTAAAATAAAATGTGATTCAAGAATTTTTTGATGATAAGAAAAGAGTGCAATTATTTTAATAATTATATGGGTTCTTATAAGTAAAAAGAAAATAAATTTGCCCATGCCATAATTCAGCTCAAGCATAAGAATGCACAGAAAAGAAAAATTCAGCCACCTTTCAAGAGCATGAGATGAATCATGAAGGTAGTGGGATTTATATTGGTGAAGATAAGGTTTGTAATGATATTGATCATAATAACGTAATAGGTTTTGAAGAGAAAACAATAAGTAATTTTCAATAAATTTATAGCCATCTAGAATGCCAAGAGTTTTTAGTCCCTAAGTCACATGTGGAGGTGCCTTTAGGAGATTCAGTTCAGCCACTCATGGTTGAAGAATCACAATAGCAACCAAGAGATGAAGGTGTTGGAGGTATGTCTCAAATTATTCATGTTTCAAGTTTTAAATCAATGCAAATACCTCATTCATGAGCAAAATGCAAGTATTTTTTGTATTACAGTTGTGCAAGATCAAGAGTTTAAATCGATGTTTATATTTCTTCCCATGCCTCATGTCTTCCCCATTGATGTAATTAAAAACATGTTTCTGATCTTACTTTTGTATTTGCATGTGATGTCCTCATATTGTCTAATTTTTTCCCATAAATGTTCATACTTTGATCAACTGGTAAATGGCTTTATTTAGCCTTGTTATGTTTTCATCCCTTTGTAAATAATTTACCTTTCTACAGCATTTTGGCTTGTGTTTCTTTCACCTTCCATTTTTTAAGTTATATGTGTGTGTTTAATAAAATCCATCATGTTTACTTTGGTGTTTTATCCTTATGTTTGTCTTGATCCCATAATGTGTTTGGGTGGTTGTGTTCTTTTCTAGATATATCTCAATTATAGAGAAATGTAATATTTGGAAGGTGTACCTTGCTATAATAAAGGATAATAAATGTGTTTCATGGTGTTTAATATGTAAAATTAATATGAATTCTTTCCTAGTTGGTTCTTCTCTTGTTTTATAATGCCAACCTTATTGTTTCCCCTATAGACAAAGACATTTTCCCAGGAAGCAAAGTTGCTCGCAGACTGCCCACTATTCCATAATGTATTTTTTATGTTATAGTCTATAAGTTATGTGTTTTATAAATTTAAAATATAGATGAAGAGGTTTTAGAATGATCTAATAAAGTTTTACAAGGTGATAGTACAAAATTTATCTTCCACATTTGGCAAATATCAATAATTTTTTTGTAAAGAAGGTAGTGAGATTTTGTGGGTTCAAACAATACGTTTCTTAACATCTTGTAATATGGGATAGTAACATAAATAAAGGTATCATTCTTGTTCTTCTCCACATATGACATAATATATTGATTTTGGAATTCATTTTTAGATGAGATGGTGTTGTAAGTGGGAAGGCTTTTGGAGAACTATTGACTAGTTTAGCTCAAATATTAGTCAGCACTAACAATGTTCCAAAGACAGAGCTAAAAGTGAAATCTATGAAATAAATGCATTAAATTATGGAAAATATAATCTATCAATAGGATCTATTGTTATTAATATTGGTGTGAATCCTTTTTAACATGATCTTGGTCAAAGAAAAGCATTTAAAGCTACATTCAAAACAACTTTGAAGCACTTTACTTTTTATAAAGGAGAGCTTCAAGGATATAACTCAGGAAAGTGAAGCAATGTCAAATTTGAGTAGTTCATGGATTTTTTATTATGACCCTACCTTCATTTTATAACTCTCAATACATGCATTGTTAGTAAATTACATTGAATCTATTGATGATAATTTTTTTCATCAACGAATCAACCCTTTCACCTATTACAATGGTTAAGATGGATCATACCATTCTAATAATTAGGGTCTAAAACGTCTCAAATAATATAAAATATGTGTAAGGGGTTTTAATATATTCTAATAAATAACAAGTGTGTCATAGATCAACAATACTTCATTATAATTTCATAAACTGAATATATCTTTGAATCAAAAGAAGGAAACAAATTATAAAAATATAATCTAAGTATCTGACAAAGAAAACATATAAATTAGATAGTCTCTTTAAGGAAATATTTTTTTCCTTATAATATTTCTCTATTTAATAAAATTATCTATAATCTTGTTATGTTCACTCTTTGCTCAAAATAGATCAAAAAAAAGAAATGGAAAGAATAAGAAAATAAATAAAACAACTGAAAATGAAAGCCAAAGAATGAAATAGAAATAACAATTAACATAACTAAAGAAGCAATTACCTTAAAGAAAAAGTACAATACATATACATAACACTCAATCAAATAAGAAATAAGAAAAAAAATGAAGACAATTTTTTTTATTAGAGAGGTTAAAGATGGGTAAAAGGTCTCATTCCCTTACATAAGAACCTAAAAGATATTTAGGAAGATATCAATAGAGAAAAAAGATACAAAACCAAGAAACCAACTGGTACCACAAACTTTAGTAAAAAATATGCCCAAAACCTAAAAAAATAATGAGATAAAAATAAGGCACTAGATGAACCTAGTATGAATCCTCAAACTTAGAATAAAAGACCAATTTGTTAGTCCCAGGGTTTTTAGTTTTTCTTTCCCTGCTTTTAGTATAGTTCTCTATGCCCTAAGAAACTTCCATGTCCAGCTTCTTCCTTTTATACCCAATCAACTTAAGCTTCTCCTTGGCTTGGTTGAGATCTAACTTATTTTTAATGCCTCTGACACTGTGGCTAAGTTTATCATCCTATGGGGATTGATTTATAACTACTTCCTCCTCTTTTTCATACTATAAACTACCCTTAAATGGTGAGAAATCACCCAAAATGAATGAATTTTTTAGCTTTTCAAGCTCATTATAATTCCCCATGCTCAAGAGTTTCTAAATTGCTACTTTGTTTTGCAACTTCTTGATGAACTATTCTAATTAAGATTTTAATTTGAAGTTAAAAGGGGCTTGCCCCATGCTGTAAATTGGAGTAATGACTTCAAGAACCCCCTTTCGACTTCCACTAGGGTGAAAATCTCCCTATAGATTCCCCATCCTATAAAAATCATTTTGACCACTTCCTACTTGACTTTATGTTCTAAAAATAAATCATTGTCCCTTGCAGACTTCTCTTAATCGATAGTGATGTTGATGGCTTCTATGATCTCCTTGGACCAAAGGGGTAAACCCCTTTTGACCAAGAGCAAAATGAGCCCCTGATGGTGTATATCGGCAGAAGGATTCCCTTTGAAACTATTGACAAACACTTCCAATGACTTGAGTAGAAAAATTGAATGTTTATTGGGTGGCCCCTAAAATGATGAAGTAATATAAAATGATGAGAGAATATGAATATGTGTTTCCCTTCTAGGGTAATGTACCTCATAATT
The DNA here is from genome assembly GCA_037957365.1 of Torreya grandis. Taxonomy (NCBI): domain Eukaryota; kingdom Viridiplantae; phylum Streptophyta; class Pinopsida; order Cupressales; family Taxaceae; genus Torreya; species Torreya grandis. The sequence goes on from JARHVA010000109.1 coordinate 4,946,623, forward strand.
TGAAGGCATACATTGGGCCACTTCCTAAGGATATCTACCCTAAAGAACCCTTTTTGAGAAGATAATTTGGGCTTATTTTTTTCATGTTGTAGAAGATATTGATAAGTTCCTCCTTCAACTTTTTGTCTTTAAAGGTCTTCACCCTTGAACATTCCATGCTAGTGATATCACTAATGATTTCTTCCATGATCAAAACCCTCAAGCCACACATATGAACTTCTCTATCATTCCATCCATGAGCAAATTCTTTAGATAGTACCACATCATGTCCCACCAAAATGCTCCATATAGCTATCAATCCCACCCTTAACCATTTTTTTCCAAACACATACATCCTCCTTGACATCCACATCAAAAATTGGCTCAACACAATCATGGTCTCCTCCCATGCTCAATTGATTATTTCTACTAAAAAATATGTGGACTGGTACCCTAGTCATAGAATCAAGAGAAATATTTAAAGCAATACCTCTTGAATAATTAAGACTTAGGGTGAAATAAATCTGAATGTGTAAAGAATTAAAATGTGATCGAGTCATAATCACCTTATACATTTGAGTTTTCATCCTCCCCCTTGGTGATAATCAACAATGATGGGCCCCATAAGATCACACTTTAGATTATTCTTTGCTCATCTCAATAAAAGGGATGACATCCAAGGGGGTACCACATCATCTTTTCAATGGGTGAGGGATCTACTATGAACCCCTAAGTTAGCCATTTTATCTATGCTAGTGTTTGCTTCTCTATACATGTGATTAGTAGAGGTACTTTTGAATAACATATATATATTTTTAGAGTCTTCAATGATGCCAATAATATTCTGAGGGTTGTGAGGAGCCATTAAGACACTTGATAATGTTCAAGGAGTCTCCCTTTATGTGTAAATTATCTAGACCCAACTTAATTTTGAAGTTGATTCCCCATAAAGAAGCCTTCACTTCCACCAAATGGTAGGTTTGGATCCCCATGGGTCCCATGTAGGATGCTAGTATAATCCCATTAGAATCTTAGATAACACCTCCTACTCCCATTGGTCATGGATTTCCTTTAGCAGCTCCATAAAAGTTTAGTTTAAACCATTATGAAAGGGGGGAAATCTACTTGATCTTAGATATATCAACACTCTACTTTTGGATGATCAAGAATTTTGAGATTCAACAAGTGGAGAATTTGATAAAATTGCAGGGAGGGAGGAGCATCAAAGGAGGCAATTATTAGCCAATTTTATTTAACAAATGCCAAGATTTTATTAAAATTTTAGGAGAGGTTAAGGGTCTGATTATCAAAGATAACCAAATTCCTTAAGATCCAAATTCCCTAGGAGATGTGAGGAAGATATATGTTCCACAAAAATTTTAGATGTGAGTAATCCCACATGGCCTCCCATTAGTAAATCAAATATTCTATGGACCCAAGTAATACCCAAGTGTAATTAGATATATCGAAGAAAGATTGAAAAATGGAGGAAGTAAAAGAGTAGGTAAGAAATATGTGTTATGTGGATTCAATCTCTTGTCTACATAAAACACATCTATTAGGAATGGGAATGCCCCTCTTCATCAGGTTATCCATTTTTAGTATTTTCTTTTGAGATATCAACCAGAAGAAGATATTAACCTTGGGGATGAGATTTTTGATCCACAAGCAGTTCTACTTTTCCACAATATCTTCTTGGTCCCAAAGTAAAAGATAACTATATTTGATAGAAAATAACCCACTAGGAATAGCTTTCTAAATAAGTTCATCCTCTTTTGGGAAGATATTGATATGAGAGTTTTAGAAGGTTAAATTTAGCTCTTGAAAAAAAATAGTATGTTGAGGGCTCATGTATTCTTTATGGATAATCTTCCACATTTTACTACCATCAAGATCCTACCAATAATCACATACCCTATGACCAATGGTCCTTTTAAAATTCTCACTCAATCCCATAGTAGGAGGTAAGGCTCCAAGATTTGTTTGATTTAGCCAAAGGTCCCCTCATAAATATAATTTATTTCCTCTACCTAATTTCCATTTTAGTCTCCTCTTCAGAACTTCCTTTTGAGATTTCAAGGATTTCTAAAAGGTAGAACCATTATTTGGTCCTTCTTCTACCAAAAAGAAGGAACCCTCCCTAGAATTTAGATATTTAGCCTTGATGATCATGGTTTTAATGATTGTATTCCTTGATGAACTTCCACCCTTGTTTGGATAAGAGGGATTGGTTCATAGGTATTACCCTTATGAGACCCAAACTATAGTTAGCTAAGGGTAGGAAAGCCTTGTTCTAGGAAACAAGTGGGAATTTGAATCTGTCTTCCATTCCCTCCACATAAAATTCTTCTGAATGCGCTCAATTTATTCTTACACTTTTTTGGGAATGATAAAAAGGGATATAAAGTATACATGAATGATTTTCAAAAAAATCTTAAGTAATTGTAATTTTCCATCTTGAGATAACAAATTCCCTTTCTATCCCGATAATTTCTACTTAATCCTATCCATGAGGGGATTCCAAAAATCCATTTTTGTTAGAGGTATAGTCACTGAGAGGGGGGTGAATCAGTGAGCCCAAATAATCCAAATTTAATTTCAATCCTTTATTACTCTTAATTAATTACCATAATCATTAATGAATCATACACATTATTCATATCAATGAACATGGAGACAATGCAAGATCAAGCAAATAACACAAGACATATGTGGGAAACCCTCTTGGGGAATAAAATCCACTCTCAAGCTTGAAAACATTTTGAGTAATTGTCCTATAAGGTATTACAAACCAAATAATAATCATGTCCTCCTGACTAGGATTTATTGAAACACTTTTTCCATAAGGATCACTTACCCCTAAGATGATCAACTCCTTTAGAACATTTGCTTTTAGTGAAACACCTATTTCACAAGGAACAACTACCCCTAAGGAAGACCAAGTCCTTTAGACCCTCACTTGAAAACCTCAAAATTTGAATTTATGTCTTCAACACTTGATGATGGAACTTTTATTATCACTCTTCACCTTCACTCAACACTCCCTGTTGGCCAAAGCGTGTTACATACTTGAACCAATACATAAACATCAATTAGGACACATTCAATATCCCAAATAACCCAACTTATTAAACTCTACACACTCAATGCATCCAAATCCATCTTTTGGATCACTCTTCACTCCTTAGTAACAACTCTGTCACAACATCAACAACATGAATAAATGGTCATACACACAGTCCACACTCTTAACTATTTCTTAGATCAACCACCAAGCTCACATAGACACCATCTATCCTTTACTGATTCTTAACCTGAAGGAGCACTATTTATACATCATAAATATGACCTAAAATTCATACACATAGTCCTCAATATACTCTTATCATCAACCCAACCATTGGGCACACTCATCATCTTCTTTTCTTCGCTTCAACACACACACCACTCCCACAAGCCTTCTCTAAAATCTTGCATATAAGTCTAGAAATAATCATCTTTGATTTAAATATATATATAGATATCATGAATTATCAACATATTAGTCAACCATAAAACATTCCTTCACCCTTAAGGCATCTTACATAGGTCATACTTAAGCATAATCTACTTTCAAATAGGCTTAAGTCACTTTTAGGTCTTATGGAGACCCATTCAACTCTTTGACACTTCTCTAAGAAAACTAAGAACATAGTAAGACTTTTACAACTCATGAACCCATGACACACAATCTATAGGTCCTCATTAAGTTCCAAAAACCATCACAATGCCCTTTAGCTTAAGCACAAATAGCTCAAACACTATTCTGTGCACATAGTCATTATGAGTGAATATACAGTCACCTTATAAACCATTGTTCATACTATATAAAAATGATCAAACCTTAATAATGCACTTATAAAATCCTTATGGAGTATAAAACACTCCAAAATAAACAATTAATCAAGTTATATCAAAATAATCTCAATTACTCTTTTTTAGGTCACTTGGAGAACAAGCACAAACACACAGTCAACTTTGAAGCTCAATATCTTTACCTATACACATTTATAGATCTTTAAATACATACTTATATATGAACCTTAGAATCATCTACAATTTTTATTTTTACACCATGAGCAAATTGTACCTAGATTGAAATTTATGGCCCAAAAATTAGACACTAGTCTTTCCTTCATAAATTCAAATGCAAATGGTCATTAATAAACTTCAAACACTATGATCTCATCTCGTCTCCTTACTACTCATATAAAAAATGCACCATAAATATTTTTATAAATTTAATTAATATGTTCCAATGCTCAAAAATTAAACCTCAATTACTTTAACCTCATCTTGTGCATCCTTGGAACCTTGACCTTATATGCTTTGTCGATCTCTTCGAGATTGTCCTCACTTTAATCATGATGAACAACTGTCACTTTGACCTCTTGAATTTCATGAAAACCATTGATATTTATCAGTATGAACACCCACTCACCATTTATATTTTGAATAATATTGATATTTATCTCTCTTTAACATTAAAATTCAAACACTTGTCCTCATCTCATTGCTTCCTCACATCTTGGAGCCCATGTCCTCCGTCGATCTCCTTGAGAGATGCTTGATCTTTACCTTTGCTAAACATATATCAAATTGAAATATTTGAATCTATTTTCATCATTGGATTTGGATGTATAATCTCTTATGAACTATTGGATCTTCATTAGGTCTAGATCTTTAACATCATGAAAATTGACTAAGTATAATGACCAACTATAATATCCCTATAAAGCCAACTTTAAACATATATATCTTTTGCCTCGATCAATATCATGAATTTTAATTTTCACCATATGAACATATTTCATAGGGTAATATAACCATGTAATAAAATCCTCTTTAAACCTTCACACATGTGAAATATAATGATATTAATCTGCTCACTTAGATTTTTCTATCACATAGCCAACTATGCCAAAACCTGCTTAGAAGGCCAACTTTACACATGAATATATTTTGATGCACTTCATTGCATGATCTGAAAATTATCAAAAATAAACTAGGATAAAAAATAAACAAACCCATATTTGAAATATAACATCATCAAAATGCCTACATAGTTGTTTTTGCTACATGTAAATTTGGCTAAGTATGAAAAAACATAGTCAATCTATTTGGAAGCCCAACTTTGCACATGTATATCTTTTGACACACTTCATCACATGATCTAAAATTTAGTGTATATAAACTAGGGAAAAAAATTAACAAAATCATATGATAATTTTGTTTTTACACCTCCATGTGTGTGAATGCTGACCTCATCAACATGCTTACGCAATTCTACTTGAACCCTTTTGTAAATTTGGCTAAGTATGGAAACTTAGTGAATTTTGTCTAAGAAGCCAAATTTTCACCCTCATATCTTTGATCAAAATTAAATAAATAAATTGAATTATAATGTATAATAATTAGGGACTAATGTGATCATAACCATATGGCCAACTCCCCCAAACTCATCCACACATGGAAATGGTGACATCAACAAACTACCTACTCAAATTTTCTACCACTGGAACCAAAAAGTCTAGATGAAACAAAAAACTACCAAATGAGATCCACTCACTTACATAATAATTATAATCACTCTTAATACCCCATAGGGACTTTACAACATGTCCATACCAATAATACCATCCATCAAATACCTCACTCAGGCAAACACTAAAGAACTATGAAGGAACACTGAGGCTCATTAAAGCACACTTTATCATTGTCATTCTAGCACACATGAAACCTCATAAACATCCTTGGTCACCTTGGATACATAATTAAAAAACCTCCAAAAATGTCCCCCTTTATCATTGATGTCAAACACCAATACAAAGCTTATGCTCAAACTTTGTCTCTCTCTTCAGGTTCTTTTTCCCCATTTGACACAATGATAAAGTGGGCTAAACTTATGATCTTGTGGACCTAAAAAGACATCAAGGATAAATAATAGGAAGGTGCCATCTCTAAGAGATGATACAGACTCCCCTTAACATTTATAAAACCTCTTCTCACCTTGATATTCTCAAACATGCTCCATGACTACACTCTTCTGATCATACATAGCTTCTATGAGGACAAAACATTCATGAACAACATAAACTACATGAACTTACCTTAAAAACATTAAGAGGGATTCCCCATAATTCACTTGAACTTAGGAATTTTTTTTTGAACATATTTATACGATTTCCAACAATGATGAATCAATATAATTGCCTACATTCCTTCTCTCTTAGATTCAACTACACAATCCTCTGATCCTAGGACCTGACCAATTACAAAGCTCCCCCTCACATCATGCATAGCTCCTCAAGCCACTCAAACTAACTGATTTAGCTCCCCTTAACTCCATGTCATACACAACTTTTCATCAATATAATAGAGACCTTATTCATGATATCAAATATATGACAACACATTCTCCATATCAACCTAATCTTACAGTCTTTCAACATTTGATCAATCAATTTGAGCAACAAAAATTGACAAGTTATTAACTTAATAACCCTTAACATATCTTGAGCCCATTTTAAAAAGATAAACATACCTTTATATTCAATATAATATCTTGACACCTCATCATCCTTGATTAGACACCTTGAAACATCTATTCCTTACTTTTAGACATTGCACACACAGGTTTGCCAATCAACAAAGTCCTTCATAGTAATCCAACACATCTTCCATGACCTTATTTATATTTCAACAACAATAAAGATAAAAATAACATCCATCATTCTTCTTCTTCCTATAAATTATCTCCTTGAAGCTTAGAGAGAGACACCCCTTTGACATAGAGAGACTAAAAGTCCCAAAACTCTAGAGAGTCCCATATCTCCATAATCTCATTTGTCTTGTAGTCCTACTTGACTTTGAATTAATTATTGACATAATTATTTTATTTAGTTTTATTAATAAATTTTTTTAACATAAAATCTTGTCTTCCCTTCATATCTATCATGGCAAACAAACCATCCTTGGTCTCAGTTTGATCTCTCCTAACAAGCTTAGGTTTACATACCCATTTGTGACTTCTTCCTTGCACACTAGGGGTTACATACACCTTATTTTTCTTTGAGAAAACATTAAACCTATTCTTTAAATACCTATAAATATGACCAAATTTATGATATTTTCAATAAATAAGATCATTCATACCTTTTGCTTGATGATGATAGTGATCTTCCTTTTCTATCTAGACAAAAGACAAATTCTCTTGGCATTCCTGTATCTTTTTCATGTTCGATTCCTTATTTATTGTAGTAGGTAGTCCACCTTGATCATGATTATCCTTCATAGATATTGGTTTCAACACCATTGAATGACTTTTAAGAGCATCTTTCCTTCATATACTTGACTACTTCTTCAAATTATCCTTGTAAAATCTAGTAATATGTCTTATCTTATTATAATTATAGAAAATAATATCATGCAACATAACTCTTGACTGATCTATGTTATGAATTATCCATGAACAATTACTCCTTCTTTGAAAGCTCCATGTGAAATCATTCTTAGATCTCATCTTTCTTAAATCTCTTGCCCTATGACCATATTGATAGCAAAAATGACAATGGCCATGAAAATAACTAGCATACCTTATTAAATTGGTTTGTCTAACTAGTCTTTTTTCATTGCTCTTGACCTGATCTAACTTCTTTTGATTGTCTTCAACTTGATTATCTTGACAACAAATTTCTCATGCTCATCCTTTAATGAATCTATCTTGGTTTCCAATTGAATGCACTCATGTTCTTTATCTCTTATACTTGAAATAGAAGCCATCAATTAACCTCTAAGAATTTGGATAGTCTATTTATCACTCTTAGCTTCTTTCACCATGCTATCTTTTATTCTACATGCTTGTTCTAACAAACTTCCCTCAAGAAAATTGAATTGTACTTCAATGCCTTTGATCACATACCTCATCTTGTGATACCTCCTTATGAGTTCAGTTCCTAGATCCACTTCATCTTCCTCAATGTCATAAAACATTTCTTCATCACCACTATCATGGAAAACTTCTTCATTATTAATGATGTCCTTTTATTTTGAACTTAAAGTTTCCTTGGAATCTTCTAGCTGAACCTTGAGGTCATTGACAACCTTCTTATCCTCTTTAGCATATTTCTTCAAATTACATATCTATTCCTCAAGTGCCTTGATCATAGTCTCCCACTGTTGATTCTCTTTCTTCAACTATTTAGCCATATTTGTCCCTACTCAAAATCTCCTTCATGTTTTTAAGCTTCCTCCAAAGGATTGAATCTGATACCAATTATTAGAGGTACAATCACCGAGAGGGGGTGAATCAATGAGCCCAAATAATCTAACTTCAATTTCAATCATTTATTACTCTTAATTATTTACCATAATAATTCATGAAGTATACACATGCTTCAAAGTAGTGAACAAGAGAGACAATATAAGATCAAGCACATAACACAAGGCATACATAGGAAACCCTCCTGGGGAATAAAACCCACTCTCAAGCCTATAAACACTTGGACTACTTGTCCTATAAGGTATTAAAAATTAGAGACTTATCATGTCCTCCTAACTAAGATTTAGTGAAACACCTTTTCTACAAAGAGCACCTACCTCTAAGATGATCAACTCCTTTAGACCACCTACCTTTACTGAAATACCTATTTCATAAGGAGCAACTGACCCTAAAGAAGACCAAGTCCTTTAGACCCTCCTTTAAACACCTCCACCTTTGAATTGATGTCTTTAACACATGATGATAAAACTTTGATTATCACTCTTCACCTTCACTCAACACTCCCTATTGGCTAAAGTACATTACATACTTGAACTAACACACAAAGATCAATTAGGACACAATACATATCCCAACTAACCCCACTTCTTCAACTCTACACACTCAATGCATCCAAAGCCACATTTTTTTATCACTCTTAAATCCTCAATAAAAAATCTATCACCATATCAACAACATGACCAAATGGTCATACACATTGTCTACACATTGAATTATCTCTCAGATCAACCACCAAGCTCACACAGATACCATCTATCCTTCACTCATCCTTAACCTATAGGATCAATATTCAAACATCATAATTATGACCTATAGTTCATACACATAGTCCTCAATCTTCTCTACTCAACAACCCAACCATTGGGCACACTCAGCCTCTTCTCTTATTTGCTTTAATGCACATACCACTCCCACAAGCCTTCTCTAAAATCTTGCATATAAGTCTAGAAATAATCATCTTTGATTTCAATAAATATAGATCTATAATGAATTATCAAAATATTGGTTAGCTAAAAAACATGACTTCACCCTTAAGGCATCTTACATAGGTCACACTTAAGCATAATCCACTTTCAAATAGGCCTAAGTCACTTTTAGATCCTATGGAGACCCATTCAACTCTTTGACACTTCTTTGAGAAAACTAAGAACATAAGAACTCTTTTATAACTCATGAACCCATACCAAACGATCTATGGGTCCTCCTTAGGTTCCAACAACCATCATAGTACTCTTTATCTTAAGTACAAATAATTCAAACACTATTTTGTGCACACAGACATTATGAGTGAACACACAATCACCTTCTAAACCATTGTTAAATCTACATAAAAATGGTCAAACATTCATAATTCACACAAAGAATCTTTATGTATTTTAAAACACTACCTAATATCCAATTCATCAAAATATATCAAAAAAATCTCAATTACTCTTTCTCGGTTCACTTGTAGAATAAGCATGAATACACATTCAAATTTGAAGCTCAATATCTGTGTCTATACACACTTATATATCTTTAAATACATATTTATAGATGTGAATTAGAGTCGTCTACAAGTTTTATTTTTACACCATGAGAAAAATATGCTTAGATCAAAAGTTATGGCCCAAAAACCAGACACTAGTCTTTCCCTCATAAATTCAAATATTCAAATTCAAACAGTCACTGTTAAACTTCAAACACTATGCTCACATCTCATGTCCTCTCTAATCAAATCAAATATACACCATTAATCTTATTTGAACTTAATGCATAGGCACCAATGATCAAATGTTAAACCTTAGTCACTTTGACTTTATCTCGTGTATCCTGGGAACCTTGACCTTATATGCTCCATCGATCTATTCAAGATTGTCCTCACTTTAATCATGCTAAACAACTGTCACTTTGAACTCTTGAATTTTATGTACACCATTGATATTGATTAATATGAACAATCACTCACCATTGATCTTCTAAATAAGCTTGATCTTTATCTCTGATTAATGTTAAATTTCAAACACTTATCCTCATCTCACTACTTCCTAACATCTTGGAGCCAATGCACTTTATCGATCTCCTCAAGAGCTACTCAATCTTTACCTTTGCTAAAAAACTATCACATTGATCCATTTGACTCTACGTACACCATTAGATCTAGATGTATGAGTTTTAATGAACCATTATATCTTCACTAGGTTTAGATCTTTAACATCATGAAAATTGACTAAGTATAGGGACTAACTGAAATATGCTTGAAAAGCCAACATTGAATAGATATATCTTTTGCCTTGATCAATATCATGAATTTAAATTTGTACCATATGAACACCTTTCATATGGGTATGAAACCATCTAATAAAATTCTCTTAAAACTTTTGTGCATGTGATAATAATGTCATTAATCTGCTCACTCAAATTTTTCTATCACAGAGCTAACTATGTCAAAACCTACTTGGAAGGCCAACTTTGTACATGCATATCTTTTGATGTGCTTTATCGCATGATCTAAAAATTAGTGAAAATCAACTAGGCTCAAAACTAAATAAACCCATATGATTAACTTCTTCTAAAACTACCACACATGTGAACTATAACATCATCAAAATGCCTACTCAGCTTTTCTTTCCACATGCAAATTTGGCTAAGTATGGAAAAATATAGCCAATCTACCTGGGAGCCCAACTTTTCACATGCATATTTTTTGACGTGCTTCATTGCATGATCTAAAATTTAGTGTATAAAAACTAGGCACAAAAATGAATAAACCCATATGATTATTTTATCCTAACACCTCTACACATGTGAATGCTAACCTTATCAACATGCTTACTCAGCACTGCTTGAACCCTTTTGCAAATTTGTCTAAGTATGGAAACTTAATGAATTATATCTGAGAAGCTAACTTTACACCCTCATATCTTTGATCAAACTTCAATGCATGACCTAAATTATAACACATAATAACTAGGGACTAATGTGATCACAAGCTTATGACCAACTCCCCTAGGGTCATCCACACATGGTAATGGTGACATCAACAAACTACCTACTCAAATTTTCTACCACTAGACCCAAAAAGATTAGATGAAACAAATAACTACTAGATGAGATCCACTCACTTCCATACTCATTATAAGAACTCTTGACACCCTATAGGGACTCTATAACATGCCCATACTAATAATACCATCCATCAAATGCCTCACTTAGGCAAACACTGAAGAACCATGAATGAACATTGAGGCTCATTAAAGCACACTTTGTCATTATCATTATAGCACATATGACACATCATCAACATCTTTGGTCACCTTGGAGATATAATTGACAAACCTCTAACAATTTTCATGTTTCCCTTGAATAGAGGGATGCTGAGATAAGTTAAAGGAAGATTTTTTGTATAATGCACTTGATGATCTTGAAAATATTCCCTTGCAGGGAAGCCAGAGTGTTGATAAAGAATAAGGAACTTTTGAGGAAGTTGACACTTTGTATTGACACTATATGTTATATTTTCCTAAACCATATAGCTTTAGAGACTAATGCTTCTCCTATCATCAGAGTGTCATCTATGAATTATTGATCTTGATAGAGCTTACAATTTCAATGATCCTACTTAGAGTTTAAACCATTAAAATGAACAAGTATGGGGATAGAGGATCACCTTCTTTGAGTTCTCTACCTACTAAGAAGAATCCTTTGGGAGCCCTATTGATAATTAAAAAAAAACATGGGGGTAGATATGAAAGAATCAATCAAATTTCTAACAACCTAAATAAAGCCAAACTTATGAAGGACTCCATCCAAAAAGTGTGAAGAAACTATATCATAAGCTTTATTCATGTCTAATTTGAGGAACATACCTTGATGAGAAGAATTGGCCACTAAAAGAATGGTTTCATGTGACATAATAATACCATCTAAGATTTCTATGCTAAACATGAAGGCCCCTTGTTGTTATGTAATCAACTTGTTAAGAAGGATTTGAATTCTTAGGGCCAAACCTTTAGTGCAAATTTTATAGAAAGTAGGGTATAAACTAATAGGCCTAAAGTCCTTCAGTTGATTAACCCCTTGCTTCTTTGGGATGAGAACTAATAATGTGTTTTGAATTATTGAAGCATAGTTCTTGCTTTAAATAATTCATTAACAGCCAAGCAAACTTCATTTTGGATGATATCCCAAAAAACTTTAAAAAAGAAGGGAGGAAAACTATCCAGACTAGGGGTCTTATCACCTAGAAAGGAGAAGATGATGGATCTTATTTCTTCATCCAATGGGGGTACTAACATGGAGGTGGTGTATTCTTTCATAATAACTCTTTGAATGAGATTTACCACCTAGTCTTCTATCTGATCATCCTGAGGAGGGACATGAGCCACAAGATTTCTGTAGAAGTTAACAATCTAAAATTCAATATCCTTATCCTCCTTATGTCAATTCCCATCTTCCCCTTTAATTTTAGAAATGAATTTATGTTGGTTATTCTTGAAAGCTGTGAGATGGAAATATTTGGTGTTTCTATCACCTTCTTTTAGCCAAATTTTCCTTGATTTTTTATGTTATAAAATCTCCTCCTTAACTTCCAGATTGTGAAATAAACTTAGCATATCTTTTTCTTTGGCCTGCAGAGATGGAGTGAGGATAAAAGTGGAGGTTTCCTCATTGATACTACAAATCTCCTCCTCAATTATAAATTTTTGGGAGAAAATGTTCCAAAACTCTTCCTTGTTCTAGATCTTGATTTTGTGTTTAACATTCTTGAGTTTCATGGCTAGGATGTACATGGCATAGCCTTTCACCAAAAATTTCCACTAGTCCTTCAGAGAATTTTACAAAGATGAGTTGGTAATCCATATAATTTCAAATATAAAATGGGTACTATTAAACTTGAACATATTTTTTTTGGAGAAAATGAGAGGATTGTGATCTAATCCTATCCTTGGAAGATAAGACATAGAGTAGATCGAATGGAGAGCCCACTATAAAGACACTAAAAAACTATCAATCTTGACTTGAATAATATACTCTCCCAATCTTCTATTTGACTAGGTAAAGGGGATGCCATTAAGGTTAAAATCTAATTTTTTTGCCTCAACTATAAATTCACTAAGGTCTAGCATAATATAATCAATAGAGCAGGATCCCCCTTTCTTTTCCCTTAGGGAGAGAGGAGAGTTAAAATCACTTTTTACCATCCAGATTTTATCTATGAAATATTTTCTAATCTCAATTAAATCCTTCTAGATATTTCTCTATTTAATTTTGTAATTAGGAGCAAAGGCATTAATAAGAGTCCATTCCTGATTGTTATGAATGACTTTGAATAAAACAAAAATATGAGAGTCAACTTCAAGTAGGATTTTTCCTTCCATAGTATCTGGATCCTAGAAAACTACCATCATGCTTGAATCACCTCTAGAACTACTGATACTACTTAAAAATTTACCCCAAATGTTGTCTTTATTCTTCAAAAAAATTTCCTCTAACATTTTAGTTTCTTGGAAAATAAAGATATCAGGTTTATGTTTATTTATAAAAAATTTGGCCAACCTTTCTTTCATCAGGTTAATCAACCCCCTTATGTTCCAAGAAATGATATTGATTTATTATTGCTTGGAAAGTGTCTGAGGGTCATTTGATTACCCTTGTCTAATTTCTTGTTGGTTTCAGCTTTTTTAACATTTTGGTTAGCTAGTCTACCTTGGGATCTCAGCTCTTCTTTAACGTCAACCTTTTTCATACCCATTTTTTATTGAACTTTCATCCATTATTCCTCTACCATTTTCTTGATGATCTCAATGTTTTCCCTCTTGATTGTAGAAGAACATTTCCCCCCAATAGGGGAAAAAGACTTAGACATCTTGGGACTCTTGACGGGAGTTGACAATTCCTTGATAGACATGACTTATTGAAGAACTAGATCTTTGTCAAATAATAAAGTTTCATAAGGGATAGGGTGAGGTGACTTTTTATGTGAATTATCTTGAAGTTCCTTCAGAGAAGGAGATGAAGTAAGGTTTGAGGTAGGGGATGCAAAGATTGATTCAACTCTTCTTTACCTTCAACCTTTTTCATACCCATTTTTTATTGAACTTTCATCCATTATTCCTCTACCATTTTCTTGATGATCTCAATGTTTTCCCTCTTGATTGTAGAAGAACATTTCCCCTCAATAGGGGAAAAAGACTTAGACATCCTGGGACTCTTGATGGGAGTTGACAATTCCTTGATAGACATGACTTATTAAATAACTAGATCTTTGTCAAATAATAAAGTTTCATAAGGGATAGGGTGAGGTGGATTTTTATGTGAAGTATCTTGAAGTTCCTTTAGAGAAGGAGATGAAGTAAGGTTTGAGGTAGGGGATGCAAAGATTGATTCAAATAAGATTTCAACCAAAGGTGGGGCATCCACCATTTGGTTTTTATCTATTTAAACAACCATATCCATGATAACATCATTAATCAGAGGATTCAAGGTTGATCTAATCCAAGGTAGGTTGAGGATCTTCAGGGGAGATGAAAATTTAGAAGAGGCAGTAGCTAAAAAAAATTTCCCTAGGCTGAGAGGAGAAAGAGTAGTTTTAAGAAGAGGGGGAGGTAGAGGGGGGAGAGGGGAAGAGGGATGGGGGAAAGAGAGAAGGGAAGATGGGGGTAAGGATTTAGGGATGGAAGTTTCTTTACCTAATAAGGGTTTGGTGGAGATAAGGTTTCTTGCTCAGGGGACACTCCTTAGAGGAATGATTCAAAACATTACAAGTTTTGAATATTTCCAAATCCATTTCAAAATATATATGTTGATTGTAGACCCCATATTTATATTTGATCTTAATAGAGTGAATGAGAGGTTTGTTAGGTAGAATGAAAACATAGACTTAGATAGCTAGGAGTCCACATCTGGATCTAGTAATGGGGTCAATTGAGATACTTTTATTTAATGCTCTAGTGATACCCATGATAACCTCAGGGGCCTAAAATTCTAGAGGTAACTCTGATAGATTCACCCAAACAGGGATGCCCTCCATAACAATGCTATCAAGATTAAACCCTGCCTTCTATTTATGAAGATAAACATTGGATTTTCCCATGAACCATGGGCCTCTAGTGAGGATCCTAATGTATTCTTTGGAGTGGGATAAATTGATAAGAAAAAAATTCTTAAGCATCACTATAATGTCAATATGTTCCTTAGGATGCCATTTAAAATTAGTACACTTGCAAAATGAGTCAATGTTAGGCCTAAAATCACTAAATTTAGCCAAAATCAAGTTTGATAGAGAATATTAAATATTCTATATGACTGAGTTTAGGAACTCAAGGCATACCTTGTTTCTTTCCCCTGTCAAGATCAAAAAGGAATCTTCTAATGTTTTTTGTTATAGCTCTCCCCAGACACCAAGTTAGTGCATGTGATCTTTTTATTTCCATTAGAGAGATTAGTTATTATGATTAGCGGACCTTGACCTAAAATGTCTAAAATGTCCTTCAAATTAGGTGGTTATAGGAGATTATAGAGATGTGAGATTGCCTTCTTTCACCCATTGCTTGCATTCAAAATTCTGCTTTTAGATTTATTCTTGCCCATATGTATTACACTGTTATTTTGAATAATCTTAAAATAAAGATAAAATTACTAAAGGAAACTAAACTATTACTAATCTAACAAAGAAACACTAAACTAAAATAGATCTAAGAAAGTAATAAATTAAAAGAGACTAAACTCTACGAAGATAAAGAAAGATATTAACTCTAGAATTAAACTATTTAATGAAGAATAAACTAGATTATAAAATCAAATAAATAACTAATAACTAAATAAGCCATAAATAATCCAATAATTAAAATCTAGAGACTTAAATATTAATAAACAAATAATCAACTAAATGAAATTAAAGCCTAACTAAAGAAAGAAAGAAAATTAACTAATCTAATATAATTGACAAATAGAACTAAAACAAAATGCAAATTAAAATTAACTTAAAAAAAAATAAAAATGAAATGCAAATCTTAAAGAAGAGTCATCTTAGCAAAAGTAATGATATTTTATTGAAAAATAATATTTCTGTATAAAAGCATTTGATATAACAACAAATACAATTCGAATGGATCAACAACATGTCACATGTATGAAGTATTCATCATTATTCAAGCCAAGTAGTTTGGTTTATGCTCATATGACTACAAATCTATAATTATCATAAGATATTAAACCTAACAAGTTTTAGATAAGCAAATTATAAACTAAATAGGAAATCTAGATATACCTACACTGATTAAGTGTGTCACTTAACCATCAGGGAATGAGTTATTGGTCTATTCATAAGAGTTATACTATCTCAGAGATGTTGTACATAAAAGAGTGTGATGATAAACTTTGAAGTAGTTCAGAGTCTTCAAAAATACCTATGTAATGTTCTTCCATTTGATATGTCACCTTGATCTTCTTTTATAATCATCTCTCCAAAATATAGTTGAATAATAAATTATAAATAACTTTAGTTAGTTATTTGTTAAGTCTAATTGAATTTTAAATAAATTCAATTAATTTATAACTTATATTTAAGACTTAAATAAGTCTTTATAGATCAAATAAAATATTAATAGATTGATTTAGGACAAACTCTAAATAGGTGGGGGCCCTTAGACATTACTACCACTTAAGTAATCAAATTATGCTAAACATAAACTATGACATAAATAATTTAAATAAAATTAAATACACCTAATCGTAAGTCCATATATATTAATCCATTTTCAATAATGATTAAAACCAAAATATATTAAGTGTTGCAAAAGTTTTAACCAATATCAAATATCAAAAATAAGTATATGAAAATATTAAAATAACATAATTATAATTCATCCAACCATCCATTCATCCTAAGTGTCAAATAACATCTCAATTAATGGATGACTTTTATTTGTATGATATTCTATATAATTCATATACTTGGCTAGAAGTTTAGTACCACCTTCATTGTCTTCATCATCAACCTCCAATTTCACCTTCTTGACCATTTTGATAATTTTAGGTGATGTCGTAGGGCTGAGTTATCACTTCTTAGCTCATGTAAAGACCTATCCTATCCTACTCAAGTAGATGGGAAGGAAAATTAGCATGACTCAAATTTGAATAGCCTACACATGCATTTACAAGTTTAGGAGATGATTTTTTAGTATTTAATAACATAAGGGCTTGGGAATGTAGTTTGGCAATCAAATGTATATCATATCAAGGTGTAGACTCTGTATGCTATAGTGAGTTACAAGGAGTGATATTTGGATCAGATTACAAAGCTATATGCATGTGTTGGGAGGAGCTACTTAGAGTTCCTCATCTATGAGAATGAGCTTTCCAATAACATCTTCTCCAACCTTAGTTTCTGTAGTTATTAACATGTTTAAAAGTCAAGGAATTTAATACATTCTATAAAGTGGGTTAAGATGCATCAAAATAGATAGACATACATGTGCCTCAGTTATAGGGTTGAGGATCAATTCTAATAGTTCTCCTACCCCTATAATTTTGGCCTCTAGGAAAAAATATTTATAGAGGTGCATCCTCCTTATGCCAATCCTCATTATGCCCTCAATGATTATAATAAGAATTATTGGAATGAGGAGAAGTCCAACCTGATATCTGACTAAAAACAAAACCTTGATTACTATTTGAATTTAAAACTATCCTTTGATACATGTCAAAACCCAATATATATATATATATATATATATATGATTTTCATAAACATCCATGCATAAATTTCAATCCCTTTTATTAAAATTTGAATATATAACTTATATCTACATCAATGTTGGTAAAAAATCTTAATAGTCACAAACCAGAATATTTCACATTATTATGTCATTTTCCTCAAAGATTTGATTGTATTCATATATTGCTTTAAATATTTCAATGACAAAAAACTAAATCTATTTTAAATATAAACGTAATTATTTAATTTGAAACTCAAATAATTATGATAACCACAAAATACATCCACTAAACATACTTATCACTACAAATCTAATAAATTATATCTCATTGAAAAACCATTGATTTTCAACAAAAAAAATTATATGACAATCAAAACCCTATCCAAAATTATCAATCATCTCATGAAATATAAGTTTTACGAAAATTTATAACATCTTCAAATGAAAAAAATAGAGATAATCATGTATTTTGTTTCATATCATCAACTAAAAAATGACCAAATTTAGTCTCTGAAACTCATAATTTCCTTCTTTTCATATGTTCAATAAAATTGGAAAACATTACACAAAATTGATTTTTAAATTCCATAGCATGACATCCCACTTACTTTGCAACTATACTTACACAATCTTTGAATGAACAAACATAACTTTACTCTAATAATATTACCATTATCAAACATATGATGAGAAAACTCACACTTATGAACTCTATCAAACAAGAACATGTTTTTATTTTATGAAACAAAACTATTCTTTCAAGAAAACCTTATCAACACAGATGAGAAAAATATGTGAGAGAGAGTCAATAAAGTAACCATGAATAGAATAAATAGTACATGATCCTTCAACCAAAACAAAACATTATAATGTATATTAACATATTTCATAGTTCTTAGTGAAAAATCAAATCTCAAACTAAAACTTAACACAATTCGCTAAAACCCAAAATATCTAATTATTTTGATCAAACAAGAGTTATTATGTGTGTAAAATCTCTAAAAAAATATCCATCATCATCCTAAAATATATCATGATGAATAATTAGCCAAGAATAATTTCACATATAAATCTGATAGCCAATCTTAAACATTGAAAATTATTTATCAATATCATAACTATTCTTCTCACTATATTCCTTTTGAACTAACAGACTTCTCCCAAACTTAAAATATAACATGCAGACAAACAAACAATTATAAACCTAGAAAATATCTTCAATAAACTTTTAAATAAACACCTAGAAGACACTCTACCTAATATATCAATAATATTTTGTATACATGAAATTGTGAGCATATACATCTTTTGAAAATAAGAAAACCCTACATATGCAACTGGAAAAGTGAACCTGGATCATTATATCAAATATATCCACATTATCAAAATTGAAACTAACCATCCACTATATATCCCATAAAACCCAGACAAGTTTCAAATCATAAATGTAGACATGTAAATCAACTTTAAAATAAGAGTTCATCAAGATAATGAATATTATGTGACCCAAAACAAACTTAAAGAAACTATATGTGTCAAACTATAAAATATAACATTATTAACTATATTATTAACTTGAAACTTCACTTAACTCAAAAAATTCATATTTTAGTTATATCAATGAATCTTGAACTCAGTTATTCTTCAAAATAATAAAGATCCAAAAACCTTACTTGGTCTATAATTTCTTAATCTTTTATATTATTTTCTAAGTTCCTCTCATTCATAGCATGTTGCTTCCTCCCAAAGCTTGTGAATAATTATGAACTATTGATTGAAATTTTCCCTTTTGAATATTTTGAGCCTTAATAACTACCCCAGTGTACATGTAACTTTCTAATTGGTTTCCAATATTTCTAGTACCAATAAGAGTTTTGATGTTTTCACAGTCCATACGAATGAGTAAGATGATTTTTGGGTGTAAATGTGTACGTATTTTTTGAATGACATGTTTCTAATCAATCTCTATGATTCATACGCTATGTTTTTAGTACTATTTTGGTGGCTTAACTGACTCCTTAACCAACCAAGTACCCAGCTTAAAACTACCTATTAATGCATGTACATTGCATTCAATGTAATCAAATACAAAATGAGCCAAATGGATCCCCAAAATATTTTTCAAATCACTTAACCCAAGTCTCATTAAAAACCAAATATAATATTTCCATTTCATCACATACTTCAAACCAAAGTTTCAACCCAATTTAATTAACCAAGCCACAATTAAGTTTTCATCATTTATATTCCCACCACTTTTAGTATTTCATGGCCACAAATATTCAAAGGTCCACTAGACATTAAAATATTATATTTTAGGTTTAATAAATATTTAAGTTTAGATATAATCAAACCTAAATTTAATTCTATAATTATGTATTTGATTTTAACAAATCAAAACATCCTTGCCACTTTAACATTATACAATGTAAATCATGACAACTTAAATGTTTCAACATATAACCATTTGATCATAAATATCATTTCATCAATAAATTTATGAATAAAATCATTTATACCTTTGCAAATTAAGACCACTATGAATTACCTCTTATGCTAACCAACATAAGATTCAAAGAATACATAATCTCGGGATCAAATCAACTGTTCCAATCAATATCACACTTCATCCATATATACTGTATTTTCTCATTGCATTCACTCATGCTTTCAAAAACACTTAATAATGTTAGAGTAAAACTTCATTAAATGCAATAATAATATTAATACTCAAATAAAGTGATGAACTAAGACCTCCACACTAGAAGTTTTAAATGTTACATTGTGAGTGATCAATATGATAGAACACCTTGGCTCATTTGAATTTTCAAAAAAAAAAAAAAGAGGAGGTGTCAAAAATAGGCATAACACTGGTGACCTTGCTAGTTAATCTTAGAAATAAGATAAGGTAAAAAATAATTAATTACCTATTTAAAGGCAAATCACTTGAGAGTGTGATCTAGGTTAAATTGTTTCTCAGGTAGTCGTATGTGAACCCCTTTTTTAATAATTTTATTAAGGGATAAAGTGTTTGATTAGCGTGGCATGAAAACTATGATTGGTTTAGACAAGGAAGTTCAGGTTGGATATACAATCAATTATAAAATCCTTAAACATAAATTCTAAAAATTAGTGATGCATTCAACACATTAATAACCAACTCACATTAATTTTAAAGAAAGAATCTGAAATAATATCATGATGAATATATTACCATCATTATTTACTTAAAATGATATGGTAGTCTCCACTTACTTTACCTTAAATATTATGAATACTTCATTGATGTAACCAATATGATCCATTACAAAGAAATTAACAATAGAAAATAAAAGAGACTAAAAATAAACAAACAAAATAAAAATAACATAAAACAAAAACACAACAAGAAAAAGAGTGCCACTGATAAAAGAGTTTGAGATGATGTCCATTGAATGAATAATGTAACTAATTTACATCCATGTCTTGCAAATGAAAAGCATTTTTCCCAAGTATAACATTAATTTTATATGCTCCCAATTGAAAAGAATCAAATTTATGATATTTTCCTACATCTTCTTGAACTTTATCCCAATAAAGAACTAGATAACCTAGCTTAAACCTTTTATTAAATAATTTTTTGTCAAAAAATATATTTAACTTTCCTTTAACTTTTTCTAATTTTTACAATGTAATTGCCTTAGTTTGATTTAAAGCTAACAAATCATGAAGCCTTTGTTCAATTAAATTAGCATCTTTTGACAAATATTGCATAGTTCTAGTGGATGAAATATGAAGTTAAATAGGTAATGTAGCTTCAAAATCATAAGCCAACATAAAAGAGAATATCTTGTAACTGCTTTAAAAATAGCACATTAAACCCATAATACTTTAAATTTTGTAAGATGCCAAATTATTTTATTATCATAGATTATTTTCTTCATTAGAGAAATCAAATGTTTATTTGTTGATTTCACTTGTCCATTTCCTTGAGGGTAATACCTTGAAGAATGACTTGAAATAATAGAATAACATTTTAAAATTTTCAAATATTCATTATAAATAAAGTGATGACTATTATTTGAAATTATCTCATAAGAAATACCAAACCTAAAGAAAATCAATATTTTAAATAAAGAAATGACTTTATAAGTAACATAACTTTTAAGTGTTATTTCTTTCTATCATTTCATAAAGTAATCTATTGCAGTTAGAATGTATTGATGTCTAGTAGAAGAAGGTGGATGGATATCAAAAATAAAATTAATGTCTCATTTAGTAAAGAGTTTTTCAATAATAATAGGATTCAAAGGCATGGTTGGTAATCTATCTCTACTAGTGAATAATTGGTAAGGCATGCATGAACGTACCAGTTTGTAAGTAACTTAAAATAACATAGGCCAATAATAACCTATTCATAAAATCTTATAAGTTATAGTTTTTTATGAAAAGTGACCACCACAACTTCCTTATTTACATCCTCTAATAACTTTTTTGGGTTTTATCATGAGTTAAACATCTTAATAATACACCATCTCGATTTCTATAAAATAAAACATATTCTAATAAACATAATTTTAAAGCTTAAATTCTCAAAAATATTCTTTGTTTCTCATCCAAACTATTAGGAAAAATATAATTCTAAAATTAATAAATTAAATCATGATATTAGTCATCTTCAGCCAACAAACAGTCCTAGTCTTTCATTTCATGTCCAAACTTAATTTTTTTGAAAAAATTAATGACCTTCATTGATTGAAAATGAGATTTAACATTCAAAGAATTATCAACATATAAAATCAAAATATTAATATTAGACTAAGAATCCTTAGTTAATTTTTTTGATAAGTCATTTCTTTTGATAATCTTAGAAGTTCCAAATTCAAGGCCAAAATCTTAGATTCTAAAATTCCACTTTCCTAATTTTCCTTGAATAGTGGGTTGCATTGAAAGATAAGACAAAATAGGTACATTGGATCTTACTATAACCTTATTTCCTATAAAAATATAATGAAATTTGATTAAATAATAAACTAAAGATAAAATAAATTTCTAAATAAGTGGGTACATTATTTTTGTGTCCTTTAAAACTTGGCTCATATATCCAATAGGTTTTTCATCATTTTATGTAATTAAAACACCTATAGCCTTGTCTATTACATATACGTAAAGAATGAAAGGCTTAGATAAATCAAGCTTAGCAAGTATAGGTGCACTTGCAATAAATGTTTTGATATTATTAAATGTATAATTAGCTCATGCATCCCACACATATGACTAATTTTTCTTTAACAAAATATGCAAAGGATTTGACTTATTAGTGAAATATGATATGAAATTATACACTAAATTTATTTTGAGAAAGAAAGACCTAAGACAATATTAATATTTAGGTGTTTGTAGTTCCTTGATTGATTTAATATGTTTATGATCAATTGAAATACCATATTTATAAATAATATGACTTAATAATTTACCTTTGGTGACACCAAAGATAGATTTCTTAAGGTTGAGATAAATACCATATCTTCTAAATCTTTCAAATATTTCACAAAGATGATCCAAATATTTTTTTCTCTTTTTAGAATGGACTATAAGATCATCTAAGTAAACTTGAATGGCAATGTTGATTAAATCATAATAAGTTACATGCATAGCTCATTGAAAAGTAGCACCTACATCCATGAGACCAAAATACATTCTATTAAAAAGAAAATTTCCTCTTTAAATTTTGAAGGTTTTCTTATGTCTATCATCTTGATTAACAAATATCTAATTAGATCTTGAAAATCCATCAAGACGTCATTTTAGATCCTAAACTTCTTGTAAAATCTTATTAATAATTAGAAGAGGAAAATTATCTTTTACACTAACCTTGTTTAGGTCTCTAAAATATATGCATAATATAATGTCAGCATTTTTTTTATGCATGGTAACTAAATTATCTACCCATTCAAAATAAGTTAGAAGAAGAATGACATCACCATATAACATTTTATCAAGATCTTTACTGATGATGTATTCTAGCTAAGAGTTTATCCTTCCTATTTTCTACCTAATAGGTTTAATACCTATTTTAATAGTAATGTCATGTATTATACAATTATTATCATATCCTTTAAGGTCTTTATAAGACTAGGTAAAAATATCAATGAATTCTTTAAAAAGTTTAATAAACTTTACCTTTTCATCAGTTGTGCATTGTATTCCCAAATAAAAAATGTTTGGATCCATTTCAATTCCAAGATTTATTGGAAGTATCTACAATTATTATTCTATAAGTGTCCTCAGTCCATGGTAACATAGGTTGATCATTTAGGGTAAACATTGATTTTAAACTCACCTAACTAATGGATAACTTATTATTATTCAATTATAAGCAATATCTATAATTAAGAATGTAATCATCATTATCAAAATAATTTCCTTGAGTAATTATATGCTCATCACAATTAAAAATAAGTCAATTTTAATTTAAGTCAATCTTAGGTCTAAATTTTTTTGAAAATGAAAAATCTACATCATGTTTTATTTCACTTAGGATAGGATTAGAGGCAAAAAAAATAAGCTTATCATCTTGAATATTTAATTACCTATGTGAGTGATATTTAAAGCTTCAAAGTGTTCAAGTAAGGACCAAACATTTTGAGTATATCGATAAAGATGAGTCTGATTAGTTTTATAAACCTTCCTTACTTATCTAATAATCAATTCATAATCACCAAAGACCTTCAATTGTTTAAAATTAAGTTATATAATCTTTTATAAGCCTAAACATAAGTCTCAAAACTTTGTTTTAATATTAGTGGTGTCAAAAGACAATTTATAAGCATAACGATAAACTTTTCTAATAGGATAAATAAGGCGGACTCCTGCACCATTACCAAGTTGTGAACAAACACCATCAAAGTACAAAGAACATAAATTAGTATTAAAACGGAATTTTACTACTATTTTTTAGGTTCATCAAGAGTTAATAATTCATACATACTAATTCCTTTTTATACATATGAAATATTAGGAGATGAAGAGTCAATTGGATTGCTGAACCAATCCTTTATTCAAATAAAAGCAATTTTAGATCCTACTAGAACCTATGTTATATCTTTTTTGATAAATGCACCTATAATTTTAGACCTATCTCTACCTATAAGCATATCATAATTTTTATTAATGTTTTGTTGTAGGTATGTTGTCATTGATGTCAAAGGATGATGTAATGTGTGCATTGATGTCAAGGGTAATGACAAAGTGGTGATGTCATTATGGTCATGAGTTTGAGCCTGAAGTTGTGTAAGGTAGGTTTGGATGTATATGAGATACGATAAGAATTATTTTTGACTTCTCATGTTGTATATATCATATTGATTTTTTTTAGGTCAAGGGAGAGAAGACAAGTATGTGAACAATGTGTTGGCATAAGGCTTGGTAGCCTTGTGTAATAACATAGGCCTAATACCCTAGTATGTCGAGCTTATTGAGGCTAAAAATAATATGGAGGATAGATATAGATTATGGCATGAGCGCATAATAAATTTTGATGATGAGTTGAGATCAGTACAATAAGGACCCTAGTGATTTCTATATCCAAGTTTGACCTATAGTTCTAGACCTAGTGTGCATAGTGACCTGGTGAGGTCCAAATGGAGGGCCAAGGTGATTTTATAATATGGAATACTTATTGTAAGAATATAATTAAGTATGAAAAGGTTTTTAAAATGTGTATACCAATTTTTATGTCCTAATGATGAAAATAAAGTAAGATAGTTAATTGAAAGGACACTTATAAATGCAGATTGAAGGTTTCTTAGCTTGAGAAGAAAGTTCTATTGTTCATTGGCTTGTGTAAATTTTTCATGGTGACCTAAGAATTTTTGAGTAGTTTATTAAGGGTCCTAAGAAGCTTATAGAATAATTTTTCATAAAAAATAAGCCCTCAACTTTATGATTGAATGTTAAGAACATAAGTAGGTTTTTGTGCTTGTAATCCCTTATACATACCTGATTGGAAATAAATTGCTATAAAGGACCCAAAATGGATTGTTAAAAAAATTTGAATATTGGATCATATAGATGAATCCTCAAAGAACCTATATGTGGTTTTCATTTTGTTAGGACAATACACATAAGGTACATAAAGAAGCTTATTTCTAGAGAAATCAATGTTACAGGCAGGGTTGACTAAGTTAACACATGAGATTAATTGGAGATTGAAGGTCAAGACTTGATATTGAGGTATAAAGAGTTTTTTTTTTAAATATATTATTTTTTTGTCAATAATTTTGATGTTCCAAGTTGGCTAGTTGCTACATTTGCAAATAGTGAATAATATCCAGGTAGAGTAAATATGTGTTTAGGGAAGTGTTTCAGGGGAGTAGAGATGAATAAAATGACTTGGGGTATTTATTTAAAACCTATTTCATATGTACCATTGATTTTAAAGTGGTAATTTTTCTCAAATATAGGTGAATTAGTGCTTTCAAAGTGGCATATCTTAGTAGTGAATACTGTGAGATAGTGACTTAAGGAATTAGTCTATTAGACCAATGAAAGATGTTTGAACATGAGAAATATCTAATTGATAGTGATATAAAGATAAAATAGAATATATTAACATGGATTATAGTTTTTTAAAGTTTTATTTCAAGTGATATAAAATAACATCTACATGACTATATTATTGGAAGCTACAAGCAGTCCGAGTGGTCATTTTGAAGGAGTAAGTTTGATGTTGTTTAAGTAGTGTTAGAGCATGTAATGAGTTTGGTGTCATTATATAATTCCAAAATAATTATGAGAAGGTATTTTATGACATGGTACATATCTTATCAAATAGATAGAGTCAAAATAATTGACTATAATTTGATTGTGTTTTACCAAATTTGAGTGAGCCTATGACAAAGGTGTTTTTGGATGTTTGGAGCCTAAGTAATGAAACCAAATGGATTTGGTGTTTTTTATACATTAATGTATAACCTATAAATTTTATTTTTTTATGTGTTTTTTTTATAAAAACACATTTATTCCTCAGTTATTTATGAATATATTTTTTGTCTCTAGGCCTATTGGCGACTAGGCTAGAATGGCTTGGTTCATAAAGTGAGTTGATGTTCTAGGTGGCATGTACCATTATGGGTGTAATAAATGGTATATTGGGGTAATGTTTAATTTTTTAAAAGTGTTTCTTGAGGTTAAATTTTGACCAATGGTTCATGATTGTAATGTGTGGTTTATGAAGGGCTAATTGCTATAGGTCTCACCTAAGGGCTAAATAAGGCTTGTGACTTGGATGACCAAAGAGATAGTGTAGTACATGTATGGAACGTGTGATAAGGTTAAATTTAATTATAAGTAAGTTATGTTATTTTTCATATCCAACCTATATGTATATGATCATGATTCTTGTATTTAAGTAAGGTCTTGTAGACCTATTTGTTAGATTTGTGAGAGCTAGTGTATGAAGGTATGAAGCAAATAGAAGAAGGATTTGCATAGGGGTGTGAAATGATGGATAATATTAAAATATATTTTTAAAAAAAATTAACTAGTGGTGTTATAGGTGGTGATCTATTAGAGTGCATGTTACAAGGCTGAATAGGCTTAATTATCTATTTGAGTGATGTAAAAGAGGAAGAGACTTGTATGAGGTTAAGAGGTAGGTTTGAGGGTGTTAAATCAAGACAAGGTCATCATAAAGTGTATAATACATTATATTAGTGGTGAAAATTATATCTTATGTGGTTTAGTGGGTGCTTAATCACCTAGGGGGTTGTTACCTCTTTACTAGTTGGAGCTCGCTAAAGGTCTAGTAGGTAATAGACTAAATTGAGGGGTGGGTGCTCCTTGATCAGTTAGTGATGGTATAAAGTCTCATGTTTATGATATATTTATAGTAATTTAGTCCATTTTTTTGCATTATTTAGATTTTTTTTTCTCCCCAAGAGGTTTTCCCACATAAATGATGTGTTGTGATGTGATTTTCATGTTCATGATTTGTATGTGATCTCTTGGTCTTAATGCTTGTATAAATGCTTATACTTTATGATGATGAATGAATGATAAGTTAAATAAAATAAAAATTATATAGATAATTTACCCCCATCATCTCATTCATCTTGTACCTCTAACAATTACTATTAGATTAGGTCCTTTGGAGGAATCCTAAAAACTTAAAGGAGATCCTAAGTAACATAAGATGGATAAGTAATTGAAGAAAGAGAATCAAGAGTTAAAGGTTATGATAAAAGAACTTAAAGAGTAAGTGTGAACTTTCAGATTAGATGAGAAAGTTATCAAATATAAATTAAGGGATGCAAGTGAAATTCAGAGTTCAAGAGAAGAAGAATGTTCTTTGTTAAAATCTGAGATGGAGTCCTTGAAGAATGAGCATAAGCAGGTTGTAAACAAGTTGGACAAGCTGGAAAAGAAGCATGAAAAGCCTAAGTAATTAAGTGAGAATGAAAACCTAGAGATTAATTCAATAAGTTCAATTGGACAACCAAATGCTACAAGGTATGCTAGTTCTTTTCAAGGTCATTGTTATGTTTGTCACCTATTTGGCCATAAGGCAAGGGACTATAAAAGGAATTCATCAAGGAATGAGTCTTCATGGAGTATTGAAAGAAGAGGTTTTTGGAAAATTAATGACCTCAAATATTATCAATAAAAATATATTAATAATGTTATGTGTTTCATATGTCATTGTATAATACATATTTCAAGATCATGTAAGAGCAAGTAGAACAAGTCAAGTATTGACAAAAAGTAGGATATTCCTAAAATGCTCAAAAAGGATCAAACCTTGATATGAATACCTAAGGATGTGAAGTCTAATAATATTGATTCAATTGAGTTGAAAGGTCATGATGTAATTTTTTCCATGGTGGAAGAGGTTTTAGATAAGGAGGAGTTTCATGTTTGCCAAGAGTTCTTGTTATCTATAGTTATAGAAGATAAGAAGGTGGATGAGCCAATCAAGCTTATTAGAAGGCCTAGAGAGAGATTTTAGTCTAGTTAAATAATGGATATATATAAATCTCATAATTTCATGACATTTTAGAGTCATGATAGAGAAGGGTGTCTTTATTGTGCTTCATGAAAACACTTCTGAGTTGTTAGAAGCATGTGATTAGTGTAAAATTGACTAAGGCAAAGCCAAAGGAAAAAGTTACCTTGCAGAGGGAAATGAACCAAGTTGAGTACCCTTATGGAGGGTAGCGAGCAAAGGTAGACATAGGGAATTCCTTCAAAAAAGCTCCTGTGGCAAAGTTGTTAAGGATCATTTCCTTCAGACAAAAAGTCTGAAGGAATTCCTTCAGACATTTTGTCTAAAGGAATTAAATCCTGAAGGCTGCCCATAAAATCTTGAAGGGTAGGTACCCTTGCGGGAAGCTCTCACCAGGGAAAGTGGACCATTTCTCAAGACCCCAAAGGGCAATTTCCCTCTGAAAAAGATCAAACCTCAATTTGCAGTAGAACGTGCCACGTGTCCCTCATAAAGTTGTAGTAGAAGCTGCCACGTGTCCCTTATAAAATTATAATAGAAGTTGGCACTTGTCATCTACTGAGACACAACTTCTAGGAACTTTCAAAGCAGCAGAACATGCCACGTGTCATCTAAAAATCTCAGTGGAGGCCATAAAGTGGCAACATCAACAGATTTTTCCTTTTGTTTTGTAAGGATTGTGGTGGGTCTTGGGTGAGTGGCTAAACTCAAGTAAAACCCACCACGTGTCATCATCTGCATGAATCCAAAAGATTTCCAAATGTTTCTATAGTGTTTTTATGAGCTCAGTGGAAGCCACCACGTGTCATCCTCTGTAGGATTCTCAAAAGACATCTAAAGCCTCTATAAGTTAAGTGGAAGCCACCACGTGTCCCTCATAAAGTTGCAGCAAAATGTGCCACGTGTCCTCACCTATTTCACAATTGAAGATGCCACATGTCACTATTGAGATCAGTAAAAAGCAACCTCAAGTAAAGAAAGAGGCAGTGATGGATAATTTCAAAGGAAGATTCAAAGGTTTAATCAGTCGATTCAAGCAGTTGATTCAGAGTGCCCCAAAGCCCATAGGCCAAAGTACCCTTGTGGAGGGTAGGTGATGAGAAAAATAGACCTTTCTCAAAGCTCGAAAGATGAACCAATGAACTGATTGAACCTTGAACCAAATTGGTTCAAAGGTTTAAAGGTTTAATGGTTCAAAGGAAGCTCCAGACAAAGAGCAGTAAAGTGATTGAATTTTTGAACCTTGAACCAAAATGGTTCAATAGTTTAAAGGTTCAAAGGTTCAATGTGGACAGTTCAAAGGAGTGTCCCAAATCTGAAAGAATAAGTACCCTTGTGGAGGGTAGTGAACTAAGGATAGGTACCCTTGCAAAGGGCATAAAACATTGGTTCAAAGATTAAAGAAAGTGCCAGACAAAGGGATGGTTCAATCAAAGACCAAAAAAGTGATTTAACCAAGAAAGCGATTGAACCAAGGAAGTGATTGAATCATTGATGTCCCTATGGATGTCAAATTTAAGATAATGAAATATCCATTGATTTTCAAATATGGCACAAATCTTGTGAACAAATTCAACAACCGGCTAAAAAGATAGCCTGAGAGCTTAGATCACACAGATAAGGATGAAATACAGTAAGGAGAGGGGGAACAATAGAGAAATATCAGAAATATCCATGCATAGGATATGTTTTTAGAAGGTAAAGTAGCCCACCAGGTGGACATCAAAAGAGTGCAAACATTCAATGGCATGGCCCATTTTTCTACATCGAGTAAAGCAAATAGCTACGTGCACATTAGGAAACACATCAAGCGGCCCATATTAAAATTGATGCTCGATTCTAGCATAGCCCATGGATATAATTTAAAATGCATTAAAGGCATTGAATGCATCGTAACACATTTTTGTGAAACAAAGCACCCAAGTCTTTCTTGGAGTACTATATATTGGACTCTCTCTTATTGTTTTGGAGATCCCTCTCTATTATTAGAAACAAATCTCTACCCAAATTGAAAGGCATTACTGAGACTTTGAGCTTAGATTGTTGATCATATTTCATTATTTGAATAAGAAACAAGTGACATTTCAGACTTTGTGCTGAAATAGTTTGGTTGTTGGGGAAATTGTCCTTATGTTTGTTTCCTTAATACATTTTTGTCCATTTAATTGAATAAGTAGAATTAGTGAAAGTAATTAGGAAGGTGTCCTGAAGCCACCTATGGAGAGACTTTGTGCCCCCACAATTGCCTTTAGTGTGTTTTCTTTATATTCTTATGTAAAGGATCTTGGGATGACTTTATGCCCTCATTATCCTTCGTATTTTGTTTTTATGTAAAGGATCTTGGGATGAATTTGTGCCCTCATTATCCTTTGTATTCTATTTCTGTGTAAAGGACCTTGGGACAACTTTGTGCTACATTTCATCCTACAGTGTTACTGCATCCTATTATAGTTACTTGTCATCACTTGAAAGGTTCCTTTTGTCTACTGAATAGCACTTCTAAAAGAAGAGGAGTGCCTTCTGTCATTTCATCAGGATTTCTACTTTGATTTGTGAACATCATCTCTAAAAAAAGAGAGATGGATGGTTTATCCTACCCTTGAGTGTTATTTTCTACTTATATATATATATTATATAGCTCTTGCATATTTACAGGGAACCTCCCCTTGATGAGAGGAGAGATTTGTTCCCTTTTGATGTAGTAAACCTGCACATCTGGGCTACCAATTTCCATATGCTATGGTTGAAGAGACCTATTTTGCTCATCAGTTAGCTGATTGACAAAATATTCACCCAACATTATACACATTATAATACATACTTAGGATTTGTTTTAGGTATTTTAACTCATCTTTATATTTAATCACACTTATATTAGGCCTAAATCCAAACCAATAGTCAACTCTCTCAATGTAAACACTGTCATTATTCTACATCAACTATAGGTGCCTATTTTGAAGATAGAATGAGTTCCTATAAGATGGTAAGATGAGTTAAGACCATATAATTCAACTCTTTTAAATTTTATTTGATCCATTAGTACCACCTTCATTCACTTAAGATCATTTGTCTTAAAATCATGCGACTACATGTCATTATTTCCTTATAGGGTCACTTTGAACTTCAAAGTGCTATAGATAACACTGAGGAACTACAGTGAGAAGTTGCATGGATTGGAAACTTTATTTTATCATTTTATCATGGTCAATCAGCCAGCCTATCATGTCAAAAAACTAAACTTATGATTGGGTTACATCATGAAAACATTCAAATTTATTTAGACCTATGTATTTCACTATGGAAGGGTCAAAAGGAAGGTGCAAACTCTGTTTTAGAGACTTTAAGGTAACATGTCCCTAAAGCTACCATATTGACTTAAGAGCATGGATTAAATATTTTTTTCTACTTTATTACTATACCATGATCACCATGACACCTTCATTATTTCAATAACTCAATGAATGTTCAAACTAGCTTCATACATCTATACTCCAATTCACTTAGACCTATATGGAAACCTATATGTGGACATAAAGTACATGAAATATTGAAGGTAAGGAGTAAATAGTTAACACAACCCATCCTAATCTATTTAAATAGATAAAACTTTATTTCTCACACCTTGATAATTATTACCAATTTTTAAAATCTTTATTACATTACCATGATTGTGTGAAGATCTTCCTTTAGCTGCTTGTAGGTGGGTGTTGTAGGAAAGTTAACTGTATATGTATGTTTCCTGACTATGTTTCATATGAAACACCCTTGATAAAAAAAATTTAAAGGTAAAGTGATTTACATGACAAATGATAAGTGTAAACATCATATCCTCCTTTGTTTGAAACCACTACAAGAAAGAGAAACTTTTACAATTGATGAAACATGCATACAACCTAGCAATGGAACTCCCACTAGCAGAATGGAGTGTTTGTGATTTTCAACTCACATCTACACATGAAAAATGACTAAAAAACATTATATAAGGATGTCTACACTCTCTAACACCATGTGAAGTTTTTTTTTTGAATGAAACTATGCAAACTAAGAGGAAACCTGAAGATGATGGGGATGAGCATATAAAAAAGGAAGTAGACTTTTAAACAATGGTTCATACAACATAAAAAACAAATCCTTTAAATCCTACCATAAAATATAAGTATACTAAGATTAATATCTACCACCAAGTGTATTTATTCTAAATCAACCCTTGTTGTACATACTAGACCAAAACTAGGTTGTCATTTCTACATGCCTAGTGGGATGATGAAAGAATAGAATGGTTTTAGGCAAAGTTTGAGGCCTCAAAAGCTGATAAAAAATGGAAATGTTCTTAGGGGACTTTAAGGGTTACTTAAATACCTTCCACACATGCCACAACTCCTGTAGAAGCCATATAGCTGCCCAAACTTTTCCTCTTTCAACTATTTTCTTGTTATGACAAAGAAACTTGAAAGTTTTTAGTTAGGACTGACATGTCTAAAAATAAATTGGCGTGGGTAATGTTGAGAAACACTTTGTAACACTTTTATTACATAGGAAATCATATGAATATCATATATGACTCAAATATGACCCCTAACATGACATAGACTATATAAGGACTAAAAGTGACCATGACAAAGCTAATGACATATTAGTTGAACTCAACTAGGACCATGGTACACACTATAATACCTTAATAATCCCCTATACAAGTTTTTAACTATAGGGTTTGACCTAATTTGACTTGTGGTCAAAATAGTATATAATTACACAAATTAATTTAAAAGCGTCTAGATGTTATTCCCATGATTAACAAAGATTTTTTAAAAACTTAGGGATATTAAGACCTTTAAAAGAAGGGAGTTTACCTAGGCAAGCACCATTATTAATAAGAATTTTATGAATCTAAGGATTGACTAAAGGTTGTTCATCATCAAAATCTAGTTCATTATCCATTGCTTCAACTTGATTTCTATTGGCTTTCAGGTCTTGAATCAAATCTTTAGCCCGATCTTGATTTGGTTAAGCTAATGGATTCTTATCTTCCATTTGAAATTTTAATAGATTCAATTATTGAACCAGACTAATTTAACTTTTGATTTGTATTAGGTTCAATAGGATAAATATTATCTTTAGGATGAAAATAATATAAAATAAAATGAACCTTTGGTTGAGGATTAATAAGCATAATTTACTCTCTTTCCTATGTAATTCATTGATTATCTTCTTGAATATGATCTTATGTCTTATGTGAAAGACTTGTTGTTACTTCTTTGACTTATAATTATTTTATTTTCTTGTTGATGACTTCAAGAATATAATGTAAATCATAAGGTATATTATACCATGCAAATGAGTTAGATTAATAGTAACATCAACTTAGTCATCAAAAATATCAATCAGAGGTTGGATAATAGGAGAAGGACCCCCAATGGTCATGGAAAAAATAAAAATAGAAAAATAAGATAAGATTTATGAAAAGTTTTTTCCCCAACAGATTCACCAAATTTATTGACAATTAAAATTATTACGTCAATGAATCAACCCTTTCACCTATTGTGAAGGTTAAGATGGAATTGTACCTATCTAATAGTTAGGATCTAAAAGGTATCTAAATATATAAAAGATGTGCAAGGGGTTTTTATATATTCTTGGAAATAGCAAGTATGTTATAGATAAATAATACTTCATTATAATTTGAGAAACCAAATATATCTTTGAATCAAAAGAAGGAAACACATTATAAAAATATAATCTAACCTATCTAACAGAGAAAACCTATAAATTAGATAGCCTCTTGAAGGAAATATTTATATTCCTTATAATATATCTTTGTTTAATTAAATTGATTATAATCTTATGATGTTTATGCTTCATTCAAAATAGATCAAAATAAAATAAAGAGAAAGAACCAAAAGATAAATAAATTAACTGATAATGAAAACTAAAGAATGAAATATAAATATACATTAACATAGATAAACTAGCAATTACCTTAAAGAAGTATTACAATACATAAACAGAACACTTAATCAAATAAGAAATAAGAACAACAATAAAGATAAAAGTAACTAAAGCAAACTAAACTATTACTAATCTAATTTATAGGTTTTCTTTGTTAGATAGGTTAGATTAATAGCCTCTTGAAGGAAATATTTCTATTCCTTATAATATATCTTTGTTTAATTAAATTGACTATAATCTTATGATGTTTATGCTTTGTTCAAAATAGATCAAAATAAAATAAAAAGAAAGAACCAATAGATAAATAAAATAACTAATAACAAAAACTACAGAATGAAATATAAATATACATTAACATAGATAAACAAGCAATTACCTTAAAGAAATATTACAATACATAAACAGAACACTTAATCAAATAAGAAATAAGAACAACAATAAAGATAAAAGTAACTAAAGCAAACTAAACTATTACAAATCTAAGAAAGAAACACTAAGAAGAAATAAATCTAAGAAAGTAATAAATTAAACAACACTAAAATCTAAGAAGATAAAGAAAGATATTACCTCTATACTTAAAATATTTAATGAAGATTAAACTAAGTTATAAAAGCAAATAAACAATTAATAACTAAAGAAACTACAGATAATCTAACAACTAAAAGCTAGAGACTTAAATATTAATAAATAAATAATCAACTAAAAGAAATTAAAGCCTAAATAAATAAAAGAATTAATTAATCTAATCTATTTAACAAATATAACCAAAACAAAATGCAAATTAAAATTAATTTAAATAAAATAAAAATGAAATAGAGTCCTAACGAAGAGTCATCTTAGCAAAAGTAAATGATATTTTATTGAAAAATAATATTTCAGTTAACATTCTTTGATATAACAAAAAATACAATTCAAATGGATCAACAACATGTCACACGCAATAAATATTCATCATTATTCAAGCCAAATAGTTTGGATTCTGCTCATATAAATGCAAATCTATAATCATCATAAGATATTAACCCTAAAATTTTTTAGATATTCAATTTATAAACTAAATATGAATATACCTACACTGATTAAGCATGTCACTTAATCATTAGAGAATGAGTTATTGGTTTATCTATAAGAGTTGTAGTATCTTATAGATGTTGCAAAAAAAAGAGTATGATGATGAACTTTGAAGCAATTCAGAGTCTTCAACAATACCTATGTAATTTTCCTCCTTTTGATATGTCACCTTGGTCTTCTTTTATAATCATCTCTCCAAGATATAGTTGAATAATAAGTTATAAGTAATTTTAGTTAGTTATTAGTTAAGTATAATTAAATTTTAAATAAATTTAATTACTTCATAACTTATATTTAAGACTTAAATAAGTCTGTATAGATCAAAATAAAATATTAATAGACTAATTATGGACAAACTCTAAATGGGTGGGGGACCTTAGACATTACTGCCATTTAAGTAATAAAATTATGCTAAACAAGAAATTTAAATAAAAGTAAATATATCTAACACTAAGTCCATATATATCAATCCATTTTATGTAATATATGATTAAAATAAAAATATATCAGTTTTCAATGATGAAGTGAAAGAGGATCTTGATAAGGGAGTGCAAGTTGATCAAACTACTACAACAGAACAAAAAGCCTCTAAAGACATACTTCAGATTGTATCTCTTCAAGAGGGAGGTTAAGATAATGATGAGGACCTTTATCAGTAGTACTTAGACATTTATAATGAATTTGAGACTCTTCAAGGGTCTATATCTCTTGTTGGACCGATTGAGGATGTTTTTGAGGTTGTTTGCCTTCTTGAAAGATAATGTGAGAATCTCTAAGGTACCAAGTTTGAGGCTTCCCCTATGAACCAAGAAATAGTCAAGCTTGAGTTGACATCTAACATCAAGAGAGATCAAAAAAAGGTTGTTGAAGCACAATATGAGTTCATCTTCATAGGTGACTAGTCTGTTGATGTTACCTCACTTGAAGACATTCCAAGAGGATTGACAATTAACATGAAGATGAAGCCAACAAGACTAATGTTTAAGAGCCAACTTGCCTCATACTATTATTCATCTCATGAAGCAAAATATCTCAAAATCCTCCCCTTTGATTTAGGAGGAAGAATTTGTTTTCAAGTTAGTTGTACATACTAGTTAATTTTTTTTTGTTGTGTTCCCTAATTCCTTAGCTAACACATGTGTGTGTCTTGTTCCTTTGCTTTATGTATGTTATTCTTGGTTTGTGGGTTTGTAGGTCAAATCAATTTGTTTTTTCAAGTTTTAATTTCTGATCAGGGATGTGTTTGAGTGAAAATGACTTTATTACCCAATAAAAGGACAAGGCTCCTAGTCTAATAAGCATTGTAGGTATGCTACCCCCATGAATCACCACTTTATTGACCAATTTTAACCCCCAAGGTCAAAATGTCAACCCCTATAGGTAAAAAATTTCTTGTCATGTCTTTTTAGTCCTGATCATAGCTTTTTCATGCCCTATGAGGTTATCAAATAACCTTTCTAAAGCCTTATCAACAAAGTTTAATGTTAATTTATAAAGATTAAGGTAATACTTTATATTTGCATTATGATAGGTTAGAAATGTCAAGGTGTAATGAGTCTTGGTAAAAATCTATCAAGGTCCTTAGGTGATCCTCAAAGTCATTTTCCCCCTTAGTCACTTTCCATAAACATGTTTGGAAAGTTTAAGGTATTTTACAAACTTTGAGACAAATGAAATTGCAAAGAAAATTTTAACTAGATCCAATGTGTGACAAAGATTCCAAGATGAATAATCCATAAAATACACTTTCCAAGCTTCTTGGAGGAGTTATTTAACTTCCACACATGTCAAGATGTTAGAAAATGGTCAATTACTTTAGTTTTAACTCCAAACAAGTAGTTTAGGGAACTTGTGTGAACTTCAAGATCCCACTTCTAGATTAAAACATTGAAGAGGTGTCTCGTAAGGTTATTTAGGTCAAAACCATACTTTGATTTTAGGTACAAGTCTCAAAGATGTAAAATTTGCTTTAAAACCTCCATTGTTCTCTTCACAAGGTCATAAGGGAAATTTCAAGTGGATGGCACAGGCCATACATATAGAGTTAGAGCCCAATATCTTGACAAGATTTGATGATCCTTATGGCCTCTCAATTAGTTTCATTAGTTATTTTATTGAGCTCTTTATCTTTATGAACAATCACTAAGGAGCTAAGGTGCTTTTTTTAATGTACAAAACCCTAATGGCTTGTATTTGGGAAGTCTTTCTTGCATAAATAGACTCATTAAAGAATGAGATAAATAGGGGAGAGTGTAAAGGGTTTTCACAACCATTTCATATCTTATTTTATCATATTGACATGTCTAAGCATCATGTGTTACAAAGGGAGACTCTATTAGAAATATATCACAAGTTTACATTTGAAGTTTACAAGTTTCTACAGGTTTCCAATGCATAAAAATGATAGTTACATGTTTTCCATCATCTTTCCATCTCCTTCAGGATCATTCATCATGACTGACTATTCCTTAGTAGCTCTCCAAATATCACCCATGCTTAAAGACTATGTTATGTGTTGCCTACGCAAATATGGTCTCAAAAGATATTATCTACATAATCAAAGTAGTGTGAAGATAATATCCTCATGAGAATATATTATGAATCAATGTAGAAGTGATCTCAAACCTAAAGAGAGATCAAACTTTCACCTTCTCTAAGCATAATACATGAAAAATGTAGACCTATAGGTTTAAAAACCTCTAGGTCTGCATTCTATGAGAATTTTTTTGTAAGATGCATCAAGATTGGGGTTTGAAAGCCTAAAAATTAAATCAATTCAATGTTATAAGAAAATTTTATAGGTATAAACTAGTGAATAAGGTCTAGTCTTATGATCCAATGTTAAGACATCTAAACAAACGCACAGGCAAGATAAATAGCGTATATGTATGGTAAAGAGATGATAACAAATTTACAAAGGGGTTACATGTGAAAGATCATCAATGAATTTCAAATTTGCATCAAAGTGTTAATGATAAATTTGAATAAGACAATGATTCAAATATTGGTATGCAAAAGACTCTTAACCCAATAAAAACCTATAACCAACTAAGTCTCTCAAGATTTCAAGGTTGCAGGTAGTGGAGAGGATTCTTATTCTTTCCACAAGTTAAAGATGTTGAGAAATCATGAAGGAGTGTTTAATAACCTTGTATAAGAGTATGTTAGTATGGTAAAGTTTAAACAAGACTCACTTGAACCCCTATAGACACATTCCATTTACCTTCTACAAGCCTAATTAAAATACAAATTCATGTTAAAGTATTGAGGAGAAGATACTAGGTTATACATTTATGTTTAATATTATAAATATAATAAGGTTATTTAGAGACATTTAAACTTACTAATTATCTTAATAAACATTAGATATCTCTCAGAAGGAGCCCATCTTAAGCACAAAGTCAAATCATCACCTACAGGTAGAATTTGAGAAAGAAGGCATACATGAATGTCTAATCAAATATAGGAAAGTGCTAATAGGTCTAAAAGAGGTAAAGTTTATTGTAAAATATCCCTCAAAAGGTTATATTACCTTAAATTACCAATAATCTAGTTGATAAGCGTAGGATTCAAAGTTCAAAAGAATCTCAACCAAGTCATCACCTATAGCTATGCCTTGAAAGATATAAGCTAATAGATGTAAGGATTTGGTAAACTTGTAAAGGGTCAATTAAGGGTTATAAAATCCTAGTATTTTTATAAATTTTATTAAGGTGTTAAATGACTTGTAGACAATTTTTAAGCCCTAAACATAGTAAATATACCAAAATAACCACGTACAAGATTGTAGTCAAGTCGTTTTCAAAATTGAAGAGGATGTCAAACACATAGTGAGATGGGAGTTCAAATGGGATAATGGACAAGTGAATAGAGTCATTTGAGGTCAAATAAACCTAATTAATATTAGATAAAATATCAATATAAATTCACCTAAACCCTATATACTTACACTTAACCAAGTTCTCTTTTATGCTTGCCTGCCTAAAATGAGAATTTCCTGCTTGTTTTGAGAGACAATAAGGTGTGAGGGAAAATAATTCATATGAAATAATTATATGATGATATAATTACATTATATAGTCATCATGTATAAGAATGATTGGAAGCTTCAAGTGTCTAAAGACATTATATACAATATACCATGAGTAAGATAATATCATCTAAAACATTCAAAGTGGATAAAATGGTGCTAACACAATCATAAGGTTCATTTTCATTTGAATTCTTATAATCCCTAGATTGAAGTTGGTGATGGTTATTGTATACACATAATATTTTCAAACTTTATCAATTACTAATACTTTCTCTCTTATAGTAACCCATTGAGTCTCAATATCTATAAGTAAACACCTTAAGTGGTGCACTGGGAAAGGGGTGGGTAAAGCATCGGTGATTTTCAAGATTATTTTCCCTCTACTACCACTTGATATATACACAACCATCTCCTAAAAACATTCCCCTAAGCTTTTCCTCCTCTTTTGTACCCTCCTCTAGTCATTTTATGCATTCATTAGCCCTTCCCTAACATAAAATAATTTTTTATGGTTTATGATACAATTTCAGCCTTATCGACCCTATACCCTAATTAACAAAACTCATTTAGGGTCTAGGTCAGCTCCTGGTGGACCTAGACCAAGACTTAATTTGATTTTATCAATAATGATACAGAGTTTATTGGGATAACCCTATAGGCAGAAATTTTAGAAAGGACTAGGGTTAGATTCAGATATATAAACACATTTAATTCATCATTTCTTAGGAAGAGAAGAGAAGAAACAAATATATAAATTGTGCATATATTTATCCACCATTCTACTTGAGGAGCATAGATTAAGGTTTCATACTTTATTTGGAGATACAAATCTTGTCTTGTGGAGAAATTTTTTGGATTCATAGATAGGTTTTGTATCCTAAAGATGATTTATCCTTTCCATCTTTACATACCACAAAAACCTCTTGCAAATTCGTAGATGCCATAATTTAGCACCCTTGCCCTATTCTACCATATTTTAGGCTATCATTTTAATAATTAAATGTAGACTCTAGAAATCTGCACCATAGCCTAAAACCCTGAAATAAGATGAGTCTAAAATCCTAAAGTCCTAAAATAGGCTAAATTTGAAATGTGGTGAAAACCGCCAAAAATCTATATTTTGCATCTTAACTCCTAGAAGTCTGAAACCACTCTCAAACATCCTAAAAGTATATACATAAAATATAACTTAAATTATAAGAAACTAAATGTCCATAATTAAATGTCAACCTATATATAAAGTGTGGATTATCCCTTGGATCATCCTAAGTCACATATAAGGACATCTCTTTTTACACAAGATGGGTGGTATACCCACAGTCATCTCATACATGACACACCTCTTTTACCCAATCAAGGAAATCTAAGCTTACCTTTTACAAATTCGTTAAAAGTGTGTATTTACCTTCTCAAGGTTGTCAAGTGCAAATATAAGGAGTTTACTTTTTTATAAACCCCATGTTCACTATGGCCCATGTTAATGAATTGTTGAAAAGGGTCCCCCTTTGTGTCTTTTTCACATCTATTACCTTAATCAAAACCCATTCTAAAGGACTTTAACCTTTGTGTTCATTCTCTTCTTTCTTATCTAAATTTGCATATTTTGTGACTAGGTCGCAGCCTTTATATGATGCCATTTCACTTGTCCATTGCCATCTTAGCATACCATTATCCATACTAGCATCAAAAGTTGATTGTGACTCATATGAATTCGTATCAATCTCTTTGTTTATGCTTTAATTTTGAATTTTGTAGTAGTTGAATTTTTATCCTCAGCTAATTAAGTCATCCTTTTTGCATTTATTTTGTTCGCATTTAACAAAAAACCAAAACCTTGGATTAGTGGAAGTCTGACCCCTTCTGGTCCCACAATCTAAGTCAGTTTGAGCATTTCACCTTAAAACATGAGTCTATAGCTGAAACCCATTTACAAACCTAGATAAATTAGGTTTGGTTTCATCTATAATTTTTTATCTTGGTGCCAAATCTTAA
Organism: Torreya grandis; assembly: GCA_037957365.1. Lineage (NCBI taxonomy): Eukaryota > Viridiplantae > Streptophyta > Pinopsida > Cupressales > Taxaceae > Torreya > Torreya grandis. Next base: position 4,988,649 of record JARHVA010000109.1, read on the forward strand.
GCCCATGTGCTTTATGGAAAATTTGTCTTATTTGGCCATAGATATTATTTTACATTTACCTTAGTCCTCATTCGAGCTTAAACCTGGTGATTGATGCATTGACATTTTTGTCACCTGCTTTTTGTGTTAGATACCTATCCATTTGTCCAAGCCACATTTGTGCATCTAGTCCATCAACCCCCATTTATATATTTGCGTTTGATCCATTTCCATTATCTCCCTCTTCCTCTATCCTTTGTCAAATCAATATCCATCTCTTTTTCCCTTTGTTGGTTCCCAGTTTGAGGGGGAAACATTCTCATATCAAATTGGGGCATGTTGGGGGCATTTATTCAAGTTTTGCTTATATATTTTTATCTCATGGCTTGATTCTCTTGACTATTCCATAAAAGGGGGAAAATATAGATGCCATAATTTAGCACCCTTGCCCTATTCTACCATCTTTTAGGCTATCATTTTATAATTAAATATAGATTTTATAAATTTGTACCATAGCCTAAAACCCTAAAATATGTTGAGTCTGAAATCCTAAAGTCTTGAAATAGGCTAAGTCTGAAATGTGGTGAAAACCTCCAAAAAATTATATTTTTCATCTTAACTCCTGAAGATCTGAAACCACTCTCAAACATCTTGAAATTATATACATAAAATATAACTTAAAGTTTAAGAAACTAAATATCCATAATTAAATGTTAACTTAAATGTTTATTTTATGTATATACCCCCTATTAAACCATGGTAATTAACCCTATTAATTACTATTTACCATCCCTAACCAAAAATCCTAAAAATAAATTTAAAAAACCCCATCCAACCTCTCAAAAACCTTTCTAGCACCTTACCCTCATCAAAAACCTATGCAAACAACTTAGTGTTACATCCACTTACTTTGGCATGTGGTTTGAAGTAGTCTAAGACAACCTTTGACCAAATTGGGCTAATCAACATTGATCCTCCATGATTGATGTCAATCCTCCATGATCAACATTGATTCTCTTGAATCAACATCGATCCATATACACACAACATACCTCCATAGCTCAAGAGGAAGAGGACTACAATTTTAAACCCTAAAACACTGACATAATTTCTCCAGGAGACTCATAGGTGATTGTTAGATCCCTTGCTAGTGAATTTCTACCAAAATATAGACAAAATAATTCACAATATCAACCTCATGCCAAGATTTTTTTCAAGGTAAGTATTAAACTTCAATTCATTCATATTTCAAATCTACAGTCTTTTGCATCTATCGATCACTATTTTACATTCATTTTTAATTATTTTATTAATAATACAAGTCATTATTATAGCCTATTTTTATAGTTTAGCAATTTACATAAAATTGACATCAATCCATTTGAATTGACGTCGATCCATATGAATCAACGTTGATCTTATAGGATCATCATCGATCCCTACTAAATTTTCAAAACATTTTTGTAATCTATTTTCATAACATTCTCAGTCCCTAAAGCTTGCATAATCTACATTCAATTTTATAAATTTCTCTCCTAATCTATTGATATCCATTTTTGAAACTTAGTAAATCATCTATACATCTTGTCCTTGAATAATCCATTTATCTTATCTTTTAATCATAGATATTCTACATTTATCTAATCTTTATTAAGTTGTGTTTTGGTGTTATTTATACCTACATCTATTATCTTATAAATTTTATCTATTATTTTGAATAATCCATAACCATTTATCTTTATGAAATTATCTTTGACATAATTTATATCTTGTAATCTTTATCTTTTTATCTTTATTATCTTTCTTAATTGAAAATAGTGCGCTGACATCCAACTGATAAAGTGTGCCACTTCTCAGGACTAGTTTGTAACCAGGCAACCCACTCATCTTCCTATTAATCCAATTTTTTTGAGTTAGTGTGATTTTTAGGTCATTCCTTCATAGCCAAAGAGGAGTTCCCACAAATCTTGATCTACACTGTGCAACCAACCGTCCATATCTCTAGGTAATCTTAAAAACCCAACTTATACTTTGTTTTTAGTAGCTAATTAGTCCACATTGAAAAAGAAAAAGAAATACTGAAAAAAAATCACCTTATCCAAGGGAGAGATTGAGGTTTGGCAGGTTCATCTTTAAAACTAAGTATTCCTAATTGTGTTCTTCCTTTGTAAGAATAGATAGATATGCATTTATACTTCTCTCCCATATATTAGGATTTCATATACATTGACTTGAGTATATATATTCTATGAATGTTTAATTTTTATGTTTATTACCCCCACTTTTTGTTGAAAACTTTGGTGATCATTACATTATATTTACTTGTCATTTAATTTTGTGAATATGAAAACATAGGATGCAGTTAGGGTTATTGCATAGTTTTGCTTGACTGGAGGCTTTTGAACCTTATCTAGTGATTTTATTATGGTAATAGACCCCTTGGATAGGTATAGCAGATCCATCTTTGTCATGATCTTGAATATCTAATATATCAAAAATCAAAAGTGTAAATAGGATTTATCTTCTCTGATCTAGGATTGATTTATATATTAGTTGCATTTCCTTTGCATACATTATGGTGAACCTGAGATGAATCTAAACATTGCAGGTTTTCTTTCATGCCATAATGTTTATCATTATATTATATTTTTATATATTTAATACTACTATATCAAACCATTTAGTATAGTTCTAAATTTATATGTGTAGGTTTAACACATAGTCACTTCAAAATGACTATGTTTTATCTGTGCATGTCTTCATCAATTATATGTTATTGGATTGAGTAGTTTGACATAGTATTCTTCTTTAGTTCTAGATTAGCATACACTATCAAACATGTCAAATATATTTACTATTTTATTATATCAACATACAGGTCAACACACATTATCAAATAGCTTGACTATGTTTTTTATTTATTCTTCAACACACAGGGTTTACAAACTTGGTCAAACTAGTCAACCCAGTTGGTAGAATTTGAAAACAAAAATTAAGCACTATAGCTAAAAATTTACAATATAAATAATATTAAAAACCACCAAGGTTCCTTTATTTTCTCTCTCATTTTATTTTTTCCTTCAATTCTTTTTTTCACAAGTTGGCAGTCTTCAAAACTATAACCCTACAGCGAACTAGGTCGACCTAGTCAACTTAATTCTGTAGTCTACCTTCTATATGAGAGACATAGTCAACATGTTCAACTTTGTTATTAAATACCTTGATTATATAGAATAATGATGACCCATTAAACTCTATTTTATACTATTTTCATACAATGTCACTTGAATTGACTCTATACTATTATGAATCAAGGAATTCACATCTATTTACTAGTAATTAATTCACATTTCTGTTTCAGTTATTTTCATGCTTAGAGTAACTCACATAGTCTAAATATATATTTTTTAAAATATTACCCTATATTACTCTTTTTCACACACTACCAAACCAATTTACTTTCAAAAATCATTAAAATTTGTCTTCCCAAGGCCTACCTACTTGGATTTCATCACCAAGGGGGAAGCTGACTTGGTTCTTTGGCCAAGTATAAATATGAGGCTAATGGTATATATTAGTAAAGCACCTAAAAAACTTATTTATATGATATTGTAAAGTGAGGGAGTAGGCCCCAATACCAAGCCATTACTATTATTAATACAGATCCCTTTCAGCCCAAACATATTCAAACCAACCTTAGATTGCTTTTTAGTTGCCTATTTTATCCAACTTTCCTATCACACTAAAGTTACATTTTAATATAATGTAATAACACTTAGGGTGACCAATTATTTAGCATTTAATTTTTATTTGATTACTTGATCTTTGATCATTGTGTGTTGTATTGCAAAATTTGCATTGGCCAACATTGGTGCAAGGTTTGTGTTGTGTGCTCTAATTAGATCAGTCACATTGATCCAATTTTTTATGTGTTTTGATTTCATTCTTAATTCAAATTATAGTAAAATTTTTTACCTATTTCAGAACACTATCAACTTCATCGATACAGTCTCTTATAGACTATTATAATTTCCTACCAATAGTATAGAGCTGACCTGCATGACTGTCTTTTGATCCCCCTATTCAATTATCTATTCAATAGTACGTAGTTGACCTACATGATTGTGCATCCTTATAAACTTCTTTATCTTTCCTATCTACAATAGAGAGTTTGCCTACATGACTATGTATCCTTATCCTTCTATTCTAGTTTCCTAGGTTATAGAACACAATCAACCTATTTGAATCTATATCCTCCTTTCTGATTTTATCTTTACATCATCCTTTTTAACCTTTACCTTTCATCATGAACTTCCTATTTCAAGACAACATAGAGTTGAACTAAAAATATATGATGAAATTTACCAATCCCAATAGGTTTCCTCATAAACAACTTGTGGTTTCCACTTTAGATGAAAGTAATATGCATGTGGCCACTCTCACTACAAATTATGGGACTCCTCATTCTTATTTTGATCATAATCCTATTTTTTCCTTAAAAGATTAAACTTAATTAGAGTATACTTTGAAAACACTTTTCTTCATTAATGATTTTCCTCAACACTAAAGAAAATATCCTTTCATTATTTACAACCTTATGATATGTGATCAACAAAAAGAACCCCATTCACCTTCCCCCACATTCTCTCATGAATTTGGGGGTGATAGCTTTTTTACTTCTCAACCTCTCCCTTATATTTTAACTCCTTCTTATACTATGACCTCTTCTTTCTTGATTTATTCCACCTCCATGCCAAGTATATCTACTAACATGGTGGGTTAAACATCTAGTGGGCATTTTCCAAGACCCACCATCCTCAATCACTCCACTAATGCATTATTTGATACCCATGGTAACCATACCACTAGTGATTCTTTCTCTTCTACTCCTACTAGTGCTTGTTTTTCTACCAATTCCTCTCAAGCCACTAGTGCCAAGAATTCCACTACTTATAGTGTCACCCAAGCCACTAATACCAATGCTAATGGTTTTCATGCTGTACAAACTAATCACAACACCACTCAAACCCATCAAATCTTGTTACAAAATCTTAACCAAATGAACACTTTCCAAGATAATTAATGTCAATCAAATGATGTAAATGTAGAATCACCTTATTCACCTCCAAAATCAATCTCAAGAGGTTCCATGGGGATCACAAAATCAAAATGCCCCCCAATCCCCCTTAGGGATTCCCATGGAAACCTTATTCCCCAACCACCTCTTGTTAACAAAATGATTAAGCATCTTTAAAATGAACCTCTTACGCTTCAAATTGATAACATAGATATAGGAGGTATCATACCTACCATTATCTATAATGAGTCAATTGATCATACCTTTTATTTAAAAACATTTCACAATCTCTATAAATATTTGGTCAAGTTAAACACTTTTACCACTACCAAGCTCTTAGCAAAAACCCTTTCTAGAGATTCTTTAGATTGGTATAATCAACTCAAGTCCCATTCTATCATAGGTCATTTAGTGTCCCAAAGTAGGAAATTTTTGAAATTAGGATAAAAAGCATAAATTTCTTAAAAATTAATAAAAATTATGATTAATTAAAAACCTCCATGTGTCCTCACGTTCACGAGCTCCTAGAATGAGTCAGATGACCATCATCCATGCAATTGCATGTTTATGCATCTGCAAGATGGGCCAGATGACCACCATCTGTACATCCATGGGTTAATGAGATGGTTCAAATGACCATCATCAATTCATGATGACATATCCATGCATATGAAGAGATGTTTGGGTAACATTTGTCCACATGGTAGTTTTTCCCAAAAACACAAAACCTTAGAATAAAAACCATGTGGTTTTTAAGGGAGGAGTTAGGATGGTGGTTTGGTGGAAACCATGGTTTTTTAAAACCATCAAAAAATTTAAATGTTTTAGAATATATGGCCATGGCATTTTAAAAACCATTTTTAAATTTATTTTTAACTTATATTTCATTAAAAAAGCATTTTTGAATTTGATTTTTATAATGAATAATTTTTCAACTTAAAAGATTTTAGACTAAAGTCTCTTTGTTCTTGTAATAAGTCACTCTATAGATGAATAAAAATCCAAGATGACATATTTAGGTGAAGTTTTAAACATGAAATTTACCCGTAGGGACTTTGTCTTTCCATCTAAGGAAATTTCAAGGCCTTATAAGGCACATAAACTAGGATACACCCAGATAAAGGGGAGACATTTGAATGCATATTAGGGGGAAAGACTCCATTTTAATACTAGATGATTAATATCAAATTTTATTGTAAATATGTGATCTTTCTAATGGAGGTGGTTGTAGGGATTAGTTTGACATGCAAACCAAAACAAACCACCAAATTAATTAGGGAGTGTTAAGATCAATGAGCCATGAGTACAAACAGGAAAAACCAAAAAATAAAAAAAAGGTTCCCTAATTTAGGAATAAATTAGGGTATGTTGTGCAAGCAAAAAAATGAAAACTTTGATAGAAAATACTCTTGAGTATTTTTTGAAACAAAATAAAAATTTATACAAACCTAAAATCTACGACTAATACTATGGCATGGAATGTGAATGGATTCAATAGAGGAGAAGATGAGAATAACTAAATGACTAAATCTGACATTCCCATTGACCTAGTGTGCAAAAATGAGTTAATTACCACTTCTTAAAACCTATAAGTATTAACTACTATGGATCCAATCATTAGGCCAGTGAATCCTACCTTTAGAATGATTGCCTAGACATTGCTCTACTACTAGCCAAGATTCCATAGCCCTAAATAAGTTCTCTCTAATCCCACTCAAGGATTTACTCTACTTCCATCTGAGCATAAATAACACTAAAAAATTTATCTCGGATCTCACTCAAGGCCTTACTCTACTTCCTTTCGAGCATCCATAGCCCTAATAAAGGTTGCTTGAATCACCTAAAATTGAGTTTTTCATAATTTTTTTTTCTAATTTTCACTTTTCTATTAATTTTTTTAGCATCTTAACTCTGGGATGGGGAGCACTATGGAATTCGAAAGGAACGATTATAGATTTTTCACCCTAGATAATCACCAAATGGGTTTATCTAAGAAAATCTTAAAACCATTAAGATGTGCTTTTTGTGTTTGGTTTTGAGAGAATGTCTTCATTAACTGAATATTTTACCCAAACTTAACCCAACATGAACAAATTTAGAACACAAAATAGCCCAAGCCTTTAAAACTGACTCAAAAACAAAATCTAATATTATAAACTATTAGAGTACTTATGCACCAGAATGTCATTTGGGTCACTTACCTATAAGCCCCCTATTATTCATTATTTTAGCCAATAAGGGAACCTACAAGGTAAAATAAACGGATCAGGACAAAAAGATATAAACCATGAGGCCAGACCAAAAAGAAAAGTAGGAAAATCAAAAATAAAAAACTAAACTAATAATGAAAGTAGGAAAGGAAATCAAAAATAAAAATAGAAAAGGGAAAGAGAAAGTATGTATAGGAACTTGCCAGGCTTATTCAAGTCTAGAAGTAGTGTTTAAGGAATTGTTGATTGATAGGAAATGGAACATCCTCACCAGTTAGACACCTTAGATAGAATGCTTTCTTTCTCAAAATTTTAGCTATTTGTTAGAGGCCCAACCACATGACATCAAATATATTGTTCTATCCATTTTTATCATGAGCCTTGTCCCAAAGAAGGACTAAATCATAGATAAAAAATGATTTCATTTTATATTTTTTGTCAAACCAACATTAAATGACTCTTTAATGTTTTTTAAAATGTAACAAGTTTGAATAACATATTTCTTCTAGTTATATTAGGTTCAAGAGTTGAGCCTCAATTTTTTTGTTAGTTTTTAGGTAGTCTCTCATGAACTATAAGATTGGGATTCTAAGGTTCACAAGGAAGATAGGATCTTTGACATATGCTAAATGATACAGAGAAGTGCCTAGTAACTCTAGTCCTATCATACCATAATTAAAATTTTAAAATTTGTGAAAATCCCTAGGGTTCTTCTCCAAGATTTTATCAATGGCATTTAATATATTTTTGTTTGATGATTCAATAACTCTATTACCTTAAGAGTAATAATTAGACAAAAATTTGAGAATTGCCTAGTTATCATTGGCCCATTAAAAACATTAAAGAGAGGATAAGGTGGGACCATTATCACATACCAGAGTGAAAGGCATCCCAAACCTAGCGATGATTTGTTTCTCAAGGAAATTGATTACCATATTGGTTGTACAATTCTTAAATGTTTGAGATTTAGACCAATGGGCACAATAGATATTTTAATAAAAATGAACTTGTGTCCTATAGAGGATTTAGCATTGATAGAACCAATGAAGTCTAATCTCCATTTTTTGAATGGTTGGACTTCAATTATTAGCTACAATGTCATGGCAAGGGTACATTCTCTATGATAGTAACTAGACAAATATGAAAACTTTAGACATGGGTATGAGCATCATTAAAGAAAAGGAACTATTAATAACTTACTTTGAGTATATGATGGATTATGGTACTAATATAACTATGATAAATTCCATATTTCTCATGTAAATCACTAAGAATTTTAGCTACTTCTTTGTTTAAGCATCTCAAATATATGCCTTCATGATTCCTTATGTAAAATACGCTCAATTTAATCATGAAACTATTGATTTTAATGAATAATACTCTCCTTTGAGTGGAATTCAGGTGACTTGGGAACTAATTATTCAAAAAATAATATACCACCTCCTAGTACTAGTCATCACTTGTGATATCTTGCACCATGTATTTCTGGTAAACTATCTATGTGTTTACTTTAGCCATGGCCTTACTAAATTATTGACCTCATAAAATTTTCATTGGTTGGAGTTATAGGTCAAACTATTGGATAATATCCATCCACTTATATTTTCACTCACCTAACTCATTTTGAATTACCATATCCTTCATGGATAGGTCTAGCATAGTTGTGAATACCTTATTGTAGAGAATGTAATGCCCAAATTTTTTGAATGCTTTGATTAAGGCAGAAATTTATTTGTCTATAGTTTAATACCTCAGTTCAAAATTTTAGAGTAGAGAAATCATGAATGAAACATGTCTCTCATATTTATTTTATTTCTTCTACGTTAAGATAATAACACTTGAGTCTTAATAAGTGAATGAATATATGTAGAAGGGATGTGTAGTGTCAGAACTGATATACACCAGAGTATTTATCATTAATGTCTTGATTTAAACAAAATTCACTTAGGCTTTAGTCATCTATTTAATATTCACATCCTTATTTATCATGTTGTTTAGTGACCAAACTATCTATACAAAACCTGAGATGAACTTGCTTACAAAGTTGATCATGCCGAAGAATACTTTAACTCATTTATTCTAATAGATAATGGTATTTTTAGGATTTCCTATACTCTTTTTGGGTCTATTGAAATGCCTCATTATGAAATGATGTGACCCAAAAACTAACCTCTATGACCCCGAATATACACTTATTTAGGTTTAGGAAGATTCCATGGTCTTTGTACCTATGAAATACTACCCTCATATCCTTCACATGGTCTTCTCAATTGTTGAAAAAGATAGTTATGTTATCCATGTATATGATAATGCATTTACTAATAAGATACTTAAATGTAATGTCCATGGCATGTTGGAAGGTGGCACCCACATTGATTAGGCCAAATGGAATCATTTTGTATGTGAATGCACCCCACTTAGTTTTAAAAGTTGTTTTGATATGATCCTAATAGTTGACCATTACCTGATTATAGCCCAAATACTCATTTAGGAATGACATCATTTAAGATTCATTTGCTATCTATAAGATTTCATCTAGTGAAGGCAATAAGTAGTTATCTTTCTTTGAATCTTTATTCAAGTTACATAAGTTCACAAAAGGCATATATCTTCATTCTTATTTCTAAAAAGCACTAGATTAGCTATCCATGTGGAGTACCAAAAAGGAAAGGTGATCCTAGGTGAGATTAATTTTTTTAATTCCTTGAGTATCAAAGGCTCTAGCATCATATTCATCAGTATTTGCCTCTAAAAAAATGGTTCACTCTTGGTTTGAGTAGAATAGTATTCATGAGAATAGATGTGTTGAAAATTTTTAAGTCCATATAGCTCCATGCTATAACATCCTTGAAGTCTTTTAGATCTTGAACAAATTCTTGTATTTCATTCTAAGTACATATTGTGCCTAGAAGCACATATTCAACTCATTGGCATTGTCTAGATTACAATGTCAATGTAGCATACCTTTAGCAAGGGTTTTTTTTCTCATTTTCACCTTCGTAATCCATATTAAACATTATTTCAAGTGATATCATGCCTTTTGGTATATTTTTGGTTTTTAAATTGATCACTCCTTCCTCACCTAGTTTAAATTCTTCTCTATCATCTTCATCAATAATCTAAGTTTTGAATACATCCATGTTTGTGATGAGTTCAATGATATGTTTATCATAATTTAATACTTAGAAGTTATTTATATTTTATGGAATCAAAAGAGTAGAGAAATTATTTGAGGTAATGTATGAAAATTGAATTCATCAAAATTCCATATTAAATTATATACCTAGATATAATATATAGATATATGCTTGTCATTACAGTCATATTGGCATATAACCTACTTGACCATTAGTTCTGAATCACCAAGCATTTTGAGATTCTTGACCTTCTTTTTTAGAGCAAACTGGAGACCATGAACTAATGCCTCATATTCAACCACATTGTTCATACAATAAAATTTATTCAAAAGTTATTTATGTACGATTTTACTCATGGATTATTTAGTTCTAACTTGACACCTTACCCACTTTTGGATTTAGAGCCATTAGATTTTAGAGTCAAAAAGTGGTTTTCAACTATGTACAATACACTTTGAAAGGTAGGTGTGGATTAAATATTGATCTCTTTATTTTATTTCTCAATGACAAGTGGGCATATAGTTTGTTTCTTAGCTAAAAACAACCTTTTGGTTAGGTCCTCAATGTCAGAAATAGGTATTGGGTTGCCTAAAGAGGTTATTTTTCTCATGTTAATAGCTTGAAAATCCTTTATTCTCCCTTGGACCATCCTATTTCACATGTTCACATGTTATGGTAGCACCATAGAATGAGGTATCTTTGGTGTCAAAGGATATCATCCTTATATTTCTAATAAAACTCCTTAAATTTTGATATATCTTATAAAGTTAATGTGCTAATGGAGAGGTTATCATGAGGTTTTTATTCTTTCTCAAGTGTGTAAAACTCCTTATTCAGATTCTTCGTACAAGATCTCATTAACCCTGTTATATTTGGTGATCATGTGTGTCATTTTTTATTATCTTTAAATTCATATCTAATTTGGTATGTTGTGCCACGGGATCCACATATGAGATAAATAATTTACCATGTGTCTATTTAATGTTATTGACCAATCTCTATTAAGAAGTATAATGTACATGTCTGGTATATTTGCTCCCTAAATATAGATGAATTATTGTATTATTAGATTAGAATCCAACATATATGAATGTGATTGAGTTCACCAACAAATTTAATCTCTAAATTTTCCAATTGGACAACCTGTCTATTTGAATTCATTGGATTCGAACCCAACTTCTACAAAATTTCATATGACATCACATTGCTAGAGGCACCTGAGTCCACCAAATAATCATGTAAGTTTTTACCAAAAATTGGGATTGTTAGGAGGAAATGAGGGGTTTTATAATTTTATATATAAATGGAAACATGAGCATAAATTATCCTATTGATTTCTTTCCCTTTAGGAACATATAATTATGTTAATAACAAGTCCTTCTAATTAGATACATGGAGCAAATCAAACATTATTATATTGGTCTTAGTTTTCTTTAGGTATTCTACAATATTATATCCAAGTTTGTTTTGTTCCACTAGTTTGTCAGTTTGTAGGGGTGAAATTTTTTTCTTAAGATGATATGATGTTATAGGTCCCTTAGAAAAAAATGGGTTATTTCTCAAGTTCTCATCAGGTACAACTTGAGTGTTGTTCAAAGGAGTAGATGTAGTTAATGTATTTTGAATTCTACTCCTCGATTAGTGGTTTTTTCCCCTTCAAAATTATTTGAATACATAGACCTTGTCTAAGTTTTCTTTAGGATCCATGTCACTCTTGAATGGGAATTCATAAGTTTTAAAGACTAGAATTGTACTAGGGTTTCCTCCACCTTTGTTTGGATTGTTATTAGGCACATGGACTATCTTAAGGTTATTCATATCCTTCTAGAAGATGTTTGATGACAGGATGAACTGAGCACACTTAGTCTCAACATGGTCCATCAAGTTATGAATTGTACACCAATTGGATAATTCCAAATTGACTAGGTTCACTTAGTTTGAAGCACTATTATTATGTCTTTGATTTGTACTATCAAGTAGACTAAACATGCCTCTATTATTGGGCCTCATGTTCCACTACATATTAGTTCTCTATTAATTGAAATTACAATTTTGAGTAGGTTTTTTTTGAATTTTGGTTATTTTTTTGAGGCACTTTCCTATAGAAATTGACCATATAGTTTATCAACCATTGAACCATTTATTATAATTTCATTACTTTTGGGTTCACACTAGCATTCTCGTGGTTTCTTGTTTACAATAATATTTGGGATAGAGATCCCATTTATTAAGCATGGTTTTCCATTTCTAAATTAAAGGCTTTAAGGGAGATATTTTCAATTCCTTGACTTTAAGGATGATGACATCATCATGACCTCAATTTTATTGAAATTTCCTTTCTAAAAATTCATTTTCACTAATTTCACATGGAAATTTCACTTAAGTATTTGATTTTTTTCTTAGTTAATTCAATATGCTTAGGATTTTTACACTTTAAGAATTGTTTAAGTGCCCCACTTAATGGGTCCAAAGGCCAAACTGGGTATTTTTTAGGTCACAAGTTAGCTAGAAATGAATCTATGAGAGGTTACTATTGTGTAAAGGATAATACCCCAAATAGGGATGCCTCAACATCATTTTGAGAAATAATTTTTTATGTGCATATGAATTTGGGATATTCAATGATCACTAGGCTTAATTTGTATTATTTGATAGAAATCAATCTAAAGTCCAATTAGAACATAGTTTTGACAAAAATGGGGTGTCTATAGTTTGCCCCTATTTAAGAATATGTTGTAAGATATAAGCACAATAATGTCTTCTGAAAGAATGAAAAATTCATTAATGACTTTGTCAATGCCCTAAAATGTGATGGATGAGCCCTTGATTTGGGCAATAATTTAGATGACAATTGAGTGACGAATCTACCCCAATTGATGATGGAACTTTTGGGAGCCATAAATTTTGCACCGTAGCTCCAATTGACTCCCAATTTGAACCATTGGAAATATAAGAATGAGGAGAACATGGTGAGATGGAACTAAGCTCTACTTAGTCATTTTTTACCCCCAAAAACTCAATGTAAGTGCCCCAAATTTCAATTTTAGTAGTGCAGTCTAAAAATAGTAAGTTTCTAAAAATAGTAATTCCTCAAAGTCTATATTATTTTAAATCATGGAAGTCAAACCACTTTATCTCCCTTGATATTAGTGACCTTCCACATAATCCTCATACTTTCAAAATGTGTACAAATGAAGATGTAACTTGAAATGGAAATCAGACATCTCTTCTCAAAGATAAGCATATAGTTCTGTTGTGATATTGAGTAATAAAACATCTCTTCTCAGAGAATTCATTGTTACTATGTTATTTTCATGTTCTTGAAATATTTATCAATAAAAACTTTTAAGTTTTGGATCAGCCCTAGATGCCCTCTCAAGGGAGTGGGCAAAAAATAAGGTTGGAGAACGTTACCTCAAAAAGAAGGAAATACAACCCTTAGGTAACGGAGGTGAAAATATTGATTTTACCAAAGGTGGTTATAATCAGTGGAACAATTAGGTTCTCTATTAAATCATATGAAAATAATGATTTTACTAAAGGTGACTATAATAATCAATAGATTGAGGTACCCCAATAGGGTAGGGGTGAAAATAATGATTTTTCCAAAGGTGGTTATAATCATTATCATAATTCAAATTCCCTAGTAGGGTGGATATATTTAAAAATAATTATTTTTCCAAAGGTAGTTATAATCATTGGCATAATGGTTTTCCCCAATAGGGTGCATGGAAGCGTGATACAATTCAACTTTACCCTAGTAGGGAAAATTAAGAAAGGGGACTTATGTACTAAATCTGTACTCATGGAGTAAGAATAAGCTAGCATAAAGGATAAACATAAATTTGGGTGAGCTTCTAGTGTGGAGATGCACATCCTAACTAGTAGGGATAACTATTCATTTTTGATTTAATTAGTCTTCATTTGGGCCGTGTTAAGGTAGGTTGGGAATTTTCCAAGTGTGAACAAAGAGAAGTACTACTCACTGTATTATTTGATAGATTCTTTAGCCTAATTTTGATGTACCTTGGGATATTATATATCATAAATATAAACAACTATATTAACAATGTGTATCCAAAGTAGAGAAAAATCAGTTTACATGCAAGTATAAATCACTTAGGTGTAAGATATGAAAAATCGAATCCCAAGTGAATATAATGTAATAAAATAAGTGTAGGGATGTACACAAAATCATGACTCAAGTACAAGTTATGGGTAATCAATACCCAAGTGTAAATAAAGTGTAAGAATCCTATGACAACCATGAAACCAAAAGGCAAAAAGGGACATAGAAAAAAAAAATAGACAAACAAATAAAATAAAACACCAATAAATAAAAAAGAAACAAACAACAAAACACCAATATAAATAAATAAACATGTCTAAAAATAAATAAAATAACACAAACAAAATAAATAAACAATCCAAATAAAATAAAGGTGCAATAAACAAACTACTCTAAATAGACAAAGGTAAAAGACAAATAATGGTTAATCACAATATTAATACAAATAAAATATAGATTGTTCATGCATGTGTAATAGATGTGTTGCTCTATATATCAATGATGCATGTATAACAATGCAAGAATAAAAGACTAAGAATGTTTCCCATAGGATATAGGGAACCATGACACATAAAATGAAAATGGGGGAAAAGAAGAAAAGGAAGGGGTAGATGAACTGACTCTAGATGCACTATGAAAGTGGATGTTGCCTACATAGTCCTATGGACACAAGATCCAACATGAAGTTTAAGCCAAATGTAGTTCTCCTAATATATGGGATAGAATAAAATTGACGATAAGTTAACATGATTGTCATGTAGAAGAATATGGGAATGGTCTCATAAATTGGCAAGTGCATAAGAAAAGAGAGGGATGACGCTCACAATTATGAAAATGTCAACACCAATAGATTGTGTCAGCATGAGAGTACGGTTTAGGCTAAAAACACACTAAATGACAAGAGATGAATATCCACAAATTAATTGAATGGGTAATTCATAGTGTCTACTACATCTAAGGTTTGGAATAAGGATGAGCTCATAAAATAGTGAAAACATAAAGAACTCAAAAAATAGTGAGATTTTTGGAAATGGTTACTCATAAAATGGTGAGAGCATATAAAAATTCATGTCATCATTAGTGCATCAAATTTGAACACACAATGCTCATAATATGAAGCCACAAAATGATGAGAGCATTCAGATAAGGCTAATAAGGATGAAGAAACTAAAGTACAAGTGGGTATTTATTAAATATTTAGGAGTCCCAAAATGCTTAAGGTAATGAATTGGTTGAAAAAAAAAGGAAGGTACGACTGAGTTAACCCGAAATACCCCTTGTATCCAAGTGTTACTTATATAGTCCATACAGATATCAAGCCAATGTAGTTCTCCCAAAAATGGAAGGAAAAAGACCAATATGGTATAGAAATAAACTAAATAAATAATATGGCCCATCCCTTAAAATTTTAATGGCTTTATTTCTTACATGGAAATTCTAAGCCAATTTTCATGATTTTGTAATTTTTAGAATTTTTTGAAAGTTTTCAAATGTTTTTGGAATTTTCTAAACATCTCAACTCAATTGAGTATTATGAGATATAGAATGGTCCAACTTATAAAATGATGAGAGTGTGGCTTAAATATGCTCATAAAATGGTGAGAGCATGACACTACCTACATAGTCTCGAATGAGACCTTAATTCATTATAGTTCCAATGTACAGTGAAATAATTTGACTTGGTAACAATAAGTTCATGATTAAGAAAATGACACAATATAGATCAATGATACGGTAATGGGGATAAAATGGGGTTGTTCCTAATTTTCTTAAAGGTAGTTATAATGAGGAAACAATGGCATGGGTTAGTGATACTAATTTACCCAAAGGTGGTTATAATTAGTAACACAAAAAATTAGATAGAATGAGACAATAATGAAGAATGAAATTTCCAAACCATTATCATACTACCCCAAGGTACTACCTTGTTCTAAAAAATATGAGATTAAAAAATCACCATACCGAATCAACTACTAAGACTTCATCTGAATCCAATCTCTGAAGGTGCCCAAATAACCAATAGAGTGGAACTAATATTAAAAAAAGTGGGTAAGGAGGGTAAAATAACTTCAGCCAATAAGAAAGGTATGGGAGGAATGGTATATGATATGGTATAAGGAAGGTGAGATTATGGTACAACATAAATGATCCTCATATATAATACCTCAAGTCTCTCAAGTGAAATAATGCTTGAGGTGTATTATGTTCATGGGCTCAACAAGTTCATCTCCTTCTAGTGTAACTAACCTATAAGCTCTAGAGCCATAATTAACAACAATGACATAAGGGTCTATCCAATTAGGCTTGAACTTGCATTTCTTCTTTTTCTTAGTTATGGTGTTCTTTTGGTTTTATTTGAGGATAAGATCACCAATATGGAACTCTCACACTAGCTATATTGACCATGTAACTAGGTTTGATATGTTTGAAGACTATTTACAATGGCCATGCATATTTCATCTAGTAACTCCTCTTACAGATGAATGACCCTATAGTCCTCATCATCAAGTATGTGATTTAATGAGATACACAAAAAAGACAACTTGACTTCGATGGGAAGAATGGACTCAGTGCCATAGATAAGGGAATATGGTGTGGATCTTATTAAAGTACAATAATTAGCATGGTAATCCCAGAGGGTACAGAAGATCTATAGGTGCCAATCATGTCCAACATCATTGATAATATTATTAATAATATTGACAATGTTCTTATTAGATGACTCTACTTGGCCATTACATTTTGGATAATATGTAGTGGAAAAATGTTGGGTGATGTTAAAATCAACATAAAGTGTTTTGACATCCTTATTTTTAAATGATCTACCATTATTAGATATAATGTTAGATGGGATACCATAGTATAAAATGAGATGGTTGAAGATGAATTTGAATTTTTTTTTTTTGGTCATGTAAGTGAGGGGTATAGATTCAACCCACTTAGTGAAATACTCAATGGCAGTAATGATATGATTATGACCATATGAGGAGGTAGGGTTAATCTTCTTGATGAGATCGAGTCCCCACATTGAAAATGGCCATGGTATAGTCATTATTTTGAGTGAGAGCATAAATCAATTTTCATGACTCTGACATTTGTTACATCTTTTCACATAAGTAGATACATATTCTTCCATTGTTAGATAATAATAACCAGTGCATAGGAGCATTTTGGAAAGTAAAACCCTAGTGGTGTGGGATCCACAAACTCCTTCATGAAATCCCCTTAATGCTAATGTGGCTTCTGGTAAATTCAAATAATGAAACAAAGTTACATCAAAGCTTTTGTGGTAAAGGGTTGGGCCAAGTAGGGTATATCGAGAGGATTTGTGTGTGAAATATTTTTGTTGCCTACATGAAAGGTATGATGGAAATATTTGGTCATGAAGGTAGTTATATAATTTTGAATACCAAATAGAATGAGGACAAACAATATCATAGATAATTTTAATGACCGAAGGTTCATGAACAAGCACTAGAAGATATTCAATAAGGAACTAATAGTCTTTAGCCTTGTCTGTGTTGTGAATCAAACAACCAATGGTAGCTATGGAATCTTCTATCCTATTATTGGATTGAGGTATGTGTTCAAATTAAATATGGGCAATCTTCTACTTGAGAATGTCCACCATGGCCTTGTATGGTACCTGTCAACTAATTTTGACCCCAAAGTCAAAATGTCAACCCCTATAGGTGAAAAATTAATTTTCATGTCTTTTCACCTTGTTCATAATCATTTCCATGCCTTAGTGGTCCTCAAAAAAGTCTTTATAAAACCTTAATATCATTATTTATGGTTAATTTGGATAAATTAAGGTAATGTCTTGTTTTGATCTAGTAGTGGTCGAGCCATGTAATGGAGTGATGAAATTTAGGTGTCCTTCAAGGTCATTTAATACCTTAATAAACTTACACAAGTATTTCATGTTGGTTTGGAAAGTTTAAGTTTATTTTGTGGACTTTAAGGTAAGTTTAATGAAGGAAAATGATGTTTTCAACTAATTTTAATGTATGAAAAATATCCACAATATAATAATACATAAAAAAGACTCTTTCCAAGGTCCTTAGAGTAGTTACATAACTACCACATATGTTATCAAGTCAGATATTGGTCAGAATCTTGAATTTTAACACTTAAAAAGGAGTTTAAAGCACTTGTATGGACATGTTGAGATCATTTATAGTTGAAAATAGTTTTTTAACATCCCTTCATCTTCTAAAAGTCATATTAACCCTCAAGAATCTTTCACATGTCTCAAGAAGGCATAATACTCTTTATCTCTCCTATCACTCTTTTCACAAGCTCACAAAGATCATTTTCAAGTTAATGGTATAGGCCGTATAGGTAGAGTTAGAGTATAATATTTTGAAAAAATTTGGGGACCCATATGAAATCTCAATAAGTGGAATTTTTCATTTTATTGAGCTTAGACTTATGAACAATTGCTAAGGAGCTAGGGTGGTCAAAAGATCTAGTAACTCTATAAGCTTGTGTTTTTCACCATTTTCATGTAGGTTAAAGCTTGTTGAAGCATGGAAAGTGTTTTAGATTGTCTTTATAAGCATTCAAAACCATTTCATTCTTGCCTTCACCAGGTTGGCACATGTTATTCTTCATAGTGTCAAGAGGAACTTTTATGCAATATGTGTCACAGTTTGCACTTGAAGTTTTACAGGAGTTTAATAGTTTCAGTGCATTCAAGAGAGTTTGAATATGTTTCCACTATATTATCATTCTATAAAATATATTTATCTTATTTGTTCATTTTTTACTATCTCTCTAGTGGTATTCATGTTCTATATTTGAAGACTCTTCCTTGAGTGTTACATCTTGATTCCTCATTGAGTAAACTTACTTGATTATCCATGGATAATTATAGTTAACAATTTGAATTGGTTATTTTTGGATAAGCTATGAGTTATATGTTGTTCTGGTATAGTTTAATATTACTTAATTTACATGATTACATTACTATGAGTTGTTTATAGTGTATATTCTTACAACATAATCATGTAGATTTGTTATTTCAATTGTATTTTATGATGTATGCATTTTATGATGTTATGGTCTAACTACCTACTTGTTGTGAGTTTGATACAAGAGAACTCGGCTCGCAGAGTATGATGGATGGAGATCATCATTGAAGAGAATGACATAGATGGAGATGTTGGCGTATGATAGAGAAATTGACTAGAACCCTGCACACACCACATTAGCTAGTACATGATAGATGCATAATAGAATCGTTAGCATAGTGTGTTTTTATGTTATTTGCATTAGATAATTATTTATACATGGTTGATATCATAATTAAATGGTTATATAGATTTCATCTTGCATGATTTTCATGTGTGACCATTAATGCTTTTAGAAATGTGATTTGCATAATTAGATTAAATTTGAGTTTATTGATTTATGAATTAATCCTTAAGTCATTTGAAGTGCTAATTTAATTAGAAAATATATGGATTCTTGAAATTAGATATAAAATATAATCATTTTTATTTAACAATAAAAAATAGGAAAAAGAGAAGAAATTCTTAAAATAAATAAAAAGAGAAGAAAATAAAAAAACAATAATAAATAAAGAGAAATGGAAAGGTTTAAATTTAGGAAAAATAAAAGAGGAATATTTGAATAAAAATAAAAAATAAAAATAAAGGGTAAAATATCAAAGGATAAAGTTATGCAATTTTTAATAAGAGGAGAATAGAAAAGGAGAAAAGGGGGAGGCACAGTATAGAGGAGGAGAGTGTGTGGAGCGTGGAAGTGGAAGAGAGCAAAGAAGCTAAAAAGAATAACATAGACTACCAGGTAGGCAATGTAATTAATTTTTGAGTATTTATGTTGAATATTTACAATGAATCAGTTAAATATATATGTATGTTAGTGTAGTGGTTAAAAATGTATGAACAAGGAACTATTATATAAATAGCAAACTGATTTACAATATCAGGACATTGATGTAAACTTGTGTGTATATTCTAAAGAATATATTATATATAATCGACTGTTATACCATCATATACCTATTATATATGGACTGTATATATGTTATACAAGTCTTTTACTAAGAACATATAATAAAATACATGTAGATATTTAGAAATTAAATATACAATATTTAAGTTGCTCTATATACAGCGAACTCATGAGCAACATATGCACATAAGATTAGGTAGTATATAAATAAAAATATTATGGATTTATTCCATGACATCTAAAATTGCTACCTAAACCTACTATGTTAGGTGGCCTATAATGGATAAAATTTCTTCCAAAAGTTGACCACCAATATAGCGCCTCATATAAATCTATAACTATAGCTAAAGATCTATTTATGGACCGCGACTCTTATCCCATGTGCAATTATTTATACAATGAATTACATATATGGAAACCATATTGTTATTGAACAAAAATAGTTATTTACCTATACTTATAGATCAGTGATAAATACATATCATACATTGATTCTATTAGAGCTAATATTACATTACATTGATATATAGTTATTAAGTTGATGTTATATTCTATGAATAAACAACTATTTCTAAAATGTAATCTATACTTATGGAAATAGTTATGGAAAACTATATTTATATAATTATCTACATAAGTAATTATCTGATTTAACTTGATTATATAAATTATACTAAATACACATGGTGATTCCAAGATATGGACCAAACTTATATTTAGGAGAGTGCAACATTTGGGTATGTGTATATACATTGTTTGTAACTATGTTCTATTAAACCAATGATTTGTCCATATCCTCTGGTAAAACTTAAGAGTGAATGAATTTATTTATAGGGAATGGATTTAAAAGTGAATGAATATATTTCTAAGTGAAATAGATGGATATATCAAAACCAACAATTAATGTAGCAGTTATTCAATAATTATTTTTTATCATAGCAATTTGGTATGGACATAAAAACCATCACTTAAATAACAATCACATCCCATGTATATGGAAAATTATATTATAGAATTGATTGAAATAATAATACTAGTGATAGTTTTGTCTGTATATGTATATAGTGGTATTATTCTCTATATATGTAATTCTTCTAATTTCACATTGGGCCTTGCCTTCTATTTAACTGTGTGAATCAATTCCATTAAGGAAAAAAAGAACAATGATCTTATTTTATTTAAATCCAATAGATGCATAATGTCTAAGATCACTTACCTTTAATAAAGTTACTAGTTCATTAGTTATTATCTCACCATCTTATATAAATGAACTAGTAAGTGTTGATTAAATTAAAATATCAACTTACAAAACCTTTTAGCTCGTAGATGAACTAGTTTGGCTAAATAAAAAACAATTAGCAAATTATCAAACTTATTGTATGTGCATATGAATAGTGGTTTGTAGATTTAATAATGAATTGTAAATATAATTTCCATATAACCAGTGAATCATGAAAATAAATCATATAATGGCTATTCTATTGAATTATATGGTATTGGATTTTATGTTAAAAACTATAATTTTCTGTGAGAATATTTATTTGTTCCATAATATTACAGAAATATCGATATGTTTAGTAATAGTTTGTCATTAAAATTAAATTGACTAAGTAATTAACTGAGAACCATAAAATACTATTGATATCATTAAACCACATCCATATATATTGTTGAGCATATTTATATAGGAAATATACCTATCTAAAGATTTAGGAGTCATTATAAGAGTATAGTGTATATGGGTGTGTTAGGTTATATACCTCTAAGTTGTTGAAAAATACAAAACTATTGGTCACGAGACTCCAAGAGTTGAGGAGTTATGTCAATATAGATATAGACTCTTAACCAAGCATATAAATGTAACGTCATTTTTAAATAAAGCATGATATAGGACTTTTGATTCTTGAAAGATAACTAGTTATTGACTAAAAGCTTATGTTTTCATTGATTTATAACTACTTATTTATGGCTAGTTGTAGTATTTAGTAGTTGTGTTTAAGATCACTAGACTATGATAATATGGGTTATCCTAGGGTGTAATATATTTGGAAACTACTTATAGTAATTATAAACTATAGTTAGATGTATATTTTAGCTGGATGGTATAAACTGTAGTTATTATTTCTATTATTTATGTGATAGATAATTGTGAGATTCATTCATACATTTGATGGAATAAATGAATGCATTTAGATTGTTCATGTGCTTAGCATGTTATATGATTACTAATAAGATGTAATCTGTATGAATCTATTAGTTATACTATATTAACCAAATCTCACATTGTTTATACTAAGTAGTGAAACAAACTTCACTAACTTACTAACATCACAATTCTAGATTAAGGTAATCCAATCAAGTGGTGTGTATGAATTTGACTGATCTTTATATCATTATTTATTAAAAATTTTGGCCAAAGTAATGTTAGTGAGACATTATCATTTCATGAGTATGATTTACATGTTTGTGTGATATCTTGAGTAGAATGGGTTTCTTTATGGTGCATTGCATGTTTAGTTTTAGAAATCATACAACACACGAATACTCACTTGTCTCTCTAGATTCCTCCACCATCACTATCTACTCATACATGAAGGGAGGTCCATTACCTAATAAAATTTTTGGGGGGTATCTTTGATCCATGTTTGGTGTGAAAAAGTGCTTGGATGATGCTCTCCCTTCCCACAACAATACTTACTTGAAGATGACACTTGAGATTACCATAGATACTAGAGTCTAGGTAACATATGCTCCATGGAGCCATGTATATTAGATATGTATATTATATTATATTTATTATTAAAACATTATCATGAATAAATATAATTAATTAATTAATTATTATATATTGACAATAGTGGCTATAGGCATGTACCATCTATGGCCAGTTATTGTAATTACTTTCTATATTTGGTTATGATGTGTTTCTTAAGATGATAGTGATCAATGATGTATAATGTCACATGCTTAATTTACAGTTATCACTCTTAGAGTATTTTATATGGTCACTAAGTAGATTCTCATAGTGTAATCTAATGAAAGTATATTGTGTTTAAATTTTTTAAAAATCATGTATTTTTAGGTAGATCCTTATGGGGATGTTACATTGAGGATGCCTATAGGGATGGTTCCAAAAGAGATTTATCTTGTATCATCAGATGTTATATGAGGGTATTGACCTCATGAAAAATGTATAAAAGAAATGAAGAATGATCTTAGATTCCAAAAATGTTAATATAAACCTTATAAAGGGGTTTTTTACATTAAGATGCAGACCTACAGGTCTACCTAGACCTGTAGGTGTCTTTTGCACACATGATAGAATAATCCTTAGTTGAAATGATGTCTAAAGGGATAAATAAGGTGTGAAATTTGTGTAATAATCTTGGAAAATTTCATGACAAATGAAGAGATATGGTTCAAATACCAATGTTCAAGACACCTTAATGGATACATACAACCATACAGACTTTAACAACATCTACATGCCTACATATACAAGTGAGAAAATTTGAGACTCTTATGGTGTTATTAATATGTCTACAAGATATTAGGATAGAATATATAGAATTTAAAATGAGTGGTTACAAAAATCAAAGTGTCAAAGGCTTAAGAGTTATCTCAATAGTCACCCATGTAAGCAAAAGGTAGACCTGCAAGTTCTAAACCTATAGGTCTTCATTTTGGATTGAAACCAAAAGAGCCAATTTCCATGAAATGAGGAATATGTGTTGAGACATGATTCATTGAAGATATGAAGAAAAACACAAACCAATGAAGGCATCTAAGTGATTTGAAATTCAATGAGGGTTAAGAGGATTAGATGTATAGGCTTGAATACTCATACACCAGTTCATGTATGAAAATAAGAAGGCAAATAGGATTGAAGATGTTATGAGAGTTAATAAGCTTGTAGAACAATTAAATGAGTTTTAAAAAATTTAATCACTCTCAAATGACCATAACCTAATTGAGAAATCCAATTCTCAATGTCTATGTCCAAACTCTCTGCAATCAATACCTATAGCTAGGTCTTGACAGTTAAGGAACAAATGTGTGCTTATGAAGATATGAGTTTTTGGTAAGTTGAGAAGATTCAAGAGAATATAATGGTTTCATAAACATTATATTAAATATTATTTAGTATTAAATATTTTTCAATGGATGTCTCAAAACCTAAGGACATAGTCATAGTTCATCTCTACCTATAAGTCTGCTAGGCAATGCATGTTGGTTTCAAGTTTGGAGAGTAAGAAGAGTGTACATGAAGAGAATTTAGGTTTATATAAATTTAATGTAAAAGTAAATAAAACCATTTGATTTTTTGGAAACTCAAAAGGAAAGTCAGAGAATAAGATAACTAAGTAGACTCTCTAAACCCCTGCATATACAATCATAAAATACATAGGCTTGCCTGCCTTAAAGGTGTCTTTTAGTTGAGAGAGAAAAACATATGAGGATGAATAAAATAATTTTAGGGTGATTTAATAATTATATTCACCCTATTAAATCATCACAATCAATAACTAAAGTGATGCCAAAGCTTATAGGTTTTCTCAAGTTTGTAGAACCCAAGACCAAGTATGCAGACCTATATACATAATCTTGTGTGTATTTACAATAAGGGTTGATATTGTTAAAGATTATAAAATAAATTTTAAGAATTTGAGGAGGTGATAAAGACCTTATACAAGAATTACATGAATACCTACAACTGTATACATAGAGAAAATAGGTTGACACAGTCACTTAGGGTCATTAGCAACAGTTTACTTGAGAACTCTAGGTATGGGAAAAATGAAGTTACAAGAGAATTAATGGAGGAAAATAGTGAAGATGACCATTGGAATAAGTAAATGTAAGTTTTATATACCTATAATAGTCATTTTAAATCAAAATTAGACATCAAAATGCCATTTTTAGACCACAACTCTTCTTGACATCACAAAATGTAGCTTACCAACTTAAGAGGTCACCTTATCTTGCTCAGTAAAATATAGAGAGATTGAATGGGACCTTTGGATCCTAGGAAGAGTTATATACCCTAGTGTAATTTCAAATTGTGGAAATAGGAATAAAATTAGAGCCCTGAGCTCTATGAACAATCCTTAAGGATTTAAACTAGTTTTAGGTTGCCTAGGAGACCAAGAATGGACCGATTGAGGAGATGGTGTTTTTAAACACCCAAGATGAATTTAATAAGAATAAAAATGACTATAATGACCTTATTAACTCCCCTGAGTACCATTTCATGCAATTGGTTGGCATGTGTAGGCTACAGGTGTACTCAAAAGGGCCAAATAAGATTGTTTGAGGCTATTTGGGAGGCTTATACAAGGTTTTAGGAGCTTAAATTTGACATGGAGGATCCTTATGATGTTATTAAACTTAATCACATGTTTATTTGAGGTTTGAAATGTATGGGATGCCTAGAAAAACTCAATTTCTAGGTAAGGAGGCCTAATTGAGGAGAGAGAATGGCATAAAAAGGACACTTCCACTCAGATTCAAGATATGAAATTTGGAATGGAGATGCAAAAGCATAATGGGTCTTCAAATATGTGCTCAATTTATCAATAAAATTGATTAATTATTTTATACAAGGAGGTTTACATGTTTTTAAGGGTTACAAGGAATGAGGCCAATGAGAGCTTTTGATGAAAAATAGAGTCTTGAGGAGAGTTTGAATACTCCAAATGAGTTATTTAAGGTATGATATGGTATGTAGATAACTTACATAGAGATATAATGCATTTGATAAGATAAACTCAAGATTTGACACTTGTAAGTAAAATTGGCCTAGTGAGACAAAGGTGTTTCAAGACACCTAAGGAGTTACTTGATGACTATCATTGAGATGTTAGTTTGAGGAGATCCTAAGAAGATGAAAGGTGTCAAGACTAGAGAAAGAGGTTATTTCAACATGACCTAACCATCAATGAATCCACTTGTCATCTCATAAGCCAAGACAAAGGGTAGTTTTGAAGAACAAAGTAAGGTACGAGTAAGTTACAAACTTATATGCCACTTAGATTAGAAGAACATCTTCAAGAGCCCAACACTTATCCTTTTAGACCTAATGGGTTAGTTTCATACTTCTTTATTTTTGTAACTCACTCATGAGACACTTGTTTATCTTTCTCCTATGCCTTTCTCTCTCCTTATTTCACATTTCTCTACATATTCAACCTTGATAGGCTAAATTTTTATCTTCCACCTAGGAATGGTGAAGCCCTAACCATTTTCAAGCCTTTCATCAATGATAAAATTATATTTTACCTCCTCCTTTGAATGGTTTCAATGTGTATGTTTAATTATTTAATCTTGCTAAGTGATAATTTTGATTTCTTGGCGTGTTTTTGTCCTTTCTTGCATTTTTGTTTAGTTTAGAATCCTTTTTTCAGGTCTCTTGAAGTTTCCAAATGGATTATGAAAGGTTGAGTGAGTTGTATTCTAATTAGTGTCATTTCATGACCTCTTGACTATTCCTCCTAGCCCAAGCATTCTTCATAACCTTCATGAGAAATATTAATGTAGAGTGGTAGATTTAGACTAGTGTCTTATGCAAGTTAGTCTCATGTTTGAAGTGAATTTGTAGTTGGTTGGTAGTGGTCCAACACATTTGGTTCATCAACCCCATTATAATAGGTTTCTCTCCCTTTTCCTAACAAGTTCTCCGAGTACTAAATGAGCCTAAGTGATTCATCAAGGGGAGATAGCCCTTTAACCTAGAGATTCACCTCTCCAATAGGTTACCCATAACCTTGAGGTGTTTCCATATTTGGAAGGATTGAACTATATTCTAAAGGGTGAAAATTTGGTTGATAACAATACCATCTTATCATCTTTGGTTTAGAACTGGTTTGTAACCTAATTTATGATTAGAATAAAATCACCATAAACCAAAAGATGTTGAATGTTCCATTGTACTGATTGACAAAGCCTTGAAATGAGTGCTTAATATTCAACCATGTTATTGGTATAAGGAAAGATAATAAAAAATAATTTGGGAATAAGATCCACTTTTGGTTTAATAAATAGAAATTTTACCCTTAATCCATGAGATGTGAATGGCCCATCAAAATATAATTAGATACCCCTATGATTTAATAAACAATAGGCCTGTCCCTAATCCATGTGTAGTAACTGAACCATAAAAATATAGCTTTCAAGGCTAGTCCTCAAGGGGTGTGTCAATGATGTTCATTATGGATTCATCAAGAAATTGAAATGTGAGTGGTTGTGTGTCTATGAAAGGTACTTCAATGAGTTGATCCATAAGAACTTATCCCTTGATTGCCTTTTGATTGGCATACTCTATGTCAAACTCACTGAGAAGCATAATCCATTTATCCATTCTACCTTGCAAAGTTATTTTAGATAGTAGATACTTGAGTGGATCTACTTTTTAAATGACCATGGTCTTATTATTCAACATGTAATGGTGCATTTTCTGAGCTATGAAGACCATGGCTAGGCAAGCTTTTTTAATAGGTACATGGTTATGTTCATATATAACTAAGGTATGGCTTAGGTATTCTATGATGTGATCCTTTCCATTGTCATCATGTTGAGCTAAGAGTGCCCCTAGACCATGGTCAGTAGCTAATAGGTATAACAATAATGGTTTTCCTAGCATAGGAGGTAATAAAATAGGCATATTAACAAGATAGTCCTTGAGTTGTTAAAAATCTATTTGATAGTGATCATCCTATTGAAATGCAATTCCCTTCTTCAAAAGGTGTGTAAATGGATGGCACATGTCTACTAGCTAAGAGATGAAGCATTAGATTGACTAGATCTTACCCTAAAAACTATGAAGTTACTTTAGATTGGTTGGTGGCGATATCTCGATTATAGTATGGACTTTATCTGGATCGACTTCAATACCTCTATGAGATATGATGAAGCCAAGTAATTTGCTTGAAGTTACATTGAACACACATTTCTTTGGATTGAGTCTGACTTTGTACTCCCATAATATTTCAAATATCTTATGTAGCACTTCTGGATGGTCAGCCCCAATTTTGGATTTTCCTAATATGTCATTGACATAGTCTTCAATAATATCATTGATCATATCATGGAATATGATAGTCATGCCACTTTTATATGTATCTCCAACATTCTTACGGCCAAATGGCATTACTTGATAACAAAATGTTCCCCATGGAGTGGTGAATGTTATTTTATATTGGTCTTCTGGTGCTATTTTGATTTGATTGTATCCTAAAAAGACATCCATGAGTGAAAGTATTTCATAACCTATCATGGATTTGATGATCATTTCAATATTATGTAGACACCTAAAAAGTGTCTAACCCTTGGTCACTTTCCCCCTTAGTCCATTCCTAACCCATTCCTAACAATTACTAATTTAAAATAATTAACTTATTTTGAATTAACCCCCCTCCTTTGACACCTCACCCATGACACCTCGCCTGGGACACCTCGCCTTGGACTAATTCCCATTATATGACTCACCCAAGACCAATTCCTACTCTCTCTAACCGCCTAACAAACTCTCGTGCATATTTAGCACAATCCTCGACATTCTCCAATGGATAGTGCACTTGGTGGATGAAAAACGGGCTTGGTGGCTCTTTTTGCCCGTTCTAACCCCGCCAACATCGGTCAAGTGTCGATCGACGCCGGTGGAATCGCCGACATCAGTTATACTTAACCAATTTTTCAGACTCTTTCTAGATCCCAATCAGAAATTGGCTAATCTCTGGAAACAACTGACGAATCCTTCAATCTGGAGTCTTCAACCATCTGTCAATCTTTGAAATCTCTTAATCAAGCCTCTCACTCTCTCCCTCAGGTGTACCAACAGCTTCAAGGTTCTCCATCAGCAACAGGTTCTCCACACAGGCTACATCAATAGCAGGTACGGGAATCATCAGTAGCACACCTTCCACAAGGCACAGGTAAGTATATTGTCTATGTTTTTATTCTCTTTTCAGTTATTGCTTCCAAACAATATCTCCCTAGACCAGACTGTTAACCAAGCCAGACCCGAATCTTGACTCATCCACTTCCCTATTTCCTCCATCCTCTATTAGACCATACATTCTACCCATTTAACCAGCCTCTCAGACTCAGACCCCAGACCATTCAACCAAGCCCAAAAACTTTGTCTCAAGACTATTAACAAACCTAGACCCTTCCTTGGCCTTGTCCATAGACCAAAACCCTGACCGGACTCTGTCCACAGACCATAGGCCTGCCCAGACCCCGTCCAAGCCAATTGCCCCAACTGACGCCGGTCACTACCCCAACCGACATCGACAGATTAACCGACGTCGGCACCTTGACCAATCGACGCCGGTAGGATTACCGACGCCGGTGACTGTGATTAATTTGACAGCTTCTTTCAAGTAAGTCTTTGCTTCCCTTTTTCATTTCTATTTCTTTATCATTTCAGTTCTTCATCATTCAGCTATTTATCAGACACTTCTTTCCATTGATTAGTGGGTTTATATCCCTTAAGGAAGTTTTCATACTTTTGGGATCAAGCTTTCGCTTGACAACCCACCATCTGTCCATTTAACGCCTTCTTTTGTCCAAGCTTCTTTTCTTTGCAGGTGTCATTCCTCCACAGCCAAAGAGGAGTACTCATAGCATCTGGATTACGGTGTGCAGACTATATCCAGGTTCACATCAAGCCTTGACCATTCTTTCTTTAGTTTCTTTAATTCTCTCCTTTGAAATTGAAAACAAAATTTGAATAGAAACATTCTGGCACACCCGGTGGGACCCCTTTAGGGCCTTCCTTGGGCTCCCTTCCTTCTTTTTTCATTTAGTTGCATTAGGCTTCTTAACCTTCACCTCTTTCTTCTTTTCTAAAAAAATCATAAGCAGGAAATAAAAAGAACTTTTTCTTTCTTTTTCTTGCATTTCTAGTCTAGTAAAAAAATCATTTTCTTCAACCCTTTCTCCAACTTGTCTTCATTCCAATTTAATATTTTGATTTGGGACTTTAAAACTTACTGCATTCCATTTCTTGCTTTCTTGCATCTTTCTAGTCCACACTTAGTAATTAGTAAAACGCATATTGAATAAATCGTAGATCACTTGATGTTACACAACCAGACCACGTGCACTCAATTAAACATAAAACTCACTTGAGACAAGGCCTGACTAGGATTTCATCACCCAGCGGATACCTTACCCAACCCGGCAATCCTACTTGGATTTCACCACCAAGGGGAAAGCCAACTCTGTTCTCTGGCAGAGTCTAAACTATAGTGAAAGTATATTTTGGCTAAGCGAAACCAGCTAACCACTGGAATCGTGAAGTGAGGGGAGCTTGCTCCTTAGCACCAGGCCTGTACGGAAGCTAATACAGACTTTTGAGCGCCTTAACATACTTGAAACCATCTTTAGATTACCTATTCTAAGACCCTTCTTACAGCCAACTTCCTCAAACATCACATTAAGGCATAAGCCACACGATCTTAATAAAATTGTTTCTAGGGATTTAATGCTAGGCTCTGTCTGTCATCATCATATTTTCTATTTTTATCTATCTTTTTTGAGCTGGTAAGGATGTCTTCTTCATTTCCAAAAACTTTTTTTCTGAGTTTCTAGAAAACACAGTAACTGACATCGGTCTTGTAACCGACGTCGGCAACTTCTCTGTACCGGCATCGATCATCTGACTGACATTGGCAGTATTCTTCACCGACATCAATTTTTATACCGATGTCGGTCTCTATCTATTTTCTTTTTTCCAAAAACAGCAAGCTTAAAATCCATCTTTCTGGTTGTTTAAACATCCATTCTAGTTTTCTGAGACTGACAGAACACAGTTTTCTAAAACCTGACCCTTTCTTGCCTTGAATGGTTTTGACACGCAGTCAAACCAAGGCCCTTCTTGACCACGCTAGTCAACAACCACTTCCACCTTCACCATCTATAACCAGTCCTATAATGGAGTTCAACTCGGAGACTGAAAGAACTCCCATTTGCCCAACCCCACCTCAAACTCCTATCGTCCCAGAAGGGGACCAAGATTTTGCATGATTCTTGGACCTTAACGTCAAAGCCTTACAACATTATCTCGCGAATAGCCAAATGTGAGACTCCCTAGGCAACCCAATCTATGGGATGCCGACTTCTTTAGTTGACACAAGAATCACATCAACAGCCCCTACAATTCAACCATTAGACAACACCTCCACCAATAACCCAACCGTGTCTTACCTTCAAAACGTAACCTCTCCATCTAAACCTACTTCCATGGGAGTTTCGGTACTCCCTCAACCTCAAGTCACTCAACCAAACCCCACACCTTTCCAAAACCTACTAGTCTCTATTCCCCCTACTCTTGCACCTATCAACACAAGAGTAACCATTTACCCGTCAACAAGCGTAGCCACTCCTCAACCATCATTGACGGCTCCTATCCAACTTGTGCCAACCAACCCCATAACACAAGTACCCTTGGCCCCAACTTTTGCTCCAATAACCAGCTACCCTTACCCTTATGTTGCATCTACGCAACCAACCACGTCATACGCCCCTCTCAATATCTTCCAAGTGCCTTATAATCTAGGGGGCACTCTACCCACCAATCCGTCAGCAGATATCATCAAAATGTTGATGGATAAGATGTCTAGCTTAGAGACATCCATTTTTGGTTCATGCAATGCTCTCTCATATGAGCAAATTTGCAATGAGCCTATTCATCCTTCCGTTCCAATTAGACCATACCCCAACCAGTGGGAGCTTCCCAAATTTTCTCGCTTTCAAAGCAAGGAAGACCCACATCAATATTTATGGGCATTTAGACATGCCTGTTACCTTATCGCCCATGACGACGCATTGCTCTTGCACACATTTCCTATGTCCCTTTCTAGCACTATGCTTGACTAGTACAGCTCGATTGCCAGCCATTCCCTCTTTACCTTTACACAACTGGCCCAGCTCTTTCTTGACCACTTCTCCATTAATATCACCAAGAAGGTCTCGATCACAGACCTTTACACTATCCACCAATTCGAGGATGAATCAATAGCTGACTTAATATTATGCCAACTTTTGCAGACTTTTAGCATTACCCTTCCTTCTATCAAGCCATTCCAACCCCTCAAGTCAAAACCGTCTTGGTTCGATGATACAAAGGTTTGTTTATACCATCGCACGCCAGGACACGATACCGAGACTTGTTGTGCCCTCAAGGCAGTCGTTCACCGCTATATGGAGAAAGACACTCTTCTCCTTGAGGACACTCTTGACCAACCCTCGACACCTTCCCATCCAACCTCTTCAACCACGTCAACATCTCACCAACAGACCATAACTCCTTCTTCACCTACTATATTTGAAATCAATGCTATCCATATAACCACTAGGTCGCAAAAGGATAATGCGAAAGAAAAATCCGCTATTCCTTGGACCTATTCTTTTGTCCAGGCACCTCAACCACTGAAACCCAAGATTTCCATCTTAGGTGCGTCCCAACCCACTTCTTCAGAAGCAATCACAGAATCTATGATAAAACAACTTCACCAAACGCTTGTGAAGATGACCCTATATGACCTTATCCAAAGTTCCCCCAGCATCGCCAAGCTCTAATCAAAGCCCTACAGGTAGCGAAAGTCCAACCTGAAGACCCTCTGCCACTCGCTACCTTAGTCCATTCTTTATCCCCCATCGCCTCCATCACTTTCAGTAATTCTGAAATTCTGACCTCTACCTTGGAAGATCAGGACGCCGCCCTTTTCATCACAGCCTACGTTGATCGAACCCGTATTAAATGAGTTATGATCAATGGGGGCGCTAGCATTAATATCATTTCCTCCCATGCCTTTGACCAATTGGCCCTTCCCAAGAATTGCGTATCGAAAACCGATGCAATCCTTAGATCCTTTAATGACACCACCGCTAACACTATTGGCATTGTTGTCCTTCATATCCGTATTGGTCCACACACAATCACGGAGCTCTTCTACATCATTGAGGGAGAATTCCAATACAACATGCTCTTAGGGCGACCCTGGATTCGTGCCATGGCTTGTGTCCCTTCAACACTTCACCGTTGTGTCAAATTTGAACACGATAAACAAGTCCATGCTATTCCCGCCGACCCATCTCCTTTTAAGACTTGTAACACGACCTATAGCCCAAACGAAGTTCTTATCCTGCTCAAGGCATCAACCCAAACATCATCTCCACCCGCAGAAGCGTCAACTAGTACGCAAACAGCGGTGGCCACCACATCATCTTCTCAATTAACAACTAAGGACCCCATGGACGACATCTTCCAAAGACTTTCACTAGGGGAATATCGCCTCCTTACTCTAGACATGTTCCAGACTCCTCAAGAGTATGGACAGCTTCATCAAAACCCAAACTATGATTATCGGATCGGAATGGTCATTTCTTATGGTCCTCCTAGCCTTCGAACCAATCTCATCTATGGGGGGCTGAATCAAGCTCCTACTGAATCGAATCCTTCCTCCTTGCCTCAAATATTCACATCTGATTTTTCCTTTCTTAGCAACCCCACCTTTGCACATACCTACCTTTATAGGTGTGCATGGAAGGGTTTTGGCTTTGGACGTTACGAACAAGGCTCCCATCAGCCTGTCGAAACACCCAATGACGATAATGCCAAGAAACGGTATGGACTGGGTTTCCAAGAACCCATTGAGGCTTCCACAAACCTTTCCCCTGAACCAACCATCGACCAATTTCTTCTAGACTCGCCTATTCCTCTTCCTTCACCTACGAAGTCGGTGGTTTCCATCCCTCCTAACTTTTTCACTACCTAAATGTCATTCGTTTGGGTCCCCTAAATCTATCAGCCAGGTAGGGTACCCAAGCTCTCCTTCTTGTTTTCTTTCCATCCCATTGATCATCTACACTGGGTGGTAGACATTCTTCCTACCACAAAATGACTGGGGGGAGTTCGACTTTATACCAACTATCATAACCTTGACCAGACCAATAACCGAACATCAACCAGTCAAATATCAACAAGACACTGACCAATCATCAATTATGACCTTGACCAAACATTCAACCCAAACATTCAACCACCCTTTTTTATCAAAACATTCAACTAGTCTTGACTAATCAACCATCGTATCAACCAACTTTATGTCCAACAACCAACATGTGACCAATATGGAATGGAGTAAACGAGGTAAATTCGCTCCTAATTGGCTCGAACCTTATATCATAATGCACAAGTATAAATCAGGGACTTATCGTCTGTCTTCTCTTGAAGGCCGACCAGAACCTGAACCTCTTAATGCTTTGCATCTACAACCATTCTACTGTTAGTCGAGTACTCATCCACTTGGCATTTAACTTGAGCTCGTCCCTTGAGCAATCCTTGTCCTTTTTATCCTCAATTCATTTCACCCTTTTTCCCTTAACAAAATCCTCTACAACCCTTTTATGATGTACGGATGCTTCATCCTAATAAAAGGGAGCCCTTGATCTTCTATAAGTCTTGTCCATGACTCAACCTTCTGTCAAAACTCAATCAAGATGTCAAAATATCCAAGGTCACAAAACCAAATTAAAAAGTAGACTGCTCCCTTAAAGGACAGTTGCGCTATCATTGTTGTAGCTAATAGACTGCTCCCTCGAAGGACAACTATTCAAAAGCCCTTAAATCTATAAAGCAAAATATAGACCACTCCCTCGAAGGATGGCTATGCCTAAATCTTGCTACAAATAGCACTTTCTTAGAAGCTTCCTGCATCGATCAGCTTCACAAATGACCACTAAACAAATGACATCTTTCTGTGGACTTCCCGCATTGATCAGTCCGCTCTAAAAAAAAATGGGTCATGGACTTGACTTATAGTTGTCTTAGGGTCTCCTATAAAAAGGGGCAAAGTTCTCCATACTCTAAAATGGGTTACCCTTTTCCTCCTATCATATCACCTACTCAAGGGACTTCGAGCTCACTTAATGTCAAAAGTGATTCGATTACCGCTCTAACATAACTATGGTCAATAATGCAACGCATAAATGGGGCTCTTGGTTCTAACGACCCCTGTCTATTTTGTCTTTCTAGTTCTTGTCAATGAAAGAGCAACGCGCCTTTCACTTATCTTCCACATTTTGGTCATACTTAACCAAAACATTTTCAGACCAACAACAGAACATTATGGCATCATCTTAAGTCCATTTCACATAGTTTCTATGGACACCAATACACATGGAAACTATCGACCACATAATTTATGTCAAGCATAAACCAATACTTGTTGAAGCATAAATAGACCTCAATTCATTTTTTAGCAAACATCCATCACGAATATGGATCATGGCTAGGAATGAAAAACCCCGACCAATGTTACAGCTTACACCATTTGGAAAAAAAGCTGTAGCATCTTCTCCTTATCATTTTAAGCATGTACCCTTAAACATATGGGAAATGCTATATCTTTATCATGACCAATAATCAACCACTTCAATCTTTTTCCTCCCTTCTTGGGAGAACTACATTGGCCTGAGGCCCTAACGACAGGGGCTATGTAGGCAGCACTCAGTTGACATGGGGTCTTCTAAGGTTAGCTCGGCCATTTTTTTCGTCACTTTCTTCCATCTTCTTCTCTCGTCACCTGTCAATCACAGCACAGTCAATCAAATATTTACATAATTATTAGTATACTCTCATTTTCATTATAACAACATAAGTCATTAATCATAAATTTCATCCATCATAACTCATTAAACATTTACATCATATAATCCACAAATTAAACATTAAATATCACATCTATCATCATCTAATCTAAAGTCATCATCATATAATCTATCATCCACAATCAATCAACATCATCATATAACCATTTCATAAACATATTCATCATCACATTCATTTTTCATAGCATCATATCAAAACACATGATATCAACACATGCATCACATCCAAATGTCATAAACATCAAAACACATCCATACATTTTCTTATTACACATGTTACTAAATCAAAAATGCTCATCATATATATATCACAAAAAGTTTTATACAATAAGACACAATCTGTGTCTATCTCTCTCTCTCTCATCATACATCTCTCATCTTCGGCTCGCAGGCTGGTATATACATCAAAAAAAATCAATCTCAAGGGTTGCCCTCACGGCTGTGGCTGTGGTGGTGGTGGCGGTGGTCGGGAAGAGGCTGTATCCTCTCCCCCCTTTGATCTATGCCATCTGTGAGACCCTGAAGCCATCGCTCGTGACATCGACCTCTGTCGGCTCTACTCCGCTCGCATCTCTAAGTATCGTTGTATCTGAGGGAACCCCCTGATGGCCCTCTCATAATACGTGATCTCATCCAACGCATCACTGTATCTCACTAGAGATACAGTCTGCGGTGGACGCATCTGCCCTGTTGATGTGCCCTGTCCTGATCTCTATGGCTGTGGCTGGCCTAGGTGCACTGATGCCGATGGTCCTGCCCCCTGTGAAAATGCTGGCTACTGAGATGGCTGCTGCCATGGGCCCTGCCCTCCAAAACTCTGACCTACCACTGCCTATGCCTGAGCTGTAGCCAGCTGTCCCTGTAATAGAGTGACCTGCCCTGTCAGCACTGCCACTCGACCTGTCATCTCTATCAGCTACCCTGTAACTCTTCCCAGTTGTCCCTGCAAAACTAAGACCTGGGCATGAGCCGTGTCTCTCTCCTGCCGTGCAGTGTCCCTCTCCTTGCGGGTTGTATCTTGCTCCCTGGTAATAGCCTATAGATCTGGCTGAGGACCTCCCTGTATACCTGTATACTGCCTTGCCCACCATGCCGTGTAGGCCTCTATACACCCTGGGTCAGCTATCCCAGGTCCTACAGGCAACTCCTCAAAATTGGGCTCCTTTGTCTCCTCTGGCAGTGGGAGCGGTGCCTCTATGTCATCCCACCTATATTATGGAAACGTAGGAGGCACATCCTGTAGCAGCCCATACTGGCACCGCACTCTCTCTACTGGGATCCTCCCGAGCTCGCCGGCTCACCTGCCCCTGACCCATCTCAGGCTCTACACACCAACTAGCTGCTCTCCCTGGTCTCTGAATGCTGGATAAACCAAGTATGGTCTCCAGATGATGTTTGTAGGAATCAGGGCCTCCAGTACCCCTCGATAGTGGTCAATATCCCTGACCACTCCATCCACCTGTGTCTACGCCATAACCTCGCGCCATCATCTGAATCCAATTCTGAAACTGGCCTGGATCACCACTGGGAGGCCGAGAGGTCGGGTAACCACTATATGCTCATAACCTCATCCATAATCGGGATAACCAACCCTCACCTATTCTTGTCTATGAAATCAACTTTATCCCATCCCTGGGGCAACTGACTCCTATTTTTGTCTTGCAGTTTATTTAGAGCAACCAACAAGACAAAAAGGGGCAAATGTAGACACTTAAAAAGTGTCTAATCCTTGGTCACTTTCCCCCTTAGTCCATTCCTAACCCATTCCTAACAATTACTAATTTAAAATAATTAACTTATTTTGAATTAAGCCCCTCCTTTGACACCTCACCCATGACACCTCGCCTGGGACACCTCGCCATGGACTAATTCCCATCCTATGACTCACCCAAGACCAATTCCTACTCTCTCTAATCGCCTAACAAACTCTCGTGCGTATTTAGCACAATCCTCGACATTCTCCAATGGATAGTGCACTTGGTGGATGAAAAACGGGCTTGGTGGCTCTTTTTGCCCGTTCTAACCCCGCCGACGTCGGTCAAGTGTCGGCCGACGCCGGCGGAATCGCTGACATCGGTTATACTTAACCAATTTTTTAGACTCTTTCTAGATCCCAATCAGAAATCGGCTAATCTCTGGAAGCAACTGACGAATCCTTCAATCTGGAGTCTTTGACCATCCGTCAATATTTGAAATCTCTTAATCAAGCCTCTCACTCTCTCCCTCAGGTGCAGCAATAGCTTCAAGGTTCTCCATCAGCAACAGGTTCTCTACACAGGCTACATCAATAGCAGGTACGGGAATCATCAGTAGCACACCTTCCACAAGGCACAGGTAAGTATACTATCTGTGTTTTTATTCTCTTTTCAATTATTTCTTTCAAACAATATCTCCCTAGACCAGACTGTTAACCAAGCCAGACTTGAATCTTGACTCATCCACTTCCCTATTTCCTCTGTCCTCTATCGGACCATACATTATGCCCATTTAACCAGACTCTTAGACTTAGACCCCAGACCATTTAACCAAGCCCAAAAACTTTGTCTCAAGACTGTTAACAAACCTAGACCCTTCCTTGGCCTTGTCCATAGACCAAAACCCTGACCGGACTCTGTCCACAGACCATAGGCCTGCCCAGACCCCGTCCAAGCCAATTGCCCCGACTGACGCCGGTCACTACCCCAACCAACATCGACAGATTAACCGACGTCGGCACCTTGACCAATCGACGCCGGTAGGATTACCGACGCCGGTGACTGTGATTAATTCGACAGCTTCTTTCAAGTAAGTCTTTGCTTCCCTTTTTCATTTCTATTTCTTTATCATTTTAGTTCTTCATCATTTAGTTGTTTATCAGACACTTCTTTCCATTGATTAGTGGGTTTATATCCCTTAAGGAAGTTTTCATACTTCTAGGATCAAGCTTTCGCTTGACAACCCACCATCTGTCCATTTAATGCCTTCTTTTATCCAAGCTTCTTTTCTTTGCAGGTGTCATTCCTCCACAGCCAAAGAGGAGTACTCATAGCGTCTGGATTACGGTGCGCAGACTATATCCAGGTTCACATCAAG
This sequence comes from Torreya grandis, assembly GCA_037957365.1. Taxonomy (NCBI): domain Eukaryota; kingdom Viridiplantae; phylum Streptophyta; class Pinopsida; order Cupressales; family Taxaceae; genus Torreya; species Torreya grandis. Next base: position 5,027,850 of record JARHVA010000109.1, read on the forward strand.
CCTTGACCATTCTTTCTTTAGTTTCTTTAATTCTCTCCTTTGAAATTGAAAACAAAATTTGAATAGAAACATATTAGGTAAGGGAAAATCATCTTTAGGACAAGCTTTGTTGATGTCTCAAAAATTAGTACAAATTTTCATCCCTTCAAGCTTTTTACTAACAGGTACCACATTAGAGATCCATTCTAAGTAGTCAATAGATTGGATACATCCTACTTCTAAGAGTTTTTTTAACTCTTTCATTACCAATACAGTAATGTGAGGATGCATCTTACATAACTTTTGTTTTACCAGTTTGGCATTAAGATTAACCACAAGGTGGTATAGAACCAACGTGGGGTCTAAACATGGCATATTAGAATAGGCTCATGCAAAGATATCTACAAATTCTCCTAATAGAGTTGTAAAGACATCATGTTCCTCTTCTATGAGGGATGTGCCTAATTTTATCCATTTTAGGTCTAATGGAGTCATGATATTTACCTCTATTATATCTTCGTCTAGAAGGGTCGAACTGTCTTCTAGGATAGTAGGCAATGACTTGAACTATTGAATTATTTCAGGGTCCTTTGTTAGGACTTGTTCTTCAACTTCTCCTAATCATGATGAATCTGAGTCCCCTACTGATAGATCTAGCCATGTGATATAAATAGTTAGAAATTCTTGAAGAATTTCATCAAATACTTTTTGTTGCTCAAAGTTAAACTTGAATCCACAAGAAAGTTCATCGTTGGTGGTCTCCTAGTCTAAATTCGAAGAAGAATGAACACCCCTATCTAATGGTGCCTAAAACAGGTTTTCACCACTAGACTGGCCTTTATCTTTACTTTTTCCCTAGGCAAAAAATGCCTCAAAGAGGTTTTCACAGTAGGACCTCAATATTTTACTTATTTGTTTTTGGCTAAGGGTGTTCACTCACTCTCCAAAATAAGCTACAAGATCCAATGTGATTGAGAATCCTGATTTGTGATCTCCCAACAGAACATTGTCTCTAAGGCCTAAAAAGTCAAAGAATGCCTCATCATTCTGGAGCTCATCAATTGATAGACTGCATTGTTCTTGGTCCCAATCTATTAGTTGGAGATAATATAACAGTAATGGGTTATGATGAATGGTCAGGGTAAGGGTAAAAATGGCATTATTATCAGACAAGTTAGTTTCAGTTAGGTTATCAAAGGTGAGGCTATGATCAAACTCTATTTCACTATTGGTATCATCATCACTAGTCATTGGTGATGGATTTTTAACAAGATATGTGGGGTCACCCTTATGCAATTTAAATCCAAGTCTATAAGGTCTTTCATAATTAGTCATGGAAATTGGCTCAATAGTTCCTTGTTGATTCGGTTTGAGGCCTCTTCCTTCATAATTGTGATGCTCCATGATCTTATTGGGAATAGGATACTTTACATTTTTATATCAATCATCTTGGTTATCATTGTATAACCATGATTCATCCCCTTTAAGAGGGTCAAGTTCTAGGCCAGATGCCGGTACAAATGTGACAGGTCCCTTAGCTTTGTTCTTTTGTTACTAATACATATGTGGGGTGACTTTAGGTCACCTAAAGGTTTTTGGATTTTGAGGAAGATTGGTAATATGAAATGTATCATGAGTCACATACTCTCCCAGTCCATTATCTAAAATGGTGAAATGATTAGAAGCTTCAGTTGGTGGCATGTGGGAAAGGGAATCCAAGGTATTAGGATCTATGCAATTATTTGGTGAAGGATCAATAAGTATAGCCTTTCCTTTATCTTGATTAGAACTTGGATTCATGCCATAATGATAATTATAGATTTGAAATTTGGCCTTGAGATGTTTGCAATGTTCATATGGGTGTAAATCTCCTAGAATATTTAGTTCCATCCTTGAGTGGGAAAACTTGATACATTGGTGTAGTGTTGATAAGATTGCATGAATCTCATGTAACCAAGGCCTACCTAGAAGCATATTGTATGATAACTCAAGATCAAGCACATGATAAAGTGTATCATGGGTTAAAGGTCTAATGATAACTGACAAACTAATGGTGCCTTATGATTTTCTTTCCTGATTATCATAGGCTTTGATAATTATTGTTTATGGTTGGAGATCTACCATTATGTACCTAAGAAGCTTGATGAGCTTTAGAGACACTATGTTGAGGCCGAATCCATTATATATAAGTACACATTTCATTTTATGCCACTTTATATAAACTTCTATGTATAATGGATTATTATGGAGTGGGCCAAGAGAAGACATATCACTTTGGTTGAATGTGACTTGTTGGGCAGGAGCTAGGTGCCAACCAAAGCTTGAAATTTATCAGGGGATATGCCACTATCAACAGTGGATTGGGTCAAAAACTCATTCAAGATGTTCTTGTGGATTATTGATGTTTGAAAAAAAATTAAAATAAAAAAATTTGTTAGTGTCTTCTACAATTGTTCTATAATATCAAATTTCTTGTATTGGTCAGTAGTGAATGGTTTATTCTGAGGTTGAATGGTTGGTTGAATGATAGGCATAGTGGTAGATGGTTGTGGGCCTAGGATAGTAATCTTTAACCTCTGAGTTCTAATTTCACAATCAAGATTAAATACTGGACCATTATTACTACTCAATGTTGGGAATGGTGTGGAACCAGACAGGATAAGTCTTGGTTACCAGTGCACTCACATGTGGTCACATGGTAAGGATGAGTTGTAGATATAAGGTCTAAAAGGGGAAGTCCTAGTTTTCTAGTTTTCATGTATGCATTCCCAAGTTGAAAAAAAATTATCCATGTAATTTGGTTGAATGTTGTTGTTTAGCAATGGTTTAGGTTGATTAGTACTTGGTCTAGGATTAATGGAGATGGTATTAATGCTACTCCCTACATTATGACCTTCAACCCTATTGTATTCATGTGCAATTGCATGGTAGGTTTGTTGGTTGTTACCATTATGACCTTGTTTTTGTCCATTGTTCTATCATTGCAGGTTCTGCTACTAATATTGTTGATTCTACTAGTTTAGCCTTTGATTTTGATACTATTGATTTTGTTGCTACACTGGCCGTTGTTGTTATTGTTGTTGACTATTTTTATATTGTTGATTATTATGTTAGGGAAAGGGGTTTTAATAAATCCTAATAGTTTGATTGGAAGTGGAAGCACCATTATCCAATGTCATCTCCCCATTCTCCAACATATTCTTAATTAAATGCTTGATTTGGACACATCTTTATAGATTATACTTGTTGACCCGATGATAGTCACAAAATTTATTTTCATGGTACCAATCCAAATAAGGAATGCCTTATGGATAATTATTTGGTATAGGCCAACTAATCAGATTAGCAATAGAAAGCTTATGAAATATAGACTCAATAGGTTATCCTAGGTCACTAAAGACGTGACGTGCAGGCATGGTTCTCCTAAGAGGAGGGGTTTTTAATGGTAATGATTGTTGTATTTGTTGTGCAAGTCTTGGTTGTTACACTTGTGGTATTGGTTGGAGAGGTTTTTGGGTAGGAGTAAGTTGAAAAGGTGGTGCAGATGATGGTTACACCATTTATACATAAGAGGATTCGATTACTCTATTTCCCACAACATTTCTATTGCAGTTGAATTACTCTGATCTTTCTTGGTTATTGGCCTATGCTGATTGCGATGTCAATTCTTGAATGGGATGTTGATGTTGGTAATTTCCTTGATTGGTACCTTGATTTTGATTAGTTAAATTAATATTGATGACTCCTTTATCGATGAGTGCTCGTTTGATCAACAAACCTTTATCAATGATCTCTTTGAATGTATGTGCACATTGTAATTCTAAATGATAAAATATCTCACTGTGTAAATTTTTGGTAAACACAGTGGCTAATTATTTATTTGGTAAACTATGGGTAAAATGGCTTGCAAAGGCTCTCCATCACTGTAAATAACTTGTAAAATTCTCACCATCTTTTTGCTTTATTTGCGTTAAGTCTAGTAATGAAATCGCACGCTCAAGATTATAGGAAATGTGTTGCACAAACTTATCAGAAAGACCATCAAAATTTGTTACTAAATTTTTAGGCAACTTTAAAAAACACTCCAAGGCTTGTCCAACCAAGCTCCTTGGAAACAACAGCAAAAGGTAAATGTCATTATATGCCACTGGTTGACATGCGATAAAGAATTTGGTCAAAGGAGCCTTAGGGTCACCTTTTCCTTTGTATTTGTCAAATTTTGGTGGTTCGTATCCTACAAGAAATGGTATCTAAAAATAATCCATGTTGAATGGATAGGAACACATGTCATCTAATTTAAACTTTTTAATCCATTTACCAGCTTGAATGGTAGTAATTACATCCTTCATCTGTTATAATTTTTGGGATAAGAAACTAGAAGGAACATTGGTTTGAGGGAAAATATTAGTTTGGGAGGTCATAAGTAGGACACTTTGACCAGGGTATGATAGAGATACCTATTGGGGTATATTGGTTTGGTTAGGGAATGGACTAAGAATATGCATATGTGGATTAATATGTACTTGAAATTGAACACTTTGATGTGTGATATTCTGGTTTGGGTTAGTGATAAAGGTCTGACTTGGAGGATTTTATGGTTGGGATAGAAAGATATAACTATACTATGCTTGTTATGGTTGAAAAGGGACATGTTACTGACTAATCTATTAGGTTATGGAGCTAAAAGCTTCACTGATGTAGACATGGAAAAGGCCATTGGAGGAGTTGCTAGAGTGTCACAGACACCGGCGTCGGTCAGGCCAACTGACGTCGACAGAAAGGAGATAGGAAGCAACTAATGTCGGTCAGAGATCGATCGACATCGGTGACCCCTAGGTAGACAGGGACCGACGTTGGTCACCTGTGTGGTTCGACTGCGAGTATATTATGGGCAGTTAGTTGATGAACCATGTGTTTGCATGTTAAGAGCTAATTTTAGAATGAGAGTTGTGGATCTAATTATTGTAATTAGGTGTCTAATTATTTTTTGGATGAGATCTATATATTAGACTCATGGTTGTATTGTAAGCTTGTGCTAGAGAGTAAGAGAGCAAATAAGCTCCTTCAGAGAGAGGTGAGCTATGGTGTGTTCCTCCTAGTGCCACAGTACCAAGTGTGGGTGCTGGATTGGAGAATCAGCAAGGTTCTTCATGTATGTATGATCTTGGTCATCAGTTGAGCATGGCTTCTATAGGAGATCTACATGGTAAGTAAGATCATTGATATGCAGGTGTGTGTGTGTGTGCAAGGTCAAGGTTCACAAGTGTGCAGAACCAGGTTGATTTGTAGGTGTGCAAGATCAGATAGGATAGCAACACAACAGGGAGCAGAATCAGTCAGGATCTACCTGGATTACAGTGTGTGCTCAAATAGAGCAAGAGAGGAAGGCAGGGAAGATCCTTCCATAAGTAAGGTCTATTAAGGTGTAGGGTATTGCAGGTTCAGGGGAGATCTACTTAAAGTACGTTTGTGTACTTGTGGAGTGCGTGGAGCACTTATGGAGTGTGTGGAGCACAAGTGTAAGGTGAACACCAACTCAGTGTTTGAGTTGGGTGTTGGGACCTAAGAGAGAGAGCTTTGAGGAGAGAATTACTGTTCACTTGAGGTGTGGGAAGCCTCTGAAGAGGTGGTGGAGAAGAAGTGGCATCTTCTTTATTGTATTTTTTTCTGTATGAGTATTAATACAAGTTGTGTATTGTCTCTCATATCTTGTGTTATTCTTGGATTCTAGTTACTTGTTGATTCTTGTTATTTCTGCATATTAAGTTGCTTGTATTTGGTAATCAATTGTGTGCTTCTGGTTTATTCATATCCCAACACGTGGTATTAAAGCTAAGGTTGTAGGAAGTGGTTTTGTGTTTGGTTACAAGTCACTCTCAGGGGTTTCTGATCGAGTGGGAGTAGAGCAATGGCAGATCAAAGTAAGCTAAAAATGGAGGAGTTGAAAAGCATAGATGGTCACCAACGGTCAGATGGAAAGAAAGAGTAGGTAAAAGAATATTGTTGGTTTGTGGAAGATCAGCAAGAAGGAACTGAAGAAGTAGATGGTGTAGGGGATGTGGCACAGGATGCTCTTGGAGGTTTCTTGGATAAAGTTGAATCTTGGATAGCAGATTCGGTTGCCTCTTTCCATGCAGCCCCAGATAGAGGAGCTGGTGAGCCTTGCCAAAGAATAGGCAAAGGGGAAGTGAAGCTGAAATTACAGGCGGCCAACACATGGGTGTTGAAGGAGGTCATGAGGTCCCAAGTTTGGAGATATGGCTAATTTCTTTAGAAGAGTTGGGTGATGAGAGATGCATGAGAACTCTCACAGTGGATGCACTTGAATTAGCTGGTGGTAAGAAAATAGGTACTCTTTATCTACTTGTTTATATTACTGATTCTTCTTTTGTTGCAGAGACGTGGCTTCGTAGGCTTGGTCACATGAGCAGGAAGGAGATGCATGTTCTTAAGCGAAAGACAAATATATTTGACAAGCTTAAGAACTAGAAAGCCTTGGTGTTCTTGGAGGGGATGGCGGACAGAGACCAGTGGATGGGGCTAGATACTTCTGAGCAGGGCAGTTTGGACATGGGGATTGATTCAAAGGATCTCACGGGTAAAAAGTCATCACTTAAAAGAAAACATAGGTCCCAACATCGACAGGAAAATAGATGTCGGTAGTAGGTAAGACCGATGTCGGTCACAAGGACCGGCGTCAGCAGCATGAGACACCGACGTCGGTAGGTTGGTAGTCAAGGACAGGCGTAGGAACCAATGTCGGTTGGATGCAGACTGTGTGGTGGCCAAGGTCGGTCACTATAATGAATTTTGGGTGGACAGCAAGCTTTCAAGTCTCAAACACCCATATGGAGGATTGAAGGCGTAAGTAGGCCTCAAATTCATTGTTCCTCTTCTTTATACTAGTTGCTTACTGCAGAGCAGGAAGGATCTAGGAAACAATGGGAGCATGGCATGGAGAGATTGTAGAACCAGACGGGAGATTTGGTAGGGTTGCCAGCAGGTATGAAAAGCATAGAGATGAATGGATTCCTTAGCTGAAGAATAGAGTGAACGGACATGTCAGATGGAAGGCCAGGTCATATGGTCTTGAGGAGCTGCAGGACAATGGTACAGGTTTTGACAGGTGGAGGATGAAGAATGACTTTAGTCAATGTCAGGGTAACTACTATGGTTTGACTTACCAGGGGGATGATGATTGCAACATCATTCTATTGCTGTATGTGGATAGTATGCTAGCTAGTAGGTTTGTACATACAAGGTTTTGCTGAGCTAAGGGTAAGATTAGTTCAGTGGTTTGCTATGAAAAATTTGGAGCAGCAAAATTCTTTGGCATGGGAGGCATGGAGATCACAGGTTGATTTTGTCTCCAGTGGGAGCTGATGTGAATCAGGTGTTGGCGAGACGTAAGATGCAAAATTAGAGCGCACCAAGGGCTAGACAGTTCAGTGTCTGAAATCACATGAGGTCCGGTATAGACCTGAGTTTTCCCAAGCAGTGGGAGCTGTCAGAGAGTTAGGAGCCAATTCGGAGAAGTGAGTTCTCAGGTATTTGAGAGGGACCAGCAGTAGGGATTCATGCTATTCAGGGTCAAGACTTCACTACATGGTTTTTAGGTTCAGATGCGGTAGGGTACTTGGATGATAGGAGGTACACCACAGTGTGTGTGGTGGGTTGTCTTCAGGATTGAGCTTGAAGAGGGATACAAGCCAGGAAATAGATTAGACGGGGTACAGGTATAAGTACAGTGTAGCTGTTTATCTCCAAGTGGGAGATTGTTAGGTTGTGGAGCTAAAAGCTTCACTGATGCAGACATGGAGAAGGCCATTGGAGGAGTTGTTGGAGTGTCACAGACACCGGCGTCGGTCAGGCCAACTGATGTCGGCAGAAAGGAGATAGGAAGCAACTGACATCGGTCAGAGATCAGCTGATGTCGATGACCCCTAGGCAGATAGGGACCGACGTCGGTCCCTTGTGTGGTTCAACTGTGAGTATATTACGGGCAGTTAGTTGACGAACCATGTGTTTGCATGTTTAGAGCTAATTTTAGACTGAGAGCTGTGGATCTAATTATTGTAATTAGGTGTCTAATTATTGTTTGGATGAGATCTATATATTAGACTCATGGTTGTATTATAAGCTTGTGCTAGAGAGTAAGATAGCAAATAAGCTCCTTCAGAGAGAGGTGAGCTATGGTGTGTTCCTCCTAGTGCCACAGTACCAAGTGTGGGTGCTAGATTGGAGAATCAGCAGGGTTCTTCATGTATGTATGATCTTGGTCATCAGGTGAGCATGGCTTCTATAGGAAATCTACATGGTAAGTAAGATCATTGATATGCAGGTGTATGTGTGTGCAAGGTCAAGGTTCACAGGTGTGCAGAACTAGGTTGATTTGTAGGTGTGTAAGATCAGATAGGACAGCAACACAACAGGGAGCAGAATCAGGCAGGATCTACTTGGAGTACAGTGTGTACTCAAATAGAGCAAGAGAGGAAGGCAGGGAAGATCCTTCCATAAGTAAGGTCTATTGAGGTGCAGGGTGTTACAGGTTCAGGGGAGATCTACTTGAAGTATGTTTGTGTACTTGTGGAGTGCGTGGAGCACAGGTGTAAGGTGAACACCAACTCAGTGTTTGAGTTGGGTGTTGGGACCTAAGAGAGAGAGCTTTGAGGAGAGAATTATTGTTCACTTGAGGTGTGGGAAGCCTCTGAAGAGGTGGTGGAGAAGTGGCATCTTCTTTATTGTATTCTTTTCTATATGAGTATTAATACAAGTTGTGTATTGTCTCTCATATCTTGTGTTATTTCTGGATTCTAGTTACTTGTTGATTCTGGTTATTTCCGCATATTAAGTTGCTTGTATTTGGTAATCAATTGTGTGCTTCTGGTTTATTCATATCCCAACATAATCAAACCTTGATGTTGAGTGGTAACTTATAGACCAAGACCATGTCTCTAGATTTGTGGCATATTTTCAACCAATGGTTGTCTAGTATGTACTTAAGAAACATGGGCACCTCCTTTTTGCATTAATCTCTATGAAAAAGTGAAAAGAGGTTGTAGATTCAATATCTATCATTGACCAATATTTTCACGTTGTTGACTAGTCATTACTTGGTTTTGGATTGGCATATTAGTCTATGACTGAAGAGGTATGTTTGTCATTACCTAGAGAGGTGGAACATTGGTTTCCCCTGATTAAGGTGGCAATGCATTTGTCCTCTATTGCATTGATACACTAGATTATCCCTATTGTTTTGGAATACTACTCACTACTTATTGAAGAGGAGTAGGATTCACCACATTTTATCTTTGAGGTGTGATATTGGACATTATTTTATTACCTAATCACATAGTTTATATACTTGAGGAAGCAGCTGATTGAGGTTGGGGTGTAGAAACTCCTATTCCCTGGTATGACGATCCACGCATGGGATGAACTACAGGCACATGTTTTTGGCTAATTTTTTGTGTGTTAATACAACTTTGATCAGGATTGAATGTTGTTTGCATTTCATCCACTACATTTGGCTCATTATTTTGTGTAGAGGCCAAAAACACTTCTTTAAAAATGGGCATATGCATCAAGTTATCTATCAAAATAGTTTGTATGAATGGGTTAGAACTTGGATTCTCTTGTCCAGTTAACTCTATCAATACTCCTATTGAAGGGACTAGGTCAATAACAGGATTACTTATCATGTTCATGTGATTGAAATCACATGCTAGATTCAGGTAGATTTGATATGATGTCTGCATTTGGTTAAAGTGATCTTCCATGATGTTTTTGCCTTAATTAGATATATTAGGATCTTGGTACATTGTTTAGACAAGAGCCATAAGATTTCTAGAAGAAGCTTGTTGATCATAAATGATATTGTGGGGCACTCTTACTAGACTTGGTAAATTTTCATGAAGGAAGTCTATTGAAAACTTGGCCCCTACCTCTATAGCTCTAACCAAAATATCATCTTTATTCTCTAAAAAATGTTGCTCAAAAAAAATGGATCATATGTGGAAGCCGTATTAGTATAATATGACTATTGAAGTACTAGCTCATCCATTGTGGGTATTGTAGCTAAGTATTATGTGGTTTGTTCTTGGTCTTATTTTGAATACGGTGGTGTGTTAACTAGATAGTTGGCCAATAGATCTTGGATTTGTGCCTCTGATTGAATATTATAAGAGTGATAAGAATCCATATCATAAGCAATATTATCTACATAAGGGTCTTGCACCATTTCTTCCTACGTAATTACATTACCAATCCCTAGATTGTACATGAGTCCACTATGAGTGTAGGAATACATGTTGGGATCCATAGTCAATGCTTTGTGATAAAAAGTTAAAGAGTTATACAAACTCTAAAAAGGACAATGTCTAAAATAGATCATGTTCCAACATGGTCTAGATTCATCAAAAGGATCAAAAGGTTTATACAAATATTTGTGAGGAAATAAGCTAGCGTGAAGTATCTAACATTTCATTTTTCACACAATGATAAACAAGTAAATAGACTGAAAATTAATATGCCAAACTCTAAGGTTAGAGTGTTTCAAATCAGTCTAATCTAGAAATTTAAAATTTGATAGGTCTTTTGGCCAAATGCAATGTCAAAATCTAGGCTTAAACAAGGCATGCGCTAGGACTCTTGGCCAAACGATGTCAAAAGCTAGATTTGACATAGATGAAAGTTTTAATCTAATGAATTTGAAACACCTCAAACACTAAGTTTTTGATTCTTGGACATGAGCTTGATCAACTAGGTATAAGGTATGAAACAAAAGGCACTTTAGAAATAGTTTATTTTTTCATAAAAAAGGGTATAAAACTTGGTTTCTTTGACAAACAAGCTAGACAAAAGTGAATAGTATAAATGTTTTAGACAAACGATCATAAAAGTACACTTGGATTGGTCTAAAAACATAGGAAAAAATTTGGAACTTTATGAAAGAGGGTCTATAAAATAATATTTGAAATGTTTTGGGTAATGTAACAATGTTATACTACCCAAAAGGTGTGACAAAAAAGTTTGTTTCAAAAATTCCCTAAGGCAAAGACATTTTCCCACAATTTTGATAGCATAACACTACCTTTCTTAACTCAAAATTTTGTGGTGCATAGACTCAAAGTACAAGTTTTTAGCACAAAATGGCTTAAGTTTATCAAATGGTGATAATTATTATGAGTCTTAAATAGACTTCAACCCAAATTGGAAATTAAACCTCAGTTTCCTCAAGTTTAGTGCAAATCGTGAACCCACTTAACACATCAACCTTATGAACTTATAAAGGTGAAATTTTGAATTTAGATTATAAGTGAAGGACTTAAACAACTTTGGTAAAGGTTTAGACTCAATTGGGTAACATAACTGCACCAAAGTGGATGATATGACTCTCAAGCTTTTGATGAACTTTTGAACAAGGCAAATTGATTTTCTCACGTAGGCAACATAATACCTCTTTGTTCAAAGGAAAATTTGGACTATGTGTTTGGTTTAGATTATTTGTTTACACCGAGTTTTAACTTCAAACAAGACTTTTATCTAGGACAAGACCAACTAATCAAACGCTCTTAGATCCTAAACTGACAAGGTTGCTTGGTGTTTTTGGAATCCATCAATATACATCATTTGAGAGGATTTTAAGTGTTTATATAAAAGTAAATGCACATTATATAGTAGGGTTTTTACACCCCCCCTTCTCTTAAATTACAATACTATGACATGGACCTTGAAGTGCACCTTGCACCAACAATACGTTCATGGCAAGTGGGGATTTGTCCAAGATCTAATAAGTTTATGAATGATCTAGGGGAATCAATTACACAATGACTTTCATGCCAAACAATACAAAAGAAAAGCATGGATTTTAGGTCCTTATCACTTGGCTTGTTTCAAAAAGGTCTAGTCCTTTTTGCAACCACTACTTCTTGCTATTCATGCAGTGTAGTGCAATGTCCAAAGTGCCACTATGTCCTATGTGCAACTCCAATTAGGAAATAAATGAAGTTAATGCTGGGAGGTGAAACCCTAGTTCAAAGCTTCCCTAAAGAACTCACAGGAGGTGATGAAGTCCCCCTCATAGGCCAAGTTTGAATAAAAATAAAGAAAGCATGAATGTAGAAAGACTTTAGGGTCATTTTCAAGGTCACCCAAACTTTGACGAGTTTTTGGGGAGTGTTTTAGATGACTTTCTTTCTAAGCCTTGGACTAGGCTACTTGTAATAGGAATGGCACTTTTGATTTTAAGGGTTCTCTAAAGGACAAATGAAATAATATACACATAACATTCCTCTTTTTTCCAAACAAAATCTAATTAAACAACTATTGCAAAGAAAAATTTACAAGTGTATTCAATTTTAAGCCCAAACGAAATATTTGGTGGTGTTCATTTCACCCCTTGGTCTTAAGATTGTGAACTTTGAAAACACTCATCTAAGCATCTAAATTTTTCATTAAACACGAAAACAAAGTTCCTAATTGATTTTTAAACATGCAAAAGGTGATTGAAAACATGTTTTTAGCAAATGTCAAGCTTGGTCCTGTAGCAAAAATCTCATCATGTCCTTTAGCTTTGAAGCTCTTTTTGGTTTGAAACAATAAACTTTAGAAAAAGAGCTCTCAGGTCTGTGTTTCAAGAAAAATATAGTGATTGACATTGGTTTATATAACCGATAATGGTTACATTTTCTAATCAATGTTGGTTATCCAACCGACATTGATTATACCAATGTGACCAATGATAAGTATACAACTGATGTCAGTTTCACTAATCAATATCGATTAAGATATGCAACCGATGTCAGTCTTACTTACCAACATCAATTACTATGTAAAACTGTAGCAAACAAAAATGGTAAAATAAAGTTACAAAATCAATTTACAAGAGTTTTAAGGGTCCAAATGAATATTTTAAAACTACAAAATGATCTTCTTCAGGTGTGAGATACGTCTAGTCCCATCGGGCATGCCATTGTGTGATCTAGGAATTTGACTCAAGAGAGGATGGTTAGTATGGTGTTAATTCTAAAATGAAAATAAAATGAAAGAAACATACTAATATCATAACATATCTAGTCTTAGACACTAGGGAGAGCTTAGTTAACAAAAACAAATGACAAACACAACTAAAAATTAAGGAATAAAACACAATAATTCCTTCACCTTCCTTGGATGCTCCAAATATCTTTGTAATAGTGACTTGCTTAGTTTTGTGCTCGTAAATTCCTTAGCAATAGAAGCTTGGCTACCTCCATCTCTCCTTGGCACCTTTGGCTTGTGGCTTGGCTTGGCTTGGAATCAATTTGGCATGGTAACATTAGTTTCATAAAGCTTTTAGAACCATCCTACATTATAACTTTGCATTCTCAAGTCTTAGAAATTATGTGGTGAGGCCTCTTATTTATAGATTTTTGCAAATGTCTAGAATCAACCTAAACCATCCATCCTAAGATTGAGATGTGTGGTTGAGGATTAATTCAATTTTTGGAGTTAAGTTTATAATTATCCTCATCATGACATTGGAAGAAGGGGCAATTAAGAGGCATGGAGGGCATCATGAAAGGCATTAATGAGGCATGAGAGGCATGAATCCTAATATTTATGGTATTTATGGCCTAGGGATGTCTTCCCAAGAAATGAGATCACCTGATGATGTAGATAATAAATATTCATTTCCAAAAATAATTATTCTACAAGTTTCCATGGATTTCTTAATTATGCCTTGATTTGGGTTAACTAGCTCTTAAGCATGATTAAGCACTTTGTGCATAAATTACCCATATTGATCAAAATGCCTTGTTATTGGTCCAAAATTTGACTAGATTCAAATTGGAAGTCATTGTCAAATGTGTTGAAACCGTATTCCCTTTTAGGATGTTACCAACAACAAATAACAAAGGCACATGTCTTGTGCAAAATATTTGATAGGAAAGAGCAATCTAGAGCACCTAGGTGAAAATTTGGCATTTTGACTCAAAATGATCTGATAAAAGTTAGCTAGCCCATAAATTGCATTTCCCCATTTAGGGATACCCTAGCCAAAATTGGCACTTGAATATGTCGATTTCACATCATTTAGCATGTTTTAGTGTTTTTAGGCTAAATTGAGCATTTTGGGTGGATATTGGTCAAAAGCCTAATTTGGGGTTATCGATGGCCAGTTTTAGGTGTCTATAACAAGCTGGTAGAATATGAGACTTGATATACCCATATTGAGAATCTTTACTTGGGTTTAGTCATTGTGATAACCAACACCAACCCACTCAAGTACATGCACTCCAAGCCATACCAAAACTAGTGTATGGCCAAGTGGCTAATGCTCTTAGTAGATTTTGACATTGAGTTCCTTCAGAAAAACTCAATTAAAGGAAAAGTCATTGCTGACCAACTAGTTAAATCACCTTTAGCAGATAACTTGCCTCCTCTTGAGTTCTCTGATGAGTCCATCGTGACCCTCTCTTAAGTGGATTTCACCTATCAAGTCAGAATGTTCTTTTATGGATCAAAGTGTCAATGTGGTGGGGGATCAAGTATAATCTTTATCCCCTTTGATGGTGATCCTCTCCCTTTATCCTTCAAGCATGATTTTGAATGTACCAATAACATAGCTAAGTATGAAGCCCTAGTTATAGGCCTTCAAATTACCTTAGCCCTAGGAGTCAAAATGGTTAATATATTTCTCAACTCTTTACTTGTGGTTAATCAATTAAATGGATCTTACTAGTGTAATAATGATGTTTTTCAAAAGTATAAATAACTATTTGATGAGCTCTTAGCATCATTTAAACACTACTACATCCAGTCAACCCCATGATCTACTAATAAGTTCACCGACACCATGGCTTCCCTTGCCTCTCAAATACCATCCACACCCTCATATTTCAAGTTGTTTATCATTATACATAGACTTACCCAAACTTCCTATGTCAAACTAGATTCTCCCACCATTTTTAATGTCAAGGAGACCCAACCAAATCTTTGGTACCAGCAAACCTTTGACTATCTTAACCTTGGCATGGTTCCTTCTGGCCTCTCTAGGAATGCTCGAAGAGGGTTTATTTAGAGTACTTCACATTATACCATACTAAGAGGTATCCTTTATAATAATGACTTTGATGGCTTCCTTTTCTGTTGTTTGCATAGTCATGAAGCCTCTCACACTATCCAAGAAACACATGGTATTTATGGGGGACACTTTAGTGGCCTCACCATAGCTAAGTGTATCCTCCATATTGGCTATTACTAGCCTACCCTTAACCAATATTGTTGTGATTATGTGAAAAAGTGTGTTAAATATCAACAACATGATAATTTGCATCATACACCCAGCTATAGTCTTTGTGTTTCTATCAATTTCTAACCCTTTTCACAATGGGATCTAGACCTCATCGATGAAATTAATCCCCATTCCTCATAATGGCACCATTCTATCATTACCATGACTAAGTAATTTACCAAGTGGATAGAGGTTATTCCAATAGTATCAATCAAAGGAAAATGTTTTTGACTTTATCAACCATTATATCATATGCCACTTTAGTGTTCCTCATAATATTATCACTAACAATGGTAAATACTTTAAGAACAAGTAAGTCAAGGGTTTATATGAAACATTCGACATTAAGTTAAGTTTCTCCTTACCCTAGTTCCCCCAAGTGAATGGACAAGTTGAGGTCTCTAACAAAAACCTTAACAACATGCTAATTAAAATGGTCAATAAATATGGTCAAGATTGGCATTTACACATCCCCTTCACCTTGTGGGCATATCATACTAGCATTAGAACCCCTATGGATGCTAACCCATTTTCTCTTGTGTTTGGATATAAATTGTTCTTTCCTCTTAAATTTTAAATACCCTCTCTTCACATATATTTGCATGATCTCATTTCTAAGAGAAACTATTGTCAGCATCATCTAGCTTGATTAGAGCTACTCGATGAGCATCATTTAACAGCCCTTACACATCTTCATGTTTATCAAGAGGGCATCAAGTGTGCCTATAAAAACACCTTAAAATGTAATAATTCAGCATTAGAGATCTCATCTTAAAGGAAAAGCAACATGTTACCAATATGGAGAAAAACAAGTGAGGCAAGTTTGCTTTCAATTGGCTTGGACCTTGTATCTTAACCTACAAGTATGGATTAGGAGCTTACCAATTGTCTTCTCTTGGAGGCCACCCAGAACCTAAACCCCTCAATGCTTCACATCTACATCTGTTCTTTTGTTAATAAGGATTAATATCATCTCTTGTTTAACTTAAGCTCATTCCTTGTTATCCACCTATATTCCATCTCCCTATTTTAGGGGCAATCGATTAAAGATGAATCATGTGATTATCTGTCACAATTATAGCCTAATATTGAACAATGGGTACCATGGCTATACCCATTACATGGTTCTAATGGTACTTTACACCCCTTTCAAGATGGATCCCCATGATCATTGTCAGCTAAACCTCTTTTACACCTAATCAAACTTCTTGTGCTCTTAGTTTTGTCGTCATAAAGGTAAACCAACTTAAGCAAGTCTATGTCAATCAAATTCAAAGCAATTAAAGTAAACCAACCAACCTTATCATTAACAATCATGGATCATTCCTAACAGTCACAGATTACTCCCTTGAAGGATAGCTATTGAGAATTTATTTGAAATTTACAAATATAAGGTAGATTGTTCCCTTGAAGAATAGTTATCAAAAGCATTAAATAAAGCACATAAACTTAGACCACTCCCTTGAAGGATGGTTGAGTAAAGAATTTGTCAAAAGCATAGCAATTTTTTGAAAGCTTCCTGCATCGATCAGCTTCCCATATACAACAATAAATCAAAAGACCCATTACCACAATCAAAACAAAAGTAAAATAATCTCAAAAGTTTAAATTGGCTCTCAAGAAGCATAATAAGGTAGAATTCGTAATCAACTTTCACAAGTAGACTTCCCATATTGATCAGTCTACACTTTACATGGCATAGACTTGTTTACACTGACTCTTTGGACACCTATTGAAGAGGCATGATAGTCTCACAAGAATGTTCTATTTTCATCCAATTCCCCTATAATCAAGGCATTTTGAGCATCATATGGTCAAGATACCTTTTTAACCAACTAATGAACACTAATGTGAAGCATTTGAAGGTCTTATGTTCATTAAGCCAATCTAACTTTGGGTTAAAGAGGCATGATAGTCTCACAAGAATGTTCTATTTTCATCCAATTCCCCTATAAGTAAGGCATTTTGAGCATCATATGGTCAAGATACCTTTTTAACCAAATAATGAACACTAATGTGAAGCATTTGAAGGTCTTATGTTCATTAAGCCAATCTAACTTTGGGTCTATTTTAGTCCTTATCAAAGAAGAAGCATCATGTCCTTTTTTAATCCTATCATGACTAGTTGATATTTTCATTATGATGTTTGTCTCTTGATTGTATTCTTTTATCTCCCATCTACTATTTTTAGTTACCTCACCTCATGTGTTTTACCTTAAGTAAGATAACAACCATACTCATAACATGCATATTCATGTGTGTCATGAGCACTATCATAATCATAAGCATAACAAGCATAATAAAACCATAACATCTCTAAGAAATAAAACAATCAACCATTTTCCACCACATGTCTAAAAATAATGAAATACAAATACTCATTAAGGTTTAGCATGTCGTAAGCAAATAGGAAACATACCCATACATCAAAACCATCTCATGCCTAACTAAGCATATATCAGTGTCTCCATAATAATAGCATAAACATAATCCATAATCTAACATAAACATCACACCATAAGCATTAAACATCAACATCAAACCATAAAACCATGAATATGAGCATAAACTAAGATCATATATATGTAACTCATGAGATAACTAATACATGTGATAATGTATTCCCTCTCTCTCAAAGCATGTATATCTTGCATCATCAGCATGCAGGCTCATATCAAAATCATGTACATCTATATCTATATGTCGTAACATATCACATCATGCCCTTTGGGCACCACTACCACTGGCTCCACCTACACTACCACTACCATCTGGTGCCTATCCTCCTAGGATACCTATCTATCCCCCCACTAAAGTAGCCCACTGAATTGGAGTCACCACAATTTCCCCACTTACTAAGATAGCTCTATACTCACCCCATCATGGCTAATCAAGACATTATGTCAGCATAATAGCCTTATAGTACCTCAAATCCTCCACTATGGCCAAATATCATGCCATAGATATGGTACCTGGTGGGCCCCCTATTAGTGCCACTACTACTCCTACGCTCTACCTCAAAGTGTCCCTCTCCTAAGTCACCAAGCCAAAAGAGGTTCTGACCTAATCTCTCTCACCTATCATGGTGGCAACCTAAACCTGTAGTGCCATAATTTGGCCCTGCAATGTGGTCACCTATCCCTGTAACCCTATGATCTATGCCTATGTGGTGACTAGTGTTGCCCATCAGGGCCACCTCCCTATACCTATGCATGTGGACCCCCACTAGTTGGATCTACATCCATAGCTTTTGGCCACCATCATCCCACCTAAAATAGGCTATTGCATATAGTTCCTGCTACCAAATTGCATAGCCCTAATCAAAACTAGCATCATCAAACCTTGCTCTAATAGGTAGGTCCTCATGATCTAGGACCAACTCCTATAGATTTGAGTGGTAAACCCTTGAGGGAAGAAAACCCACATATCTTTGCAAATGGACTATTCTCCTATAAAACAAAATATTAAGTTTAGTGAAGCATTAACTCCACGTGGAACACCAACTTGCAAGGAGGCCCCAACCCCCCATATGACTCAGCACCAACTCATCCACTTGATTTAGTGAAGCACTGACTCCACATGGAGCACTAACCCCAACTAGCCAAACACCAACTTGACCAAGCTTTAGCAAGCACCCACTTACAAAGAGGCACCAACACCCTAGATAACTCAACACCAACTCAGCCACCTCAATCCTTTGATCACCTTCACAAACCTTTTTTTCTCATACAATTTATGATTATCTCCTTCTTCATATATTCTCATTCTTTTATC
This sequence comes from Torreya grandis, assembly GCA_037957365.1. Lineage (NCBI taxonomy): Eukaryota > Viridiplantae > Streptophyta > Pinopsida > Cupressales > Taxaceae > Torreya > Torreya grandis. Next base: position 5,046,880 of record JARHVA010000109.1, read on the forward strand.
CCTCTCAAAATGCCTTCTAGGTTTCTTCGTTCATCTGAGTCTCTTCAAGACAGATTAGGTCATATGACCTTGATATTCATCTACATTACCCATATTATGTCTTCATGATATTTTATCTACCCCCTATTATGGTCTATAATAATTCCTTCAACTCTTTAATATGTTATTTCCTTTTCTTGCACTCTCCAATTCTCTAACTCGCCAATTAGGCCTATTAGGCCTTGTTCTTATACAATCCTCTCGCTCACACACCTCTTGGTAAGCCATACATAATTGAACACTTGGATTACCCTTAAAATATGTCTTATGACACATTTCATACATAAATTAATCATCAAAATAGGTTGGTCATAGCGTATAGGACCAAACCCCCCTTTTAGACCTTAAGGAGACCTAATTCAATTAGGCCTTCATTAACACATGTTACCTTTTGAACTCTTTAGAACACTCTCAAACTTCTCAAAATGTAGGAACATATAAAATAATACTAAAATACACCTTATCTAACTTCACTTTATGTCCAAAACATCTTTTAGGTCCAACCACCACGTGAACCTCTTCTCAAAACACTATTTATACTAGGCCTATGCATACCCAAAAAATATGTCTTGAACAACTGAAGCATAAGCCCAATTTTGAAAAAAAACCATTGAAAAAAATCACATATATAGAGGCTACATCACCTTCAAAAATTTACCAAGTTCACTATAATTCATTACACATGGCAAAAGGACTCAAACCCTTCTCTGCAAGTAGCCCACTCTGAACTGTCAAGTAGCTTCAAAACATAGTCATGGAAACATGAAATTTTAATACATGAAAGGGAATACTTAATAACTTCCAATACATGAATATGATCTTAAAATCAAATTAAAATAATATATCATAACTTGAATATCAATATTGGTCTTATAGACCAATCTCATGACTTCACTATACATAGACCTCATTGAGTTAGACAAGTCAATTTGAGAGCAACTTTTTGCTATATGCAATCATCTCCAAATATTATATACAATATGGACATGTATTATATATCTTTAAAAACATCCCCATGCATTTATATCCATCCCTAATCCATGATAACACATCTCTAATCAACTTCTCACTTTTGCCTGATTTTCTCACTCTCTGCACCATTAGGCTTGTTAGCGACTAGTCAACTTATAAAACTAGTTTAGCACACCTGAGGGATAGAACCTACTAAAAATAACCATGGAAATATAATACAAGTCTCAAGCTTCAACCTTCATCCATTTATCAACTTTGACTTTGTCAAATACGACTGCTACAACAAATCTTTAAGAAAGAAGGCCTTTCCTTTAAAGTTTGCTCACTCACTTGAGAAAACAATCACACCTAGAGGTGCTTGAGAGATTTTTTTTAAATCTCTAATCACTTGTCTATCCATACCCAACCATTTAGGGCACTTTAGAACAAGATATCTTATATTGGGTCACTATTAGGGTTATTTGAGGGTTTTAACCATCTAATATTCTAAACGATCATTCATAAAGTTTAGCCCCTCATTCCAAAAACCAATGTTTGGAACTTTGAGCTAAGATCCTTCCCCATCTACCATGAACATATTAGGTCCTCATGCAGAAGCTACATGTGCCAATAAGCACTTAAAAAACCTTCTCAAGTAGATAACTCTTCAATCTGTGCACTTGAGAGACCTTAAAACACTTTTTTCAATCCTTTTCCTTCAAAATTTGACCTAAAACTTCATTAATACACTTGGGATAACCTATCGCACATTTGGCAAAGCTCACATGTGCATACTTAACTTAGAAACTAAACTTGATACCCTATTATGCCATGTTTTCTCTCTTTATTATTTAGGCTTTGACAGGTAAGTCATATTAGGCCTTGAAATTCACCTTCAAACCTCTTTCCACCTTAATTACATGCTAATGCAACATATCACATGTTTAAACAATGTCAAACATCCTTTAGTTGCCCTGGTAATACCTCATGACACCTCATTAGGTCAATCAAGGTCTAGAACTAATCTAGTTGCATATTTGGGCTTAAGGCCTTACCCTTACAGGCTTACCTTGACATTCTCTTAACTACTCCATCACCTCATATACCTACTCAAGAAACCTCATACTACCTCTTCTTAAGAGATTCAATAGAACATCTTTGTAGTTTGATAGAACATCTTCAAATTTGTTTACATAGATCTGCAGAGCTACCTAGGTGGATCTTTGAAGCCTTGATAGAATGTCTTCAATATTGTCCAATAGATCTTAAGATCTTGAATAAGGATCTTCATAGCTCACTTTGTTCTATGTCGAGTCTTCATATCAAGTATATAATCTCATACCCCACACACCATGCATTTTAACATCAATAAACTTTGATGAAATGTCTTTGGAGCTACCTAACAGATCTTTAAAGCTTGACTAAGGATCTTTATAGCTCATTGTGTTCTATGTTGAGTCTTCATATCAGGCATACAAGCTCATACCCCACACAACATGCATCTTTACATCAATGACATCAACCTTGACATCAATGATAACATTTTTCAACAACATAAACAATGCTCAATAATTTCCCCCTTTGTCATCGATGGCAAACCATACTGAACGCTGATCATCCTTATCTCCACATACTGGTCTTTCTCCCCCTTTGACATAAATGGCAAAGTGATGTATGTAATTCTTTGGATCACACTCCTAGAAACCAAAATACTCAACACACAAAACTTATGAGTTTATGAGACATAAAACAAACATGTTCCCCCTATCTCCATGCATACTTTCTTGGAATATCTCCCCTATTTTTGGAGCAAATGAGCATAATTAGCACCCCTCAGTACTTGAATTTTTCAATTATTTCTAGGGCTAGGTATTAAACCCAATAAATATCTTATGTGTTCAAAAGTTACCTTTGTAAGTGGTTTAGTCAGAATCTCTGCAATCATATCCTATGTAGCAACATATTTAAGTTTGACACTTTTTTCACTTACATACTCTCTTAGAAAATTATACTTGATGGGAATATGTTTGGTCCTTGAATGCATGATAGGGTTATTTTAGATGCTTATAACACTTGTATTCTCACAGTAGAAGGGCTAGAACCATCATACTCCACCTTGTAATCTTTTAAGGTCTATCTCATCTATGGGACCTAAGTGCAACATGAAGCTTCTGCAATATACTCAACCTCACAAGTAGATAAGGATACTGATGGTTGATTCTTGCTTATCCATGAAACTAGGCACCCACCTAGGAAGAAGGCTCCTCCACTGGTACTCTTCCTATCATCTATACTTCCTATCCAATTTGCATATGTGTAGGCTATCAAATTGAACTCCTTTCTTCTTAGATAACACAATCCATACTCCATAGTCCCCTTGAGATACATAAGTATCCTTTTGACTATTTGCAGATGATTTTCCTTTAGATCTAATTGAAACCTTCCCACAAGACCTACTATCTAAATGATGTCAGTCTAGAGGCAGTGATATACAACAAAATTACAATCATTGACTATATGATGTCTGATTGACCTTTAAAGCCTCATCTTCCTTGCTTAGATTACATCCTATGATCATGGGTGTACTAACTACCTTGGAATCCTCCATCTCTAACTTCTTCAACATCTCTCTTATGTACTTGGCTTGTGAGATGAATATACCTTTTTCAAATTGAGTGATTTGTAACCCAAGAAAGAATGATAGTTCTCCTAGCATGAACATCTCAAATTATTTCTTCATCACTTCTACAAAGGCCTTTGTCATGTTCTCATTATTTCCGCCAAAGATAATGTCATCCACATAGATAACTACTATGAATTGATGGTTATCTTTTGTCTTGATGTATAGAATACTGTCTACAACTCTTTTTTTGAATCTTTGATCCAACAGATACTTGTCCAACCTAGGATACCAAGCTCTCAAAGCTTTCTTTAGACCATAAAAAGCCTTTTTCAATCTATAAACATAGTCTTTATCATATAATAGTGATAACCCTTTAGGTTTCTCAATGTACACTTCTTATTCTAGATTCCCATTCAAAAAGGTAGATTTAACATCCATCTGGTATACCTTGAATCCTTTGAATCATGCATAAGCTAGAAACAATATGATGGCCTCCAATCTTGTTATTGGTGCAAAGGTCTCATCAAAGTCTACCCCTTCAGCTTGTGCATATCCTTTGTATACCAATCTAGCCTTGTTCCTAGTGACTTCTCCATCTTAATTCAACTTGTTTCTAAACACCTAGTTTTTGCCAATGAAATTTTTATCTTTAGGCCTGGGAACTAGTTCCCAAGTCTCGTTCTTCTCTATTTTATCTAACTCCTCATTCATAACACCTATCTAAAATTTATGTTTTCTTGTTTATATAAGACTCTTAGGTTTAATCTTGGATAATAGAGCAACATTCTCTTAATTTAGAATACTTGACAGTCTTCTCCTTGTTTGCATACCTGCATTCTTGTTGCCAATGATTTGAGATTTAGGATGATCTCTTTGAAACTAACTTGGCGGTCCCTTTGAGTCCTATCTCTCTTCAACTTATGATAAGAATTGGAGTAGATCCAAACACAATAATCAATTCATGCACTGATAAAATGAGAGCTGAACATACACATAGAATTTAATTCAACACAAATATATTCTACACATACTATTCTAAATTAATTATATGTTCGAGACATACATACAAATATATGGGAATAATGTTTCCTATAATATCTCTAATATTCTCTCACCAAAATCCTACAACTAAGCACAAACCTATTATGATATATTATTATAATAAAGAACAATATATCTTAACAACAATAATATAATCTAACCTACCATATTAACCATACAGTTATAACAACTATTTACTATTTACCTCTCCCATAAATATCCACCTATTACTACTTACTATCTTGTTAATTTCCCATGTAAACATTATCAATAACAGTCACCCCCTAATGTCGACATGGTACAACATAACTCCTTTTTATACTGTAACGTGTTGCACAGGGTTGCCTCATAGTCTAAATCAAAGAAAGACATGTAAATTTCCATTTGGATGACTATCTTGCTGCACATGACCACAACTATGTGAAGGAACGCATCCCATATTTACTCCATGAAAAGAATGCACTCAACATTCCACTGGTGGATCATCTTCATAAAGAAGGTAGTTAGGTGACCACTACACAAGTAATAAGTTTATTTACCTTTTTACTTCTGTGGTTTTTTAGATTTACCATTAACCCTTTCCAAATCTATGAGTGTTACAATAAACTTAAAGACACACTCTACAATGTTTTCCATTAAGAGTTAAAACATCAGGTTCTTGTTTACATCTTCTGCACACCAAACTAGAATTGAAAGAAAACACACACTGAATGTCACATTTAACCTCATAAGAAATCAACTTCTTACTTGTAGCCATTGTGTACGATCTTGCCACTCAATCTCACATAGCAAAGAAGACTGCCACTGCCACTAGTAGTGTTCTTTGACTTTAGTTGGTTTGGTTCTGAATGGAAAATGAAACATTTCTCTATGTTCCCCTCCCACAATGTGAACATTTCTAAAAAATGAACACACTGAAAAAACTAAAATCTACACCATGCTGAAATGAAATACACACCACAAAAAGTCACCAAAATATTAATGTGGCCTCATCGTTGGTGACCAATGAGAGGACACCAAAAGACCTCCTTCCTTAGTGTATCCTCCAGCCTCCAGTATGTCACTGCTCACTCAGATGGTATCTTGATGAAGTTCTTTTTTTTTTAGGGAAATCCCCCCCATAATACAGACATCATGTACAAGCAAAAATACATTCGTAAGGCAATTTTTTTTTATTTTCACAAATTTGATTCTAACTTTTGACTTTGACTTTTTCAACATAAAAATAAATCTTGACATATTTTTGACACTTTAACATAAAAATGACCATTTTTATCTATATAACAATAAATAATTATTATGACTTTTGACATTTTAAGAATTTTTTATCTTGACTCTAAATAAACTTTATGTCTAAAGATTGACATGTAATAACAAGATTTTAAAAACAAAAAATTAAAAAGTAATCTTATTTAATTACTTTTTAAAACTACTACCATATTAACTATTACTATTTAAATAGTCTAAATAATAAATAACTCACTAACATAACTCACCATAATATTAAAATAACTCCAAACTCTTTTATTTTTTAATCTAATACCAGAATGACACATATACCTTCTATTTTATTTGACCAAACCTAAATAAAAAGTTAATTGACTAACCTTAAACCCAAATGAGTTTACCAAAATTTAATAAAATAAATAAAAAACACTTGAATCATAACAAACATAAACCAAATGATACTTATATCTACTCAATATTAAAATTCAGTAAACTCACAAAACTATTTATTGCAGATTCAACCAAGATTGGCATAGCATTTAGTGGATGTAAATAGGTCTACAAATAATCCTATTCGAGTGGAGGAGGGATTGAGGACCCAAAACCAATCAATAGAGAGTGAACGTCGCATGAAATATTTGCTAAGAATTTGACAAAAATTTTATGTTGTGGATCTGAGTGTGTTGGTGGCTTGGATGATAGGGATCATTGAATATCTAGATTGTTATGCTGGAGAATTCATAGGAACAATGATACGCTAGAAATACCAATATGTGTCATTCACACAATAGCATAGTTCTCCAATAGGTAGTGCATTTGTAAAGGTGAAATAGCTACTGATCTACGAAATTAGAATGTTATAAATCTCTTCTTCCATATGCATTCAAATGTTTAATGCCAGATCAATCTTGAATCATGATTAGTGTTGTCCCCAAAAATGAGTGGCATCTTTGGGACAACCTATGAACTATTTGGTTCTCCAGACCAAAATCATCTCTTCCCTTTTCAAAATTTGTTATGAGCATTCAATTTCATCATTTTCCAAGCTTTTTCAGTTAAGGGTTCAAAAGGTTCAAAGGCTTCTGCAGGTGAGTTCAATCAAAAGAATGAGTTTCTAACACTTAGTCATTTCCAGGATTGGTTCAGCGCCTTGGTTCAATCAAAAATGTCCATCGGCAAGCTTCAAAGAACAAAGGTTTGAACCATTAAACCATTAAACCTTGAACCATTTTGGTTCAATGGTTCAATGGGTTCAACGACCAATTGGTTCAACGTGCTTGGTGAAAAAGATTAAAAAGACTTAGCCAAATAACGAAGGATGAACCGATTGAACCATTGAACCAAAAGCTGATTCAATCAGTTCATTCAAGGGGTTGCCCCAAAGCCAAAGGAACAAGTGCCCTTGCAGAGGGTAGTAAGCAAAAGTAGACAAAAGTTGGAAATCCCTCAAGAAAATGGCTAAGTAAAAGAGGCCGAAAGAATTCTTTCAGGAAGATTTTTATCTTAAGGCAAAATTCCTTTAGACTTTTTGTCCAAAGGAATTATTTTGGTCTTTTTTGTTTGAAGGAAAAGCCTGAAATCCAAAAGCCCGCCGAAGAGGCAAGAACCCACCAGGGAAGTTAAAGCCTAAAGGACCCCTAAAAAATCTTGAAGGGTAGATACCCTTGCGGGGGACACTTGATGTTAGAAAAAGGACCTTTTCCAAGGACCGGAAGGGACACCTTCTCTTTAGGATGTTCCAAAGGCTGAACAAAGACGCAAAAAGGAATCCTCAAAGACTTAGACATGAAGAGCTTCAAAGAATGAACCAATTGAACCATTGAACTGTTGAACCAAATGGTTTAATGAGTCCACAGGTTCAAAGGTTCAACCAAGTGTGATAAAGATCAAAGAGCTTAGGAAGTTTAATTAAAGCGACGGGCAGAGGAAGAACCAATGAACCGATTCAACCTTGAACCAAAAGAGTTCAAAGTTCAATGGTTCACAAGTTCAAGCAGTTCAAAGGCAGCCTCAAGTAAAGAAAGAAGCAACATGGATGATTCCAAAGGCAAGTTTAATGAAAGTGATGGTTCAACCAAAGAGCAAAGAAGCGCTTAAGCAGGGAAGCGATGGACCAAAAGAGACAAAGTGAATTGATGAAGCGATGAACCAATGAACTTTCAAATGGTTCATGGGTTCAAATTTCAACACGGTTCAAGTAGCTAGCGACCATTGACGGTCTCGCGGATGTCAAATTTAAAGTGAGGGAATATCCGATTGAAATTCAAATAGAGCGCATAACTTAAAGGAAGAACCAAGTGATTAACTGAAAAGAGAGCGTGAAGATTCAAATTGCTACAGGGGAGAGAAGATCAATGCAAAAGATCAGAAATATTTTCAAAAGAGTTATTTCTAGTAGGTGAAATAGTGGAGCAAGTAGACTTAGACTTCTGAGCACACCAAATCAAGGATGCAAGCCTGTTTTTCTTCCATAAAGTAATGATGAATCAGACAGCTACATAGATATCAGGAAAAGGACTAGATAGTCCATACTAAGAAGAGATATATTAGAGGTGTTGATGTCTTAAAATGGTGTTATATCTTAATCAAAAACAATGGGAAGTTTCAAGCTGTGGGACAATGCGGCTTGAAAACAACCTCCAACTTTTAAAGAAGTTGGTCTCTTCTTTTGTATTGGGTGTTGGGGAAAAGGGATAGGAGACTAAATAGAAATGCAAAATACAGGAATTAAAACCTAACTATGGTGATGCACCTGAGAGTAATCCTAATCCTAACCTGAGCACAGTGAAACTATTGTGTGATTCTATTACATTTAAGAGCAGACAAGTGCATGATCAATGTAAAAGATTGGAATAAAAAAACAGAGGCTCACAATAGGGGAGTCTTTTGCTGAGATACAAGAATTGTCAACAAAGGCATAGTGTTCAATCTTCTTAATAGAATCTTCCAATCACATTAGAGGTGTAGAAGTCACGCACAGTTATGTAGAACTTCAGACTCCAGAAAATGGGACAAAAGCAAATAACATTTCCAATCACAACACTAGAAAATCTACAGCATAGACTACTTTGCAAATGACACAGATGACATCAACAAGGGCATAGTGTTCAATTTTCTTATTGAATCTTCCAGTCATACAAAAGATGCAAAAACACACATAGTCATATAAACCTTTCAACTCAGGAAAATGTAACAAAAACAAATGATACTACTAGTCAAAAACTCTGAAAGTCTAGAACTATGAGAATTCCCCCTCCTTAGATTTTACAATTCTTCTTCTTATACCTCGGATGTCTCCCTATACTTTCTTTTCCGCACAATCTTCTCCGTCCTTCGCTCATAAGAGACAAACAAATGGCGCCTTCAATGCTGTGGGTGGCTCCAAAAATCTACCCGATGAACTGTTTCTTCTACTCGAATTAACTCCAACCGATTTTCCCTCCATTTCACTTTTGTCAACCGATATACGGAACACTCTACTATGTTTGAAATAAGAGAGGACACTTAGTTAATTTTTTTACAATCCCCTTGATCACCTAGAATACACCAAAAAATGACACTTGGCACCTTTCGCTTGATTCATCAAAGACACGCGGCTCTTTTCGCTCCCCTTTGGCTATGTCGTAGTATCATTAGGGGCATATATCGAACTCCTATAGATGGCAACATTTGGTAGCTTTCATAGAATTTTGAAGTAACACCTGGGACCCACCGCTATTTCATATTTGTTAATAGAGCTTGGCGATGATTCTCTCGAGCGTTGACATGTGGAGACTTCCATGGCTTTGAGAAAGATAAGTGGCATCTTCTGCTTCTTCTATGGATGGAGTAGAGGGGGACCCAGAGAGTGACACTTGGCAGCATCCACTATTTTGTGGTGCTTAAGCAAAATAAAATGATGCCTTTGCGCTGAATGGAAAGCATTGGACTCATGGCTTCCCGAATGCCGACACGTGGTGGCTTGTGATTTTTCTCCAAAAGGTCTTTCAAGGCCTCTGCAACTGCCACTTGGTGCTTTCCGTCTTCTCTGCTGCCTTATGGTGAAAGTCTCTGATTGAAGTGCAGACGCCGATATGAGATGCGGATGCTGACACATGGTGCATTCTGCTTAATTGCTACTGGGTATGTGGCATGATCTACCATTCTCGAAGGTTACAAAAAAGGTGACTTAGGGGATGCCAACTATCAGCTTTGTCTCCCAAAAAGCGACGCTTGGAAGCATCTGCTTGAACTAATACTCGGGCAAAAATGAGATGAAGGAAATAAGAAGGGGAAAAAGACCTACTCGGAGGGTGACACTTGGCAGCTTCCGCTGCATCTCAACACTTGGGCAAAATGAACCAGCCCTCTGCTTCAAAATTATGCCGCTTCACTCGAAGAACCAAAATTGTAGTGCTCAAATCAAAAATAATTAAATATGACGTAGAGTAGGAAATTACTCTATAGTTATTGGCGACCATCAGGGCTTTTGATCCTGCTCAAAAAGAACCTGACTCCCGCTTGATCAAAATTTCAAAATTTACAGCTTCGAAAGAGCTGTCTGGAAGATAGACCACTCATGGTCGAATAATCCTTCCTTTCTCTGCAACTCGTCAAAAGCCAAATCCAAGCTAATGAGATCCTTGTGCGAAAAGGTTTGCAAGATCTGGGCAATGGCTTTCAACTTGGATTCTAGCCAAAAAATAGGGATTAGAACATTTTCAACCTTAAAGGTTGGAGAATCATCCTGCAAGCTCTGAAAAACTGTTTGATCCCTTTGCATGGCTAGCATCAATGGTTCGATTTGATCCACCACCAGCACCGTCCTTACATCCAAAAATAGGGAAGGAAGGCCCAGTTACACCAGATCTTTAATGTGTTGCCTCATTTCACTGATGCCTTCTTCGACGACATCGAGTCAGCTTCTGCAATTGTTGGTTGCGGCATTACGACTGAGCTCCTCATTGACCCATTTCACGACGGCCATTCTGTCAAGAATCCCTGTGGCTACCAATGTTGCATCCCTTGAGCTGTAGAGCTTCTCAAGTAAAGAATGAGAGTTTTTGACTCTCTGGGAGATCATGGCCAAAGCACTCTGTACCAGATTCTCAACCATCTCACACAGCTACTGTGCGTGGCATAGGAAGGTGAAAAGTGGCCTAAGTTGGAGAATCTCCAAAGATATTCTCTCCCATGCTGACTTGTAGAGTTCCTTCACCAGCTGCACCATTATGATACCTCTTGGCCTATTGGCCAGCTCAATTGCTAGTTGTGCGGTCCACTGCTGCTCTGCCTGGAGCTGGGCTTGAAAAGCCACACCCTTATTTTGTTCTTCTAGCAACCCTTGATGTGATTGGGTAACCTGCAATTGGAGTCCTTTGATTCTTCCCTATAATGTTGTGTTTTCCTTTTTTAGAGCTATTGTTGCACCCTTGACAAGTACAAGCTCTGCTTTCAAAGGATCAATTTGGGCCTGAATTGCCCATTGAGTCTGAAGTAAAACAGTATGTTGCAACTGTTTTTGCAGACTAGCTATCTCATTGTCCTTCTAGTTTATTTGTTCGGCTGAACTATTGCAGTTTACCTTTTCTGTGGCCAGGTTAGCCTCCATCTTCTACAGTCTCCTTGATATCCTCAAATAATCTTCTGTGACCACAAAAGTGGATTCGGTCATGAGCTCGACTCTGTCTTGAGGCTTGAACAAGGACATGTCGATGGCCACTACGTTCATGGTGTAGTCTTTTGGCCGCATTTGTTCGCTCAGCTTGGCAACATTGGGCGACAAATGGGTCACTGTCAGCTGCTATTGTATGGGGTCAAATTTTGACCTCAAATGTGGCACCACCGGTGCTTTATTCACTTTACTCCTCTTCTTCTCTAATCAGGCTTCTCTTGCCTTCCTTGCAGCATCAGCCTGCATCTAGAAAGTGGAAGGGGACGCAATATATCCCCCTGCGAAGGGAAATCCTTGCGGTAGGCCATATTGGAGAACCATTGGCTAGCTGGGGGTGAGTTGAAGGGGTGTTTTTCTGGGAATGGAGGGGGAGAAATAGGGTAACGTTAAGGCTTGAGGCATCAAGGATGAAGTGAATTGTGAAATGGGAATGGCAGCAGTGGCAGGAGGTGTCATTTGGCTGGGTGGAGGCATGGATTGAGAGGGAGGAGGGGGAGTAATTCCTACCTAAGGAGAAGTTGTAGTGCTCTGCACTGGGCACTGCGAAGGTTGTTCTTCCTCTTCTGGGTCTAATTGGGACTGCACCCTTCCTCTCTTCCTGGGTGTTTCTGATGTTCTCGCCATCTCTAAATCTCTTGTATAATAACCTGGTATGAACCTTTCGCAAGATAAAAACACGCTTGCTGCAACAAATTTCACTAGGTGCCACAATCACAATGAGTAAGATAATTTCACAGGAATGCTTTAGAGTTTGTAAACTTTAAAATTTGCTAAGGGATTTTTATGGGCCTATCAAGTCCCAAATAACATTAAATTAAGGCGACCGTTAGCAAATCCTACTCAATCTTCAGGTGGACAAATTATGCGGCACAAGGTACCTTGGAGATTTTGAAAGATTTGGGGAAGCATTTATTGTAGCAAAAAAAAAGAATTAAAGAATTTCTAAGACGCTAACTCTGTGTTTAAAATGCTTATTTTAAAGGAAAAGCGAGAAAGCAAAAACAAAACAAAGCAATGTGGGAATGGAAACTACCTAACTACATTGATTACAAATCCTTCTTTTCCTCTAAGATTGAAAACAAACTTTCCCATGTCCTCTTTATGACAAGCCAACTTGCATTGCCATACCAGTGATTGCAACGGATATGTCGTTGATGGAATGTTCTCTGCACCAGCCACACAGGTCTGCCTGCACTCGAACGAGTTTGAGCAAAATGTGTATTCGACACCTATGAACTCTTCTTGTCCTTAAATGCCCATCGAATACTAGTTCTTCATGTTGTCGGGTGTCATCAAGAAATCATGGGCTATTGGTTCTTCATGTTATGCCTTTTGATATCCATTATCTTTTGGCACATCTTCTTCATATTCTAGCTTTATTTCATCATCATGCTCTTTGATGACTTCATCCTCTTGCAAGGATGAATTAAAAGGTTGGCATCTCTTCTGCATACTCATTTGAATCTCAGGGCTTTCTTCTTCATCTGAAACCAGCTCAGCGCCTCCTATCTCAATGACTTGGTCAAGGGAGTGTCCATGTTCCTCCATATCCTCTTGTCGAGTGAGGAAAAAAATAGAAATGATATCCTCCTCATCAGAAGTTAAAGAAAAAGCTTGCAGCTTATCCTCTTGCTCATCAAAAGGAGAGTCTATGGTGATCTCCTCCTCCTTTGTACTGATGAAATCCTTTTGACTAGCCATGAATTGAACGCACTCCTCTGCAAAGTTTTCAGCTGCTTCATCATCCTCTTCGGTCCAACTTAGAGACTCGTCATCATGCTGAAAGATATGGGGAGTGGTATAAGAAGTTTCTTCTGAAGTGGGCTCATATGAATTTTCATGGAAGTGAGGAGCCTTTTGAGGAATGGTGGGGGAGAGTTGAGGAAGAAGTGAGGGTCCGGGGTCATCTTGACTTGCTACTAACATGAGCTCTGCATTATTGGGGAATTGACCTTGACAATTTTGACCTTGCCCATGAATAGGGGTGGCATATGCCTAATCTGGAATTTGTGGTGGTGGATATGAAGTTTGGTAGATTTGATAAGCTGGTTCTCATGAATGCCTAGCCTCTCTTCTATAAATGCAATCAATCCACACACATCTAACATTTCATATGTAAGCTCTTGCCAATATGCCCTTTCAATGGGATCCCACTCACTTTTGATCAGGTCTATTGCCTCCCTCACTTGATAGATGACCTGACAAGGAATTTCTTGACCACATCCCCTTCTGTTATCAAGCTCTAACACATATTTTTTAAATCCCAGCAATGTTTTTTTGAAAGTGAAAATAAGGTTAGGCTCAACATGGGATGAGACATATTGGGGGGACTGGGCATAAGACTGATGTGGCTCATAACAATATGCATCCTCATTACTCGACATGATTCTAGGAGAAGCTTGTTCTCGATAAAACATATTTGAAGGAGAATAAGACTCATAGCTATGAGTTACAGAGTTATACATACCAAAGGGATTTCTTGATGATATTACTTGATTGGCTGGTGATGCAGAGTCATTGTTGGTGTTGATAAAAACCTCCAAAGGCAGATTGGATGAAGAATACACCAAAATTCTTCAACTCCTTGAAATATTGGTCCCACTGGGCATGCCAAAAATTGTTGATGTCTTAAAATGGCGCTAGATCTTAATCAACAACAACGGGAAGTTTCAAGCTGTGGGACAATGCGGCTTGAAAACAACCTCTAGATTTTAAAGAAGTTGGTCTATTCTTTTGTATTGGGTGTTGGCAAAAAGGGATAGGAGACTAAACAGAAATGCAAAATGTAGGAATTGAAACCTAACTATGGCGATGCACCTGAGAGTAATCCTAATCCTAACCTGAGCACAGTGAAACTATTATGTGATTCTATTACATTTAAGAGCAGACAAGTGCATGATCAATGTAAAAGATTGGAATAACAAAAATAGAGGCTCACAACAGGGGAGTCTTTTGCTAAGATATAGGAATTGTCAATAAAGTCATAGTGTTCGATCTTCTTAATAGAATCTTCCAATCACATTAGAGGCGCAGAAGTCACGCACAATTATGTAGAACTTCAGACTCCAAAAAATGGGACAAAAGCAAATAACATTTCCAATCACAACACTAGAAAATCTACAGCATAGACTACTTTGCAAATGACACAGATGACATCAACAAGGGGATAGTGTTCAATTTTCTTATTGAATCTTCTAGTCATACAAAAGATGCAGAAACACACACAGTCATATAAACCTTTCAACTCAGGAAAATGTAACAAAAGCAAATGATATTATTGGTCAAAAACTCTGAAAGTCTAGAACTATGAGAATTCCCCCTCCTTAGATTTAACAATTCTTCTTCTTATATCCCCAGATGTCTCCCTATACTTTCTTTTCCATGCAATCTTCTCCATCCTTCGCTCATAAGAGACAAACAAACGGTGCCTTTAATGCTGTGGGTGGCTCCAAAAATCTACCCGATGAACTGTTTCATCTACTTGAATTAACTCCAGCCAATTTTCCCTCCATTTCGCTTTTGGCAACTGATATACAGAATAGTCTGTTATGTTTGAAATAGGAGAGGACACTTAGTCAATTTTTTGAAAATCCCCTTGATCACCTAGAATACACCAAAAAATGACACTTGGCGCCTTCTGCCTGATTCATCGAAGACACGTGACACTTTTCGCTCCCCTTTGGCTATGTCGTAGTATCATTAGGGGCATATATCAGACTCCTATGGATGGTGACATTTGGCAGCTTTCGTAGAATTTTGAAGTAACACCCAGGACCCACCGCCGTTTCATATTTGTTAATAGAGCTTGGCGATGATTCTCTTAGGAATTGACATGTGGAGACTTCCATGGCTTCGAGGAAGATAAGTGGCATCTTTCGCTTCTTCTATGGATGGAGTAGAGGGGGACTCAGAGAGTGACACTTGGTAGCATCTGCTACTTTGTGGTGCTTAAAGCAAAATAAAATGATGCCTTTGCGTTGAATGGAAAGCATTAGACTCATGGCTTCTCGAATGCCGACACATGGTGGCTTGCAATTTTTCTCCAATAGGTCTTTCAGGGCCTCTACAACTGCCACTTGGCACTTTCCATCTTCTCTACTACCTTATGGTGAAAGTCTCTGATTGAAGTGTGGACGCCGATATGAGATGCGGATGCTGACACGTGGTGCGATCCACTTAACTGCTACTAGGTATGTGGCATGATCCACCATTCTTGAAGGTTACAAAAAAGGCGACTCGAGGGATGCCAACTGTTGGCTTTGTCTCTCAAAAAGTGATGCTTGGTAGCATCCACTTGAACTAATACTTGGGCAAAAATGAGATGAAGGAAACAAGAAGGGGAAAAAGACCTGCTCAGAGGGTGACACTTGGTAGCTTCCGCTGCATCTCAACACTTGGGCAAAACGAACTGGCCCTCTACTTCAAAAGTCTACCGCTTCGCTCGAAGAACCAAAATTGTAGTGATCAAATCAAAAATAATTAAATATAACGTAGAGTATGAAATTACTCTACAAGAGGAATAGACATGCCATAGTTATGGCAATACATTGTTCCCAGCATGGTCCCTCCAGACAAAACTGAAGGCACATTGAAGATGTTGAGTGTAGCATGGGCCATCACATGGGAAAGAATGCCAAGCCTTGTGTAGTTTGCTATAAGATTGTAATTTCTCTCATTAGTAAGGAAGACTTTTCATTTTTTATAGAAGCAAAACTCTGCCCAGTTGAAAAGAGAATACTGAGACTTTGAGCTCAGATTGTAATTTCATTTCATTTTATCTGAATGAGAAAGCAAGTTGTTTGCAGACTTTGTGTTGTTTTGGATTGTATCATTTTAGGAGATTATTCTTATGTCTATCTTCTGAATGTGTTCTCATCTATTTAAATTGGAAAGTAGAATTAGTGAAAGTAATAAGGAAGGTGTCCTAAAGCCAACTATGGGAAGACTTTGCGCTTTCACATTTGTTTTCAGTGTGTGTTTTTCTTTTCTTCTATGTTGAGGATTTGGGGATGAATTTGTGCCCCCATTATCCTTTGTGTTATACCCTTTGGGCAGTTGAGGTGGAAACTTTGCATTTTGTTTCATCCTGCTGGTTACTACGCCTATGTTACTAGTTTCTTGTCCTACCTGAAAGAACTCCTATTGTTTCCTGCAAGAACACTTCTGAAAGAAGAGAAGTGCCTTTAGTGTTCTCACCAAGATTTTCTCCTTTGTTTGTGAACATCATCTCTAAAAGAAGATAGATGGATGGTGTATCCTACCACTGAGTGTTATTTTATGTATATTTATAGTATATATATCTCCTACGTATTTATAAGGAACCTCCCCTTGATGAGAGGAGAGATTTGTCCACCTCTGATGTAGTAAACCTGCACACTAGGCCGACTAATCTACTTTGTTGTGGATGATAAGACCTATTTTTCTCAATCAGACTGATGACTGACAAAATATTCACCCAATAATTAGTATGCCTAGTCTAACGTGGAGTTGAGGCAAAGGATTCTTAATGCAGATAATTGGATATAAACATAGTAATGATTGAAAAATTTGTGTTGTGCACAAACTTGATGCACATAATGGTAAATAATGGCAGAATGCAACGAATTTATGAATGATCTGCTTCACTCATAAACTATTTGTGTCTCTTATGTATCAAGGCAAGTAAGGAAAAACTATAGATCTACCCCTAAAAATAATCTATTCTCCCATTAGAAACAACTCGCTATGATACCAATGATAGGAATTGGAGTAGAGGAAAACACAATAATCAATTCGTGCATTGATAAAATGAGAGTTGAACATACACAGAGAATTTAATCCAACACAAATATATTCTGCACACACTATTCTGAATTAATTATACATCTGAGACATACATACAAATATATAGGAATAATGTTTCCTATAATATCTCTAATATTCTCTCACCCAAATCCTACAACTAAGAACACACCTATAATGATATATTGTTATAACAAATAAAAATATATCTTAACAACAATAATACAATCTAACCTATTGTATTAACCATATAGTTATAATAACTATTTACTATTTACCTCTCCCATAAATATCCACCTACTACTTACTATCTTGTAAATTTCCCATGTAAAAATTATTCGTAACAACTTCTTCTTCTTCATCATCAACCTCTATAGTCTCCTCATCATTCTTGAAGTCCAAATTCTCTAAATTATTCTTTGAATGTGGATGAGATTTCTTTGTCTTATCAATCTTTACATTGGTACTTTCCACTATCTTTTATAGTCTCTTGTTATAACATCTATAGGTTGAGCTCATTAATGAGTATCCTAAGAATATGCCTTCATCAGATTTGGAATAAAACTTACCCAAGTATTCATCATCTCTTTTGATGAAACATTTGCTCCCAAACACTCTAAAGTGTTTTACATTTATAGATCTACCCTTCCATTGTTCATAAGGAGTCTTGTTGCCATTAATCCTTATTTATCTTCTATTCAAAATGTAGATAGCACTGCTTACTACCTCTCTCAAATATCTATCAGATAATAGAGACTCATTCAACATAGTTATAACCATCTCTTAAACTATCATATTCTTCCTTTCAACTACCCCATTCTGCTAAGGTGTCCTAGCCGCTAAGAATTGTCTCCTTATTACATGAACCTCACAGAAGTCATCAAACTCATTGAACCAAAACTCTCCTCCTCTATCAGATCTTAAGCTCTTGATCTTCCCATTCTTCTCATTCCCAATAAGGGCCTTGAATGCCTTGAACTTATCAAGATCTTATGATTTCTCTTTTAGAAATGCCACCCAAGTCATTCTTGTGTAATCATCAATGAGTAACATGAAGTAGCTATCTCCTTGAATGATTTAAATTGTTGTAGGCCCACAAATATCAGTGTGGATTAACTCCAAGGGTTTTAAGGTAGAGTACTCCTTGAACTTAAACCTTCTTCTTGTCTGCTTACCATGTTTACAAGCCTTGCAAAGTATGTTTATAGGTTTGATGATCTTAGGCATGTCCTTCATAAACTTATTAGTTTTAATTTTGACTATATTATCAAAGTTTAGGTGACCTAGAAACATCTCTCCTTCTTGATCTCATTCAATACATATAGGTTGTTCTCAGTCCTATTGGGATTGGCAATCAGCCTTCTTGATTTGGCTCTCTTTATCTCACATCCTCTATCATGAAAGGTTAGTGTGTGTCCTTGATTTCACATTTGACTTACACTAAGCAGGTTATGTTTCAAACCTTTCACATACAACACATTTTGGGTCTTGGTCTTTCCATTATCCAAACTCAACACACCCTTGCCAACTATTTTGGTAGTTGTGTTTTCTCCAAACCTCATTGTTCCTACATCATTCTTCTTTAATGAGAAGAACTTATTTATGTCTCCTATCATGTGGATTGAGAAACCACTATATATATACCATTTCATACCTTCATCCTGAATGTGAAAGGCAGTTTAAGCTAGCATAAAATCCTCTTTGGTCTTTTGTTCCTCCTTGGAAAATAATCCATCTTGCCTCTTGAGATCAATATGATCCATCCTAACTTGCTTTGGCTTCTAAACCAATGTTTCATCCTTTTTTGTGAATTCTAGGAACTTTATATGTCTTGTTGAATCTTGTAGGCCTTCCAAATTTATTAGATCAAAATCTTGTAATGTGTCCTATATTATGATAGATGTAGCAAACAACATTCTTGTACTTACCATGGTTTTAAGATGACTTATCCTTCATTGCATTGGGTTACCTAATTGGTTTTTTTATGTTGATATTCTTAACTTTTCTAACTTCTCATGCTCTCTCTCAACCTTGTTCATTTTATCTATTAGTTGCACATGCTCAACCCTCAACTGGTCATACTCAAATTCCTTTCACTTGAAACTTGTGTTGACATCTTCTAACTTACTATTGAGATCATTGATATTGTTCTTTTGATGCTTCAAATCATCAAGGGCTCTAATGATCTTATCTTCAAGGTCTACTTTAGCTTCTCCTTCTTCACCGTCATAGTATACTTCTTCATCATACATGTATTTTTCCTATTGATCACAAGACATCTTGTGATTCTGAGGATCACCTTCAAGTTATTAGAATTGTCACAAAGGACCTTGATCTAATACCAATTGCTGGAAGTACAATGACTAAGAGGGGTAGGGGGATGTGAATCAATTTTTTGGGGGGGATGTGAATCAATTTTTTAAAAAAATTCATTCAATTCCACTTAACATTCATGAATCATTCAAATAATATAGTGAACTAGTAAAAACATCAAGAACTATTCATATCAGCATGAGACAAGAGCATAACACATAGAACACTGATTTGAGTTGGAAACCCTCAAGGGGAAGAAAACCCACTAATATCTACAAATGGATTATTGTCTTATAAAACAAAATATCAAGTTTAGTGAAACACTAGCTCCAGATGGAACACCAACCTCAACTAGCTAATCACCAACTTAGCTAGGCTTTAGCAAGCACCAACTTGACTAAGCTTTAGCAAGCACCCACTTGTACGGAGGCACCAACCCCTTAGATGACTCAGTACCAACTCAGCCACCTCAATCCTTAGATTACCTTAAGAACACTTTATTTATCATACAATATATGATGATCTCCTTCTTCAACTCTTCTCATTCTTCTATCCCTCTCAAATTGCCTTTTAGGCTTCTTCGCTCATCTAGGTCTCTTCAAGACAGATTAGGTCATATGACCTTGATATTCATCTACATTACCCATGTTATATCTTCATGATATTTTATCTACACCCTTATTATTTTCTATAATACCTCCTTCAGCTCTTAAATATGTTATTTCCTTCACTTGCACTCTCCAATTCTCTAACTCGCTAATTAGGCCTATTAGGCCTTATTCTTATACAATCTTCTAGCTCACGCACCTCTTGGTTGGCCATAATACTTGCACATTTAGATTACCCTTAAAATAGGTCTTATGACATATTTAATACATTAATAAATCATCATAATAGGTTTTTCATAGTGTATAGGACCAAACCCTCCTTTTAGACCTTAAGGAGACCTAATTCAATTAGGCCTTCATTAACACACGTTACCTTTTGAACTCTTTGGAACACTCTCAAAATTATCACACAGTAGGAAAATATCAAATAATATTAAAATAGACCTTATCCAACTTTAATTTAGGTCCAAAACACCTTTTAGGTCCAACCACCACTTGAAGCTCTTCTCAAGACACTATTCATACTAGACCTGTGTATACCCAAAAAAATTGTCTTGAACAACTAAAGCATAATCACAATTTTGAAAAATAACCATTGAAAAAAATCACACATATGGAGGATAAATGACCTTAAAAACTTCACCAAGTTTATTATAATTCATTACATAATGCAAAAAGACTCAAACCCTTCTCTACAAGTAGCCTACTCTGAACTGTCAATTAGCTTCAAAACACAGTCATGGAGACATGAACTTATGATATATGAAATTAAATACTTAATAGATTCCAATAAATTAATATGATATTTAAAAACTTCAAATCAACTTAAACTAAATAGATCATAATCTCTAATAGATATATTGGTCTTACAGACCAATCTCATGACTTCACTGTACACAGACCTCACTAAGTTAGACAAGTCAATTTGAGAGCAACTTGCTGCTATATACAATCATATCCAAATATTCTATCAAATATATACATGTATTATATGTCTTGAATAACATAACAATGCATTTAGATCCTTCCCTAATCCATAATAACACATCCTTAATCAACTTGTCACTTTTGCCTGATTTTCTCACTATCTGCACCATTAACCTTGTTAGCGACTAGTCAACTTGTAAGACCGGTTTAGAATACTTGAGGGATATAACCTACATAGAAACCATCATGGAAATATAATACAAGTATCAAGCTTCAAGCTTCATCTATTTATCAACTTTTACTTGGTTAACTCTGACTGTTAGAGTAAATCTTTGAGAAATAAGGCCTTCCCTATAGGGTTTGCTCACTCATTTGAGAAACTAATCACACCTAGAGGTGCTTGAGAGAGTTTTCTACAACCTCCAATCACTTTTCTAGACAAACCAAACCATTCTGGGCACTTTAGAATAAGATATTTCATATCAAGTCACTATTAGGGTTATTTGATGGTCTAAACCATCTTACAGTTTTAATGATCATTCATAAAGCTTAGTTTCTCATTCTATAAACCAATATTTAAAACTTTGAGATAGGATCCTTACCCATCTACCATGAATATCTTAGGTCCTCATGCAGAAGTTGCATGTGCCAATGAGAACTTAAAAACCTTCTCGAGTGAACAACTCTCCATTATGTGCACTCAAGAGACCTTAAAACACTTTTTTTCAAGCCTTTTCCTTCAAACTTTGACCTAAATTCATGAATACACCTGGGACAACCTATCACACATTTGAAAAATCTCACCTTTGCATACTTGCCTTAGAAACTAAACCTGATACCCCATTATGCCATGCTTTCTCTCTTTGCTCTATAGGCTTTGACCTGTAAGTCATATTAGGCCTTGAAATTGACCTTCAAATCTCTTTCCACCTTACTTACATGCTAACACATCATATAACATGCTCAAACAATGTCAAACATCCTTAATTTTCCTTGATAATACCTCATGACACCTCATTAGGTTAGGCAGGGTCTAAAACTAGTTTAATTGTAGATTTGGGCTTATAGCCTTACCCCTATAGGCTTACTTTAACATTAACCTGAGTACTCCATCACCTCATATACCTATTCAAGTAACCTCATACCACCTCTTCTTTGGATCTTCAATAGAACATCTTTGTATCTCGATGGATCATCTTCGTAGATCGATGGAGCATCTTTAGAGCTGCTTACACAAATCTTCAGAGCTGCCTAGGTAGATCTTTAGAGCTTTGATGAAATGTCTTTGGATCTACCTGGTAGATCTTTAGAGCTTGAATAAGGATCTTTATATCTCACTATGTTCTATGTTGACTATTCATATTAGGCATACAATCTCATACCCCACATGCCATACATCTTGACATCAATGAACTTCGATAGAATGTCTTCAGAGCTTAACTAAGGATCTTCATAGCTCATTGTGTTCTATGTCAAGTCTTCATATCAGGCATACAAGCTCATACCCCACACACCATGTATCTTTACATCAATGACATCAACCTTAACATCAAATGATATCAACCTTGACATCAATGACAACACCTCTCAATAACAGAAATAATGCTGAACACTATTTTCTTAGTCATTCACAACAACCAAGTGGTTGGAGTGAAACAACCTTTCTAGGATATTTAATGTGGGCATTCCTATTGTATTTTGATTAGTTGAAGAGCAAAGCACTTTTGTATATGATTGATGAGAATGATATACACAAATTATTGAGTTTAATTTCGTTGTGTGTGCAAGGATTAATCAATATGGTAATGGCATACTGAAGAGTTCTTAGAGATGAGTAATTGATACTCTGATATGGTATCAGTGATACCTTCTACAACCATTGTGCAATAATTTTCTCACTTTCATTATGAATCTATCGTTATTTATAGATTGAACCCCTCTTGCAATGCTTTTTGTAGTCATTTGAGCCCACTCTTACTAGAATTCTTTTTACAAGAGACTTTCTTGGACTTCTAACCTATTTCATTAAGTTGGAAGGACCCAAAACCCTAAGAACAACTATAAACACCCATATTTTTGAAGATTATGTGTTTCTTGACCATAGGTTTTTTGAAGTTTTTTTGTCAAATCCATATGGATGTTAAGGTACAATGTAAAAAAAATGGATTTTTTGGGGTTTTTTATGGGTATTGCTTAGATTTTTATAAATGTTGTATAGTCTATATAGGTTCCTCAATAAAATTAAAATAAAATATATATCCATTAGAGGAAGAAACAATGCAAACTATTATTACACGACTTGTGCAGTCTGAGCATTTAAGTTTACCAACCCATTTGGAGAAAGAAGCCAACTATGCAGTGATATAATTTGGATATCCACTATCTACTGGCATTTGAGCTATATGTCCTGATTTTTTGAGAAGTGGAGTTTGTGAACATATTGACATTATATCCTATGTCACATGAGTACTTAAGTCCCTAAAATGATTATTGTATAAATTGAAGCCTTTATAGCTACCATTGGCATGATTTAGGCACTTTCAATAATATTTTTCCAATTGTTATAAAAAATTTATGTGGGTGTTGACTTCAAACTTATATCAGTGGGAATTCAAAACACCCATTGCTGGCTACATTGCATTGACTTCGATAATTTTTCTAACTAACCCGTGTCACATGCCATGTAGGCACTTATCCACCTAATCGGTATTGCCATTCCAAACATTTACTTTATTTATATTTTTTTGAATTTTAAAATTGATTTTAAGAATTTAAATAAATTTTTATGTATATTTATTTATATAGATATAATATGATGTGGTGGAAAGTTCAAGTTTTCCAAAACCTTTAAATAAGAAAATTCCTAGGTTCAATTAACTTATTTAAAAAACAAATGTAATTTTTACCATGCACCATTGGCATTCTCCTATTGAAAATTTTTTTCATGGAGGCCCATTCTTGTTAGTCTAGAAGCCCCTAGAGGTGAATTTTTTCACCCTTCTTATTTTTCTAATCTCTACACTATGGTATAGTCGACTTTCAAATTTGAGTAGTATATTTCAAATAATTTGCCATTTCTTCTAGACTTAATTCGACCATGGTATATTTGTGGATATTCGACAGGCCATATTTTTTGACAAGGATCTTAGAATGTTATTTTTTTAAGTGCATGTTTTTCATGTACTTTACAAGGGTTCATTCAATTGGCTCCACTTTTCATCAACACTATATATATATATATATATATATATTACAGTGGTTCATTCAATTGGCTCCACTTTACATCAACACTATATATATATATATATATATATATATATATATATATATATATATATATAGTGTTGATGTAAAGTGGAGCCAATTGAATGAACCACTATAAAGTACATGAAAAACATGCACTTAAAAAAATAACATTCTATATATCCTCATTTAAAACTCAAAAATATGTTATAAACACACTGTTGATAAAGTGCCACTTTGTTTCTATTTGGAGATCACCTATTGCATCATTTGGTGCATACTTTAGAATTTGGGAGGGCATATTTCATCTTTATTTTTTTGCCACTTGGGCAAAAACATTGTAAAAAATTACATCATTATAAGCAGTTTGGGAGGGTTATTTTATATCTCGATGAGTGCATTTTTTTTATTGAGGTTCATTCCAAGGCTTTGTTTTGCCTTATAGTAATGGTTTTGTGTCATAAACTCCACACTGTCACATAAGCTTATAATAACACATAGTCATAAAATGATATGTTCTTCTCTAAAATTTGTTCACTTCAAGAAGATATTGTTTAAATACATAGAAGAGAATAGGAAAATCAAAAAATAAAATTTCATTATCCTCTCCCTCATTTTTGGAAAAAATGCCCTCATACACACATTGTAGAACACAATTTATAGTTTGTAGCAACACATTGATATGTTGGACTTAAATTATGTCCTGCCTAGTTCACTATGTGTTTCACTTATTGTTCTTGAATTTGGTATGCATCTACTTGGTGCAATTTTAGACTGACTTGCAAAATTAAGAGTCACCTATTGTATATGATGCTCTTGTTATTGCACCTCTTACACACCCCACTTCTGATTCACTTTCATAAATGTTTATTTCTTTTGAGAAACATACTACGACCTTTAGTTCCAACATACTTCATTACATGGGTCATCTTGGCAGAGGTATTGGAAAACATTCACAAGGAAACATTCCATGGTTATAGTTCTGGGCCCTCAGACACCTTAAGACTCAATATAACCACCCATTTAGCTACAAGCTTAGGCATATGACCTGATACACCTATATATGTAATATTTTTATAAGATTACTTAAGTCCA
Source organism: Torreya grandis (assembly GCA_037957365.1). Classification (NCBI taxonomy): domain Eukaryota; kingdom Viridiplantae; phylum Streptophyta; class Pinopsida; order Cupressales; family Taxaceae; genus Torreya; species Torreya grandis. Next base: position 5,072,381 of record JARHVA010000109.1, read on the forward strand.
TGAATATATATGTTTCCTATATATGAATAAATATACTAAATAATATGTATCGTATATAAACACACAAATGATATACAAATACTATATCAATGGACATCTATATTCCCAAGTCAAGCACTCCATGTGACTTTTAAAATCTTTATACAATCTTGATCATAAAATAAATTGATGATTTAATAAGGTAAGGGATTCAATAACCTAATACTCCTCCATAATTTTATCCCTACCTAAAGAGGTTTCCCAAATATTTATATCCATCCATGAAACTTAGAGGCATACAACTCGGTATACCCATAGATTTTATATTCTCCCAATACTCATAGATTCTCCAGATAGCAATGTTGTTCGTAAACATAAACATGTTCAATAATATAAACACTTATATGTTTCAAAGTCATTAATTACTTCATAAACTTAATTATACATTGAATGAATATGATTTCTATTAACAATCTATGTCAAGTCATATAAGCAAGATCCTCTACATTAGTATTTGTTCATAAGGATGTAATTAACCCAGCTAATAAGATGATCCACATATGTCTTGTAGTTTAATAACTACATTAGTAATTAGCTATGTTATGAATTAATTAGTCTAGATTATGGATATTATAACATAGATGTTATATGAAACCCACTAGTTTTTCAATAATTCTCCTACGTTATAATACGTAAAATCTAATTATCTAATATGTTCTAGTAAGATAACACAAATCTATACGTAAAGAAACAATGTCCCTATATCTATGTTAAGGATCATCAGAATACTACAGAAAGAAGGATTACTATTTCATACTTGTGACTCTTTGCATATCTATATGGATTTATACTTATCTATTTTATTATATGTATGGGTCTGTATCGAATTTTTAACTACAATGATTTGGAATTTAGGGGTTATCAATATACCACTATAGTGACGCCATACATGGTGATGCCATATAGCCTTACCAAAATACAAAAGGCTAAAATATATGGTGAGGCCATATAGCCATAGTACAACAAGCATGTTATAGTAGTGAAACAACTCATTATAATGATGCCATCTAACTCAGCTATATTAAAATTAACAATAGTTCTACTATTTTTCTAGATGGTAATCTCCCAAATGGGTGCCACTCCTAAGTAACTCATTATTTTTACCCCAACATTTCAGAATATGTTACTAACTATAATTACTTGGCTCTATATTTGTAAAATCAGACCATTATAAATCTATTCATGTTAGACAATGATCTAGTCTAAATCAATGATTTGGCTTATACAAAATAACTAAGGCACTATCTGCATATTCCTTTACCAAGAAATGATTCAATAAGTAGGTATGACTTATTTCATATAATATAGGTTGTATATAAACTTCAGTGGTGCCATTTATATTCTGGAGGCTAAGGATTAAATATATAGCTGTATAATATGACATAAAGTTGTATTAATTTGCTATGAACTAGTTTAAAACTATATTCCATCACTGTGATCTGCTCAGTTGATTGGGTAGAAAAATTAAACTATTGTGTTTACCTCTACGCTTCATCCTTATAAAATATATAAATATATATACATATCTAGGTTTAGGCAGCACTGTAGAAAGAGAAAAATAGGTTGTTGGTATTAATACATGGTAAAGGAAAGCTCTGGAAAAGTCTTCCAATTTTAGTTCTTTCTCCTAATCTGTGTTTCCTTTCTCCTTCCCTTCTTGTCTCTCCCTCTCTCTTCTTCTCCTTCCTCTTATTATAATCTTATTATTAAAAAAAAAAGTGGATTTCCATGCAAAAGTCCATCTTCTTTACCATTTCAATTTAATGTCAATCACCATAACTTAACTTGTGCTTTATAGATTGTGCATGTTGATCTTTATTTTCAAGGCCAAGTTAATTACTACTTAAGTCATTATAAAATGTTAATTATACCTTCAATTCTCAATGTAATTTATGCATTACACCTAGCTCTTAGTATTATTATGATAGTTAAATTTCCATCTCCAAAATAACCATGCACTTATAATGACTTAAGGTTAATAATCATGCCCCAATCATAATAATAGGCCATGATAACAATACCTCGAGTCTTCTTTAGATTAGGCTAAACTCTTAATGAAACAACATTAATTAAGGTAATTCATAGTGTATCTTATGATTTTAACATATCCAAACAATCAAAAGTATATGCTAATAATTATAAAGAGAATAACCCAAGCTATTCCATCTTTTGACCATAAGCATAGCATATCTAATGTTGTCATTAAAATAATGTTTAGGCCACATCTCATAACACTAAGTTGTTACCATAATTTTTGTCAATTTCATAAACATATATAAACTAGTCATGTTGTCTTCCAATACTCTACCAATGTTATATTAAGTCTAACTAAAGGCACTAGGTTTTTGAAGACATTACCATTAGTTTATAACTAGCTGAAAGATAGCTAAAACAATACAAATATTGATTGGTTAAGCATCAACTCATCTAAACATAATTAACACAACAATCATAAAGAAGTCATCATATAAATATAAATGCATGTGGTATCATAATGTTATCACTCAACTAGATCAACCATAAGCATATACAAAAAATATAAACACTGTAGAAATGCACAAATACTCAAACACATGCTAACTAGTTAAACTATTCTACTATGGTGTGTGTTAGGTTACTAGCAGTTTCTCTATTATTCCCCAGTCATCCCATTTACACCATCATCTTTGATGATGCTCTCCCTTTGCCATGCTCTGAAGGAAGAATCAATCATGTGTCCACCTTGTTGTCCCCCAAAAAATATCACTCATTTTTGGAAAAACATTTGAACTATTTTGGTCCTACAGACCAAAATCCTCTCTTCCCCTTTCAAAAATTGTTCTGAGCATTCAGGTTCTTCATTTCTCAAGCTTTCCAAAAATCTACAAACTCTGCAGGCTTGAATCTATGAACTCTACAGGCTTGAATCTACAGATTCTACAGGCTTGAATCTACAGACTCTACAGGCTTGAATCTACGGACTCTGCAGGCTTGAATCTACAAACTCTGTAGGTAGGCTCAAATCTACAGACTCTCAAGGTTGGTTTCTATGAACTCTGTAAGAAAGAAACAGGTTCAACACCTAGCTAAATAACGAAGAATGAATCGATTGGACCATTGAAATGTTGAACCAAAGTTGGTTCAATCGGTAGGTTCAAAGGTTCAACCAAAGCTTAGAAAGATAAAGGAAGCAGTGTTTGAGCGAGACACAGAATAAACCAATGAACTAATTGAACTTTGAACTGAAAGAGTTCAAAGTTCAATGGTTCAACATGGTTCAAAATTTCAAAGGTGGCCTCAAGCAAAGAGAGAAGCAACATAGATGATTCGAAAGGCAAGCTCAAATGAAAGTGATGGCTCAACTAAGGAGCAAGAAAGTGATTGAACCAATCAATCGATTAAAGCAAGGAGTTGAGAAGGCCGCTTGAACCATTGAAACAGTCAACCAATGACGTCCCCACAGATGTCAAATTTAAGGTAAGGGAATATCTGTTGAAATTCAAATAAAGTTTGAAACTTGAAGGAAGAACCAAGTGACTGGCTGAAAAGATAGCCTGAGAGCTTAAATTCCAAGAAGAGACAAAGTTGGAAAAGACAAAAGCGAAAAGAAGACAAAGAGGAAAATATCTACGCAGTAGTTATTCTGGTAATTAGAATAGTCTGTGAAGTAGATTTTCTAGCTTGCAAAAATTAAAGACGTGGCCTATTTTTCCTCCCATGAAGTAAAGACAAAATGGACAGCTATGCCAATATTAGAGGGGACAGACTAGATGATCCAGACTCAGGAGAAGACAGATAGGATGAAATGACATGCCATAGTTAAGACATCTACCCTATTTTCAACGCAGTCCTTTAACAAACCTATAAATGCATTCAAGGCATTGAATGCACAACATGGGCCATTCTATGGAAAACAAGTGCCCAAGTCTTTCTTGGAGTGCTATATATTGTAATCTCTCATTTGTTACAAAGGAGACTTTTCATTTTATAAGAGCGAAACTCTACCCATTTTGAAAGAGAAAAACTGAGACTTTGAGCTCAGGTTGTAATTTCATTTCCATTATTATCTGAATGAGAAAGTAGGTTTTTCATAGACGTTGTGTTGTTCTGACTTGTGTCATCTGAAGGTGTCCTTATTCATTTAATTTAGTACATAGAATTAGTGAAGGTAATAGGGAAGTGTCCTGAAACCAACTATGGGAAGACTTGTGCTTTCATAATTGATTTCAATCTATGTTTTCCTTTTCTTTTTGTGTTGAGGATTTTGGGGTGACTTTGTGCCCCCATTATCCTTTGTGATATACTCTTTGAGCAGTTGAGGTGGACACTTTGCGCTCTGTTTCATCCTACTATTACTATGCCCTTTTGATCACTGGTTATTTCACTATTTGAAAGAAACTCTTGCTGTTTCCTGTAAGGACACTTCTGAAAGAAGAGAAGTGTCTTCAACATTTATAGCTTGGATTTTTTCCTTTGCCTGTGTGCATCATCTCTGAAAGAAGAGAGATGGATGGTTTGTCCCACCCCTGTGTCTTACTTTCTGCTTATTTATATTGTATATAGCTCCGCATATTTAATAGGGAACCTCCCCTTGATGAGAGGAGAGATTTGTCTATGATTGATGTAGTAAAGCTACACACCAGGATGACCCATCTCCCTATGCTGTGGTGATAGGAACTGTTTTGGTCACCAGTTAGCTGGTCGACAAAATATTCACCCAACAGTTTTTGGTGACTCCACTGAGGACAGTAATTTTGTACAATTTGGAACCTCAAGTTTTAGATTGAAACATCACCTATGTCTTACCTATAATCATTATAACTCTTATGCATTATAGAGTCTGGTGACTCCATTCCATGTCTTACCCACTATCATTAGCCTTACCATCCTTCTTCTCTGTTTCCATTATTTTACCTGGTCTGCAAAACTAGAGTCACTAGAAAAGAGTGTGCAGTCTGAAGCCTCAAGCCTCAAGCTGAAGCAGGGCTAGTTTTTTTCCATTTTTGTCCTACAATCTGGCCATTCCACCCAGATGCATTATCCCCATTTTTCATAATCCCATCATGGCAGTTCAAGGCCCCTGGGGAAACTCTTTTGGCCCACTTAATCTAACTCCACCTCTGCATGAGCTACCACTCAGTTTAAGAAAGAATTTCCCCAAATTCTTTGGTGATGGGAGAGTTCACCCTGATGAACACATTGTAGCTTTTAGCATAGCTTGTGGTGTGATAGGGGTGGAATTTGAAGACATGGTAGTCAGGCTTTTCATGGAGACACTACAAGGTTCTGCTGCAGACTAGTTTTACCGTCTGCAAACTGGATTAGTGACTGGTTGGGACACTATCAAAGCTAAATTTGAAGCCAGGTTCAGGCTAGCAGAGGATGTACATGCCTTGCTAGCCCTGCTCACACAAATGAAGAAGGAGCCCCATGAGCCTATGAGGGACTTCATTTGCTAGGTTCAACAAGCTGAGGCATAAGATTCCCATGATCGCCCAACCGACACCTCAGAATCTCATGTGTTTCTTCATCAACTCACAGCTCCCTGAAGTGAGTTTTCTGTTGAGATGGGCTAGACATATAGACCTTGAGGCTGCTCAAGACTTGGCTACTGAGGTAGAAGATGACCTTATCTTGGTAGGAAAGATAAGGAAGAACCCTAATAAAGGTAAATCCTCTTCATCTTCTGAGTATTCACCTGCAGTCACCACTGACCCAATGGTACAAAAGCTAGCAAATGAGATGTTAGCTCTCAACTCCTACATACAGAGATATGCCCAAGAGGACATTTTAGAATTAGGCATACCAAGGCAATACTGCCAGGAATCAGGGATAGCAAAATCACCTTCATCGTCCATAAAGGAACCTCACCATTGAAGCACCTCCAACTAACTCAGCAGTTAGATATTTGGAAACAGAGCATGATTTCTCTTTCTAACTTGAGTTTAATCAAGAAAATAATGCTGACCTCTTAAGAGAGGATTAAGAAGTGTTAATTGGTGACTCCATCATTGGTTTCCTAGATTACCAGGATGAATCCAGAAGTGAAGGTGATGCAGATGAGGGACCATATGTTGTGTTCACCTGGTCCCAGAACCAGTCAGCTCAGCAAGCTGATAAAGGAAAAATAGAGAAGTGACCTCAACCAACAATTTCAATTGTTGAACGTGGAACCACTCTGTCTTTCTAGCCAAAGGACCCGGTGGTTGCTAAAGAAGTAAGTATCCCAAACAGTTCTGTAACTTTTACTTCAATTTTGCATTCCAATCTCCTGCCCCTCCCAAAAACCAAAAGGATGAACTCCCATCCTCTGTGCCTAGTCCAATTCAGTCATTTGACATAACCGATCATGTCAAAAGGACCAAAAGTCAAATGACTAAATTTGAAGTCCTACAGTCCAACCCCGATCAGTTGGACAAGTTGTTACAAGATGTCAAAACCCAAACGTCGGCCCCTGAAGCTCAAATTTTGTTTGAGTTTTCAGGCAAGGGTGATTACTTCTTGACCATGGAGGACGTCCATGTTCTTGAAGTCAAAAGTCTGGTAGGTGGTGATCTAAGAATTGATTCAAACCAAACATCAGAAAGATTGGTAGGGCGCGGTACAAATGAAAAAGGGTCTTCCATCTCTAATGAAGAGAAATATGACAGAAGATACATTTCTGGTGATGTTTGGATTCGATAAATGGATGGCAACAATTCTTGTACAGGTGTTGGGGCCAAGTTGGTGTTGATATCTCCTAAGGGGGATATTCTTCCTTCTTTACACAAGTTGTAGTTCAGCAACACCAACAACACTATCGAGTATGAATCTCTATTACTTGAATGGGGAGCTACTCGAGACAAAGGAGATGCTGAGCCGGTGGTCTGCTAGGCATCTGAAGGGGACAATCAAGACATGTGCTGGATTAAACTATTATAACAATAAATTATGGTAATAGACTAGGCTGCTACCCATCAAAATTAGAAAAAGGGACTCTACAGGAGAACCAAGATTCATGGTTCTCAGACCAGAAAGGAAATCTTGCCAAGGGGTAGCAAGAGAAGAGAACCAAGAGGAAGACATAGGAGATTGAATTCCTAGTGGAGAGTTCCATTTGCCTGTCACTGATTTTAGAGGCAAAATGGCTTCTTGCTAGTTTATCAAGACAGAAGGCCATTTTCACTAGCCTCTCAAGGGGCAGCATCTAAGGTACTTCAATTCTTGAAGTACCAAATAAATTCACCTATACATTTGTATATTTGTAAAGTCTTTTTTCTATTTTGTGCTTTTCATTTTCATTTTTTGGAGCCTTTCTTTTTGGGTAGCTCGACTCTGTAGCCCAATGGCACACTTCAAGGCACTAGAGATTCTGGTTTCTACTCCCCTCAGCGGTTTCAAGTTCTCATCTGAAGAAAGTTCCCCAACTAGAGCCAGCTGTTGTCCCCCAAAAAATATCACTCATTTTTGGGACAAAATTTGAACTATTTTGGTCCTATAGACTAAAATCCTCTCTTCCCCTTTCAAAAATTGTTCTGAGCATTCAGGTTCTTCATTTCTCAAGCTTTCTAGAAATCTACGAACTCTGCAGGCTTGAATCTACGAACTCTATAGGCTTAAATCTACAAACTCTGCAGGCTTGAATCTACGGACTCTGCAGGCTTGAATCTATGGACTCTGCAGGCTTGAAACTATGAACTCTACAGGCAAGCTCAAATCTATAGACTCTCAAGGTTGGTTTCTACAGAATCTGTAGGAAAGAAATGGGTTCAACACAGCCAAATAATGAAGAATGAATCGATTGGACCATTGAACCATTGAACCAAAGTTGGTTCAATTGGTAGGTTCAAAGGTTCAACCAAAGCTTAGAAAGATAAAGGAAGCAGTGTTTAAGCGAGACACAGAATAAACCAATGAACCGATTGAACTTTGAACCGAAAGAGTTCAAAGTTCAATGGTTCAACATGGTTCAAAAGTTCAAAGGCAGCCTCAAGCAAAGAGAGAAGCAACATGGATGATTCTAAAGGCAAGTTCAAATGAAAGCGATGGTTCAACCAAGGACCAAGAAAGCGATTGAACCAATAAAGCAATTGAAGCAAGGAGCTGAGAAGGCTGCCCGAACCATTGAAACAGTCAACCAATGACGTCCTCACAGACGTCAAATTTAAGGTAAGGGAATATCTATTGAAATTCAAATAAAGCGTTGAACTTGAAGGAAGAACCAAGCAATTGGCTGAAAAGACAGCCCGAGAGCTTAAATTCCAAGAAGAGACAAAAGTTGGAAAAGACAAAATCCAAAAGAGGACAAAGAGGAAAATATCTACACAATAGTTATTCTGATAGTTGGAATAGTCTGCGAAGTAGATTTTCTAGCCTGCAAAAATTAAAGACGCGGCCTATTTTTCCTCCCATGAAGTAAAGACAAAATGGATAGCTATGCCAATATCAGAGGGGACAGACCAGATGATCCAGACTCAGGAGAAGATAGATGAGATGAAATGACATGCCATAGTTAAGATAGTTGCCTTGTTTTCAACACAGTCCTTTGACAAACTTGGTAATGCATTCAAGGCATTAAATGCACAGCATGGGCCATTCTATGGAAAACAAGCACCCAAGTCTTTCTTGGAGCGCTATATATTGTAATATCTCATTTGTTACAAAGGAGACTTTTCATTTTACAAGAGCGAAACTCTGCCCATTTTGAAAGAGAAAAATTGAGACTTTGAGCTCAGGTTGTAATTTCATTTCCATTGTTATCTGAATGAGAAAGTAGGTTTTTCATAGACTTTGTGTTGTTCTGACTTGTGTCCTCTGAAGGTGTCCTTATTCATTTAATTTGGTACGCAGAATATAGGGAAGTGTCCTAAAACCAACTATGGGAAGACTTTGTGCTTTCACAATTGATTTCAATATGTGTTTTCCTTTTCTTTTTGTGTTGAGGATTTTGGGGCAACTTTGTGCCCCCATTATCCTTTGTGATATACTCTTTGAGCAGTTGAGGTGGAGACTTTGCACTCTATTTCATCCTGCTGTTACTATGCCCTTTTGATCACTAGTTATTTCACTATCTGAAAGAAACTCCTGTTGTTTCCTGTAAGAACACTTATGAAAGAAGAGAAGTGCCTTCAATGTTTATAGCCAGGATTTTCTCCTTTGTCTGTGTGCATCATCTCTGAAAGAAGAGAGCTGGATGGTTTGTCCCACCCCTATGTTTTACTTTCTACTTATTTATATTGTATATAGCTTTGCATATTTAATAGGGAACCTCCCCTTGATAAAAGGAGAGATTTATCTCTGGTTGATGTAGTAAAGCTACACACCAGGATGACCCATCTCCCTATGCTATGGTGATAAGAACTATTTTGGTCACCAGTTAGCTGGCCGATAAAATATTCACCCAACACAACTCATGACAAGTAGGTAGTTAGTTCATATCAACATGATATACATACATCATACAATATAGTTGAAATAACAAATCAACATGTTCAAAATGTAAACATATACACTATAGCTAACTTATAGCAATGTAAACATGTAACCTAAGAAATATCTTACTTCCCTATAATAGTATATTGTTGGGGATCAACCAACAATGGATTACACTTGTGAAAGCAATAAATGCGGAAATAAATCAGATAGATAAGTAACTGAAATGATAAATAGCACAGAACAAGATATACAAGAAAACACCCTGAAAACTTGTATTAAAACTCTTTACAATAGGAATACAATTGAAGAAACTTCGTTCTTCCACACCTCTCTCAGATGCACACAAGATCTCTCACTAGATCTCTATTCCTCAAGAGCTCTCTCTCAAGTACAATCAAATCCAACAACTTGGATTGATGCAACTCAGTACTGTCCTTCAAACATTCACAATGTTCTACTCATACAGTTCTACTCTCATACTAAGCTAAGAAGATCTTTCCTACATATAGAAATAGGAAACTTGAGCATGCTCTTACAACAAACAGTTAAGCCTCTTCAACAAGGGCTCTAAAAATAATATTGCTAATAATAGAGACGCGAGCTTGAGACTACAACTCAAACTCATCATGCAAACACTCGCTTCCGTCCACGGAAATCGCTTTCTGGACACACAGGTAACCGACGTCGGTTCCTGCCTATTTGCCTGTGACCGTCGTCGGCCGACCCACTGCCGACGTCAGCATCTCTGCAACTGATACTGACCGACGTCGGTCGCTCCTGACCAACGCCGGTGTCTGTGTAGACCCAAACCTATTTTAGTATGCTCCTTAGTGAAGCTTTTAGCTCCACACCCTAACAATCTCCCACTTGGAGATAAACAGCTGCACCAAGACCTGTACAGCAACATCTTCTAGCTCCTCCATTTTCAACTCAATCATGAAGACCAATAGAAGTTGAATGAACATTCAACTTCTCCTTAGTAACCAGCTTTGTTAGCATATCCGCAGGATTCTTATCTGTATGGATTTTCTCCAGCTTCAACTCCCCATCTTCCAATACCTACCGTATGAAATGGTACCTTAGCTGTATGTGCTTTGTTCTTGAATGAAAGGCCGAATTCTTGGCCAAATGGATTGCACTCTGACTGTCACTATACAATCTGCAACTCTCATGCTCCCTACCAAGCTCATCCATGAACCGTGTCATCCATATCATCTCCTTGCTAGCCTCTGTGGCTGCAATGTACTCAGCTTCTGTAGTTGACAAGGCAACAACCTTCTGCAACTTAGATATCCAACTAACCGCCATTCCACCTACAATAAAAACATAACCTGTAGTGCTCCTCCTGCCATCCAAATCACCTGCCATATCTGAATCTACATAACCATGTAGATAACTATCTGAACCTCCATAGCACAAATGCTTGCTGCTGGTTCCTCTCAGATATCTAAGGATCCATTGAACCGCTTTCCAATGTTCCTTACCTGGATTGGCCATATACTTACTTACCACTCCCACTGCTTGGGCAATATCCGGTCTAGTACACACCATTGCATACATCAAACTCCCTACTGCGGAAGAATATGGAACCTTACTCATGTACTCTACCTCATCATATGAATTAGGACATTGTTCTTTACTTAACTTAAAATGTCCAGCCAGAGGTGTGCTTACCGATTTAGCATCCTGTATATTGAACCGTTTCAACACCTTGTCCACATAATCTTCCTAAGACAATATCAACCTGTGATTTTTCCTGTCTCTCTTAATGCTCATGCCAAGGATTTTCTTAGCTGCTCCCAAATCCTTCATAGCAAACGTTTGAGCTAATTTTACCTTAAGCTCAGAGATATCCTGCATGTGAGACCCTGCAACCAGCATGTCATCTACATACAATAATAGAATAATATATCTACTATTATCAAATCTCTTGAAATATACACAATGGTCTGATTGACACCTACTGTAGCCATGCTCAATCATAAACTTGTCAAATTTTAAGTACCATTGCCTTGGAGCTTGCTTGAGGCCATACAAGCTTTTCTTCAACCTGCACACTAACTTCTCCTTACCCTTGACCTCAAATCCTTCTGGCTGTTCCATATAACTTTCCTCATCCAAATCTCCATGAAGAAACCTTGTCTTAACATCTAGCTGCTCAAGATGCAAATCCTCAAAAGCAACCAAAGACAATACAACCCTTATTGAAGTCATTTTAACAACAGGAGAAAAAATCTCACCAAAGTCAATACCTGGCTTTTGTGCAAATCCTTTTACCACTAATCTGGCCTTATATCGCATCTATCCATTCTCGCCTTCTTTCAACCTGTAGGTCCATGTGTTCTTAAGTGTTCTCTTACCAGCTGGCAATTCAACCAAATCCCATGTTTGGTTCTCTCTTAAGGACTCCATCTCCTCAACCATGCCACGCTCCCACTTACTCCTGGACTCCACCTGTAATGCTTCTTCAAAACTCTCTGGTTCTCCACCATCGGTTAGCAATAAATAATATAAGGAAGGAGAATATCTAATTGGAGGCTTACTTACCCTTTCAGACCTCCTGATGGGTGTCTGAGACTCGTCCACAACAATCTGTCCACCCAAATTTTCTGACAGTGATCGACCTCGGCCACCTGTAGACCTGTTACTGGCCGACGCCGGTTCTTCCTGGCCGACGTCGGTGCCTAGTCTGCCGATGTCGGTCTCTGTATGACCGACATTAGTTTCTGTATTGCCGACGCCGGTTCCTAACCTGCCGACGTCGGTCTCTGTGTTTTCCTGTAAGTGATTATTTCTTTTTCCCGCGAGCTCATTTTGGACCATAACTTCGTCCAATTCACTATTGCTCTGCCCAGATTTATCCAGCTTCCTTATCTGATCACTGTACATCACTCTTTCATTGAAAACAACATCACGGCTCCTGATTACCTTGTTAGTTCCTAGATTCCAAAATCTAAAACCAAAATCATCTGAGCCATAGCCAATAAACGTGCACCTCATAGACTTAGCATCAAGCTTCTTTCTATTTTCCTTATCTATGTGCACAAAGGCTTCACAACCAAAAACTTTGAGATATGAGAGATCTACCTTTTTACCTGTCCATGCCTCTTTTGGAATTCCACCATCCAGAGCTGTAGAGGGTCCTCTGTTAATCAGGTACACTGTGGTGTCAACTGCTTCTGCCCAAAACTCTAAGGGCAACCCTGCATGCAATCTCATACATCTTGCACGCTCCATGATTGTTCTATTCATCCTTTCAGCAATACCATTCTGTTGAGGTGTCCTTAGAACCATCCTTTGCCTATGGATTCCATGTGTATAACAATATAATTTGAACTTAAGACTGCAGAACTCACCGCCATTATTAGATCTCAAGCACTTTAATCTTCTGCCTATTTCATTCTCAACCATAGCTTTCCAAATCTTAAAAGTCTCAAAAACATCAGATTTCTTTTTAATACAGTAGATCCATACCTTTCTTGTGGCATCATCTATGAATGTAACATAGTACCGTGATCTGCCAATAGAGGCTACCTGAGCCGGTCCCCACACGTCTGTGTGAACAAGCTGCAACTTCTGCCTTTTCTTAGTAGACCCAGTCTTGAGAAAACTAACCCTTTTCTGTTTTCCAAATACACAATGCTCACAAAATTCTATATCCATACTTTTCAAATCTGAAAGCATACCTTTAGACTTAAGAATTGACATCCCCTTCTCACTCATGTGGCCAAGCCTTGAGTGCCACAATTTAGCATCCACATATGAAGTAGATAAAACTGAAGGAGATTTGTTAGTAACACAATTACACAAATAGAGAGTACCTTCTCTCTTACCTCTGGCCATAACAAGTGCACCCTTGGTCACCTTCCAAGAATCTGCTGTGAGAGTTACTGTACAACCCTCATCACCTAGCTTACCTGCAAAAATCAAATTTCTCTTCAAACTAGGAACATGCATCACATCTCTCAACACCCATGTGTTGCCATTCTGCATCTTCAGCTGCACTTTACCTTTGCCAGTAATCTTACAAGGCTCATCATCCCCTAAGTACACTATTCCAAAATCTCCATGGATATAGTCACTGAAATATTCCCTGTTAGGAGTAGCATGAAAAGATGCACCAGAATCTAATACCCAAGACTCTATATTATTATGCAGAGAGAAAATTAAAGCATCCTATGCAATACCTGCAATCTTGGCTTCTTCCTTTCCTTCGTGCTGATTGTCCTCCTTAGGCTTTGACCAACAATCTCTGCTTATGTGCCCCATCTTTCCACAATTCCAGCATTGTGGCTTCCTGCCATTTCTGGATTTAGATCTGCCTTTCCCCTTAGACTTGGATCTTGCTCTGCCTTTCTTGCTCTTCTCTTTTTGCCTTCCCCTGCTCTCAAAACTTAAAGCATTCTCGGATGCCTCTTCTGTGCTTTTCTTGCGTATTTTCTCATTCAAGATAACACTAACAACATCCTCTACTTTCAAAATATTTGATGCAGATGCAGTATTACTTACTGCCATTACTAAGCCATGCCAGCTTTCAGGCAAAGAACATAATATTAGAAGAGCTTTTATTTCATCTTCAAATACAATATTGACTAAACCTAACTGATTAACAATACCATGGAAATCATTCAGGTGATTAGAGACAGATCCACCTTCATTCATATGCAAATTAAATAATTGCTTCATAAGATATACCTTATATGAAGCTAAGGGTTTTTCATACAAATTTGCTAATGTAGTCATTAACTCTACCGTAGTTTTTGCCTGTGACAAATTAGATATCACAGTGGAGGCCAGACTCAGTCTTATAGACCCAAGAGCCTTTCTGTCAAGAACTTCCCATTCTTCATCCTCCATGTCCTTGGGCTTCTTTGCTATCCCACCTAACGGTAAGTAAAGATCCTTCTGATACAGATAGTCCTCTATCTGCATTCTCCAATGTTGATAGTTCTTGCCATTAAGCTTTTCCATTCTCAACTTACTTTCTTCTGCCATTGCTTCTCCCACTCAAACAGAAATCCCTGCAGAAACCCCTGTGAGCAACCTATAATCCAAACACACTACACAGATCTGAACCACCTGTTAGTGAATCTAAGCTCTGATACCACTTGTTGGGGATCAACCAACAATGGATTACACTTGTGAAAGCAATAAATGCGGAAATAAAATAGATAGATAAGTAACGGAAATGATAAATAGCACAGAACAAGATATACAAGAAAACACCCTGAAAACTTGTATTAAAACTCTTTACAATAGGAATACAATTGAAGAAACTTCGTTCTTCCACACCTCTCTCAGATGCACACAAATCTCTCACTAGATCTCTATTCCTCAAGAGCTCTCTCTCAAGTACAGTCAAATCCAACAACCTGGATTGATGCAACTCAGTACTGTCCTTCAAACATTCACAATGTTCTACTCATACAGTTCTACTCTCATACTAAGCTAAGAAGATCTTTCCTACATATAGAAATAGGAAACTTGAGCATGCTCTTACAACAAACAGTTAAGCCTCTTCAACAAGGGCTCTAAAAATAATATTGCTAATAATAGAGACGCGAGCTTGAGACTACAACTCAAACTCATCATGCAAACACTCACTTCCGTCCACGGAAATCGCTTTCTAGACACACAGGTAACCGACGTCGGTTCCTGCCTGTTCGCCTGTGACCGTCGTCGGCCGACCCACTGTCGACGTCGGCGTCTCTACAACTGATACTGACCGACGTCGGTCGCTCCTAACCAATGTCGGTGTCTGTGTAGACCCGAATCTGTTTTAGTATGCTCCTTGGTGAAGCTTTTAGCTCCACACCCCAATATGTGTTTTCCTTTTTTTTTGTGTTGAGGATTTTGGGGCAACTTTGTGCCCCCATTATCCTTTATGATATACTCTTTGAGCAGTTGAGGTGGAGACTTTGCACTCTATTTCATCCTATTGTTACTATGCCCTTTTGATCACTAGTTATTTCACTATCTAAAAGAAACTCCTGTTGTTTCCTGTAAGAACACTTATAAAAGAAGAGAAGTGCCTTCAATGTTTATAGCCAGGATTTTCTCCTTTGTCTGTGTGCATCATCTCTGAAAGAAGAGAGATGGATGGTTTGTCCCAGCCCTATGTTTTACTTTCTACTTATTTATATTGTATATAGCTCTGCATATTTAATAGGGAACCTCCCCTTGATAAGAGGAGAGATTTATCTCTGGTTGATGTAGTAAAGCTGCACACCAGGATGACCCATCTCCCTATGCTATGGTGATAAGAACTATTTTGGTCACCAGTTAGCTGGCCGATAAAATATTCACCCAACACAACTCATGACAAGTAGGTAGTTAGTTCATATCAACATGATATACATACATCATACAATATAGTTGAAATAACAAATCAACATGTTCAAAATGTAAACATATACACTACAGCTAACTTATAGCAATGTAAACATGTAACCTAAGAAATATCTTACTTCCCTATAATAGTATATATCTCAAATCTTAGTCAAAAATAGCCAAATCCAAATTTGTCAACTATAAATATCCATGAATAATCAAATAATTTTCTTAGTGAGGAAATCGAGATGTAACATCCTTCCCCCTAAAGTTAGTCATCATCCCAGATGACTCTTTTTTTAATAAAAATGAAGGTAAAACCTTTATCGATCTAATAAAATAGTACAAAGCTAAAAAGCACAACCACCCCACCAAGGGTCAAAAATGAACAATAGAGCTTTCAAGCAACCCTCAAGAAACATCTCATATCCTGCATAACTAGATCCTATAGCTCATAAGAGAGATTCTCAAGAAGACAACCCCAATCTTCCACAATCCAATTTCCCATCCAATCAAATGCCCATTTAGCCAAGCCATCAACCACATTATTCCACTCTCGTGGGACATGGTAGAAGGTGATCGAATCCAAGACATCACCCAGAGAGACGATTTGTCTAACCACCATAATCAGCTACCAATTCACATCCTCTAAATGGCACTTATTCAACAAATCAATCATGATCTGAGAATCAGACTCATAAATTATCTTTCTCCAACCAAGGGCATAAGACTTTTTCAAAGACAAAAAGATAGCCCTAGCCTCCATGAAATTGTTCGAATGTTGGCCCCTATACTCTGAGAAGAATAACACAACCACTCTAGAACTATCTCTGCCAATGCCAACAACCCCAGCATGACTAGGATTACCTCTAAAGGACCCATTAGTATTAATCTTCAACACCCCAAGAGGAGGTAGACTCCAATACCCATATCTCAAAACCTTCCCTCTAGCATTCTGACCCAAACCAAACCTAGGTCCATCCATGTCAGCAACTAGAAACCCCAATCTCTGAACCACTTCCATATCTTTAGGGTCCATAGGGACCAAAATATGACACTTGGCCACCAAATTCTCTTGAAGAACCCCCAAAATTTGCATCCAAACCTATCACACTTGAAGCTTCTTATCCATAAAGATCTTGTGATTTCACTCCAACTAGATATACCAAATGATCAAGTTGAGACTAATTATCCAAATTATGTGGAGGAAAGAAGTCTTATTTAGAGAGCTCCCTAGCCTAAACCAAAAATAAACCAAAGAAGAGGTATGTCTGTACAACTAATTCTAGACATCCCACTAGAGATGCCAAATCACATTAACAAAAGAGCACTAAAAAAAGAGATGAGAAGAGTTCTCATCACTATTAGAGCACAAGATGCATATAGAAGGGCTTTGAAAACTGCACTCCCTATAATTTCTCCCAACTCAGGCATCCATTATAAATCACTAGCCAAGAGAAGAAATTACACTTAGGCCAAGAGAATTTATTCTAGATCTATTTCTACCAGAAGACCCTTGTACACCCAAAAATTTGTTTATCTAACACTTGATATCCAAAGGAAATGGAGAATTTGCCATTATGGTCATGACCGCAGGCCAAAGTATCCCTCTCTAAAAAAGAGTTCTAAACCCTACCCACCAAGATGCATGTAAGTTCCTGACGTTCCTCCATCAATCCCCTGAGAGGCCACTCATTCAAGTACTTCCACTTGTATAAATTAGCTTGAGCCAAAGCTTTAAGGTTTTTGAAATCCACCACATGACACCATTCAGCCTCCAAAAAATTATTACATAAATCTTGCAAATGAGGGTGAGTTGATAAAATAGGAAGGGTGCCCATCCCAAGAATCAAACCAAAAGAGAGCATTTGAGCCATTATTGCAAATCCAAAACAACCCTTGCTTAATCAAATTGGCATCCCTTTAGAGGGTACTCCAAATAATAGAACCTTTACCCATAAGGTTGTATCTAGGCACATTTATTCCCTCCACACCACTAAGATATTTTGAGTTAAGGATTTTAGCCCAAGTCTGATGTTGTTGAGAACACCATCACCAATAAAGTTTCATCGCCAAAACTTTCCCATTCAAATTAGCCTGATGTAGCCCAAAACCACCTTATTGCTTCAACTGACACACATCATCCCACTTAACAAGACTCCACTTCCTCAAGAGGAGGTTACCAAACTAGATAAATTGACATCAAAGACACTCAAATTATTTGATAAAGCTAGCAGTGGTAGATAACACAAACCACCTGTACAATGGGAAAGCCTGAACCACAAACTTTAAAAGAGTCACTCTACCAGTAGTAGAGAGCCACCTGCACATCTAATGACTAAATGTTTTATGAAACTTTTCAATAAGATCCTATCAAAATGACCTTGGAAGTGTGTCAATAGCAAGAGGAATACCTCCCAGATGACTCTTATCAAACATAAGTTTTATTTTTAAAATATTATTCAGCAAATAAATAACATAGTATAATAGAATTTAACTAAGTAAATGAATGTGAAATTCACCTGTAAAACTCATTATAATTCTCCCAAAAGCATTATTCACATAGCATTGGTCCCATAAGACCCTGTTGTGTGACATCTCCCCAGTATGCAAACAAAGTTTGTGAGTATTACTAACTTTGAATGATTTTGTTATGACCACCCTGGGGTCTAGAACCGTCAATATAAACCTATAAAATATAGGACTGACCACTTTTAATACATCAAAGGGTCTCACATATCTTGGTCAAAATTTCACTAACTTCCCCAAAAGCACATGAGACCATCATAAAATCCAAAAACAAATGGCCAAGGAGAGCTCCACAAAACCTTCTAGTCCCCTCTGCACATCTCTCTAACCTAGAGAGTATATTTCTCATTCCAGAGAAAAGTATTTAGGAAACCTAAGTAGAAATATGTGTATAAATTAATACTATCATTACTCCACATAGCTTCTGATAAGTATAACATGTCAATATTGCCACTACTCCACAGAGCTCCTAATAAGTATGATGATGAATAGGAACTGGAAATACTACATTTCCAATGTATACAAAATTAAGGAATAATCATTCCACAATATAGATGCATATGGCAATACAACTAAATTTGATAAGTTTGATTGTCAAATCCTGAATTTGACAAGTCCATCTGTTATATCTAAACTTAGTAACTACCAAGGCAATTGTGAGACTAAGTAGGATCCACTCCTACCACTTAATACTCATGTTCCTAATTCACCACTCATTCCTTAGGTTTCCACAATGTACACAAGGTTCAATGAATCACAATTCTACACTAACAAATCTTAAAAAATAATACTATATGCTAAATAATTCTAGATGTACCAACATACATACAAGAAAAAATATACAATCATTATGTAATTGTATTAAGTTACAACTAGCCAAACATAACTAGTATCATATTTCACAACTTAAACTATAGTGTTATATTCATATTTAAGAGGAAATAATGTTAAAATTAACATCACATACAAAGGCCAAGTATCACACCATCCTTAAAACCTTATAAAGAAAATAAGTGAGGCAATGTCTCCCTTCTTGTTCAGCTAATACTCAACAAGTTAAAAGTTTATCTCAACCCTTTTAGACTACCAAGATGTTCCATACATACTATACCCTATTCACTCCTAGGAAGGGTATACAAATACATTTTAAAAACAACATGTTTTTAAGCAAAAGAGAATATTATCAATCTAATCAAGGGTATATAATAACATTGTAGACACCAATATTGTGTCGACCCCCACTTGGTCCCCTTCTAACCACTTACACACTTTATTAATTTAAAATAAATTACTTATTTTAAATTAATGACATCACCCTAGACACCTCACCCTAAGACCATTTCCTACCCTATGAGTCACCCTGAGACTAGGTCATCTAAACCCTAACTACATAAGACCTATTCTCACTCCATTCCACCCTCCTAACTAACTCTCGTGCCTAATAAACCCATATTTTGACCGTTCTCCAACGGCAAATGCACTTGGTGGATGGAGAAACGGGCCAAAGAGCCGTTTTACCCATTCTCTAGCCACCGACGTCGGTCAACTGTCGGTCGACGCCGGCAGGATCGCCGATGTCGATTATATAAACCAAGTTCTAACATTGAGTTAGCCCCTCTAGCCCCTTGGCCTCTTTGATATCGACGCACACACTCTGAGACGAAGCATCAAAATTCAACTATCATCCTCCAGGCTATAGAAACTCTGTAGAAGTCACTCCAGACATTGGATTAAAAATATTGTACGAGGTCTTTGACATCAGCCGCAACAGGAATAAGCATCCTGACACCCTCAGGTCTTCACCAAAAAGCTAAGTATTCTTCTGGTCTCCATTTCAAAGTTCTAGAATAACTTAGTAATTAGTTTCTATTTACTATTTTTTAGTATTGTTGAGAGACCAGACCTGACTTCTTCCATGGAGAGGCTGAAAAGCCTTCCCTATATCCTTATCCTCTCTTCACACCTATCCTCTACCTTTGTCCTTCCTCAGACCCTATTCACTTCCCTACAACCCTGCATAAACCTTTAAACTCGCAAACCCTGTTGTCGACCACAGACATATTCCAAAACCCGTCCAAGGCCCATTGCCCCTACCGATATCGGTAGAATAACCGACGTCAACATCATTGACCAACCGACATCGGTAGGACTATCGACGTCAGTGACTGTGACAGACTGATTGCAGAGAATAGGGACGCATTATCTATATTTCTCTTTCTTAGTCTTTCACCATTTCTCTTTATATAACACTCTTTTTGTCAAATAGTGGACTGTCATCCCTTAAGGAAGTTTTTACGCTTTTGGGACCGAGCGCCTAGCTTGGCAGTCCACCATATCCTACTCTAACATTTTATGTGTTTAAGTCTTATTCTCATCTACAGGTGTTTTCCTCCATAGCCAAAGAGGAGCTCCTAAAATGCTTGGATACGGTGTGTAACTTAATCTGGGTAATGTACAAACCCCTAGCCTTTAACCTTTAGTTTCTTCTTTCTTCTGAATGTAATTAGCAAAAAAACATAGAAAAATATTCTGGCACAAGCCCCTTTGGCCTCGACATCAGTCCCTATGACGAACTACCAATATGTTGCATCTACACAAATGCAACCAAGTATGTCATACGCCCCTACCAACACCTTCCAAGTACCCTATAACTTAGGGGGTGCCTCTCCTGCCAATCCATCAGCCGATCTAATCGAGATGTTGATGGATAAGATGTCCAACCTTGAGACATCTATTTCAGGTTCGAAGAATGTTCTTTCATATGAACAAATCTATAATGAACCTATCCATCATTCGGTCCCTATTCGACCATATCCTAGCCAGTGGGAACTCCCAAAATTTACTCATTTTTAGAGTAAAGAGGACCCACAATAACATCTACAAGCGTTTAGACACGCTTCCTACCTCATAGTGCACGATGATGTGTTATTACTTCACACATTCCCCATGTCACTTTTTGGTGCCGCCCTTGATTGGTATAGCTCTATTACCAGTCATTCTCTTTTTACCTTCACTCAACTAGCTCAACTATTCCTCGACCACTTTTCAATCAACATCACTAAAAAGGTCTCCATCACAGACCTATATTCTATTAGACAATTCGACGATGAGTCAATAGCTGACTTCATTGCCCATTGGAGAGGTTTAATCAACCAACTCTCCTTTTCACTACCTCAACTTGAGATCATTGAGCTCTTTTCAAGAGCATGTGCCAAGCACATCTCATCCACTCTATGGGTTCAAACTTTCTGCACATTTGATGAAGCTTTCACCATGGCCTGAAAGCTTGAACTCCGCGCAGTCGAAGAGGATAGAGTCAAATTATATAACACAAATACTACTGCAAAATCCAATGACCATTCTTTTTCTAAACCTTCTTCTTCCAACTCCAAGTCCAAGGAATCGGCAAACGTTGTGGTCCTTAGATCATCATCTTCTACCACAACTAACCAATCTGAACCTTCCACATCACAAAACATCACAAAACAATTCCAACAACGGTATGTACAGTGTCAATACACTCCAATAAGAGAATCATACGCTTCTGTATTGGATAAATTAGTGAAGCAGGGGTTCCTCAATCTCCCTCAAATCCGACCTATCCAATTTAACCCCTCACAAGCCATCCCTACATGGTATAGGGAAAATGACTTTTGTAAATATCACCATGTCAACGGCCATGACACAAAAATTGCAAAACCTTTAAAAACATTATTCAAAACATGTTAGACAAAGGGGATCTTGTTTTGGATAATCTTAATGCGCCAGCCAACCAAAACATGGATGTCTTTAGACAACCTTTTCCTAACCATCCCCCTAGCCAGAATAATGTTCAGACCATGGCCGATGACCCTCAAGAGTGCAATATACGCACAGTCGACATGGTCTCTCCTTTTATTCCTAACCAACCTCTCCCACAATCTGAAGAGGTTAATCAACCCATTTCTCCACCACGAGTAGAAGAGCCTATTCTACCCATATCACCCCAATGACATCAAACACATCCTCTACCCATAATTCAACCTAGTGAGGAACCCGTATTACCTGTTCCTCTTGCCCCGACCTTCCCTCTTCTTCTACCATTGGAAGAAGTTACCGTTCATAACCCATGCCCTCATGTAGAAAAGGGCCATAATCCCTCTACTTCACCCTTTAGAGGAACCTTCCTCTCTTATTTGTCCTCCACCAATGGAGGATAGTCCTCCATCAACCCCATTTTTACACGTAGGAGAGTTTACTTTCACCTCTCCCATATTGGAGGATGCCTTGACGGTACCAATGTCGGTGCCCTCACCCTCATCCTTCTTATCACCAATGGAGGATCATACTTTTCATGCTCCTAGACCACACGTGGAAGGCATGATCATACCTACGCCATATCTTCTCGAAGAGCCAAATTCTCCAATTCCTTCTCCACCGAGAGAAGAACTCGCCGCCTCACCCACTCAGCTGAGGAAGATCCAATGATGGTTTTCTCTCGTCTTTGGCCCATGATCACTGCGTCCAATACATTTCCATTCTCATCATTGCCCAAATACTCCAAAAGATTGACTGCAAGACCTCACGTGATGTCACCTAAACCCTTCTCTCGATTGGCAGAAAACTTAGAATTTCTCCATTCTAGGAATTTAATACATGAGGCACTATGGGAGCGAATTAAAGATCCTTATCTTACACATTCCACTTTGCCTTATACTGCCAATCCTTCCATGACAATTCACCCCAAAGTTTCTGATGAGGATCAAGCTTCCACTTCTAAATTGTCAGAAGCTCAGCCTTCTACATCTGAACCCAAACCCTCGCAGGTGTCCACCATGCCGAAGCAGATTAGATCTCTTAGTGTTTGCCCTGCATAAAACCTTACTCACCCACAGGTGAAGGTAGACTTGAACCTCACCCCACACAATAGTGGTCCTCACACCAAACTAAAGAAGGTTGCTAAACCACGTCAGAGAACTCCTCCCCCACCTTCACCATTACCCTCTATCTTGGGTCCACATCCTTCCACTTTAAAAGGACTGCTCCCTAATCCAACACCTCATAAAAACAAATCATCTACATTACTCCCTCTACCCATCAAACACATACTTTCTCCAAAAAAGTTGACACCTCTCATTAAGACAGTGTCATCTACGCATGTGCCCACATCACCAACCAAAAAGGTGGTACAAAAAACTCCCCCTATAACTCTTAAACAGAAGTTATCAACCCCTACTGCAATAACGAGTTCAAACCCATTAGTGGGGTCCTATGCTTCACTATTATGCCAATTGTTGCAGTCTTCTAGCGTCGTTCTCCCTTTTATTAAGCCATACCAACCTCTCAGATCAAAACCATCTTGGTTCGATGACACTAAAATCTATGCGTATCATCGCACACCTGGGCATGATACTGAGCATTGTTGCACTCTTAAAGTTGTCATCTACCAACACCTAAAAAAGGGCATCCTTCTCATTAAGGACCCCTTCAACAAACTACTAACACCATCCCATGCCTCCCAAACCTCCTCACCTTCATCGGGATTCCATCATCAAAATATGGTCCCTCTACCACCTTCTCCCCCTTTATTTGAAATCAACACCATTAATGTGGCCACCAGGTCTCAAACTCTAAAGGATAAAGGAAAAGAGAAAGTTTCTATCCCTTGGACATATCCATTCGTCAAGCCTTCTCAACCACCAAAACCCAAGATTCCTATCTTGGGCACATCTCAACCAACATCTTCTAGGGCAATTCATGACTCCATGGTGAAACAACTTCACCAAACCCTTGTGAAGATGTCTTTGTATGACCTCATTCAAAGCTCTCCACAACATTGCCATGCCTTAATCAAAGCTTTACAGGTAGTGGAGGTCCAACTTGAAGACCCCTAACCATTGGCTGCTTTAGTCAAATCATTACCCACCGTTGCCTCCATCACCTTCAGTGATTCTGAGATTCCAGACTACAACCTGGAAGATTAGGATCTCGCCCTCTTAAACTAAGCCTATCAGGCAAAAGCTTCACAGGATGCATCCTCGCATCGCACTCCTTGTCTAAGAGGAGATTTAACGTCTTCTCTCTATCTCATTTATCCAACTCATTGATTATCTGCAATGGGTGTCAAACATTGTCCCTGTCACAAAAGCAACTGGGGGAATTTGAACTTATACTGACTATCACAACCTCAACCTAGCTGGCCCAAAGGATGACTTTCCTTTGCCAAGCATCGACCAAAACATGCCTACAACAAAAATCTGAAAGAGCGAGATTTCAAAATCAGAGATCTCATCCTTAAAGAAAACCAACACGTGACCAATATGGAAAGAAGTAAACGAGGCAAGTTTGCTCCTAATTGGCTTGGACCTTATATCATAACGCACAAGTATGGATCAGGGACTTATCGTCTGTCTTCTCTCGAAGGTCGGCTAGAACATGAGTCCCTTAATGCCTTACATCTGCAACCATTCTATTGTTAATCAAGTAATCAATCACTTGATGTTTAACTTGAGCTCATCCCTTGAGCAACCCCCGTCATCCTCATTCCTATTCCTATCAACCCTTTTCCCCTACAAACATTAGCGAACCCTTTTAGCATTAATGCTTTGTCCTAATAAAATGGAAACCCTTAAACTTCTATAGTCTAGTCCATGACCAAAAGTTCAGTCAACAAGACAACACATAAAATTGGGATGCCATACAAAGGTCATTAATTATAAATGTAGATTGCTCCCTTGAAGGACAGCTACATTATTGTTGTAACTAATAGACTGCTCCCTTGAAGGATAGCTATTCAAAGACATTAAAACATACAAAGTAACCTATAGACCATTCCCTTGAAGGATGGCTATGCCCAAATTTTGCTACCATAACAGCACCCTCTCAGAAGCTGCCCACATTAATCAGCTTCACATGACCACAAAATAAAATCCCCAAGTAGACTTCCCGCATTGATCAGTCTACCAAAAAAAAAAAAATTGACTGACAAACTATTAAGTCATGGACTTGTCTATAGTCGTTCTTAGGGTCACCTATAAAAGGGGCAAAGTAACCCCTACTAAAAAGGGTTACACTATCCTGACATATCACCTAATCACACCTATTACCCCAACATTCTCAAGGGACTTTGAGCTCACTTAACGTCAAGTGATTAGAGTACTTCTCTAACACTAACAAATGGTCAATGACGTAATGCATGAACGGGGCTTTTGTTTGCAACAACCCTATCTCTGCTATCATTATGGTCCTTGTCAATGAAAGAGCAACATGTCTTTCACTTCTTACATGCCAAAACATAACATCACAACCAAAACATTTTCTCACCCACTAACATATCATCATGATTTATTTAATACAAATAATAATTTGTGTTATATAAATTATCATAGCCCATTCACACTAGTTTCTATGGAAAACAATACACATGGAAACTATCAACCAAACACAATTTATGTCAAGCATATACCATCACCAATATGGAAACTTGCTGAAGCATAAATAATCTTATTTCATTTTTAGCATACACCATCACCAATATGGAAAATTGTTAGAAATGAAAAACCACATAACCTATGTTACAGCATACACCATCACACAATATGGAAAAGGTTGTAACAACATCATACACTCATTTCATTTTTAGCATACACCATCGCCAATATGGAAAATTGCTAAGGATGAAAAACCACATAACCTATGTTATAGCATACACCATCACACAATATGGAAAACGATGTAACATCATCATACACTCATCATTTCAAACATAATCCAACCAACTATCAACCTCTTTGACTCTTCTTCCCTTTTGGGGAGAACTACATTGGCCTGAGGCCCTTAAAATAAGGCCTATGTAGGTAGCACTCAGTTGACATGGAGTCTTCTAAGGTTAGCTCGGCCATTTGTTCGTTCATCTACCTGATGGACCAACCATATAACCTTTAACCATAACCTAACCTAGTCAAAACCAATCCATAACCTACCCTCTTCTTCCCTTTTGGAGAGAACTACATTGGCCTGAGGCCCTTAAAATAGGGGCTATGTAGACAGCACTCAGTTGACACAGAGTCTTCTAAGGTTAGCTCGGCCATTTATTCGTTCATCTACCTGATGGACCAACCATATAACCTTTAACCATAACCTAACCTAGTCAAAACCAATCCATAACCTACCCTCTTCTTCCCTTTTGGGGAGAACTACATTAACCTGAGGCCCTTAAAACAGGGGCTATGTAGGCAGCGCTTAGTTGACATGGGGTCTTCTGATGTTAGCTCAGCCATTCATTAGTTCATTTACCTAATGAACCAACTATCTAAACCCATCCAAAATCATGACCATACAACCAGCCTTGACACTGTAGGAGTCACCTAGACTTCTCATGGGGCACATTAGAGATCACATACATCTCTCGAACCACAACAAACAACATTTGAGATCACTTATATCTCAACCCAACTCGACAAATGACCTTGGAGATCATGACTATCTCCTCAGACCATGACCACTTTCGAGACAACTTTGCCTTGGTTATTTTGATTGCATATATGCTACCTCACGAATAGTTAGTAAATTGTACGCACCCCACATTATGCCCCTCACACGTATTATCGAATTGTGACCAAGTTGATCCCCAATATTTGTGACATTTTTGTGTTTTCCAAGAGCATTTCCTAGCCTGGATACTTGGAACACGATGACCATTGGAGCTATAGCTTTGATCGATCTAACCCAATCAGCTACAACCAAAAAGTTGGGGACCGGTTAGTTTGATTTTAGTCCTCCTCGACCATTGGAGCTACAACTTTGATCGTTTAACCCAATCAGCTATGACCAAAAAGTTGGGGACCGATTACTTTGATTTTAGTGTTCCTCGACTTTGCCTACGATAATTTGACCTACTTATCACGTGAAGTGGTATACGCACAATCTCAACTATTGCAACATTCACACTCCAACTTCACCATACCCATCCACTACCTATCGAATTGGCATCGGATTTCAGGTTCCCTTCTCTTGATTCCCGCTTTGAGGGGGAATACCTCATCTCATACCTGGGGCAACCCACATCTATTTTTGTCTTGCAATTCGTCAGGACAAACCACAAGACAAAAAGGGGCAAATGTAGACACCAATATTGTGTCGACCCCCCTTGGTCCCCTTCTAACCACTTACACACTTTATTAATTTAAAATAAATTACTTATTTTAAATTAATGGCATCACCTTAGACACCTCACCTTAGACATCTCACCTTGGACACCTCACCCTAAGACCATTTCCTACCCTATGAGTCACCCTGAGACTAGGTCATCTAAACCCTAACTACATAAGACCTATTCTCACTCCATTCCAACCTCCTAACTAACTCTTGTGCCTAATAAACTCGTATTTTGACCGTTCTCCAATGACAAATGCACTTGGCGGATGGAGAAATGGGCCAAAGAGCCCTTTTACCCATTCTCTAGCCACCAACGTCGGTCAACTCTCAGTCGACGTTGGTGGGATCGCCGATGTCGGTTATATAAACTGAGTTCTAACGTTAAGTTAGCCCCTCTAGCCCCTCGGCCTCTTTGATATCGACGCGCACACTCTGAGATGAAGCATCAGAATTCAACTATCATCCTCCAGGCTATAAAAACTCTGCAGAAGTCACTCCAGACATTGGATTGAAAATATTGTACGAGGTCTTCGACATCAGCTGCAACAGGAATAGCATCCTGACACCCTCGGGTCCTCACCAAAAAGTTAAGTATTCTTCTGGTCTCCATTTCAAAGTTCTAGAATAACTTGGTAATTAGTTTCTATTTACTATTTCTAAGTACTATTGAGAGACTAGACCCGACTTCTTTCATGGAGAGGCTGAAAAGCCTTCCCTATACCCTTATCCTCTCTTCACACCTATCCTCTACCTTTGTCCTTCCTCAGACCCTATTCACTTCCCTGCAACCCTGCATAAACCTTTAAACTCTTGGACCCTTCTGTCAACCACAAACATATTCCAAAACCCGTCCAAGGCCCATTGCCCCTACCGACATCGACAGAATAACTGACGTCAGCATCATTGACCAACCAACATCGGTAGGACTACCGACGTCGGTGACTGTGACAGACTGATTACAAAGAATAGGTACACGTTATCTATATTTTTCTTTCTTCATCTTTCACCATTTCTCTTTATACAACACTCTTTTTGTCAAATAGTGGATTGTCATCCCTTAAGGAAGTTTTTATGCTTTCGAGACCGAGCGCCTAGCTTGGTAGTCTACCATATCCTACTCTAACATTTTCTGTGTTTAAGTCTTATTCTCATCTACAGGTGTTTTCCTCCATAGCCAAAGAGGAGCTCCTACAACGCTTGGATATGGTGCGCAACTTAATCTGGGTAATGTACAAACCCCTAACCTTTAACCTTTAGTTTCTTCTTTCTTATGAATGTAATTAGCAAAAAAACGTAGAGAAATAAACATAACAATTATAATCAATTTATAATTCTTAACCTAGAAGTAACACAAATTTAAGGTTCACCACTCCACGTGGTCTAAGTTCACTAAATTAGATAAAGTACCACTGATAAGTATGACTCTAAAATGTCACAGTGGAAAGTAGAGAACTAACATCTCAACAACAAAACTCTTAAATATCTTCACATTGTAAAAATAAAACACCACTACTAAAGTTACCAAATAACTATTCACTTACCAAACTTGCAAGTGTAGTATCATAGCCTATTTCCACAATTGAAAAGAAAGATATTAACCTCTAAAATGCATCAATCATCCAATCCTACAACTTCTCTCTCAACAAGAAGTAGAAGACACTATTCCATGAACTCCAAGGAATAAGGTCAAAACAACATTGTAGAAACAAATTTTCCATTTAAGGAAACACTAAATCAACATCATGAATATATGAATTCATTCTATGGCTTATAATGATGTCAACAAAAAGTGAGAGAGTAAAAACTCACCTCTATGACCACTATGAGAGATGCCACTTCTTCCTAATCCACAGAAACAAACTCCTAACACAAATGAATTCTCAACCAAGACATCTACACTTTACTACAAGAAAATTCCCACCACACTAGGTGGTGCCAATCTAAAAAATGGTCTTATAAAATTTCCCACTCCTAGGATTTGTGTATATAATACATAAAATTGATGCATATATACTTAAGTGAGAATCACTCTATGTCTTTTATACACTCACAACACAAAACATAAATGGCAGATGTAACTTGATTAATAAGTAAAGGTGTAATCATGTTCAAGATGTTCAATCTAAGTGATCAAATTATGGTAGGGATCTCTTGTTCATAACTCATGAACTATACTATGCACTCACCTATCAAACATTGATTACAACCATTACCATTGACATACTTGATAAACCAACCCTTTAACAACTTCAAGAGAGTATGAATGCTCCCAAGGGTACACACTCATTATACCACACACATTTCTCTATTTTTCATTATGATAAACACAAGGACACAAAAATGCTAATGGACTCATTAGGTCCTAGATTTTGAGCAATAACTTTAATACCACATGTAACAACCCCATTGGGATCTAACTAGAAATGCAAGATTTTTTTATTAAATGCATTTACTATAAGTATATTTCACCATGAGAATCTAACCAATGATCATAAAAAATACTCTAAATGAGATAACTATAAATAAGCACGTGACATCTAATAGTCAATTATCACTAACAACATATGGAACACATCACAATACAAACATAGAAAGTAATTAGAAATAGTTAGCCACTGCTAGAACAATATACGGCCTCTACTATCAATCCACAATAAATAGGTAATTACAACTCTTCAAGGTAATGTTTCCAATAGTAAATACAATATACATAAATAAAATACATGGGTCCTCAGAGCATGAGCCCCATATTTTCTAGTATCTATGATAATCTCAACTGTCATCTCTAAGTAACTACTACTATGGAGAGGGAGAGAATCATCTGAGTGTTTTTTCACACCAACCACAGACCAATTATCCCCCACACTAATCTCATTAGGGAATGGCCCTCCCTTCATGAATGAGGAGATAGTGATGGCACATAAATCAAGAGAGACAAACAAGTACTCGTGTGTTGTATGTTTTTTAAAACTAAACATGTAGTATATCATGAAAAACCCATTCTATTTCAAGATATCATACAAATATGTAAATCATAATCATGAAAAGACAATGTTTCACTAAACATACTTTGGCTAGAGTTTTCAAGAAGAATAAAGTAATAATGATCTATAAATCAGTCAAAAATTATAACACCACTTGATTAGATTGCCTTCATCTGGCATTGTGATGCTAGTAAGCTAGAGAAGTCCATCTCACTTCTTACTTAGTATCAACAATGTGAGATTGGTTAATATACTATAACCAAAAGATTTATACACTTTATATCCTACTAGCAATCATATCACATAATATGCTAATCATAGTATAACCTAATAATATACATTTAT
The DNA here is from genome assembly GCA_037957365.1 of Torreya grandis. Classification (NCBI taxonomy): domain Eukaryota; kingdom Viridiplantae; phylum Streptophyta; class Pinopsida; order Cupressales; family Taxaceae; genus Torreya; species Torreya grandis. The sequence continues at coordinate 5,103,136 of JARHVA010000109.1, forward strand.
CCCATCAAACATATGAATGAATCTCACATTATTTTCTATCCCATACTAGAAATAATGACTACAATTTATACCATCTAGATAAAATACACATTTAACTGTATATTCTAATTACCATCATTAGTTTCTAAACATACTACACCCTATGATAACCCATATTATCATAGTCTAATGTTTTAATACATAACGACTAATTTTCTATAGACAATTATAATAAAGTAGTCTTAAATACATGAAAACATAAACTTCTATTAAAGTAATTAAATATAACAAAGCAAGTCACAATTCTCACGAAACATAGAGTACTCCATTTTAGCATTTATAATATTCTCAAGAGTTGTATGCATGCATTCATAAATTTCTACTAAATGTCATAAATATGTTATTCATAGTAATGACCAACACACATACATTTAATTAGTCAAACATAGGTGTGAGTCTATACATAACAATAATAATATGTACCATCTAGGTATAACATACATTTATACTTTAATACTATATGACATCTCATAATATCATAGTTCATTGTTTATGAACATAACTACACAATTACAAATAACTAGTCCTATAATTTTAAGAAACAAACGACTCATAATCATAAATAATAATTCAGCAAGTACAAGTTATACCACCCAAGTAAACCCTATGTTTAAACTGCATACTAACAATCAAAAGAACATAACTTATAGGCATACCTCACGATGCACTATCATATGATAAATATGTCTAAACACTTGTACATATTAACACTCTCATAATATGTACCACACACAAGTTTTCATTACTATAAGTATATATATAACAATAATATGTCATGTTATTTTTGAAGCATCATATAACTCACAACCTGTTAAGGTGTGGAGCTAAAAGCTTCACTAATGAGCGAATGCAAAGGTTGATGTATTACATAGTCGCTGATGTCGATTATGAATCGGTCAACATCGGTCATGTGCAGACTGACAGGGACCGACATCGGTCACCTGTGCATTCAGAAAGTCTATTTTCGTGGATGAAACGGATTGTTTGCATGATTAGTTTAGCTATTAGTTGTAAGTCCGCGTTTCTATTTTTGGCAAGACTGATTTGGACCCTTGATTAAGAGGTGTATCTAATGGTTGAGAATGCATAGCTCATGATCCCTAATCTTATATAATAGGGATAGATCTTCATAACTTGTAATACTGAGTAACAGACAATTCAAGTAGTTGAATTGTGTTTGTAATTGTGAGATAAAACTCTTGAGGGAAAGAGATCTGTACATCTGAGAGGTGTGGAAGAAAGAGAGATTTCTTCAATTGTATTTCCTACTGGAAGAGTTTAATACAAGTTTTCATTGTTTCTTGTATCTCTTGTTTTTTGTTGATTCTAGTTTCTAGTTACTTATTACTTCTGATTAATTTCGTGTTTAGTTGCTTGCACAAAAGTAATCAATTGTTCTTGTTATGATCCTGACAAGGGCCAATCGACGTCGGTCAGTGGTGGATAGATAGCAACTAACATCGATCAGGAGTCAGCCGACGTTGGTCACCTCTAGATGGACAAGGACCGACGTCGATCGCCTGTGCGGTTCCAGAACTGTTTGTTGCATGAACAGTTAGTTTATTGAACCGGTTGTTTGCATGTAAAGACTAATTTTAGTCTTGAGCCACTTGTCTAATTATTGTATGCATGGGATCTATATAATAGACCCATGGGGCTATATTTTAAGGTGTAGAACCAGAAGAGTTCTTCTGCATGGTGGAATCACAAGGGTTCTTTCATTGTATGTAAGATTAGGTTGATCTGCAGGTTGTTACAAGATCAGGGAGGAGATCTACATGTGTAAGTAAGATCTGGGATTTGCAGGTTGTTGCAAGATCAAGGAGATCTACTTGGAGTACGTTGAGTACTTGTGTACTGGTAGTATTGTTACTGACTGGTTGAGGTGAACAACTATGTGTTTGAGTTGTTTGTTGTGACCTGTATTGAGAGAAGAGAACTCTTGAGGGAAGATTACTGGTATGCCCATGAAGTGGATGAAAGAGTGTGATCTCTTTATTGTAATTTCCTTATGGATGAGTTGAATACAATTGTGTGTTGCCTCTCATATTCTGTGCTATTTTTGATTTCTAGTTACATTTTACTTCTGGTTAAATTCCGTGTTTAGTTGCTAATACAAAGGTAATCAAGTGTGCTCTTAATTCTGACAATTGGTGTCAGAGCTTTGTGAACCCAGTTCCTATCAGTTGGTATCAGAGCTTTGTGAACCCAGTTCCTATCACAACCAAGTTATACCCTATTCTCTTAATTGACTTAAAATTGTTTCTAGAGACTATTTTCTTATGGTTATAGTTTTGGTCCCTTGGACACCTTAAGATGCAATATAACCACCCATTTAACTACATGCTTAGGCATATGACCTGATACACCTATATATGTAATATTTTCATAAGGTTGCTTAAGTCCATGAATAAATATGTTTCCTATATACAAATAAATGTACAACATAATATATACCATATATAAACACACAAATGATATACAAATATTATTTCAATGGACAACTATATTCCCATGTCAAGGACTTCATGTGATTTTAACAATCTTTATACAATCTTGATCACAAAATATATTGACAATTTAATAAGGTAATAGATTCAATAACCTAATACTCCATAATTTTATCCCTACCTAAATATGTTTCCCAACTATTTATATATGTCTATAAAATTTAGAGGCATACAACCCGGTATACCCATATATGTTATATTCTCCCAATACTCATAGATTCTCCAGATAACAATGTTATTCATAAACATAAACATGTTCAAGAATATACACACATCTGTGTTTCAAAGTTGTTAATTACCTCATAAACTTAATTATATGTTGAATGAATATGATTTCTATTAACAATATGTGTCAAGTCATATAAACAAGATCCTCTACATTAGTATCTAATCACGAGGATGTAATTAACCCAGTTAATAGGATGCCCCACATATGTCTTGTAGTTTAATAACTACATTAGTAATTAGCTATGTTATGACTTAATTAGTCTAAATTATGGATATTATAGCATAGATGTTATATGAAACCCATTAGTTTTTCAAATAATTCTCTTGTATTATAACACATAAATGCCAGTTATCTAATACGTCCCAGTAAGATAACACAAATCTATATGTAAAGAAATAATGTCCCTATATCTATGTTAAGGATCATCAAAATACTACAGAAAGAAGGATTACTATTTCATACTTGTGACTATTTGCATATCTATACAGATTTATACTTATCTATTTTGTTATTCGTATGGGTCTATATCGAATTTCTAACTTAAACAATTTGGAATTTAGGAGTTATCAATTTACTATTGTAGCGATGCCATATACGGTGATGCCATATAGCCTTACCAAAATACAAAAGGCTAAAATATACAGTGATGCCATATAGCCATAGTGTAGCAAGCATGTTATAGCAGCAAAAAAACTCATTGTAGCAATACCATCTAACTCAGCTATATTAAAATTAACAATACTTCTACTATTTTTCCAGAGGGTAATCTCTCAAATGGGATGCCACTCCCAGGTAGCTCACTATTTAGCTCAACGCTACAGAATATGGCACTAGCTATAATCACTTGGCTCTATATTTATAAAATTAGACCATTATAAATCTTTTCATATCAAATAATGGTATGGTCTAAATCAATGATTTGGCATATACAAAATAATTAAGGTGCTATCTACATATTCCTTTACCAAGCAATGATTTAATAAGTAGGTATAATAACTCATTTCATATAATATAGGCTGTGTATAAACTATAGCAATGCCATTTGTATTATGGAGGCTGAGGATTAAATATATAGTTGTATAATATGACATGAAGCTATATTAATTTGTTATGGACTCGTTTAAAACTATATTCCATCATCGTGATCTGCTTAGTTGACTAGGTAGAAAAATTAAATTATTGTGTTTACCTTTACACTTCATCCTTACAAAATACACAGATATATATACATATACTAGGTTTAGGTAGCACTATAGAAAGAGAAGAATAGGTTGTTGGTATTAATACATGGTAAAGGAAAGCTCTAGAAAAGTCCTCCAATTTTATTTCTTTCTCCTAATCTGTGTTTCCTTTCTCCTTCCCTTCCTGCCTCTCCCTCTCTCTTTTTTTATTTCCTCTTATTATAATCTTATTCTTACAAAAAATTGGTTTTCCATGTAAAAATTTGTCTTCTTTATCATTTCAATTTAATATCAATCACCATAACTTAACTTATGCTTTATAAATCATGCATGTCAATCTTTATTTTTAAGGCTGAGTTAATTACTACTTAAGTCATTATAAAATGTTAATTATACCTTCAATTCTCAACATAATCTATGCATTGGACTTAGCTCTTAGTAATATTATGATAGTTAAATTTTCATCTCCAAAATAACCATGCACGTATTCTGACTTAAGGTTAATAATCATGCCCTAATCATAATAATAGGCCATGATAACAATACCTTGAGTCCTCTTTAGGTTAGGATAAATTCTTAATGAAACAACATTAATTAAGGTAATTCATATTGTAACTTAGGATTTTAACATACCTAACCAATCAAAAGGATATACTAATATTTATAAAGAGAATAACCCAAGCCATTCCATCTTTTGACCTATAAGCGTAGCATATCCAATGTTGTCATTAAAATAATGTTTAGGCCACATCTCATAACACTAAGTTGTTACCATAATGTTTGTTAATATGATAAGCATATACTAGTTGCATTGTTTTCCAATACCCTAACAATGTTGTATTAAGTCCAACTAGAGGCACTAGGTTTTTGAAGACATTACCATTAGTCTATATCCAATCAAAAGACAGCTAAAATAATACAAATACTGATTGGTTAAGCATAAACTCATCCAAACATAGTCAACATAACAATCGTAAAGAAGTCATCATACAAATCTAACTGCAAGTGGTATCATGATGTAATTACTCAATTAGATCAACCATAAGCATATATGGAAAACATAAACACTATAGAAATACACAAACATCAAACACATACTAACTAGTAAACTATTCTACTGTGGTGTGTGTTGGGTTACTAGCAATTCCTCTATCATTATGCAGTCATCCTATCTACACCATCCTCTCTGATTATGATCTCCCTCTGCCATGCTCTAAGGGAAGAATCAATCCTACATCCACCTCATGACAAGCATGTAGTTAGACCATATCAACATGATATACATACATCATACAATATAGTTGAAATAATAAATTAACATGTTTATAATGTAAACATATACACTACAACTAGCTTATAACAATGTAAACATGTAACCTAAGCAACATCCGAATGCCCCATAATAGTATATATCTCAAATCTTAGTAAAAAATAGTCAAATCTAAATTTGTCAAATATAAATATCCATGGATAATCAAATAGTTTGCTTAGTGTGGAAATTAGGATGTAATAAAAGCATTGAAATCAGGACAGAAGAATTGATGCTAGTATCCTAGCTAACATTGTCAAGATCCCTACTCCTTAAGAGTAAACTTGATTACCTTCGTATAAGCAACTAAACACGAAATTTAACCAGAAGTAATATGTAACTAGAAATCAGAAACAACACAAAATATGAGAGACAATACAATCTTGTATTTATACTCATCTAGAAGGAAATACAATGAAGAAATTACACTCTTCCCACACCTCTTGGGCATACCAGTAATTCTCCCTCAAGAGTTCTCTCTCTCAATTACAAACACAATCAACTCAATAACCGAGTTGGTGTTTCAACCAGTCAGTAACAATACTGCCAGTACCACCGAGTACACCACGTACTCCAAGTAGATCTCCCTGATCTTACTTCTTGTTGTGTTGCAGATCTCCTTTGACCTTGCTACCCCGCAGATCTCCTTTTGACCTTGCACACACACACACCTGCAGATCAACTGACCTTACTTACCATGTAGATCTTCTTCCTGATCTTGCACACCTGCAGATCAACCTGGTCTTGCACACCTGCAAACCTAGATCTTACACACCTCGAAGAACCCTTGTCCTTGCCTTTGCAAGTCCTTATGATTCTACAATCTTACAATACAGCCCCATGGGTCTCTTAAATAGATCCCATACAAATAATAATTAGACTTTCCAATTGCAATAATTAAAAATGCAGACTCAAGACTAAAATTAGTCTTTTACATGCAAATTGACTGTCTGTCTAAAATTAGACCAGTTCTGGAAGCGCATGCAAACGCACGCACACACAGGTTACCGATGTCAGTTCTTGTCTGACCGATGTCGGCCGACCCATAATCGACATCGGTTATTACAAACACTGAAGATGACCGACATCGATTGGCCTACCGATGTCGGTTGCCCTGTAACTTAGCAACCTCCTCCATTTGCATCAGTGAAGCTTTTAGCTCCACAACTTAATAATCTCCCACTTGGAGATAAATAGTTGCACCTGTACCTGTACATCGTCTAATTTTATTTCCTAGTTTGTATCCCTCTTCAAGTTCAATCTTGAAGACCAACCACCATAGTGAACCCTATGGTGCTACTCCTGTCATCCAAGTCACCTGCCATATCCGAATTTACATACCCATGTAGAGAAGTGCTTGACCCTACATAGCATGTATACCTATTGCTGGTCCCTCTCAGATACATAGGAACCCACTAAACTGCTTTCCAGTGCTCCTTTCCCGAATTGGCCACAAACTTGCTGACAACTCCCACTGCTTGGGTAATCTCAGGTCTAGTACTCATGTACTCAACCTCATCATCTGATTTGGACACTATCTGTGAACTGTCCATCCATAGGTGTGCTAGCCGATTCTGCATCCTACATCTTGAACCTCTCCACTACCTTATTCACATAATCATCCTGAGACAACATCAACCTGTGATCTTCCCTGTCTCTAGGAATACTCATGCCAAGGATTTTTGGTCCTCCTAAGTCCTTCTTGGCACACCTCTGAACTAATTTTACCCTTAACTCAGTAAATCCCTGCATGTATGAACCTACAACAAGCATATCATCCACATACTGTAACAGGATAATGTCGCGACCATTATCCAACCTGCTAAAATAAACACAATGGTTACATTGACATTGAATAAAGCCATGCTTTATCATACACCTGTCAACCCTGTACCACTGTCCTGGAGCTTGCTCAAGACCATATAACCTGGCCTTCTGTCTCACGTGTCCATTCTCTCCTTTCTTTAACCTAGGAATCCATTCATCTTTCAGTGCTTTCTTTTCGGCTGGCTACACTACCAAATCTCCCATTTGGTTATTTCCCAAGGAATCAATCTCCTCATTCATGCCATGCTCCCACTATTTCCTAGATTCTACCTGCATTGCTTCTTCAAAACTTCTTGGTTCTTGACCATCAGTGAGCAACAAGTTCAAGTAGTATAAAGAAGGCGAATAACGAATTTGAGGCTTACTTACACTTTTAGTCCTCCACATGGGCATTTGAGACTCCTTGATAGCTTGTTGTCCACCCAAAATCCATTCTCTGGTTGACCCTAGTCTGCATCCGACTGATGTCGATTCCACTTGATCACCGATGTCGATTCCCTGACCAACATCGATGTCCACCTAGTCACCGACATTGGTTCCCTGACTAATGTCGATCTCCACCTGCCCGACACCACCGACTCTGGTCTGCACATGATCGATGTCGGTACCTACCTATTCGACGTCAGTTCTCACCTGACCAATGATGGTAACTGTGTTTTCTTGTGAGTGATGACTTTTACCTGCGAGCTCACATTGGATCATAACCCTGTCCAAACTGCCCTACTCAAAATTATTCAGCCCCTTGAGTTGATCTCTGTCCATTATCTTCTCCATAAAAACCAATGCTTTCCAGTTCTTAAGTTTGTCAAAGACATCAGACTTCCTTTTAAGAACACGCATCCCCTTCTTATTCATGTGGCCAAGCCTATAGAGCCACATCTTCGCATCTACATCTGAAGTAGATAAACCAGAAGGAGAATCAGTAATACAAGTAGATAGATAAAGAGTACCTACTTTCTTATCACATGCTAATTCAAGTGCACCCTTGGAAACTTTCTAAGATTCCGCTGTGAGAGTAACTGTGCAACCCTCATCACCCAACTTTCCTGTAGAAATTAGACTCCTCTTCAGGACTGGGACATGCATGACCTTCTTCAACACCCATGTGTTGCCCGTCTGCAATTTCAGCCACACTTCCCCTTTGCCAACAATTTGACAAGGCTCACCAACCCCTAAATAAATCTTTCCAAAGTCTCCAGGGACATAATCATAGAAAAATACTCTATTTGAGGTTGCATGGAAAGAGGCAACATAATCTAAAACCCAAGAGTCTACTTTATCTAAGGAATATACAAGAGCATCCTGTGCAACAATACCTGCAACATTTGCTTCTTCATTTCCTTCATGTTGATCTTCTACCAACCAACAATCTTTCTTTACCTGCCCTTTCTTTCCATAATTCCGTACTTGATCATTCTTGCCATTGAGTTCCTCCATTCTTAGTGTACTTTCTTCTGCCATTACTTTACTCCCACTCAATCAGAAACCCCTGAGAGTGACTTGTAATCAACAAACACTTAACATGCTCTAACCACCTGTTAGTGTACCTAACCAAGCTCTGATACCAATTGTCAGGATCCCTACTCCTTAAGAGTACACTTGATTACCTTTGTATAAGCAACTAAACATGAAATTTAACCAAAAGTAATATGTAACTAGAAATCAGAAATAGCATAGAATATGAGACACAATACAATCTTGTATCTATACTCATCTAGAAGGAAATACAATGAAGATATTACACTCTTCCCACACCTCTTGGGCATACCAGTAATTCTCCCTCAAGATTTCTCTCTCTCAATTACAAACACAATCAACTCAATAACCGAGTTGGTGTTTCAACCAGTCACTAACAATACTACCAGTACCACCGAGTACACCATGTACTCTAAGTAGATCTCCCTGATCTTGCTCCTTGTTGTGTTGTAGATCTCCTTTGACCTTGATACCCCACAGATCTCCTTTTGACCTTGCACACACACACACTTGTAGATCAACTGACCTTACTTACCATGTAGATCTTCTTCCTGATGTTGCACACCTACAGATCAACCTGGTCTTGCACACCTGCAAACCTAGATCTTACACACCTAGAAGAACCATTGTCCTTGCCTTTGCAAGTCCTTATGATTCTACAATCTTACAATACAGCCCCATGGGTCTCTTAAATAGATCCCATACAAACAATAATTAGACTTTCCAATTACAATAATTAGAAACGCAGACTCAAGACTAAAATTAGTCTTTTACATGCAAACTGACTGTCCGTCTAAAATTAGACCAGTTTTAGAAGCGCATGCAAATGCACGCACACACAGGTTGCCGATGTCGGTTCCTGTCTGACCGATGTCGACCGACCCATAACCGACATCGATTACTGCGAACACTGAAGATGACCGACGTCAGTTGCTCTGCAACTCAGCAACCTCCTCCATTTGCATCAGTGAAGCTTTTAGCTCCACAACTTAACAAACATAAAGCTAATTTATAGAATCTGATGAATCAAGCTAAATTATCAGACTATCTTCTTTTCTACTTATGCTTGTCAGATATGCCTGTGCATCATTGTATAAACTAAGTGTTATTTATCCTTCACATTGCTACTTTTAGAATATTGTTTGGCATTGTACTTCTCTATATTTAGCATATTTTCAAATTCAATATATTTATCATATTATTATAAATATAAATTATTTAATTGGATTGCTTTTAGAATAGCTTATTCTAAAATTGATTAGGTTATTCTGCCAAACCTTAACACAAAAAGGGTTAAATTGTTCCCTATCTAAATTTAGCATATAGTATATGAGGTTATGGGGTACATAATTGTGTTTTAAGTACGAGGCACCCATACTCTACTCCCTACAAAATTTAAACTTGAGACCTCTCTTATAAGAGGATAATTTCTTCACCATTAAGCCAACATATTAATACTAAACTTTGCCTATCATGTAAATTTTTAAATGGCAGTAATTTATGTAACATGGTCATTCCTATCGTAATATAAGTTATAGTAGAGAAGGAAACATAAAAGACAATATATATTTGCTATATTATTTTTTAAATTTTTATGGTCAACCCAATTTTTTGGTTGATAATTAAAATTTTTATTAATATCAGAAAAACCAAGAAGGCAACTTATAAAGACAACAAGAAGCTAGCTTTTATAAAAAGCTAACTTGCTAAATTCCACCTCAAAAATCTAGCCTAATCATACTTTCTGAAAAAAAAAAAAAAACAAAAAAAACATTCTTTTAGCAAATTCAAGGAAGTTGCAAACAAGTTTATCTTTTAGGCAAGCTTTCTAATAAGGACTTGCATGCATGATGTATGTAATCCCATGTAACTTGTTTATAAATATGTGAATTCTTTTTTTATAATTTATTATAATTCTTTCATCTCCTTATTCCTAGAGATATTTTTCATGTTTCCTTTCTTATCTTTTGAGTGGGATTGAAGCCCAAAGTTCACTAGCTAGTCCGTTACTTGATTTCCTTCTCTAAAGGTATGCATATTCACTCCCTTAAATAGTTTCAAAGTTTTTCTACTTCTTAAATTATCCATTTAATTCTCCAATTAAAGTTTTTGTCATTATCCATGACTCTAATGACCATGAATGAATCCCCTTCTATCGTGATGTTCTTAATCTTTTCTTCTGAACCCAACTTCATCCCTAGAATAAGGCCCTCATCTTTCACTATATTATTTATGTTTATTATGGTATAAATGGTTATATATGATATCACTTGACCCTTATAATTTATTATAAATGCCCTTGTGCCTAACTCCTCCAAGTTGTGTTTCGATGCCCCATCAAAATTCACTTTATACCACCCCTATTCTGGGAGTTCCCATTTGACATTTTTTAATTATTGTTTCTTTTACCTAATATTTGCTTGGTTTCATAGCTTCATAGATATTTCTGATTGTTCCTTAGTTTTGAAGGATATTAATTTCCTTTAGATTGGCCTCCTTGTTCTTCAACTACTTTGAGGGGAGGGCAATCTGACTAATACAAACTTCTAGTTTTGTCCAAACTTTCTCTGGGGGTTTGTGCCTACCATTGTTCTCAAAGATTTTGACATTCCATTCAATCCAGACTTTCCATGTTAGAGGACTTAGACCCATTTCCCACATTTCCTTTAAAAATTTTAGCTTCTTATTACACTGCTAAGCTATAAAGTGATTTGGGAGATTATAGTTCAGAGTCCAATTCAAGTTATACTTATTTAAAAACTTGTTCCAAAGCCCCAAGGTATAATTATAGTGAAGAATAAGGTGCTCAAACTCTCTTCATTGTTGTAACATAAAACACATCATGACGGTCCTTGGAATCATTTATTTTTGAGATTTTATCTTGTTAGAATCTTTTCTGTAGAGCCAAGCATAGAAAGGCTTTTGCTTTTGTCCATGCTTTTGAACTCTAAATTCTATTCCATTCAAATTTTTCTAAGCCACTAGGTAGGTTGTTATCTGGTCTTTGTATACTTCTTTTATTAAGTAGGCCCCTGTACCCTTTTTGTTCTAGTTCAATGAGTATTTTTTCTAGCTCTAGGGAACTTGAAAGCCTTATAAGATGTCATTAAAAATATTTTGGGCTTCATTTTGTGTTTCATCAACCTTTTAGAAAATTTTCCAAGTGAATATTTTATGTTGTTGCTCTTTGTTTTTGGTCTAATAATCTTTCACGTTGTGTCCCTATTGCCTTATACTTTCTTCCCTAATACCATCTAAGCTTGTTTCTAGTCTCAAGGGCTTTTGAGTGATCCATCTGTCCTCCCAAAAGTCTATTATTTCCCCATTTCATACATTATAGAATAGTATTTTTAGAATAATCCCTCTTGCTTCCTTTATACTATTCCAAATAGTGGATCCAACTAGGATCTCCTTTGCCATAAAGATTCTTTCTGGGTTCCTCTCATCAAGGTATTTTTATCTTAGCAAGTCACTCCATCTTGAAAAGGGATTAGCTCCCATTCTATAGACTAATTTGGCTACGAGGTCTAGGTTAACCGTGTTAAGGTTCCTTATTCCTAACCCCTTATGTGATTGGTTTGCATATTTTATCCCAGGTGAGAAGAGGTAATTTGGCCTTGTCAATTATTCCTTGAAAGAGAAAGTTTCTAAGAATTATATTCGTCTCGCTTAGGGAGCCTTCAAGAGAGAGAACCAATAGATTGTTGTGGTTTTCAAGACTATCTTTATGAGTATGATACATCCTGCATATGTCAAGTGTTTGCCTTTCTAGATGCTTAGCTTACTCTTCATTTTTGTAGTGACTTTGTTCCATAGCTTCTTATTTCCATTGCCTTTAAAGAGTGGGAATCTTATATAGTTATTTGGGAAAGATGCCTTTTCAAAGCCCAAGACCTTGGTGAGGAAGGATCACAGATTAGGGGAAACATTGATAAAAAAGACATTGGATTTTCTTCTATTTATTGATTAACTCAATGTTTTTTCATAGATTCATAATATATCCCTTATTTTTCTGACCTCTTATTGAGTTGGGTTAGCAACAAGCATAGTATCATCCATAAATTGGAGATGAGAGTGGGCAGTTTCTCTAGTTGTCACTTGCAACACTTTTATCTTATTTTTATCTCTTAGGGATTTTATCTATCTTCATAGGGCCTTTTCCATCAGGATGAATAAATAGGGGGTGATAAGATCCCCTTGTTTGAGCCCCCTTAATGAGGAGAAATACCCTTCTGGGGATCCATTGATCATCACTGAGAACTTGGATGAGGAATACCAACTCTAAATCCATCTTCTCCATTCTAGACTAAACCCAAACTTTTAGAGCACTCTATTCAGAAGGGACCAATTAACTTTATCACAAGCCTTAAATATGTCTAGTTTAATCAACATTCATTACCTCTTACTAGCACAAAGGGAATAGATGATTTTGTGGGTAATGATGATATCATTTGTGATTTGTCTTCCCTTGACGAAACCCTCTTGTTCCTCAAAGATAAGTTTTGGAAGGATTCTTTGTAGCTGGTTATCAATGATTTTTAAAATGATCTTATAGATGGTATTACATAGAGAAATAGGGTAGAAGTCCTCTAGTGTTTTGCTTTCTGATTTTTTAGGGATGAGAATGAGGAATGTGGAGTTAAATGCTTTCAACATTCCTTGAGACTCCTTAGATTCCTGTGCCACTTCCCTAATTTATTCCCTTATGAGATCTCAATAGTGTTGAAAGAAGAGAGCAAGGAACCCATCCGGGCCTAGAGAATGGTCTCCTGCCATCTCAAAGATCACTATCTTGGTTTCTTCAAGAGTATCCTCCATCAGGCTTTGACTATCTAAGTGACTATTTGAGGGATTTGCATCCAAAAGGCTTCTTGGTCTTATTGATTCCCTCTGCCATCCTGCTTTAACATGTCTTCCTAGTACCTCACTAGGTATTCTTTGATTTCCATGGGATCTTCCACACTAGTACCTTCTAAAGTTTTTAATTTCCAAATGTAGTTTTTATCTTCTGATTCTACACAATAAGTGGAAGAACTTGGTGTTATGATCCCCCTCCTTTAGCCATCTTAACCTAGATTATTATTTCAAGTAGATTTTTTTCCTTTTTGGAGGAATCTTCCAGCTTCTTTGTTATCTCCTCCTCTTCCTCTAGTAGATCTCTAGAGTTGTGCGCTTCCATTCTCATTTCTTAGATCTCTCTATTTCTTTTTTCTAACACTTTAAAAACCTAGAAGATGTTTCTGAATATGAGTTGACTCCATCTTTTCAAGGCATTTTTGAACTCTCTCAATTTATGAGAAAATAGATACATCTTAGTCCCATATCTGTTCTTCATGGCTTTCCATTGTTGAGTCACAAAATCATCTAAGTCTAGATGCTCCAGCCACATCTTCTCAAACCCAAAGGGAGATATTAATGGTTGTTCATCTTGCATAAGATGAAGGGATATTAGCTAATGATCTGAGCCAAAGTCTAGATGTTCCAGCCACATCATCTCAAACTTAAAGGGAACTCCTACTAGTTACTCATCTTGCATAAGATGAAGGGATATCAACCAATGATCTAATCCAAAAGTCTTGATCACCTCAATTTATAGGATATTATTATTCTCGATCCAATTTCATGAGACCAAAAATCTATCAAGTCATTCTAGAATCAGGCCTTTTCCCAACTTTTTGTTACTCCAAGTGAACTGTCCTTGTTTAGTCTTGAGATCACATAATTCTACCATCTCCATGAAGTTGTATAAAGTTAGGCAATTCTTATATCTCACTTTCCTTCCCTTATTCTCTAAGGTATCCATTCTAACATTGAAGTCCCCCCCAATGATTCAAAGAGTGTTCTATTCAGATTTAATTTTGGCCTCCAACTACTCCCAAGATAGTTCTCTTTCTTTCTTATTATGAGAACTATAAATGTTTGCTAGGAAAAAAAGTGAGATATGATCTTAGAGATACTACTTTATAGATTAATAATTGGTTCTAGGACTTGATGATGTCTAGACTAAATGAGTTTGGGTCCCATAGGATAGCCATGCCTCTTGTCATACCTATGGCATCACTCCCTACCATTTCTATTTTGAGACTTCTTGATATACCCTTACTATGATCTAACAACTTTTCCAACTACATTTATTGGAACATAGCCACTTATGGGTTATGTTGCTTTATAAGTTCCTTCAATGTTCTCCCTATTTATGGGGCATTAAGACCCCTTTATATTCCATGAGATGATCTACATCAAGGAGGAATTTTTTTCTTGGTGCTTGCCAAGAGGGTATCTACATGCGGCTAAGTCCCTACCCCAATAGCATCCATAGCTTCTTTGTGCCTCTTCTTATTTTTGCTCAATCTCCCTTTCCTCCTCTTTCTGACATTTCCTTTATAGCTAAGATTTAGAGTTTGCATGATTCTCATGCTATCCTCATCCACTTATGAATCTTATTCATCTTCCTTATCCAAGATTGTCCAATTTTATTTTGTTTCAGGCCTTCTACTATGTTATTTCCTTTTATTTGCTTACCTTGTGACCATTTCATCTTCTACTTGTCTGAGTTTCCTATACCTAGTTCTTTGAGTAGATTCTCCAGATCCTCTTTAAATCCATAATCTATTGTGATGTTTTCCATATCCACATTGTTGTGTTTATCTTGGGGTTGAGTATTTGGAACATATTTTATTCCTTTCATTGGGGTGGATTTTCTGTTGGCTCCTTTTTTTCTTTCTTTTGGCATGTATTTTTTGATTATTTTATTCTTATTCTCAATAGTATATTTTTTTTGGATTGACAAATCCCTTTGAATCTTTCTCTATTGTTTCAGGAGATTTATCTGTGATGCTACTTTTCTATAGTATTGGGCATTCTCTAATCAGATGCCCATATTCATGACAACTTTTGCAATAGAATCAGATGCTCTCATAGTTTGGATCTTGAATCCACTCCATATCCCCTGCTTTCAGAGTGATGTCCTTTGGTAAGGGTTATGTGAGATCCAACTCCATAAAAATTCTAACATAGTTGGATAGGCCTTTTCCATGACAGGGTTTTGATATATATATAGGTTTACCAATAATTTCAAAGACATACCTAGACTAAAATTCTTGCATAAGAGGGTACATTTGAATCCAAATAGGTGCCGTATTTGGAAGTTCTTCTATTGGCCTAAAAGTTGTGTGCTAGTGCTTCATGAATAGTACTACATTTTTAAAGAAGTATGGCCTTCCTCCAAACACCTTATCTCTATCAATTCATTGGAAGATATTCCTATGAAGTACCCTTTGGCACAGGCTTTGAGCTCATACTCTCCATTTATCTTCTAGTTCCTTTTGGTCCATGCATGCAGTTCTTGCAGAGAAAGTTGTGCTTCCATGAACTTATAGTTTAGGGTCCTGTCATGCAAACCTTCTATATTCTTTCTAATTTATGTCAGGTCTAGCATGGCTATCGGGTTCTCTTTAGCCACTTGTATGCATGATCTTTTACACCATTTATCGGATCATGTAGCTTCTTCTTGCTAGTCGCTTTCATCGAGGCATTAATCTCCTCCTCAGAGACTGAGGTTGATGCTCTGACCACCATTTACTTAAACAATGTTTTTTGGGAGGGAATAAATCCCCCCTAAAGGATTCACCTTGTATCCCTCCAATATGTCTGGATCAATTTACAAGAAAAATCTAAGAAAGAAAGCTTCAAACCTTAGCAGAACTCATTCTCATGTTTTTCATTTAGTCTCCCCCACACGAATATGTCTTATTGAATCCTTAGTTGATCTACCCATAATTTCACCTTGTATTTAATATAGTTTAAAAAAATGATTGTATTTTACAATAAAAGAGTGTAATCATGGTCATATAACCATTGGATTTAATGTCTAGTATAAAGGATAGTGAATGAGGTATTATCACACCTAAGGAATAAATTTGACAGTTGACCCTCCCTCACAATTTTTTTTATGTGGATATTTATTCAACATTGCCCTTCAGCTAATAATCATGCTGATAAGCACTTTACAATGGTAATAAGGGAGTGTAATGGAGTGTGTTATTAATAATTATGTTATATCTTAAATTTGACGTCTGTTTAATTGTCATAGGGAAATTTCAACCTTAAATTTGATGTTCATTTAACCATCACTTATATGTTTTTTTTTTGTTTAGAGAAGTCAATCTAAAAATAATATCTTATCAAAAGGGTTGTAGTCCTACTGGTGAGGACAATGGTTACTTATATTCATCCACCAAAGTATAAATCCCTCTAGATACTCGACACAGAGTCAAATGATCACAACCAAGATCGTGTCCTGGGTGATTTTGACGGTGTGGATGCCCCTTACACGTGGCTGCTTAGCCAAAGGAGCTCACTAATTCAGATGTATGCTTACTTAGTATTGTAAATCTACTATATATTTATTTATGAAATATGGACAAAGATGTCGACATTCTATATAATTTAGTGATTCCATGTAGTGCCTCTATGCGCGCGCGCACACACACACACACACACACACACACACACACACACACACACACACACACACATAGATATTGGACACATAATGGAGTTTGAAGCCCCCTCATTTTTTTAGAAAGTTTTTTTCGACCTTGCCACTATATTCCATTGTGTGTCCTCTATATATATTGGACACACAATGGAGTTTGAAGCCCCCTCTTTTTAGTAGAAAGTTTTTTTTGACCTTGACACAATGGTGTAGATAGTTTGATGTCATTTGTCACTAGTCAATACGAAATTAGAAAAGAAAGTAATGAAAATATTAAGCTGTAGGGTATAACTCACTTGGTTTTGGCTGCGTGTAGAGGTAGCTTCGGTCATGGGTTCGACTCTTGACTTACCTCGTAGTGTGGGGTGAGGGCCCATGTCACACTGCGTAAAGGTTATAAGGGGCTTGCCTTGTGTTAAAGCAGTCAACTCTAGGTGTTAAGTTAGATGCCTCAATTTCTCTCTGGTAAAATGAAAAAGAAGAGAGTAATAGAATTATTAATCAATGTGATATGTAAAAAATTCAAAATGAGAACTTTGAGATTGATAACCCTCCGCATATTTCAAATTTATGTATTTAAGATATCTATAATAATATAATTCACAATATAAGAATGAAATATTAGAAACAATATATATATTATAAGTTTTTACATTTTTGAGGTGTAAAATTTAACCTTACATTTAATATGTTATCCTAAAAAAATTGATTGTATTTTATGATGAAAAAACATAAATATAATTATAGTAAAAGAAGAAAATATTAGAAAAAACTATATAAAATAAAAATTACATTTTTTAAACTCTGATATAAAATTTACACATTACATTTATTTCCTAAAAATATAGATTATATTTTACGATAAAAAATATAAATATAACTATATGACCATTAAAATTATCCATTAAAATACAAACCCTAAAATTAATCTAATTAAAAAAAAGAAAAATGAAATTAGATTAGAATTTCACATGTAAGAAAATGAATATCATCTCTCCGAATTGAAATATGTATCATTCACTCAAAAAAAATAAAATAAAATAAAATAAACACTCAAAGAAATTAAAAAATATTTATATTTATTTTTTTCTTATAACACAACCAATCTTTTTTTAAAACTAAAAGAGGGGTAAAAATATTATTAAATACGAGAAAAATTACACAGCATTATCTTGGTCAACAAGTTGACCCAGCTTCTTAGATAACTCAGGGGGTAGCATCCTGTGATCCGAGACGTTCCAAAGCGGCCCATGCTCAGAGGTCCATTTGGCCAGACAGTCAGCTACCCCGTTCCATTCTCGGGGTATATACAAAAAAGTAATGGATTCTAGAGAAGTACAGAGCTGAAGTACCTGTTGCACCACTCTAGCCAAATGCCAATCACTCGTCTCAAAATTTCATTTATTCAAAAGATTCACCACCACCTGCGAGTCAGATTCACAAATAATTCGTTGCCAGCGAAAATAGCAACACTGTTGGATGGCAATCAGGATTGCAAGAGCTTCCATGATGTTGTTCGTATGAGAGCCCTTGTGAATGGAGAATAAAAACTTCACCTTACCCGAGCTGTCCCTTCCAACCCCTCCGACTCCTGTCGGACCAGGATTTCCTAAAGAAGATCCGTCTGTATTTACCTTGAGGATGCTAGCCTCAAGGGGCGTCCACTATCCCTTCTTGTTGACTGGGCACAGCTGTTTACTCTGCCCACGTGCAGGGGTGTCAGGGGAGTAAAAAATGTGGCCTGGGAGCGTAGCAGCTAGGCGCTTAAGGATCCCAGCATCGGCCTCTCCCAAATCTGTGAGCCCCTCACACTTGGCAAGAATAGTTTCAACGATGGACCTTGCAATTTTTCCCCACAAGATGCTGGAGTCTATATTGATCTCCTAGAAAATGCGCCTATTCCTTTCCAGCCATGTATTCCATAGAATGGACGAAGGACCAATTCGCCAAGCCACCTGAAGGCCCAAGACCCGAGAGGGAGGGTACCCCAATTGGTTCCAAAATTCGGACAAAGTATCCACATGCCAACACGGACAGGCCCACACATCCCACCATAGATGCCAAATTTGTCTAACTAGCGGACACTGGAAGAAGAGGTGGGAGATGGTTTCTTCATTGCTATGCCAAAGGACACACATAGAAGGTCCCTGGAAGCCCCGCTTGCAAAGGTTGTCCCACGTAAGACACCTATTGTTCACCAAAACCCAAAGGAAGAAGTTGCATTTAGGCCAAGAACAGCTATTCCAAACTTTCTTCCACCAGTTGACTACCACTTCGCCAAAAAGTTGCTTAGTCAAATTAAGGTATTCGAAAGAAACAAAATAATTCTCAGAGGGGTCTCCACCCCAAGCCAAAATATCACGCTCCTGCAAGTGACTACATTCCCGAGACGCCAAGATCTGGGCCAGCTCCAGTCGCTCCGCCAAGTGGCCACCCGACGGGCAGTCCGAAGAGTGCTTCTATCGAAATCCCACTATTGTTCCCATCCTGATGGCCTCCTTATAATGACCAACCGTATCCCAACCAACAGCGAGCAGAGAATCACATAATGGCTGCAAATGTGGGTGAGAGGATAACAGGGGGGAACCCGTCCCAGGAGTCACTCCAGAAGAGGGCATTCGATCCTCTATTACAGATCCAAAATAGGTTGCGCTTCACTAGATTTGCTCCCCGCTTAAGGGTGTCCCACACCATCGACCCTCTTCCCTCCAGGGGAAGTCTTGGGATCTAAGCCGGATCAACTCCCAGGTAATACTTGAAAGCTAGGATACAAGCCCAAAGGTGAGCTGGATTGGCACACGAGCGCCAGTAGAGCTTGGCAGCTAAAGCTTGGCTGCTCAAAATTGCCGAGCACAGCCCAAGACCGCTGGCCTTTTTAGGCTGACAGACCATATCCCAATTAATCAGATTCCATTTGGATTTTTGCAGATTGCTGCTCCATAAGAATTGGTGAGAGAGAACATCAAATTCTTTTAGGAAGTACATCGGGGTAGCCTGTGCCATACTGTGATAGATGGGGAGGGCTTGAATCACCGCTTGCAGAAGAGTCACCCTACCCGCTGTAGAGAGCCACCTGTGAGTCCAATGGTTAACTTTTTGCCTTAGTCTATCTAGCACGTTTTGCCAGAAGAGCCTTGGCTGCCTTCCCACCGCAATCGGGATTCCTAAGTAGGTGAGTGGAAGAGACTGACTCTGGAACCTCAAAATAGCCATGATCTTCCGCTGAATAGGCTCAGGAGTGTTGAAAAAAATAATGGAGGATTTGTGATCATTTATTTTCTACCCAGAGGCAGCCAAATAAGTGTCCAGGGTAAGCTGAAAAGCTTTGGCCTCCCGAATCCAGGCTCTCCTCGCCAAGGAAGTGTCATCCACAAACTGAAGGTGGGACAAAGAGGTTAATCCATTCCCCAGCGCCATCCCTGAGGCATACGCTAAGAAACTCGTAGCTTAATAAGGCGCCCAAGCCCCTCTGCCAGGATAATAAACAAATATGGGGAGAGTGGGTCTCCTTGTCGGAGCCCTCTAGAAGCTCCAAACAGTTCTGAAGGCGCTCCATTAACCAGAACCGAGAAGGAAGGAGTCGTCACACAGCTGAGTACCCATCGGATCCATTCCTGGTTGAAGCCAAAAGCCAAAAGAATTTTCTGCAAGAATCTCCAACTGACCCTGTCATAGGCTTTCACCATATCAAGCTTGATAAACATTGCCCTCTCCTGGGAAGTGCTCATGGAGTGAATGGCTTCAGAGGCAATGACCACCCCATCCAAGATTTGCCTGCTCGCAACAAAGCCCCCTTGCTCCTCAGAGATAAGCATGGGGAGGCAAGCTTTAAGCCGTTCTGCAATTAGCTTCGTGATAATCTTGTAAATCACGTTACAAAGGGCAATGGGTCTAAAACCTTCAAGCTGATTTGCCTGCTCTCTCTTCGGGATAAGCATCAGAAATGTAGCATTCAAAGCCCGTAGCATTTCTTTGTTGGAATAGGATTCCTAGACCACTTCCAGAAGATCTTGATTAATGACATCCCAGAATTCCTGGAAGAATTCAGCAGGGAATCTGTCTGGGCCTAGAGCTTTGCCTTTGTTCATGCCGAAAACCACCCCCTCCAATTCAATCCTGCTAATAGGCCTCATAAGGGAGTCATTCATTGCCCAAGTTACCACAGGGGGAATGCAGGATAAAACCGTCCCTTCTGCTAACTCATCAGGTAGGGTGTCCTTTGAGAACAAAGCAGAGTATAACCGGATAGCTTCTCTGGATATGTCATGAGAGGAAGTCAGGCACCTACCATCCGAAGTCATCAGGGATGAGATGAAACTTTTGTTTCGTCGATTCTGCATGGAGTTATGGAAAAAATCCGTGTTCTTGTCCCCCTCCTGGAGCCAATCCACACGAGCCTTCTGTTTCCAAAAAATTTCTTCCCGAAGCTCCCATTCCCCTAGATCCGTAGAAGCTTGTAACTCCACCGCTCGGAGGTCTTCAGACAAGCCGAGGTCACGGATTTGCCTGGTGATAACGTCCAACCTATCCTGCGCTCTCTTCTTCATGGTATGGAGGTTTCCAAAGCAGTGGCTGTTCCAAAACTGCAATTTTCTTTTAACATGCTGAAGCTTCTTAGAAAAGGAATACATAGCTGTGCCATAATTCGGACCACCATGCCTCCACCAATGAGCCATTAGTGCATGAAGGGATGGCTCCCGCAGCCACATTAACTGAAACTTGAAGGGGGGCTTCTTAGGAGCAACAATATGGCACAAAGAGAGTTTAATAGGCCAATGGTCAGACCCCCTCCAGTCCAGAATTTCAGAAGAAAGAGAAATGGATCTAGATTGCCAAAAACAAGAGACCAAAAACCTGTCCAGGCGTTCTGAAATAGCCTCATCTCCAATCCTTCTGTTATTCCATGTGAATATACCTCTAAGGGGTTTAACATCTGAAAGATGTAAAGCATCAATGTTTTGTCGAAGAAGCTCCGAAGAAGGTCCCGCCGAGCAACTCCTCCTCCAAGCTGAGAATAGCATTGAAGTCTCCCGCAACAATCCAGGGCAGAAAAGGATGGCAGCACCTGACATACCGAATGTGGTCCCATAGCCTAATCTGACCTGGAAGATCAATCGAAGCATACACATTTGTGACCAATATCTGTTCACCAGACTCCAGAGATGAAGCAACCATTGAGAGGCCCGAGGTACAGGACAACTAATGGATTGGTGCTACTTTCCTAAGATCCCAGCAAATAGCAAGACCACCAGCTGTCCCCAGGGCGCCAACACCCTAGCATTGCCCTAGTCGCCAAATATAAGACCAGCAAGTGAATAAGGAGTCCACCGAAAGTTTGGTCTCCTGGATACACAGAATATTTGGATAATGGTCTCTCACCAACTTATGAATAGCCTTTTGTTTGGGGATGCTATTCAACCCCCTCACATTCCATGATAGAATAATCATTGGGTAAATTGAGGGAAGTGTTCGTCCAAGGTCTTCACCATCCCCGATTCTACCAATAAATCGCCTGTAAGTTTGATTCTGTCTTGATCCTTCCTGCATCCAGCTCTAGTAGGTGTAGAAAAGGAGGCTTTTTTGAAAGGTCGCTGCATTAATCCCAGGGCCGAAGAGGATCCCTTTTCTTTGCTGGATGCCCCTACATCTTTAACCACATCTGCCCAGTGCATTTCCTTATCTCGCGTCTCAGATAAAGCCACTAACTCATCAGATTCTGGGTCAAAAACAGCCGCTGGAGCCTGCTGAATGATAATATCTTGGGAGGCAACAGCCGTGTCTTTCTTCTCTTCCATAACCAAATTCTCCTCCTGTTCCCCAACTAGGATACCCTCCTCAATGATCATGTTATCTAGGGCTTCACAACAGTTAAAACCAACATTTCCTTGGTGGTCCAAATGAGTGCGCTTCAGGCCTCTTCCTCTAGCCTTACGTCTAACTGGGATAAAACCATCTCTGTCCTGACTATTATAGTCGGAAGGACCTTGCTCTGTGCTTGGAGTATTGCGCTGGGCTTTCCCTTTCGACTCACGGTTTGGTTGATCGTTCCTGCTACTAGATGGGTCCAACTGTCCCTTCTTCATATTTGCATTGGCCATCCGTGTACCAGCTGATTCCTCCGAAGTACCAGCACCTTTGGTCCCAAGAGGACATTAGCGCTACAGGTGGCCATACACATGGCAGATCCGGCATCGAAAAGGGATGGATTCATAGTCAATTTGCTGTATCCAGGATGATGTGCCCAAACATATTTCCATGGAATCTGGCAATGGATTGTTGATGTCAATATCCACACAAATGCGGGCATAGGAAATGACCTTCTTATCCAGAGATTGGTGAGCAATAGCTGTTGGTGTTCCTATCATAGCTGCAATCTGCCTCAGGATGTCCTCCCTCCAGAACTCCAGAGGAAGTCTCGGAAGACGGACCCAAACTGGGACCCGTGATGGGAGATCCTCCGCAGAATTAAACCCCACATGCCAGGGTTTTATAAATAGACCGTTTCTATCATAAAAATACGGGCCTCCCTTGAAAATCTGATTCCTATCAGAGATGCAAGAGAAATTGACCAAAAAATAACTGTTACTTGCTAGCATGATATCAAAATCTCCCTCAGTCTGCCAGGATCGGCAGATCCAAGCTTCCAAGGCCGTTAGGGATATTTGGATTCCAAGGAACTTACAAATTAGCGCATGAGATGCTAAATAATCCACATCTTCTTTGACCGTTTCTGGGGGAATCACTAACACAGGTCTGTCCTGCCTGCGTGGCAGGTAACCATTGACCTTGTTTAACTTAGCTCTATCACTCACATAAAAGGTCTCTTGTTCCTGTACTTGCGAACTCTTGCCAGAAAAACGCTGCCCTGCTGTGGGGCTTCCACCTTCCGCCGTCGCACCGAGCTCCGCCATCGCCCGAGTTTTTTAGTGAACAAGTGTCTATCTTCAAACTAAAACCTATAACACAACCAAATTAAAAAACAAAAAAATATTTTTTAATATTTTTATCTTTTTCCCATTCCGTAGATCTGATTATCGTTAGTTACGCTTCTAATAATTGTTATGATAGCGTTCAACGCCGGCCTCGTTGAAGGTCCAAAGTATCAATAATTAAATAAATATTAAGCAGATAATTTAAGAAAGGTAAGACTATAACTTAAGAAAGACAAAAACCCCGGACGTGACCATATTATTAACCGGCGTTAAATTGCTCACAGGTATACCAATAATACTAGTTTCGTCATATGAAAAGAGAAGAAAAAACCACCTTTGCAGGCAACGGAAGGTCGATCCGATCCGATCCGATCAGATCTGAGATCCATGGCGTCCATGGCCTCCTTGCAAGCCAAACTGTTTTGTCTCATCGTATTCGCTTTAATTTCTTCGACTGCAAAATGTTTTTATCTTCCCGGGGTTGCTCCGCAGGACTTTTCTAAGGTATCTATAACTTCTTTTGTCTGCAATTTATTTTTATTCTTCTAAATTTAAGAAATGCGCGTATTTATGCCGATCTCGATTTATTTGGGCGATTCCGGGCGCAATATTGATGTGGGAAAGACTTTGAAATTATAAAGTTTTAGATCTAGAATTTTAGGGTTTAAGATCAGTAATTTTTTGAATTTTCTGTAGGCGAATTCAATAACTTGTTAATTCTATACACTTACCTTGGAAATATGTTAAAATGCGCGATTTTGTGATATTAAACCAGGGAGGCGGGGGTGGGGTTTGTTTTCATTTTTACGTGACATGGATCTTTTGGTCATATGGGTCTGGTTTCATGGTTTGTGTGAGGGTAGATCTAATACTGTATAGAGCTATCTGTTATGTCTACCGTAGTCAAAGAAATCTTTGAGGTTAGTTATTAGTAATTCTTGCACCCAATGGTGTTCCTCTGAGATTTGGCTGGTGTTTTAATTTTCTATAGTAAGATATATATGATTTTTTTTGTTTGAAGCTTCTTGGCATATCCTGCCGGCGCGAGGGTTTTGTCATGTACACCGGTTCATGTAACTCCCTGCTTTTTTTGATGGCATCGGTTTTGTTTTCTGTTTGAACTAAATCATAGATTTTTAACTAGTGTAGCCCTATGATTCAAATTTGAGTTTTGATCCTTTACGTCTTTCGATTGGCTATTTGTCCATCTACGACTAACCTAGTGGTCCCCATGGAGGCGGGCTTCCTATTTTCTTGGCTTGTGCTGCGTGCTCAATTTTGACTACAGCCAAGTGGTCCCATGGGATCTGGGATTCCATCTAAAAGTAAAATAAATATTTTGCTCCTAATTACCTGAAAATATAGATGGCAAGAGGCTGCCTCTTGGAAATAGAGGGTGCAGCAAACTTTCAGCCTCCACTTAAGAACATGCGAGACATCTCGCCCCTCATGGTAGTGTGGTTATGCCTATCAGTAGTTTAATTGGTTTTAATATTAAATTATCTTGGTATGCATGAGGGAAATGCTTTTTTGACATTCAAAGCTAGGTTGCTGATACAGATACAGGTCCGAGAATTGGATATGGGGATCCAAGTTTTTTTTTTGGGGTTTGGATACGTTTTGGATACAGCAGTACAAAAATATTTATAAAAAATTAAAAATATAAAAATATAGTCATATAAGCAAAATTAACCACATAATATGCACAAAGGGAACAAAATAAGTTAAATAACCACATAACATACTCATAATTCAATGCCAAATATCATAATATTCAATGGTCGAACTTAGGTTAGTTTTATGATAGGTACATAGTGCAAGTGTTACAATGTATGGACAAAAATAAAGACAACTCACCATATTCATGCTTAACTATATTCATTTTCCTCTTCAGCTACAATGTTTTCATCAACATGTGGTTGATTAGAACCACAAGTAGCAGCAATGCTACTTCCACTAGCTCCATTATGCAAGTCGTGTGAAGCACTGTCTAGCTCCCTGTCGAGCAATCAAAGTAAGGCAGGTGGGGCATCCAAATCAGTAGTCTCTAGGTGCACATCCAAACACTTTGTTGCCCCTGCTTTGTACTCAGGTTGTTTGTGGGAGAGAAGACGCAAGTTGGAATGCACATAGACCAAATCCTTAGCCTTTTTCACTGCCAACTTGTTGCGGTTAATTGAGTGGATAAAGTTGCAGGTATCCTAGTTCTGCTCAGCTGAGGAAAAACTTGCAACCTATTGAGGCAAGCCACAAAGTCAATTAGAATTTATAAAAGTAAAAAGTTAAAACAAAACGTCGAAAAGAAGGGTTGAGAGTTAAACAAAAAATAAAATTTTACTTGTGATGGATTTTTTATTGCAAGTGGCTGGAGGTGTGTGGATGCTTGCCCATGTAGGTATAACCAAATGCAAGCGTCCATCTTGTGCTAGCACCAAGGGAGTGACCCACAAAGGTTATGAAATGCACAAATTCTTCCCTAACTTGGTCTTCTACTTTTGGATCGGGAAAGAGTCTAGAGAATGTCACTTTATATCCCTCACCAACCTCAACATCCCTATGTGGTGGAACCCTCTTGGATAAAGAAAGGATCTATGTTGTAGTATTTCGGCGTCAAGGCCAAAGCAAGAAGATGTAATGGGGTGGTCATTTTGTTTCACCTTTCAATGAGATGCGACTGCACTTCCTTGAAGAATCTCTCCGTAGGAACCTGTTCTTTGGCATTTATGATGGATCTAATGGTCTCAATCATCGAGTTTATTCCATCATAAACATCATCTAAACATGGATGATCCATATCCACATATCTCAACATGCTGCGGATGGGCTCGATAAAGCTGAGCAAATACTCCACACGTTCCCACTAAATGTCATCAAGAATCCACCCTTTCACCTTTGTGGCTTTCTCAATGTTTGGATGCCTCCATATGCTCCAAAGTTGGTTGATGATCATGCTACTCAATGCCTCACGCACCTTAACAAGTCTTCTCAAGATGAGGGTATGTGAGGCAAATTGAGTCTCAACAACCTAATAGGAAATTAAAACAAATAAAATAAAAAAATGTTTAAATTACAAACTTAAAAAATTAAATTAAAAATATACACGATTCATAAATGATTAAATAAAAAGTTACCTTCAACAACTACAACTTCGAGAAGGTCTTGAAGATGCCTTGGGACATGTGATGGACCGATGGTTGCTTATGAACATTTGGATTTCGCTCATCTCCTCATGGAGTTGTTTGATTCAATCAATTTTTGTCCCCTATTTTTGCAACATAAGATTGAGGGAATGAACGGCACATGGTGTCCAAAATATGTGCCCATACCTTGCCTCAACCAAAATTCCTGCATCTTTGCAATTATTAGCGTTGTCTGTTACAACTTGGACAACAGTTTGAGGCCCCATTGGCTTAATGAACTCGATCAAGATGGTGGCTATGAATTGTGCATCCTTCTCTTGCCCCTTACAATCAACGACTCTTAAAAACATTGCCCCTTTAGGGATCATTGAGACCACATTAATCAATGGCCTATTTGTTATATCTTTCCATCCATTGGAAATGGACACCCTTGTTTCGATCCACAAATTTTTAATGGGCTTCAATGCATCTTCAACTTGTTTTCTTTCTTTTGTGAATAAGGTGGTTCGCACCTTTTCATACTTTGGGCCGATGGACACTTTAGGGACAACATTGGTAGATCTCACCATATCTTGTCAGTATGATGATCTAACAACTTTAAATGGCAGCCCACATGTAAAGACAATGTGCAATACTCTGCTTTGCTGTGTTCTTGGATTGATTCTGGAATGACTTTTTTAATGGGCATGTATCTTTTGTTCTCTTGCGACCAAGAGGTGAATCCTCTCCTGCTATGACCACATCGGGTGTAGCAATAAATGGGTGTGATGGGGCCACCATATTAGCACGAGATTTATCAACATCCATAGGTGATGATCCTTTCTTTCTCAAAGGATGATTCGCTTTTTGCACAACAAGGGCATCTTCTCCTTCTTGCTCTTTGATGTATGCAAGAATTTTTGCCTATAGCAAGCCCTTTCCTGGTTTTCCATTCATGCTTGGCCCACAACAAGCTTTGACTCCAGCGCTAGGAAGTGCACACAAATGGGCTTTCACCTGATTATATGAGCTCCTATATTGGTCACAGGGTTCGTCAAATTTTCCCTTGAAAATTAGAAATTCGGCAAATTTAATGGCAGAACCAAAAATTTGGTAAAGAATGCCCCGATCGACAAATTTAATCCACGCAAAAAAAAACCCAACTCCGCTGGAGGTTGTCTGTTGGAAGGGTTTTGAGTTAGAGGAGCTAGGGACGTGGTTGTCTTCAAGGTTCGTCTTTGTTCAAGGGTTCATGGCTGCTGCCTGCTACGTGAGGGTTTGTGGGACTGCATGGAGCCTGGACACGAGCCATTGACTTGTTCTTCATTTGGAATCCCACCTGTGTCGCAAGAGAGTTGAATTCCCATACCCAACCCAGCCGCTAGTCTTACATTGAAAAACTGATCTCCATATATCAGTCATGGTATCACCGGAATTCGCAGCATTGTGCTTTTGAGCGTAGATTTCAGTGGCTCATGATGGCACCCATGAAGCAGTGGGAGAGAATAATACGTTGTAGCGGTAGGGGTTTATGTTTACAATGACTTTTATCAGTGTTAGAATTTTAGGGTTTTGTTTTGGATTTTTTTTAAATTCGTTTTTATTTTTGATTGTTTTTTAATTCATGTTTTTTTTAATTGTGTTTATAATTTGTTTTTAGTTTAAATTTGTTTTGTTTTGTTTTTATTTTATATTTGTTTTTCATTAATTTTTATTTTTTGAATTTATTTACTTTTACCTTTATTTTTATTTTGTTTTATATATTATTTTTATTTTTTCTATTTATTTTTTATATGTAATAAAATTAATTTATTTTTAAAGTTAATATTCATTTTATTTACACTAGGTTTTCCTAAAAGTATTAATTAATAATTTAATTTGACACGTGTATGGTTTGAATTTAATGGTGATTTTTTTTTGAACTTTATCCACTGGCGAACTTGAACTGAATTTATCCTTGTCAAACTCGAACTCGAACCCGAACCCGAACCTTGTGACTATGATTGAGAGTTACGTGGTGAGCATTGTCAAAGGAAACACCCTCCACTTGGCAATTGTTCTTAACACTGCCACATACTTCCAAAGAGGGGCTCGAGAACTGGCCCACTGAACTAGCACTTGCAGCGGCAGACGTTTTGGCAAATTGGAAATCCCTATACCACCTAATAAAATTATAATAATATTGCTGTTAGTCTATTAGAATTTAAAAAATTTAGCATCTGTTGGAAGAATCTTTAAAACTTATTAAAAGAACAACAAAAAAAAAATCAAAACTAATTACAAACAAACAAACATTTAAAAACTAGAAGAAAAAAAAAAACTTGAAAACAAATCCTGCAAAACTGAAAAAAACGTACCTTGAATGAAGAATCTTCTTTGTTGCTGTCTCCTCAAGCTCCTTGGCGCCAAATGGGTAAGGGTAATGTTGTAGGTTTAGCACAAGGAAGGAATTTCAAGCTTATGCAAGTGAAAAAATGAACAAGAGTGAACAAATGTGCAATGAGAGATAAAAATTTTGTTATCTTTTGATAAAATGAGTGTGAATGCTGCTTTTATGATTGGGAATGCATTTTAAAATGTTTTTGAATGTTTTTTGAGGTCCACAGTTGATTTTAACTGCAGCAAAATTGGGGGAAAAAGTTAAAAATGTGTTTTTCTGGGCGGATACATGGGTGCAACGTGCAGGATACGTCCCTGCTCCTGTAGTTACGCCCTGGTACGTTCATGAAAATTTAAAAACGTGTTTTTCTGGGCGGATGCATGGGTGCAACGTGCAGGGTACTTCCCTGCCCCTGCGGGTACGCCCGGGTACGTCCATGGAGGTACCTGGGCGTACCCGTAGGGGCAGGGACATACCTTGCACGTTGCCCCCACGAACCCCCTGCCAAACCGTATCCAAACGCAAATCGCTTCGTACCTGCAGGTCCCAAGGGGCGTATCCAGTAACGTAGATTCAAAGGGATAAAATTTACAATTTGGAGTCTTCTGAAGAAGATTCTAAATTTTGCAGCTTCTGATGTAACCTCATATCAGAGCCACATGCAGCTTAGAAATTGGAGCAGTAGACCTGTCCGTATGACCTCAGCCTAATAAATTTATTAAGAAATTGGAGTGGTAGCCCTGTCCGTATGACTTCAACCTTATAAATCTGTTTGTTTTAGGGAACTGGATTGAATTTCCTGTGACAAGTAATGATCTAATTCAAGAGTTCTTGATGCAGCTCTTACGATTCTTGGTTCAGGAATGTGTTGAATGAGTTGGCCTTATGTCTTCTGTAATCTAAAATATTAATTGAGGATCTATGGTATTGCTCTGCTGACTCTGGGTCTATGTTTGGTGTTTAGGGTGATGTGCTCCAGGTGAAGGTGAACAAGTTAACTTCAACTAAGACACAACTTCCATATGATTACTATTATCTGGATTATTGCAAGCCAAAGGAAATTGTCAACAGTGCAGAAAATCTGGGCGAAGTTCTTCGTGGGGATCGCATTGAGAACTCTCCATATGTGGTGAGTTTTTATGAAATGCAAGATTTTCATCCTTGACCTTTTCTATTGGGCACTGGTGTCAACATTGTGTGCCCAAGTTTCTAATGTCGTAATTCTGTCTATCTCAGTTTGGAATGAGAGAAAACAAACTATGCAATTATGTATGCAAACTGAAACTGGACTCGAAGTCTGCAAAGAGTTTTAAGGAAAAAATAGATGATGAATATCGTGTCCAAATGTAAGTTGACATCTATAATTATCATACAATTGGAGCAATCTCTTTTTAGCTGCCAATAACTTATAAGTGTTTTGCACTTTGCTCTCTTGCATGCACTTACATGTTTTCCAAAACAGGATTCTCGATAATCTTCCTGTGGTAGTACCCAGGCAAAGGATGGATGGAACCCCAGCTTATTCCTATGAACATGGTTTCCGTGTTGGTTTTAAAGCTAGCTATGCAGGGGTTAGTGCTTCATATGATATGATGACCATTTGATATGGTATTTATGTAGAACTAAATATCTGATTGAACTGCAGCTTTTGATAACTGTTATTTTATCCTAATTCATTGTTGATTCGTTGCAGAGCACTGAAGAGAAATACTTTATCCACAACCATTTAACCTTTGAAGTAAAGTTCCACAGGGACATGGAAACTGATACTGCACGTATTGTTGGTTTTGAAGTTACACCTTTCAGGTAGTGTGCTTGGTTATTTTGTTTCCATTGAATGACTTTCTAGAACTTTTTGAAAAGAAAACTCATAATTCATAAATTTTTTGGCAGCTTCAGTTTATTAGAATTTCATATAAGAGGTTCTGAGGTGGTATTAAAACACATTTCTATATTGACCATGTCATGTACGGTGCCTTTAATTTTTTAATCCAAAAAAGTTGGAAAATTGAAAGTTGAAACATGTGCAGTACAGGGATATGATACTGCACTTGTAAGTAATGGTTTTGACTTTTGCTTGATTGTATTATATATACTCAAGATTATTAGTTGTGTGCTTCTGTCTTCTGTTGCTCTTTTTGGTTGCATGTATAGCAATTTGCTCATAGACGTTTGATGAAATACAGTGTAAAACATGAATACGAACAGCCTTTGGATCCTGCGAATCCACGTTTGATAACCTGCAATGCAAATACTAAGCGCTATGTTTCAAGTTCTGATGCTCCCCAGGAAGTGGAGGAAGGTAAAGAGGTCATCTTCAGTTACGATGTCAGTTTCAAGGTATTGCAAAAATTGTTTTTAATGCTTGTTTGAAAGTTTGTTTGTCTGAGTTTTGGTGCATAGGGGTTATTTTAATTAATGATTTATCCACCACACATCCAACTAATATGGGCTGATCCTGCAGGAAAGCCCTGTGAAATGGGCATCTCGATGGGATACATACCTTTTGATGACAGATGATCAGATCCACTGGTTCTCTATTATCAATTCATTAATGATTGTTCTGTTCCTTTCTGGCATGGTAGCAATGATCATGATGAGAACTTTGTATAGAGATATCTCAAAATACAACCAGCTGGAGACACAGGATGAAGCCCAAGAGGAAACAGGATGGAAATTGGTCCATGGAGATGTGTTCAGGCCCCCTACTCATTCTAGCCTGCTTTGTGTGTATGTAGGAACCGGTGTTCAGTTTTTTGGGATGACACTTGTCACAATGATATTTGCAATGCTTGGTTTCCTTTCTCCTTCCAACCGTGGTGGTTTGATGACAGCTATGGTTCTATTGTGGGTATTCATGGGTTTGTTTGCTGGCTATTCTTCAGCCCGTATGTATAAGATGTTCAAGGGCACAGAATGGAAGAAAAATACATTGAAGACTGCTTTTATGTTTCCTGGAACTATTTTCTGCATTTTCTTCATACTGAATGCATTGATATGGGGCGAGAAATCATCTGGTGCTGTACCCTTTGGGACAATGTTTGCCTTGGTCTTTTTATGGTTTGGAATTTCTGTACCCTTGGTTTTTGTTGGCAGTTACTTTGGGTACAAGAAACCTACAATTGAGGATCCAGTGAAAACAAACAAAATTCCTAGACAAATTCCAGAACAGGCTTGGTACATGCAGCCCATTTTCTCCATACTAATTGGTGGCATCTTGCCTTTTGGAGCTGTTTTCATCGAGCTGTTTTTCATTTTGACTTCCATATGGCTGAATCAGTTCTACTATATCTTTGGGTTCTTGTTCATTGTATTTGTTATCCTTCTGGTCACTTGTGCTGAGATCACTATTGTTCTCTGCTATTTCCAGTTGTGCAGTGAAGATTATCATTGGTGGTGGAGAGCATATCTGACTTCAGGTTCATCAGCACTCTATTTGTTTTTATACGCGATATTCTACTTCTTCACCAAACTGGAGATTACTAAGCTTGTTTCTGGAATTCTCTATTTCGGCTACATGACGATAATTTCCTATGCTTTCTTTGTATTGACTGGTACAATTGGCTTCTATGCATGCTTCTGGTTTGTGCATAAAATATATTCATCAGTGAAGATTGACTGAAGCTGCTCAAGGGGGTTAGTTTTTTTTTGCCATATCATTAAGTTTATGGCAGAGGAGAAGGAAAAACAAAGGTTTGGATGCACAAGATCCACATTGTTTGCAAGTTTCAGGTGCAAAGAAAAGCCTGGCTTTTAGAAGAGTGTCTGTGGTGAATGTTACTTCATGGTGCCCTCTATATGATGAACATGATAGCTCTTTGTTTGGAGGCTACCAATTTATTGAAACCATTCCGGAATTTTATGTTGATTTTGCATTGTATAAGAATCTATGTTCCTTTTAAAAATATTTTCAAAGCATGCATTTTGAAGATCATTTTGCTCGAGGGCCATCTAACCTCGTGTTTTTTATTATGAATGGCAGCTTGTGCTAGATTTCATCTTTTCTTTCAGAATGCTGTTTTCTAATTTGGTACAAAACAAGTTATTTATAGCTATTTTTCTTACATAACTGTATACTTATCATCAGAGCTATGCTGCGAAATGGATGTGCAAAATTCACAATTGATTTGAAGCTGTATTCTCTAAGCATCTTGAGAATGCTATGCAATATCTGCGTCATAACTATAGAAATTATGTTACGCTTGAATTCAGATAAGAATGTATTCCTATGGTATGGTTATTAATAGTTGCATAACCAATTTGGCATTATAATTTTTCTTTTTAAATTGTAGTTGCATATTTCTTAAAATGATAACGATCTGTCACTAAAATGATCTGTTAAAGCTATCATATATTAATGGTTGCAATGTTTAGTCAAATATTCAATGGTCACGCAAGAGTGGCCTAATCTGTCAAATTAATGCTAATTGCAAACTAAATAGAGAATCAAACCCTTGCCTGGCCATGTTATGCGGCATTGGATTAGAACATTATCATGACATGGTGAAAGCAAAAATATGGCTAAATCAAAAGCAGCCGAATGATATGAGGAATTAAGCTATCGCTGTACTACCTGAAAATGCAAAGCTAAGTTAGGTTATATATGCAAGATCATTACCCCAACTAAAGTACGATTTTCTGATAAAAATCTGCCCCACAGAATCTACTGGAATCTAAGCTGGATTGCATGCAGATTATTTTAGTTTTCTGTAAAGCTTCTATAGCTGAACAATTGATGCACTTGTCAGAGAAAATGTTTTGCAAAATAGCTGAAGCAAACTTTCGTATTACTAACAAGTTCCAACTGAGAAGTTAAAATTAAGATGCCATGTGTTTGTATCATTCAATGTTGCAAATCTTTCATAGTCAGATGCCATGTGTTTGTATCATTCCGAACTCTCACAATGTTGCAAGTCTTTCATAGTCGGATGCCATGTGTTTGTATCATTCCAAACTCTCACAAATGTTGCAAGGCTTTCATAGTCATTGCCACAAGTGCTGTTAAGCTGGGTTGCATGCTGATTATTTTAGGTTTCCTCAAAGCTTCTATAGCTGAACAACTGATTCACTTATCAGAGAAGATATTTTGCAAAATAGCTGAAGCAAACTTTCATACTAACAAGTTCCAACTAAGAAGTTAAAATTAAGATGCCATGTGTTTATATCAATCCAAGCTGTCACAAATGTTGCAAGGTTTTCATAGTCATTACCACGAGTGCTGCTGATAGAAAATGCAATTACATCAACTTAAGTGTAAATCATAATAATCAAGAAATTGTACATAACAAATTCCTCTTGTAAAAGATATTTCCAAATGCTCTTGATGGGCTGTCCTGGATCAACAGATAAGCTCTTTCTAAATGATTAGGGTCTTCTGTTATTTCTGATATTTTCCTGCAGATATTTCTTATATTTGAATTGGGTTGTTTTCGATTTAATGCAACTTTACAAGGAGTTAACTAATTCTGTCCTTCATTAAAATCCATCCTCTTAAGTCAGCGTTTGTTTGGAATTTGCTTGCCATTGTTATAAAAAAATGTTTGCTTTCTGTTTTGTCCACCAAAATTTCAGGCTTTTACAGTAATCAAAGCATGTAATGAAGTATTTGGCATGAAGGGATAAGCACGTTAGTTGAGTGATTTCTCTTTGTAACTCTAAGAACGTCATGCTAGAAATTGTAATCCAACTATTATTTGATAATATGGATATATGGGTTTTTGTTTGTTTCATCCAGACAGACTTGTCGTAGAAACACTTTCAGGCATCTTTTCCCTGTTAATACAGTTTTGTTAGGTGTCAGGCAGTCACGGATTGACCAAAACCTTTCATTTCTCCATGACATCTACCCCCTTCCGAATGCTGCTTTCAATTCAATCAACTCCACAGTTCCAGCACAGGCAGGGATCTTGGAACCCTGAGAGGAGGCCATGGCCTTCTCTAAAAGCCCGTCTGTTGTTTCAAATGAGATCAACCATGTCTACAAATAAAATCTAAAGTTTATTCATTACCATGCCCAAAAAAGCATTATTACGATGACTTTCTAATCCAAGGAGCGGAATAATTGCCCACTCGGATAGAAGTTCTCCATGGACGAGATGGAGAACAGACTATGTTACTAATAGAGAAAACCCTCAGTGGCGGGTTCATGGGTAGTTTCCCAAGGCTGGAAACCAGCTGGTTCAATTGACAATAATGATGCCAGAGGCCTATTTTATGGTCATCTTCTTCGCAAAGCAAGAGAAAGACCAAGCATTCCAAGGAGGTCCCTTGTCTATGAAAAAATCAAGCCTCTTTATGAAGCCATTGTCCCCAACCCAAGGATCTGATAGCTACGGTGCCAGTTTGGGCAGAATCCCCTTGCTGCCATGTGTAAAATGGCACGAGTTTTCCTTCAGGAAATTATGTAATGCTACTAAGGGTAACATCACTGCTTTTGTGTTCACAAAATAGGCAGCAGTCCTCAACTATGCTGGAATGTGTTAATATCAAACTGGAAAAGCTCCTGTCGAATAGATATTTTTTGGAAATGGAAGGAGTCGAATGGGGGTGGCTACAGGGTGTGTCAACAAGGCCAAGGACAATTGTATGGCTCACATTAAGAACAAAGCGACCATCACACGAGCCAGGGAGATGAGCCTGATACAGCAGGTGCATAACTAGAGGAAAGAGCTGCCTCACACAGAAATTTGTGTAGGAGATATATTTCAGCGAGCTTAAGCTCGAAAAGGAAAGGCACATAACCAACAAACTAATTAGATCAGCCTATCCAAGTCCCTTTGAGGCTCTCAACCAACATGAATACCAGAAATAACACAAGGCAGCCAAGGAACCGTCACCACCATACCTTGAAAGAGTACTCTGCTTGTAAGCAACACAACTAGAGAACATGACAGATAAAGCAAAAAAACAAATCCATTTTACCTCCATTTCGGAAACATCAAAATCTATAGCTATAGGAAAAAAACTACAAATTCTGAAACATCAAAATCTATAGCGATAGGAAAAAACAACAAAAGTAAAACAAAGATGACAACAAATTTCAATGCTTTAACACCACATTCGAAAGATGCACTCAGGAGGAAACCCTATTTGGATACACACAATTTTTTGACATCAATCCAAGCTTGTCATTGGTCAGACGGAAAGGAAAACAATATGAAAAGAGAGAGAGATCAGCTTCTAAGAATGTCTGATCTCACCCCATCTGTTTAATGTGGATTTTGTCATGGAATCTTCGAGGCCTAGGCATGCCCAATAAATACCAAATCTTCGGGTTAAAGAGCAGAGAAGGACAACTAGATCTGTTCCTCCTGCAAGAAATTGCTCGTTCTAGATCTCTCAAGCTAATAAAAACCTCAACCATATGGGGTAGCAAGCAATCAATTTTCCGTCAAGCAACCAGGGAAATGATCCAATAGAACCCTTCCAGGTATGCTCCAATTTCTAATCACTCCAATTCAATTTATAATCACTCCAATTTCTAATCACTCCAATTCAATTTATAATCACTCCAATTTCTAATCAATCCCGTCTATGGGGTATGGTGTTTAGCTACAACTGTAATGAAGTTTAAATAGCTTGTTGCATAGTTAATGTGTATATCCCTACTCAATGGAGCAATATAATTATCTTTCCAGAACATCTGCCTCCTTGGGTAAAGGCCAATTTCACTCTCCATCCTATCTTGATTTGTAACATTAACACCATCAAATTCTCCGATGAAAAAAGAGGAGGCCAAGGATTTATCATCTCACGTGAGAGGCACTAATATCGCTGATTAAGAACATCTGTTTGATAGGCATGGAATTTGCTCAAGGAATCTACATATGGAGTAAGAAAAGGAAAGGAAAATGGTTCATTGCAGAGATATTGGACGGTACTAATTTTCGATAACTGGATAACAAGTCCAAAAAAAGATGGTAACTGTCTATACTACGATACCTTGATTATTGGCCTATCCAACTAGAATTAACCAAGGCACACGCAAGAAATTACGCGTATCAGTTCAAGTTTGAAAACATGTGGATAACAAGTAATGATTTCACAATGGACAAACATGTGGCTTTCCTTGGCGGGAAGAATCAAAACTAATTCAGGTCGTTCTGCATGGGCTGTACCTATATTCCTCCTCATCCTTCTTCCCATCTACAGACCAACTGAAGAAGAGATGACAAATATACGAAGAAATTTTCTTTGGCGGGGAGTGAAGGAAAAATTCAAACACCCCCTGGTTGCATGGTTGAAAATAATTAAACCAAAATCCACCGTAAGGCCAAGTTCATCCAGAAAATACCAAACATCAGGTATGTTCCACCTTAGTGTATCATACGATTGGAATATACCATATATAG
Organism: Torreya grandis; assembly: GCA_037957365.1. NCBI lineage: Eukaryota > Viridiplantae > Streptophyta > Pinopsida > Cupressales > Taxaceae > Torreya > Torreya grandis. The sequence continues at coordinate 5,140,986 of JARHVA010000109.1, forward strand.
TTTGTAGTAAGGGAAAAGCATTAGTGCTCACCTCCCCTGTAAGGATTCTGCAAATAAAATTTCAATGGAGCAGTGAAGTGAAACCCCAGCATGGTTGGATTATGAGGTGTCATTTGTAACATTAGAGGAGAGGCGGTAATTAGCTTCCAACTAAGCACTTACAGCTGTTCATCATTGTGTATGGATCTTCAGCATGGGATTATATATTGTTTTCTTTTGTTCTCAAGTCATGTTATGTATTCGTAAGATAATAAATTTTGAATCTTCTAAAAGAATATCAAAGAGCTTTGTGAAGATCAATCCGATCACAAGAACTGCAAAATAATCAGAGAGCTGTGAGCAGGGATCGGAAGGATGTAGCAAATAAGGTAGAAAGAATACAAAAGGAATAAGAAAGAGAAAGTGAGAGGAAAGAATAGAAACGAAAGAGGATATGGGGGTCTATGGTAAAGAGAAGTCAAGTGAAAAGGAGGAAGCAGGGGTTGGGTGAAGAGTGGTAGATGAGTTCAAAGTTAGAGATAAGGTAGTAGGTAGTGTATATAGAGAAAGCAATGCTTGTCATTCCTAAGATGTAGGAAATGATTGTTCCAAAGATGCTAGAAGACTAGATGCAAGTTTACAATTAGTATCCAGCTTAGAGGTATGAGTTTGGTGACAAAAAGAAGATATGGACCTCAAAAGACCATTGAGGCATTTTCCTCTATGCCCTTTGTAAACACATGAGAAGAAAGGGAGTTTGGTAATCTAAAGGAGGAATTCAGAATTGAGTTCGGAGGAGAAATAGTGAAGATACAATCAGAGTTTCAAGAAAGAACACAAATCTTGGGAGAATATTCATCTAAATGGATACGACAAGAGCTTGCAATAGAAGTAGTCAACAACTGGACAAAGAGTTACAAGGACTTAAGAGTGGAAGGTGATCCAAAAGCTAGGTTTTGTAGCAAGCTTGGTAGTGGTGAAGAGGATTTTCCTAGTCAATTCCTTTGTATTAATGCACCAAATAAAACTATTCCAAGGAAGTTTGCAAGGAGTTCCAAGTTAGATTACTCAAGGAGCTTCACAAAGCTTAAGCAACCAAGGAGGTCAATGCACCAAAGGAGGACCAAGTCCAACCATAAAAGGTGCACAAAATCTAGGAGCACATGGAGGAGGACCAAGTCCAAACACAGAAGGATAAATACCTTAGAATAAGACGGCTAACATTCCACTAACAACTTTCTACACATCAAATCCATATGTTGGGTTCTCTGATTCTAATATTCCACTAGTGTAGACATCTAATTTGGTAGAAGGCTTAGTATTGTAATGACTTTAGCATGTTTTTGTGCAGATGGATCATTAGTTCAAATCTGGTTAGTGTTTTGTCTGGGCCCTTTGGCCCTTGTCCCCTTTTTGTTCCTTATGTGGGCCTATTTTGTTGGGGTTTCTCTCTTTTTTGTTGTCAACGTACCCACTAATAGGTTCCTAATTCAAATATTAGAAATACATATATACAAAGCATCTTAAAGAATTTAAATAACAAGGACAACACATAGCACGGTACCAGTATCAAGACACTATACCATTCTTAGGCACACAAACAAGATTCTATTTATGCTCATAAAGAATTTCAAGTGATTTCAAGGTTTTCTATTTCTTCATAATTGCACCAAAATAGGGCGTAAGCAAAATATCATACTAATTGCATTTGATTGTCATAGGGAGAGAAGGTGGAAGCTTCATTTCCCTCATTGGGATGAAGCAGTCACATGCATTAGAACTACATTGAGCCTCAACTCAACATTGATATGTAGCTGCAACCCTCATGGGGGCACATGCTAATTAACCCTACACGTATCTCTATGTATAATATGTTTTGCAAGGTGTTGAGGTAAGATTAGGGTTACATTAAGGGATATAAGATTCTGATATCAACGTGAAGTTATTCACAATCTAAGAGAGGCATCTATACATCTAATGCTGTCAAATGGTTCCAACATATTTTAGACATGCTTTAGGTACTTCTTTACCGATTTGTGGGATGAATTATTTATTACAGAGGGTGTATCTACCTATGGTTTAAAAACATTATCATAGAAAAGGAGCAGAAGGAAAAGCCCTTGTACGGTACAATGAAGACCATGTGTGATAGTTAAAAGCGAGTGATACCCATGGCCCAATGGGTAGCTTTTTAGTATTTTTCTTTACCATTATAAGAAATTGGAATATAACATGCTGAAGTGTAGCTAAACTTGGTGTCTCCCTTATAGATCTGATTTGTTCTGGTGTCAATTTGCCGCCCCACATTGATTATTGAGAATGGGAATGGAAATTCAAGGATTGGTGCTCAAGAAGGTTTATGAGCTTACTATGAACTGTGAGGCAAATAAGTAGATTCAATAACCCGTGTTAAAGGGTGATGTCCAAGCAAATTTGATGATGAATTTTGATGAGTCATTTTGTCAAACGATTGTGTGCATTCCCAAAATTGTGCCAATTTGTGTATTTCACAGGGGTAAAGCCAAGTCATAAGCCTTGCTTGTATCCTTCCAATGTATACCAAGTGAAATATGCTGATGGTCAAACGAACGAGGCACACATTTTGATTAAGTCATTTTGTCAAACAGTTCATGTGCTACTCTCTACTTGGACAAAATCTACCACCTTGCCCATATTCATTCTATATAAAATGCATACCACACTGGTAGATATACACCTGCAGTTATACTCTGAAGAATGCCCTATAATGGAATGAATCCCATGTAGGCGGTCGGTGTTGTTTGGTTCTAAGATTACTATCTTGATATTCTCAAAGAAGTTGATCCCATGGTTGTAAGGATCATCAATGCATTTTGGCAGAATGATCTAGGTTTATGTCCCACATTTGTACAACTATTGGATTCTCTCAAAACATTGCAAAGTTATCATTTGATTTTCAAAGATCATGCCTAAAAGAGTCAAAAGTTCACATTTACTACAAGAAGAGATTGAACGGATAGTTGTAAATAAAATTGAGATGACCCCTGATAAAATTCACATAGAAAAGTCCAAAACAAATCTTTGATTATAATCAAACCCAGAGCTTGTGTTACTCATGGCGTGAGTCAAAGTGAATATAAAAGCAATTGTGCATATCCCTAAATATGACTAATAGGGTGGTGACCGATATTTCTCCCATGTATTGAATCATGTGTTTTGAGGATGACAAGACACAACCCACATACAAAGTGGAAGTTGATTTAACATTGTTCGGGCCACGTAAATGCTATCTCAAACTAAAGCTATTGCCATAATCTCACATATCATTGGAACCTATGTGCCAAAGCTTGGATCACAGGTCTTAATGAGAAACAATGACTATAATAGGGTAACAAAACGCTGCATCATATGAAATGAATGTGACTAATATAAATGACCACAATGGTTCATGTGCCACCTAGTTGAAGAGATGCAATCAACTGGTCTCCAAGTGGAATCAAATTCATTTGAGGCAATTTGTCAAATAGTTCACAGGGTTCTATATACTTTCAAATTTGGTATATGTGTCTCTCTTGGCATAGATAATTGATCCAAAGCATTTTTGGTGGCCTTTGTCAGTGTCCTCTATCTATTGAAGACATGAATACTTTGCAAAGATAAAGATCAGATCGATGGATTTTGAGTCATTTTATAAAATATGGAGAAGGTGTTGTGTGGAAACCCTGCAAGTATCTCATGGGTGTCTTTGACAAGGAGAGAAAAATCTTGAAGGTGGTACCAATCTCTGGAGCAAAGGTTTTCATAATGGAATGTGAGAGAGACAATTGATATGCTGAACAAATCTACAAGTGCTTGGTTTCTAAAGCAAATTGTGCAATTTGATTTGCACATTTCAGAAGGTGTAAAAACAACAAAGTATTTCTGCGCTTTTCAAGTGGTGCAATTTAACAATTTTACTTTTGGACACGGTGCGTTGCACTAATGCACTTTTGCATCACTTAATTGGTGCATTTTTTTATAAAATCACTTTTGCACCTTCAAAATGCAAAAAAGGTGGTTACGCACCGTAACCACCTCTCCATGTTATAGATATGAATGTAAGGCTCATTGTAAAAAAAATAAATGACTTTTTGACAGTGAAACTCTACAAAAACTTTTGAAGGACGAGATTATATTTTTGACTCAATAAAGAATAGAACATAGAGATTTTACAGACTTTGTGTTCAAGATTTATTTGTGAGTTATAACTTTGCGTATGATTCATTTGTCTTTGTATCTTTACTTTCAAATTGTTTTCATAATCAGTACCATATTGTCAGAAAATGAGAATTTCACATTAAGTATTTCTTTTAGAATCTTCTTGTGTTGTTTCTATGAATGTGAAATCTCGGTGGGGTTCAAGCAATATTTTAATTATCTTTTACGAGTAAATATGAGATTTTGGTCTACTATTATTATTAGAAGATTGTCTCAGTGTGTGTTTTGCACTCGTAAGGGTGTAATTATGTCTTTACCACCCATTGAATGAGAGAAGTTTCCATGCATATAATGTTTTTCCCTTTGACTATTCTGGTAAGATTATGCATTTAGCTACCTAGAGTTGTCTTTAAATTTTTCCAAGGTTATCATGGTAGTTTCTGTATTTAACTGACTATAATAACCTTGTCCTCCCTCATTTATTTTCTTTGTCTATTCTTCCTTTCTTTCTATTTCCCCCTTCTTTCCCTTCATTTTCTTTCTATTTCTTTTATGTACTTTCAGGTTAAGAGTACGAAACCTCCAATAAAAAATATTTTTGTTGTAAAGCGCTGTGAATAGCTCTTCCCTTGTTTCTCTCTTTTTGGCTTTCAATAAAGGTAGCTCCGCCTGCTAATAAGAGAGGGAATTTGTCCTGCATTGCTGACTAACGTAAGAACTCAGTGCCCACACTATTGACTCAAAGTCACCAATTTGTTCCTCTGACAAATTTTTGAGCCAACAATTTTTCACAAAAAAAATATAATCTGTCAGGGGGACAAATTGGTGACTTTGAGTCAGTAGTATGTGAACTGAGTTCTTACATTAGTCAACAATGCAAGACAAAGTCTCTCTCCTATTAGTAGGCGAAGCTACCTTGATTGAAAACCAAAAAGAGAAAAGCAAGGGAAAAACTGTTCACAACTATTTACAACAGAAATATTTTCCTGTTGAGGGTTTCATACTTTTGACCCGAAAGTACATAAAGGAGATATAAAATGAGGGGAAAGAAGGGAATAGTAGAAAGAAGGGAAGAATAAAGAAAAAAAAGGAATAAGGGAGAATAGATTTATTATAGGCAGTTAAATATGAAAATTAACATGATAACCTTGAGAAAAATGAAAGACAACTTTGGGTAGCTAAATGCAGAAATTTATCAGAATAGTCCAAAAGAGAAAAACACCATGTGCATGGAAACCTCTCTATTTCAATTGGTGGTAAAGATATAATTACACCCTTAGGAGTGCAAAACATACACTGAGACAATTTTCTAATACTGATAGCAGACCAAAGACAACCATCCCATATTTCCGTGTAAAAGATAATTAAAATATTGCTTAAACCCACTGAGATTTCACATTCATTGAAACAACACAAGAAGATTCTAAAAGAAATACTTAATATGATATTTCTATCCTTTGACAATTTGGTAGTGATTATGACAACAATTTGAAAGTAAAGATATAGAGACAAATGAATCATACACAAAGTTATAGCTCATGAAGAATCTTGAACACAAAGTTTGCAAAGTCTCCCTGTTTTGATCTTTATTGAGTTGAAAATACAATCTTGTCCTTCAGAAGTTGCTGCAGAGTTTCACTGCTAAAAGTCCTTTTACAATAAGCCTTACATTCATATTTATAGCATGGAGAGGTGGTTACGGTGTGTAACCACCTTTTTTGCATTTTTGAAGGTGCAAAAGTAATTTTATAAAACTACACCACTTAAGTGATGCAAAAGTGCGTTGGTGCAATTGCACCATGTGCAAAAGTAAAATTACTAAATTGCACCACTTGAAATGTGTAAACCAAAATTATACAATTCAAGACTTACAAAGTGATAGTGCATTTGCACAAATTGCATTTATAAGGTTGTAATTACACAAAATTTGTAATTGAAAATTACAAAAAGAGATCTCACATTAACATGAAAAGCCCAGAAGCTTGATGAAAAAATTCATTCGCTTTCTCCTTCACCGAAGACAATCTCGACCATTGCTTTGCACTTGTTTCTAGTTCTCCTCAATGTTTATCAGAAGCTTTTATTCTAGAAAGGAGCACCTTTATTTTAACTATGAGAGCTCCTTCTAAAGATTTTCTTTTTGGGATTTAATGCAAACTCACTTTCCCTTGATTCTTTGAAACTTTAATCATAAGGTCTATGCTTATTTCAAAATCCATACCTGTAAAATGCATTATTTATTTTGTTTTCTATTTTTTTCAAATTGCATTTAAAAATATTTTTGTAAATTGCACAACTTGTGTAAAAGGAAAATATGTTTACGTAAGTCACAAAAAGCAAAATGGTTTTGACAAATTACCAGGAAATCTAGCGGCCTTTTGCATAGAGGGTTCAAATGGGCTTAAAAATGTTTTGAAATAACAATAGAAAAAAATTGTAAATTTTTAATTAATTAATTTTTGAGTAATTAATTGAAAAATTATTTTTTTTGTTTTGATTTTTTGGGCAAAAAATAAAAAAAATTTAGTCGTTTATTTTAAAATTTGATTTTTTCACCAGTTTTTTGTCATTTTCAAAAACCACAACTGCTGGGTACGATTGGGATTTTGAACTGCAGGGAATGAAAAGAACTTAGAATTATTCGGTTTCGTAGTCCAATGCTTTTTCTATTGGGTAATGGAGTCTTCAACTCAGTAACAACTTGATCAACTGAGAAATCATTGATCTTTAATAAAATGATGGGTTCTCAAGCCATCAAAATGCTATCACATATTTAAACAACAGTGTTTATGAGGGTCAGGTACACACTCTGACACATACTATCACATGTCAATGATAGTGTATGTGAGTGTTAGGTATTCAACTTGACGTATGCTATCACATATCTCGAAGGATAGTGTATGCAAGTACATTTTCATTTTGTGCATTTTTACATAAACTAAAATGCGAAGAGAGAAGTGTTTCTCTTCCATTTGTTTTATCTGGATCCGATCAACTGACAACCAGTTTGTTCATCTTGATCATATGAGAAATGAACATGTATTGCCAACCCAGATCATCTATTTATTTGAAAACTTACATGCCCTGATCCGACCAACTGACAGTTGATTCGTCCATCTCAATTGTATGAGAAATGAACACGCGCTGCCAGACTAGATCTTCTGGTTCTCCTGAAGAGACTTATGAAAGCCCTATTCCATCTGTCACTTTTGCAAAACTTGTAACTGCACATGATATTTTCTAGGTAGAGATCACTGCTACAAATAAGTGCAGACATAAAAGACTAAAACATGAAAGAGAGACAACAAACAAACTGTTACATTTATTGAAAAATAACGCGCACACCAAAATGAAACAGGGAAAGGAAACAAGCCAAAATTGAAAAAATAGAAATATTTACAAGGAGTCGATGAAAACAAGAAGATTATACAAAACCATTCACCAGCTAGGAGAAGTACTTGCCATTTCGAAACAATAGATTTGACTTATGAAATCCGAATACATTTAACAACAGTGACCAAGTAGGTGGGAAGATGAACTTACAATTATCATTCATACAAGGATGATCATGAATGAACAAATCAACAATGTTTCCTTGTTTTGAAATGAAGTCATTATGAATTCCCTGATATTTTGTGAGCACTTCTGAGCAATACTAAACTTTTTCAATGTCTTCTTGGATGACTTCAAATGCATCTGTGACAAACAACATATGAATTGGAGAGAAGTATGTCACATATCTATTTTTGAACTGGAATCACAACATGATTATCTTGTATACTGAATGAAGTGTTGATATTCTTTTTCGAATCACTTCCCATGGTAGAAATGAATTCATTATTGGACTAGTCATCATTATCATCTTCATCAATTTTCTCTGTCTTGACAATTTTTATTTCGCTTGTAACGATTATTGGGCACCATTCATTTTGTTTTGTATGGATGTCTTATTTGACCTCAACCTTGGCATGATTATGAATTTCAATTTTTTCAAGCTTGACTATTTTGGACTCAGAGCCTGTAGAGAATTCTTTTATGGTAAACTTTGAAAATAAAATATCTGAGAAATCTTCATTTTTGACTATTGAGTCATTCATTTTGATGGACAAGGGATCGTCTACTTTGTTGAAAATTGATTCCGTAATATCTCTTCTTTCAGAAAGCATAAAGTCACACTCTGCATTATTACTCATTTTTATTTGTGGTTTGATGAGTTGCTTTTCAGATAACCCATTTTCTCCTAGGACCATGGGGTTCAAGCCATCTGGTGAAGTAAAGAAATCTTTCTCCTTTTCATCAAGTGGGAAGTCAAGTTCTTCATTGGTTCTTTGATCAATCATTAGTTTTTCTAACTATTCACCTTCTTTCAAAATTGTGAAACTGAAACAATCATATGTGATAGGTATCACTTTTTCTTTTTCTCTGTTAGAGTTCTAACATGTTTGATCAGGGACTTGCCTTTGAACTCTTTTTTTTTGAATATTTTAGACTCTTGATTATATTGGGTTTAACTATTTCTTTGTCATCATTTGCAACAGTTGTAGCACTTTTTGAAACTTTTTTCTTCAACATTCTAGACATGATCAAATCATCTTCGATCTCAATAGCATCTTGTTGTGCAATGATCAAGTCATTTATCTTGTTCCTCATCAAGATAAACTTGATCTCTGGGTGAAGAGAACCAATAAAAATACAGATTTGATTACTGAGACTTCACTGATTTCCCTAAGGAATTAGTCTCAACAATTTGTTAAAATATGCTATGAACTCTCTCATCTTCTTGCTTTTGAATCTGGAAGAAGTCTGACAAAAGTGCACACACATCCATAGCTGATTTGAATCTATTCAAGAACATGTTATTCAAAGAGTCTCAATTTGTAACACATCCATCTTCTAAGTGTGAGAACCACTCAACAACATGACCAATGAAAGTTTCAATGAAAATTATCATAGCATCATCTTCATACATAAGTCTCAAAATGCTACAAGACATTGTGAAGCCTGGATATGTTTATCTGCATCTTGATTATTATCTCCAAAGAACTTTGGGAATCTCTTCCTTAAACCTAATGGGAACTCATTGTATTGAGCCAAAGCCAATGGTCCAAAATGTTTTCTCCATGGGACATGAGGATCAATGGGGTTTGGGTGAACCAATGCCATTTCTACAATTAAGAAGGTGCAGGCACTACGTATTTATTTTCAACGGAGTCACCAACTTTAGAGGAGGTTCCTTGAAATGTCTAAAAATCATGTGTGTAAAGCATCTTGGGACAAATTATTAGCATATCTGAGAATATAAACCAGTTATGCTTAAAAGTTTAACAAGAAAAATATAATCTTGTAAAAACATTATCTTCACAAAAGAGGTATATCCAAAATATAAAAGGTAAATAGTAAGTTAAAAGTCCGTTGCTACGGGACGTAACCATCAAGATACCGAAAAACTAAAAACTAACAAGCTAATACATAATAAATAAACAATAACAAACTAAACAATAATTTTGGATCGTAAAAGATCTAACAAACTCCCCCTTGATCTAAAGGGGTGATGAAAGAACTAGAGCAATGACTCTGAAGTCACCAAAGTGTTAGGGTGTGGAGCTAAAAGCTTCACCAAGGAGCAGACTTAAACAGGTTCGGGTCTACACAGACGCCGGCGTCGGTCAGGAGCGACCGACGTCAGTCAGTTGCAGTTACATAGGCACCGACGTCGGCAGTAGGGTCGGTCGGCGACGGTCACAGGCGAACAGGCAGGAACCGACGTCGGTTACCTGCGTGTCCAAAAAGCTATTTTCGTGGACAGAAGCGAGTGTTTGCATGATAAGTTTGAGTCGTGGACTCAAGCTTGCGTCTCTATTATTAGCATTACTATTTTTAGAGCCCTTGTTGAAGAGGCTTAACTGTCTGTTGTAAGAGCATGCTCATGTTTCCTATTTCTATATGTAGGAAAGATCTTCTTAGCTTAGTAGGTAGAATGTATCAGTAATAGTAGAACATTGCGAATGTTTGAAGGACAGTACTGAGTTGCATCAATCCAGGTTGTTGGATTTGATTGTACTTGAGAGAGAGCTCTTGAGGAATAGAGATCTAGTGAGAGATCTTGTGTGCATCTGAGAGAGGTGTGGAAGAACGAAGCTTCTTCAATTGTATTCCTATTGTAAAGAGTTTCAATACAAGTTTTCAGGGTGTTTTCTTGTATATCTTGTTCTGTGCTATTTATCATTTCAGTTACTTATCTATCTGATTTATTTTCGCGTTTATTGCTGTCACAATTGTAATCTATTGTTGGTTTGATCCCCCAACAAGTGGTATCAGAGCCTTGGTTACAGGTTCACTAACAGGTGGTTCAGATCTGTGTAGTGTGTTTGGATTACAGGTTGCTCACAGGAGTTTCTGCAGGGATTTCTGTTTGAGTGGGAGAAGCAATGGCAGAAGAAAGTAAGTTGAGAATGGAAAAGTTTAATGGCAAGAACTACCAACATTGGAGAATGCAGATAGAGGACTATCTGTATCAGAAGGATCTTTACTTACCGTTAGGTGGGATAGCAAAGAAGCCCAAGGACATGGAGGATGAAGAATGGGAAGTTCTTGACAGAAAGGCTCTTGGGTCTATAAGACTGAGTCTGGCCTCCACTGTGATATCTAATTTGTCACAGGCAAAAACAACGGTAGAGTTGATGACTACGTTAGCAAATATGTATGAAAAACCCTCAGCTTCAAATAAGGTATATCTTATGAAGCAGTTATTTAATTTGCATATGAATGAAGGTGGATCTGTTTCTACTCATCTGAATGATTTCAATGGTATTGTAAATCAATTAAGCTCAGTAAATATAGTGTTTGATGATGAGATAAAAGCTCTTTTAATATTATGTTCTTTGCCTGAAAGCTGGCATGGCTTAGTAATGGCAGTTTCTAATACTGCATCTGCATCAAATATTTTGAAAGTATAGGATGTTGTTAGTGTTATCTTGAATGAGGAAATACGCAGGAAAAGCACAGAAGAGACATCTGGGAATGCTTTAAATTTTGAGAGCAGGGGAAGGCAAAAAGAAAAGAGCAAGAGGAGATCAAGATCTAAGTCTAAGGGGAAAGGCAGATCTAAATCCAGAAATGGCAGGAAGCCACAATGCTGGAATTGTGGAAAGATGGGGCACATAAGCAGAGATTGTTGGTCAAAGCCTAAGGAGGACAACCAGCACGAAGGAAAGGAAGAAGCTAAGATTACAGGTATTGCACAGGATGCTTTAATTTTCTCTTTGCATAATAACATAGAATCTTGGGTATTAGATTCTGGTGCATCTTTCCATGCTACCCCTAACAGAGAATATTTCAGTGACTATATCCATGGAGATTTTGGAATAGTGTACTTAGGAGATGATGAGCCTTGAAAGATTACTGGCAAAGGTAAAGTGCAGTTGAAGATGTAGAATGGCAACACATGGGTGTTGAGAGATGTGATGCATGTTCCTAGTTTGAAGAGAAATTTGATTTCTGCAGGTAAGCTAGGTGATGAGGGTTGTACAGTAACTCTCACAGCAGATTCTTGGAAAGTGACCAAGGGTGCACTCGTTATGGCCAGAGGTAAGAGAGAAGGTACTCTCTATTTGTGTAATTGTGTTATTAACAAATCTCCTTCAGTTTTATCTATTTCAGATGTGGATGCTAAATTGTGGCACTCAAGGCTTGGCCACATGAGTGAGAAGGGGATGTCAATTCTTAAGTCTAAAGGTATGCTTTCAGATTTGAAAAGTATGGATCTAGAATTTTGTGAGCATTGTGTATTTGGAAAACAGAAAAGGGTTAGTTTTCTCAAGACCGGGTCTACTAAGAAAAGGCGGAAGTTGCAGCTTGTTCACACAGACGTGTGGGGACCGGCTCAGGTAGCCTCTATTGGCGGATCACGGTACTATGTTACATTCATAGATGACGCCACAAAAAAGGTATGGATCTACTATATTAAAAAGAAATCTGATGTTTTTGAGACTTTTAAGATTTGGAAAGCTATGGTTGAGAATGAAACAGGCAGAAGATTAAAGTGCTTGAGATCTGATAATGGCGGTGAGTTCTGCAGTCTTAAGTTTAACTAGTATTGTTACACTCATAGAATCCGAAGGCAAAGGACGGTTCCAAGGACACCTCAGCAGAATGGTATTACTGAAAGGATGAACAGAACTATCATGGAGCGTGCAAGATATATGAGATTGCATGCAGGGTTGCCCTTAGAGTTTTGGGCAGAAGCAGTTGACACCGCAGTGTACCTGATTAACAGAGGACCCTCTACAGCTCTGGATGGTGGAATTCCAGAAGAGGCATGGACAGGTAAAAAGGTAGATCTCTCATATCTCAAAGTTTTTGGTTGTGAAGCCTTTGTGCACATAGATAAGGAAAATAGAAAGAAGCTTGATGCTAAGTCTATGAGATGCACGTTTATTGGCTATGGCTCAGATGATTTTGGTTTCAGATTTTGGAATCTAGGAACTAATAAGGTAATCAGGAGTCATGATGTTGTTTTCAACGAAAGAGTGATGTACAGTGATCAGATAAGGAAGCTAAATCAATCTGGGTAGAGCAATGGTGAATTAGACGAAGTTATGGTCCAAAATGAGCTCGCGGGAAAAAGAAATAATCACTTGTAGGAAAACATAGAGACCAATGTTGGCAGGTTAGGAACCAGCATTGGCAGTACAGAAACCGATGTCGGTCATACAGAGATCGACGTCGACAGACCAGGCACCGAGGTCGGTCAGGCAGAACCGACATCGGCTAGTGATAGGTCTACAGGTGGCCGAGGTCGGTCACTGTCAGAAAATTTGGGTGGACGGATTGTTGAAAACGAGTCCAAGTCACCCATTAGGAGGTCTGAAAGGGTAAGTAAGCCTCCAATTAGATATTCTCCTTCCTTATATTATTTATTGCTAATTGATGGTGGAGAACCAGAGAGTTTTGAAGAAGCAATACAGGTGGAGTCCAGGAGTAAGTGGGAGCGTGGCATGGTTGAGGAGATGGAGTCCTTAAGAGAGAACCAAACATGGGATTTGGTTGAATTGCCAGCTGGTAAGAGAACACTGAAGAACAGATGGACCTACAGGTTGAAGGAAGGTGAGGATGGTCAGATGCGATATAAGGCCAGATTAGTGGTAAAAGGATTTGCACAAAAGCCAGGTATTGACTTTGGTGAGATTTTTTCTCCTGTTGTTAAGATGACTTCTATAAGGGTTGTATTGTCTTTGGTTGCTTTTGAGGATTTGCATCTCGAGCAGCTAGATGTTAAGACAGCGTTTCTTCATGGAGATTTGGATGAGGAAATATACATGGAACAGCCAGAAGGTTTTGAGGTCAAGGGTAAGGAGAAGTTAGTGTGCAAACTGAAGAAAAGCTTGTATGGCCTCAAGCAAGCTCCAAGGCAATGGTACTTAAAATTTGATAGGTTTATGACTGAGCACGGCTACAGTAGGTGTCAATCAGACCATTGTGTGTATTTCAAGAGATTTGATAACGGTAGATATATTATTCTATTGTTGTATGTAGATGACATGCTGGTTGCAGGGTCTCACATGCAGGATATCTCAGAGCTTAAGGTGAAGTTAGCTCAAACGTTTGCTATGAAGGATTTGGGAGCAGCGAAGAAGATCCTTGGCATGAGCATTAGGAGAGACAGGAAAAATTACAGGTTGATATTGTCTCAAGAAGATTATGTGAACAAGGTGTTGGAGAGGTTTAATATGCAAGATGCAAAACCAGTAAGTACACCTATGGCTGGACATTTTAAGCTGAGTAAAGAACAATGTCCTAATTCACATGAAGAGGTTGAGTACATGAGTAAGGTTCCATATTCTTTCGCAGTAGGGAGTTTGATGTATGCAATGGTGTGTACTAGACCAGATATTGCCCAAGCAGTGGGAGTAGTAAGTAAGTATATGGCCAATCCAGGTAAGGAACATTGGAAGGCAGTTCAGTGGATCCTTAGATATCTGAGAGGAACCAGCAGCAAGCATTTGTGCTATGGAGGTTCAGATACTTCTCTACATGGTTATGTAGATTCAGATATGGCAGGGGATTTGGATGGCAGGAGGAGCACTACAGGTTATGTTTTTACTGTAGGTGGAACGACGGTTAGCTGGATATCTAAGTTGCAGAAGGTTGTTGCCTTGTCAACTATAGAAGCAGAGTATATTGCAGTCACAGAAGCTAGCAAGGAGATGATATGGATGACACGGTTCATGGAAGAGCTTGGAAGGGAGCATGGGAGTTGCAGATTGTATAGTGACAGTCAGAGTGCAATCCATTTAGCTAAGAACTCAGCTTTTCACTCAAGAACCAAGCACATACAGCTAAGGTACCACTTCATACGGCAGGTATTGGAAGATGGTGAGTTGAAGCTGGAGAAGATCCATACAGACAAGAATCCTGCTGATATGCTAACAAAGCCGGTTACTAAGGAGAAGTTGAATCTTCATTCAACTTTATTGGTCTTCATGATTGAGTTGAAGATGGAGGAGCTAGAAGATGTTGCTGTACAGGTTGGTGCAGCTGGTTTATCTCCAAGTGGGAGATTGTTAGGGTGTGGAGCTAAAAGCTTCACCAAGGAGCAGACTTAAACAGGTTCGGGTCTACACAGATGCCGGCGTCGGTCAGGAGCGATCGACGTCGGTCAGTTGCAGTTACATAGGCGCCGACGTCGGCAGTAGGGTCGGTCGGCGACGGTCACAGGCGAACAGGCAGGAACCGACGTCGGTTACCTGCGTGTCCAGAAAGCTATTTCCGTGGACAGAAGCGAGTGTTTGCATGATAAGTTTGAGTCGTGGACTCAAGCTTGCGTCTCTATTATTAACATTACTATTTTTAGAGCCCTTGTTGAAGAGGCTTAACTGTCTGTTGTAAGAGCATGCTCATGTTTCCTATTTCTATATGTAGGAAAGATCTTCTTAGCTTAGTAGGTAGAATGTATCAGTAATAGTAGAACATTGCGAATGTTTGAAGGACAGTACTGAGTTGCATCAATCCAGGTTGTTGGATTTGATTGTACTTGAGAGAGAGCTCTTGAGGAATAGAGATCTAGTGAGAGATCTTGTGTGCATCTGAGAGAGGTGTGGAAGAACGAAGCTTCTTCAATTGTATTCCTATTGTAAAGAGTTTCAATACAAGTTTTCAGGGTGTTTTCTTGTATATCTTGTTCTGTGCTATTTATCATTTTAGTTACTTATCTATTTGATTTATTTCCGCGTTTATTGCTGTCACAATTGTAATCTATTGTTGGTTTGATCCCCCAACACAAAGGAAACTTAAATGTAATTGCAAGTGGTGTACTGTACCTCTTAATACTAATCAAAACTAATATGAATCGATACATAAGCTCGTCTTATGAGTTATAACATAAAACATTAATAAATATGATCCAAGCCTGTTCATCCCCAATGATCATTGTATCATACTATAGTAGACCCTGGTCAAAGCCTATCCAAACATCGATCCACATAAAGTCCCACACAGGGACCCATCCAAGTGACAAACCCTTACTGTGTATGACACATCTCCTTAATGTCTAACAAACGTTGATGATCTTTGCTCAACATTGAAGGTGCTTGCAACTCCTATCAACTTATATTGTCATCGATGACTGATTGAAAACTAACAAATACAATATCTACTTTCCTTATCAGATGAGAGGTGAGAAGCTGTGTATCGAGAGAAACAAAATCAAATAAATATTGCCTGCTCCATGTCATGAAGAGCAAATTAGAGAAAGCCAAAAATAAAAAAAACTGAAAGAAGCAAACTACTGCTACCAAAATTGCTATTCAAACATGATCCCAAACTTTGAGCGAATAACTAACTGGAGAAGAGAATAGTCCTCCAAATTCTAATTGATCTTCCAACCTCCAGTCACTGATCACTCAAAATAAGCTATCAAGTTCATCGGGATAATAAACCTTGGCCATGAGGGACATCCCTTGATTAGATGAAGTGTCAGAATACCCTAAATAACTGGAGTAACCAAAAAATCTACCACTATAATGACACATAATTTGTTTCAACTTTCTTTTCACGTGAATAATGGGGTCGTCGAGAAGGACATACATCTGTAACATGTCCAATACCACCACATTTAAAACATCTAAGTTCTTTCTTATGTCTATGAGATCCAAAAGAACCTGAATCACTAAAAGAATTATGAAAAGAGTGTTTGTGGTGATGACTACGTTTGAAATACCCTAGAGAGTGTTGATGTGAATGCTGTGAAGACCATCTAGAACGATGTGGAGAGTGCCTCAGAGAATGACACAAAGAGTATTTCAGAGAGTGTTTCTGAAACTGACATTGTACATGATGATGATCTATATGATGTGACATGTTCTTTGTATAGTGAGCCTTTTTAGTAGATGTACTCTTTTTTCTTGTAAACTATCTCTCATGCTGAGTTAATAACTCACAAATAGAGTCAAATGTGGCACCGCTAAACTTATCACTAAGTTGTAGTATTTCAACAAAATTGGTGTATGTAGAATTAAGATCATTCAATGTGATGGAAATCAACATATCATCATCAATTTTACCACTAGTTGTGCAATATTCTTGTTTCAATATTTTCAAGTGAGAAAGATATTCAGAGACATCTTCATCATCTACCAATTTATTGTTTAATAGTTGCATAAGAAGGTCAATCTTCTTGTATGCAGGTTGTTTGTCATACATAGCTTTTAATGCTTTCCAAGCTTTCTATGCACCGGTTTTAACTGCCTCAATATGAATGATTACCTATTCAATGTAAGACAATTTCAAAAGTATGAGTGCACGCTTATCATAATCAACTAACTTGCAGCTTCAATTGGTGGTGTGGTTTCTTTCTTAGTGATTTCCAATAAGTCATTAAAAATGAGTGTATTCTCCATGTTCTTACTCCATTGCTTGTAGTTTTTAGGTGATAATTTTTCATTTTTTGAGATTAAGCTCATAATTTTTGTCATGGTGTGAAGTCAAAATAAAAGGGAATGCTATTGAGGTTTTTCCTTTACCTTCAAAATAGCTTCTGATTACAAAAAATATTTTGAGACTCATTAAAAAAAATCACACCTTATATCTTCTTTACACTCTTATATCTCCAAAAACTTAAAATTATTCTTCCTTCACAATTTGTCCTTTCATTGTTTTTATATAAAATATAAAAAGAAGTTTAGACCAACAAAATGCTTTAGAAGGGTTTAGAAATTTGGACCTCTTCTTACCAAATGATAAACACAATGTATACAACCACTCCCTCTACACACAATTTTTAGAATATAAGTGAAGCATATTCTAGATAAACTTGGGTTGTTGAACTTTCCAAATAAAAAATATTTGTATGTAAAAGTAATCATGAAATCAATTTGACCTTTTTCATTTGCATAGAAAAATCAACTGTGCCTACCTTATTTGATTGGGCCCCACACAATTTTAAATCCTTAAAAAGCACATCGTATAAGCTTTCTTCCATGCCCTGGCTTGTAGTATAGGTTTGGTTTCAAAATTTAATCACTTTAGTCATGGATTGAAAACAAAACTCAAATCAGATTTTGTGCCATTAATGCCTCCTCAGTCTCCTCAAAAAAGACCAAGCCATGTAGATCCCTCTTTTTTTATTCCTTCAAAACATCATTGATACACTGTTTGCTCGCCGTACACAAGATTGTTTGTTTTGCCATCATTTCTTTCTAGCAGAAGAACTTATAGGTACATTCCAATCGCTGAGCTTAGTGATTTTTGATATTCTTTATTGACTAAAATATGTTATTTTTGACAACATGCCAGAGTCCATTGCTTCTTTTCTTGTTCTTGAAGCGCTGTACAAATCAACCATGTGTTAAAAATTATTCTCTTTCCTTCCTTTTTCTCCAAAATAACTCTGCAAATTTCTTCAATTCTTCATGTCATGGATTTGATACCACTGAAGGCACCATGTATTTGAATAATATAAACCAGCTATGCTTACAAGTTTAAAAAGAAATATATGTTATCGTAAAAACATTGTCTTTCAAAAAAGAGGTACATCCAAAATATAAAAGGTAAATGGTAAGTTAAAAGTCCGTTGCTACGGGACATAACCACCAAGATACCAAAAACTAAAAACTAACAAGATAACACATAGTAAATAAACAAAAACAAACTAAACAATAATTTTGGATCATAAAAGACCCAACAAAATGGTTCCAACATATTTAAGACTATGAGGATCAACAGAGCCATTTTCGGCACAAGATTTCACATTTGGCTAGGGATGTCATTTTTAGCGACACCGAAACTGGTCAACCGTTTTAGGTGCTATATGATAGTGGTCATCATCATAGAGCTTGGTTTGATTTTTGAGATTCATTATGCACGCTACCAATACCTCCTTTTCTAGACACTTGTTGGTTCAAGTAAGTCAAAAACAAGTCTTCCTCTATCTTTTCCTATCTCTTTCATTTCTATTTATCATTTTCAGTTCATGGTACTTTCATCTTCCCTTTGGCCCTGGTAGATCTAAATTAGTATTTATTGATGTATTTAGTTAAAATTACCTCGTGTCTTAGTTTTACCTAATAGGTGTAATGTTTTTAACACTTGTACCCCCCTTTTTGTAAAACAATTAGCAACTTTATACACATTGCAACTTTATACACATTGGATCCATATGATGGGTTATCTGACACAAAGAAATACTTGTTCACTTGTGAGCAAGTTTGAAAGTTGATAGGCATACAAGATGAAGTAGATCAACTATTAGAACTCATCAAATAACTCAAAGGTAGAGCTCTTGATTTCTATTGTACCATAAAATATTCAAAATTGTCTTTTCCACAAGTAAAAGAAAAAATCATAAAAGAGTTCATAATGCACATATTTTAAAGTGATGAAATTTAATAATAATTATTTTTTTCTTAAAAGCCTAGTGAGTTAGCAAAAGACTATGACAAACAATTTGTAGAGGTTTTGAACAAAATGAAGTTCAAATTTGATGATGGATAGAAAGTTGCATGGTTTGTGGAAGGCTTGAGATGGATTATGAGGTTGAGCTTAGCTCAAGCTCAATAAAAGAATAAAGTAGAAGCATGCACTGTTATAATCATAGTAGAAATAATTTAAGCACAATATTCACCATTTTCTAATTCTACAACCAAAGCCAAACTTGACATGACAATGAATAAAATGGAGGAGTTTCATGATGTAAAAAAGCCTACAAGATCATAAGTATGGCGTAGTGAATTTGGCATGTAGGGGAATTTTAAAAATGTCTTTCCCAAGTTAAGGAGATGTGTAGGTCATGCACGTGCACACTCTTCAACAATAGGTGTACCAAGAAATGAGTAATGTGAGATTGGTAGGGTATGGGGTCATGCATAAGCTAAGTGCCCTTTTTTGCTAAGGTATATAAGGCAAACTCAATGTACCAAATGTAGTTGGAAGAAAAAACATTCACACCAAGGATTTGACAATGGGATACAAAACAAACACCCTAATACCCATGGAAATCACTACAAACTTAAAGTCAATATCTATTTTTATGGATTGCATGAGTTAAACGTTGAAAGGACAAAAAATATCCTAGAAAATAGTAAGGAGGCTAATCTATTGAGTGATACAAGAAAGCAATACTGGCAAGATATATCTAGTGTTCTAACAATGACTATTGAAAGAAAGTGCTGAAATGAAATGTGATTTGTAAAATAAAGATTTTAGTTTACAAAGGAAATCTTTTGATTTGAAAATAAAATCTACCGATAAGCATGTAAATCAACTAACCTAAAAAACATATAAACTTAAACCAAATTGTTACCTTGCACTCAAGGTGACCTCATATTAAAATATTAAATGATGTTGAGATTTTACCAACCTGATTCCAAGTGTACCTGGTTGAGAAGGGAATGGTGAAGGATCCACAATCCAAAGTAGATGAATCATGGTTCCTTATGATAACCTTTCCAGCTTAGTGCACAAAAATCATTAGCAAGAGAGGAGAGTAACATAGGGGAGGATGATGATTTCAAATAAGATGAGTAACACCACTAGTGTCACAAAACATGAAACACAATGAATGAGTAAATCAACAACAATGAATAGCACAATCAATGCAATGATTATAACACAATATAGAGCAACAATGCAATGAATGATCGAGCAATGATGATTTTGATATCAATGAGTGGATACATGATCAAAAAGTGGTAATTGAGGCCAAATGGATGTATAAAAAGGAAAGTGTAGTGCATGATTCTATTAAAAAGAGACATTTATAGGCATTAGGAACCCTAATGGGTTGCCAAATGATCATAAACAAGAAAATATGGCAAAGATGTAGGTTTCTAGAAAAATGGGTGCAAGGTTACAAGTTTATAGGAAAACAGATGGTCAGGTTACAATTTTTCCCAAAAATCCATGACTATGCCACCAAGGGGTAAAATAAAAAGTTAATTATATGTTTTTTAATCACCAAGGTTCTTCTTAGGCATACTTATCATCCAGAGGTGCAGTAGTTGGCATAATGAGCTGAAATTTAATCATTGGAATTTAGGAACTGGGACATAAGTATTACATATTCCCTCGATATATGAGCAATAAAGGTTTGTGAGAACTATTATCACCCAAATTTTCACCCTAAGGAGGGATACTAAAGCCTCCTCAAATTTGGAATAACATGGAAACACCTCATATGCCGTGGGTAACAATTCTAAGAGGTGAATCTCTACTTTATGGGCTAGCTCCCATGTGCAACACCTAAAAATAATCACTAATCTACTTGATTTGAATTAAAAAGGATAGAATGGGATTAAAAACTACTCTAATGGAGGTGATGCACCAATGTAAACTCTAAAACTTACTTAAACATGCACTATGGAAAACAACTGCAATGCTGATCTCAAAATTCAAGGTTCTCTTAAAAAAATGCTTCAATATGAAGGTAGAATGCAAATTAGTTTTCAAGGTGGATGAATAATAGGCCTAATAATGGGAACTAACTATCCTCCTTACATTTAAAATCACACCAAGTTGATAGCTACACATCATATGACCTATTATAAATTAGATTGCTCACACAAATCACAAAAGAGATAGATGAATGCAAGGAAAGAGAAATATCACTTATCATTCATCAACAAAAATAATTCATACACTTATGCAAGACTTGAGAAAGCTAAAACCAGTTTGAATCTTTATTCCAAAGGCAAATCAATAATCAATTCAGTAAGGCTTCGCCATACCAATATATGGATGTGTTATAATGCCAAAAGAGGCATCATATATAGAGAATGAGGAAGAGAGAGAGAGAAGAGGTATGGGAAAGAGAAATTAAAAAGTGTTTATGATCCAAGATCTAGTTACAAACAAGAAATCAATTTATCAGGGCTTCACCATACCAATATGTGGATGTGTTACAATGCCAAAGAGGTAGCATATATAGAGAATGAGGAAGAGAGAGAGAGAAGAGGCGTGGGAAAGAAGTTAAAAACTGTTTATCATCCAAGAGCCAGTTAAAAATAAGAAATAAATTGTATAAAAGTCTTATAAACTCATATTTGACATGTGTTGCATTTTATGATCATAAATTTCAAGGGAGTTGGTGTAGGAGAGTTCAATGGTTCTTCATTCATTCAAAACTGCCCATCTTGGCATGTGAAGAGTGACAAATGGGTTTATTGATCATTATCTCACCATGAACTAACTTCAAAATTCCTCTTTGACACCTATCATGCATTTTAAAACTCCCTTATATTGACATTTTAGTGGCAATCATTACATAACTCCTTAGGTGTCTTGAAGCTCATTTGTCTACTATGCCTCTCCTTGCTCGAGAGCTTCAAAACATGACTTCATCTTCATGAGTGCACTCTCTCTCCATGGGAGGCTTATCTCAATCATAAAAAAAATAAATAAACACATTTGGATCCATCAAACACTCCTAAAGATCTCATTTTGCACCAAAAGCTTGCATTTTCTCCCATTTCCTTATAGCCCTAAAAACACTAAAGCTCCTTGTGTGTAAGAATGTATGGATTATCTTGGGAAAATAATAATATTTTTGAGTACCCAATATGACTTTACAACTCCATGCCAAATTTAATAACCCAAATTTGAGTGGAAGTGTGTTTAATCACCTGATCACTCTTTTTAATTAAGCCTCAATTAGGTCTCTAGGCCTAAAAGTTGAGATTTTGCTCCAGAATTCTCCCAAACATGTGAAACTTATAGTAAGTGTTTGATTCACTTTACCTACCCTATGACCATGCTCCATGCCAAAGTTGGTCTTCTAAGATCTTGTGTAGATAGGTGAACCATGAAATGGCCAAAAAACTTAGCCTTTCACAAGACTTTTTCACACTACCTTCAACAATCAGACATGTAGGAGCACTTTCAGAGTCACATGTATGGATTTTTGGACTCTATGAGGTAGAATACACCTCAATCCATCCTCTCCAATTATTTTCATCTATCCATGAGGTCAAATACCCTATTTTGAGCTCAAATACTTACAAAAACATAACATTTATTGCGTCCATACAACAGTAGGTGTAAACAAGTGTCATGGTCATACTATTTTTGGAGTGGAGAATGATGTCTAGGTGGTTTCAATAGAAATCCAACTCATTTAATTCACCTTTTAAGTTACTCTCTCTCATCGAGTCCCTATCAGGGTTTTAGGAGGTTTTAAAGTAGTTTAGGTTCTTAACAATTGTTTAGAAACCCTAGGGCCTTAACTCTTGAAACAATGCCAAAAATTTCAAGTGAAAAAGTTTCATCAACTATTCCTAGGTGCTCATGTTCCCATGCAACTTGTATATTTCTAAGCACAATAAAGTGCTCTTTGGGTTTCTACTATGCCATTAGAGAGTGCTCTACAATCTTAACCAATATTCACAAAGGTTGGAGACCTAAAACAATAACTAATGATATAATATTGGAGTATGGAGACCCCCTCACCATCCCTAAAAACCATTGGACCCCATGCACAAGGTTAGGGTCACACTGAGCAAGATAAAGTCTATTTTGAATTTCAACTTGCACTTTGGAGAGCTCAAGAAGGTCTCATAGGCCAAATTTCCACTTTTATTGTCTTGATATATCTATGGATACTTATCTAGGTTCTATACCATAATTATTCAACTTACCAATTCTCTCAATCTCCCATTTCACCCTCAACAAATCACTATTCTCATGACTGTACATACAGACTTGTGTATGTGATTTTAGGCTTACTAGGTCTAAATAGGCCTATCAACCTTGACACCATTTTTATTGACCCTAGAGATTATTTAGGGTCATGATAAAATCAAATAATCACTTCCAAGTGATTTTATTCTTCCCACATCCCTCTTCTCTCTCAAACCAAGTAGCACTTCTCACTTGACTAGGCCCATAGGATCACTTGACTATGTGACTGCAGGGTTAAAGTGAATTGTTTTGATCATCCTATCTAAATTTATATTTAGTTTATTTTTTGATTTCCATTGATACTATTCAATTTATTATTTACCTAAAAATATAATGCTACTTTCATGAATTGCATCTCCTTTTCAAGTTTATAAACCAACATGAGTTGTTCAGACAATCTTGTAGGTAGCCATTTGGGGTTTTAACTGCATCTTGTAGTTTAAAACCTCAATATAAATCACTAGGAAATTAAATGGTATTTATCACAATATTTAGAGTTAGTTATCTTATTTTGAACCTCTGAAACCTCTCCAAGACCTCACATCTTCACAAGCATACCCCTTCTCTCTCATGTTTGTTCAAGACATGGTTGTAGGTGATGGGCTAAGAGTCCTTTGAATATTAGGCTTTGAAACTTGGTATTATTCAAATATATTATTGAAATTTTGATAGTAATTGAAATTAATTTAAGGATCATTCACATTCAACTTATCTTTTTGAAAACTTACTAACACTTTCCTTTGTTTGACCATATATGTATACTCCTTTTGCTCTACTTGTAGGTGGTGATTGGGTGTCTTGAGCATTAAGTATTGAAGTCACACCTTATATAATAGTATTGTAATTCACCAAGTGTTGAAACACTATATTTACATCACATTTTATATTTTCAAACTCAGTTCCTAGTACGCATTTCAGTAAGTTTCTCATGAAAAGAGACTTACAAGTCTGTAGACCTGTAGTTTGCATTTTCATGTTTTAGGCCTTCACATGGTGCAAGTTTAATCAATTTTATACTAAGATAATTTATCCATTTATTCATTACTCTCTTTATATTTCATGATATTCATATCACTCTAACAATGTAAGATAAGACTTTTTTACTCCATTTTTGCAGGCAACCCCATAACACAATCTTCAAGCTAGGAGTATTAATTCCACTTGGAGGATTGGTAAAAAATATCCAGTCATGTTGGAGACATTTAAATGGAATGGTAATATGGTGGAAAACATTCAATCATCACCTATATGTATGAAACCTTTTAACTCCTCCAAAACTTCAAAATGCAAACCTGTGACATATCTTTCATAGAGGCTCCTCTTGATTCTTGATTGCTGAGACGTGTGAGTCTGATAGAAAAAAAATGTGTAATGGTTGTTAATACATATATAAACCTTTTAAAACACTCTTTATGTTTCAATGAGCTCCAAATTGCATGAAACTAGTGTAAAACATGAGCTTGTGGGGTTTATTAGGTATTTTTGACTGCCTATCTTGTTAGTGATGGTTCATATAGCTTAGCCCATTAAACCCTAAAATATTTTAATGAATATTAAGCCCTTAATGGTTAATTATTATGCCTATAATCATTTAACCCAATTCCTCTGTATGTTCATGAAATAATCATAAATTTATGACCTTGAACTTGTAAAGAGCTCAACTATGATTTTGACTGATTCCTTACATTTTTTAACCTCTTAACATCTATGTAAGTTCATTTTCAATATGAAAAAGTTGAAAAGACATTGATATATGCATTTTCACCTGAAGATGGGTCCTTTTGGTCATATAAGTGACTTAAAATTGCCTCTTTTGAATGATTCTGTATCTTTGGATGTTAGTCTAAAAATTTATCTGATTGATCATTCTGTGACCACCTTATGACACCATACACATTATAAACTTTCATTACATGTTTTTCCTTTTCATAAGTACGTGTAATTACTCAAATTTGGCATAGAAAGTGACTTAATAGACCTTAGGGTGCATGACAAGCATGGTGGAAGACTAATGCATGACTATATGACCTTGAAGGTATGAAAACAAATCATATGATGACTCATCATAATGATATAACCTTGGAAACATATGAAAAACAAAATTATCTCATGAATGACCTCAAAATTATGCAAGTACATAAATAGACCAAAACCCTAAACACTACTAAGCAAGGATTTAATTGACCATTTGAAGACCATTCTAAGACCAAGGTGACCATATAAAAGCTTGGATAACCCTATGATTTTTTTTCAAATGATAGGGGTTGACCCTTTTTGACCTAGGGGTAAAAAATGGTCAACAAGAACACAAGGCTATGAAGTACCTAGAGGCTTTACAAAATGCTAAGTGAACATAAATCATACTTGCACTTCCTTGTGATGAATGCCAACAAATGAATAGTTGATGGTTTCAATCTAGAAATTCAAACTCCATGCTCTTGCTCTAACACCTACAGTGGGAAATAAAGGCTCATGACCCAAAGCCATCCAATATTTCATTGACCAAAGTGTCAACTTTGGTGTGTATGATTTAGGGATATGGGAGATCTAGAAATCCTAAAAGCAAGAAAGTAAAATACAAGCCTCATTAAAGAGGGGGATCAGATTGGTGCCTCAAACATTCCAGACCCTAATGAGTTGGGAGATGAATAAGAGAGAGTCAAAGAATGACTATACATAGGACACACCCAATCCATATGCATCGGTCAAGGCTCTAACAATTATGTGATACTCAACTGCATTATTAGCCTCATTAGTCATAAAGTAACTAGTTGCAACAATCTTGTGAACCTAAGAGTCATCAATAGTTCATGTGGTATTCATAGGTCCTATGTTTTCTTGACTTCCACCATTCATATGAACCACCATAGAGTGATCGAACATGATGATAGTCAAGGATGTGGGAGGTGGACCATAGAGGAATATCTTAGTGTTGGAGATCATGGGAAAGTAGAGCAATGGGAGATAAAAAATGGATCAAAGTTGAAATAGGAAGAAGAAGAAGAAATCTAGAGAGTGGGCCTAAAAAAAAACTCATAAGGGGTAGATGAAAATATGAGGAACAACCATAAACCAAGAGAAAGATAAGACCAAAATACTAAATAGTGTACCAAAATGTATTGACCAACAAGATCAGAGGTAAAGATGGGTCGGTAAAATATATCCAAGGATCAATTGCATATAAGCAGAGAGACTACTGATGCTTAGAATTAGATAACATAGTCCCACTTGAAGGTACCCCAAAGAGGAAACATGCCATAGAAAGGCCAGGGACCCTAAAAGCTCTGATAAATAAGAGTGCATTGATTGGACAAACCCCTATTCCATAAATGGATCAAGATAACCAAGGGAGAGGAAACACATAGTGGCAACCATGAAAACATAGTTCACCAAGTCCAAAGGAAGCCCAAAGTAGTTTGTTAGAGGGATGGGATAGTTTTCCTTTGTGTAGGGAAAATTAAGATAATGAAAGTCTACACAAACATAAAAAAATCTCTTTTTTGTTGAGGATATGAGTGATGATGTAGACCCATCATGGATTATCAATGAATTTGACACAAATTAGATTCTCAACATCTTCCTTAATGAGTTGGGATGTCGAGGGGCCATGAGACATTTATTTTGGTGAATAATACTGATGCCTTAATTTTTCATAAGGTTATGAACCATGATTGAGGGATTCATTCCATGCATATCTACACATTCCCAAACAATACATATATGTATATGAAAAACATGGTGACGGGAGTCTTTCTATCCTCATTAGAAACATTGATGCCAACTTTAACCATTTTGGGATACAAGGAGGATCCTAGATTAATGTTGATGGGGCCATTTAAAACCATGGTTTTTCCCTCCTAAAAATATTTAGGGGCAGGAACGATCTCCTAATTGAGCTCTTCATAATCCACTTTCATTACCTGGATAATGGGAGTACCATGGGTTGAGTCACAAGATATCTAAGAGATTTCCAAGCCTAATTGGTATGAGAGAAAAGGTGGTCCTTATAGGAGGCCTTCATAAACATATTATAAGCTTTTTTCTCATTGAATAGGTTTTGTGCATCTATGTGGATGAAGTGACACTCGAGGTGGTGATCTATAGTGATTAAGTCCTTAGGCGAGGCATTGATAGTGCTGATAGTGGAAATGATGAATCTAGACTTGGAGGATAAATGACACTCAAAGGAAGATGGGATATTAGTGAAGACATCCCCTAAGAATAAAGAGATAATTAGAAATCAAGGAGAGGATATGAGGGAGTGTGTGTCACCTGACACACCTAAGAGTAACAGACAGCTGTTGAAGGAGTGAATGTGGCCATGCACTTAGTTGGATAAAAATTTTCATCCTTGATAAGGAAATATCATCGATAGGAACATGAATGAAATGGATAAAGCATCCTCATATGGATTCATCATGGTGTACAACCAAACCCATGGGTCATTGTTAGTCTCCATGATATGAATCTTAATTTCATGCCCAAACTAGTATACTAAAAAAAAAGATGAAGTAACAACCTATATTACAACTATCTAAGGATGATCAAGGATCATATTGTATGATAAATCAAGGTTTTGCATGTAAAACTTGATCTACACTATTTTTGGTCTAAACTTGACCTAAATTTTTATGTTACCCATCAAAGAAATGATGCCGTTATTAAAATTGACATAGTTGTGGTGAGACTCATAAAGCTTCTTGTGATTGATTCCTAGTGCATTGAACACTCACAAAGGAATGATATTCATATCAAATCCCTCATTACCTATGAATCACTTAATGTGATGAGTGGGAAAAAAGGTATCAATATAGATGGGGAATCGAGTTCTCTTATTACGATTTAAAGTGTCAAGTAGGGAAGAAGGGTCAAATCTTAGGGTTGGGGTGTAATATGTAGTGGGTGAGGTGAAAAGGACCTCTAAAACACTAAATAATAATATCTTACTAAGGAGACTGAGCTCATTAAATATGAGTATCCTTTGGTCAAGGCAAAGTCATAGAAGGTGCCATATCAATATCCCTACTGAAAGAGATTAGAGCTCCTATATGATAGTAGGGTTTAAACCTAGAATGGAGAGGGATGCTATACCAAAATTTAAACCTAACTTTGGTATTCACTAACCCCCTGGCTTAACCTAAAGGTCTAACATCACTAATATCTCTAGTAGGTTTGATATCTCGACCCAAACACATGTTGATAAAACACTTATAACTAAAGTTAACAATGTTGATGATGGAAATGAGCTTACATCCATAACACTTTGATTCATTTTTAGATGAAGTCGAAGAGGAATAACCTAAAGAAGAGGATTAAATGAGAGGTTGAACAATTATAATTTCCATTTTATTTCTCCTTCTTATTCTTAATAATTATTTTCCTTGTCATGGTTAGGAAGAAGATCCTTGAAGACCTTTCACTTTTAGTTAGGAGATGCAAGGGGAAAGTCTTTGAGAGGAAAGGCCTTAGGAAACTCACTAAGATTTTTAAAAACACATTCCTTGTCAAAATGTCCCTTTATCCGATTAAGCTTGCAATACTTAGAAGGGTCACGGGTATATTCAACATTATTCCTACTCTTAGCCTTTACAAAATCCTTCTTACTCAGAGAATTGAATGTGAGGAAATCCTTCTTGCATTTATTCTCCAATGGAAAATGTAAGACACCATCAATAGTTGCAATATGATTACAATCATGATGGAAGGATGATTCTTGCTAGGAGGAGGCTAGAGATTGGTCTGACCCTCAAAGAGTTTGATCTTTAGACATTCAATAGCAACCTCATCATAAGAGGTAGGTTCATGCTTAAAAACCTCAAGATGAATCTCATGCCTCAATGAAAACATATTAAAGAGCTAGCCATCACTAAACCTTATCCTAAAAGAGTGGACGATTGACTACCATAGAGGTAAAATTTTAAAATTTAACTCACCTTTTGCTTATTTCACAGAGATGAGTGATTGGAAACCAATATTGACCAATTTGGAAATATTAAAGAACTGGACAAAATCATCTTGGAGAATTTGAAATCTAAAGAAATAATTTAGAGGCAAATTTTTAAACCAAGGCAAGACCTTAGCCTTAGTCTACAAGTTGTGATAAAAATGCTTGAGTGCCATCTCATCATCATGCTCCCATCCATACAAGACATCATGAATGTGGTGATATTCTTTGAAGGATTGGTGTCCTATTTTTTAGTAAACTAAGGGAGTTTAGACAAATAAGTGGGAAGGGGAATAACTCTCATGTGAGGGGCAAGAGGATTCTTATGAAAATATTTATAAGAAAAAATAATTACTGGGAGATAATAGCCACATACACGGGTGTCATACAGATATGCATACCCATAGGTCATAGGAGTGAAACCTATAGGAGGGTTCTTGGAAGGAAGCCAATCAAAATGGGCATCTTGAGGAGAATTACCATGAGAGAGGTCACAATGAGCTACATGACAAATATGATCCTTGTGGTGTCATCTTAGTGAAGGCAGCCTAAGAGGGAGATATGTTTGATTATATATATGATAATAGACATTATAGGCATCTTTGGATCCCTATGCTATGATATGACTAGTAGAAACCTCAAAGGAAGGGGTAAGAGGAGAAAACATGATCACATAGTGTGAACCATGATACCTATTTGAGTGTTAATAGTTTATTGAAGGATTCCAATGGAGAGTTATCCTTTAGGAATGCAAAGGCAAAGAAACTTAAATACTACAAGAATTAGGATAAGTAGTAACACTTGAATGTGAGTGAACATTGATTGGATCACTAGAGCCAAAATGTTTGTGGATCCTATGAGAAGATCGATGCTTCAGGTGCACTTTAATGACCCTAAGGCATATATGTAAAATCTCCATTATTGCACACAGTTATTTAGACTTATATTTGAGAGGAAAGAACCCTCAGAGTGAGCGAGAGAAGGTTAAGTAGTCTCGAGTCAAATGAACTCTATCTCATTAGGGCAAAGATCAGAGGGTTGACAATGAGAACAAGGTATTTATTGGCTGTAAAAATCCTACTCTTAATTAGTAACAAAATAAGTGATGAGGGTCATACTACTGATTAGTGATTAATTATTTCTCTCTTTATTAGTTCCTTGTTGTTTAACAACTGCTAATGCATGCTCTCAAGTAATTTAAGGTGATTCAACCTAAATAAAAAAATAATACCATCCCAAGGGATGGATGTGATACATTAGAACTACAAGAAGAAAAAAATAGAAGGCCACAAAAGAGGAAAATTATAGGTAGGACCTAAAGCAACCAAAGCAACATTTGAAAGCTAAGAATTGAGTTGAAAATAAGGCGTGGCTGTAGGTTTTCAAAAAAAATTGTAGCTTGATACAAATGAGGTTTCAAATTTTAAAATAAGCCACAACCTACAAGAAATTGAACTGAAAAGAATTGAAATTGGGAAAATCAAAGAGATAAAAAAGAAAGGAACCTGTGAGGTCCCATTGAGCATGTAAAAATGTAGTTATAAGAAACAAAAATATGCTCTAGGTGTTTAACAAAGGGATAAAAATAAAACACCATGATACCTATGGTATTTGCTTCAAGCCTAAAACTACTATCCAACTTACTGACTTGTGTAAGGTAAAGGTTGAAATGACAAAAACTATGCTAGAAAATAATAAATATTCTAATCTATTAAGCAATGTAAAAAAACAATAACAATAGGACATGTATATTACATTAGAAATTATTAATGATATAAAAGTCTAAAATGAAATGTGATTTCAAATTGTAGATGAAGTTTATTGTTAAACATGTAAATAGGTTAAACTAAACAACATATAAACTAAAACTAAAGTGTCACATTTCAATCAAGGTGCCATTATATCAAACTCTCAAATGACACTGAGGTTCTACCAATTTGTTTCTTAGTGTACCTAGTTGAGAAGAGAATGGTGAAGGATATACAATATGAAGGAGATGAAGTATGGTTCTTTGAAGTAGCATTTTCATTTCAATGCATAATATGACCCAAAGAGAGAAGAGTATCACAATTTGAGGATGATAACTATAGATAATATGAGCATCAACACTAGTGTCATGAAAGGGGTAACACAATAGGTGAGTAAATCAACAACAATGAGTAGTGTGATCAAGGCAATGATCACACTACAAACCATATGAATGACATAGTGAATGATTGAGAAATGATGAAACTTATAATAATAAGTAGACAAATGATCAATAAGTGGTAATAGAGGAAAAATAAACACATAAAAAAGAAATTATAGGGAAAAATGTTTAAAAATGATATGTTTACATCCATTGGAAACCACAATAGATTGAAAAACTGTAATAAATGAGAAACTTTGGCCATGCTGCAAGTTTCTAGGAAAATAAGTGGTTAAGTAGTGTGTTTTCAAAAAATTCAATGGCTAGGTTGAATAGGGGTAAAACAAAGGTCTAATTAGATGGGATTTATCTCTCCAGGGTCCTTCCCAGGTGTACTTATTATTTAGGGGTATAGTAGTTGGCATAGGGACATAAACTATAATAATTGGGACACATAACTAAGAATTACACATATTATGGGTTGTGTGAGACAACAAATCACATCATTTAAGATTATAGAGCTTTGGAAGAATTCATAAATGGGGTATAAATAAATGTATTTTCACTTTGATCTCATCTTAAACCTCAAGAAAAATAATAAGCACAATAAAAAAACATCACCAAAACAATAAGCTCAATAATAATTTCAATCCATATCACCACAACAAGGTAGGTGGAATAAAATATATGGACATGTAATCAACCACCACATGGAGGTTATAATCAAAGCAAATAAGGAGGTTGGAATTAGAATCCTGAATGAGATTGGAACAACCAAAATTGAGGACAATAAAGACCAAGAGAAATAGGAAAAGGTTAGAACCTAGACCACATGTAAATTGTTACATGTGTGGTCAAAAAAGGCATACAATCACAACATACCATACAAATTTAGGTAGATCAATTTATAGCACTTACTAAAAAATTGTTACATGATCGAATAATATAAAATAAGTCCAAGTTCTTCAAAAGATGAGGGACAATATGCTTCAAATAAATGTAAACATTGTAGGAATAAGGTTGAATAATGGGGAAGAATTAGAAATAAAAAATATGAATACCCTCAAAAGATTACAAATGAGAGAAAAAGGTCTACCAACTCCAAATATACCAATAGAGCTAAGGGTGCACAATGCACATGTAAATTAGTACCCTGATCCAACAGAAGAAGAAAATCTAATGCATAAGGATGTAGAGTTATTAAATTTCATAAGGCAAGAGATAAGACAAGGCAAAACTTTAGAAGCTTCGAAGATAAAAGCCCAAATATTTGAAGAAATGGGTTCATGATTAAAACATGAAGACACATTGGAATATGTTTTATCAAAATTTGGCAAAATAGAAGCTAATTACCTAAATGTGATAAACTAATGTGTAAGATTAGAATGTTATAAATATGCAATGACATAAACTAATTTGGAACTTACTACATTTGAAAATATTTTAAAATGGGAAATGAAAAATAAATATAACTTAACTTGAAGTTTAACAATGCAACACTGAGATAAAAATTATGAAACTAACTGGAGAGATCTATGATGATGATGTGAATCAAGAACAATGTTTCACTTTCTCTATGGACAAGGCCACTAGAGGCAAACAAGGACACAATGCACTAATGTCTTAAGGGTGCACCAAAATCTTATAAGGTTTTTTAATTCACAACTGATATGTTAGATTCCATTTGCATGTGTGTTATATCTAACTGTGTGTTAGGGTGTGGAGCTAAAAGCTTCAACTATGCAGACAAAGAAGAGGAGGTTGCTGAAGTTCTAGAAGTACTGGCGTCGGCAGTATGACCGATGTCGGTCACATACAGTGTAGAAGGCAACCGGTGTCGGCCGACGTCAGTCAGCACCAGACAGACAGGGACTGACGTCAGTCGCCTGTGGCAGTTCCAAAACTGCTGTTGATGAACAGTCAGTTAAGTGAAGCGAGTGTTTGCATGTTAAAGGGCTAATTATAGTCTCGAGCTGCGTGTCTAATTATTGGAATTAGAAGTCTATTTTTGTATACATGGGATTTTATTTAAAGACCCATGAGGCATGTATTGTAAATTAAGTAGGAAAGTAAAGCATTGAAGCAAGGAAGCAAGGTCAAGGAGATCAGCTGAAGCATTCAAGTAGGGGATAAAAACTCAGGTCGTTGAGTTGGTTGTGGTTGAGCAAGAGAGAGAGGGAAGAAGGTCTTGAGGTGTGGCAAGCCTTTGAGGTGGAAGAAGAAGTGGCATCTTCTTTATTGTATTTTCTTCTAAGAGTATTTAATACAAGATTGTGTATTGTCTCTCAAATTCTTTGCTGTTTCAAGTTTCTAGTTAATTATTCTGGTATAATTCTGTGTTTAATTGCTTATAAGAAAAGTAATCAATTGTGCTTCCTTGGAGGGGTTCCTAACAGTTGGTATTAGAGCTACGGTTTAAAGGAAGCAGGTTATTGTTTAATTATAGGTCATTCACAGGGGTTTTTGTTTGAGTGGGAGTACAACAATGGCAGAAGAAAGTAAGCTACACATGGAGAAGTTTAACGGAAATAATTATCAACATTGGAGGATGCAAATAGAGGATTATCTGTATCAGAAGGATTTGTACTTACCGTTGGGTGGGGTTGCATGCAAGCCCACAGATATGAAGGATGAAGAATGGAACGTTCTTGATCGAAAGGCTCTGGGATCCATAAGGTTGAGCCTTGCATTGTCTGTGATTTCCAACTTATCACAGTGCAAGACAATGGAAGAGTTGATAAAATCTTTGGCAAATTTATATGAAAAGCCCTCGGCTTCAAATAAGGTATTTCTTATGAAGCAGTTATTTACTTTGCAAATGCAGGAATGTGGATCGGTACATACTCATCTTAGTGATTTCCATGGTTTGGTAAACCAATTAGCTTCAGTCAATATTATTTTTGATGATGAAGTAAAGGATCTCTTGACTTTATGCTCTTTACCTGAAAGTTGGGATAGTTTGGTTATGGCAGTAAGTAATTTTGTGCCTGCTTCTAAAATTTTAAAAGTTGATGATGTTGTGAGTGTAATCTTGAATGAAGAAATACGTAGGAGAAGCACAGGTGAATCATCAAGGAATGCTCTAAGTGTAGAAAGCAGGGGAAGGCAAAGAGAGAAGATCGAGCAAGGGAAATCAAGGTCGATGGTGGGAAGGAGATTTGAATCTAGAGGTGTCACCTGATGGTTTTGTGGAAAGAGAGGACACACAAAGAAAGAGTGTTAGTTGAGGGATAAAGAAAATCAACATGAAGGTAACAAAGAAGCAAAGGATTCAAATATTGTGGTACAAGATGCTCTCATACTTTCTTTGGATAGTCAGGCAGGATCATGGGTTTTAGATTCTGGTTCTTCTTTTCATGCATTCCCAAACAGAGATTTGTTCCATGAGTATGTCCAGGGAGACTTTGGAGTGCTTTATTTAGGGGATGGCACACCTTGTCAAATAGTTGGCAAAGGGAAAGTGCAGCTGAAATTGTAGATGGACAACACATGGGTGTTGAAGGAGGTTATGCATGTCCTAGTTCTGAAGCAGATTTTGGTTTCTGTAGGAAGGTTGGGTGATGAGGGATGCACAGTAACCCTCACAACAAATTCTTGGAAGGTTACCAAGGGTACACTTGTTTTAGCAAGAGGTAAGAAAGTAGGTACTCTTTATCTATCTACTTATATTACTGATTCTACTTCTGGTTTATCTACTTCAGTTGTAGATTTAAAGATGTGGCTTAATAGGCTTGGTCACATGAATAAGAAGGGAATGGACGTTCTTGATTCAAAAGGTATGAGTTCAGAATCAAAAGGCATAGATAGAGTTCATTGCAAAAAGAGGAAATTTGATGCTTTTGACAAGAACAGGGAAGCCTTGGTGTTTATGGAGGAGATGATGGATAAAGATCAGTCACAGGGGCTGAATAATTTTGAGCAGGGCAGTATGGATAAGGGTTTGATCCAAGATGAGCTCATGGATGAAGAATTCATCACTTACAAGAACACACAGACACCAACGTCGATCACTTGGAATCAACGTCGATCAGGCAGATACCGACATCAGTCATGTGCAGACTAGTAGGGTTGGTAGAGTCAGGCAGAGAAGTCTGATGTCGATTAGGCAGGAACTGATGTCGGTAGAGGGGACACCAGCATCGGCTAGGGAAATGATGTCGACAGTCAAGGTCAGTGCAGGGAACTGACATCGATCGGGTGCAGACTGGGAGATAGCCGAGATCGGTCACTGGAATGGATGTTGGGCAGACAACAAGCTGTCAAGGAGTCTCAAACACCCATATAGAGGTCAAAAAGGGTAAGTGAACCTCATATTCGTTGTTCACCTTCTTTATATTGCTTACTGATGGTCAAGAACTAGGAAGATGTGAAGAGGCAATGCAGGTAGAATCCAGAAACAGTGGGAGCTTGGCATGGATGAGGAGTGTGAGTCCTTGGAGAAGAACCAAACATGTATTTGTTGGTGGAGTTGTTAGCTGGAAGAAAGCACTGGATGAGGGATGGATTCCCAAATTAGAGAAGAGAGTGGATGGACACGTGAGATAGAAGGCTATGGTATATGGTCTTGAGTAGGCTGCAGGACAATGGAGGTTTGACCATTGTATTTTTCTTTACCAGGTTGGATAATATTAGCTACATTATCCTGTTACTATATCGTGTTGCTTGTTGCAGGGTTTCATATACCGGGAGTTTTTGGGCTAAGGGTAAAGTTAGTTCAGAAGTATGTCATGAAGAATTTGGGAGAAGCAAAATTCTTTTGGCATAAGTGATAGGTATTGCATCACAGGTTTTGTGGTGGTTGGTCTCTAAGAGTGACTTTGAAGAGGGATACAGAGCCAAGGGAACAAACTAGATGGTGTACAGGTACAGGTACAGTTACAGCTGTTTATCTCCAAGTGGGAGATTGTTAGGGTGTGGAGCTAAAAGCTTCAACTATGCAGACGAAGAAGAGGAGGTTGCTGAAGTTCCAAAAGTACCAGCATCAGCAGTATGACTAACATCAGTCACATACAGTATAAAAGGCAATCGGCATCAGCAGGGAGTCGGCTGACGTCGATCAACACCAGACAGACAGGGACCGACGTCGATCGCCTTGGTGGTTCTAGAACTGCTATTGACAAACAGTCAGTTAAGTGAAGCGAGTGTTTACATGTTAAAGGGCTAATTATAGTCTCAAGTTGTGTGTCTAATTATTGTAATTAGAAGTCTATTTTTGTATGCATGGGATTCTATTTAAAGACCCATGAGGCATGTATTGTACATTAAGCAGGCAAGTAAAGCATTGAAGCAAGGAAGCAAGGTCAAGGAGATCTACAAGCAAGTAAGGTCAAGGAGATCAGCTGAAGCATTCAAGGAGGGGATAACAACTCAGGTCATTGAGTTGGTTGTGGTTGAGCAAGAGAGAGAGGGAAGAAGGTCTTGAGGTGTGGCAAGCCTTTGAGGTGGAAGAAGAAGTGGCATCTTCTTTATTGTATTTTCTTCTATGAGTATTTAATACAAGATTGTGTATTGTCTCTCAAATTCTTTGCTGTTTCAAGTTTCTAGTTACTTAATAATTCTAGTATAATTTCGTGTTTAATTGATTATAAGAAAAGTAATCAATTGTGCTTCCTTGGAGGGGTTCCTAACACTGTGTGGGATCTCTTGATCTGTTGTGAAAACCACTGTGTTATGTTCTTCACTTGTAACCCCAACTCAATAGACCATGAATGATAAAACAAATAAAATGGTAAAAGGGGTTAGTGGTTGAAGTTGTGATAGAACTCAAATATTAGGAAATTTTAGTATGAACATTGATTATAATATTAATATATGTGATATGCAAATAAAACTCTCGTAATATATCTCATGGAAGAGAGTCTTAAGGAGAAGTTGAGAGATTTCTGGGAGAGGTTGAGAGATATGAGGTATGTGGATTAATATTGACTCCTTGTATAAAGGAGAGCACTTTCTTATATATTATAGTCTCGTATGATGAACAACATATCAGAATAAAAAGATTATTATTGTTGTAATTTATGTGTTCAACTTTATTATATGTATGTTTATTTTATATAGATATGAACTAGACTCATTATCTAGTTTCAGAGAAGATTATTGATCTTATAATGGATACCTGATAGAGTATGGGGAGAGAACCATTATAGTTCTTAAACTGCCCTGGTTGATGAGAAAAATAATAATTGGTTCCACACATAGTGTAAGAAAATTCTGTGATAGTAATTTGCTTTAATATTGTTTTGACGTCATTCTATGCATAGTTATACATTTTGTTTAATTTGTTGTTAGACATTTTTTTAAGAAACCAAGATGGGAAAAACAAGATGTTTTAAATCTCCTTATTGCATCTTCTAAGTGTGGGACAGATTGATTAGTCTCAACGATTATGCTGCAATCTTGTTATTCTATCGACTACTCAGTTCAATTTGTAATTGGATCTATCTTGTACCTCTGTCTACCCCAACCAATAGATATACATTATTTGTCATCATTATTTGAGATTTACAAAGGATTATTGTTCATTTTTCCTCTAGTTGTTCATAATCTAATTAACATGGATGTCATATTCTGATTTGCACCCATTCTACACATTTGGCAATCTGACCTCATATAAATGTCCATATGTTAATAATTATATCCAATAACATCTCTGTCAAGGATTCATGATCTCATAGAGCTTTGCACCATGTTTCATTATTTTGATCAGCCTCAATTCTCCATGTGGTCTACATCTAAAGTTGACATGATTTAAAAAATCTCTCAATGGAAAAATTGAAGGTACTATGTGTACATACAAAAAGGTGAAACCATGCAACAAAGAGCCTCAATATTTAGTTGTTACTATTTTTAAGTTCATTCATTTTTTATATAGTCTTAGTGCTATCTTTTTAGAATGGTTTAATTTTTAGGTATATAATTATTAGTTTTTGATTTTGTATGAGTCAGTTTTGTAGATTAAACCTGTATAAAGTCAAAATACTTTTATGTCAAAAAAGAATATGTTAAGTTCTTTTTATGACATGCACCTTTAGTTCTCCAGTTAACTATTAAAAATTTGATAAGTTATAGTCAAATCTTGTGTTTAGAAGTCATAATTAAATTAGTTTTCATAAGTTTTTTGAGTCATGTCATATTTAGTTGAGTTGTTTTATTTTAATATTTTAAAAAAATTTCAAAAGTGTCATCAAAGTCATTTTATGAAAGTCAATTGTGGCTAAATAATGTAAATAATTACTTTTTACATGGTCAATAGCTATTTTTTAAAGTCAATAAGTGAGTCATCTTTGTCTAAAAAATAAATAAAAATACATTGCTTGTAAAAAGATGTATTTTTGGGTGACCCCGATGTTGTAAGTCAAATGTCGATTATGTTAATCTTGTGGGGGGATCCTATTCCATTCAAAATGACATGCATATGAGATTCAAGACTTAATTAGTTGAGTAAGCAACTTCCCTTATTGGATGCTAGAGGAAAAGGAGGATGTAAGACAACTGTACCTCTCATTAGCCACTAATGATGGGGTACCATTTTACAGTAGCGACACTTTACTTTCTATTTTCAGCTTGTTTTTTGTAGTGTGAAATAATAATAGAAGTATATTCCTATTCATATAATAAGTGAGAATTTCTAAAATGTAATCCCCTAAAAATTATGATAGTACATGAGATCTAGACCATAAGTACTAAAGTAGGAGATGTTTTTGATAAAAGTAGTTGGTAGGTGTGTTCCCACTACTTTTTGTTTGGTTCAGTTGATGTTCCTAGATTTGGTTGATATAGTTCCCTTTGCATGGTTGGTATATTCCAAAGTGGTTGATATATGTTCCCACCTTGGATGAGGTTCCCATGATTCATTGATAATGTTCCCATTTCTTGGTTGATTTGTTTCCACAATCAATGTGCAAGGAAGTAGCACAAGGGAAGGTCAATACATGTGTATACTGCTTAGACAGAGGATGGTGTTTCTCCCCATGTTCATACTAAGGGGGGGAGTATTAAATTTTTTTAGTATGACCATTGATTATAATATTAATATGTGACATGTAAATAAAATTCTCATGGAAGAGAGTCTTAAGGAGAAGTTGAGAGATTTCTGGGAGAGGTTGAGAGATATGAGGGATGTGGATTAGTATTGACTCCTTGTATAAAGGAGACCACTCTCCTATATATTATAGTCTTGTATGATGAATAACATATCATAATAAAAAGATTATTATTGTTGTAATTTCTATGTTTAACTTTATTATTTTTGTGTTTATTTTATACATCTCTGAACTAGACTCATTATCATCAACACCTCTTTTGTTGAACACTACCTACATACCAATACTCATAATAGGGATCAAACTCCATGTATTTCTCCTATGTTATGGTGGTGAGTGTGAAAGACAAGTGTAATGTTAGATGCTTACAAAATTTTAGTGTGATTAAGTGTTTTTATTGTGACATATGACCCTAGAGGTGTACTAAATTTTTTAACTTAGGGATATTAGGGATGTATGTATTTAGAATTTGGAGAAATAAGGAATTTACCCTCAATGTGAATTATAATTTTGGTGCTTTTCAATGTGTGAGCCTTTTGAGTGCAAAATGAATTGAAAATATAATTTTATAGTGATCAATAGAGGATTCCTTTAGATATATATTAATAAACACATAGGATGACTCGTTACATGATTTTGAATTTGATCAACTAGATTTTATTTGGTAGGAAGACACAACTGATGTAATTAGATGAGACTAGGAAGCAAGATAGTCCAAATGGCATGCTGTTATTTGTGAAACAAAGACAACTAAGCTAAGAGTATAGATTAGTCAAGGGATAAGCTTGAGCTATTTTGAATGAGTAATAGAGATATTTTGAGATTATTAGTTGCTTATAGGGATGGGTCATCTACATAAAAAG
This sequence comes from Torreya grandis, assembly GCA_037957365.1. Lineage (NCBI taxonomy): Eukaryota > Viridiplantae > Streptophyta > Pinopsida > Cupressales > Taxaceae > Torreya > Torreya grandis. The sequence continues at coordinate 5,181,285 of JARHVA010000109.1, forward strand.
TGAAGAAAAGGGCAAATGAAAGACTGTGGAATGATGCATGATCTAATTACGTATAAAGCCTGGTCAAAAGTACACTATTTAAGCTTAAATTTTAATTTATATGCATACATTTCCCCCCCCATTTTAATCTAGTAATGAAACAAAAGAGAAAGTAATAGACTAAAAAGACAACATGTAGTCTAACTTACCTATGAAGAATAATCATGAATGTAGACTATAAAACTAAACTATGCTTCACATGAACTTACAATGAAACATGTATAAAATCAATCCTTAAGATAAAAATAAAAAATAAAAAATAATAAAAATTATAGATCTAATAACAAGGAATGAAAACACCTGATTGGGTACGTGAACCATTGAGTTGTTTGGTACAAAATATGGTGACTAGATAGTGTAGGACCCTTGGATATTTCTTCTTTATTGATGAACTTAGATTGGACTGTGCATGCCCCAATCCTCATTGATAGATGAGTGTGATTAAGAACTCAAGGTGTACTTGATTCCATCATTGCCTACCCAAAGTGGTGAAGTAGTTTTAAATCTCTGTATGAATTATAATGGATTTTTTATGTGTAAAAACTAGAGTAAAAGATGAACCAACCACTATAGATAAAATAAGGCTAATTTATGGTACAAAGTTGATGAAAAATGGTGTGAAAAATATTATGATAATATTTTGGCTTATACAACATAGATAATGACATGATTTGCCATTTCATATACAAAACTAGTGTAAAATTAAATAAAGAGGTGGTCATGTGTCATATTCATGCCTCCAATTTGATATCTGGGTGTATATGAATTTTAGAATTGAGTAATATCATATGATTTTATGAGAAAATAACATTTGAGAAAAACCCAAAATTTAATACTTCCTATGTTTGAACCTCTTTTCCCTTGTTGTCGATGTGTGTTTGCCTAATATGTCAATCCTTTGAATGTGTAGGAATTCAAAAGCCATTCCATCCTTTATTTTGAAAGTTTTATTTATTGAAATACAATTAGAACAATATTCATTTCTTAATTTAAATATTAGTCCAATAAATATTTATATCCTCATAAATTAAGAGGAATTTTATAATGTATTTTGTTAATATTTAGTGCTTAGCCTCTCTAATAAGGCTAGAGGAGTTATTATTTAGGCCTTAGAATAGGGTGAGTGGATGTGCTTATAGATTGTAAATTTGGATAATGTAAAATAAGTTATTATTGAGTGTAAATGACCCTTTTGACTTTGTACTAAGTGGGTGAATTGGAAAAATAAGCCCACATGGGCTTGTAAGGTCTTTAAGTGGAGGTATGGGATTGTAAGACTTGAGATGACTCTTGTAAGCACCCTCCCATTTATTAGGATTGGGTAGAAAATCCTTGGGATATGAAATATATAATTTCTTTTATTGTCCCACACTTAGTATTGTTTTAGGGGGGATTGGTTTTTGAGGGTTCATTCTTTTATAGAGGAAAAACTTGTTGAAAGAGGAGTAGATATTCATGAATCTTGGGAGTTTGTTGGATGCATGTCAAAGGGAGGAGATGAGGTAGGTTTTGCCTTGTCACATTTTTTGTAGAGAAAAAAAAAATTAGATGATCAAATGTTGCAAAAGAGAAGTTAGGATTAGTGTTAAATTTTGTGCTTATCTCTCTCCTTCTATCTTTCAATCCTTACCAATCTCTCTTTTTCTCCCCCTGTGAAAATAAAAATGAGTTGCATGATTTTAATCCCCTTTTTTATCTTGAAATGATTACAATTTGAAATGAGAAATTGTTCTTTTGAATTTGTATAATTATTTGTAGGGAATATTAAATCTCTCTCTCTCTCTCTCCGTCTTTTTATTTCTTTGCATTTTAAATGAGATCAATATTTTAAATATAAATTATATATCCAAGTTATATGTTGTTTGTTGTATAAAACATTTCTCCCTTCTCTCTCCCTTAAACCTTACTTTATTTCCCTCCTTTACCTTTATAATGATGATGATGATGATGATGATGATGATGATGATGTATTATTATATACATATATTTATATATCTATACACACAGACACACACACACATAAATAAATATACATACATATATACAAAGAAAAAGGAGGGAAATAAAGTAAGGTTTAAGGGAGAGAGAAAGGAGAAACATTTTCTACAACAAACAACATAAACTTGGATATATAATTTATATTTGCATTATTGATCTCATCTAAAATACAAAAAAAGGAAAGTAAAAATAAAGAAAATTATTATCTTAAATATGTTATAATATATATAATTAGTAATAGAAATTTATATATCTACACACACACACATAATTTGTTGTCTTAAAAATATTGTAATTATAAATAGAAATTTATTCATTGTAGAGTTGTATTATGCTTGTTGAAGAAATTACACCTCTCATTCTCTCTCTCCTTTACTCTCCTCCAAAACATTCCTTGAATCTTAAAATAATTAGAACAAAAAAAATAAATTGAATATGAAGGTTATTTGGTTATCTATAATTGGTATAAATAAATAGTAACAATTTAAAATGAAACAAACTTCATTGATTATCTATACTTTAGTTGTTTGAATGAAATTTATTGTGAAATGATTAAATAAATTACCTTGTGTATATTTCACCTTGTTTATTAATTTGTTATCAAAACAAAATTGTTATTTAAAATAAATAAATAAAATTCCCCATTTAAACATATATTATAGAATGAGTTATATTTTTAGATTAAGTTTTCATTTTTTTAAAAATGATTTATATAATTATATATATAAACAGAGGAAAAATAATAAACACACAAACACAAAAATAATAAACACACAAACACACACATACACACACTCTTATGAAAGAGTTTAGAAAACTCTCATCCAAAGTCAAATCTACAAACTAGTACCATAGTAAAAGCCATTGATGCATTGCTCAACTAATATCTTAATATATTATAAAAAAATAAAATATACAATGATAAATCCTCAATATCTCTAAAGTTTCATCTAAAGCTCTATCGCCATGGCTTCCATGCAAATATAATGATTGAGCTTTGCATATATAGGCAAGGAAGCTCAATCCTAACTAAGAGATCAAGTTACAGATCAAACCTAGGACTAAGAGATAACTATCCTTAAAGGATAGAAACAACAAGAAATTATTTCCATAGTATCTAAAAGATAAATATGTAATATCTCATAATATTTTAAATAAAATAAATAAAACATTGACACATAATTGGATGAGAATAAATATGTGGATGAACATGAGCTAAGGTAAATAACCTACTTTAACACCTTCCCTCAAGTGAAACTATGAGCCAAAAATAGAGTGGCATATCTATAATATGAGTCCTGACAACAAGGTTTGATCAAGTACTCATGTACAATATATGCATGAAATAATCTCTCATAAAGTGAAGAAAGGGAGAAAATCCATAGGAAAACAAAACTCTCCTCCAAAAAGAGAAATGAAGAAAATAGGTCCCAACAGCAAGCCATGATGAGGTACCTATACAAAAAAAATGATGTAGTGTGTAGATAAGTGTTCCTATAGACACCAATCCATCTTGCCAGAATACATAAATATCGAGTCACTATAACTATTGAGTCAAAGTAGGAATGGTGTTGAATATGAGGACCACTGAACATGAACATTGTACTCCAAAATATTGGGTAAAATAATAAACTCGAGGAAAAATTGTATGACCACTTTCTTTCAATGTTAAATTGGGAGAAGATAGTAATGAAAGTCATTAAAAAAGTGGACTAAAAATGGTGAAAAGTAAACACAAAGATTGGAAAAGATGCCACACCGGTGTTACTACACAAAAAATCCCCAAGAATGCTACTGAGTCATAACAATCCTCATATGGGTTCCATCAAATAAAGTGACTGATTAAGATATCCATGTACAAAGGATAAATAAAGAAAATATAGATAAAATCTCTTAAAAATATGGCCCTGGTGGTAATGAAAGAGACTGAAAACTAAAATAGTAAAATGTGCACAAACTAAGGTATACACACATGAAGGTATACTAAGCTATAAAAAACAAACCCCCCATGACATTTTATAATTTAGTATAAGTACAATATATCTCATACACAAAAACACCAAATGAAAATAAGGAAGACACTATATACACCATAATAGTTTTAAATAAGGAGACTATTGACCTGTTTAAGAAGTCATTACAAATCATGAGAGTTTCTCCAAAAATAAAGGAGCAATATGGGCCAAAACACAAGTAGTATAAAAAATATACTCAAACAATGTAACATGTCAGGGTCTGTCAAAAATGCATCTGTAAGTGTATAGATAAATGAGTATGAGTGAAAGAAATATTTTTGTGAGTGGAACTAAACAATGGAGGAACCATGCTAGTAAAATCCCCACAAAGAATGATGGTGCCACCACAAGTGATCTGAAATCTATCACAAATCAAATAAGAATGGTGAATGAAGATGCCTACATAAGAGTGGATGAAAAAATATATAATAGTAAAGTACAAGGTAATTTGTAAAAGGACATCAGATTTAGTCGAAAATGCATCCATGATTGTAATCAAAATGGTGAAATCAATGAAGGAGAAAGTTTGTTTGCTTATGAAGGTGTTTGGCCACCATCAAAGTGGGCCTTATCCTCCAATATTCAACAAATGAGATAAAAAAAAGGTATGTGGTTAAGCAATAAACAAATACAATATCTCTTTATATTTTCCAAATACAAAATATTGTTTTTAATAAAAAACAAGCAAAAAATCATCCAAGGATATTGTATTATAAAAAATAAATAAAAAAATCTCCCCACAAATATTTATTTTTGAATAGTACTACTTAGTAAAACTACAATAATTTTTTCAATTTTTAATGAAATTTAAAATGTCAAAATGTTCTAAAAATTTGAAAATAAGATACACAAAACTTAGAAATGATTTTGAGTGATTCATTACAGTCTTCTCACAATTAAATAAAGAAAAGTCATATTTTTTTTAGAATAATATTGATCAATAAAACTATGATAACATTTGAAATTATTAATGAAATTTAAAATTTTAAAATATTATGGAAAGTAGAAAACATGGCATACAAAACCTATAAATTTTTTTGAAAGATCACCTACAGTTGTCTCACAATTTGAAAACGAATAGTCATTTTTAACCAAAAATGGATTTGCAAAAAAATTGTAGATCTTGTCTCTGATATCCAACTAGAATGAAATTGGAGGTGATCATGTATTTTTCAGATAATATGGATGAATTAAAGATCTTTAATTTACTCTTTCAATCTCTAAAATTTCCCTATAATTAAAAAAAAAAAAAAATCTTTTAAAAATAAATGCTGAGTAGGGAGAAACTATGGCTCTAAATAATGGTTGTTAGAAACCGATCTGATGCCATGTAAATGTTTAGAAAACTCTCACCCAAGGTCAAATCTACAAGTCATTACCATAGAAAATCCATTGATGCATTGCTCAAATAATATCTTAATATATTATACACAAATAGAATATATAATGATAAATCTTCAATATTTCTAAAGTTTCATCTAAAGCTCTATCTCCATAGCTTCCATGAAAATATAATGAATGAGCCTTGTATATATAAGCAAGGAAGATCAATCCTAACTAAGAGATCAAGCTAGATATCAAACTTAGGACTAAAATATAACTATCTTTAAAAGATAGAAACAACTAGATATTATCTCCATGATATCTAAGAGATAAATATATAATATCTTAAATAAGATAAATGAAATATCCACACATAAGTGGTGGGAATAAATAAATACCTATATGAACATGAGCTAAGGTGAATAACCTACTCTAACAATTTATTCATAAGTTGACTTGTATTATTGAAATAAAATGAAAATGTACACATGGTTATTTTTAAACCCTTGCTAAGTAGGATGAGAGGGGGAGGGGAGCAAGGGATGATTGTGAAGTTGGCTCCAAATCCATTTAAAGGGGAGGGGAGACAACTGTGCAACTGACTACCCACCCCATAGGGGGCGATGATATGCAACTTACTACCCACCCCATGGGGGGGACAACTATGTAGGTTGCCACCCAAGTTGCTTAAAAAATAAAAAATAAAATAACATATATGTTTATACTTAATTTTTAATGTATATAGAAAAATGAAGAATCCATACATATACATATACATTTGTTTTTGTGTGTGTGGGGGGTTGAAATTTTTAATAGTTACAATAGATATAAAGAATATATATTTATTCAGGGTTTCAAATGAATATACATATGAAAAAGGAAAATCTTAATTTATAGACCAATGAAGAAATTTAAAAGAAAACATATGAATCTTAAACCATTGGTTTTCCTCTTGAGCTCCAAAACTTCCACCTTCAAAACCTACAATCTCCAAATCTGTAAAAAAAAATAGAAGAAATGAGAACAAATTTAGAAGTGTAGACTTTTATTCTTGGTTATAAGGAAATTTAGGGCTTTTTATTTGGGAAACCTAGATCTTGTGATTGAGATCCACTCAATCCAATGGTGGGGATTTGATCCAACACCACTTAATTTAAATAGGAATTTAAGTTAAATTTTGGTTACTTTATAATGAAATATTTAAAATCCATCCCCCTCCATTGAGTCACTTTGTAATTTAAATCCTTCTAAAACTTATTAGTTAACTAAGTTAGGAATTAATTGACTGCTTTATTATTAGGTTTCATTCCTCTAAATTTATTCTAATATTTATATATTAAATCAATCAAGCTCTTGTAATTAAGTTTTAAAAAATAAAATAATTAATAATTAATAAATAAATAAATAGAATCAAGCAATACACTCTAAATAACCTCTTCACTTGATTTAAGCTCATCCAAAAATGAAGAGAAATAAAAATTTAATGCAAATTTTAGTCAAAATTAAGACTTGGTATTGATTTTATTGGGTTATAAGATATGTAAAAAATGTTCAAAAAATTTATAATCCTATGGGGAACTATCATTTATGACCAATTTTGGACAACTTTTAATATAACAAAATTTTCATACACTCCTATTTTTCCAAAGCCACTTCGATTTTGACATTAATTAAATACTTAGATTCAAAGTTTTTAAAATCCATGACTTGGATTTGTTTCTTTTAGGTTGTGAAATTCACCAAAAAATGTTAACTAATTTTTATCCTTTTCGACAATAGTCCTTTGAAGCCTTTTCCGAAAGACATTTACAGAGCCAAAATTCTTTTTTTCCTCTTCTTATTGATTCTAAAGTCAATTTGGAATGGATGTAATAAAAATATCAAGATTTAAATTTTATTAAAATAGAGAGATGAAACTAATTTAATATATCTTAAAATTATTAGTTTCATAATAAAATAATTTTTATTGTCAATTTTACTATATTTAGTGAAGTGATTCCAAAGCCGGTTTATGTAGATTTCTATAAGTCAATTTTCTAATTGGATAAATTTACTTTGGAATGTGATCAAATTATTAGTTGTGTCAACAATAAAAATATTCCCATCTTAAACATGTTTATTCTAGTTTAAAAATAGGTTCTTATTTTTGGAAAAAAATATTGACATTGTTATAAATTAAAACAAGAATGATTTTGCACCTAATTTACACAATTTGGAGTTGGTGGGTTTTGTGTCATTTAGAAGATTCCTTATTTGTTTAACCATGCATTTATTAAAATTATTTTTTTCATTAACTATATTATACTTTTAATTTAGATATAATTTGACCCTTGGTCTTAGTCACACCCTTTTAGGTCCAAAGGGTGTCGTCTTAGTAATTAGCTATAAGCATACTTTTGGAGTAGGGCTCACTTTTTGTACTCAGAATAAGTAGTTTATCGTGCATACCTTTCCTTTGTTTAGATTCCATTATAGTATCTTGATAGTTCCTAGATGCATTTAGATCATCTAGCGGCTATAATGTTATAGATAAGGGGTAACTATGTTAAACTTAGTCATATGACTTTAGTGAAAGCCAGGTACCTTCATGTTAAATCTAACACTCATTTAGGAATGGGTGAACTACAAAAACCTTGATTATGCATGTGATGGGATCACCATAGATATGTATGTAATTTGAAGAGTGGTCATGGGCATAATGTATTAACCCTTAGGTTACTCTCCTTGAGCTCTCCTTGAGTGAATGTTGCAATTAACTAACATTGGGTGTTCTTGGAATATATGCCTAAATTAATTTTCCATTGAGTACTCATATTAATGAAAGTTTTATTGTGTTCTTATTAATGTATATGTATTTTTCTAGTTTCTAATGGTGGGGCATGCTCAAATGTAACCTTTTCTATGTAGTGACCCTTTGATTTGTGGGTAAAGTAAGACTTGTTCTATCTAGTTTTAACCTTCGACATTTTTAGAGACCCACTCAAGAGATAGATCTTATTTGAGTAGCGTAGGCCAAAAATAATTGAGTTTTGGTATCATTGGATCACTAAAACATAGACTTATGCTCACATTGGACTCTTATTTGTTTTATTACATCCATGGGTAAGCACACATACTTGAGTTGTCTTAATTTTTCATGTTATGTGAATGTGTTGAGATTATGGTTTCATCATGTATTGGATGTTTAGAGCTTATAGAATATTTCCTAAGTGACATTAGATATTTTATTCACTTAGAGTGTTAACTCAATCTCGATGATGTGATCTCATAGAGGAGGACATCACAAGTGAAAGAACTACATTGAACCCTGATTCTATGAAGTGGAAATGTAGGCTACTCAAGTTATGGTGGGGGCATTGAGTCTAGGTTCTTAGGCTAGGTTAGGGATGTTTATCATCTTCCTTCATGTTGGGATTGTATATTTTTATTTGGATTAACTATATGTAGTATTAATTTAGGTTTGAGTTTGATCATCATGCAATTGTTGTCAACTCTTTCAATTAAAATTTGGTCATATTCCTTGTCTTGCATGACTTGAGAGTAGAGTTGTGTAATGTTAGACGAGACTCTGCCTTGGTGAACCTTAAAGTGTAACCCTGTGTTAAAGTGATTCTTGTTTTGGTTCACTTCATTTCTATTGAGTGTGTTGATCAGGTTACGTGTGAATAATATTGTGATCCTTTAAATCAAAAAATTATAATTTAGTGCTTATTAATAAGGTGAATTTTCTATCTTCATTGATCTGGATATTACTAATCGATTTATGGAATCACATTTATCTTAACCTCTTATGATTGTATTCTACTCCTAGAGCAACCTTGTGGTGGAAAGCAAATGTATTAAATAAATCATATAATAATTGTGTGTGTTACACTTTAATTTGCATTAAACGAATCATAATAGTTAAACTATTAAGCAATAATAGATAAATGATTGAGTAGTCATTCACATAAGTAAACACAAAACAAATTACGTAGGTTTTTAGATAATTTTTTTGGGCATAACACAAAACACATGCCGCACATGATGCCCCCAAACTTGAGCAAATATGAGATAAACTTGAGTATTTTTCTAAAAACTACAACTGGGTACCTATTGGAAACTACTATGTACTACCTGTGATTTTCCAAATTTTTGAAAATGATTGTTTTCTACTTGTTGGGAAAATAATACATTATTTTAGACATGGTCAACTTGCGTTATTGTCCAAATGAAGCATTATTATCTAAAACTACTTTTAGGGTGATTTTTGGGTATGGACTATGAGCCTCTATGTAAAACCTACAAAATTATGTTTGTGTACTATAATGTATGAGATTAATATCTAAGATAATCCATTGTGTATACCCCCTCATTTGAGGTGAGTTGTGGAGCCTATGCAATAAATTAACTCAAAATAAAAAGTTATGTGAGAGATGTTATGACAAGATGTAAATATGAGTAGTAATGATAACATGGAAGATCATGGCATCATCATATATAAACTAATAAAAATAGTTTTAATGTAAGCTGCTTGTGGAAACAAGCATACATAGTGACATTGTCAAGATAGATGTTAACGATGAAGTATGCAAATAAGTAATAAAAAAATTAGTAGTGAAAACTTAATGAAACTACTCGGGAAGGGATGCATGATATTTATCATGACATATATAAAATGATAAGATGCATGATGTCCATCATGACATAAAAAATTGAGCAAATAATAACAAACAAGAGTAAACAAGTGTCATGACCATGATGCACACATACAAAAAATACACACAAATCACACAAAACATATAATAGAAGGCTAAGTGACCACATACAAGGGACATATTCAAATTTCACTCAGATAATAATAGAAATAAACAAAAGGCTTAAACCCACATGTAAGGACACGCTCAAATGTCCACAATCAAAAACACAATACACATAAGACATAAAATGAAAAAAAGAAAACATGAAAAGTATGCATGGATATATGTAATTTATCAACATAGGCAACTTTTAACATCAATATATTTGATAACTTAAGTATACAAGAAGACATAAATGTGAATGTAAGTGATAAATATTGATAGATTTTGCACAATGTAAATAGACAAGGTATAAACTTTAAGGGATATCTAAAGAATGAGAGAATATATGTAAAATGATGCCCCTAGTAAACTTGGTGAAGTATAAAAAATATGTAGGAGGCTTGTGACTTGTTTAAAGATGATAATTGTTAGCTTGTGTTCACCCAGATGATACTAACATATTTAGACAACAATGTGGTGCACTACTATATGGGCAAAGTGATTTTACTTGTGAAAACATGTATGGGTCTAAAAATAATTAAATGAACTACAACTATATATGTGAATGATAATCTACATGTTATGCATTTAATCATGTACACTTTGTGAAGCATTTTTTATAAAAAATATAATATAGAGAAATATAGAGTATACTAAGCACAAATTAACTGATGCAAATAAACTACATAAATCATGCACATGTCCTCATTTTTAGATTTTTTGGAATATTTTATTTTTATTTATTTTTGCATATTGGAAATTTATTTTAGATTGTAAAATGCTTCATTATAGAACAACCATAGATGCTTAATATTCATTGGATTCTTGACTGCTTTGCCTTCAAGTGAATCTAGATGATACACTTTTATGTTTAACTTTTTTGTAATCACATATGGCCCCAACCAATTGGGCTTAAACTTGCCTTTGGTTTCCTATTTTGCATTTACATTCCTTAGATTTTATTTTAAAACCAATTCACCAACCTCAAACTCTTTGATGTGAATTTATTTGTTTATAAACCTTCTGAATGTGATTTTGATATACCCTAAGATGTTATGCTACCTGTATGTTCCAATCATTCTAACTCATGTAGGTATTTCTCTTTGTATTGATCATCTATAATAAGCCCTTTAAGGGATATATGTAAATATATATATTTTAATTCTAATGGAAGAATCACTTCTGCCCCATAAACCAAGGAATATGGAGTAACCCTAGTAGGTATGGAGATGCTCATGTGGTAATCCTATAGTGCATAAAATATTTTGTTATGCCAATCATCACCAAATTTGGTGACTATCTTGTGAAAGATATTATTAATAGTATTATTTGTAATTTATGATTATTCATTGCCCTAGGGATAATAAGGAGTAGATTTTTTTTTTCAAATCTTATATTTAGTATAATTTGTTTTGACCAATCTATTTTAGAAAGATGAACCATTGTCTGTATCAATGACTTAAGGCAAACCAAAGTAGGAGATGATGTGTATCACCAAAAATCGACACATGTCCTCTCTTGTAGTAGACTATAATAGAATAATTTCTACCCATTTGGTTAAATATTGAGTAGATGTAATTATAAATTTATGCCCACATGATTATTTTGGATTTATTTATTCCAATAAAGTCAAACCCCAAAATCATGAATGGCCAAGGTGAAAGAATGGGTTATAATTCATGCAAAAGAACATTGGTTAGATTACTATGTATTTAACATTTTTCACATAACTTGGTGTATTCATGACATTCTTGCTCCATGGTAGGCCAATAATACCCTTGCCAACTTAATTTATGACATTGATTTTCTACTGAAATGGCCACCACATTCACTGTCATGTACTCATTATATTACTATTTAGCCTCTTCAATACTTAGGCACCAAAGTAACTATCTTTCAAATGATTATTTAAACAAATCCCCTATAATAATCACATATTAGATTATGTTTATTTGTAATTTACACTTGTCATTGATTTACATTTATGGTAAAAGTATATGGTGTAATTGATTTATTAATTTTTTTTATATATGTGTAAACCATTCTGAGCCTTTTGCATTGCACATAGTTTCCAAGACTAATAAAACTACTAGATCTGCATCTAAAACTGATGTCTTTTTTAGATGATGCATGGTGAATATTAATTTATCATTATTTATGTCAATTGGTATTAAAGATACTATGCTAGGAATTGCATTTACATGATGGTTATCCTTTCATTAAATATTATCAATTGAAAAATTATTGAAATATGGCTGTAAATATTGTACCATATTTTTATATGGGATTAATTTCTCTTCTTTTGTTTGATAAACATCTATGACTTGATTAACAACCAATTATGAATCCTCATATATCTAAATTGATTTGATATTTAACGTGTGAATGGCATATAAACTTAAAATCAATGCCTCATATTATGAGATATTATTTGTACATGAAAACTTAATTTGTATACAAATGTCATAGGTTCTTCCTATGGAGTAATAAGAAAAAATCCTACACTAGCACCTGATATGCATTTTTAGTCATAAAAAAACATTATCCATGTATCTTTAGTAATATTAAATGCTGTGAAATCATCATTAAAATCATATCTAAATGGTTATGTATCCTATAGTGGAGTGGCATCTAATTGGTCTATGATAACTTAGCCTTTTATTGATTTTTGAGGTATAATATTTAAATTAAATTCCATGAGTAACATTACCCATTTTTCTATACGTCTTAAAAAATGAGGATTTGACATCAGAAACTTTAATGGATCAGCCCTAGTGATAACTTTATTAGGAATAAATCAGAAATTAATGTTGAGCAATTTCACAGAATCACAATAACAAGAGTTATGAATAGAGATACCTAAAGAACAAAAAATAAAAATGCACAACAAGAAGACATGATTGAACATGGTTCACCCAATGTGGGCTACATCCACCAAGAAACATTTGCTCATATTTTATTACAAGCCAACAAGAGTACAATCCACTCTCAAATCAATCTTCTCATAATTACAATGCACAAATATTATTTAGAGCTGCACTCAATAAACTTTCTTGCATTCACCCTTGAATTCACACACTCTGTTATCCTTCTCAAACTCTATTATCCCTTTTGATATATTACCTATTGTATTTCCATCTATACATAATACATCAATAGGTAACCAACATAGCAGTTTTATAAAACAATGGGTACTAAAACCATTGGCCAAATCAACCCATAACAGTTCCCCATTAAGGGGATCCAATTTTTTTAAGGGGTTACCACCCTTGAACCTTTGATTTTTAGGGGATGATTTGGGGGTTGCCACCACTAAACCCTTGATTAGGGCCCGACCTGGCCCCGAACCCTGGTGATAATATATTAAGAGTGTATAATACATTTTAAGGTACCCCATTTTATATACATTTTAATGTGGAAATAGGCTCCACAACATAACAAACTTGAGTTTCATTATTTATCATATAATCTTGAAGTTTTTGCATGTAGAACACAAGATAAAAACATAATTTTTCCATTGTAGTATAATTGTGATCATAATCAACAAGTGCGTAACTAATATAATATATGACTTGTTATTTATGATCATAGTGTATACTATGTTAGTAAAGCACCTAACATGTGATATATAACATAAATATATTATAAAAGCAATATATCTGGTATCAGAGGCATGAGAATAATTGGATTTAATAAGTATTATTTGAGTACCTCAAAGTTCTCTTGGAATTTTGTGTCCCATTTTCACTATGTCTTTTTTGATTAACTTTGTAAACTTTATGTCTTATCTGCTAGCTGGGCAACAAAGCAACCTATCGCCTGAATTTTGTCTTGCAAAGAATGAAGTTGTTTCAACCCTTGAGGTGGAGGTATATCAATGATAACTTCATTTTTTGGGATCAACTTCAATACCTTATTGGGATATAATAAATCCAATAATTTACCTGATGTTACATTGAAAACAAAATTATTTGGTTTTCACTGTATATTATATTATCATAACCACTCAAATATCTATTGTAAGTCAATTGCACGATTTTATCTCTATTTAGATTTCACTAGTAAATCATCCACATAATCCTCTACTATCTTGTGAATGAGGTCATGAAATATATGTGCCATGGATCATTGGTATGTAGCCCATGCATTTTTAAATCCAAAAGTCATAACTATTTAACAAAAGGTGCCCCATGGTGTGATGAATGATGTTTTATCTTGATCCTCCTTGGTAATTCTGATTTAGTTATAATCAATGTATCCATCCATGAATGATAACATCTCATATCCAATGGTGGAATTCACAATCATATCAATGTTGGGTAGTGGGAAATCATATTTATGGAAATCCTTATTTAAACTGATAGAATCTAAACAACATAAAATTTTCCCATTAGGATTTATTACTGGAACAATATTAGACACTCATTCTTGGTAGGGTATGGGTCAAATGAAACATACATCAAGTAATCTTTAAATCTCTTCTTTAACTAGTAACATAAAATTTGGATGCATTTTACATATTTTATGCTTAACTAGTTTTGCATCTAGTTAGAGTGTGATCCAATGTACTACAATCGAAGGATCAATGCCTAGCATGATCAAGCAAATATCTCAAAAAATCATGTAATACTTTCATGATTGATTCATCTTCATCAACTTTAAGTGTGGTAGCCAAAAGTACTATTCTCAAATCTGCATCTAATCCATAACTCAAATATTTCTTCATTTATACATGTGGATTTATATTCAATATAAGGTGTAGTAGGAATCATGTCAAATCCATCAACTAAGACATCATCATGTAGAATATTAGTCTCACCAAAATATGCATGAACGTTTATATAATAAAGAAAGCTATTCTTATGATTGAAAGGAGGGAGATCCTCACATGCTCCTAAATGTTCTTGCAGATACTTATCATTAGAGAATTCATCCAAAGTTTATTTTTTTGATGAAACAATATCATCAATAATTTATAGGTATACAATTGATAATGCAGATACATAATTGACTGAGATGTTGAATTGATAAATACATTTGCAAAAAGATATATGTCAATGCATAGATGTAATTGAGTTTAAATTACCTAAATGATTTTTTTATCCAAGGCCTTGTTTAGATTTATGAGTAGATGCTTCTATAGGATGAACAATTCTTTATGCATACTTTCCTAGTCCATGTCCTTTGTAACCCATTTTTAAAAAATAATTTAGTCCAAAATCATATTGTTTATCACTTGTATTATTATATGAAGGTGTTGTTTATGTAACTATAGGAATTATGATATAACTATGAATAATAGGTTTCACCACTATTTGAGTAGAAAAATTCATATGAGGGATATAATTCTGCATAAATTCAATTACTTGATAATACTTAAATGGTTTGTGATCCATAGGGCATGCATATATATACTATTGGTAACTAAACTTTGAATATGTATGTTAAGTGGAAGGGATGTATTACATATCATGAATCCATGGTCTTCCAATAAAAATGTTGTTAGTAATATCATTAGTCATGACTTGACATATTGTATCAATAGTTCTAGGTCCTAGTGTGAGATACAACGTTATATCTCCCAATACCTTATAAATAATGTTATCAAAACCTATGATATTCATATCTGAATAATCTAAATTATATACATGTATATTGAGGAGTTAAAGAAAAGAAATATTTTAAATAATCAATCTTGAACCATTATCCACTAAGCCTTGATTAACACCCATATCATCAATTCTAAGATGAATGTATGAAGGTAAATACTAATTGATAATGTGATGTGGTGGTAATTTTTTTTTCAATAGATATAAAATATTCTATCCACTATAATGTGTTAATGATAACTACAACATAATTTGGTTCAACATTTATAAGAATAATAGTGTCATGCAATACCATATATAGCATATACTTGTACCTATTTGACTGTTGGAGTAACTCTAAAATGGAAACCTTGGATATTATATTAATGATTTGAATAAGAAGATTATATTTTGGGTTTGATCATCCTAACATATATCCTAACCTATTTTTGTGATAAAAACATGGACCATATGATATAATATAAGCCCAAGGAGATTGGTAGAGGTGGGATGGTAGCTGAGGTAATTTAGAGGTCTAGGAGTGGGATGGATGAAATAAACCAACTGTGCTCTTTGTCATCTAGTAGTTATTAGTGGCAAGTCAAAGTGAACCATGAAACAATAATCATAATGCAGTGGTTTATTATTAGGTTCCTAGGTTATGATGAATTTTATATTTTCCATTAAATAATGCATCCAAGGATTTACATGCAACTTAAATATTTTACATATTATAGGGAAACACCATGTAAATGAAATGAAAAAAATTTGAATTAAGAAATGATAAAAAGCTTAAGTTATTATGATCATGATTAATTTATAAATAATTTAAAAAAATAAAATTGAAACCCTAATGGAAGTGATAAAATATAAGGAAACCCTAATGTTAAGCTAGGTTTCTTGGCAATGTTAAAAAATAAATGGGTTCACCAATATGTTTTAAAATTTGGCAAAATCGAAGATGATTACCTAAATATGATAAAATATTATGTAAAATCAAAATGATACAAAAATGAAATAAATGATATAAACTAATTTAGAACTTACTATATTTGGAAATATGCTAAAATGGGAGATGACAAAAAAATATAACTTAGCTAGAAATTTGACAATGCACGATTGAGACATAAACTATGAAACTATTTGGGAGGCTCTGTGATGATGCTATGAATTATAAATAGTGTTTTGATTACTCTCTAGACAAGGCTACTAGAATCAATCAAGGGTATATTGCATTGGTGCCCTTAGGGTGTGCCAACATCTTGTATGGTTTTATGCTTTACAATTGATATGGAAAATTAACTTCATTTATGTTTTTTTTCTATTGTGCAGGAGATCTCAATCTATTGTAAAACCATTGTGTGACATCTTATTTAAATATAACCCTAACTTGATAAACCATAAATCATAAAAAATAAAATAGAATAAGGGGTTAGTGGTTGAAGTTGTGCTAGACATCAATACCCCATGTGTCGAGCATTGTTCACATAACAATACTTTGAAGAAGGATCAAACTCCATGTAGTTCTCCCATGCTACAATGGTGTGTGTGAAACACTGGTGTAATGCTAGATGATTGCATAATTATGATGTAATTAAGTACTTCAATCATGAATTGTGATTGTGAAGGTGTACTCAAAATTTTAGCTCAAAGATACTAGGGATGTATGTATTTATAATTTGAATAAATAGGGAATTTTATTTCAATGTGTGATAATAATCTTGGTATTTTCCAATGTGTGAGCCTATTGTGTGAAAATGACTTGAAAATGTGGTTTTATAGTGATCAATAGGGGATTCATTTGGATAGGGATTACTAAATGTGTGGGACAACCTATTACATGAAGTTGAATTTGAGAAACTAGTTTTTAGTTGGTAGGAGGATGTGTCCAATAGAACTAGATAGGATTGGGGATTATGATAGTCCAAATGGCATGTTATTGTTTGAGGAGCAAAGTTAACTGAGCTAGGAGTATGGATCAATCATGGGATAATATTGAGATGTTTTAAATGAGGAATAAGGAAATTTTGAGATCATCATTTAATTATAATAATGGGTCATACACATATAAAGTGAAGTAAATGATGGTCTAAATACCATGAAATGAGGCATGACCTAAGTGCATATAAAGGATGGTTGATGTAGGAGCATCAAGGCAAGAAAACATCATTTTTGTGTTTTAGTCTTTAGGAGGAAAATTTAAGTCAAAGTTGAGTGTCAAAGTGTGTATGGGACATTTTATGGTCTATTTTTAGTCATAGAATCCATTTGAGGTCTTTAAGATGTGTTAAATGGTTTCTAATTATTTTCCCTCCAAAACAAGGAATTTGAAAATTTAAATATATGAGTTGAGTCATGAAGGGTCATTTTCATGTTTTTAGTGTTTATATGAGTCAAGTGGAATTAGAGAGTATAAGGAATTCATGTAAAGTGTCATCTTAAATAATATTTGTTCATTCATAAAGTGGAAGTCATGTTTTGGTTTTGTAACCTTCACCCATACATTGGGTTCAAGAACAAGAAGTTGTTTTGTAATTGAATGAGATAACCAACATTAGAGTTGGTGAAAAGAGAGAAGTGGTACATTATTTGGATAAGAGGTTGGAATATAGAGAGATAAGATACCTCCAAGAGAGGATTAGGAGGGCCAGATAATGAGAAAAGGTAGAGAACCCTCATAAGAAAGATGATAGGTCCTTTTCATGGAATGTAGTGTAATAACTATTGCTGAAAATGAATAAAAGTGGATTTATTCAATGTGAAAAGGTTTGTACTATATAATTGGATTTTATTTAATCCTAATATTGTTTTTTAGAGGCCCCATAGGCCAATATTATATGGTTCTTTGTTTTGTTATAGGTCTGCAGTCAAATAATGTCTGTGCTAGTCCAATAGAAGAAAGATTTGTACATGATCCTTCTAAGATTATAAGTAATCTATTGAAAAATAATTTTAAGAGGATTATAACCTCAATAGGCTCTGATATGATTAAGTATGGCATGAGAATCATGAAAATAACCTAGGGGAAAGAAAACTTTACCTACAGACCCTGTTACATACCAAGGTAGAAGGTGAGTGAATATGGTTAAAAGTTGTACAGTGAATTCTATGTGATAAGTTCATGAATGAATTTATGTATTAATCCAAGACTACACAGGTGAGTTTAATTCCAACCTTTATTGGAAGGACGACAAACTATAGTTAGAAAACCAAGTACCCTATTTGCCCAATAAGGAACCCTCACACACAGTCATAGAGAAGGAGAAGAGTTAAAAGATAATAAATATTTTATATTTTAATTAGGTTAAATATAATTTTGGTTTTATATGATTAAGGATTCAAAAATAATACTTATAAGGTGTTTCTATCCCTTTGAATGTTGTAGTTCTGAGAGAAGATAATATATACTACACAAGGTCTATTTGCTCAATCCCAGTAAGTTGGAGGATATATACTTAGGGAAGTTAGATGAACATAGAATTGATAGAATATTGGGTAGGGTAGAATTTAAAGACTATAAAGAACCTTTGAGGGAACTAAAATCTTGAAATACCCACTATAATAACTCAAACCCCTATTGTATCGATTCAAACCCCTATTTGCACAAGAAATACCCTCTTTACGTAGTCAAAACATAATTAGAAGCATGAATAGTCTAGGGTGTTTGAAGATTTGAGGAGGAAATAAATATAATTATTAAGTGTTTATATTCATCAAGGAAGGTCCAGGTGAGAATAAAGTAGTTAAAAAAGTGGAAATATTGATAGAAACCCTTCTACAGTCAAAAAATACACATGCAATTGATTGAGTTTTGTGATTTTTGAATCCTTAATGCCTTGGATTAAGCCCAAAAACTATTGAAAAATATTATTTAAGATAAAACAGACCTTTTTAAATTAATTTGGGATTTTAAATCAACATATAGCTTATGTACATGCAGGAAACCCTAGATTTAGGGTTTCAGTGATTCTAAGAGATTCCAACATCAAAATCATATAAAATTTTGTAGTTTTTATAACCTAATAATAAATTACGAGATTAAAGTGATTTTGGAGTTAAATCATATGGATATGTATGGATATCAATAGCTGAGTTATAACAGGGCTAAAATAGGCCTAATGAGGGGTAATTAGAAGGCATGCAAGGTCAGTAGGTGGTGAAAGCCAATGAGTTAGTTATTGAAAATTTAAAAAGAGTTATATTGAGATAGAGGGTGAATCAAAGTGTATATATATTTTTAATAAAAGTGACAAATTGATCAAACCAAGGAAAAATACTCAAGAAAGGTTACTAGCCTAGTGTAACCATGGAGAGGAAGATATATGGAAAGAAGTAGTGAAAGTGAGTTGATATTTTAAAAGGGTTAAATAATGTGTGAATTTATCATATAAAATAATCCATGGAAAAATATCAAACCTTTGCCACCTAAGTCAAGTATTTGGTCCTTGTTACCTAAGGGGAAGGTGCCTAGTAAGCAAATAGTAAGAGATTGGAATCAAGTTTGTGAAAAAGATGAATTATATGAGGTATAAATAGAATATGAATATTAAGTGAAGGATATAAAGACATTAAATTAACCTCAATGAACATATTACATTCAAGGATGCTAACAAATTCAGTGATAAATAAGAGAGTGCAACTAGCTAAAAGTAGGGACAATCAAGGAATGACATAATAAGTATATGAGATATCTTTAAGGCTAAAGTCAGATAATGAAATTTGTGTGACTTATCCCCATGCCTATAAATCAATTTGGTATCAGAGAAAGGCAAGGTATGATTGGGTAATTTTTTTTTGAATTCTTTACAAATTGTTGATTTGAGATAAATGCATAATTCTATGAGATATGCATGAGAGATGACCTTGTAGGGTATTGAGGGAGAAGAGGATTTTCAAGGTTTGATATATTAAGGTCAACATAGAGGAGAATTAGAGTGATAAAGAGAAGATTATAGATATATCCCCAAAGTCATTTGATAAGGACAAGAAGCTAGTCAAGAGAAGACTAAAATAGATAGATGAAAAAGAGAGCATTGAAGCTCCAAGCGAGAAGAGGGAAGAAAAAATACTCCAAAAGAGAGTAAAGGAGGATAATAAGTGGTCCTAGATAGAGGAAAAAATAAGAATAAAGGACCAAAATAGGTCTAAGAGGTAAGGTTGATATACTTGCTAAGAGGAAGGTTTAGAAAACAAAAAAAGTGAGAGAAGATGGATATATAAAAAGAAGTAAAAGAGATAAGAAGAGAATTGGGGCAAGGTATAGAGAGGATAGAGCTCATCATGAAGCTCATAAGAGAATAAGAAAGCCAATGGAATGTATGAAATGTGAGAAGGAGAGTGAATTGGCCACTAGAGTCACTTGTGAAAGAGAGAAGGCACAAGAAAGGTGTATTGAGAGATGAGAAGAAGAAAGAGAGAGTAGCCCAAAGAGGCAAGAGAAAAGAAATGTTGCCAAGTGAGAAAAAATACAAAGAGGTAGAGAAGAGGGTTCTCATTGAAGAGAATATGGAAGTGCCAAGAAGAACACATGAGGATGAAGACAAGAAGAGAAGGAGGAGAATGTCTATGCCAAGTACATTCAAAGAGACTATGTGGTCTCTCATTTTATATGTTAACATTGATTTTAAGTTTGTGTATGTAGGTATGAAGACAAGGTTGATGAAGGACAAACATAAGGCCTCAAAGTTGATGAATAATGGATCAAGAATGTCACATATCAAGTGGTAAAAGGATGACAAAGAAAGAAAGCCTTTTGAAGAAGACAAGAAGGTCACCCAAGAAGACATGAAGGTCACCCATGAAGACATGAATGAAAAGATGAATTGTATCAGTTGCCTTTGGAGGTAAATGAATTTATAAATATTGATTTTGATTGCATATGTGAAGAAGAAAATGATGATATGAAGGTTGAGAGAACACATGATAAAGTGTATCCCTCAAAAGGAGAACAAGGGCATGAATATGTATGGCTTATGTGGCTAAAACAAATAGGTGACGATAAGAAAGAGGAGAAACTCAAACAAGAGGTCAAATAAAATAAAAGTACAGGTAGAAATCAAGAACTAATGTGGAGATAAAGTACAATGGTAAAGTATACCAAGTTGGCATGATAGAGAAATAAGGCATGAGATATGAAAGAGATGAACTAAAGAACAAAAGACAACCCAAGAAGGTACAAGGCAATAAGTGGGTGATAAAAAGAAAGAAGAGAGCACAATAAAAACATAATGAAATTGTACTTCAAGAAATCATGGAGAATGAGGAAGATGGCAAGCCCAAAAATCAAATGAGAGAGATGGTGTAAGCAAATTAAACCAAGGACATGAAGGTACAACCATGTATATAGGAAGATGAATGCATAAAAGAAAGATAAATGTTTGTTAGACTTTTTTTCCAAATTTGTATATGATGAAATTATTAGGTGAATATTTTGTCACCAACTAACTGACCTCAAAATAGGTATATCAACCTCAGCATAAGGAGATTTATATGACAAGATGTGCAGGTTTACCATAGTAAAATGAGATAAATCTCTCCTCTCATCAAAGGGAGGTTCCTTGTAAACTAGTATAACTAAAATAAGCTGAAAATACACTCAGGGGTGGGATAACACCATCCATATCTCTTTTTTTAGAGATGATGTTGATAAGGACAAGGAGAAATCCTAGGTAATTAATGAAGGCATTTCTCTTCTTTTAGAAATGATGTTTAGAAAACTAGAGGAAGACTTCGTGGGTAGTAACTGTAACCACAAGAAACCCATGAAAGCACAAAGTCTTTCATTGCTTCTCTTACTAATCAGGATGCAGTAACACAGTAGAATGAAGTGTAGCACAAAGTCTCCACATCAACTATAACAAAGTGAAAGATTATGAAGGGTAATGGGAGCTCAAAGTCTCACCAATATATTTTAAACTAAAATAGAAAACAAATAGACTAAAGACAGTTATGGTAGCACAAAGTCTCCCATAGTCAGCTCTAGGATACCTTCTAGATTATTTCCACTAGTTCTGCTTATTCAATTAAATGGACAAAACTATATTTAGGAAATAGACATAAGAACAATTCCCTAGATAACACAAGCTATTTCAACATAGAGTCTGAAAGGTCACTTGATTTCTCATTCAAATGACAAAATATGATTAATAGTCTGAGCTCAAAGTCTCAAGAATGCCTTTCAATTTGGGCAGAGTTTCACTTCTAATAATAGAGAGATCTCCTTTCTACAAAAAGGGAAATTACAATATATAGCATTCCAAGAAAGACTTTGGCACTTATTTTCATTGAAATGGCCCATGCTGAATTGAATGCCTTGAATATCTATGAAAGGGCCATGTTGGAACAGGTCATCAGCCTTGACTTTGGCATTTTGAATCATCTCAAATGTCTCCTCCTAAGCATGGATTGTCTGGTCTTCTTTATGATGCTTACATGGCTATCCATTCGCCTTTACTTAATACAAAAAAAATAGGCCACACCTTTAAATGTTCATGCTCTCTGATGTCCACCTGGTGGACTATTCCACTTACTAGAAATAACTCTCCTACATATATTTCTAGATTTCCTATAGTTTTTCTCTCTTTCCTTGCCGCATTTTGTCCTTCCTTGGCAATCTGAGCTCTCAAGGCTATCTTCTCACTTTCAGCTGGCTCCTTCAGCTCCTTCTTTGGCTGGTCACTGAGTTTGTTCTCAGGTCTGCATCTTTGAAAATCAATAGATATTTCATTACCTTGAATTTGATATTTACAGGGACATCACTAGTCACTTGGTCACTTGAACCACTTTGAACCTTGAACTCTTTTGGTTCAAAATTTCAATGGTTCAATGGTTTAACAGTTTGTCGATTCAATGTTTTATAAAGGGCCATGTTCACTCTCTTTTTCTTCTTCAGTTGAACCATTTATTTGAACCCTTTGGTTGAACCATCTTGTTGAACTTCTTTCTAGAATCTTCGACTTCTTTCATTCACTTGAAGCTTTTGTTTGGACTTTGAACTCTTTGAACCTTTGAACCTTTGAACCTTTAAACCTTTCGAAGTTTAAGGTTTAATGGTTCAACAGTTCAATCTTCACTCTTCGAAGCCTTCTTTTCTTTAAGTTTGCTGAAGTCATTTAACCTTTGAACTCATTGAACCTTTGAACCTTGGTGAAGGCGGGTTTAATGGTTCAATGGCTCAAAGTGGTTCATTCCAATTGTTTGAAGCCCACCGTTAAGTCTTTTGATCAAACCTTTGCATTGAACCATTCTCAAAACACTAAGGAAAAGCCTCAAGTGTTTTGAACTTCCTTTAAAGAAAGCCTGCTTGTTGAACCTGTGACTTCCTTAGCTGAAAAGGCTTGAATATTTGAAAAACTTAACTATTCAGAATATTTTTGAGAAGAAAAGAGAGAGCTTTGGTCTACAAGACCAAAATAGTTAGTATGTTGTCCACAAAAGCAAGTGATAGATTTTGGGAACAACAACTAGCTCCAGTTGGTGAACTTCCATCAATTGAAATTTTGAAACAGTTAAAGGGAGTAAAAACCAGAATTTTAGTGCCTTCATCTATGCCATTGGGATACGGAGTCATGCTACCTAAAAAAAAAGGTGCCAAAAACCAAATGGCACCAAAAACAAATGAAAAATACAAAACAAAGAAAGACTATACACACACATATATATATATATATATATATATATATATATATATATATATATAAATGTACAACTAGACTTATCTGATACTTCAAAGATTGAAGTGCTTTAGATATTGCCCACTGTGAGGCAGAGCGAATGGCGTTCCATCTTGATATTTTAGCAAGAAAATATTTTCACCATTTAAATGATTAATAGTAAATGGGCCTCTCCATAAGGAATCCAATTTTCCTTGCATTCCTTTTGGTTCTCTCCTCTTGTCCCATAACAAGACTTGATCTCCAATCTAAAAATCATGGATCCTTACTCTTTGGTCAAAGAGTCTCTTTACCAGACTTTGATGTGTAACAATACGATCAACCACCATAGTTCATTGCTCATTTAGTTCAGTCAAGCACATGATCCTCTTGTTGATGGAACTTTCAAAAGTTGAGTCTTCTACTGCCCTCGCTAACTTTAGTGCTGGTAGTTCTAGGATGATTGGTATCTCTGCATTGAGACCATAAAAAATTTGGAATGGTGACATACCTATCACGCTCTTGGGTGTAATTATGTCTGCCCATAAGGCATCAAAAAATGCTTTATGCCAGGTTCTCTGATTGGTATCTACCAGCTTCCTGATAATAGTCACTAGGTTCTTATTACTTGATTCTACTTGACCATTTCCTTGCAGATAATAGTTAGAGGAGTGGGAGAGGGTAATCCCATAATTGTAGAAAAACTAGGTAATCTCATGAGAAGAGAAATAGGCTGCATTGTCTGTTACAATCTTGGTTGGGACCCCAAACTAGGAAATACTATTTTCTTTGAGAAAATTAAATACCACCTCTAAAGTAGCATGTTTGGCTGGAATGGTATCCACCCACTTGGTAAAGTAGTTTATGGCTGTGAGAACATAATCATGTCTAGCACTTGAAGATGGATTTACAATGCCAATGAAATCAATACCCCACTATTGAAATGGCTCTTCAATTAATATTGGCTTGAGAGGTAATGCAACCAATTTGGGTCTTCCAATGAACTATTGACACAGTTCACATCTACGTACCCATTTGTATACATCTTGAAATAGAGTAGGCCAATAATACCTGGCTCATAGAATCTTATGAGTAGTCACAGGTGCAAAAAAATTTCCTCCACAAGCCAAATTATGGAAGGACTCCAAAAGTTTGTTCTGCTGCACTTTATCCACACATCGAAGGAATACCCCTTCAAGGTTCCTCTTATACAAATCGTTATCCCACAAGAAAAAGTTGGAAGCTTTCAACTTAATAGTCCTCTTTTATTTATGAGACAGGGGAGCAGGACACTCACCATAGGTAAGGAAATGAGCAATATTTGAATACCACTCATTCATAGTGGTGATATAGAGAACTATTAGTGTGTCTTCAACTTCTATTTCTTCATGCCCTATTTATTCTGGTATGTTATCACCAATTAATTAGCAGAGACCCCTTCCCCACACAAGTTTCATTGGTTTGATAACCATATCAAACTCTTGGATTTTAGTAATCCAATTGCCCCTTTTGGTTCTAAAATCCTTCTGAGTTAGTATGGACTTGACTATTGTATCAGAGACCAGAGCAATAGTGTGTGAGTTTAGGATGTAAAAATGGAAGTGATTTACCACCTTTACCACATCATAAGCATGCTTCTCCATGTTTGAATACTTCAGCTCATGAGCTTTGAGAGGATAACTCATGAAAGATATGGGAGATTCCACACCTCCTTTTTTCTATTGAACTAAAATGGCTAAAAGCATGTGTTTAAAATCATAGCTGTACATCATGAAGTCTTTGGCATAATCAAGACAAACCAAAATTGGGGCATGGGCGATAGCTTCCTTGATGTCTTGAAATGTTGACTTGCCTTCTTTAGTCTAGTGAAAAGTGGTTTTGCCTTTCATCATGTTGACAATGTGGTGAGTCTTTTCTGTGAATTTAGGGATGAACCTTTGCAAAAAATTTACCTTTCCAAAGAAAGAGTGGACTGCAGTCTTACTGGTAGGAAGAGCAAGCTATTGAATGGATTTCACCCTTTCTGGGTTGACGTTTATGCCTTCTTGAGATATAGTGTGTCTGATAAGTCTACCTTCTATAACCCCAAAAATAGATTTCTTGGGATTAAGAGAAATACCATTCTGCTTACATCACTCCAACACTTATTGTAGATGATGCACATGATCAGGATGATGTTTAGAAAAGATTGTCAAGTCATCAAGATATACCACAATGAACTTCCCCATTTCATTTTTGAAGGTAAGATCCATTTCTCTCTAGAAAGTGGCACCAGCATTGATCAAACCAAAAGGCATTCTGTGATATGCAAAGGTGCCCCAAGGTGTAGTGAAAGTAGTCTTATGTTGGTATACTTCACCAACTTCCACTTGATTATACCTTGAAAAAACCATCTAGCATTGATAACATCTTAGTGCCTGTTACTATCTACAACGACTGATCCATGATGGGTAGGGGATAGTTGTCTTTTAAATATGACTGATTTAGATTTCTAAAATCAACACAGGTGAATTTCTCCATTCTTCTTTCTCACAGGGACTATGTTTGCAATCCAAGTGGAATGATGGATTGGAAAAATAATTCTTGCATTTAGCATTTTTTGTATCTCAGACAAAATCATGCCTAATATCTTGGGGTTGTACTCCCTTTGCTTCTACTTGTGAGGCAACGACCTAATCTTAAGAGGAATTTCATGCTAGATTTCTTCAGGTCTGAGAGATTTTAGATCATCATAAGAGTATGCCAAAACATTAATGTAATGGTGAAGTAGAGTGATAAATTAGAGTTTTTCATCAGGGGTACAAAAATTCCCAATGTGAACCATTTTTGGATTGTGATGCAGGAGCATCGAATGTTTAGATATGCTAGGGATATTTTTGTTAAAAAAAAAAAAAAAAAAAAAAAAAAAAAAAAAAAAAAACAAAAACATAAATTCAAATTGTGGACACTTGTCAAAAGGAGAGGATAAGCTTATTTGAGTATTTAGTTATTGATAATCGTGTTAAAATCAAAGGAATCAGCCATAAGTGGCGTAGGATTGTTAGTAGTTAAATAAGTCTATGTTTAAAGCATCTTGTTGAGTCTTATTAGGAATTGGTTGGGTAGTGTTAGTAATAAAATATGATTATTTCAATATGGGGAGCAGTAGTATAGGCAGTAAAGTAGGAGTTTGTATAGGAAGAAGTGTAGGATCAAGTCCGGAAAAAGGACTGCAGTTTTATTGAATGTAACAGATTTGATGTGAATAAGAAAAATTCTTTTGTGTGTGCAAATTAATTTGGCTCTCTCTCTGTTTGTCATTTTTTTGTTCTGCTCTATAAAATTTCACCGTTAAATTTCTGTTAGTGCTTTCAGTGTTATAGCTTTTAGGAAAATGTTTGAATTTTGCCTGTTGGTGAACCTTTAGGATTTCGGTTCAAATATTTTGTGCAAAGACTGCACCTTGGAGAGGGACGCGAGACCACAATCTAGTGATCTGTGTAATGGCGGTCTTGGTTATCAAGGTGATGGATGCAGTCCAAATAGGATGTGGATCGATCTATGAATAGGATCTGCAATTAATTTCAAAAGAACGGTAACATATATATATATATATATATATATATATATATATATATATATATATATATATATATATATATTCTGCCTGGGCATGGAGATAAATGCATAATTGTAGTCTGTTTAAAGTGCTGGGAGTAGTTTAGTTTCTCTGCCAGAATAAGTATAAGCAGTCTAGCAAAGAAGAAATCGTGATTACTGGTGCCAAAAATGTTTTTTGTCCACTGTGGTTTCAATCTCCTTAGTGGATAAAGTTGGGCGAAGAATGTTTAATTGACAGAACCAAGTTGAGAGCAAGCCGAAGAGAAGAATTGCATGGTGAAAACACAAGGAAATCAAGCTAGGTATGTAGAGCGGCAATTTTCAAGTTCAAGAATTCATTTGATTGAATATACTCTGCATAATCGGCCAGACTAGGTCGAATCTGGGAATAGGGTGGCAACAACAGTCAAATTCAGCTTCGTAAATTCTTCTTGACAGAAATTTTCAAGAGAATCAAGCGGACTACATTTGATTGGGTTGACAAACCACTCTGGACATCGGATGTGGGCGTGGTATTCTTTTAAATGCAGGACATTAACATATCAGAATGTGTGCAGGCTTCTATAATGCAGAACCGAAGCTAGAAAAGAGAAATGCATCTATGTTTTAAAGCCTTTTGGCCAAAGACGTATATTATGTCTTGATAGACATATTGATCGAGAATTTGACCCTGAAGGTTATGGCATCAGGGATCGGCCATGGAGGACGTATCAGGTTTGATTATTTATTCGTAAACACTTTCTTCTATTGTTTTAGACCGATTGCCATGGAAGACAACGTGTGGGGGGTATATGTAAAAAGGCACACAGTCCTGAATGTCATTTCTTTGTTGTAGATTTAGTTAATCATCCTATCAGGCTTGTAAAAGTTTTTGAAGGCAGCGATTGGATTAGGTGTGTTAAGAAGGTGGATTCCAATCTCGCTGTATAGATTGGGGTAGATTTACAAGGAAGATTTTTAAGGCTTTCCAGATAACTACGGACTCTACAGAATTCCTTGACTAAAATGGAAAGTGGTTTGGGTTGAGTGGAAACAACTGAGTTAAGAAGAATGGTGGTGATATAGACTGAGATGGGATTTTGTTCACGACTAAATCCATAAAGATGCCTGTAAGGCAAAGGTTGAATTGTAATGGGGTCAGGAAGAAGATCATTGAAGCAAATGTTTATTATATAGTCAACCTTGGTTGCTGAGACAAGAAGACTTTTCATCATTTGGTATCAGAGTGCAAGGTTTGAATTCTTGGAGAAGCAGCTACGTCAAAGAATTAGGTATGAATGTTTTGTGAAAATATTGTTCTGAAGAAACTGTATTATTTGCATTGGTAAAGTTGGAAAAGGTAAAGATTTTTGAATTTTGATGAAGAATAGAATAGCAGTAGGGCTTGAAAGGTTTGAGAAAAAAAGTGAAAACCCTTGAAGTGGAAAGAAAGGAGTGAGTGGCAAGAGAGAGTCCAAAAACCATAGAGGCTTGAAGAACAAAGGAAGAGAGCTAGTAAGCTCCTGGAAAAAGGAAAATGTTGTACTCTTCTAATCAGTATTTTTGTAGAAATAATGTATTTTGAAGTTGCAGGTTCAAGGCAGTCAAGCCATTGAGGCTTAAGAGGAGAAGAAGCCAAGGCAAACTTAGTGGAAGAGCTAAGAGAAGCTCTAGAAGAAGAGTAAAGGGAATTGCTCAAGAAGAAGGAAGCAGATCCAAAAAGAAGTTTGGATAGCTTGCCAAAAGACTAAGGTGAAACAGACTTAGGTGAGGTAAAGGATGGAGATTGAAGAGTTGAGAAGAGTGATAGAGGGACTGCCTAGAAGAAACATGAATCAGATAAAGAGAGAGAAACAAGAAAGAGAAAAACAAAAGAGACAAAGAGAGGAAGAGTACCAAAGAGAAGTGAATGAGATAAAAGTGAGGATAGCTATGATAAAATGCATGGTAGAAAATATGGAAAACCCATGGCAAGGATGGGTAATGAAGAAGAAAAGAGTAAGATGGCCAGTTAGATTAGTGATGGAGAGAAAAAGAAGAAAAAGGCTAAGAGTTGCCTTAAGGAGAGAGATGAAGAAGTATAAAAACAAGGATAAGCTCAAGAATGAAGAGCTTGAAGAGAAATTTCAGTTTGAAGAGGAAGTTCAGTATGAGATGGATCTCATCATTGAAGAAATGGACAAACAACAAACAATTACTCCAAAGAGCAAGTGGCCAAATGTTTTTGTATCTGACATTTCATTTGATGTGTTGTTTACAGGAAAACAAGATGAGGAGGAAGGAAAAACATATGATCCAATGAAGATGCTCATAGATCAAGGAGGTGAAGCATCTCATGAGAGAATGCTTAAGCAAGAAGAAGAGGCTTGTTGTAATGCCTCAAGTGATGAAGACATGAAGAAGGATCAGCATAAAGAATTGATCAAGCAAGAAGAAGAAGTCCTTACTCAAGAGGACAAAAGAAATGAAGACTTGCATGTTGATGAAGAACAAAGGTATAGTGATCAAATTTCAGCATTGGAAAAGATTGAAGATGATAATTTTCAGTTGCATAATATTGATATAGTTGATTTTGATTCAAATGTATTAATCACTAAGGAGGAAGATCTGCAATGTGAAGGAGAAATGTGGTAGTTTGATCAAGCATTTACAGGTGAAGGAGAGTTGTTTGATAAGAAACAAGAAGGGGTAGAACAACTGCAAGAAGAAAATAGAGTGAAGGTTAAGTGTTTAGATTTGACAATTGAAGATGATATCTTGAAGGAGATAGAAAAACTTGATGGAGAGTTTCTAGTTGAGGAACCAAACAAGCTTTTTGTATATCAAAGTAAAGAGCAGTTGTTGGAAGAGTTGGCAGCCTTAGAATATGCCATTAACCATGAAAAGAATACCAAAATTTGTCCTATGACAAGATTTGAGGAGGTAGAACATTGTTGTGGAGAAGAAATGAAGACAAAGGACCAAGAAGTCACATTGGAGCAGCAAGTACGGGTTCAAAAATTTGGAGAGACCCAAGGGTCTCAAATGTTTGTTTCTAACTTTGCTTTGAATGGTGATTGTGCAGGTTTGCTTGATGAGGAGGTCAAGTACTTGGAGAAGAGAGCTCTTCTAAGAACTCAAAAAGAGAGAATGGAAGCTGATATCCTCATTCAAGAGGATGAATATGTGAAGAAGAAGGCTACAAAGAAGATGAAGAGGCAGCAAGATATACTTTGGAAGGAAAAGACAACAAGCAGAAAAAGACACAAGTGTGGTAGTCAAGAACATGCACATTTGTATGAAAAATTGAATGAAGAGGACATTTATTTTGTAAAAGTTTTTGGGCAAACAAATGAAACTCATGAGCAGGAGCTCATGAATTTTTTTAAGCCCAGGAATCTGATGCAGGAGCATCGAATGTTTAGATATGCTAGGGATATTTTTGTTAAAAAAAAAAAAAAAAAAAAAAAAAAACATAAATTCAAATTGTGGACACTTGTCAAAAGGAGAGGATAAGCTTATTTGAGTATTTAGTTATTGATAATCATGTTAAAATCAAAGGAATCAGCCATAAGTGGCGTAGGATTGTTAGTAGTTAAATAAATCTATGTTTAAAGCATCTTGTTGAGTCTTATTAGGAATTGGTTGGGTAGTGTTAGTAATAAAATATGATTATTTCAATATGGGGAGCAGTAGTATAGGCAATAAAGTAAGAGTTTGTATAGGAAGAAGTGTAGGATCAAGTTCGAAAAAAGGACTGCAGTTTTATTAAATGTAACAGATTTGATGTGAATAAGAAAAATTCTTGTGTGTGTGCAAATTAATTGGGCTCTCTCTCTGTTTGTCATTTTTTTGTTCTGCTCTGTAAAATTTCACTGTTAAATTTCTGTTAGTGCTTTCAGTGTTATAGCTTTTAGGAAAATGTCTGAATTTTGCCTGTTGGTGAACCTTTAGGATTTTGGTTCAAATATTTTGTGCAAAGACTGCACCTTGGAGAGGGACGCAAGACCACAATCTAGTGATCTGTGTAATGGCGGTCTTGGTTATCAAGGCAATGGATGCAGTCCAAATAGGATGTGGATCGATCTATGAATAGGATCTGCAATTGATTTCAAAAGAACGACAACAATAAATACATCAATATATAAATATGTATTCTGCCTGGGCGTGGAGATAAACACATAATTGTAGTCTGTTTAAAGTGCTAGGAGTAGTTTAGTTTCTCTGCCAGAATAACTATAAGCAGTCCAGCAAAGAAGAAATCATGATTACTGGTGCCGAAAATGTTTTTTGTCTACTGTGGTTTCAATCTCCTTAGTGGATAAAGTTGGGTGAAGAATGTTTAATTGGCAGAACCAAGCTGAGAGCAAGCT
Source organism: Torreya grandis (assembly GCA_037957365.1). NCBI lineage: Eukaryota > Viridiplantae > Streptophyta > Pinopsida > Cupressales > Taxaceae > Torreya > Torreya grandis. Next base: position 5,213,611 of record JARHVA010000109.1, read on the forward strand.
GAAGAGAAGAATTGCGTGGTGAAAACACAAGGAAATCAAGCTGGGTATGTAGAGCGGCAATTTTCAAGTTCAAGAATTCATTTGATTGAATATACTCTGCATAATCGGCCAGGCTAGGTCGAATCTGGGAATAGGGTGGCAACAACAGTCAAATTCAGCTCCGTAAATTCTTCTTGACAGAAATTTTTAGGAGAATCAAGCGGACTACATTTCATTGGGTCGACAAACTGCTCTGGACATCAGATGTGGGCGTGGTATTCTTTTAAATGCAGGACATTAACATATCAGAATGTGTGTAGGCTTCTATAATGCAGAACGAAAGCTAGAAAAGAGAAATGTGTCTATGTTTTAAAGCCTTTTGGCCAAAGACGTATATTATGTCTTGATAGACATATTGACTGAGAATTTGACCCTGAAGGTTATGGCGTCAGGGATCGGCCATGGAGGACGTATCAGGTTTGATTGTTTATTCGTAAACACTTTCTTCTATTGTTTTAGACCGATTGCCATGGAAGACAACGTGTGGGGGGTATATGTAAAAAGGCACACAGTCCTGAATGTCATTTCTTTGTTGTAGATTTAGTTAATCATCCTATCAGGCTTGTAAAAGTCTTTGAAGGCAGCGATTGGATTAGGTGTGTTAAGAAGGTGGATTCCAATCTCGCTGTATAGATTGGGGTAGATTTACAAGGAAGATTTTTAAGGCTTTCTAGATAACTACGGACTCTACAGAATTCCTTGACTGAAATGGAAAGCGGTTCGGGTTGAGTGGAAACAGCTGAGTTAAGAAGAATGGTGGTGATATAGACTGAGATGGGATTTTGTTCACGGCTGAATCCATAAAGATGCCTGCAAGGCAAAGGTCGAATTGTAATGGGGTCAGGAAGAAGATCATTGAAGCAAATGTTTATTATATAGTCAGCCTTGGTTGCTGAGACAAGAAGACTTTTCATCAGATTGTCTTCTGTACTCAAATTGATTTGATCAAAATCCTTAGAGGATTTTGAATCCATTTGCTTTTCCTTGATAAACCTATGATGCTTGTCTAAAAGTTTCTCAAGAGAAACTAATCCTTTGTGAATTTTATTCCCTTTGAGCTGAAAGTACTCTTCGTCAGCTTTTGAATCTGTTGCCAGAGCTGATTCCTATAGTGGAGATTCACTGCTTTTAAAATAAAGCTTTTCAAAGCTATCCATCTATTCCAAAAAAGTAATGATTTGGTTTTTGCCATTGAACACCTACCAATGGTCAGCATTATTAGGTATACTTGTTCAGAAAACCAACTTGATAGTGTACCTATCTTCTTTGAAATCTTGGTGAGGGACCAAGAGAGTTACAGAGATGACCAATGGATCTGCATGACTGTTGAGTTCTCTAGGCATGATAGAAATACTAAAAGCATCAAAGCTTTCAATGTAGTCCCACACCAGATTGTGATAATGGTGCAATATTTCATTATTGGTTTGATACAAGTTCCTCACCTGATAAACCACTAATTCAACATCTCCTTTGGCATGAAGAAGCTTAACACCTTTAGCTTGAGCAAATTTTAATCTGAGTAACAGAGATTCATACTCAATAGTGTTGTTGGTGTGACTGAATTGCAACTTATATGCATAGGGGAAAATATCTCCTTGAGGGGATATTAAAACAACTCTAACTCTAGAACCAATAGAAGAATTGCTACCATCAAATTCTAGAATCTAGACATCATCAAAATTTAATCTTCTTTCAGATTTTTCTTCATCAAGAAGGGAAGATCCCTTTTCATGTGTACTATGCCCTACCAATTTTCTGATGCCTTATCTAATTTTTTTGGATTGTCACCTAGTAAGCATTCATCTACTGAAATAGGAACATCTTCAGTAGACAAAAAGTAATTACCCATGCTTGAAGACTCAAATAGAATTTGAGCTTCAAGGGCTGACGTTTGGGTGACAATATACTTTGCCTCCTTCTCAGGAAGTAGCCTTTGAATGATGACCTTCATAGGTATCCTCACCTCAGATAGGTCCATTCTCAATTCTCCACCAACATCTTTGCAAAAATTTCATCCAAGTAGGATGCCATAGGAGGTTGGAACATCGACCACTAGGACTGTCATTTTGATTCTCTTATTTGGGAAAGTTGCAAATGCAAATCAAGCATCTTTGATTTATCCCAATAAAGACACTTGTTTTTTTCCATGAAGAAACATCTCCCAAAGGTCTTGGTTAGTGTGAGACCAAGAGATTCTGCCACCTTGGTAGGCATGACATTGTCAGAGGCACCTGAATCTATAATGCAATTGTTCAGCTGATGACCATTTATTAACAGGGAAACATAAAATGGTTCTATTTTCCTAGGGGCAGCTAGAGGAGTAATCACAAGATTATTTTGGGTGGATGTGTTCTTGGGGGACCAAGAGTTATCTTTGATATTTCTTGTCCTGTAGGGACAATTTTATTTTTTACACATTGAACTAACCTATCCAACTGCTCAGGGTTGGATTGCAAGAATTCAAACTTAGACATTTGAATTTTAGTCTTCTTAACATGGTCAATTATATCAAATGACTAAAATGAATTAGAAATAGGGGAAGGCAGTCCATCAATCTGGTTTTTACTAGGTGTAGGACTGGTCTACAAATTTGAAGTAGAAGGTGAAGGAATATTTGAGGTACTTACTTTTTTGTTGATCACTGGGTCCTTTGATTAGAAAGGTAGAAAAGTTCCTCATTTAAAAATTGAAATTACTAGTCGAGATTCTTTCCTTATTTTTCCTTTATCTGCTTGTTGAGTTGACTAGTTCTGGGACCTGGTAAATACTACGTATAATCCATCAAATGCTTCACCTTTACTTCTAGGTTCATCCTAGTAATTTAGGAAACCAATGTTGGAGTCACCAGCTGATTGTTCTTGGTCTTTTACAAAGAGATTAGTGTCATCTTCTTAGTTCAACTCAAGTTGGGAAGAAAAATTGGATTCAGTTTCAAGATAACCAACCGTTGAGTTAGCTGGTGTTGCTTCAATGGCAAGTTTCCCTGGTGGGGGAGGAAGATAATTTGGCTGCCCTTCATTGCCTTGATATGACTGGTTAGGGAATGTCCTCCTTGGTATATCTCAATATGAAGGAGGAGTAGACATCCCTTATGCCATTTGATTTTTTAGAGCTATTAATTCATTTGCTAGCTTTTGCACCATAGGATCAGTGGCACCTAAAGAAGAATATTTAGAAGATGAAGAAGATTTATTTTTGTTAGGATCTCTTCTTATCTTTCCTACCAAGATGAGATAATCTTTGACCTCAGTGGCCAAATCTTGAGCTGTAGCAAGGTCTATGTGGCCATTCCACCTTAACAAGAAACTTACTTCAGGAAGCTAAGAATTGATGAATAAGCATTTAAGATTCTCAGGTGTTGGTTGAGCAATTGTAGGAATCCTATTCCTCAACTTGTCAGACTCAGCTATGTAGTCTCTTATAGGTTCATGAGGCTATTTCTTCATTTGTGTGAGTTGAGCCAACAGGGCATGCACATCTTCTACAGGCTTGAACCTTGCTTCAAATTTGGCTTTGAGGATGTTCCAGTCAGTCACAGTCTAAGCCTGTAGATGATAAAACTAGTCTGCAACAACACCTTGTAATGTTTCTACAAATAGGTTGACTGCTATGTCCTCATAATCCACACCTATCACGTCACAAAATATGTAGAAGACTATAATATGCTCATCAGGATGAACTCTCCCATCACCAAAGAACTTGGGGAAATTCTTCCTTGAACTATGAGGTAGTTCATGTAGGGGTAGAGTTAGATTTAGGGGATAAAAGGTGTTACCCCAAGGGCCTTTAGCTGCCATTATATGACTATTAAAGGGAGGGATAACAAATCTCTAAGGGGTATGTATAGACAAAGCTCTACTAGTAGAGGAAAGAGAAGCTTTGCCTGGTATTAGAGACCTGATGTTGGTAGGAGGAAAACTCCTGGTTCACTAAAGGTGAGTTTGTGGAGGGGGAAAGATCAAAGTTATTTTGCTGCACAAACTCAAATACAAGGTCAACAATAATTTGAGCTCTCTAGCTTCGTGTATACCATGGATCTACCAGAGTGTAAAATGGCAATGGAAAAGAACTAGAACTGCTTCAATTTGAAGCTTGAGGCTTCAAACTACACATTCATCCCCAACAGAGTCACCAAAAAATTGTTGGGTGAATATTTTGTCACCGCCTGACTGACAACAAAATAGGTATATCAACCTTAACATAAGGAGATTTATATGGCAAGATGTATAGGTTTACCATAGCAAAATGAGATAAATCTCTCCTCTCATCAAGGGGTTGTTCCCTGTAAACTACTATAACTAATATAAGCTAAAAAAACAATCAGGGGTGGGATAACACCATCAATCTCTCTTTTTTTAGAGATGATGTTCACAAGGACAAGGAGAAATCCTGGTTAATTGCTGAAGGCATTTCTCTTCTTTCAAAAATGATGTTCAGAAAACTAGAGAAAGACTTCCTGGGTAGTAACTATAACCACAAGAAACCCATGAAAGCATAAAGTCTTTCATTGCTTCTCTCACTAATCAGGACTTAGTAACACAATAGAATGAAGTGTAACACAAAGTCTCCACCTCAACTACAACAAAGTGAAAGATTACGAAGGGTAATGGGAGCTCAAAGTCTCACCAATATCTTTTAAATTGAAATAAAAAACAAATAGACTAGAGACAATTATGGTAGCATAAAGTCTCCCATAGTCAGCTCTAGGACACCTTCTAGATTATTTCCACTAGTTTTGCTTATTCGATTAAATGGACAAGACTATATTTAGGAAATAGACATAAGAACAATTCCATAGATAACACAAGCTATTTCAATACAAAGTTTGAAAGGTCACTTGCTTTCTCATTCAAATGACAAAATATGATTGACAGTCTGAGCTCAAAGTCTCAAGAATGCCTTTCAATTTGGGTAGAGTTTCACTTCTAATAATAGAGAGATCTCCTTTCTACAAAATGAGAGATTACAATTATAACATTCCAAGAAAGACTTGGGCACTTGTTTTCATGAAAATGGCCCATGCTGAATTGAATGCCTTGAATATATGTGAAAGGGCCATGCTGGGACAAGTAATCAACCTTGACTTTAGTGTTCTGAATCATCTCAAATGTCTCCTCCTAAGCATGGGTTGTCTAGTATTCTTTATGATACTTACATGGCTATCCATTCACCTTTACTTAATGTAGAAAAAATAATCCGTGTCTTTGAATGTTCGCACTCTCTGATGTCCACCTGGTGGACTGTTCCGCCAACTGGAAATAACTCTCCTATAAATACTTCTAGATTTCCTATAGTTATTCTCTCTTTCCTTGCCATGTTTTGTCCTTCCTTTGTGATCTGAGCTCTCAGGGCTATCTTCTCACTTTTAGCTAGCTCTTTCGACTCCTTCCTTAGCTATTCGCTTAGTTTGTTCCTGGGTCTGCATCTTTGAAAATCAACAGATATTTTATTACCCTAAATTTGACATCCACAGGGACGTCACTAGTCACTTGGTCGCTTGAACCACTTTGAACCTTGAACCTTGAACTCTTTTGGTTCAAAGGATTAATGGTTCAACGGTTCATCAATTCAATGTTTTGTAAAGGGCTGCATTTGCTCTCTTTTTCTTCGTTGATTGAACCATTTCTTCAAACCCTTTAGTTGAGCCATCTTGTTGAACTTCTTTTTGGAATCTTCCACTTCTTTCATTCGATTAAAGCTTTTATTTGGATTTTGAACTCTTTGAACCTTTGAACCTTTCAAAGTTCAAGGTTCAATGGTTCAATAGTTAAATCTTCACTCTTTGAAGCCTTCTTTTCTTTAAGTCCACCAAAGTCATTGAACCTTTGAACTTGTTTAACCTTTAAACCTTGGTGAAGGTGGGGTTCAATGGTTCAACGGTTCAAAGTGATTCATTCCAATTGTTTGAAGCCTGCCATTATGTCTTTTGCTCAAACCTTTGCATTGAACCATTCTCAAAACACTAAGGAAAAGCCTCAAGTGTTTTGAACTTTCTTTGAAGAAAGCCCACCTATTGAACTTGTGACTTTCTTAGATGAAAAGGCTTGAATATTTAAAAGACTTAACTGCTCAGAATATTTTTGAGAAATAAAAGAGAGAGTTTTGGTCTACAGGACCAAAATGGTTAGTATGTTGTCAACAAAAGCAATTGATGGATTTTGGGAACAATAGACATTAGTGAATTTGATTCCAATGATGAAGACATATTGTATATGGAAACCATTAGATTGATGAGTGAGGGTATGCAAAAGCAAGATGAGGATGAATCACCTAAAGGATTGTTTGAGAAGTAAGGTATGCAACATAAAGATTTTGATTTGAATATAAAAAATGAAGAAGTCTAAGGAAAAGACAAACATTAAGTTTCCCAAGACAATGAAGAACAATGTACACCAAGGTTTGATGAGGAATATGAAGAGATGGATGCACAAAATTTGCAAGAAGAGTTGGAGATGATAGAGGAAATGTTCAATCCATCCAAAGGGATGAAATAATATGACTTATATTAAGAATAATTCAAGGAAAAAATAGATAAGGAATAATAAAATGAAGCACAAAGAGTTATGCAAATAAAGATGCAAACATGCAAGCTAGTTAGCAAGAAAATGTAGTATGACAAAGTGAACAAGATGCGTTATTCATTTGGGAAAGCTAATGATGAATTTAAAATTTTTAAGCATGGATATGGACAACCAAATATTGGTCAAATAACATTGTACTATGGTGAGGATGAAAATAACAAGAAGTTGTTCTTGCATAGTGAGCAAGATGAGAGGAAAGAGCGTCAAAATGTGAAGACATTTGAAGAAGAGGTAACAAAAGATAGTATAGATAAGAAAATGAGAGAAATTGACATGCATGAGAGGCCATTATATCCTAAACAATAATATTTTAGCAGGAATAAGGAACAAACATCATTTAAGAGGCAAGAATCAAGCAAGATGCATGAAGAAGCAAGCTATTAAACAAAGATGAGGAAGAAGAATGAATACCAATTGGTTGTAGCTAAGTATGTGAAGACTAAAGATGACAAGGAATAGGTGGTAGATGTAGAAAATGAGAAAGTATAATAGTTGGAACATCTCATGGAGATATAAGATGCATGGACAAGAAGGCTAGACAAAGCCAAGAAGAAGACAAGCAAGAGTTTGGCAAACAAGGAGTAAGGAATGAAGAATAACAATCATGTGAATGTGAAGGATCCTCAAATAAAAAATTGGAAAGCAAGAAATAAAGATGCAATCTCTTTTTTTCTCCCTCTAAGGGAGTATGATGTAGGAGCATCAAGGCAAGAAAACATCATATTTGTGTTTTAGTCTTTAGGAGGTCAATTTCAGTCAAACTTGAGTGTCAAAGTGTGTATGGGACCTTTTAAGGTATATTTTTAGTCATATAATCCATTTTAGGTCTTCAAGATATGTTAAATGGTCTCTATTATTTTCCCTCCAAAATAGGGAATTTGAAAATTCAAATATATGAGTTGAGTCATGAAGGGTCATTTGCATGTTTGTAGTGTTTATATGAGTCAAGTGGAATTAGGGAGTCTAAAGAAGTCATGTTAAGGGTCATATTAAATAATATTTTTTTATTCATAAAGTGGAAGTCATGTTTTGGTTTTGAAACCTTCACCCATAGGTTGGGTTGAAGAACAAGAAGTTATTTGTTAATTGAATGAGATAACCATTGTTAGAGTTGGTGAAAAGAGAGAAGTGGTACATGATTTGGATAAGAGGTTGGTGTAGAGAGATACAAAAGACCTCCAAGAGAGGAGTATGAGGATTAGAGAATGAGAAAATTCAAAAAACCCTCACAAGAAAGATGACAGGTCCTCTTCATGGATTGTAGTGTAATAACTGTTATTGTAAATGAATAAAAGTGTATTGATTATATGTGCCAATGTTTTTACTATAGAATTGGATTTTATTTAATCCTTATATTATTTTTGATAGGCCCAGAAGGCTAAGATTGTATGGTTCTTTGTTTTGTTATAGGTCTGCAGTTAAATAATGTCTGTGCTAGTCTAATAGAAGAAAGATTTGAACATGATCCTTCCAAGCTTATAAGTAATCTATTGAAAAAGAATTTGAAGAGGATTAGAAACTCAATATAATTTTCTATGATTAAGGATGGCATGAGAAGCATGAAAATAACCTAGGTGAAAGAAAACTTTACCTACAAACCCTTTTTATGCCTATACATACCAAGGTAGAAGGTGAATGAATATGGTTAGAAGTTATAGAGTGCATTTTGAGTGATAAGTTCATGAATGAGTTTAGGTATTAATACAAGAATACATAGGTGAGTATAATTCCAACCTTTATTGGAGGGATGGCCAACTATAGTAAAAAAACCAAGTACCCTATTTGCCCAATAAGGAACCCTCACACACAATCATAAAGAAGGAATAGAGTTAAAAGACAAGAAATAGTTTGTATGTGCATTAGGTTAAATATAATTATGGTTGTATAGGATTAGGGATGAAAAAATAATCCTTGGAAGGTGTTTCTATCCCTTTGAATGTTGTAGTTCTGGGAGAAGACAATATATACTACAACAAGGTCTGTTTACTCAATCCCATTAAGTTGGAGGATATATGCTTAGGGAAGTTAGATGAACATGGAATTGATGGAAGATTGGGTAAGTAAGAGTGTAAAGACTATAAAGAACCTTTGAGTGAACTAAAATATTGAAATACCCACTGTAATAACTCAAACCCCTATTGTATCGATTTAGACGCCTATTTGTACAAGAAATACCTTGTTTATGTAGTCAACACATTTTTAGAAGTGTGAATTATCAAGGGAAAAGGTGTATGAATATTAGAAGAGGAGATAAATATCATGATTAAGTGTTGATGTCCATCAAGGAAGGTTGAGGTGAGAAGGAAGTAGTTGAAAAAGTGGAAAGATTGATAGAAACCTTTGTACAGTAAAAAAATGCACATGTAGTTGACTAGTGATTTTTGAATCCTTAATGCCTTGGATTAAGCCCAAAACCTATTATAAAATATGATTGAAGACAAAATAGACCTTATGAAATAAATTTGGTATTTTGAAACAACATATAGCTCAAGATATCAAATTTGGTAAGCTCTCAGCTCGTGTGCAAGCAAGAAACCTTGGAACTAGGGTTTCAGTGGTTCCAAGAGATTCCACCATCAAAACATATAAAATTATGTATTTTTGCTAAACTAATAATTAATGAAGATATTTAGGTGGTTTTGGAGTGAAATCATATGGGTATGTATAGATATCAACAATTGAGTTGCATTAGGGATAAAATATGCCTAATGAGGGGTAATTAGAAGGCAGACAAGGTCAATAGGTGGTGAAAGCCAATGAGATAAGTCTTGAAAATTAAACAAGATTTATATGGAGATAGATGGAGCATCAAAGGTTATCTACATTTTCAATAAAAGTGACATATTGATCAAACCAAGGAAAAATGATCAAGAAAGGGCTAATAGCCTAGTGTAACCATAGAGAGGGAACTGTATGGAAAGAAGTAGTGAAGGTGAGTTGAAGTTAAAAGGAGTTAAATCATGTGTGAATTGATCATATAAAACCATCCATGGAAAAATATTGAGCCTTTTCCACCTAAGTCAAGTCTTTGGTCCTTGTGACCTAAGGGAAAGGTGCCAAGTAAGCAACTAATAAGAGATTGGAATCAAGTTTGTGAAAAAGATGAATGATATGAGGTAAAAATGGAATATTAATATTAAGTGAAGGATATAAAAACATAAAATACACCTGAAAAAGTAGATTCCATTCAAGCAGGATAATAAATGTAGTGAGAAATAAGAGAGTGCAACTAGTTAATAGCAGGGACAATCAAGGAATGACATAGCAAGTATATGAGATATCTTTAAGGCTAGATTCAGATAATGCAAATTATGTGACTTCTCCCCATGCCTCTACATCAATGGTAATAAGTACACTATTTCAAGTTAAATTTTAATTTATGTATTTACATAATCAATAGAGTTTTATGGATATTTTTCTTCTTATAAATAAACATGATATTTCATAAAATATACATAATTATTTGTAGTTTTGATTAAAAAATCAACTAATGAGTAAGAATCATTATAAAAACTAGTGTGGCATGTTAGGTTGTGTAACTAAGGACATTGATGCCAATATTGATATTGTGCTTAATGTTTATGTAATTGATGATGTAATTTTTTATTTTGGATCTTTGATGTACCTACCTCTTAGATCCACATGGGAAGCCATTGAAAAACCACAGTTATAAGTATTATCATTCCAATTATTGGTGATTTATGATACTATCAATACAATTAGTAAACTTTAGAATGTAGAAGTGCAAGTTGATGATTTGATAGTTAAGAGTGATTTTGAGGTAATTGACTTAAAAGTGTTGAAATCTATTACCTAAACTTATTTGGAAAAAATGGGCCTATGACAGCAAAATATGTATTAACATAGTGAATACTATAGACATCCAATTCCTAAAACCATTTGTGTTGAAATTGTCAATCTCACTTGAATTGCACTCAAATGCACATTTTAGGTCAAAATCACTAAAACACCCTAAATGGTTCAAGCTTGTCATATAAAAGTGCTGATTTAGGCCAATGTATCCCTGAATGGGGCAATGAATTCTATGTGATTCCTAACTTTGATCAATTCTTTTCAAGTCAAAATGACAATTTTAAATTTTTGTGCTCTGGATTACTCTTGTTTTCTAATTAGTTAGTTTATGACATGTACCTTTATTATTTTATTTTAGCAACATCCTAAATGGGAATACGGTTCTAATGCATCTAACATCACCTTCCAATTCTTCCCAAGTCAAACTATAACCCAGTAATATGACTTTTTGACCATTTTGATTAATTGAGGGCCAATTTCCAAAGAATTGCATAAATGTTGATTACTCTTATTTAAGGCTTATTAATTCAAATAAAGAGATTAAGTGGATTTTATATGAAGGTTATTGAATATTTCTTTTTGAAAATTGATTTCTATTAATTGTATCACCTAATGACATCATTTCTTGGAAAGATATTCCTAGGCCATAAATGCATACAATATTTGAATCATGGCCTCCCATACCTCATTAATGCTCCTTCCCAAATCATTATGAGGGAATTTATTGATTTTAGCCTCTAAAAATGAATGGAGTCTTGGCCACACATCTTGATCTCAAGATGGATGGTCACAGTTCATTCTGATCAATCTAAAAAATCTATAAATAGAGAGGCCATGAACATCATTTTAAAGCTTAAATTATGTAAAATTATAATGCTAAAATATCTCAAAAATTCCTTTTTGTTTTTATTTTTGTGTTATTTGAATTTGGATTAACTTCATTGATAGGCAAGTTAGATAGTTTCTATCATGAGCCTAGTTTTTACAAAGTGTTCTTGAGACATTGGAGGAGTTTTTCCACTATTATTGACAAAGACAAGAATGCTTGATCAAGGGGAGAACATGCTTGGAGCCACTCTTGGATTATGGAATCACTTGGGAAGGTAAAGTTTTATTAACTTTTTTCATTTGTTTCTTACTATCATTTGCAAACCCCGCATGAATAGATTGGCTTTGTTTGTTAAGTTTTTATGAATTTTCATTGATTTATTTGATTAATTCTTGACTAATAACCATTGTAATCCACTCTAAATTTTGGCATGATCAGTGAGATGGAACCCCATGAATTTGATCAAATAGATCTTACAAGCAACTTATTAACCATTTTCATGTAGGATCTTGGAGTGTGGAGTAAAAAGAGTGAAAAATTTGAGTAAAATCCTATTTTTTTGGAAGTCATGGTTTTATCACTATGGAGTCATGGTTTTATCCTCTAAACCACAATCCCATAATTGACATACTCATGATATTGAATTTAACTATGTTTTTGAACTTTGTCTCTGTCTACAGATCCATTAGTGATATTCTAATACCACCACTCTCTAATAGTGATATTGTACAACTGTGATTCACAAGTAGAGATATTGAAATAATGCTACTCTCTAGTAATGATATTACAATACTATGATTCATTATTAGTGATATTATAATACCATGACTCGAGTCATGATATTGTAATACTATGATTTGACAGTTGTAATATTGCCTATCTGAGTCATGATATTGTGGTTGAACCATTAGCGGTTAAGTGATAATATTACAACTCTCATAGTGGTGATATTATGCGATGACTTGAATTATTATTAACATTAGTAGTGATATTATTGATTTCTATTGACTAACCCATGAGTAGAGATATTGTATTAACCAGTCACAATTTTATAGAGTAGCAAGATTGCACTATGGAGTTACAGGATTGCACTGTGTCAACTTGAGAGCTCAATTTGTAAAGTTATTTTTTTCATTTGGAAAAGTGATTTAAGGCCAACTTGAAAGTGATCAAAATAAGTTTAATCTAGTCTTTTTAACCTTTTTTTGGGTGCTTAAAAAAGATTAGGAACTTTCATTTTGGTGCTTAAGGAAACACTTATATGTTTATTTAAATGTTTTTGTGCTTGTTCTTAACAAGTTATGCAACTTAAAGCCAAAGGGATAAAAGAACACCACCAAAAATTTCATTTATTGATTTAAAATTAGACTCATTTAATATTTTTTACAAGTTTTTTATCATTATTTTTCTTTAGTTACTTTTGATTGTGCAAAAAGGAAGATTGTGCGTGTATGATCTCCCCCATCCCTTATAGGGAACTTGTGGGCTCAAAAGCATCATCTTCATTACAAATTGCCTTAGTAAAAAGGTGTAAAAGAGATGTTATGAAGTCTCTCCCTAAGACCCGCATGGCTTGGGTGATCTAGAAACAACCTTTAAAACTCTTTTACTTAGTTTTTATTTTCATTACATCTTGGCTTGTGAGGGGGATTTCATCACCTCTCATAAATTATTTAGGGAAGCTTTAACCTAGGGTTTCATCTCTTGACATCATCTTTAACCCTTATCCACAAGGGGGGTATATAGATTGGGATCACCCTAATGGGATGGTGGTTTGAGCGATTAAACCATCTCCTATCACTAGGGATAAGCTCGAGATGTATGATCATGTTAGACATTGCACTACATTGAGCAAGTGACAGATGTAGTGGTTGTACAAATGGCAAGGACTTTTTACAATAAATCATATGATGTAGACCCAATTGACATGATTGCTTCTCTTGAATTTTGATGTGAAAGTCTTATGCATCTGATCTATCTCAAAACATTCAAAAACTTGCTAGTTTAGTTAACCCCACTTTGCCATACCTTATCAGTTTAGGACTTAAGACAATTAGTTAGTTGATTTGTCTTTACCTTAGATTTCTTGGTCTTGTTTTGGGTCACATATTTCTTGTTAACTAAAACACATTGTCCACAATTTATTGAATAAGGAGGTGTTATGCTGTCCAAGTGAAAATCATCTTTTTCCTTGTTCAAATTGTCATCTAAAACATTGTGTCATATCATCCATTTTGGTGTAGTTATGATACCTATTTGAGTCTAGATCATTTGCAAAATTTTATTAAGTCCCTCATTGATAATTTAAATTTAGAATTAGACCTTTATAAATTTTAAAGGTTGATGTGTCAAATTGGGTTTGCCATTTGCACTTGACTTGTTTTAACTTGGGTTCAATTTACCTTTTAAATTGAGGGCCATTTATAGACTCATCATCACATTATCATCTTTGGTGGACTCAAGTCATCTTATGTATCACTCATGATTTGACTCATAGAATGAATTTTATACTTTCATTGCTATTACCATGTGGTGGTGTTGTGCTACTTGTTTGGTTCTAGTTTTATACTTAGGAATTCTTGCACATTTCCACATCATGAGTTTTTTTGGTTCGCATTATTTCCTTCCTAACACAAAGGGATTTATTCTAGTTTTTTAGTAGCAATTCATCAAAATTGAACTAGATTTTACGATATTGATGTATCTCAAAATTCTACATTTTAGTGTACTAGTGACACTCTAGGCTTTTCAAGTTATCATACCCTCTTCCCAGTTATATGATTTCAACCCTACCCAAGGTTGAGTAATTTTGTGAACACATTCTTATAATTGTGTGTGTTTCCAAGACACCCTCCTTTTATAGTCTTTTTGGTACCTTAATCACTTGTTTAGAAGAAATATCAAGTCTCATACCTTGTTTAAACATTTGCAAAACATTGTCCAAATATTTTCAAATGTGTAGAACAACCTTTCTAAACATGACACTAAAGTACACTTGTAATGGGTATCTTATGGAATTAGTTGTGAGGTAGAGGAATATTATGGTGAACATGAGTATTACATCTTGTTTGAGGATGTTGCCCTATTTGGGTCTATTTGATGAAAACCATTCCAATCCATGCTGATTATTTTACATCATCCTCATCCTTACCTTTAAATTTGTGCACCACATGTGAAGGTTACTATTTTAGAATATTCTCCTTTGATTTGTGCACCATGCTCGAAGGTTACCACCTTAGGTTATCCTTGTTCAGCTTGTGTAAGGGATTAAGCTCCACAACATGTGAAGGTTACCATTTTAGGCTATTATACTTTAACTTGTGTGAGAAATATAGCTCTACAACATACAAAGGTTACCATTTTAGGACCTCTTCCTTTGGTTTGTAAAAGCAACCAAACTAAACAACATCATGTTGTTACCATTCTAGGTCCATCACCTATATTTATTAAGCCTATTATTGAAGAGCACCCATTTGATGAACCAGATTATGGTGATCCCTTCTTCAATAGTCTAAATTTTAGATATCCCATTATTGAGCCATAAACCATTATTATCACTAAAATAAATGTTCCCCACTTTAGAAATTCCATGCTGATCTTTGAGCCAAAACAAGAACCATTACCTCTTTAAGAGCCATCTTTTGAGGACCAAAATGTGTTCAAAATTGATATTTTGTAACCAATTATGAACCAAAACCGTGATGTTATTATTGAAACACCCATTTGTGATAAGTCAACCTATGATGAATCACCTATTCATATGTTACCTATTTTTAAAGAGCCCCATCTCCTTGATAAACTAGTCTCTAAAGAGTTGTTTCTTGATCTTTTTCCACTCGTTGAGGAGTCTCCTTTTGAAAAATAAGATTCTATCGAGTCATCCTTCGAGTGATTCCCTCTCTTTGATGGGCTTCACTTAGATGATCCAGTCTATGTTGAACCTTTCCTAGATGATTCCATTTTTATAGAGCCCATTATTCTATCATAGGCCATTACTTGTTCAAAACCAAGCATTCAACAAAACATCATTATAGAAACAATCGTATTAGATGAAGAAATACTATTAGAGTCAAGTTTTATTTTTGGACAAACATCATATTTAACATCAGAACCAGAATCAACATCAATTATGACATTGGATTCAGATTCCCTTGTATTGGAATCAGATTTAGAAACATAATATATTATTGGTTGTTACAACATTGGTTACAATTACCTTATGGATCAATTTGAAAATATTTATGATCCTTGTATAATTTTTGAGGATGATTACTTCAACATCGACATGGGTTATCCTAGTCTATTCTATGAGGATTATGTTTCCATTAATCATTCCATTATTATCACCCAACATAGCCATTATATTGACATCCCACCTCCCACAAATGTCGATTAAGACCAACATAATCACACTTTGTTTAAATGAATCCATGATGATATACCATTTGTAGAATATCAGGGGGGTTAAGACCAAATTCATTTAGAAGAAGAATAATCTCCTAGTGAAACATTTTTAGAGGCGCTAAGGAATGATCAAAGAACAAACTCAACATCTTTTAATGAAATATTTTTGAAGGTGCTAGAAGACAATCAAAATCAAATGCTAACATCTCTTCATGAAACCTTCTCAGAGGCACTATGGGATAATCAAAACAAATTCATTGGTGAAAACCTCATGGAGGTACAACATCTGAGCACAAAAATTCTTCACTGCTTGATGAAGACATTATCAAAGAACAAATAGATATAGCTTCCAATCTACAACATAATCAGATGGTAGATACTCTCAAAATCAAACAATAAAAAAATTTGGTGGTACTATCGACAACATATTCAGAGGTCTTCAGCCCCACCACAACCAAAATTATGTCAAATCTAGTATAAATAACATTATGTGTGACTAAAATTCTCAATCTTCATTTATTTATAATTTATTATACATTTCATTCTCATCCACCTATTCATTACTTATTTATATCATTTATCCTAACATTATTTACCATCACTAGTAGCACTTCCTTTGTAGAGGCAACAAGGATATCTTATCTCAACATTTGAAGGAAACAAACTTAATGACAAACAAAGATCATGAACACATTATTAATATCTAGATCAGCAACAAGTTATTGATAGAGAAGCTTTTTTGAAAGGGTGTTGGATAACAACTTTATGAACGATCATTCTTATTATCTCACATGTTGACTAGGATGTGCATCTCCATGTCAGTAATAGCAATAGAACCATTTTTCATTTCACCATTTACCATTTACCATTTGCCATTACCATTCTTTATCTCTTGGGAACAACCCTATAAACCCTTTTTAGGCATATTATACCATTGTGTTATATTTACCACACTGTTTGAACTACACTGACTTGAGGTCCTTTAGGACTATGTAGGTAGAGCTCAATTTCTATTAAGGTCAGCTCAGTCACCCCTTTATTCATGCTCTTGCTATTTTAAAGGAATTTTTTCCCTCATACCATTTTTGAGAACCTTATTCTTTATCGTGTCTTGGGCTTGTTGTAACCCAAACATTTTTGTCCCTTGACCAATTATGATCTTGATTATGTCTCATTAGCATTATGAACACCTTCAATGTTAGTTCTACAAATTAGTTCAACCAAAATATTATTTTTCATCTTCTTCTATAGACAAGTGAACAAGAACATATTTTTAGCTTAGGATCTTTACCTGCTGCATGGTTCTTTAGATTGATTTTGTACTACACATTATTCTATCATCATTTGCTTCTCCTTGGTGAACATTATTGGCTTTTTAAGGTCCTCGCTCTCACCACTTTATGAACATGTGTCATTGTATCCAAATTTAGCTATTATTATAACTCTCAGTTATTTCCTTAGTCCATTATTTATATCCATGATTGCCATTGTAGCTGGCTTAGTTGTTTATTGGAACTTATACTTTCAAGTGAGTATCTCCTTAACTAGTTGGTCCCATTTTTACATATTTTATCCCTAAAACTCAAAAAACATTAGAAAATAATTCCCAAAAGAATAAAAACATTGTCTTATACTTTTGTACATTTTGATCCTCATGTTTTTTCCATTTTATAAGCATTTTATCCTACTAACTTTTTGATGTGCAAGTTAGCTTATCCCATGCACTTGCTATTTTGCAAGATTATTTTCTCTTATTTCACCAACTTGCCATTTTTCATGACCAATACCATTTTTCAAGTCTTCCCTTTTATTATACAACATTAATCACATATTTCTACTTATCACCTTTTCTTCTATCCCACTTCTTGGGATAAATACATTTGGCTTAAAGTTCATGTTAGAACATGCGTCTACGAAACTATGTAGGAAATGCCCACTTGTCTTGTACATATAGATTCAGCTCAACCAACCCCTTCCTTTTATTCTCTTCCCCTATTTTTTATACCATCATTCCTCTTTAATTAAGGAATAACTTTTGTGTCCTTGTTCTTTATTGCATTGTAGTGGAAAGTAACACCTTTACTACACATGCATGAACAATTGTTTTTAAACCGCACTAAGTTGGTTTTTATTTGTGTATGTTTATTGGTATTTTATTGGTGTTTTGTTGTGGTTTTTCACCTCTCCATTTATTTATTCTACTTTTTTATTTTAATTACTTCTTGTCTCACTTTGGTCTTGTGTGTCCTTCCTTGATTTTGCTTTTCTCTTTTATGTTCAAGAACATCTTGATGGTCCACATATATCTTGATTATTTATATCTTGATCTCATGTTATTAAGTCATTCTTGTTTTGTTTTTAAATGCTCATGTTCCTACTTGAATCTTAATTGTTCATATCTTGATTATAAATTGGGATAATTTATGTTTATGTTTATCTTTGTCTTTACTTTTTTGTTTAAATGTAAATAGTTGTAACTCTAGTTTTGGTCATTATTTACCATTATCCTTAGTTATAGGTATTCACATTTGAACCAGATCCATGAATTTGAAATGCCATGTCATTACAAGTTCTTCATACTGATACTACCTAATGTTTTTTGCTATAGCAAGCACTTTGTTCTTTAGATTCTAATCTTAACATCAACACCACTCAAGAACACTATACATAATCTAGGCTCATGATATGAAAATAGGCATCTAGGTATCATGCATTTTAGCAATTGAATCTATAGTTATATGTGAATATCTTCACATACATAATGAGTCTAATACATTCTTGGTTAGTTTTCATCATGCTTCATTCCATTATCTTCCATTTATAGGTGAAATACATTGGCTTGAAGTTCATGTTAGAACATGAGTCCATGGAACTATGTAGGAAACATCCACTTATCTAGCACATTTAGAGTCAGCTTGACCATCTTTCATTATTTTTAATCTCTTTCATCACTTTGTGCTTTCTCATATGCATGGTTTTTTGTGGCTCTAGCATTCATTTTACCATTTAATCTAGGTTTACACCTACTCATTTTAATCTATGCATTAGGTTATCTCCTTGAGATATTGATTGCCAATTTTTACATGATGGGGCACAACATTTAAACCAAGTCACAAATATAAATCAACCATATAGGGGCAAACAATTTTTCATTCTTTATCAATGATCAAAATTAGCCCTAATGGGGTAAACTTATTCACCACAATCAAATCTATTCTACTGGGATACTTATTATCATCTTTATGGAGATCATATTCTCCATTTCATTCTAATTCCAAGCTCTCCACACTAAATGACCATGATGGAAACATTTTAGTGTGTAACTTGTCTCAATATTGATCAATGTTATAAGCATGAAGCTCGTACTCTCAAATTGGGTGCATTTAAAGTGTGTCCTTTACATGTTTGGATTGAATCCTTCCCATTCCCCCCATATTTGGGGCCCATTATACCTCTAATTATATTTTGATCATTGATGGTAACCACATGTACAAGCATTAGCTCATCTATATGTGATATATTCCATGGGTTAATCTCTCACTTTCCCTCTCTTTTTGAGAGTCCATCCTTCTCTTTCATCCTAGTATGTCCTATCGAGGGGGCATAATGGGTCATTTCCAATATCTTCTTAAATTTTTTTCCTTTGAAATGATGTTTCTTCACTTGAATATCTCTCTACGCCTTTTCAAATAAGGGCAAAATGTAGACATCCAATTCTTAACACCATTTATGTTGAAATTGTCAATCTTACTCAAATTGCACTCAAATAAACATTTTAGGTGAAAATAACTAAGACACCCTAAATGGTTCAATCTTGTCATATAAAAGTTTTGATTTAGGCCAATGTATCCCTAAATGGGGCAATGCATTTTATGTGATTCCTAACTTTGATCAATTCATTTTGAGTCAAAATGATGATTTTGCCTTTTTATGCTCTAGATCACTCTTTTCTTCTAATTTGTTAGTAAATGACTTGTACCTTTGTTATTTTGTGTTGGTAACATCCTAAATGGGAATATGGTATGAATGCATCTAACATCACCTTCCAATTCTTCTTGAGTAAAAATATGATTGAGTAATATGACTTTCTTACCATTTTGATTAATTGAGGGATAATTTCCAAAGAATTGCACAAATGTTGACTAATCTTGTTTAAGGATAATTAACTTAAATCAAGAGATTAAGTGGATTTTCCATAGGGGTTATTGAATATTTATTTTTGGAAATTGATTTCTATTAACTGCATCACCTAATGACATCATTTCTTGGAAAGGTATCCCTAGGCCATAAATGCATAAAATATCTAAATTATGGCCTCCCATGCCTCATTAATGCCTCCCATGACTCATTAATTCCCCTTCTTCCCAAACCATTATGAGGGCATTTATTGATTTTAGCCTCCAAAATTAAATATATTCTTGGCCACACATCTTGATCTCAAGATGGATGGTCATAATTTATTCTGATCAATCTAAAAAATCTATAAATAAAGAGGCCATGAACATCATTTTTAAGCTTAAATTATGTAAACTTATAATGTAAAACCTCTCCACAATTCCTTTGTATTTTGATTTTTATGTTATTTGCATTTGGATTAGCTTCATTAATATGCAAGTTAGATAGTTTCTATCATGAGCCTAGGTTTTACAAAGTGTTCTTGAGACATTGGTGGAGTTTTGCCACCATTATTGACAAAGACAAGAATGCTTGATCAAGGGGAGAACACACTTGGATCTGCTCTTTGATGGTGGAATCAATTATGAAGGTAAAGTTTTATTCCTTTATTTCATTTATGTCTTACTATCATTTTCAAACCTTGCCTGAATAGATTGGCTTTGTTTGTTAAGTTCTTTATGCATTTTCATTGATTTATTTGACTAATGCTTGACTAAAAACCATCATAATTGACTCTAAAGATACTGAATTAGAGTCATATCATACATAAGAAAATATTATCATCATAATTGGTAAAGAAAAAGGGAAGCCAAAAAAAATGCATATATATATAATTTCCCTAAGATAAAAGTATCAATCCAAATTATTTAAAGCACAAAATTTAGATCAGAGAAAGGAGGAACAAGAAAAGATAAAAAGAATTTATACCAATATAATGATGGAGATGACATAAACACCATACTATTAAGAGGTAATATCACCTAAAAATTATGGTTTGAGAATAATTTATATTTGTAGTGGAGGCATGGAGGATTATATCTCTCCATAAAAATATTAAGTTATAACATGGAGTGGTACATGATCAATAAGTAATGATTTTCATGTTTTGATGAGTGGATAGATGAAGGGGAGGCATAAAGTTAGATCATTGAAAATGGTATATGTACTATAAAATAAATTACTTTAATAATATACTGTTTGTGAGATAAAAAAGTTCATTATAAAGATTTAAGCATGTGTACCCATGAAGATAAAAGGGTAAGTCCGAGGAACTAAAATTTGAAGGGTTTTGTTGCATATTGGTGGGAAAAAAAGAGAATAAATGCAAGTATAAATATAGGTGAGAATTTATCTATAATAAATATTAATAACCAATGTAAAATCTAATGCTAAGTTCAAAGTGGAAGTTAAAATTAAATGGCATATTGATCACTACATCAAAGAATGGACAAAGGAAGAGATCTCACACATGTTATGGGTTCAATTGATCCCATGTACCTTGGATTGGTTGAATCAACCATGGTAATGTGATATATAAATAAGAATGGAGAAAACCATGTGGGTACAATTTCAATACAAGTTTGCACAAACCTTCACGTTTGATGACTATGACCTTTAGCTTCATAAAACCTTGCAACAAATACATATGCTTTTGTCAAAATTTGAAGAACTTCAAGAATAACATGTAGAGTTTTGTAAAGAATTAAATGGAATTTTTATGCTTGAATAAATATATAATGAAGATGAAAACCTTTCAGAGTCTTGTAAAAAAGATATAGTAGAGAGAGTATTATAATTTAAACATTGTTACATGGTGGAAGATTAAGTTTACATGTATTGTTAGGGAGTTATAAGGACATGTTTTTTGTAGATAAGTATGGGAAATAGAGATATGTATTTTTTTAATAATAAAGTGTGTGAAAATAGAGTTTTAAAATATAAATTTCAATAAAATGTGATGTATTTCTACTACTATTTTACAAACACAATGTGATGTGAATGGTATGCTAGATGATGACTCTAAAATAAATAGTGATGTTAACCTAAAAATCAATTATAAGTGGTTTATTTTAATTGGTAATTATTTCCTTAGACCTATATTTAGAGTGGATAATATGTTAAAACCCATAAGTGATCCCACCACCATTCGTACTAGTCAAATTACCTCTATGATATATGCCAACAGATACCTTCAAAAATAAGTACTTGACATCACTATTTCAACTAAAGCATATAGGGCTCACATGAATGATAATTTCATTATTGGTCCACATATTACATGATTGATATATGAGTCTAAATACCTCAATGGATTTTTTATACCCAAGTTCAAATTATTCAATGGTATTGGAGATCCTTATGATCACTTAATCAAGTATACACTTTCTTTTGGGAAATATAATACCGATGGATGAATCTTATTAAAAGTATTTTATTAAAGCCTAGAAAGGGATGCCTTAGATTGGTTCTATAGCACCCCTAGTGGTTATTTTCCTTATTTAAAGAGTTTGAAAGACATTTTCTTATATAAATTTAACAAATTTAAAGTATCTAAATTACACTTAGAACATCTACAAAATTAAAATAAAGGTAATGATGAGTTCATTGTAGATTATATTTTTATATTTAAAAGCATCTTGAATACTTTAATATATCAAATTTATATTTATAAAGGATATCTATCTTTAGTACATGTCTTCGTACTCCACTCAAAGAATGAGTACTACATAATCTATATGTTTCTTTTGAGAAAATATACTTAGATGTTTTCAATTATGAATGTGATATCAATGTGGAATTGCATAAGGTTACTAATGCAAATGGATGTATACCTTACTCACCCAAGAAAGAATCCACTCATAAAGAAGCAAATTATGATGTCGTTTCTCCAAAAGTAATAAGTTTGATTAAGATCTTTTATAAAAGGCAAGAACCAAAATAACATATATATAAGGAATGAGTTTAAGAAAAGGCACACATACCAAAGTGATAGTTTCAATGATCAACCAAACATAATTTCATGAACTTTATTGGATAATATAATAATATATTTTCCACCTAATTATCCTCCCCCTCATTGTTTGAAATGAGTAAAGACCATACCATTTTGAAATTATTATCGTATTAAAGGGAATAATTATAATTATTGATATCCATTGAAAAAAAATATTGTACACCTTATGGATGAAGGGGTTATCACATTTAGATGAGTAGACACTAGATCATTAAGATACCCTTCTCCATCTTTTCCTACTCATTCTTTGATGAAGATCAAGTTTTCATAGGTTGTTCTTGCAAAGGAGCCTATGGTCCATCAGTCTCCTAAGGATATTAGTACTAAGAGAATATCTTCTCCTGGATCACATTCTAATAAGATCAATCTTTACCTGCACTTTATTCCTAATGAACCAATGGTTCTTTGATCCTTCATTAGAGGTGAACCTAGAGAAAGGCATTATTGTCAATCATAAAGAATAATGTAATAAAATAACACCATAATACATGTATAATGACATTTATTAAGATCTTGGGATATAATGAAAAATATTTGGGACATACATTTGGAGAAGCCATAGGGAACATTAATATTCCAATTTATTCAGGTCCCAAGGTAGTTGATACAATATTACATGTATATGAGGATATTGCATAAGGAAATGTTATATTGGGATAGTCATGGTTACAACAAATGTGAATTTTTTTTGACACTATTAAGAACACTATCTCTTACACCTTTCAGGATGGGTTACTTACATACTAGAGTTTTAAAGCTAACACAAATAAAAATAAACTTACATCATATTCAAAGTAAGTATGGGTCAAAAATGATAAACAAGTTATTTAATTAGTAAGTCGTGTTGTACAAAATATGCAAGAAGAGGAATCATTTCAAATTATCACATAGGATAGATGACCAATTACCTATGAGTACAATGCATTTTTACTTCCCAATGGATTTCATTATTTAAAAAATTATATTGTACATAAATGTGATGAGTCAAAATGTCAAATCATTTTTCTATTATAAACATCCAAGCCTTAATCAAATACAAATATACTATTCCATATTTAATTAAATATACAAGATATGAAATAAATAACACACAAACATAACGTCATATATAAAATAAAGTTTATAATATAACAAAGTCAATCAATAATAGGGTTAACATCCTCTTGATCATCTGAATCACCCATGTCACTATCCCTCAAGGTGGATGTAATCATGTCACCCCTAGAACTTTAAGATTGATACCCATGACATCTCTCCTAATCCTATAAAATTGATAACTTAGCCAATACCACAACATGCTCAGTACATACATTTACATAATGAAATAAAATATCTCTACCTAAATCATCACCAATATTAATACTCATTAGTATACTGTCAAAAGAATTACACTACTAAGATTTGTGTTAGTAAAAAAATATAAGGGAAATTTGTTTCATCATGAAGGAAAACCCTAGGTGTCACTCAACCATAATATTTAGACACCTTTTGAAAGTATAATGCCCATTGTCTAGAGGTTATAGAAACTGGATAGAGTATGTAGACTATTTGATGTCGACTAGTCCTTGTGGTCATTATCTAGGCCATATGGAATTCATCTAGGCTAGGTGGCCTCTATCTAGGACCTATGGCATTAATATAGGCTATATGGCCTTTTTTTATGCCTTATGGTCACTATCTAAGCCTCGTGGTTGCCATTTAGGCCCCATGGTCACTGTCTAGGCCCTATGGTCACTGTCTAGGCCCTATGGTCATTATCTAGGCCATGTGGTCACTGTCTAAACCTTATCATCACTATCTAGACTTGTGGTCACCATCTAGTGATTGTGGTCATCGTCTAACCCATGTAGTTTTCATCTAGGGACTATGGTCACTATTTAGCCTTGTAGTCACCATCTAGGCTTTATGGTTTTTATCTAAGGCCTATGGTTCCCATCTAGGGACTATTGTCACTATCTAACAAATATGCACATAGTCTATATAAATATGGTTGCCAACCAAAAAATATGCCTATAAATATCCATAAACCCTTATATGTGCTCATTTTTATCATTCACTAAGTTTAAAAATTAATCTCTCTTCTTGAAGTAATCTCTCATCCTTAGCACTTAATCTCAGAAATGGCTTCCCACCCCATATCTTCAACATCCATTCAAAAATTTATCTACATAAATTTAATTTGCCTAAAAGTATTGAGGTTGTTGGAAGATAAGGACACTTACAATAAGTGGATAAATAAATGTTGTTTTAGAGGCTTTGTTTACATATCCCAGTAAAATACAAACATAAATTTTCTCAACATTCTCATGTCCAATTATAAACCTGCTACCAAAGAGCTTACTTGTACCCTCAGCTTGCAGACTATTAATTTTAGCACCTCACCTTCAGACATCCACTACTTGACAAGGCTACCGCATACAATTGTGGAACTTGTAACAACAAAATATTTTTTGACTAATGAAGACAAAATTTATTTGGAAAATCACTTAAGCTTTATAGTCGATACCTCTACCTCGGTAGGTAATGTTTTCTTTATTAATTAATATTCAATAATTTATGTATGAACTTTGAAATTTAATAAATATCATTTTTAATTTGTAATTAATGTTTTTATTGCATTACATTACCCCTAATCATTCGAAAAGGGGACTTTTAGTCCAAAATATAACAAACACATCTATAGAATCCCTCATTGAATTTTTCCAAGCAAGGATTATTTTACAGGGAATTTATTCTCTTGGAAGATAAAAATTTGATTGGTGTACATACATTTCTAACAAAATTAGAAATGATTTTGATTGTGCTTTTCATAGTGACACACAATTTTTGTTTCTAATTTTATTTTGGGTTTATACTCGAGGCATATCATGGGCTGAAGGGAACACATTTTCTAACTATATTGCATGAAGAAATTAAATCTAATTATGTGGCCCTTACTGAGTTAGACATTAGTTTGAATTTTACAATTCAAGTTAATTATCTAGTTGCATAACAAAATTATCCTATTATTTTACTTATTATAATTCTAATTAATTGGGTTTTTTTATTTTTAACAAAGAAGAGAAACTATTTCTCAATAAAGAAGATAAGATGCAATAAATAAATATCATCCCCCTAAGGGTTACAAGGATTCTAATAAGGGTGATGCCACAGACTCTAGTGTGTCAAAACCATTGGAAAGGAAAAATAAGGTGAGGAGTTCTATCTCACCTAATGTCATACAATGTCGGCAAGGCACATCCATAAATCTAGGTTTTGCATGTTTTGAATTTTATTAAAAATTGATGTAACAAAAAAATTCAAAATTTTGGCATTGTTAATGATTCATTCAATTTTTTTAGTGGCCTCTAGCATTGGCAACATTTTCCCTCACACCGATCAATAATATTCTAAACAACCACAAACACATTCTATGCAATAATATCCTTTAGTGCAAGGTATATGACTTCAAGTTTACAATTATGCTATTTATTAAATTACATAGTAAAGTGAGTTTATGACTATTTGGCAGAAGATGTAGTTTCACCTTATGTTATACCATGTCTATCACTATAAAACATATCAACAACTCCAAGTATGGATCCTGATGTCTCTAACCTAAGTTTAACACACTTTAAATGTTGTTAAAGTCATTTGTTTATTATTATTTTATTACATTTCTTATTAAAGGTCCACATTCCATAAGATGTCAAATGCCTCCACCACCTCCACCCTACTCTATATAAACTAGGAGGAAGAATTTAGTATTACCAATAGATAGGAGGGGAATAATGCATATAACAACATTACCCACTTTTTATATGCATGGAATGTCTACTACAACAAGTCCCACTACAATTTTACAAAAATTGATCTTGATGATTCTTTTCTTGAGGGTATTTATACCATGCCTCTAGATAGATTTATTTCCCATGATATTATTTAGGGGTCTTAATTTTAGGCTCCAAAACAAACTATTGGTCATGATTCATCTAGTTCACCACCTAAGCCAACCCTTTAAGTTAATAAATACTTTGATGAGTTGATGTCATTTTTGTAGACACCCCATTTTGGATACAACTAGCTTCCAACTAGACTTTAGACTGATCCCTACCAAACATTGCAAATTAAGCCTAGGAATCACTAAATGTCCCAATTTTGATCGTGAATCATTCATCAATGCTAAGAATCATGTTGAAGCATCCATATTTGGGGTATTTTACCATACATAATAATAAACTCTCATGGATTCATCCCCAATCACATTGAAACCTAATAATTGGCAATTTGGCCTATGGACCCATTAAGTGGGGCACTTGATCAATTCTTAAAATAGACTAAAATTCTAATAAAAATAAATCATCTAATTAAACCATATTAAATGTTTAGCTAAATTATCTATTTTTAATTAATTAATATATAAAAATGGAAATTTAAAAATTTAAAATATCAATCATTTTCATCATTGCTTTATGAGTTGTCAATCTCTCCCAAAATATCTAATTTGAGAGCCATGCCTAGTAATTGAAAATGATAATTACATGACACTTTTAAACTCAATTGGATTTAGCCTCAACTCACCCAAGGTTAGTTTTAACTTATTCCATGTTTAAACTATACCATAACTCATCTTAGGTGAGGGTTAACTTTTGGAGGCTATTAATAAAAGGCCATACCTATTGATCAAGAAGATTTTTTTGTGCAAGTTTATTATACCAAAATACCTCCAAGAAGCTATCTTGGTGTAAAGTTTCAATTATCATTTGGATGTAAATAAATCTTTAAATTAATGTTACCATGCCAAATTCATAAGACAACCAGCCAAGCCAAGGTGCTAAGAAGAGAAGGAGCAAATGGAGATTCATTGATAAAGATTTCTTGATGCACAAAACTAAGCAAGCCAATTCAACAAGCCATTTGAAGATCCAAATAAGGTAAAATAATAATTTATTTTATGTTCTAGTTGTGTTTTCACTTGTATTATTTTTACCTATGCTCTCCCTAGTGTCTAGGCTAGAGGTGTTAAGTGTTTAGTGTGTTATTTTGGTTTTGTTTTATTAGACTAACACAATACTAACCTAACCTCTATTAGATTCCTATGTTCACACTTTCTATTGAAAAAAGTTGTAGATAATTCTTTCACTTTATTATATGATTATGTAGAGATATTGAGATAAGTATTCAAACATATTTATGGTATTGAATATCTCTTTTTGTTACTATGCTTCTTTGGTTTACCTTGCATCAAGCTAAATGCCTCTCTTGATCCTTGGGATTGATAATATTCTCTAGTGTGTACCTATATATTTTTAATTCATTAAAACCTTTATTATGAAATTAAATTTTCTCTATAAAAATCACATGAACTCCGTACTTCAATCAATCCATTCTTTACTCAAACTATCCTTCTTACACTCATTAGCTTTCCTTAAGCAACCAACCTCTAGGTCTCAAGTGTCAATTCTTAATTTAGGTTTCAATAGTACTATATCTTCTATTATAAAACCTTAAATTATCACATCCCATATAGTATGGAATCTCTCAAACACTCAAACATTCTTCAATACTCAATCCCTCCTTCACTGTTCTCATTGACAATATAAGCTTATAGCCCCTTTTTCTTATTTTTGGACTTGTACAGAGTTTTTAAGGATGATAAATCCAAACTAACCTTATATATGAATACCATATATTACTATAACCATTCCTAAAAAATTTCATGGTTTAACTCTACCTATAAAATCCTTTTCTAACTCTAAACCTCATTTTTTAGGCCTAATTAGGTCTAAACACAACTACATCCTTTGATGTCTGTACCATCCATACCCATTTAAATCCAAAACCACTTGATTAATCTTAAGAATTATTAGTAAGGAAAAAATACAATTTTTTACCTTTTTCTAATGGTGGAAACTTTCAAAAATGGCTAAACCCTAGTTCTATGGTTTCACCCATTCTGCATAGGTTGAGACCATACAAAAATCAATAACTTGAGTTATACAACAATTAAAAGGATAAAATAAAATTACTAGGGTTTATTTTTATCCTCTTCACCTTTAAAAATAGGATACATTATTTTTTCTATCTATTTATTACATGAAACAAGGGAAACTCAGATGATTGCATGTGTTTTCTTGACTGTGCAATGGACCTTGAGGTATGTGCCTCTTCAAAAACCTTAAAATCTACACCTAGTTCCTTGTCAAATATCTAAACGTATAGTTACACATTCAAACCATGTTACATGAGAATTTTTCATCTTTATTTGATCAATATACCTTGTCTTGGTTTGTTGATTGTGCAAATAAACCACTACTTATACACACATGGGTCTGTAGATGTTAGGTTTGTTTTGTATTCAATTATCTTTGCCCACTAGTTACCCATTTATCACTTCCATATTACACCCAAATAAATTCCACTCTCTTCCATAAAATTTTACTTAATTTTCAAGATATTTCCCCACACAAAATAGGAGGTTTGTGTTGACTGTGCAATAGGATTACACTATAGGTTTATGTCAATAATTGGTGAATTTAAATAAACTTTTAGACTCTTACATCTATTTATGGTATTAATATCTCATTATTAGAATTACCTTCCAAAATCATAAACAACAATGACACCTTCTTGTTAATACTTATAAAGAGATCTTAGCTTACACATTACTGAGATAATGTACTCCAAAATAGGGGATATGGACTATATCACAGAGTTGTTCCTTTTATGAACTTTGAATTAGCATTCATTACTTGTTTGGAATTTACACCACACCATTAAAATAGGGATTATTAATTGAAAAACACTATTTTAATAGGTTAAATATGTTTGTATTCAAACAAACATTCATTTCTCAATTTTTGACTATAACAATAGTTTATAGGGTTCCAATAGTTTCATGATCTTTATACTAAGATACTCCTTAAACATATATTTTACAATCACATTATGTTTTCACCATGAAATCTGTATAAACTTCCATATATGAAGATAGGTCTATATTTCATTGTCTTGTAGAACAATCAATCAAACACCTCCCTTACCTAAGACTGGGACTACAACTGATGAACAAAACCTATACTTTACAACAAACAAATACATCATACTTTGGGCCCTATCAAGGGAAACATTAAATTAGTATAATTATTATATTCATTTAGAGAGAATGATTCATAAACAGAATAACTTCTTTTCTTTATTCATTGAAAAACATCATATCTTTACATATTTGGGCCACTATAGGATCCCATCAACCATTTTTGGAGAGTTTCATACCATTTTTCCAATCTTAGTCTCTCCTCTCTCTTATTATAGACCAATTACCTCTAATATATGCCATTTCAACCTCTCAAAATGAATTTTTTTCTCTATTTCAACGTAGGCTTTCAAAGTAGTTACATTAACTTATTTGTCATAACTACCCAACATACAAGAGTGATTTTACACCTATTCATATGACTTGTCTTAGGACCTAAAAATGGAATGTATTAAAAACCTTTGTATTATAACTTAAATTAACCCTAAAGCTTATAGACCAATTACCTCTAATATATGCCATTTCAACCTCTCAAAATGACTTTTTTTCTCTATTTCAACATAGGCTTTCAAAGTAGTTACATTAACTTATTTGTCATAACTACCCAACATACAAGAGTGATTTTACACCTATTCATATGACTTGTCTTAGGACCTAAAAATGGAATGTATTGAAAACCTTTGTATTATAACTTAAATTAACCCTAAAGCCAACTTTTCCCATCCAAACACTTCAAACATACAAAATCATCCTCTTAGTCTCTATTACAATATTTGAATTTTCAAATTCTTATTTTTGGAGGGAAAACTCCAAACACTCCCAATACTCACTACTAAGACTCTAAAGGTTTCCAAATGACCTTGAAAAAATTAATTGGAGCTTGAAATGTCTCTTGAAACACACTAACTCCAAACTTGACCCACTTTTGACCACTAATGACCAAAACATGAAATTTGACTTCTTTTAGCTTGATGCTCCTGCATCATAATCCCCAAGAGGGAGAAAAAAAATTGAACCTCAAACTTTATTTATTGTCTTAAAATTACACATCTGAGGGTATTTAATATTCACTTGCATATTGTTCTTTCTTTCTTGCTCCTTCTTGCTTGTCAAATTCTTGCACTTCTTCCCTGTAACTTTGTCTAGCCTTTATCTCCATGTATCTTCCATCTCCGTGAGGTGTTCCCACTGATGTAGATTATTTTTTTATAAATATTCCACTTGTTAAAAGTCACTTTGAATGTATTCATAATCAGCTGTAACCTTTTGGTGTTCATTCTCCTTCCTCATGCTTGTTTGATAGCTTGCTTCTTCATGCATCTTGCTTGATTCTTACCTCTTAAATGATGTTTTCTCCTTGTTTATGCTATCTTATTCTTCCTTGAGATATAGTTGCTTCTAATTCATGTCAATCTCAGTCATTTTTTCACCTTTACTTTATTTTTATTCCTCTTCTTCTAACTTCTTGACAAGTTGATGCCTTTTCCTATCACCTTGCTCACTATGCAAATTTTTTTTTCATTTCTTTCTTTCTCATCATAGTACATCATGAATTGACCAATATTTAGCTATTAATATCCATGATTATAAATTTTAAACTCATATTTATTTTTTCCAAATTAATATCTCACCTTATTTGCTTCTTCATACTCCATTTTATTGCTTGATTATTTGCACAACTTTTTGTGCTTCTCTTCTTTTGGTGTTTATTAGATTTCATCCTTAACTTTTGTATAATGTAAGTCATCATATTTCATACCATTACATGGAATTAAAATATCCTCCAACATATTCAACACCTCTTACAACTTTTGTGCATCCATCTCTTCAAAATCTTCATCAAACCTTGGTGTACATTGTTATTTACTATCTTGGGAAGCTTCTTCTTGATCTTCTCCTTGGACTCCCTCAGTTTTGAGAGTCATATAAACATTATAATTCTGTACATCATGCTTATAAATCACTCTTTGAGGTGCTTATTCTTCATCTTGCCTTGTTACACACTCATTCATCAATGCCATTATTTCCATATACAAGTTATCTTTACTATTGGAGTCAACTTCAAACATTTCATCATAAACAACATTTGAAAACACATTTTGTAAACACTTATCTTCCTTTATACATTAATTTCATTATTCACATGGCTGTAACTTCATCTCATTTTCTTGGTTTGCATGCACCATCTCTTTTGCTTGCTTTGTAGGCTTGTTATCTTCATCACTCTTCATGCTTGCTTGGAGAACACTTGCAATATAGTCTTCTTGTGCTCTTACCTTGATTTTTTCCACACATTTTTTGCCTTTAACCTTATTTATCTTCCAATTTTTTTTAATTTCATCTCTTGCATGCCTCATATATTTGTTCTCTACCATGCCAACTTGGTATATTTTGCCATTTTCCCTTTGTTTCCACATTTGTGCTTGTTTTCCAATTGTACTCTTGCTTTGTTTGACCTATTATTTGAGATTCATATATTTCTTCACATCACATAATTGTTTAAGCCATTTAGGCCACACATATCCATGCCCTTTTTCTACTCTTGAGGGCTGAAATCTATCATTCTTTCTCCCAATCTGCAAATTAGCTTTTTCTTCTTTATAAATTCAATAAAAATCAACATTGAGACATTTAATTTACCTCTAATGGCAACTAATGCAAGCTTGTTTCTTATTCACTGTCTTCATGAATGACCTTTTTGTATTTTTGTGTGACATTCATGTCTTCTTTGGGAACCATTTATTTATTTTCAAATGCTATGCATGGTAATGCATCATATAATTTCTCTTTCTCTTCAATTTTAGCATGTGAAACGTCTTCAATCTTTAACACTTTATCTTATTCAATAAGTCTTTATCTTTATCATCTTGTTACCATTTGATGGGTGTAATTTTTGACCCATTATTTATCCAATTTGAGGCCTCATGCTTGGCCTTATCCAATTTATTCTTTATACCTAAAAACACAAACTTAAAAGTAATGTTAGCATATAAAACTAGAGACCATATAGTCTCTTTTAATGTCCTTGGCATAGACATCTTCCATCTCTTCTTGTTATCTTCATTATTTTGTGCTCATCTTGACACTTATATCTTCTTATTGGTCTCCTAAATTAGAAATCTCTTATCTATTTTTACATCTTTTTTCTCACTTGGCAACATCTCTCTTCTCATGGCTATTTGGATTGCCTTCTCTCTCTTTTCCTCATTCTTCAAAACACTTTTCTTGTTCCTTCTTCTCACAAGTGATTATAGTGGCCACTTCAACTTTATTCTCACATTATATCCACTCCATTAGATTTATTGTTCTCTCTTCATCATGAGATCTATCCTCTCTATACCTTGCCCCAATTATCTTCTTATGTCCTCTATTTCTATTTCTATATCCATCTTCCCCATTTTTCTTGTTTTCTTGATCTATTTAGATCTTCCTCTTAGAAAGTCTATCAACCTTGACTCTTATACCTATTTTGGGCATTTCCTCTTCTTGAGTCCTCTATCTAGGATCTCTTTTCAACTTCCTTGACTCTCTTTTGGAGTCTTTAACCTTCCCTCTTCTCTCTTGGAGCTTCAATGCTCTCTTTTCCTCTATCATTTCTAGCCTTCTCTTAACTAGCTTTTTGTCCTTATGAAAGGAATTCAGGGATTTATCTTTTATCTTTATCACTCTTATTATCCTCTATGCTAACCTTATCAAATCAGACCTGCAACTTTATTCTCCCTCAATACCCTACAAGTACCACCTCAAGCATACCTCATAATATATGCATTCATCTCAAATCAACAAATTGTAAATAAATCAAAACATAATTTTAACTAAGCATACATTGCCTTGATATGATATCAAATGATGTAGATATATTGAGATAAGTCTTCAAACATCTTTATGGTCTTTAATGTCTCTTCTTGTTACTATGCTTCTTTGGTTTACCTTGCATCAAGCTAGATGCCTCTCTTGATCCTTGGACTTGATAGTATTCTCTAGTATGCACCTATATATTTTGAATTAATTAAAAATTTTGTTATGACATTAATTCTCCTCTATAATAGTCACATGAACTCCTTACTTCAATCAATCCATTATTTATTCAAACTGTCCTTCTTACACTCATTAACTTTCTTTAAGCAACCAACCCTTAGGTCTCAAGTGCCAATTCTTACTTAAGGTTTCAATAGCACTATATATTATCTTAGATGACCTTAAATGGTCACATAAAATTTGGTATAGACTCTCTCAAACATTCAAACATTATTTAATACTCATTCCCTCCTTCACTATTCTCATTGACAATATAAGCTTGTAACCCTTTTTTCATATTTTTGGAGTTATACAAAGTTATTAAGGATGATAAATCCAAAAAAAACTTATATATGAAGACCCTCTATCACTATAAGCCTTCCTAAAAAATTTCATGGTTTAACTCTTCCTATAAAATCCTTTTCTAACTCTAGACCTCATCTTTTAGGCCTAATTAGGTCTAAACACAACTCAGTCCTTTGATGTCCATACCATCCATGCCCATTTCAATATAAAAACACTCGATTCATCTTAATAATTATTAGTATGGGAAAACTATAAATTTTTACCTTTTTCCAATGGTGGAAACTCTCAAAAATGGCTAAACTGTAGTTTTAGGGTTTCACCCATTGTACACAGGTTGAGACCATACAAAAATAAATAACTTGAGTTGTACAACACTTAAAAGGATAAAATAAAATTATTAGGGTATGTTTTTATCCCCTTCATCTTTACCAATAGGCTATATTCTTTTTTCTATTTGTTTCTTGCATGAAACATGGGAAACTCAGATGACTGCATGTGCTTTCTTGACTGTGCATTAGACTTTGAGGTCTGTGCCTCTTCATAAACATTCAAATATCCACTTGGGTAGTTATAAAATATTTATCCATCTAGTTACATATTCAACCCACGTTCTATGAAAATTTTTCATCTTTATTTGATCAATATACCTTCTCTTGGTTTGTTGACTGTGCAAATAAACCACTACTTATACACATAGGGGTCTATAGATGTTAGGTTTATTTTGTATTCAATTATTGTTACCCACTAGTTACACATTTATCACATCCTTATTCCACCAAAATAAATTTCACTTAGTTTTCAAGATATTTCCCCACATAAAACAAGAGGTTTGTGTTGACTGTGCAATAGGATTACACTACAGGTTTATGTCACTAATTGGTGAATTTAAATCAAGTTTCAAAGTCTTGCATCTCTTTAGGGTTTTAATATATCCTTATTATTGGTATAAAATTTCAAAATAATAAAAAAAAATGGCACCTTCTTGTTAAGACTTATAAAGAGATCTTAGCTTACACATTTTTGAGACAATGCACTCCAAAATAGGGGATATAGACTGTATCACAGAGTTCCTTTTATGAATTGTGACTTAGCATTTATTACTTGTTTAGAATTTACACCACACCATTAAAATATGTATTCTTACTTTACAACCACTATTTCAATATGTTAAAGATGTTTGTCTTCAAACCAACATTCATTTCTCAATTTTCAACTGTAACAATAATTTATAGGGTTCCAACAGTTTCATGATATTTATTCTAAGATACTCCTTAAACATAGAGTTTCCAGTCACATTAATTCTACACCATGTAATCTATATAAATATCCATATATGAAGGTAGGTCTATATTTCATTATCTTGTAGAATAGTCGATCAAACACCTCCCTTACCTAAGACTGGGACTTCAACTCATAAATAAAACCTACACTTTAGAACAAACAAATACATCATACCTTGGGATATCTCAAGGGAAACATGCAACTATTAAAATCAGTATATTCATTTAGAGAGAATTATTTATGAACAAAACAACTTCTCTTCTTGATCCATTGAAAAACATCTGATCTTTACATATTTGGGCCACTATAGGATCCCATCAACCTTCCTTGAGGAGTTTCATACCATTTTTCCAATCTCAGTCTCTCTTATCTCTTCTTGGGGACCACTTAACTCTACTATATGCCATTCCAACCTCTCAAAATGACTTTTTTTCTCTATTTCAATGTAGGCTTTCAAAGTAGTTACATTAACTTCTCATAACTACGCAACATACAAGAGTGATTTTACACCTATTCATATGACTTATCTTAGGACCTAAAAATGAAATGTATTAAAAAACTTTGTCTAATAACTTAAATTACCCCTAAAACCAACTTTGCCATCCAAACACTTCAAACATACAAAATCACCCTCTTAGTCTCTATTACAATATTCAAAATTTCAAATTCTTGTTTTTGGAGGGAAAACTCCAAACATTCCCAATACTCACTCCTAAGAATATAACAGTATCCAAGTGACCTTGAAAACATGAATTAGACCTTGAAAGGTCTCTTAACACACACTAACACCAAAATTGACCCACTTTTGATAACTAATGACCAAAACATGAAATTTGACTTCTTTTAGCTTGATGCTCTTGCATCAGATGACATTGTACATACTAATTTTAAATTAATAAAAGTATGGGAGATTCAAAGGAAGGACTTGATAAAGGAAATTAATGATCATTTTCATAACCACTCACAAATATGTTCTTTATATTCTTTAGTTCAAAATGATCCTTCCAAATTTGACATTTTAGTGAATCAAGCTGAGTTGAGATCAATTATAGTTAGCAATCCCTATAATGATAATGTTTTAGATGTTATAATAAATATATTGTAAAATTTTAATGTAGAAGCATAGACATAATAAAATAAATGAGAAAGAGATCAAGACCTTCACCACCTTGCCAATGCAGATAGAGATAAAGCTTTGGTAAGTAATACTTTTTTTTACAAAATTTATTTACACTATTGTAAATTTATCTGACATACTTTCTTTTCAAAATTGTAGTCAAAATATGAAAACCTAAATAATGAAGCACAAGTACTAAATATTCATCTCAAAAAATCATGCAAAAGATTAAATCCAATAATTGCATTCAAGGATAAACTTGTGCTAGTAAATAAAGAAAAAAAATATGTCGATGAAGATAATCAAATAACACAACATAGATCTACAAGTTATATTCAATAAGAAAACAAATGTGGATATCATTATACTATTGGCATGAGATGCAATGCATGATTAAAGGACACATATTTTTAGTATAAATGCCGCAATTGAGGATATTATTAGAGGTGTCTTACAAAATGATTAAAAGAAAGGGGAAGATGAGGTAGCATCATCCACTTCACAAAAACAAACTGGAATTCCTCATATTGAATGATGTCTCATCACTTCATGTTGAAAATAATCTATTATTAATTTTATCTGTCTTTAATGGAATGGGAATTCTAAATCAACTACACTATGGAAAGTTGATTGTAATGTCTTTTGTATTTGTCATGTTGACACTAGACAATTTATATTGGAGATGTAACTTGTAAGTATAAATACAAGTCTCTTTTTATATTTTATTCTATGCATTTTATCCATGACAATTTTTTGTTTTATTAGAAATTTACTATTTCATATTTGTCATGATGCAAACATAATTCTTTGTTGTATAATATTAATAACCACATGAAACAATTCCTTCATATCAAAAACAAAAGTGTAAAATAAATATTTTCCATATAAATAACCTTAATATATTTTTAATTTTTTTAAAACCATTATAATATAACTTAAAACTATTTTAAAATAATACAATAACATAATTTATGTAATCTTGTAATTTACATAATACTAATGTTTTAGTGATTTCTAATATTAATTAAGCTAATATGTTGTTTTTAATTTTATGATATATCAAAGACAATATAAAAATCAATAACATAATTGAAACATACCAAACTAAAACTCAGGTAGTTAAAATAGTTTTTGAGTAGCCCATTATTCATAATGGTCATTTTTATCTACTGTATCTGATGCATTTATAGTCTCAATATTTGTATCAACTTTATTAGTTGCTGTATTAGTGACTCCTCTTCTTTCAATGAGTGAAGTCCAAATTTCAAGCACTCTATCATAAGGAAACACATCCATTAGATAATGTGAAACATACAATTTCATACATGTCTCGAGATTTCTATCTAATCTTTTATGAAGTTTTAATTTAACAAAATATAATGAACTAAAGACCATTTCATCTTCCACAGAGCCCTAAATCATTATTTGGTAAAGTTCATATAATAAAAAATATTCACTATTTTCCTGTAGGATGGTACCGGGATACAATTTTTCCATAGCCTTGTAATAACACCATTTTCTATTGGCTCATTTAGACACTTATATTGATCAATCATTGTGAGTCCTAAACGGGTTGACTAGGATGTTGGTAAATATTTTAAAAAATACCTTGAATTTTAACTCCATTGATATTTACAGACTTACAAAAATGTTTAATGGGAGTGTCCATGTATCTAATAAATAAATTACTGATTCATTCTTCACCATCTTCAGTTTTCCAAATATGGGATTCACCACTCCCATGACTTCAAGTAACTCATCCCTTTGAAAATGTTCTCCAATTTCCATGAATAAGCTATCCTTTATCTTTATCAATTTTATCCATGTTTCAAATGTAACAATATCATAAATAATACATGTTACAAGCACTTTTTCAATTTTTTATCCTTGCTATATCAACTCATTTTTAGAATGTATGTAGTGGTATCTCCTTTTCATTAACAAAGATACAAATACATTCCTTAATATTTGATTTCAAATAGTTTTTTGGATCCTTAATATTTGTTAAAGTTTTCAACTAGCAAAAATAAATTGTTTAAAACTATTTTCCTCAACTATAAGACATTAAGAGATTGACGAATCCATTTTATCAAATGTATGAATCTATAATATATGGATCTCTCTTGAGTATGTTTCATCAAATAATTGATTTAATTTAACTTTGGGATAATACCACATATTGTCAAAAGTATTTCAAAATCTTTTAAATGATACAATAAATCTTTTGCCTTGTTGACTTTCATATGGTATTTAAACATAAAACCTACCAACGATGGATACTATTTAAAAGTTATGCATGCAGGCTCATACATGGAAATTCCTCCTGGATC
The DNA here is from genome assembly GCA_037957365.1 of Torreya grandis. Lineage (NCBI taxonomy): Eukaryota > Viridiplantae > Streptophyta > Pinopsida > Cupressales > Taxaceae > Torreya > Torreya grandis. The sequence continues at coordinate 5,252,532 of JARHVA010000109.1, forward strand.
ATTTCATTTTATAATTTTTTTACCATTGGTAACCCCAATTGAAAATTTATGAAAATCTAAAAATCATTTTAGATTGCTTGACATATAAGCTTGTAAATCACAGATAAGTTCTTCCACTTTAGTGACATTTTTAAATGTGCTTATAATTTTGTATGCTAGATTCATTTTATGAGTCATAAAATGAATTGAAATCATATATGGAGTAAATATTGTCTATAAATGAACACAAAGACCATTTTTTTCCTTTGCATTATTTCTGCACCATCAACTCCAACATAAATTAACTTCGTAGCTATAGCATAATCATCCATCCCAATAATATCCATCAAATTAAAATAAACCAATTTGTAAAGGTTTTCAACATTACAATTTTCAATCATTTTATGTATAGATAATAAATGAGGTTGCCTTGAATGGTTCTCAAAAATGTAAACATGAATATAAACCCATATTGTGTTGTCAATTTCTATAACCTCATCAATGGACAATGAAATAAGACTTAGATTTTGAACTTTTTCTTTTAAATCTTCTTTGTCAATTATCGGAAGACATTTTGCCATGTCCTAAGCACTACCATTTGACCAATGTGCTTGTAGAAGGTTATGAAGTCCATTATGTTGAAATAGAATCATATAATCTAAAAAATAGATATAGGTTTGACTTTTTTAAGAATGCGGTATATAGTTGAGAACTATATATTTTTGGCATGTTGATTAGATTGAATAACTTTTCCTATTTGAGCTGTAATTATTCCTCTTTTCTCAACTAGATGTCACATATGTCTATAATTATTTTCATACTTTGCACATATCTAACATGCATGCATTATTTGGCACCTTTCCATCTATGTATTTTTTGATTTGTCCATCTTCTTGTTCTATTGACACATATACTTTGCCACAATGTTTCTCAATTGCTTCCAGCTTAATTTGCATTTTATGGTCCTTTCTTAATTTGAAAGTACATATTATACATTTAAAATTAAGTTGGGGTATCATTAATATTTTTTGGCTCTATTGGTTCAATGAAATGAAATTTGGTTTCCAGTTGAACTTAAAAGACCTTGCAATTGTCCATCTACTTCTCTTTCTTTGCATAAAATTTTGAGTACTTTTCTTGGCTAAAGTTTGTGTCTATTGAGTAGAAGTGTCTTCTATTGGATGGATGTAATTGTAGAGAATGTACTCAAGTCTCCTCTTAATTTTCACAAATTTTAGAATTTTTTTTGCAACTAAAGTTCCTGTTTTATGAGATATAGAAATTTCTTCTAATGTTTGCATCCTATCGTCTGGTTTGTCCTTCATTGGAGCCATGCCACACTCAGGGATGTCTTCAAGTGGTGGCATGCCATCATAAATATTATATTCAAATGGTGACATGATATTATGATTAATTATTTCACTTGAGAAACTAGTATCAGTGGGGGGATATGCATGCATAAATGTTTTACTATTATCCTTGAAATGTAAAATTAAAGTTACTATCAATAAATAAAAATTATTCTATTAATCATTTAGTAACTATATTTTGAGTGTATGTGGGTTAAATTTGATTGGGTGTTATTTTTTGATGACCAAATAAGGTAATATGCTCTTTGTCATTGATAATTAGCTTGAACTCTTACCATTATCACCAGAAGCCATCACAGATAATTTTTTTTGCAAAATAAATAACCACTTGTATGTGATCTAAACCATGTATTTAGGCATCTAGAGTATGCATTATTCCATATAGAGAATTCAACCATCCATATAAAATGTGTAATAATATATTTAGAGCATGTGGTCACCCATCTAGATCATGTGGTTATCCGTCCAGAGTGTGTGGTCTTTTGTCTAGAGCATATGGTCCATCCAAAGCATGTGGTCATCCGTCCAAAGCATGTATCCATTTAGAGCATGTAGTTTAATGTATAGAGTGTGTATTATGACATATAAATTCAATCATTTAGAACACGTATTCTAGCATATAGAGTGTGTATTATGGCATGTAGACTATGTGGCCAATCATCTAGAGCATGTAGTCTGACATCTAGACTATGTTTTAGGGTATCTAAAGAGTGTAGTTTGGCGTCTAGAGTGTGTATCTGGGTATCTAAGGTTTGTCCATAGATTTTATTTAAGAGTCCATAGGAAACAAAAATGCATATAAAAAACAATCTTTATCCTAGTGTCCGCTAAATGTCGATGGGTGTCCATAGGGTCTAGACGGACCTCCATAGGGAATATATTTGGGTGGATATTCTATAGATTAGATAGGTGGTAATAATATATTATACATATAATATATATTGGTAAAATTAGGTAGAATGTCATTTGAGACCATAATTATTTATATTTATACTTATGGAATTAGTTATAAATGGTAGGCGAGCCAACCTAGAAATCTAATTTATAACCCAAAAATTTAGGCGACTGAGTGTTATTTATTGGTCCCAAAAAATGACAAGATCCAAATTTTGAAAAGTGGAATATTCATGAATTAATGAAGATTCACCACTAAAAAAACCCCATGGCCATCATTTACTTCTCATAAATAGGCTTGAGAAAATTCTTACCCTTGAGTTAGCTATTCTAGAATGCAACAGGTCTTCCTTTTTATATGAGTATTAATCTCATGCCATACCATGAAGAATCACATTCCACAATGAATGTTTTGAAGAAGTCTAGAGTAACTAGAATTGGGGTGGTGCACATGGACTCTTTGAGATTCTCAAATGCTTGAGTTGTTGCCTAATTCCAATGAAAGGAGTCATTAGCAATAAGGCTATGAGTGATGCTTCTATGCTTCCATAATGTTTTACAAAATGATAGTAGTAACCTGTGATCCCCAATAATCCTCAGATGTTTTAAAGGGTTTTAGAAACATTTTATTCTTCCATAGCCTTGATCTTATGTTGATCTACCTTGACACCCTCATGGGAAACAATGTGGCCTAAATACCCAACCTCCTTGACCCCGAAAGTGCATTTGAAAGGCTTTGCATAAATTTGGTGTTGTTTAATAATATCCAAAATATTATTCACATGATGCAAGTATTCTAGCAATATTTTATTGTATATTAAAATATTATCAAAGAAAACCAAGACAATTTTCCATAGAAATGGACAAAAAATAAAGTTCATCAAGCTATGAAATGTAGATAGTGCATTAATGAGGCCAAAAGGCATCACAACAAATTCATAATGGCACTTATGGGTTATGAAAGATGTCTTATGAATATCCTCATATCTAATTTTGATTTTATGATACCCAAAATGAAAACCAAGTTTTGTAAAAATAAAAAACACCTTGTCATTCATATAGAAAATCATCACTTACGGGAATAAGGAACTTATCTTTTTATTGTGTACTTATTGATTTCATTATTGTTAGGACACATGTCTTAGGTGCCATCCTTATTATGGACCATCACCACTAGAGAAGAATAAGCACTTTGACTATGATAGATAATACTTGTTTCCAACATCTCTTGCACCATATTCTTACTCTTACTCTTATAGACATATGGGTAATTATAAGTCCTGATGTTGGGTGGTCGACACCCTAGCACTAGTTGAATGGCATGATCATTATCCCTTTTTGGAGAATTCATTTTGGCATATCAATAAAAACTATCGGATGCTCCTTCACAATAGACCATAGATATGGTAGTGTATAAAATTTTGGTGGTTGTGCCTCTATTGAAAATAGTTGAACCACAAACCCACCCACTCACTTTTTAGAATCTTTTGCATTTGATGATAACTCACCAATTGTGGGCATTTTGCATGTAACCCATATAGTTCAAAATTTTGGTGTTAAGATTGGAATATAAATGAATATTTCTTAAAAATTCACCTCAATCATTCCCAAGGTAGTTAGACATTGGACTTCCAACAAAATGTCCTCTCCACCCATAGGAATGGAAAAAAATGGATATCTAGTATATATTTTCCCATGGAAAGTTTAATACTATGAAATTTCATAAAATAACTAATTGTGCCCCTATTTTCAATCATGGCTTGAAACTCTCAAGCTAGATAGATAAAATAATTTAAGTGCATAGCCAATTTATTATTGATGAAGTAATGAGTCCCACCCTAGTCAATAAATATCATCACCTTCTATTTTTTCAAAAAACCCACTACCTTGAGGTTTTTTAGAATGATAATATTAGAAAGTGCATGTAAATAAATAGTTGGTTGGGTTTCTTATTATTCCTTCCTTGGCTCATCATCATCCTCCTATGTTAATTCTTCATCTTATTCTTCTTCCTTATCACCTTTAATGTATACAATTTTATTTTCTACACACTTATGTCCTCGATTATCCTCACTATCACAAGTAAAACATAACCCTTTCACCTTATTCTATTTAATTTGTTGAGGATTCAATCTAGTAGGTTGAGGGAATGATTGTGTTGAAGTTATCCTATCTATTATACTTATAAATGGTTACCTTTTAGTGCATATTATCCTCTCCTCTAATCTACATGCAATGACAATAGCCTCAGAGATAGAGCTCAAATTAAATATGCACACCTTATGTTGGATGTGATCTTTGAGCCCGCGAAGAAATAAATCATTCAATTTACATATGTCATTGTCTCTACCCATAAGGATATATTATGGAATTGATGAATATAATCATTGATAGATATTTTTTTTTGTATCTTTGCTAACTGCCTAAAAAAATTATCCATCACACTATTTTGATAGTGGAACTATAATTCATTGGTAAAAATTGACTAATTGACATTGAGACCCTCCTTATTTTGATGAAAAAACCATTTATATTAAATTATTTGCTTTGGTTCTGAATATAAATATGCCAATGTTATCTTCAATCCACACAAGATATTAAGTACCTTAAAATTTTTCTTCATTTGGTTAATCTAAGTTACTAGATACTTCCCATCAAACTTTTGGCATCATGTTCCACAACCTTGAATGGGAATTGATTGAAGGTCGAGGATGAGGTGTATTAGGACTTGTGTTGGGTTAAACTGAAGATCCACACTGGTTGATCTAAGTATTAGTTAATTTCAACTAATTTTGATGATTTTGTTGAAAATTTAAATTTTTATCAAGTCTTTGTTCAAGATCATCTAATCGTTGATGGATATTGGCCATATAAAACTATATGGTTTGAAAAATATAATCAAGTTAGCTCACCTTGTGATCTGTCAAGGAAAACCTTATAACAATATATCCATTTATTTCCATTTTTGAATCAATATCCTCTTTGTTAGGAATTTAACCTAAAGTTTCAAAACCCTTGCCGCAGCCCCTAGTTTATTGTCCTGCCATAACAAGGCTTGACAATATTAAATTTAATTTTTACCTTTGACCATATTTGACCAAGAGGTTTATAACCTATGACGGCATGAAATCATAAAATTTAAATAACATAAACCACCTCTATTTTTGCAAGCTTTTAAAAAATGTAAAGAAATCTGAAAAATACTTAAAATGCAAATTGGAGAGTGAATTTGTTAAAAATACCAAAACTACAATAACTTACTAAAAAATATTACCATGCCCTAATTTTTTACTATAGTTTTAATGAATGGACTTCAAAATTTAATAAAACATATTTTTACATGGTTTGAGAGATATAGACATTTCTTTAGATTAGTGTTTTGACCAAAATTTCACCCAAATTGAAGTTATGATACCACTTGTAATCAAATTAATTCACAATAAATTTGAATAACAATACTATATCACAATGTGATTAAAATATATTAGAATACATAAATAATGGTCAGCCAATACGATGAGAAAACTTCCATAATTCACAATATGATCATAAAATACTAACCACTACCTCCTATATGTATCCTAATTATTCTATGTAAGTAACCTAGGCTAATCATATAAAAATATGAAGCTATAGAAATGATCACATGACTTAATTAAAGGTTATGATATTTTTTGACCATTTTTTGTCCAGTAGGCCAAAATTGGTCCCCTTATTCCCTTGCTGTTCTGAGCCAGTCGAATTCGGGTTGCACAAGTCTTTCGACAGAAGATGAACTAGTTCAACATTTGAAAGGGTCATAGTTTTCCTTCAAAAAAAGGACTATGGAAAAAATAAATCCAAAGGAACTTTTCAAAAGGGAGCCTATAAGCAAAAGGAAGTATTTCCTTTAGACTTTTGTTTGAAGGAATACTTCAGAGAATCTAAAAGTCCATTCAAACAAGCAAGGCAAAGGAAGTACCCTTCAGAAGGGTCATTTTCAACATTCCTAAAGGGTACCTACCCTTCAAGAAGGTAAGAGAACCAAATTGGGACCTTTGTGAAAAGGCTGGGTGTCCTACAATTCTTTTGAAAGGATAGACACAAGTGACTAGCCCTTACGGAGGGCACTTGGTCGACAATAATACTGAAGTAGATTTCCTAAAGGGCACTTTTCGAAGGCAGTCAAAGGAAAAGATAAGGATATAATTCCTTTAGACAAAAAGTCTGAATAAATTTGAAAAGGCTATGAATGAGAAAATCCCATGAAAAAGGACTTAAGGTAAATATAGAGATAGAAAAAGATTTCCTTTAAACTTTTGTCTGAAGGAATTCCTTCAGACAAAAAGTCTGAAGAAATTTGAGAAAAGCCGTGGGGAAAAACCTGAGAAAAAGCTCCAAAGGAAAGGAAGCGAGCGAGACAATTCTTGCAGACATTTTGTCTGTGAGAAAAATGGTCGAGACAAAAGCCTGACTCAAGAGAAAAGAGCCAAAGGAATTGCCAAGGACAGTGACGTCCCCAAAGCCATCAAATTCAGGGAAATAAACTAGCCATTGGCTTTCAAATGGTGATGGGCTTGTGAACGTCAATTTTATAGCAAGGAAATAGCTGTTTGATCTTTAAATACTTGAGCACCAACCAAAAAAGAGCCCAAAGAGCTAAGAGATAAAGAGATGAAAGCCAGTAAAAGATAAAACTAGGAAAAGACAACATTGGGGAAAAGACAAAAGTTACGAATGAACCCAGTGACTTGCTGATGGAAGAGCCCAAAGAGCCAAAGAAGTAGAAGAAGATAGCCGTCAGGGGCTGAAGGAGACAGAAAGGACAAAGCCAAGAAGAGACAAAAGAGCCAAGTATAGAAATAGACAAAATAGTCCAAGTGGAAAAGGAAGGTGTCGACTCAAGGAGTTAATCCAGCGGTTGGAATAGTGCATGCCAAGTGGTCATCAAGGGGCATAAATAGTGAATGGTATGACCTATTTTTCTCCATTTTGCATTTATGAGTAGACAAACTACGTGAATGCCTTCAAGGAGTGGTCTTGTTTATGGACAAATGGTGCGGTCTATGTTTTTAAATGCTTGAAGTCAAAGCAGGAGCTGACATAAAATTATCTATCAAGTGGCTTCCTCTTCCTGATGCTCTCAATGCACATGGGCCAACTTGTAAAAAGGTGCCAAAGTCTTTTCTAGAAAGTGCCTTTAATTCTTCTCTCTCTATATATTTAAACTTCTCATTTGAGAAGACATCTCTTAGCATGTAAGGCAAATCTCTACCCAAAAATCTTTGGGTTTGTAAGGCAGAACTTTGCCAGATTTTATCTTGAATCAAGACTTAGCAATTTTTACCTCCATTTGAACTTGCAATCATTCATATGTCTATGTTTTCTTTTTGTGTTAAATCATTTTCTTTTATGCTTTCACAGAATGATTCTAGCATGTCTAGTGGATTGTGAAGTTTCTTCTTCTGTAGGTCTACCAGAAGTGTCTACAGCAGGAACATAGGTGCATGTGAATAGGCTGCCATAGTGTGTCTCAAAACACCTTTGATAGTTCTTCCTCCCTATATCTCTAGAGGACCCCTAGCTCACTAATGCAGAAGAGTTTCGCATATCAAATGAAGTGTATGCCAGCTTCTTCTTGGTGAAAAGCGTATGTTTGAGCTAAGCAGATCAACTTTTTTGGTGTATCACCTTTTAGTTTAGGTTTAGGTTCTATTTTTAACATCCTTTTCCCTTTTCACTGCCCCCACTTTTTTTTATTTATTTGTTAGCAGTAGGAAATCCAGGACCTAAAAGATATATCAAAGGGAGCTAGCCCTTATCTAGAGACTCTCCCCCCAATTTTTCTAGGCCCACAGGCAAGAGGGGAGTTTCCATTATTGCATGTGGAAGGTAGGAGCTTAGCCTCCTATCAAGGGTGCAATCCACTACGTCAACAATTTTTAGCACGCCCAATGGGACCACGTTCGAACACTCAAAAAAGTTTTAGGATTGGTGTTGATCCTGTTATAGCACAACAAACCATTAATACAACATTTGACCTTTAATCAAACAATTATGGGATAAGTTTTGTCTAAAAAGTTGAAGAATTTTGGTGTGTTCTTCAACCAACCAGCCTTTGGAGGCTTTTTCATCAACACTAATGGTGACTCTGAGTTAAATCAACTGGTTAAGCAGTCTTGGTGCCATCAAGAAATAGTATTTTGGTATGTATAATTCCATCATTCAGAACCATGGACCTTGTTTTCCTTCATATAGTTTTGATCAAGCTCAGTTTGTTCATAAACTCACCTCCAACAACAAGGATGCACACAGTTATGGGTTTTTCTCTTTACAGGTTGGTGTGACCTCTTCCTCCTCAATTTGAGCAAGTCCTTGGCCAACCTAGCTATGATCCTTACTAGCCTTGTGTTGATCCTTATCAGGTCCAATATGACTAGCCTCAACCCTATTATGAGCTATATTAGTCTTATGCCCAATCTTCTCAATGTGTCACTTCTCCAACTCAACCTATCTCCTTGCCAATAAACCCATTTCCACCTTCAAACAAGCACTACTGGGATACAAAAATTATGTAGTAGAGATTGACACCAAAAGGGGATGTGGCCAAGAAATCCCTAATCATGTCATCCATCAAGTGAAAAATACACTGGATCTAGTTAAGAGTGAATGGAGTCCCATTGAAAGAGCCAACTGGCAAAGGCTTACAAGTGAGATGCTGGATGTGAGTGGTTTGATTGCATATTTGGAAGGGAGGCTGAGTATTCATAAGAGGCAGCCTTACCAAGTCTATCAACCTACATACCCGCTACCCCAAGTATCATATCAGTCATACATAACCCCTACTTATGAGCCAAGTCAAACATGTCAAAATCCTTTCCCCAATCATGTTGAGGAGAGTTCTGAAATAGTAAATCTTTTGTTTAAGGCTAATCTTGATAAATAGATTGAAATGGCAAATCTTCAAATGTAACAATCTATTTTGGCAGCAAGGGAAGTGGAATCCAAACCCTCACTACCCTCTCACATTATAGCCCCATCACCCCAAAAGGAGATGCCCAGTCCTAATATCATGAGCTGGAATAAAGTGGTTGAGTCATGGAATAGCAAGGAGGAGAAAGACATTGTCCAAGAGTGTGAGGTACAAAATGAGGTTAGTCCTTTTCAAGTCCCTCCCATCCTTCCTCAAGAAGCTTCTTGTATTTCATGGTAGCCTTCATGCACTCCCCATCTCTATGATGATTCCTATGAGCTCCAAGAAAGACTCTTTCAAGAAAATCTAGCTAAGCAAATTGAGGAATTAGAATCAAAGGTGAGATTGCTTAGTAAAGGAGAGATGGAGTTTTTAGACCTTAAAGAGGAGCCTATGCCAAAAAAAACCCCTTCTACCAATCCTTAGGTCTCTCAACATGATGTCAAGATTCAAAGTTGGAAGAGGGAGTATCATGAGCCAGCTCGGGACCTTGAAGAGGATAAAGTTACTCCCTGTTCACAAGGGGAAAGTTCCAATCCCAAGGTCATGAGTTGGAAGCAAATAATGGAATCATGGGATAGGAAGGAGGAGAAGTAAGGTGTTGCTCAAAACCTTGAAGAAGGTGAAGCTACTCCTACTCATCATGATGATGATTGTGACTCAAAGAAAGGTTTTTTCAAGAAGATATAACTAGGAGAATTGCAAAGTTGGAGTCTAGAGTGAGATTCCTTAGCCAATGTGTGATGGATGATTTAGACCAAATAACAGATTCCATGTCTGAACACACACCATCTATACCCCTCCAAGAGAGCTATCAGGCCACATCTAACATAGATAAAGTGCTAGCCAAATGGAAGGAGGAGAATCTTTCAATTCTAGCTCAAGGACTGCCTTCTCTTCCACAAGGGTTCAATCATCAGCTTTCCACTTCACCCCTTCTCAAGGAGGAACCTATTTTGAAAGGGGCAAGTAAAGAGGAGTATACTCAGTTCATGATTGATTAGGGAGACTCCATGAGTGCATATGATAAGGAGATCACCATAGATATCACGGAGGAGCATAGATGGTCTCTTGTTCATGTTTTAAATGATTCATTTGAAGTCATTGGTGCAGGTTGCCCTCCTCTTCAAGGAGGCTATGAGTTGTCTATGGGTGAAGAAGGCAGCATTGGGACTCAAATAAGTATGCAAAGGGGCTGCAAGCTTTTAGATTCATCCTTTCAAGAGGTTGGTGAATCTAAAGATGATATTTTTGAATTCATCAAGGAGGAACCTATTTTGAAAGAGGCAAGCGAAGAAAGGATCCAATTTGTAGCTGATCAAGAGACTCTCATGATCAATAATGAAGATGAAATCATCATGGATGCTCCTTTTGAAGACATCATCAACAATGGAGAAGACACAGGTCATGCATACATGCAGATGTTCTAGCAATATGAAGAGGAAAGTAAGCATGGTGAGCTCTCTCCTCCCTTGTTTGATGAACTTCCTTGTTGCTTTGATGAGAAATATGACTATACCATGGAGCCTGAGCTGGAGGAGGATTAGATGGATGTCTTTAAACAACTAGAGGCTCTGATCCTTGAGTAGGAAAAGGAGAAGTCTATCTATCTTGAGGAAAGCCTTGAAAAAGAGAGCCTTAAACAAAAAGGTGATGTTCTATGGGATGAGCAATCAGTTTTTGATTCCATTTTAGACATCACAATAGTCACCCTTCTTCAAGAAAGCCATGAGGGAGTAGAAGATGAGTTTGACAAGGTCTTCAATGAAGCAGAAGGAAACGAGTCAAACCATGGTGTACAGCAAAGGAGCTATGTAGATCAAGGGGATTATGATGATGAGCCAATAGCCATTGATTTCTTTATGAAACACACTAGCATGAAGAGCCAAAATTTGATAAGGTTCCAAGAACTAGAAGAGTACATATATGTTGGAAGCATGTTTGACTCTGATCTACTCGGATGCAAGCCAATCAAGGTGGCAGGCAAGAGGAGTAGGTCACCAAGTCTTCATTCCATTTAGCCACTTGTATGGCACCATAAGTTTCCTTGCCATGAAGGAGTCTTGAGAAGTTTTCCCTTTGATCTAGGAGGGAGGCAAATATACCTGGTTACCTGTACATAAGTAGTTTGCTTTCAGTTTTCTTTCCCTATTTTCCCTAAGTGCCGTTTGCACAAGTAGTGTTTTTTAGCCTGGTGTGTGTTTTTCTTTGTGTTTGGGGTAAAAACTTCATGATTTATTCTTGGATCTATCGGGGCTATTGCTAACTTTTTCAAGTTGTGTTCTGACTCTGTGCCTAATGGACTTTAAGGCAACTAGTTTTTAAGCATAGCAGGCATGCTTCCTTTGGGAATTGCCAATTTGTTGACCATTTTTTGTCCAACAGGCCAAAATCGGTCCCCTTATTCCCTTGTTGTTCTGAGCCAGTCAAATTTAGGTTGCACAAGTCTTTCGATAGAAGATGAACTAGTTCAACATTTGAAAGGGTCATAGTTTTCCTTAAGAAAAAGGACAATGGCAAAAAGAAAATCCAAAGGCACTTTTCAAAAGGGAGCCTATAAGCAAAATGAAGTATTTCCTTCAGAATTTTGTCTAAAGGAATACTTCAAAGAATCCAAAATTCTATTCAAACAAGTAGGGCAAAGGAAGTACCCTTTAGAAGGGTCATTTTCAACATTCTCAAAGGGCACCTACCCTTCAAGAAGGTAAGAGAACCAAATTGGGACCTTTGCAAAAAGGCCAAGTGTCCTACAATTCTTCTAAAAGGATAGACACAAGTGACTAGGCCTTGCGAAGGGCACTTGGTTAGTGAAGTACCGAAGCATATTTCTCGAAGGGCACTTTTCAAAGGTAGTCAAAGGAAAAGACAAGGACATAATTCCTTCAGACTTTTGTTCGAAGGAATTCCTTTGGACAAAAAGTTTGATGAAATTTGAAAAGGCTACGAATGAGAAAATCACACAAAAAAGTACTTAAGGCAAAGACAGAGATAGAAAAAGACTTCCTTCGGACTTTTGTCTGAAAGAATTCCTTTGGACAAAAAGTCTGAAGAAATTTGGGAAAAGCCACAGGAAAAGACCTGAGAAAAAGCTCTGAAGGAAAGGAAGCGAGCAAGACAATTCTTGTAGACATTTTGTTCATTAGAAAAATGGTCAAGACAAAAGCCTGACTCAAGAGAAAAGGCTGAAGGAATTGCCAAGGACGGTGATGTCCCTGAGGCTGTCAAATTTAGGGAAATAAACTAGCAATTGGCTTTCAAATGGTGACGGGCCCGTGAATGTCAATTTTACAGCAAGGAAATAGCCGTTTGATCTTTAAATACTTGAGTTCCAACCAAAAAGAGCCCAAAGAGCTAAGAGACAAAGAGATAACCCAACAAAAGACAAAACCAGGAAAAGATGACACTCGAGAAAAGACAAAAGTTAAGAATGAACCTAGTGACTTGCTGATGGAAGAGCCCAAAGAGCTAAATAAGTAGCAGAAGATAGCCCTCAGGGACTGAAGGAGATAGAAAGGACAAAGCCAAGAAGAGACAAAAGAGCCAAGTAAGAAATAGACAAAATAGTCCAAGTGGCAAAGGAAAGCATCGACTCAAGGAGTTACTCCAGTGGTTGGAATAGTGCTTGCCAAGTGGTCATCAAGGGGTGCAAATAGTGAACGATGTGACCCATTTTTCTCCATTTTGTATTTATGAGCAGACAAACCACATGAATGCCTTTAAGGAGTGGTCTTGTTTCTGGACAAATGGTGTGGCCTATGTTTTTAAATGCTTGAAGTCAAAGCAGGAGCCGACACAACATTATCTATCAAGCGGCTTCCTCTTCCTGATGATCTCAATGCACATGGGCCAACTTGTAAAAAGGTGCCAAAGTCTTTTCCAAAAAGCACCTTTACTTCTTCTCTCTCTCTCTCTCTATATATATATATTGTAAACTTCTCATTTGAGAAGACATCTCTTAGCTTGTAAGGCAAAGCTCTACCCAAAAATCTCTGGGTTTGTAAGGTAGAACTCTGCCAAATTTTACCTTGAATCAAGACTTAGTAATTTTTACCTCCATTTGAACTTGCACTCACGCATATGTCTATGTTTTCTTTTTGTGTTAAGTCATTTTATTTTATGCTTTCACAAAATGATTCTAGCATGTCTAGTGCATTGTGAAGTTTCTTCTTCTGCAGGTTTGCTAGAAGTGTCTATAATAGGAATATAGGTGCATGTGAACAGGCTACCATAGTGTGTCTCAGAACACCTTTGATAGTTCTTCCTCCCTGTATCTCCAGAGGACCCCTAGCTCACTAATGTAGAAGAGTTTCCCATATCAAATGAAGTGTATTCTAGCTTCTTCTTGGTGAAAAGCGTATGTTTGAGCTAAGTAGATCAACTTTTTTGGTGTATCACCTTTTAGTTTAGGTTTAGGTTCTATTTTCAGCATCCTTCTCCCTTTTCACCCCCCCTTGTTTAATTTATTCATTAGCAGTAGGAAATCCAGGACCTAAAAGATACATCAAAGGGAGCTAGCCCTTATCTAGAGACTCTCCCCCCAATTTTGCCAGGCTCACAGGCAAGAGGAGAGTTTCCATTATTGTGTGTGGAAGGAGGGAGCTCAGCCTCTTGTCAAGGGTGCAATCCACTACCTCAACAATATCCACAAGCCATCTACACATATTACCATGCATGCTATAGGTGAAGGGCATAACACAAAAAGTGTTAGGATCCTGTAGCTCTCTCTGATACCAATTGTTAGTACCTTAGAGCTCAATTGATTACTTTTGTATAAGCAACTAAACACAAAATTTAACCATAAGTAATAAGTAACTAGAAATCAAAAATAGCAAAGAATAGGAGATACGAGAAATAATACAATCTATATTTAACTCTTCTAGAAGGAAATACAATGAAGAAATCTCACTCTTCCCACACCTCTTAGGTGTACAATAATTCTCCCTCAAGAGTTCTCTCTCTCAATCAATTACAACCAACTCAACACTGAGTTGTTCCCTCTAGTGACAATCAACCCAATGGTTGTTGTTGCCTACTACAAGTGACAATCAACTCAACCATTATTGCCTACTCTCACAACAGATCTTCTTGATCTTGCACCTTGCAGATCTAATTGACCTTGCTTACCTGTAGATCTTCCTGGTCTTGCACTCTTGCAGACCTTCTAGATCTTACAGTTGAGGATTTAATCCTTTAGTCCTTGATTACAATACAACCCCATGGGTCTCTTAAATAGATCCCAAACCAAACAATAATTAGAAACGCAGACTCAAGACTAAAATTAGTCTTTACATACAAACTAGTTATTCTCCTAAAATTAGCAATTCTAATTCTGGAAACGCCACATGGAAACACACAGATGACTGATGTCGGTTCCTGTCTGACCGATGCCGATTGACCCCTAACTGATGTTGGTTACTTTGTAGCTGGAGATAACTGATGTCAGTTGGCCTGACTGACGTTGATTACTGTGTCACTTAGCAACCTCCACATTTGCACACTAGTGAAGCTTTTGGCTCCATAACTCAACAATCTCCCACTTGGAGATAAACAACTACACTTATACCTGTACCTGTATAGCCTCTACTTTATTTCTAGCTTGCATCTCCATCTTCAAGTTTAATCTTGAAGACCAACAAAATTTGAATGAATATTCAACTTCTCCTTTTTTCTCAGCTTTGTTAACATATCTGTAGGGTTCTTATCCTTGCTAGCCACCATGACTGCAACAACCTTCTGCAACTCTAAAATCTAGCTAACTGCCATTCAACCAATAGTGAACTCATATCTTGTGGTGCTTCTCTTGCCATCCAAGTCACTTGCCATATCCAAATCTACATACCCATGTAGAGAAGTGTTTGACCTTGCATAGCATAAATACCTACTACTGGTCCCTCTCAGATATCTGAGAATCCACTAAACTGCTTTCCAGTGCTTCTTCCATAGATTGGCCATAAACTTGCTGACAACTCCCACTACTTGGGAAATATCAGGTCTAGTGCATACCATGTACTCAACCTCATCATGTGATTTAGGACATTATTCTTTACTCAGCTTGAACTGTCCAACCATAGGTGTGCTTACCAATTTTACATCCTGCAAATTGAATCTCTCCACTACCTTATTCACATAATCCTCTTGAGACAAAATCAACCTGTGATTTTCCCTATCTCTAGAAATAATCATGCCAAGGATTTTATTTACTGCTCCTAAATCCTTCGTGGCAAATGTCTGAGCTAATTTTACCTTTAGCTTAGTAATTCCCTGCATGTGTGACCCTGCAACAAGCATATACACTACATACAGTAACATGATAATGTAGCTATCATTATCTAACTTGGTAAAATAAACACAATGGTCACATTGACATTGACTAAAGCCATGCTCTGTCATAAACCTGTCAAACCTCAAATACCATTGTCTTGCAGCTTGCTCAAGACCATATAACCTGGGCTTCTGTCTCACTTGTCCATTCTCTCCTTTCTTTAACCTGTAAACCATTCATTTTTTAGTGCTTTCTTTCTAGCTGGCAACTCTATCGAATCCCACATTTGGTTCTCTTCTAAGGAATCAATTTCCTCATTCATGCCATGCTCCCATTGTTTCCTGGATTCTACCTACATTGCCTCTTCAAAACTTCCTAGTTTTCCACCATCAGTGAGCAACAAGTAGTATAAAGAAGGGGAATAACAAATTTGAGGCTTACTTACCCTTTTAGACCTCCTCATGGGCATTTGAGACTCATTGACAACTTACTGTCTACCCAAATTTCATTCTAACAGTGATCGATCTTGGTCATCTCTAGCCGACCTCGATCTGCACCTGACCGATGTCGATTCCACCTAATCACCAACGTTGGTTTCTTGACCGACATCGGTGTCCACCTGCCTAACATTATCGACTTTGGTCTCCACCAGACCGATGTCAGTTCCTTCTTGATCGATGTCGATCTCTGCATGATCGATGTCGATGTCTGTGTTTTCCTGTGAGTGATAATTTTTACCGACAAGCTCATTTTGGATCATAACCTCATCTAAATCAACATTTCCCTGCTCAAAATTATTCAACCTCTTAAGCTAATCCCTGTCCATTACCTTCTCCTTAAAAACCAAGGCTTTCTAGTTCTTAAATGTGTCAAAAACATTAGATTTCCTCTTTATGCAATAAACCCATACCTTTCTTGTAGCATCATCAATGAAAGAAACATAACATTATGATCCTCCAATAGAAGCTCCCTGAGCTGGTCCCCACACATTTGTGTGAACAAGCTCCAACTTGTGCTTTTTCTTTGTTGAACCAGTTGTGAGAAACCTTTCTCCTGTTTCCCAAACATACACTGCTCACAGAAATTTTAATCTTTACTTTTCAAATCTGAAAGCTTACCTTTTGACTTAAGAGCATGCATTCCCTTCTCACTCATGTGACCAAGCCTACAGAGCACATCTTTGCATCTACATCTAAAGTAGATAAAACAGAAGGAGAATCAATAATACAAGTAGATAGATAAAGTGTACCTACTTTTTTACCTCTTGCTAATACAAGTGCACCCTTGGAAACTTTTCAAGATTCCACTATGAGAGTTACTGTGCAACGCTCATCACCCAACTTTCCTATAGAAATTAGACTCCTCTTTAGGATGGGAACATGCATGACATCCTTCAACACCCATATGTTGCCAGTTTGCAATTTCAGCTGCACTTTCCCTTTGCCAACAATTTGACAAGGCTCACCATCCCCCAAATAAATTTTTCCAAAGTCTCCATGGACATAATCATGGAAAAATTCTCTATTTGGGGTTGCATGGAAAGAGGCACCAGAATCTAAAACCCAAGGTTCTACTTTATCCAAGGAAAATATAAGAGCATCCCGTGCAACAATACCTACATCATTTGCTTCTTTATTTACTTCATGCTGATCTTTTACCAACCAACAATCTTTCTTTACATGCTCTTTCTTTCCACAATTCCGCAGGTTATACCTCCATTTTTGGATTTGGATCTATTGCCTATCTTTGACCTTGATTTCCCTTGATCAACCTTCTCTCTTTGATTTCCCCTACTTTCAACACTTAAAACATTACCTGATGTTTCCACTGTGCTTTTCTTGTGAATTTCTTCATTCAAGATTACACTAACAACATCAACTTTCAAGATATTTGAAGCAGTTGTAGTATTACTAACTGCCATTACCAAACTATGCCAACTTTCAGGTAAAGAGCATAAGATTAAGAGAGCCTTAATTTCATCATCAAAAACTATATTGACTGAAATTAACTAATTTACTAATCCATGGAAATCACTAAGATGACTATATACCGATCCACCTTCCTGCATTTACAAATTAAATAGTTGCTTCATAAGAAATACCTTATTCGAAGCTGAGGGTTTTTCATATAAATTTGCCAAAGATTCCATTAACTCTACCATTGTCTTTGCCTGTGATAAGTTGGAAATCACAGACAATGCCAGGCTCAGCCTTATAGCACCAAGAGCCTTTCTATCAAGAACATTCCATTCTTCATCTTGCATATCTGTGGGTTTTCTTGATTCCCCACCCAATGGTAAGTACAGATCTTTCTGATACAAATAATATTCTATATGCATCTTCCATAATTGATAATTCTTTCCATTGAATTTCTTCATTCTTAGTTTACTTTCTTCTACCATTGCTTTACTCCCACTCAATCAAAAACCCCTGAGAGTGAACTTGTAATCAACAAACACTAACCCGCTCTAATGAACCAAGCTCTAATGACACCTGTTAACCTGGCTAACCTGGCTAACCTGGCTCTGATACCACCTGTTAGGCTCCTGTAGCTCTCTCTTATACCAATTGTTAGTACCTTAGAGCTCAATTGATTACTTTTGTATAAGCAACTAAACATGGAATTTAACCAGAAGTAATAAGTAACTATAAATCAAAAAAAACAAAGAATAGGAGATACGAGAAACAATACAATCTGTATTCAACTCTTTCAAAAGGAAATACAATGAAAAAATCTCACTCTTCCCACACCTCTTGGGTGTACAATAATTCTCCCTCAAGAGTTATCTCTCTCAATCAATTACAACCAACTCAACACTGAGTTGTTCCCTCCAGTGACAATCAACCCAATGGTTGTTGTTGCCTACTACAAGTGATATCAACTCAACCGTTGTTGTCTACTCTCACAATAGATCTTCTTGATCTTGCACCTTGCAAATCTAATTGACCTTGCTTACCTGTAGATCTTCCTGGTCTTGCACTCTTGCAGACCTTCTAGATCTTACAGTTGAGGATCTAATCCTTTAGTCCTTGATTATAATACAACCCCATGGGTCTCTTAAATAGATCCCAAGCCAAACAATAATTAGAAACACAGACTCAAGACTAAAATTAGTCTTTACATGAAAACTAGCTATTTTCCTAAAATTAGCAATTCTAATTCTAGAAACACCACTTGGAAATGCACAGATGACCAATGTCAGTTTTCGTTTGTTCGATGCCGACCGACCCTTAACCGATGCTGGTTACTGTGTAGCTAGAGATAATCGATGTCGGTTGGCCTGACTGATGTTGATTACTATGTCACTCAACAACCTCCACATTTGCACACTAGTGAAGCTTTTAGCTACACAACACAATAAAAAGTTCCCCTACAATAAAAATAACTCTTATTTATAAGAAGAGTATGCATAACTAACTCAAAACTACCTTTTAAGGTAATATTTATATTTCAAATTTTATTTTTTATTATAAATAAGATCATAATTACATAGATATCAACATCTCTTCTCATGTTTTAGATTACATATAGCTTATTAAAATTGACGAGTAATTGTAAACCTAAATTTGAGTGTTCTTTTGACCAAACATCTAAGAATAAGAGGCATCCAATATGTCAAAGTCACCCTGGAAATTATCCTAACCCTAACCATTTGACTCTTTGTGTTAGATATCTAGAAGAATTTATACCTTGGTGGATGGTGTAATAAACCATCATCCTCACCAATTAGACTAAACCCTTTTGATTACTTTTAATTTTTTCATTTATTTTCAATGAAAGTGAAAAATTATAACTTTAAATTACAAAAAAATAATGAAAAATTACAACAATAAAATAAAAGAATTAGAGAAATAATTTCAAGAAACTTGAGTAGAAAGAGAAGATTTATCAAACTAGGAGGATGCTTGGTTGGTTTCCACCATTTGATCTTGTCCTTAAATTTGGAATAATTTCAACTTATATGCTCTAAATTTTTACATTGTAGTGGTTATCCCTTGTTGTTTATGAATGATTGAGTTTAAAAGGCATGTAAACCATGCTTTCATCATTTCTTTGTATTAAGGTTAATTCACCATTGTAAATAAACAAGTAATATTTTATTACTTATAGTTGTTTGTAGTTAGTAATTAGTAAATGATTACTCATTGCATAAAGGTTGATAGTTTATTTCGGTTAGTAAATCTCAAATATCTTTTAAACTTGGTATATTATAACTCCCATGTAATATTTGGGAGATTGTCTGTTTACATTAGTTTTATCCTTCCTATTACATAGGTACTATTACGACCTTATTTTCATGTATAAATATGAATATCTATAATGATTTTTATGTTGGAATAAATTCATTTTTTTCATTTCATAATATCTGGTATCAGTGTTCCATTGACAACTCTAAACTTGTGAGGAAATGAGAAGTTCGTGCTCTCATTGTAATTTTTGAGAGAAGAAAAATCAAGAGGTGGAGCCTTGTGGCACCCTTTATCTTCATTTATTTATTTTGCTACTAAAAATTAGAGATTCTAATATCTAAACTTGGGAGGACATAATGAGTAGCCCATGCTCTCATTTCCCTGACCATACTAGTCAAAAAATACATTAAGTTGGTCTACACCTCTATGCATTCAATGATCTTGCATTATTTTGAGTCTCGAAGTCATTTTTTGCAATGCTCTCATAGTTGTAGCTAGTGAATCTTTAATAGCGTATTGGAGTGAAAGGACAAATAGCTAACAATTGCCACTCACTCCTGTGGACAAGATTTTACATTAATTACTATTGGACTAAAGTCAAAACTTGGTGTTATAAAAATAAACAATGCCCTGAAGATATTTGACTGTAGATATTATATAGTGAGTTTGGCATATTCATGTTGATTACACTGAGTTGGATAGTGCTTTATTCAAGGACCTATTGGTCTTTACATTAGAAGCTAAAACTGAGGACATCATTAAAAGGATTATTTATTTAATAAAAATAAGATAAATGGTGCTAAAATCAGGTTGGTGATTCAATTTTAAGTCAAATATTTTAATTCATAAGCTTAAAGAATTATTAAAAAAGCAAAACCAACCTCTTTAACATCAAATCGGCTTTTGTATTTAGTTCTTTGCTGCATATTTGATCCAAAACCTCCTATCTTTCCCTCAAAACCTCCTTTAGATCACTTTCTTTGCTACATTTTTTCTTTAAAACCAACTCAAAGGAAACCCATGGTATTCCAAAAACGCAAGGTTTTGCTCATAAAATACAATTTTAACCCTTTAAATATAAATTTTATTTCTATTATACTTATATTGATGCATAGGTGGGTTAATAAGCTATTTTTTTAAATCAAAAAGGAGGTTATAGGTTCAACTACCCCCAAAATATCTTTTAGCAAAATTTTATTTTTTGCTATCTTTGGAAATTCCACCAAATTTAGTCATAACTAACTAAATTAGTGGAAAAAGTCATTTAATTTTTTTTTAAAGGGAAAAATTTCTTAAAAAAGGGAAAAGGAAAAATAAAAAAAATGTTTTTTTGCCAAAAGAGGCCAAAAAAGCCCAAAACATGTAATTCCATTTTTTGGAAAAAAGAGTGCATTTCAATTTCTTTTATTGTGTATTTCAATTTCAAGAAAATTGTATTGGAAAATTATACATAATCATGAGTTTTAAACTCGATCACAATGTTTAGTCATAACTATGCCTCTTATTCACATTTACGGGTAATGCTATCACACTTGAGTTACTACATACAAGACCTAACATAGCTAAAACAATGACATCTAGGCATCGATTCTTTAAATCATCAGGGGGAAATAAGACACATACACTCATAAGCTTCCCTTCATTTACCCATTTGTTACAATTAAAAGGCATAAATCCTGACAAGTGGAATTTCTAAGTATATAACAAAGTTACACGTGCGTATGAGGAAATCCATCTAAGCAGGTGATAGTGATTGGATTAAACCTTTTCAATACTGTCTAGGTACCAAGTATTAGACTCTTTATCATATATTTATGCCTCTTTCCCATACCACTAGGTATATATAAAGGATGAGCTTCTTCTCCATATCAATGGGTATAAAAGAAGGGCACATATAAATAAAGGTCTGCTATATCAGTTTGATGATATATAAAAAGGGAGACCTATATACCTAGAGTGATAAGGAACCAATCCATCACCCTTAGTATTGATAATGGCTACATAGGCTCCAAAATTATTTATGCCAGATTCACATCTCCTCAAAGGTGACAACTATTTTGCTTAGAAGACAAAACTTAGAACTCAACTAGAATTTGAAGGAATTTAATTTGTATTAGATGGCTCATAGACTTGACATGCAATAGACATTGATTATCAATGTAAGTTTGACAAATCCAACCAAAATGCTAAGTTAATAATCATGTTCAAAGTATTGGATGAAGTCCAACCACACATTCATGAAGCTAAAATAGCTAAAGAAGCTTGGGACAAGATCCAAACTATATATGAGGCCAAAAATGAGAGTACTATTCTACATCTACAAAGTCAACTCCACTTTCTCAAATTGAGATCAAGAAAAATAGTGGAGGCTTTTTAAAGATATGTTGTAAGGCTGAGGGCATCACTTCAATCCTTGGGGGAGATAGATTCAGATTATTCTCTTATACCTATTATCTTGAGAGCACTACCACCCTCATACATATTTTTGCAACCACTTTGACTGTCACATAACATAAACTAAGTTATGATAAATTGGTAAATATGTTACAATAGGAAGAGTCTTTCAATACTCATGAAAACCAATAAGAACATGTGTTGGATTCTCATCAATAGATAGGCAAGAAACCATTAAAATATTCATCAAAACATAATCCAAGGCATAATTCACAAGGAGGAAAATCATAAAAATAATGTGTCATTTGTGGTCATCAGGGACATAAACTCAAATATTGTTGGTCTAATATCTTCAAAAAAGGATCTTCTAGTGGTTAAAATTCCACTAACCAACAATCATCCCCCAACACATTCAGTAAACCACAAGGACAAAAAAGGGTACCTAGTAGAATAAATCAAAGCAACACGATAATATTGTTGAACATGAAGAACATGATGAAGAAAAAGACTTCCTATACTCTATAGATATCCATGGTGAATCCACATCATAAAATGACATATGGTATGTTGACTCAGGCGTAACCCAACACATGATAGGTATAAAAGATCATTTTTTCACTTTGAAGGACATACCTAACAAAAATCATCTTTCATTGGGTGATGATACCTCATATAATGTGTAAGGAATTGACAACATTACCTTACTTCTAGGCATGTAAACTTGTAAAATCATAGATGTTCTCCATGTACCTAGTTTAACAAAACAATTGTTATCTATCAGTTAACTCTTAGACCATAATTTTAAGATTGAATTTAACTGTAAAGGTGGAAAGAAAATGTGTTTGATCAGAGATAAATTTAGAAACTCCAAAATTGTTGCATGAGCATCCAATGTGAACCACATGTTTTAACTTGATTTCATTCAAAAAAATAATTAAGCACTCATAACAAAGGATAAATACTGAACATAATTGTGTCATAGAAGATTTGACCACATTAGTTTTTGATATCTTGACACAGTCCACCACTACAACATAGTAAGAGGTTTACCACCTCTTAAAAAGGGTATAGACAAATGTCATGATTGCTTAAAAAGAAAGCAACATAGAGTTCCATTACAAAAAAGTACCTATAAATCTAGTGGTAAAATTTATCTAGTTCACACTGATCTATGCAGACCAATGACACCTATCCATGTTGGATTTCAGTACTTAGTGCTCTTTATTGATGATTATTCTAAAAAATATGGGTTTACTATGTGAAACCAAAAAGTCAACTTTTTAAACTTTCAATAAATTCAAGGTGGCTATTGAAATATAAGATAGTCAAAAATCAAGACCCTCTACTCAAATCATGAGGGGGAATTCACTAGTAATGAGTTTAAACATTTTTTGCAAGAAAATGACATTCATCATCAAATGGGCCCTCCACATACACTATAACAAAATGTAGTTATTGAATGGAGGAATCATACTATTATAGAAATGGTGTGCTATATGATACATGATTTAGGCTTGACAAAGGCATTTTGGGTGGAAGCTTCAAAACTACCATATATCTACTCAGTAGAGTACCCACTATAGCTCTTGATGGAGTAACTCCACATGAAGGCTAGTCAGGGAAAGAGCCATCTATAACACATCTTCAAGTTTTTAGATTCCAATAAATTATACACATTCCCAAAGTGGAATAGACTAAAATTGATATGAAAACCAAGAAAATATGTTCTTAAGGTATAGTAGAGTACCCACTATAGCTCTTGATGGAGTAACTCCACATGAAGCCTAGTCAGGGAAAGATCCATCTATAACACATCTTGAAGTTTTTGGATGCCAATAAAGTATACACATTCCCAAAGTGGAATAGAATAAACTTGATATGAAAACCAAGAAAATGTGTTCTTAAGGTATATTGAAGAAGCACTTACCTACAGACTCATGGATCCAAAAACCAAACAAATCTACACCAGCAAGGATGTTGAGTTCCTTGAAAAGAAAGAAGCAAAATCTTTTAATACAATCTCACTTGATAAATAAATTAGTCCCATAAAAAATATAGAAGATGGTAACCTCCCAAATGAATAAAATAATGATGATGGGAATGATGGTGCAGTTCTACTACCCACAGAAACTACTTAACACATGCTTAAATGGTATACAAATACACTTAAAGATGTAAAATAGGATGATGTTTCAAACACATCCACCACTATACCAAAGTATTGTAGTATGGATTTAGGAGAGATCAATTTTGCCTTAATGAGTACAATTATTAAATTTTTTGATCCCTCTATAGTTTAGGAAGCCCTACATTTTAAACCTTGGAAAGATGCCATGGATGTAGAATATAATTCACTAATGATATATAAAACATGGTAGGTTGTAGATCTTCCACCAGGGAATAAGATAATTAGATGAAAATAGATCTTCAAGATGAAGTAAAAAGCATATGGTAGTCTTAAAAAGCATAAGGCAAGACTGGTTGTAAAGGGGTATGCTCAGAAATAAGGCATTGACTATGAGGAGACATTTGCTCCGATAACAAAGATCAAAACAATCAGGATTATTTTTCCTCTAGTTACATATTTTGGTTGAAAATTCCATCAAATGGATGTGAAAAATTCCTTATTTAATGGGTACTTATCATCATAAGTCTACATGACTCAACCAAAAGGTTTTGTCAAATCAGGAAAAGAAGATGAAAGTTTTAAAACTTATCAAATCACTATATGGTCTTAAACAAGCACCCAAGGCATGATATATCAAGATTGATGAGCATCTCTTGAAACATGGATTCAAAAGGAGTCCATATGATCCCAATCTCTACCTCAAATAATAAGGGGGGAGATAGTAATTTTTTGTATATATCAATAATCTAGTCATCACTGGTAGTTTAGTGAAGATGATTGAATCAACAAAAAAAGATCTAAATCAATCATTCAACATGATAGATCTTGGGCTTCTGCATTATTGTATTGGTTTAAAAATTTGGTAGAGATCAAATCACAATTTTTTTTATCTCAGGTCAAATATGCTAGGATAACGCTCGATAAATTTCACATGATGGATAGTAAACCAATTACCACACCTATGGAGAGAACTTAATTGTCTCGAGCAGATCCATCACCATAAGTAAGGGCAACTTTATATTGGTAGTTGATGGGGACTCTCATTTACCTAACCTACACTAGGCCAAATATCAGCTATGATATTAGTTATCTCTCAAGGTTCGTGCAAGATCCCAAGATCAATCACTAGAAAGCAACAAAGTGAGTATTGAGGTACCTCAGAGGAACTATGGATTTTGGCCTAGAATACAAGAAGAACAATAACTTCTTGATAGGATACTTGAATTCAAATCATACAGGGAATATTGATGACAATAAATCCACTTAAGGATTTGTATTCTTTTTAGGATCTAGATTGATATCATGGGGGAGTAAGAAGCAAAATTGTATTTCAAGGTCCTCCATAGAATCAAAATATCACATTGCAGGAGGAGCTATCTGTGAAGAGATTTGGCTCAGATGTATACTTGAAGGATTTGGATACCACATAATCAACCAATAATTCTTCATGTAGATAAAGAAGGAGTAGTTAAACTTATTTATAAGCTAATATTTCATGAATGTATTAAACACATTGAGGTGTAAGTTCATTTCATTCGTGAACATGTTCATTAAAACAACATCCAACCCTAGTATTTCCAACATATCAATAATGTGTGAATGTTTTTACTAAAACACTTGCATGGGAAAATGTTGAGGCATTTAGATAATTACTCTCCTATTCACTTGAGATAATGATGAATTAAGGGGGGAATATTAAGGTGATTAATTTACCATTGTAAATAAATAAGTAATTTTTTTACTTATAGTTGTTTGTAGTTAATAATTAGTAAATGATTACTCATCATAGATAGGTTGATAGTTTATTTAGGTTAATAAATCTCAAATATCATTTAAACTTGGTATATTATAACTCCCATATAATATTTGGGAGATTATCTATTTACATTGGTTTTATCCTCCCTATTGTATAGGGACTATTATGAACTTATTTTCATGTATAAATATGAATCTCTATAATGATTTTTATGTTGGAATAAATTCATTTTTATCATTCTGAAATACTTTACTACTCTTGAAAAAGTTGGGAATATTCTTATTGCATTCAATAAAGGAATTATGTATTTCACTCAATTTATTTATAGGTTATAAATTGAAATTATTTGTACCAAATAACTCATCTCTAATCATCTTCTAAAATTGTTATTTTATTTTTGTGGTTTTATAAGGTATAACATCTTCTTTTAGTAGGTCGTAGTGAATGGACCAAACATCAATAGAGATCTCAACTTTGAGATCATCACATAGTTTTTCATGACTTCATAAATACATTAGGGCTTCTCCAAGAACATTGATTTTCCATTCCACACTCTCAGACCATATATAGTTTTCTTCCTCATTGTTGAATATTTTTTCATATATGATAATTTTTTTATCTATATGATCCATGTCTTTCAAATCCATAGTTATATTTCTCCAAAATCATTCTTTCTTGATCACTATTTTTATTTCCTATGGAATTTTAACTTGATTTGCATCAATTAGCCCATACAATTTTATGATTTCATCAATGAATTTGAGTCCATCAATAACAAGTTGTTCAACCCAAGTCTCCAAGACTTTCCCATGATTATTATATTTTAGAATGTTTGAAATGACATTTTTGTCAATATCTTCTATTGGAAAAAATCAATAACAAAGGCTAGAGGGACATAAATTTGATTGAAAGACATTTTGATATACAATGAAATCATGCATACTTGATCTTAAGTTTCTCTTGTGTTTATTTCCCCTCTTATGTTCTTTTGATTAGCTTTGTTGTATATTCATACAAATTTTGAATGTATTCTTCATGAGTTGGTTTTCCAAGAGATATCTTGATCATATTGTAGTTTTATAGAGTTATATATTATTCATTCTTGTTAGTTATAGGTTAAGTAATCTCTACAAATTGTATAACCAAGGAGTTTGACACCAAATTTGAAGTAGTTTTAGCCTTTTTAGGTAGGGGATTTACAAAAAATTAACAAAAAAAATCAAAATCAATGACAACTCTGACATTACAGACCATTTGATGGACCTAGGTAAAAGGTGAACTACTTGAATAAGCAACTACTTAGGTGTTAGAAATTATGGTGGGATTAATAAGAGAGATATTTTTGAAGATTATAAAGAGAATCTCTTAGAATGGTAGGTTGCTTTAGAGGTGAGGCAAAAGGTGGAACATGAAGTGAAGATGAAATGTGAGGAGGAGAGAGAATACGAAGAGGTGATGGAATGTCAGGAGTTGGGAAAGAAAATCTTACATGTGCAGGATAAGAAATAAGAAGTATTTGAGATAAGAATAAATCAGAGGATAAAGATTGTTAGGTTGTGTTATCGATCAACATAGAATGATCAAGATCTTAAAAATAATGAACTTCACTTGAAGGAATATAAAAAGGTGTGGGAGATATCTTGATAAGAAAATTTTGTCTCAATGATGAGTCATCTTCACAAGTCTAATTTGGTAATTTATACTTATTAGATCTTATCCACTGTTTCCACTACTTGTTGGGTTAGACTGAGGGATTTTGACATATGATTTTTCATTGTATGACTAAATTTTGGGTGTTGATTATGTTTTTTGTTGATTCTTAGAATTTCCTAAACTCTTTGAACTTCCAACAATGGTATATGTAATAAATATATTATCAAACCAAGCCTTTAATCCTATAAAAACAAATTGGGTGTGTTCTTATAAATCTATTGAATATTTGGTTGACCCATAAACTAAAGGCAAAGGTAAAAAAATTACTTTCTCATTAAATAATGGATCCACTAAATCAGATCTGTCATAAATTATCCCCCTACTAAGCCATTCAAGCCTAGATTATTTCATTTAATCAAGGTTCATCTTTGAATAGTAAATTTTCTCACTTTAAAATCATATTCATAGTCCTCCTAATAATCTTCAATCTATTTCATGTGTAGATTAGCTAGAACCAAGCATAAGATTATCTCTCACAAATTATTACTATTAAAATAAAGTCTCTTGATATAAGGCTTCATCAAAAAGTATACCATTGATTTCTCTATGTTTGATGCATCCCAAGATGTCTTATAGATGTAGTAACTCAATCCAATAATGAATTAAATCCCACCCATATGCTTCTCATTTCACTTCTTATGAAATTCACTCAATTGTCTACAATGTTTAATTAACACCATTTTATCACTCACATACCTTGGCATCCTATATGGGGTGCCTTCAAACCCTCCAATTCTAAGACATATGAATCTAGGAAACTGAATGAAATAACTTTTATATTTATATATTAGAGAGGCAAATTAATTTGAAGTTTGTGTTGTTGTATTACTTTCTAAATTCATCACACCCATCATAGTGAAGATAACATTCACTCTTCT
This sequence comes from Torreya grandis, assembly GCA_037957365.1. Lineage (NCBI taxonomy): Eukaryota > Viridiplantae > Streptophyta > Pinopsida > Cupressales > Taxaceae > Torreya > Torreya grandis. The sequence goes on from JARHVA010000109.1 coordinate 5,281,048, forward strand.
GAAGCATTTATTTCCTTTATAATGAGTAAGTTGACGAAGTTTATCATATATAAATTTACCAAAAAAACCTTGTCCCTATATATTTAGGCATGGCCACAGTCCTAAGTCTATAATGGAATAGACCATGTATGCTTTCATGTAGAAATTTGTGTGGACTCATTTTTTAAAAACTATGTATGAATATTATTATTGGCAATCTCTCCCTAATCAATGCATTATTTTCCCACATAAATGAAGTTGATATATGTACACATCCATTTAGAGAATACATGTGTGTCATGATGACCATAACCTTATTCAATAGAGTTATAATATCTGATAACTCTTTTTAAAAATTTGTTCTATATAGACATTTAGGAAGTTTAGAAAGTCCCCTCCTCTTTTTATTCAACCAAGATTGATCGATCATGTTTAAACATATGTTATTATTCTAAAGCCATAATTATTGTGAAAATAAGCTCATAACCCATATATTTGAATTTAAATCCTCGGATATAGTGGTCATAAAAATGTTAGAAATTATTTTCAGGACTTCTCTTGAGATTTTAAAGCAAATTAGAACTTTTTGGTGCTTGCAACACTTCCAAAACTTGAAATGAAACAAGTTTCACAGTAGGAAATGAAAATTGATTGGAAAGGTTTAAAATTTCTCATAGGGTGAAGGTATTCAAGATGGTAAATAAAAATGGGTTAAAAATAGGGAAAACTAAGAGATAGGGTTGTCACAAACCTGAGGAAATTACAAGATGAAAAAGTATGAAAAGACACTGAAAATGAAACAAATGAAGGAAATGAAATGGGAATGAAGATGGAAAAAACTAACCTTTTAAGTAATAAATTGCATAATTCTTAGGAAAAGTGAGCAAGCATGAGGAACTTATCATCATTGAACACTACATCAATTTACTCTATAAGTTTTAATACCAATGAAATATTATATACAACATTATAAATTTTAAAAATTTGCTTTAGGAAATAAAAAAAATGCCTCTAGTTATATTCAAACTTTTCTAATACCTAAAGCACATTTTAAATTTCAATTAAAAAACTTGTATTTTTAAGTAAAACTTTTAGGTGTTTTGAGCACTTATGACACCAATGACACTAATTTTCCTAGACTTAACTAGAAGTTTTTGAGTTTGACAACAACAAAAATATTACATTTATACTTGTATATTTCACAATTTCATGACACTTAGAGCACTGCAATGCTATTTTCGATTTTTAGGACTCTATGGAACAATCAAAACTCAAAACCTAACCATGATTTTTGGAGGTTTCAGGAACCAAAGGAAGTTCTTTAGGTGCCAAAGTTTTTTGTAAGTTACGAATAGGTCTCAAACTTGAAATTTTTAAAAAGTGTTTATAATGAAAATCTATCTCTTCAACTTGGTGAAACAATTGGGAAGTTTTGGGGAGTTCAATTTTTGAAGACAACAACTAGCTTTGATTGGCAATTTGAGCTGTAAAGGAAAACAAATAACCTTAGAATCTCATGGTTTCAGAGACAAGTGTTTTATCTATTGGAACATGGAGTTAGATATATTTTCATTACTTTAAAGAATGAAAATGTAAATATTAAAGGAAGACACTAGAGATAAATATAAAACACAAAAAAAATGAAAGAAAAAGACAATGTAAGAAAGAAAACATGAAAAAATCCTAAGTCACCTATGTGCATTCAAGGGAAAACCTGATTTCATTGAAAATAATACTTCAAGCATTTCCCATTGTAAGGAATTGAAATATGTGTACAATCTCAATAGGCCAAGTAACACATGTTGCCTCTAAAAAGTGTCAAATATTGAAAGGACTAGTCTATAAGGAATCAAACTTTCCATGAATTCCTTTTGGTTATCTTCTTTTATCCCATAATATAACACAACCACCAATCTAAAAATATCCTTGTTTAGAATTCTTATTAAAAAGTTTCTTAACCTTACTTTGATGTTCACAATTCAATCAACAACTATGATATTTTATTCTTCCAATTTATTCATATACATGATCCTTTTATGAAGTAAACTCTTAATTACTTTTATCTTCAATTATTCTATCCAACTGTAGTATATGCATATTTGTAGACACTGAAATTGTGTCTAACCCTTGGTCATCCTCCCCCTTGGTCCATTCCTAACCCATTCCTAACCCATACACTTACTAAATTAAATTAATAACTTATTTTGAATTAATAACCCCCCCTTTGACACATCACCCATAACACCTCGCCTAGGACACCTTGCCTTGGACCATTTCCCACCCTATGACTCACCTTAAGAGTAAGTGACTCACCCAAGACCTATTCTTATTCCTTTCCAACCACCTAACTAACTCTCATGCATATTTAGCCCAACCTTTGACAATTCTCCAACGGATTATGCACTTGGCGGATGGAGAACGGGCTTGATAGCCCTTTTACTCATTCTCCACCCGTCGACGCCGATCAAATGTCGGTCGATGCCGATGGGATCATCGACGTTGATTTAATTAAATTGAGCTCTAACCTCTCACTCAGGCTAATCACGAATTGCTAATCACTAGTCGGCTAATCACGAATCCTCTTCTCGCGAAATAGAGTTATCTTGCTCTTGCTTCCTAGTGTTCTTGCTTCTCATTTTCTCATAGGCATCAACATTTTGACAACATTTTCTAGGCTTGGAGGACCAGCATCAGTCATTCCATATAGGTTTGAAGATTGCATGACATCTCCATCACCAGCCACAATGGAAACACAGCTCCTACACCTCTGCCAACTCGTGCCACAACTAAGTATTTGTACTATTTTTATTTCAGCGTCATTTCAAATATATTAGCATTCTATCTACTATCCATTCCAAGCATCCTTGACACAGACCCGACTTGTTCTTCCCAGAGAGGCTGAAAGGCCTTCTCTAATCCCTGTCTCCCTGTCACCCTAACTTCTCTCTGATCTCTTGTTCAGACCATATTTTCTACCTTACAGCCCTGCACAGACCTCCAGACAGGCTCTCTGACCTCCAAACAGGCTCTCTGACCCCCAAACAGACTCTCAAACCACTTTGCAAATTATAAACCAGACCTAAAACTTGTTCCAAGCTATTACCTTGACTGACCTTGACCACTGCGCCTACCGATGTCGGCAGACTAACCAACGTTGATGACCTTCCTTAATTGACGCTGGTAGAACCACCGACGTCGGCGACTGTGACTAGACTGATAGCAGCCTTCAGGTACGCATTCGCTTCTATTTTTGTTTCAGTCTTTAATCATTTTAGTCTTTTATCATTCTACTTTTTATCAGACATTCTTTTAACAATCAGTGAGCTGTCATCCTCCAAGAAGTCTTTGCACTTCTAGGACCAAGCTTTCACTTGGCAGTCTACTTTCTAGCCATCTAACAACTTATGTGTTTTAGTCTTTGTCTTTTATAGGTGTCATCCTCCACAACCAAAGAGGAGTTCCTTCAATCATCTAAATTTGGTGCACAAGACTTCATCTAGGTACGTACAAGCCCTTGACCACTTATCTTAGTTTCTCATTTCCTTTTTGAATGTGAAAGCAAAAAATCGTATAGAAACAATATCCATGGAAATATGCATTACATAATCTATCCCCTATAACAAATAGAATGGAGACATTCCAATATATATTTTTGGAGTGATACACTCAGCCTACAACACATCATATAACTTTTTATGCTATTTTTTTTTTCATCCACTAATTGATAGATGATAGTGATAATGTTTTTGTTACTTGATTCAACATGACTATTCACTTGTAGTAATTAATGAGTATCATCAACCTCTTCATTTAGATCAATGCAAATTGGTTGATGTCATATCAAACCATAATTGGTCTCCAACAATAGTTAGTAGTAGGGTGTCAAAAATAGTAACTAACAATTATATTCTTGGGGGAGTTGTGGATAATTTATACCTAAAGATCTATTCTAGTTTCTTGAATGAATTCTAATGTCTTGTTTAGAAAATAAATAAACTATATAATTGAAAATGCTAAAAAGGAAACACACTTGCTTAGAAATAAACACATTTGATGTAAAGGAAAACACACATTAATCTATTATAATAATGCTTTGAATGGAATGATTAAAAAGGAAATGTCAAAATCAAAGATATCAAAATTAATTTGAAATAAGAACACACACACAAGCCTAAAGGTTATACCAAATCATACATTTAACTCAAGGATTGAAAAGATTAAGTAATAAAAATATAAAACATAAAATACCACATGATATATCCTACTTCCTTGGTTGAGTGGGCTCTTTCTCTCATTTAGAATAGGATATAAGTTAACACTTAAATATTTAGGGAACAAGAAATCTTCATTAGTTTCTAGAATGATTATAATCTAGAAAAATATGTCAACAAATATGCTTAATCAGATGATTCTTATTTATATTATCATTTTCTCTCCTTATATCAACAACAAGGCATTGTTTATATACTGTAATGATTTTACAATAGCTGATCTAAAATAACTAACCTCCTAAAAATATTGCTAACAAAATTTTATTTATTTTCAAAATAGAAAAAGGTTAAAACTATCTTCCATGTTTCAAGGTGAAATGGTGAAAGAGATGACATAGGTGCACATATAAAGTCTTCAACTAGTTACACTATATTTCAGTTATAATATTATACAATCTAGTAACTAATCTTCCATAATATCCATAGTGATGTTATTATAAAACCTTAATATAAATATTATGTATATAAATATGAATACTATATTTGGTAAGTTTTTGCATGAATTTGAAATTAACCCAAAGATAGCTTGGAATATCCTTGATCAAGTATGCATGAGATGTCTATTATTTTATGGTCTCTAGAATGTATTCTAACGAGCTTTGTGACTGATTTACATAACTTTAGAGCCAAACTAGTGAACTCTAGAGCTAGCCTAATGGACTCCAAAGCTAGATTGGTGAAATCTAGAGCTAGGCTAGGTTGATCCTTATTGGGTTAAGCTAGTCTTTAGGGGTCTACTTATTTTCCAAAACCATAGTATTTGATCATAGTGCATTTATATAATATGTACATATAAAAATGGTGTATTTTCATGAAAAGGGTTAGAATGAAGTGGTGAAAACAAGAAACATTGACTCACACATACTAATCAAGGTAAAAGTATTCATCTTTTACTTCATATTATAAATATGTTATAAAATGCACATTAAAATCCATTAAAAGGAAGATTATTAGATAATAAATAGGGTCATTACTTAGATATAATGAGCCATTATATGGACTCATCATTCCCACACACTTTACTTCTTTCAAGTCCTCTTTCAAGCTACTGTCTTCCTTGCTCGTGATTGAGCACTCACTTTTCCAAAATTTGGATAAAATAATAGACATCATAGTATGTGTTCCAATTTTTCTCCTTTGGATCGACAAACCCTTTATGTATCTAAACTAGTGATCTTCATTTTTCAAATTATTTAATGGATTGATGTGCCATATTCTAACATGGAGATATAGGGCTAAGGATGAGCATATGTCTAAATCTCATACCTGTTCACTTCTATCCATACATCTAATTGAATTAATAAATTATCTCAATAATAGACCTATCTCTTCTCAAACAACATCTAAGGTTAGTGGGAGAAATCACCTCTCTCCTCTTCAATGGGATATTCAAAGTGTCCCACCTTTTATTACAGGCACCCAATGCTTCATTGAAATGGTGTTGCATATATTCCTCAAAATTTGTGATACTATTTTGTAGAACTTGTGGATAGTGTTCTTTGAATAATAATTGTTATAGAAGGATTTTTAACTAAAAAATTTGATCCTCTATAATAAGAAATTAGGATCTTATGCAAAGGCCAATGGCTTTGCTTGCTCAAAATATTCTTCAGTTCTTATGGTCTATGCAATTTGGTTTTGTAAGGTAAAAACCTAAACTTTAAGCTTGGATTATGCTACAAATAATTTAAACTAAAAGTAAGACATATAAGCTAAGATAAAGGTTCATAAATATAATTCACAAAATAAATTTTGATGTTCTAGGATATTGATTTGATAAACTTCCATGAATTCCTTTTCATCCTCTAAGTCATGAGGTAGTCCAAAGGAAATTCTTAGCAATTTTCATCTAAGGAACTACTCATGTAGAAAAATACTAAAGGCTAAGGTAGGCCTTCTATAGGCCAAAAATTTCTCTCATAGATCATAAGTTACTTGGAGGGCATACTCTACTTTTTATTTCTATTTTCTCTCTTACAAGATCTATCCTCAACTTTTTATTTTTTATCTTGAGTTTTCTTAATTCTTGATAAGCTTCATTTAAAGTGATCATAATGTCATGATAAGACAAATGTGTTTGAACCCATTAGTATTCTTATGTTTTTGTCTCAACCACTTTATCTTTTAGTAACATAATCTCATTATATTTATTTAAAGGCTAAATCTTAGTTTCTTTGAATTCCTTTTGTAGAGTTGAGATATTGTCTTCCTTACCTTGTAGCTTCATTTTAAGGAAGGTAATATCTTCCTCTTGTTACCTTATATTAGCCTCAACTTTGGAAAAGATTAGAGATTATTTTACTTGTTCCTCTTTTTCATGGATATAAGAGCAAGTAATCTCTATCTCTAAGATTGAGGATTTTTCTTTATTGTTTGGTTGAGATGAAGAAGATAGAGGAAGTTATTTTACATCTTCCTCAAATGATTTTGCCATGGTTACCAATTATTCAATGGTAAACAAGGGTTATTATCTTATTTATTCTTTTGTATATATTTATTCAATCCTTGTACTTTAAATAAGACACCCTTGATTTAAGCTACCATGGATCTCCATAACATCCCTCTCTTGATCATCCTCCTTCCGTAATATAAGTCTTCTTCTTCTCTTTAACAAGGGCACTAGCCTAGACTCCTACCTTAGAGCCTTTCTTATTTAAATTATCCTTAGGACCCTATATGGTGATACTCTTGGGGATGGTCTCTCTTCATCAAAAATTTCCAAGATAGGAACTTGGTCAGTGGCTGATTCTAGAGTTTCATTAGAGCTAGATTTAGGCACCCCTATTTTTAACTTCTTTTCCTTCCTTGCCTTTGAATTTGGATATTCACTAGAAGATCCTTATTTTAAATTTAACCTTGATGCAAGGGAGGAATAGAGAGGTCTCCTTTTTTCCTTAGATCTCCTTTTTAACTTATTTTTAAGAATGCATCCTAGGCAACCTCTTCATCTTGTGTCTTCATGAAATGATGCTGGAAAATGAGCTAAATAATCCCATGATGCTTGATGGAATATATTCCTTAGACATTTATTTTTCATAACCTAAATGAATCCATGTATAAAATTAGGTAAATTCACTCTCCATCCCAACTTATGTAGTCCTTGTCTAAAGTGAGTAAGTATTATCATTGCATCACAACCGATAAAACTATACTAACCATCATAAGTAAAATAATTTATTACCCAAAATGTAATTGTACTCTAGGGATCTAGTAGATTATTTATTTTAATTCCATTTGTTACATTTTATGGGCTGAAATTAATTTAGGTATAGGATCCCCATTTTCATGAAATATCCGAATCTTTTCTTTGAAGGTAGATCTTCATGCAATTCTTAAATTTGCATTTGGGATTCCTAAAAGTTCACTAATTATATGACTACTAACATAAAAATTAATTTCCTTCACCTTAGAATGATATCCTTTTAGTTTAATGATGAATTCATTGACAAGTTGTGTTGACGTAGTGGATTGCACTTGGGGGCAAGACGCCTAGCTCCCGCCCTTCCACACGCAACAATGGAAACTCCCCTCTCGCTTGTGGGACCAACAAAGCTGGAGGTGAGAGTCTCTAGGTAAGGGCTAGCTCCCTTTGATGCATTTGAGTTGTTTTAGTAGGTGCTAATACAAGTATATAGATATATAATGAGGGGGGGTGAAAAGTGAGAAGGATTACAGGAAAACAAATCTACTCTAAAAGGGGGTGATGCACCAAAATGATCTGACCTTCTCACAATCATGCTTGAAATCAGACAAACACATACATACACTTCAAATTGGCAGAAGGACCAGGCTGCAAGAAGCTTGGCAGGGAGGCTTTAATGGAACATACAAAAAATAGAGACTAACCAAAGGTGTTGTGGGAAGGCACATTGTATAGTAACTTCTTCTATTTCTACACTTCCAAATACAACTCTCCTTGTTAGCTACAAAAATGGCACCTTATAGACACCAGGTATGTTGGTGTTAAACCTGTGGAAGCATCAAGAAGCAATGACTAAACACAAACTAACACTCAAACATACACAGAGATATCTAACTAGGATAGATGTAAAAAATGCATTTATTGATTTAGGTGAAAATTTGCCAGGGCTACGCCTTACAAATGTGGAAGATGATTTCTCAAATGACAAGTCTCCAATATATAGAGGAAGAAAAGAGGCCTTTTGGTGCCCTTTTTACAAGTGACCCATGTGCCTTCTGAGCATTGGGATGAGGAAGCCGTCTGAATATAATGCCGCATTAGCTCCTATCATGATTTGAATTATGAGCCACACCATTTGCTTGCTCTTCAATGCATATTGAAGAAAACAAGTCACATCGATCATTATTTGTGCCTCTTTGATGATCACATGGTAAGCACTGTGTCAACCATTGAAATAACTTCCTGAATCGACACTTTCTCATGCCACTTAGATTGCTTCATTTGCTTCTGCACTTGGCCATTTTGCCTCCTCTTTGTTCTCTAAGCTCTTTGTCCTTTTCTTGCTTTGTCTTCTTTTGCTCCTTCAGCCCTTAAGGGCAATCTTCTGGCAGGTCATTGCATTCCTTGGGCTCATTCCATAGCTGGTGTGCAAGCATTGTTTAAAGAACCAACGGCTATTTTATAGCTTTAAATTTGATGTCTTTGGGCTCATCACCCTTGGACTCTCCTTCAACTTCCTACTTTGCCCCTTTTCACTGAGAGTGCATCTGCCCTTTGACACATGTCGTAGTCTACTACTCAGGCACTTAGAAGACAATTTGAAATGTAGATGTTGACATGTGGTAGCTTTCATCGAGCTAATAACGGGACATGGCAACATCCACTTACATTAGAGGGTCTTTTGAGAGTCAGGTAAAAGTTGACATGTGGTCGCTTCCACCTACCCTTTCTACTTAACCTAGAGGCTTTGGAAGTATTTTTGAGATTTTTGTGGAAGGTGACACATGACCACTTTTGCAGAGCCTTTAGCTACCTTAGAAATTTTTTTGAGCCCTTTTCTAGTTCTCACAGATGCTGACACTTGGCATGCTCTGCATAACTCTTAATAACCCATTCGAGCCCACCACAGTCTTCTTTGAAGCCAATAGGAGAAACCCATAGATGTTGACCCCTGAAGGCTTTCGTCAAGCCTTATAGGGGACACATGGCATGTTTTGCTACTCCTAAAAGCATGTCAAAGTCTTCCATAGTTGCCACTTGGTGCTTTCCACGCTCTAGATTTCTTGGTGTAAAATTTGACGCTCTTAGGCCCGTTGTCACTTGAAAACCTGATGGCTAGTTTGTGTGCTTAAATTTGATGGTTTTTGGGACATCACCATCCTTACCAAAGTTCATAGGCCATTTTTTGTAACTTTTCTACCTCGGGCCCTTTGGCTACCCTTTGAAACTCTTTCTTGCCCTCCGTAAGGGCCTCTGAACCCATCACCGCCCTTCAGCTTTGGGACACACCCTTGAACTAAGTCGTTGAACCAACAATTAGTTCAATGGTTCAATGTTTCAAGACTACATGCTGAGCTGCTTGAACTAAACTGATGATCTATCTGTTGAACCAAGCGATTGAACCAATTGGTTGAACTGGTTTAACGGTTCAAAGCTACACACCAAGCTCATTAAACTTAGCGTTTGAACTTTCCTCATTCACTTCAACTGTTGAACCTATGCATTGAATTGGAGGTGTTGAACCAAGTGGTTGAACTGGTTTAATGATTTAATGCTACGCACTGATAAACATTGTCGATGGACTGATAGGCTAAAAATAAGTGATGAACCATTCATTTGAACCTGCTAATGAACCTACCAAAGTGTTGAGCTAAGCTAAAAAGCCAAGGCATTAAACCAACGTGTTGCACCACTCATTAAACAGAAGCCTTTGAACCAAGGCTTTGAACCAACCTGTTGAACCGGTTCAATGGTTCAAGCGACTGTTGAGCCAAGGTCATTAAACTCTTTGTTGACCAAAGCGATGAACTTGAAGATTGAACCAAGGCTTAAAATTGAAGTGATGGGCTTGAAGTGATGAACTAAGGCTTAAACCAAGGCTAATTGAACTATTGATTGAACTAAGTGATTGAAATTGAAGTGATGGTTTAATGGTTCGAAGATGCTAACCTTCCTCTTGTGATTTTCTTTAGACAAGGGCCTAAAGAAGCTTTGTAAAACCCAATGCTCTCTGAAACTAATTTTTTTATCTGCCAAGGATTACACATGTTGAGTCCATAAATAAACCTAGACCTATGCAAAAATAAAAAAATGAATTGGCCTAGAACAACAAGGGAAGAAGGGGATTGATTTTTGGCTTATTGGGCAAAAATGGTCAACAATTTGGTGACTCCCAGGGGAAGCATGCCTGCTATGCTTAGAAGCCAGTTGCCTTAAGAATCCATTAGGTACTAGGTTAGATTATAACTTAAAGATCAGAAATAGCTCTGATAAATCTAGAACCAATCATGCAGATTCACCTCAAAAGGGAAAGAAAAAACACACACAAAGATAAAAACACTACCTATGCAAACTACACTTAGGGAAAGCAGGAAAAGGAACTGAAAGCAAACTTTTATATATAACTAACCAGGTACGTCTGCTTCCCTCCTGGATCAAAAGGAAAACTTCTTAAGTCTCCTTCCTGGCAAGAAGACTTATGGTGCCAGACAAGTGGCTGAATGAAAAGGAGATTTGGTGACCTGCTCCTCTTGCCTATCACCTGGAATTGGCTTGTATTCGAATGGATCAGATTCAAACATGCTTCCAACATACATGTATTCTATTTGTTCCTGGAAGCTTGATGAATGTTGGTCCTTCATGCTGGTGCATTTCACAAAGAAATCAATGGCTGCTGGCTCATCACCATAAGCCCTTTGATATGTATAGCTCTCTTGCAGTGCATCATGGTCTGACTCATTTCCTTCTGCTTCATTGAAGACTCTGTCAGACTCATCCTCTACTTCCTCTTGGCCTTCTTAAAGAAGGGTGATAGTTGTGATGTCTGAAATGGAATCACAAATTGATTGCTCATCCCACAGAACATCACCTCTCTATTCAAAACTTTCTTCTTTAAGGCTTTCCTCAAGGAAGACCAGCCTCTCCTTTTCCTTTTCAAAGATCAAGATCTCTAGATGTTTATAGATATCCTCCTGATCCTCTTCCAACTCAGGCTTCTTAGCATAGCCATCCTCCTCATCGAAGCAATAGGGAAGTTTATCAAACAAAGGAAGAGGGAACTCACCATGCTTATGTTCCTCCTCATATTGCTGAACATCCTCATGTATGCGTGACCTGCATCTTATCCATTACCAATGGTGTCTCCACAAGGAGCATCAATGATGATTTCTTCTTCATTATCACTCATGACAGCCTCTTGGGAAACTATAGATTGGATATTTTTCTCCTCAGTCACCTCCTGCAGAATAGGTTCCTCCTTGAGAAGGGATGAAGTGGAAAAAACATGTGGAAGAGGAGGCAGTCCTTGAGCTAGAATCGAATGATTCTCTTCCTTCCACTTGGTCAACACTTCATCAATATCAGGTGTGGCCTAATATCTCTCTTAAAAATATGTAGGTGGGGTGTGTTTAGACATAGAATGTGCCGTTGGGTCTGAACCATCTATCACACACTAGCTGAGGAAACTCTCTTTAGATTCCAACTCTGCAATTCTTTTGGCCATATCCTCTTAGAAGCACCTTTCCTGGAGGTCACCAACATCATCATGAGTAGGAGCAGCCTCATTTTCTCCAAGGTTTGAGCAAAACCTTTCTCCTCCTCCTTCTTGCCCCATGATTCTACTATTTTCTTCCAGTTTAGGATCTCAAAATTGGAAATTTGCTCTTGTGAATAGGCAGCAACTTTGTTTTCTCCAAGGTCCTAGGGCTCCTCTATGAGGTTTAAAAGTTATATCTCTCTTTCACGAAGCAGTCTCATCCTAGCCTCTAAATCTTCAAGTTGTTGGGCTAGATTATCCTAAAAGAGTCTTTCTTGGAGGTCATGAACATCATCCTCTTCAAGGCTTTAGGCTTGTTCCTGGCATTCCTTCCTCTAACTTAGAATCTGCACATCATGTTGAAAGACTTGGGGAGGTTGAGGAACACTAGGAAGAGACTGTTGATGCACTAGAAGAGTCTCTAGAAGGGGGATGTGCTAGCTCATGGTATTCCCCTTAATGGAAGATTCACAATATAAGGAATTGAGAAGATTGATCTCCATGGGGGGTTGCTCTGATGCCCTTTGATGTTGGAAAGCCAGGCGCACGAGATTGAGAGCAGATGCATTAGATGAGTTGGAGTGAGCAAGTGCTATCTGATAGAAAGGATTTGGTGAACAAGAGGGGGCTTTCTTTAGAATAGGAGGGGGCACACAAGGCTGACTACCTTGAATAAATGGATTTCTCCATTTTTCTACCTCCTCCTCCATGGATTTCAAGGCCTGAGCTTGCCTAGACAAACACTCCTCTTTATACATCAGCTCCTGCCGATATCCATACTGCTCCTCTAGTCTGTCAATCTCCATTGTCCACTTCTCAAACTCTAGCATCACCTCCCTTATCATTGAAGGGCAACTAAGAGGGTTACCTCAGGTGATTGCATGAAAATTTTGAGTCTGATCGAAGTCATATGAAGGAATACAAGGTCCATGATTTTGTGTAAAGGAATTATACATACAAAAATGTGATTTCTTGATGGCACCAGGCTGCTTAACTAGCTGATTCAACTCAGAATCGCCATTGGTGTTGATGCAAAAGCCTTCAAAGGCTGGTTGGTTGAAGAACACACCAAAATTCTTCAACTCTTTGGATAAAACCTGTCCTAGTTGGTCCCACCAGGTGTGCCAAAAACTATTGATGTAGTGGATTGCACCCAAGGGTAGGACGCCTAGCTCCCGCCCTTCCACATGAAATAATGGAAACTCCCCTCTTGGCTATGGGACCAGTGAAGCTGGAGGGGAGAGTCTCTAGGTAAGGGCTAGCTCCCTTTGATGCATCTAAGTTGTTTTAGTAAGTGCTAATATAGGTATATAGATATATAATGAGGGGGGGGTGAAAAGGGAGAAGGATTATAGGAAAACAAATCTACTCTAAAAGGGGGTGATGCACCAAAATGATCTGACCTTCTCACACTCACGCTTGAAATCAAACAAACACATACATACACTTCAAACTGGTAGAAGGACCAAGCTGCAAGAAGCTTGGCAGGGAGGCTTTAATGGAATATATAGAAAATAGAGACTCACCAAAGGTGTTGTGGAAAGGCACACTGTATAGTAACTTCTTCTATTTCTGCACTTCCAAATACAACTCTCCTTGTCAACTATAGAAATAGCACCTTATAGACACCAGGTATGTTGGTGTTAAACCTATGGAAGCATTAAGAAGTAATGACTAAACACAAACTAACACTCAGACATACACAAAGATATCTAACTAGGATAAAGGTAAAAAATGCATTTATTGATTCAAGTGAAAATTTGCTAGGGCTATGCCTTACAAATGTGGAAGATGATTTCTCAAATGACAAGTCTCCAATATATAGAGGAAGAAAAGAGGCCTTTTGGCACCCTTTTTACAAGTGACCCATTTGCCTTCTGAGCATTGGGATGAGGAAGCCATCTAAATATAATGTCGTGTCGGCTCCTGTCAGGATTTGAATTTATGAGCCACATCATTTGCCTGCTCTTCAATGCATATTGAAGAAAACAAGTCACATCGATCACTATTTGTGCCTCTTTGATGATCACATGGTAGGCACTATGTCAACCATTAAAATAAATTCCTAAATTGACACTTTCCTATGCCACTTAGATCACTTCATCTGCTTCTACACTTGGCCATTTTGCCTCCTCTTTATTCTCTAGGCTCTTTGTCCTTTTCCTGCTTTGTCTTCTTCTGTTCCTTTAGCCCTCAGGGGTGATCTTCTGGTGGGTCACTGCATTCCTTGGGCTCATTTCATAGCTGGTGTGCAAGCATTGTTTAAAGAACTCACGGCTATTTCATAGCTTTAAATTTGACATCCTTGGGCATGTCACCCTTGGACTCTCCTTTGGCTTCCTACTTTGCTCCTTTTCACTGAGAGTACATCTGCCCTTTGACACGTGTCATAGTCCACTACTTAGGCTCTTAGAAAACACTTTAAATTGTAGATGTTGACATGTGGTAGCTTTTGTCGAGCTAATAATGGGATGTGGTAGCATCCACTTACATTAGAGGGTCTTTTGAGAGTCAGGTAGAAGTTGACATGTGGCTGCTTCTACCTACTCTTTTTGCTTAACCTAGAGGCTTTCGAAGTATTTTTGAGATTTCTATAAAAGGTGACACGTTACCGCTTCTACAGAGCCTTTAGCTACCTTAGAAAAACTTTTGGGCCCTTTTTTGGTACTCGTAGATGCTGACACTTGGTATACTCTGCATAACTCTTAACAACCCACTCAGGCCCACCACAGTCTTCTTTGAAGCCAACAAGAGAAACCCAAGGATGTTGACACTTGTCAGCTTCTACCAAGCCTTGCAGGGGACATGTGGCATGTTTCAATACTCCTAAAAGCATGTCAAAGTCTTCTGTGGTTGCCACTTGGTGCTTTTCATGCTCTGGCTTTCCTGGTGTAAAATTTGATGCTCTTGGGCCCGCTGTCACTTGAAAACTCGATGGCTAGTTTGCATGCTTAAATTTGATGGTTTTTGGGATGTCACTATCCTTGGCAAAGTTCATCAGCCCTATTCTATGGCTTTTCTACCTCGGGCCCTTTGGCTGCCCTTTGAAACTCTTTCTTACCCTCTGTAAGGGCCTTTAAACCTAGCATTACCCTTCGGCTTTGGGACACACCCTTGAACCAATCCATTGAATGAACAATTGGTTCAATGGTTGAAGACTACACGCTGAGCTACTTGAACTAAACTGATGATCTATTTATTGAACCAAGTGATTGAATTAATTGGTTGAACCAATTCAATGGTTCAAAGCTACGTGCTGAGCCCATTGAACTTAACCTTTGAACTTTCCTCACTCACTTCAGTTGTTGAACCTGCATGTTGAACTGGAGGTGTTGAACCAAGTGATTGAATCAGTTTAATGGTTTAATGTTGTGCACTGATAAACATTGCCGATGGACTGATAGGCTAAAAATAAGTGATGAACCGTTTGTTTGAACCTGTTGATGAACCTACCGAAGTGTTGAGCTAAGTCGAAAAGCCAAGGCATTAAACCAACGTGTTAAACCACTCATTGAATAGAATCCTTTGAACCAAGGCTTTGAACCAACCTGTTGAACTGGTTCAACGGTTCAATGGTTCAAGAAATTGTTGAGCCAAGGTCATTAAACTCTTTGTTGAACCAAAGCGATGAACTTGAAGATTGAACCAAGGCTTGAAATTGAAGTGATGGGCTTGAAGCGATGAACTAAGGCTTGAACTAAGGCTGATTGAACTGCCAATTAAACCAAGCGATTGAAATTGAAGCAATGGTTCAATGGTTCAAAGATGCCAACCTTCCTCTTGTGATTTTGTTCAGACAAGGTCTCGAAGAAGATTTGTAAAACCCAATGCTCTCTAAAATTGATTTTTTTATCTGCCAAGGATTACACCTGTTGAGTCCATAGATAAACCTGGACTTGCACAAAAATCAAAAAATGAATTGGCCTAGAACAATAGGGGAAGAAGGGGACCGATTTTTGGCCTATTGGGCAAAAATGGTCAACAAATTGTTCTTTAAATCCTTAGAATTTCTTGAGAAACTCCAATCAACCCACTTCTTCAAATATGGCAGTAATCACATCATATTTTAGCAATAATTATTTGGACCTTGGTTCTGATTTAATCTTTTATCCCATCTTGTTAGCTCTTATCAAATATTATTGATGCTTAAAAGAGGTTTTGGAAGGCATGTTACAATGGTGAAATGATATTTTGAGTGGGATAACATATTTTTTGTTATGATCTCAATTTAAAAGGAACATGGCACACTTAGAACAACTCTGTAGTTAATCTCATCTTAGCTTTAAGGATACCTTGAAGCTAGATTGAATCATGAGGTGTGAGTATTTGGGGAGGAAAGGTAATCATTTTTGCATGTAGAGGGATTGAAAAGGACTTGAAATACACCCTTGTATTTTTTCTTGTGCTAAAGTGTGTCATTATCTCTTAATGAATTTGACAAGTGCCTTGAACTATCATCCTCATCATTGCTCTTTTTGAAAATGATTTTCCCACATGATTATTCAAGTTATGTCATCATGGTGACATTATGTCACTTTTAACATTTGAGAGACATATCCCAATTCATATTTTCCCTTGGAAAAGACATTTTCACTTTTTTAAATGA
This sequence comes from Torreya grandis, assembly GCA_037957365.1. Lineage (NCBI taxonomy): Eukaryota > Viridiplantae > Streptophyta > Pinopsida > Cupressales > Taxaceae > Torreya > Torreya grandis. Next base: position 5,297,580 of record JARHVA010000109.1, read on the forward strand.
CCTTTCTAATGAACTACCTTTTGTGGCATATTCCAATTTTGGAAAAATCTCCTTTCAAAAATGGATAGATGTGACATGTTGATAACTTAAATTTAATCCTATACATAGGTAAATAAAGTACAAAATATCTCAACTTAGCTATGATGTTTTCTTTATTCCTTAGGCTTCCACTTATTCTATGATGAAAAAATCACATCAGTTAATTGAAATGTATATATAATATACTATAAGCAATAATCTTATTACGATTTTTGGTTTTCAACTTTTCATATATATATATATATCATATTATATAAATTTTTTTAATTTTCTATTTTTTTTGGAAGAGGACTACCATTTATTGATTTTTAATCCTCCCCCCTATATTAAACTTCAAATCTCATCTTTTAATTATGATGGGAGAACAAGGTTCTTCCATATAGCTAAATTCATTTTGAGACTGAATTTTATTGAAGAATTCATCTTTGTTTAGATGTTTATGATAAAGTCTTAGTCTATTTCCATTAACTAAGAGTGTTTTTTAATTCCCAACAATTAGTAGAAGCTGAACTAATCCATTATTAAATATCTTTTCCCCTTAATAGGTCCCAACCATCTAGTACAATGCTTTGCCTTGAAATGTTGGTACTTTAAATCAAATATCAAAGCTCAATCTCCTTCCTTGAATTTTATTTCTTTGATGTGAGTGTCATGATATTATTTTCTCTGATGTTACAGAAATTTAATTTATTGTAAATCTTTAAATCTCATCTCATCAAGTTCATTGAGCTGAAGAATCCTATCTCTTTGTACTTCATTCAAATCTATGCCCACTTTTGTTGTTGTTCTTAAATTCTATAATTCAAACTCTATTAGAATAAAAGGATTCTTAAAAAACATAAGCTTATATGATGATAAATTGGTGGTGGTTTTCCATGTGGTATTATAAGACCATACTTATTTAGGTAGCTTATTTTCTCAATCTTTTCTACAGATGATAACTATCTCAGTCAATATGTTTTTAGCTCCTTATTAGTGACTTCAACTTAGACATTGGCTTGCAAATGGGATGGTGATGATTTACTATGGTTGATTTGATATTGCTTTGTAAAAGATTCCATCATATTGGATATGAATTGAGGGATTTGATTAAATACTATGGCTCTTGGTGCTCTAAATTGTTACATGATCCTGTATTATAAAAAGTCAACAACTAGTTATTCCTTTGTAAAGGCTAGAACTTGGACTTCTACCATTTAGTGACATAGTCTATACATACAAGGAGGTATTACTTTCTTTGGGATGGTGGATTAATAGGACCAAAAAAATATAAATCCCTTTCTCAAAAGGTCCTAGAATCATTTGAGGATGAAGAGGAATTTCATTAGATAGGGTAGGTTTTCCCATACTTCAACAAGGATTGCATATCCATAATATTTTCAAACTTTTATCACTTACTGACACTTTGTATCTTGTAAAAACCCATCGAGTCTCAATATTTTTAAGTGCATGTCTTAAGGGGTGCATCGAGAAAAGGGTGGGTAGACAATGGTACTTTGTAATATTATTAAACCTTTTGTCACTTGAAATCTACACGCTTGTCTCCTAAAACCATTTACCCTTAGCTTATTCTTCTCAGTCTTACCCATTCCAAACATTCATCATATCATTAGCCTCCCTTTTATTGCATTGACCCCCTTTCACCATTTGATTGTACTAGGTCGACTGGGTTAACCCTATATAACTAACATATTCAAAAGGATTTAAGGAAAGATATGCCTATATATACAAGTTCAGTTCCAACCATTTGATAAGAGAGAATCAAAGAAGACTAAGTGCAAATGAACATCTGCTTATTGACCATTCTACTTGAGAAATAAATCTTAGGGTTCCATAATTTATTTGGAGATATAGATATTATCTTGTGGAAAAATATTTTGGATGCATAGATAGGTTATGTAGTCTAGAGATGATTTGTCTTTGTTATCTTTACATACCACAACAATCTCTTGTGAAGCACCTTGGCCAAGGGAGATATTGAGGCTCAGTGGGTTCATCTTCAAAGTAAGTATTCCTAACTTTATTTCTCCTTTGTAAGAGTAGATAGATAATGCAGTTGTGCTTCTCTCCTATGCATTAGGATTATGTATACATTGATGTGAGTATATGTCCTCTATGTATGTTTAGTTTAGTTTGTTTTGTTTCTAACCCCCACTTTGTGCCACAAACTTTAGAGTACACTAGATTAGATTTACTTTCTTATTCATTAAAATAGAGTGAATATCAAACCTAGGACTCTTTTAGGGTTGTTGTGTGATTGTGTTAGAATGTAAGCTTTAGAACCCTTCCTAGCATGGTGTATTATGACAAGTGATACCCTAATCGGGTCTAGTAGATCCCCATATTGGTCATGCTCCCACTTAACAAATGTATTGCTAATTGGAAGTGTAGGTATGCTCTATCTTCTCCAAGCTAGGATTGATTTATAGACATGATGCATTTCTGATTGCATACATTCTAGTGAACTCAATGTGAACTAACCCTTACAAGATTTATTTCATTCTTTCATTGCTCTTTTATTATTATTTTATCATATATTCGTCATACTGGATCCATTCTATTGACCTATTATCTAACTTCTATGTGTATAATCTTAGGTACAGGATATTAGATCAACCCTATTGACCTAGTATAAGTTTTCAAAATTTCAAACATCCATTCCAAACTACTAGGTCAACCTAATCAACCCTATAGATTCCAAGCACTTAGCAAGAGGTTTTGTCAAAGCTTGATCAACCTAGTCGACCTAGTTATCAAAATTTGCAATCATATATCAAGGTTCTTAAACAACAATCTTCATTCTTTGCATCTCTAATCCACCAAGGTTATTTTTTTCTCTCTATCTATTTCTTTACAATCTTTACTTTTATAGTTTGTAGTCTTTAAAACTACCCCTAAATAGTCAATTGGATCAACCCTGTTGACCCAGTTCTGTGTTCTATGTGCTATCTAGATAACTAGGTCAACTATACTGACCCTACTCATTTTTAGACCTTCCTTTCATAATATAAGATTGACCCTTTCAACCGTATTATATATTTTGTGCATACACTGTTGACTATATCAACATTGTACCTTATTTAAATGTTGGAATTAACATTATATACTATTAATTAGTTCACACTTTCTTTTTTTATTGCTTATATGCTTATAATAGATCACATAGCTTAATTATGTGGTTTTCAATTAACCATTTAGTTTCACTATTTTTTATTTCATGCACACACAATAAAATCATAAAATATAAACACGTATTTTAACATTTTACTACCCAAGGCCAACCTATTTAAATTTCATCACCAAGGGGGAAGCTGACTTGATATTTTGATCAAGTATAAAGCAAAGTTAATGATATATTCTGGCTAAGCACCTAACACCCTTCTCATTGTGGTGTGTGAAGTGAGGGGGTAGGCCCCAATACCAAGCCTATATCATTACCACTATAGATCTCTTTTATCCCAAACTACCTAAAACCATCCTTAGATTGCTTTCTAGTTCCTTGCTTATATCCAACTTCCCATCACATTTAAAATTAAATTCTAATAATCTTATAAACATTCAGGTTGACTAATTAGTTATCTCTTTAATTTTCAAGTTGATTGCTTGATCTTTGCTTAATTGTATTTTGTATTACAAAAACTTACATTATCCAGTGTTGGTGCAAGGTTTTATGTTGTGTTCTTCAATTGGATTGGCCAACATTGATCCAATTGATTGTTTCCCTTTTGTTATTTTTTCTCAAATTACTTGTAAAAGTTATCTTATTTTAATTCAAAAATCTATTATAGGATTCTTAAATTTCCCTATCTACTACACTAGATTGACCTAGTCAACCCTGTACCTTTTTCTAGTATCTATTCACTGTACTAGATTAACTCAATTGAGCCTATACTATTTATAGACCTTGTTTACCCTTTTTTTAGCCTTTGTTCATTGTACTGGATCAACCTAGTTGACCTTGTACTATTTTTAGACCCTATTTTTGTGTTAGGTTAATCCAATTGACCCTGTACCATTTCTATCATTTCCTATTTCCTTGCTTTCTCATCTATCTTACTTTCCCTTCATCATGGACTTTCTACTTGATGACAATACTAAGTTATAGTGAGCAAATATGATGAATTTTACCAACCCTCATAGGGTCTCCCATAAATAGAGTAGGGATCATCTCTTGGATACTAGTAATGTTCATATTGCCAATCATATAATGAACTATGGGACCCATCGTAATGTTTTTTTACAATGTAATCCTCTCTTCTCATTAAAAGACCAACCCAAATTAGAGTATACCCTCAAAATGCTCTTTTTTATCTCTGAATATCCTCAACATCAAGCAAAAGGTATTTCTACCTTTTACAATCTTATGATTAGTGGTCAATCTGAAGAGTCTCATTCACCTACTCCTACATTCTCAATTGGAATTGGGGGTATCACTTTCTTTGATTCTCAGCCTCTTCCTTCGATTATGACCCCTTCTCATACCATGACCTCTTTTTCTCTAACTTCTTCCACCTCCATGCTTAGTATATCTACTAACATGGTAGGTTATATATCTAGTGGGCCTCTCATAAGATCCACTATCCTTAATCCTTATACTAATACATCATTTGCAACCCAAGGTAATCATTTTTATAGTGATTCTTCTTCTCAACCACTCACCAATCCATATTTTTCTACACAAGCTAAGTTTGCCACTAGTGCCTCACATTCTCATAATTCCTCTCAAGTTCCTATTAACACCAATAGTGGTGCCCAAGCCATTAATAAAAACTCTTATGCTTTTAATAATTCTATTCAAACACATCAACTATTGTTACAAACACTCAATCAAATGAATACCTTTCAAGATCATAACACAAATCAAATGATGAGAATGCAAAACCCCCTTATTCATCTTAAATATCATCTTAAACCAATGGCTTGGGAAACACATAAACAGAATGTCACCCCTCCTCCTCGAGATTCTCAAGGCAATCTCATTCTTCAACCTTCTTTGGTCAATAAAACCATTAAGCATCTAAAAAATGAACCTCTCACTACTCATATTGCTAACATTGATATAAGAAGTATCACACCTACAATTTCTTATAATGGATCAACCGATCCCACCCTTCATCTTAAAACATTTAGAAATTTTTATAAGGATTGGGTCAAATTGAACACCTTTGTTGCTACCAAACACTTAGCCAAAACTCTCACGGGTGATGCCTTGGATTGGTACAACCAATTTAAAACTCATTCCATTAATATTTTGGAGGATTTAGTGAATGCTTTAGTTCAGGAATTCTAAACTAGTGATCTTCTCAAAAATACTTTGGCCCACTTCATAAATTACAAACAACTTGAAAATGAAACTACTCAAGCCTTTGTTAAAAGATGGAAAACTTTTTCAAACAAATGTGAACATAACATGGCTGATGATAATCTTTTCCATCTCTTTACCAATACCCTTTTCCCTAAAATTCAATATTGGGTCTACACTCTCTCTCCATGTACATTGGAGGAGGCTATTGACCAAGCTAAATGATAAGATTTACTTATACATCAGTTTGAGCCACCCAAACCTTCTATGGGTCCTTGTATCTTACTTAAGAACAAAAATCACAATGTTACCAATGATGGTGTTACATATTCTTATGACACCATTCACAATGTTCAAGCTATCGTTCCTAACCAATCTTCAGAACCATCTCCCCCTTCTCAAAAATATACCAATCCTCACTTATCTTCACCAAACAACATTAATGTTCATAAAACTCTATTCTTAGCTAAATTGCTTAAGCATCTACCTAGGACTCTTCCACAAGAACTTGACCCTACCCATCCTATGATATCTTAGTATGATCCTAACAAGTTTTGTTGGTTTCATGCTAGTTGGGGTCATTCTCATGAGACCTATAGATAAATTCATAATTTAGCTATGTGCTTTCTTATTGGTCTTAATTTTGATCATGATTCTATCATTCAAAAGCATCAACAAGATTATGAAATTAACTTTAAGTATTATAAATCACATGATAAATCTCAAGCCTTGAACCAAGCCAATGCTCATTTGGCTATCTATAAAGACCCTCTTCCTAATCATCAACATATCTAAGATAATCAAGAAAAATCCACCCCTTCCACCAATAATGTAAAAATTATTTTTGAACCCATTTCTAAAGATAATGTGGTTAACATGACTAATATGCAAAGGGTGGTTACTTTTGTCAATTCCTAACCTATCTAGACTCCTCTTTCATCTATAACATATCATGTTATCTAGGATTTTTCTCCAACTCATTTAAATGAGTTGGGGAAAGATGACCTTATTACTTTTGATGATTCAATTTCTGATTTTACCTTGGATAACACTTCCTTTTCTATTCTTACCACTCTTCCATCATCTTCTAACACTAATGACAATTAAGCTTCTACTAACAGTTCTTTTACCAATTCTCAAAATCAACTTGAACTAGCTACTTCATCATCACAACATAATTTACAACCTTGTTCTAAGACTTATACTTCTTAAAATATAAATTCCAATGTACTTCAACTCTTCCTTTCAAGTACCTCCTTAATCATTATGCACCTATATCTAACAACATTTTGATGGGTTATGATGAGTGGGATCCCATCATGGAACTCACTAATCTCACATCCTAGATCTATTCCTTGAGCTTGTGAGGACTTCTCCACATTATAGAAAAAATCTTACACAACTATTATTTGAGATGAATGTCCCTCATCCTCCACTAGAATGATGGGAGGTAGCCTTATCTAGATCTAAGGATAGTATATTACAATAATGTGAAGAGATGTCTATCAACATTGATGAAACTATGGACACATCTCTTTCCTTGAAATTTCCTCTAGCCTCTATGATTATTGACGAGATTTTACTTCATGCAGATGATCCTCCCTTATTCATTAGTATTTAAATAGGTGATATCCAAGTTAAGCATGCATTGATTGATGAGGGTTTCAACACTTGCATTGCCTTTCTTAATTTCATTAAAACCTTTAGATATTCATATTGCAATCTCAAGTCTACATGCACCACCTACCAAGGATATGATAGAAGTCAAATTCCTCCTTTAGGTTATGTGTGGCTTCCCATTATTTTCCCACCTATCACTATCCATGTGAAGGTGATGATCTTTAACTTTCCCCTTTCTTATAACATCTTGCTTGGTAGGCCATAGACTCACCGTATGAGAGCTGTTACTTCTTCCACCTACCAATTCATGAAATTACCTCATAATAGATCCATTTATAATATTCAAGGTGATACTAACCCTTATAATTTTTAGTAATTCTAACATCATGGTGTCTTCAAAATTCTTACTCTTGAACCTTTGCCTAGCATTCCATTCCATGAGTCTTAGCATCTTAATTTTCTTGTTAATTCAATTTGAGGTTACAATGAGCATCTTGAAATTATTGGGAACATTCCACCTAACCTCTTAGATTATAATGATGAGACTGATGAGATTAATGTAAAGATTAAAACTTTCATTCTCTCACCTCACCTCACCTCATAGCTTCATACTTCTTTCTAGCCTTGTTCTTGTAAGCCTCCTTAAAATGATATTCTCATAGAGTTGACCAAGACTCGATATTATATTCACCACATTTCTTTAGATGAAAAGGTCATATTTAATTATGTCATTGATCTTCACACCCTAGATTATGATGATGGTTATTCCCTATATGATCCATTCTTAGGTGGTCTTGTCTAGGCCCATGATGTTGAGATTGTGTATTATCATTCTTCTTTACTTGAGTCTTTTTGTATATCTTCCCATTTTACCTCATTTATAAGTTATAATTTTAGTATTTTCCCTATTTATCATAGGGTAGATATGGTCCCAACACCTTTAATTTTTAAGAAGCCTCGTAGGAGTATGGTCATAAATCGTGCTATGACTAGGCCTTACCATTTTATTAGATACCTTGATCACCATAGTTGGTTTACTCTTCAGATTAATATGACCCTTCTTAGACCTTCTATAGATCCCAATCCTCCCTCAACAGAGCCCTTATCAGATCCCATTACTACTCTTAATATATTTGTGCTTGTTCATACTTTTGTTTTTGCTGAGCCTACCCCTACTTCTCATTCCATTATTCCTTTTGTTGAGGTTAGTTCCATTGATTCTCCACTACCACCTTCCCTTGGTGATGGTTTTCTTCCCTTACCTCAAATGGCTTTGTTTCCCACCAAATGGATTAACAAGTCTTCTCTAGCTTCTTCCACTCTTATTACACTCTTTTTATGAGTGCTTCTCCTAAAACCACTCACAAGCATATTTTTTGCTTCCATGGGATAAATAATCATTCTTCTACCCATTATCACAAGTTATGATAGTATATTGATACTTTGCATCCTTTTTATCCTTCCTAAAAAAAAACCATTCCTCCACCAAAGGTTCTAAATGAATATATACTTAAGTATGCTAATGTGTATTATCTATGGTACCAATGTGGCATCCATCACACCGATCATTACCACATACTTCAATAACACCTTAAGGATCACCTTATAGATATTCCCAAACCTTATTTTATTCCTCCTATAGGTCATCCCCATAATAAGGCTCCTCCTTCTTATCTCATGGCTCCACCTCTAGTGGTTCCATACCCTCCTATGGTCCCTTCATCACCTTCTATGCCTCCATCCATGATTCCTTCACTTGTGGACCTTCTCTCACCTATGGATCCTTCTTCACCCATGATTCCTTCACCCATGGATCCTTGTCCACTAGTGATTCTTGCATCTCCCATAGAGATTTCTACCAAGAATTATCCTAAACATCCCTTCCTTTATTTTCCTTATCATCATGATCCCTTGAGCATTCCTAATTTTTTAGATGAGGAGATTAAAAGAGAATTATTTTCCTAGTTTTCATTAAAGATTAATGGGACATTAACAATAGTTCATATCCAACTTCATAGATATTTATCTAATTTCTTGGATAACATGTGTGGGTAGATTTATTAGTACTTATGAGCACATGCATGGTGCCTTTTCATTTACATTTTTATTGGATGTGTGCTCCAATTTTATTTTTTATCTATCTATTATATTATTTGATCCTATGTCAAATTCATATTTTTCTTATATAGTGATTTTTCCTTTTGTATATATCTTACTTATGTTGTCATTTATGTTTTCATATGATTGTCTTTCTTTATCATTGTTTTTTATTTCTTTCTTGAGTTTTTGTCAAAACTCTCTTCTTGTGTCTTCATAATTGTTTTCTCTCTTATCTCTATTTTTCATAGATAATTATTGTTGTGGCTTAGTTATACAAACCCTGTTCCCTTTGGTCTTTATCTTCTATTACCATGTGATTAGTTAGAAAACTATATATCTGATTATAATTTCTTTATATTTATCCACCTTTGGATCTCCTTTTTCCCTTCTTCCTTTTTCACAAACTAGGCATATACATGGTTGAAACTTGAGATCACATGTCCATTCATTATTAAGCCTAAGTGTCCTAGTCAGTCTTTATCTTTGGTTACTTATCTTAATTTAGCCTTAGCCTAAATCACATTCTTGTGTATCACTAAATCTCTCATGATTGATCATTCCAAATCCATATGGAGGAGGACTATTAAAAATCCATACAAATTTAAATACCAAATCATTTTACAAAAGGTAATGATACAAAAGACAAAATATTATTAAAAGTCAAATCACACTAAAAGACATGATTCAAAGCACATCTCCTTATATTATTTGAAGCTCAAACTCCATAGTTGGCCTCACAATAGAGCTGAGGTCCTTTGGTGTACAGTAGGTCAGTAGATTAGAAATAGAGAATAAAAAAATATTTTAGTGCTACCTAGTTTCTCATGAAAGCACCCAATATTCATAGTAGACCGATGGCATGAGTTAATCTTACTAACATTCTTATATGCCTAAAAATATTTATGTCTATAGAAAATAGGTTTCCTTTGTACATTGATGGTCACTAGTCATTTAGTGTCTTTGCATGTCCTTAGTATGCCTCTTGTCTTTTAAGGTCTTCTCATAAGATGCCTAAGTCTTGCTTTTTTCACTCCCTTTTTCATTCCTTATATCCCTCATATTTCCTCTTGAGAAATATTGTTTTGTCTACCGATCACTCCCCTTGGGATCTCATTTGTAAGTTTCTTTGAAAGACCACAGATACGACCCAATGTTCCTCACAAATTACCACCTTTTTCCTTCCTATTACCCACATCTTTTATTACCTATTTTTTCCTATTTATTTCACCCTAGTGGTGTTCTCTTTGTGAGTTTCTTTGTAAGACCATGGATAGGACCCAAAATTCCTCACAATTTTTTTTAATATTACAAGTCACAAATAAAATTACATGTGTCAAATATGAGATAAGATGTGATTGATTATGAAGTTACATGTTATTGACATGCTTTCCAGCTTGATTTAGTGTGTTTTATGCTTATTTCATTTCTCTTTTGCTCTTATTTTCTTATTTTTTGATTTCATTTAAGAATACAACCATTTCTTGAATTTTTCATACATCCAAACTTGAATTAGTGTGATAAATTTAAGTCTAATCTTTTATCAATTTTGTTTTTATTTTATACTTCCCAAAATGATTTAGTATAAGTGATTGATTTAATTAATTAGTTTTTATACCATTTGTGCCCTTGTACATACCTTCCATTTTATTACATTGTTTTCATACTTCCGAACATGATTTAGTATGATTTTACTTGTTTTAATTTGGTGCAAAAATATTTCACTTTGGTTTAAAAACAAATTCCTTTTTACCATCTTGTTTTACCATCCTTTGGTTCTTTATACTCAGTCATTTTATTATTATTACACACTTCCCAACTTGAAATAATGGGTAGTATATTATTTTTGATTTATTATATTTTACCAAGTATTTTTTGCCTATTTGTTTTTAACCATGGATGTGTTCTACATAATGCTAGAAAAGAAACCACATCTCATATATTTTCTATAACATATACAACAACAAATAAATGCATGTGCTAGAAATAAATATATCCAAAACATCCAAAACCACAACCATAATTATGACAACATACATAATCAACATCAATATGCCAAAATGATACATCATATATAGAAATATATCATGAGTTTTTGATACAACTAGTACAACCATATACAATGCTCCAGCTTTATGACTGGAATCCATCCTATCTATCTCATGGCCTAGCCATGCTACCTACTGAGGCTTCATTCTAAATCCTATGAATATTACACTATAAAAAGGCCATCTAATATCTCATTCCTTCTACCTATCCTTATAGGTGCTCTATCTACACCTATGCTTGTGCTAACTAGGTCAGGGTTGTTATAAGTGCCTATGTCATATACATCACTATAACCAAATGCATAGCTATTTCCTCTACCAAGGAATACCATGCACATATCTCACCTATACCCATCTTTTTTGGTGGATGCATCTTCTCTCTCTGTGCTCATATCTACCTCATTGCCTCTCTAACCAATCTGAACCAACTCACTTGAGCTAGGGTAGATGGTACACTAGGTTCCTCTAATGTAATAGGGTCATACGGCTATAGAGTCTCATCCAAGACATCATGGAGTGATCCCCTCATAAGGGACCCCCATCTCTCCTCCTCATCCTTAGTTACACTTGCAAAATCACACCTAGATAGATATTAAATCACTATTGTATCTCACAATATCTATCTATCTCTAGTCTCTTTTTCAAAATAAAAACTTAAGCAATAATTTAATCATCTTATTACTCATATATATCTTAGCCACTATGGTATTGCTATTCACATGACCAACTAGCATAGTCTCTCCATATATATGGCCTCCTAACACCTCCTCTATAAGTCACTTCCTCAACTCAAATCTAGTTATCATGGCTCATGTCTACCTTAGCCTCCATATAAGTGGCCTCTCTATCATCTACCTCTCCTTTGGCTCACCCACTGGGTCATTAGGGATGGTGATAGTATCCGTTATTTCTTACTCCTCCTACCTTTATTTATATCATGTCCTTAGTGGTCATATCTCATCTCACTATGGAGCTAGTGGTGGTATCTCTAGTACCACTAATTCTACATCCATATCCTCCTATTATACTCCTTATCATGCTCACCTAGTACATGATCACCCACAACATGGTTTGAGAGTTAGCCTCATCATTGGTGGCCCTAGTCTCCTCCTCTGCCATGGCTCTCTCACCTGTGAGCCCACTACTTGAGCATTAATATTAGTGTTGCTAGATGAGGTAAACCCATTTGTCTTAGTACCCATACTACCAGATGTGGCTCTCTCCACCAGGTGTAATATCTGACCACCTCTATCCTTATTATAGCTAGTGTAACTATGTCCTAGCTTAGCCATGTAGTCACTATATGCCCATGTAGCTACCATACTATGTCTATGCATCTCACTAACTGTAGTACTAGTATATGGGGCATGTTCCATGCTATTTTTTCCTCTCTCCATCTTCACACTTGAGGTGACCAATCATTGACTACATGGGGAGATCCAATTGACCAATACATGGGAAACCTCTCATATATCTAAGCCATTAGTAATATGATCAATCCTATCAACTTCTACGCTTTGATCAACACCTCATATATATCATGTATGAGCTAAACCTAGATGATAGAGATAAGATCATATATTAATCCCTCCTCTAGGATCATCCTACTCAAGGTTACCATGAATAATGATACCTTGCCATCTAACTTGTGACATAACACTCATTGTGGCACAAACCCTACCATAGCTTTTTAGATATCTAGAATTTGTGATGTATATATGTTGAACATGCTAACTCTCCTACCCACCAATATCTTATTTGAGCCTTTAGGCCACATGCTTAAGGTTATCTTCTCATCCATGCTATTTGGTATACCTATAGTCATCGGTACTCTTGCTAGCGATAACCATAGAATGGCATGTACATCCTCTAGAGTGATATCTACCTATACCACATCATGATTTACCTCCCATCTAAATGTGTTAGTTAGTCATTCCTAACATCTCAAGAATATGAATAATAGATCAACACTCAAGGGAATCCTACACATATCAACTATCCCTCTTAGGCCTATAAATACTAGTCTAGCTCTATCTCCTATCGTTAGATACTCCATTAGATCCGGTAGCCATGATGCATCTACCAATCAATAGAACCTAGGTCATCCTTTTGATCAAGAAATAACAAAAGATGGATTAAATCCTCCATGTCATGTATAATCACAATACATTCTTTTTACAATTTCAATAAAAAACAAGCCTAAATTGCTTTAATTTATTCATTTTTACCTATTTTTAGCCTACTCGATCCTTTTTGCCATTACTTGGTCATTTTGGGCCATTCTAGCCTTCTTTCAGCCTTTTACATACATTTTTGTACCATTCTAGTTCTTTAGTCAACCTAGTTTGACCAAATTTTCACTATTTTTGACCTAGTTGACGTAAAAATCTAAGTCAACCCTCTTCTTTTCCCCTCTCTAATACTGTGTTGTCATTCTAGACTTTTTGGATCAGTTGGCAAAATTGTATTAGGTCAGTAGTCTGTAAAACATGTAGGGTCAACACATACTTACTGGGTCAGTAGTGTGGATTTTACATATTTTCAACTTACTTGGTTGATTGGATTGACCCAATTATTTTTCACTACTGACCCCTTGTATTTTCTTCAAAAAGTGCCTTTTTGTAGTTTCTCCTCAATTCCTTCAAACCCATTTCCCATCTTGGTTTTTTCTACCTATAAAATATAATTTTGCTTTATTCTATCATCTAGAAATGCTTAAAATTATTTTTTTCTAAAAATACACTAATTCATTAAATTACTCCAAAACTGGATTAAGATTTAGAGTTGCATACTTGTAGTGCATCTGTTACCACTCTTGGAACTCCTCCTCATCTAGCCTGTCATCTATTTGCCATCCTAGCTTATTTGGTCTTCAGAGCTCTTTTTCTCTCCTTCACAAGTCAAAATAACCAAATGACTTCTCTTTCCCCCTATTTAAAAACACTTTTTAGCAATTCAAAATTTTCAATTATTTTTAGGCAGATTCTTTATTTTATCTATATATTTATTTCTACTCACCCATTTTTAAAACCATAAAATGCATTAGATTCATGATGATGTAGAAAATCCTTTCCACCATCATATGCCTTTTTTCCAAAAATTTCAAATTTTGGCTATTTTTGGCAACAACTTCTATGGGTTCACTTAGTGTTCTTCACATTGGATGCCTTCACTTTCTCTTGTAGTCTACTTCTTTATCTACAACACTAAGGTAAGTAAAGGTATGTGTTTTTTGATTCTATCCTTTCATTTATATTATTTTCTACTTACTGCACTTTACTTAGCATAAAGATTGTGTATTATCATGTTCTATTCCCAAAGCACCATCGCATGTTGTACTTATGTGACACATGATGATCTTCAAGTGGGGCATATATATACACATAATATTTTCAAAATTTTATCAATTACCAACACTTTGTATCTTGTAGTAACCCATTGAGTCTCAATCTCTCTAAGTGCATGCCTTAAAAGGTATACCAGGAAAGGGGTAGGCAGACCATTAGTGCTTTGTAAGATTGTTGTCCCTTTTACCACTTTCCATATACACACTTGTATCCTAAAACAATTTAACCTAAGATTATTCTTCTCAATCTTTCCTATTTCAAATATTTGTCATATCATTATCCTTATTTTTCTTGCCTTGACCCCCTTTAGCTAGTTGATTGTACTAGGTTGACTGGGTCAACCTTGTATAGGTGACAAAATCAAAAGGATTTAGGGCAAGATCTGCCTATATATACAAGTTCATTTACAAAAATTTGATAAGAGATAAGTAATGAATAATAATTTCAAATGAACATCTACTTATTGACCATTCTACATGAGGAATAAAGCTTAGGGTTCCATATTTTCTTTAGAGATACGAATCTTATCTTGTGGAGAAGTCTTTTAGATGCATAGATAGGTTGTGTAGCCTAGAGCTGATTTATCTTTATTATCCTTGCATACCACAACAATATCTTGAAAATCACCTTGGCCAAGGGAGAGATTGAGGCTTGGTGGGTTCATCTTCAAGGTAAGTATTCCCAACTTTATTTCTCCTTTGTAAGAGTAGATAGATAATGCAGTTGTGCTTCTCTCCTATGCATTAGGATTTCATATACATTAATGTGAGTATATGTCTTATATACATGTTTAGTTTAGTTTTTTTTCTAACCCCCACTTTGTGCCACAAGCTTTGGTGTGCAATAGATTTAATTTAATTTCTTCTTTATCAAAATAGAGTGAATATCAAACCTAGGACTATTTTAGGGTTGTTGCATGATTGTGTTAGACTGTAGGATTTGGAACCCTTCTAGCATTATGTATTGTGATAAATGATCTCGTAATCAGGTCTAGCATATCCTCATATTGGTCATGCTCCCTCTTAACAAATGTGTTCCCAATCAAAAGTGTAGGTATGCTCTATCTTTTTTGAGCTAGGATTGATTTATATACATGATGCATTTTTGATTGTATACAAGGATCACATTACCATACATATCTTTCCACATTTATATGAAGTGAAGGCTAGTAGTACCATCCTTAAGGATATTATGAATAATAATTTTAGATGAATAATGGCCTCCTCCTAGTTCATCATGGCAAGCTCTTCCAATTTCATAGGTCTCATCTTCTATTACACAATTGTGAAGCACTAAGTCAGGTCCACATTTAAACAAAACACCATTAAGACATTTAAAGTGAGCACTATTTATAACCAAATGTTTTATTTATTTATTAATAAAATCACAATAAAAATTCCTTATGAATAGGTAGTTTTCCATATTAGTAAACCATGGTGAGTGTGATGAAATTGTGAATACTGCTCATATTGAAAGTTGTCTTCAACTATTTCATATTCACCTAGAACATTTAACCTTGACAAAAAATCAGAAACCATATTAGATTTTCCTAGATTATCAATAATTGTAATGTAAAATTCATGTAAGAGGAGTATCCATATGATGATTCTAATTCCTATCACTAGTTTCTTCATTAAATATATTATGGCTAAATGGTCTATGTAGACAAAGGTTTTATATCTAGTGATGTAGTTATGGAACTTGTTCTTGGCATATATGACAACTAAGAATTCCTTCTCAATAGTGGTATTTTTTTTTAGTGGGATTTATATTTTTTCTAATGTACTAAATAACATACGTCTTCCCTTCCTCATCTTTTTATCCAAGTATTTCCTCTATAGCATTGTTAGAGGAATTTATATGTATGTGAAAGGGTTGTTTCCAATTAGTACCTCTCATAATTAGAGCAGAGATCAATTTTTATTTTATTGAATCAAACCCTTGTTAACACTAGTCAGTCCATAAAATTTTAGTCCTTAGTAAGCAAAGAAAACATTGGTACAATTTTTTTATTAAATTCCTCTATAAAACATCTATAATATCTTGCATGTCCTAGATTTTTTTTGATATCAATTTGTTTTTTAGGTGCAAATAGGTTAGAGATGACTTCAATATTTTTGAGATCAACTTATATCCCTTGGGTTGAGATGTGATGTCCTAGGACAATTCTTTGATCAAACATCATCAAGAATTTATCATGGCTTAAGGATAATTGATGTTGTTCACACCTAGTTAGTACTTTGTCTAAATTATATAAGACTTCATCAAAGGAGTTACTATATACCATAAAATCATCCATATATATTTCTACATAGTCATTGGTTAAATCAATAAAAATAGCTAAAACTTCCCTTTGAAAGGTAGTTGGTACATTACATAGGCCAAAGGCAAACACTCTATATGCAAATGTTTCCCAAGGACATGTAAAATTTATTTTATCTTGATCTTCTAGAGCTACTATTATCTGATTATAACCACTGAACCCATTTAAGAAGAATAAATAATTATTTTCAGCTAAGTTATCTAAAACTTGGTCTATGAAAGGCAAAGGAAAATAGTCTTTCATGGTGGCCTTATTAAGCTCTCTATAGTCTATGTTCTCCATTTTATATTTTTATTTGGTACTATCACTAGTGGTGAGACCCAATGACTATTTGATATTAGATAAATGAATCCCACCTATAATAGCTTTTATATCTCTATTTTAACCATGTCTCTTAATGTTGGGTTGATTCTCCTTTATAGTTGTTTGACTAGTTTGGTGTTTTCTATGTAGATATGATGAGTGCATATACTTAAGTGAATTCCATTTATGTCATCATACTCCCATGCAAAGTATTTTGTATGGTTCTTTAAGATATCAAAGATTTTAGTTTCTTGCTCATTGCCTAACCAACTATTTATATTTAACATTTTTCCTATTTAGATAACTATTTACTTAGTTTTGAGATAAATAGAACTAACCTACCTATATTTTCTCATCAAAGAGTTTAAAGGGAATGGATGTGGTAAGATTATATGAAATGTGGTTATATTTTTTCAAAATAATAACATTTTAAAATTACACCTACTAATGGGCATTGGAAGGCTATTAGAAATGTGTCTTGAATATTTTGTGCCCACTTAACAATGCTTTTTTGGATGGGTGTGTGATCATACCTTTCATTAGGGGTGGATTCTAAAGTGACTGGGTGACCTTAAAAAGATGGTATGATATACTCTGAAGCTAGAATGGTAGATTTTAGAGCAAAACTGGTGGACTCCAGATCCAGGCTAGTAGATTCCAAATCTAGACTAGTGGACTCCAGAGCTAAACAAATATCTTTAATACCTCTTATTTTCCCTCTTTTATCTCATTTACATGATTTCTAACCACTAACATGGCTAATGAGGAGAATATATTACTATTTTTTCTATTTCATCCACCCATATGTTATATGAAGAGTCTAGAGAAGGATTTGAAGTTGGATACAAGGAAATTCATTTTAATTTTATCCCATTTGAAATGGTCATGTATTCCAACCTATAGTTTATAAGGGTTGCTATAGTGGCTAGCCATGGTCTCCCTAAGATCAATGGATATCCTAATTTTTTATTTATGTTGGAGTATCATGAAATATACATGATATTCCCAAGATTCCACTATTAAATATATGTCTTCTATGGTTCCTTCTAGTTTGGAAATGGACTGGTATGCCATCTACAAGATTGTATAAATATGTTAAACCCATGTAAGGGACAATGCATTTAAAGTGTCTATTGTCCTTACATTGATAAAAACTCCAAGGTATATTAATATATTGGGTATTTATTTCCTTCATAGCCACAGTGATGACTGGGCTTCCAAGGTCTCCATACTTGGGTAGAAGTAATTTCCATGCTAATAAATTAATAATTTTACCATATACTTGTATAGTTTTAGGGTATTGCCTTCTTCTCCATGGAGTTTTTATACACAATCATTTAATCACTTTGTTTAGTTTTGGAATGTCTCTTATGGCTTGTATTAATGGTATTTCAATATTCATTTTTATCAATTCTTGGACTAAATAAGATTTGATTTTGTTTTTAGCTTTGTGAAGTTGTCCTAGAAAAGGAATGGTTGAAGGAACTGTAATGGTTTCTCAAGCCCTTTCTTTTTCCTCATTAAGTTTTTATTTGATTATCTCAATAGGAAGGTCTCATTTTTAATTTGAGACTCCAATTATGGTGATTGGGGGGTTATTTCATGTCTTACCTGCTCTCATCTAGATATTATTATAGTCAATAACATCAACCCCTAAAGTTTCTTCTTGTTCAGTCTCATAGACAATAACTACCTATCTATTCTTTGGGTTTACTACTGGTTGTGTAGCTAGTAGGGGTTGAGTTACTTTTTTGGTTTTTGGAAGATGTGTTTTTGGGGGAGACATCAACACTTATTTTTGTGGAAATATCCTTTTCTAATTAAAGGATTGTTTGGGCACTCAGTGTTGGTTTGCCTAGGGTTACTAATTAGATTGGGGCATCCACAATTGTTGATGAGGTTGGGACATCCATGGTTGTGGCATACATTCTTATGGACCCCATGTTGGCAACCCACATACTTATGGAGGTCCTTGTCCAATCCACAACATCATCCATGGGTTATAAGGAGATCTTAAAACAAAAATGATTCTAGTTTTGATTATGGGAGTCTCTATATATAGTTGAGCTCTTCTATTTTTTGGGTAACCTATTTTAGTTAGTTTTTTAGGATAGCTAGGAGGGCATAATTTTTAGTATAATTGTTAACTATAGTTTAGTAGAAATAATATAATAGAAAAAAAATACTAAACTATAAATTATGAGGAAACCAAGATGGAGGATAACAAGCTAAAACCAAATGAGACTAGGAAAGATTCATTTGATTGAATAATGGCCTAGTTTTCCTTCTTCGTATAATTACCTATAAAGGATTTTACTCTTATTGAATCAATATTATTATCCTTGTGAATAGTTGACTTCCTTTTGATACCTATATTTACCTTTTATTATAATTATGATAAATCGTATTAAATCTTATTTCCCTTTACCCATACTAACACTCACCTAGACTTAAATAGGTTTCTTGTCCTAAGACACATAAAGGACCTACATATTAAAGATTTTAGAAATTTGTGCTATTAAAATGCATTTGATATTAATACCTAACTATTATAATCTTCACATCTTCTTTCTAGAGCTCCATTGCCTTTTACACCTAACTAATCTAAAAACCCCAGGTACATTTATAATTTTACAAAATCATAAACCTATTTCACTTTGTTCAAACTCTTGAAATTTGTATCAAATATAACCAAATTTATAAAATAATAAAAAACCTAAGTGTCAACAACTATCAATGAATATGATAGCTATAATTTGTTAAATAAGGGCTTGAGACGTTGTACTTGTAATACTTCAAAAGGGATTATGATCTACCTAGCAGGTATTCTATTAGAATATCTGTACCTAAAATAAACTAATTAATGTATATGCCAAAAACCATACTTCTAGTATAAATTATTCATAGAAAAAACCTTATATAAAGTTGTGCCATGATAGATCTACTAATAATCAATGCTCTCTCAAAAATCACTATAATTGCATCATACTGAATGAATTTCTTCACAATAGGTATTCAAATTACATGCATAACTAATGGTCACATATTTACTATTGGATGTGGGAAAAAATATTGCATAGTTCTTATTAGAGATATTACACACGTGTATTATTAACCAAGATAGGAATATCCTATCTCTTTTTTGCATGCAAATCTCTGCCTCACTATATGGTCAAGACTAGGTCCACATCTTCTTCTAATGAAATTAGACTTGCATTCTTATTCACCTAAATTTATTGGGAATAATTGAAAAATGACCTCTAATGTAAGCCAATCTAATTATTAATGGGATGAATTAATCTACAAAATATCTCTTCAATAACACTATCTTTGGAAGGTAGATCATATTGTTAGACTCCCTAACCTGCTAGGAGAATTAGTATCCAAAGGGAAATTGATGCAGGAGCATCAAGCTAGGAAACAACAATTTTGTGTTTTTGGTCAATAAAGAGTCAAAATTGGTCAATTTGGATAAAATATGTGTCTAGATACCTTTCAATGTATATTACATGTATTTGAGTCCATTTGGTTTCCTCAATATGAACTATCTAGTTCCTAGATGTTTTCCCTCCAAAACAAGGAATTTAAAAATTCAAATGTGAGAATTGAGTTTAGGAAGATCATGTGCATGTTTGAAGTGTTTATATGAGTCCATTAGGGTCAAAGATTATAATAAAGTTATGTAAGTGGTGATAATGAGTCATATTTGTAAAACTCATAAGTGGTAGTCATCTTTTGAAAGGTAACCATGCACCCATACGTTGGATTCAAGAAAAATAAGTTTTTTGGTAACTAAATGTGGTAACCATCTCCAATCCTATGTTGAAAATGAAAAAAACAAATAGTAATTTTGGAGAGATAGATGGCATATAGGAGAGGTAGGTGGTCTATAAGGAGAGAGGAGAGTCTGACAAAGAATAATTTGTAAACAAAGCTCCTCAAGAAGGAATTCTAGTCCTTGGCAGGATTATTTTGTAATGAAGAACACATTTCCATAAATAAAAGAGAAAAAAAATCTTAGATATTGTGTTTTTTGTTTTATATTGTGACTCATGTTAGATTTATGTTATCTTAAGGACCTTGGAGGCCATGAATTTCTTGTTTAGTGTAATGGTTGCAGATTTGGAGTAAGGAATATATGTTATAGTCCAGTAGTGAAAGAATCTAGATGTTCCTCATGAGTAAAGAGTTGAAATCAATCATGATTTGTATCTTTATATGTATTTTGGTTATATATACCTTCATGAAGGTGAAATAATCTTATAATTTAAGTAAATATAACAAAGGCTTTAGAGTATTCAAGATCTTGTAGACTATATGTAGACAAGAGACAAGAGACAAGAGAATGAAGTTTTGGGTCTAAAGACATAGACCATAAGCATGTTGAAATGGTGATTTAAAAGAGGTAAAAATGGTGGTTACATTAGTTTTTTTGATTTAAAGATTAATATTAAACTAGATACATAGTCTTAAAGGTTCTTTATGCAAACAATTAAGAATCATGCATATACCCTATTTTGGTCTAATACAATCAAGGGTCTAGTTTGAGAATGGAGTAATGAATGTCTTTGTGTTGAAAATGAGAGTATATGGTTTGAGAATAGGTAAATATGAAAAATTATAAGTCTAGATAATGGTGAACATAAGGTTGAGACCTTATTAGTTTACACTCTCACAAACCCTGATCTCATAGTCACATACATGCAAGAACTTTGCCTTCATAGTTATGCATTTTAGAACCAGTTTGGATGTTGAAGGAATGCCAAGTAGACATGGAAGTTGACATTAGTTTAAATGAGACTGGTCATTAATCCCACAAATAACTTATGGAGGAATGCTAATCCTTAATTACATATAGGTATAAAAACTTCATACCCTATTCGCATATGTGGAAACCCCTGTTTAGACAATCATCTGGTAAAGGAATGTAAAAGATCTTTGGGAAATGGATCAATATGGTTTAAAGAGATTTATATAATATACAAAGTGTATGAACTCTGTGTAAGGACCCAGGTGTTGCTTAGAAATGTACAAAGGGAGAACATACTTAATAAACCCTATCAAAAAATAGAAAAATCTACTTGCATTTGACTAATGGAGTCTTTTGGGTAGTTTGGAAAGTCTTGGAAATAATACAGTTTAAGTAAAACTTGCATAGACCATCCACACAGTCAACTAAGATTTCATTCTTTTAGCATTGAAAGGTATAAATAAGGGTTATATATGATTTTATAAGTTGAAGGAGGCACATAAAGTCCTAATGCAAGTTGTTTGGGATCTTGAAACAAAGTGTAACTCAAGTTATTAATTTTTATAGGCTCTCAGGCCTGTTTAAGAGCTAGTAAACCCTAAACTAGGGTTTGTGCCATATCCATATATTCCACCAATAGAATAAACCAAAAATTTGTAATATTTATTATTTTTGAATGAAAAAAAATATGAAAGAGGTTTGGGGTTGATAGAGTATGAACTAGTACGTATTTGGGCACAAAGGTATTGACCTAGACCTAATTAGGCCTAGAAAGAGTGTGTTTTCTTGAAGGAAGTGGTAGTTAAGGGAAGAATAAAGGCAAGATATATGACATATATCTCAAAGGGAATATTTATAGTATATAAATGTGAGTTTACCTTGGGATTAGATCCTATACTTATGTAACCAAGTGAAAAATATTAGAAAAAGGGCTACAAGCCTATTAAGACCACAAAAAGATTGGATAGTGGTAAGAGGTACAAAAATGTATTGGAAATATTCCAAGAGGCATATACAGGTATTATGTGATCTATTGAGACCATATAATAAATAGGTATGGTTCTTTGAAACTTAGTTCTAAGATTGGTTATAGAGACTTATGGATGGAGTCCTAGTGCAAGCACAAAAGTAAGAATTTAAGATGAATGAATAGTATAAGATGGATAATGAATATGAATGTCATCTATGGGGAGTTAGAATATGAATAAATGAGATTAATATTACCATAAATAGAGAAAAGATTCAAGGAGAAGGAGAAAAGATTCAACTAGACATGGAGTTTTGAATGACAACTCATTAAGAGTATGAGACCAGGTTGGATAGAGAATTAGATATGATGATATTAGAGAGGAATTATCCCTAATTCCTCTACATCATTTGGTATAAAAGTGAGGCAAGGTATTCTTGGG
Organism: Torreya grandis; assembly: GCA_037957365.1. Lineage (NCBI taxonomy): Eukaryota > Viridiplantae > Streptophyta > Pinopsida > Cupressales > Taxaceae > Torreya > Torreya grandis. Next base: position 5,320,818 of record JARHVA010000109.1, read on the forward strand.
TTAAATTATGTTTTGAATTATTTACATTTTTATTGATTTGAGAAGTATGCATAATGCCATGAGATAGGCATGAGAGATAACCTTGTAGGGTATTGAGAGAAGAGGATGTTGCAGGTATGATCTGATAAGGTCGATATAGAGGAAAATAATATTGATAGAGTGAAGATAGATATCCCCAAATTCCTTTGAGAAGGACAAGGGCTAGTCATGAAAGGCTAAAAGAGATAGAGAAAAAAGAGGGCATTGAAGCTCCAAGAGAGAAGAGAGAAAGAAGACTCCAAAAGAGAGTTAAGAGAGTTAAAAAGAGATCCTAGATAAAGGACTCAAATAAGACAAGAAAATAAAGGTCTAAATAAGACAAGAAAATAAGAAAAGAGAAATGGATGAGATGGATATAGAAAGGGAAATAAAGGACATAAGAAGAGAGTTGGGGAAAATATTTGAGAGGATAGAGTACATGGTTAAGCTCATGAGAGAACAAGAAAGCCAATAGAGTGGCTAGAGTATGAAGAAGAGAGTAAAGTGGCCACTAGAGTCAAGAAAGGTGTCTTGAAGAAAGAGAAGAAGATAGATAAGGCAACCCAAAGAGGCAAGAGAAGATGAATGTTTCCAAGTGAGAAACAAGAAAGAAATGTAGTGAAGAGAGTTATCATTAAAGAGAAAAAAAAGGTGAAAGAAGTGCTAAGGAGATCTCAAAATAATGAAGATAATAAGAGAAGGTGGATAATGCCTATGCCAAAGGAATTCAAATAGACTATATGGTCTCTAGTTTTGTATGCTAACATTGCTTTTAAGTTTATGTTTGCAGGTATGAAGACAAGGTGGATGAAGGCCAAGCATGAGGCCTTAAAGTTTATAAAAGGTGGGAAAAAATAGTACCCATCAAGTGGAAATAGAATGATAAATAAAAATAACTTCATGAAGAAGACAAAGAGTTGAATATTGAAGACATTTCACATGTAGAAAATGAAGAGAAAGAGGAGTTCTATGATGCATTTCCATGCATAGAAGCTGAAACCAAGGAGATGGTGCACCAAAAAGACAAGAAGGTCACCCAAGAATACTTGAAATTATATCATGAAGACATGGAAGAAGATATAATCTTGTAGCAGTTACCTATGGAGGCAAATGAGTGTTTAAGCATAGATTTTAATTGCATAAATGAAGAAAAAAAGGATGATATGTAGGTTAAGGAAAATAAAGATAGATTACATCCCTCAAGGAGAGCACAAGGGCATGAGTATGTGTGGTCTAAGTGGATTAAATAATAAGGTATGGAGAATATAGAGGATAACCTCAAGAAAGAGGTCAAACAAAGCAAAAACATGAGTGGAAAGCAAGCACAAATGTAGAAACAAAAGGCAAATGGCAAAGTACATCAAGTTAGAAAGATAGATGACTAAGGCATGAGGCATGAAAGAGGTGAAATGAAAACAAAGTGGAAGCCCAAGAAGGTATAGGGAAGTAAATGGGTATTAAAAAGTAAGGTAAGAGCATAATAAGATCATATTGTAAGTGTGCTCTAAGAAAGCATGAATATTGAACAAGTTGCCAAGCCTATAAAGCAATAAAAAGAGGTAGAGCAAGCAAACCAAGCAAAAGAGTTAAAGGTAAATCCATGTATGAAAAAATATGAATGTATAATAGAAGATAAGTGTTTTAAAAATGTGTTTTCTAATGTTGTTTATGATGGTATGCTTGAATTTGAATGCAAAAAAGATCTTTTGTATGTGGAAACAATGGTATTGATGAATGGATGTGTAGTAAAGAAAGATGAAAAAGAAACACATAAAATATTACTTGGAAATAATGATATACAACATGAATAGGTTGATAATAATGTTAAAAATGAATGAATCTAAGGAAAAGGCAAACAAAAAGCTGCCTAAGATAATGATGAACAAAGAGAATCAAAGTTTGATGAGGATTTGGAAGAGTTAGATGCATTCAAGTTGTAAGAGGAGATGAGGATGATATAGGACATGTTCAATAAATTAAAGAGTATAAAAATATATGAAGAACAATAGTTAAAATTCAAGAAAGAAATCCAAGAACACTAAAAAAGGGAGCAAAAAAGAGGTGAACAAGAAATTGTACAAATAGGCAAGCAAACAAGCAAGGAAATGGCATGTGAAGAAACAAACAAGGTAAGATATTCATTTTCTCAAGTTAATTATGAGTTTAAATTTGGTAAACATGGATATGGGAGGCTAAATAATGGTTAAATAATAATGTATTATGGTGAGGATGAAAGGGATAAGAAGTTACTCTTACATAGTGAGCAAAAGGAGAGGCAAAGGCATAAAAAAGAGAAGGAAAGTGAAGAAGAGGAATAAAAGGAAAGTATAAACATGGAAAGGATGGAGGATGAAAATCATGAGAGGCCAATATATCATCATTACAAATATGATAGCATGAACAAGAAGCAAGAACTCTTAGAATTAGAAAAGCAAAGATCAAGTGAGATTGATGAGAAAACAAGCTATCAAAGAAGCATAAACAAGAGGAATAGGCATTTTTTTTGTACAAATAAGTATTATGGAGAGAAAAATTACTTGAAATAGGTGGAATATACAAAAAATAAGAAAGCATAGTAGTGGGAACACTTCATTGAGTTGGAGGATGCATAGATACAAAGATTGGACAAAGCTATAAAGAAGAAATATAGGCATTTGGAAAAGATAAGGGAACAAGAAAGGACAACCAAAAATCAAAAAAATATTAAGGACCATAAAAATATAAATTGTAAATCAAGGAATAAGGATGTAGGCTCAAGTTTTTTCTCCCTCCTAGGGAGTATGATGTAGGAACATCAAGCTAGAAAACAACAATTTTGTGTTTTTGGTCAATAAGGAGTTGAAATTGGTCAAGTTGGATAAAATGTGTGTCTAGAGACCTTTCAAGGTCCATTCCATGTATTTGAGTCCATTTTGGGTCCTCAAGATGAACTATCTAGTTCATAGATGTTTTCCCTCCAAAATAGGGAATTTGAAAATTCAAATGTGAGAATTGAATTCAAGAAGATCATGTACATGTTTGAAGTGTTTAGATGAGTCTAGTAGGGTCAAGGAGTATAATAAATATATGTAAGGGGTGATAATGAGTCATATTTATAAAACTCATAAGTGTTAGTCATATTTTGAAAGGTAACCATCCACCCATATGTTGGTTCTAAGAGAAGGAAGTTGTTTGGTAACTAAATGTGGTAACCAACTCCAAGCCTATGTTGAAAATGAAAAAAACAAGTCATTTTGGAGAGATATATGGCATATAGGAGAGGTAGGTGGTCTCTAAGGAGAGAGGAGAGTCTGAGAAAGAAGAATTTGTAAACAAAGCTCCTCAAGAAGGAATTCCATTCCTTGAAAGGACTGTTTTGTAATGAAAAACAAATTTCCATAAATAAAAGAGAAAAAAACTCATATATATTGTGTTGTTTGTTTTGTATTGGTACTCATGTTATCTTTAAATTATCTTAAGGACCTTAGAGGTCATGAAGTTCTTGTTTAGTGTAATGGTTGCAAGTTTGGAGCGAGGAATATATGTTACAGTCCAACAGTGAGAGAACCTAGATGTTTTTCTTGAGTGAAGAGTTTAAATCAATCATGATTTGTATATTTGTATGTATTATGGTGATATATACCTTTAGGAAGGTGAAATAATGTTTTAATTGGAGTAACTCTAACAAAGGCTTTAGAGTATTTAAGATCCTGTAGACTGTGTATAGACAAGAGATAAGAGAATGAAGTTTTGCGTCTAAAGACATAAACCATTAACATGTTGAAATGGTGATTGAAAAGAGTTAAAAATGGTGGTTACATTAATTATTTTGCTTTAAATATTCATATTAAACTAGATACATAGTCTTGAAGGCTCTTTATGCAAAAAGTTAAGAATCATGCATATACCCTATTTTGGTCTAATGCAATCAAGGGTCAGTTTGAGAATGGAGTAATGTATGTATTTGTGTTGACAAGGAGAGTATATGGTTTGAGAATAGGTAAAGATGAAAAATTATAATTTCAGAGAATGGTGAACATAAGGTTAAGACCCTATTAGTTTACACTCTCATAAACCTTGATCTCATAGTTGCATACATGCAAGAACTCTACCTTCACAATTAAGCATTTGAGAACCAATTTGGATGTTGAAGGAATGAAAAGTAGACATGGAATTTTATATTAGTTTTAAAAATATTGAGCATTAATCCCACAAAGAACTTATAGATGAATGCTAATCCTTAATTACCTACAAGTATAAACACTTCAAACCCTATTTGCTTATATGGAAGCCCCTATTTAGATAGTCATCTAGTAAAGGAATGTAAAATATATTTGGGAAATGGATCAATATGGTTTCACAAGATTTATATAATATAAAAAGTGTATGAACTCCATGGAAGGACCAGGTATTGTGTATAAAAGTAAAAATGGAGAACAAATTTAATAAACCCTATCAACAAATAGAAAACCCTGCTTACAGTTGATTGATGAGTTGGAAACACTATGAAGAGTTAAATGAGTGAGATAATGTGATGATACATGATTGTGAGGATGATTATGAGATGTATTTTTGATTTATGGAGTCTTTTGGGCAGTTTAGAAAGTCTTAGAAATAATACAGTCTGAGTAAACCCTACATAGACCATGAAAATCCACATAGTCAATTGAGATTTCATTCTTTTAGAATTCAAAGGTATAAATAAGGTTTAAATATGATTCGATAAGTTTTAGGAGGCCCACATAGTCTAATGTAATTGTTTTAGCATCTTGAAATGAAGTTTAACTCAAGATATTAATTTTTATAGGCTCTCAGGCTTGTTCAAGAGCTAGTAAACCCTAAAGTAGGGTTTGTGCCATATCCAAAGATACCACTGATAGAATAAACCAAAAAATTGTAGTATTTATTAGTTTTGAATGAAAAAAAATATGGAATAGGTTTGGGTTTGATAGATTATGAACTAATATGGATTTGGGCACAGAGGTATTACCCTAAACCTAATTAGGCCTAAAAAGAGTGTGTTTTTCTTGAAGGAAGTGGTAGTTAAGGGAAGAATAAAGGAAAGATATTTCACATATAACTCAAAGGGAATATTTAGAGTCTATAAATGTGAGTTTACCTCAGGATTAGATCTTGGACTTGTATAACCAAGTGAAAAATCTTAGAAAAAGGGCTACAAGCCTATTAAGACCACATGAAGCTTGAATAGTGGAAAGATGTGCAACAGTGTATTGGAAATATTCCAAGAGGAATATAAAGGTATGATGTGATATATTGAAACCATATAAGAAATATATATATATATATATATTAAACTTATTTCTATGATTGGTTATAGAGACTTATGGATGGAGTCCTAGTGTAAGCACAAAAGCAATAATTACAGAGGAATGAATAATATAAGATAGATAATGAACATGAATGTCATCTAGGGGGAGTTAGACCATGAATAAATGATGTGAATATTAAAATAAATATATACTTATAACATAAATGTTATGAATCCCAAGGACAAGGAGAAAATATTGAGTTAGACATGGAGTTTTGACTGACAACTCATTAAGAGTATGAGACCAAGTTGGATAGAGAATCCGATATGATGATGCTAGAGAGGAATTCTCCCTAATGGCTCTACATTAAAAATTATTTTGAATAATGTGAAACACCTCTACTACCACTTAAAAATAGTAATAACTTGTCATGGAACAACTATCTGGCATATATTTGTGAATGGAATGAGAAGGTTCAACTTGAATTTCTAGAATAACCGGTAGGAATTAGGTGAGTGGCGATGTCATGAATTATCAAGTGGAATTTATTTATTGTGTTTTACCTCAGATTACTCATAATATTTACACCTTAGATATTTCTAACTTACAAACAATACATAATTCTTCTAAATCAAATTGCTCAGCTATAATAGTAGGCTCATAAACTAACCCTCAAACAAACAACTTACCAAAATGAAGAAAGAAGACATCAAACCACTAATACAAAGAAAGGGTGATGATTTAAATGAAACTAAGCCATGAATAAAAATATTACATGTCATACTTAAACTCACCACATATATATTACTAACCTTGAACCTCATAATAATCTTGATATTCTCTATTGGTTTATTCTTCCTGATGAAAAACCCTATGAAAACTAACTATATTTTGACAACTGTAACAGTTGTATACAAGCTTTATTTTGTGTGCTTATAACATTTTACACATTTTTAATCTTAATTAATATGAAACACCTTCCAAATACTACTATGTAACCCAAAATGTCTTTGGTACTACCTTATTCAAGTTGTTTAAGTCCCCAATCGATATGATCATAAAAAATCTTCCCCTATGAAGCCTCATGTTTTGAACTTATGCCTTAAAGGAGAAAAAATTAATTGATTTATATTTATAAATAGTAAATATTTTTTGGGAGGGTTAAAGGAATCTAGTTATGATGGAGATTTAGAGGGAATCACACCTCAAAAAGCCCATGCCCAGATGCAAATAACAAATAAAGTAGCTGCACCATTTTATTTTATAGCTTGTGATAATGAGACTCATAATATTGTATGTCTATTATTGAGTGAGATTCCCATAAATAGCCTTAAACTTGAGACAAAGTTATGTTCTAAGATATTTAGCTATATTTAAATCTTTTAGCTGTAAGTTTGTCCTTCCTGGTGTAATTGATATGCCAATAAACATAAATAGTATGTATAATCTTATCTGAGGAAAGAACATACTTATGAATTGTATGATACTTTCCTAAACCTATTATTTTGACACCTTACCAATTAGACAAATATATCTAGCACTAAGATCGATGGGAACACCAAACATCGATGTAATCAAGGGAGATAGGGTAATAATCATAAGAAATGGCATAAATCCTATCCAGATCTCAAGACCCATTAAAGGTTACAAAGTTTATCCAACAAGATAAAACTATTACTTTGGAGTAAGGTCCACACAACCTAAACAAAACCTTAATAACACAAGTTATACCTAATCTTGAATCACACAAGTAACCACACCATTATTAACTAAAGTTTAGGGGCAAAAATATAATAAAATAAAAGATATTAAATTATAAATCACATGGAAACCAAGATGGAGGATAACAAGCTAAAACCAAATGAGACCATAAAATATTCATTTCATTGAATAATGTCCTAATTTTCTTTCTCTGTAAAATTACCTATAAAGGCTTTTCCTCTTCTTCCATGACTCTTCTTCTCCTTATGACTATTTGACTTCCTTTTGACACCTATGTTTCCTTTTTATTATAATTAGTGAAAATTCATATTAAATATCATTGAGCTTTACCCAGATAACAATCATGATCATTTATAGCACAAATACCACACATGTCTATCCTATCAAGAGGGAAATCTCAGAGTGCATGTTTCAACCTAAATTTTGGACAATACATAGCCAGTGGTTCAGAAGTGGCATTAATTTTTACTTATAAGCCATATAATGTGGTGTTTAATTAGATCAAAATGTCTATTTTAATATCTAAAAATTCCCCCATGAGTTATCCTACATCATTGCTTCCCTTTCCTCTTTTCATTTTCCTAATACTAGCCCTTGTTCTTCATTAATTCTTGTATACTTAAAAAATATTATTGAGACCAAGTTTATTTATGTCTCTTTTTCCCTTTAAGTTAAAATATTCCATAACATTATCATCCAATATTTTTAATAAAATAATTTTGATCAAATTTATCTCTAACTCATATCCACATACTCTATATGCAAAGAGGTAATGATCAATATAGTCTTCCATAATCTGATCTTATTTTTGTTTTATATAGAAGAATTCTTATTTTCTATCTCTTAATATACAATATCCCTGATATTTTTCCAAATATCCATTTTTTATTTCATCCCATGTGTGAATGGAATTTGGTTGTAAACCCATAAACCATCTTGTGGTTGAATCCTTGAGTATAGAAGGGAATAATTTCAATTTGTGAATATCAGTTTTGTAGTCATAAGTTTGACACAAGACCTTAAATCTAAACAAAAATTGATCAGGGTCTTTTGTAGACAAACCTATGAATTTAAGTCGTATGGATGGGGATATGTTCTTCATTACAATATTCTCATCTTGATTTAGGATAATAGAATAGGTGAATGTTCTATCTGGTGGTTGAGATCTACCTCTTTCAACCCTATTTGGTGGATTGTTTCCTAGATTGTCTCCCATAGTTTCCCAATAGATGTTTTAGGGTGTTATCTTAGGAGGTGTTGAATCATTAGAAGTGGCTAGAAGGCTAGTTGTTTGGGATTCAAAAATCTAGTTTACACTATGTTTTAGCCTTAATGGCTTCATTTGAAAGAATGGACCTACCTATAGGTAATGATCCCAAAGTTTAGGTGAGGATAGAAGCGGTTCCTCATCAACAATCTTAAGTTATTTTCTTAGAATTTCTTCTAGGACACTCTCTTTCTATGACTTACAAGTACTTGTGTTTTGTTGATGGATTTTTGGAATGCATTTTCCTTTTGAATCTCTTTATCTATTCATATATTTCTTTGACTTGTGAAATTTTTTTATTAATCAATTGTCAATTTAAAGATTTATACCCTACTGACACCTATAGAATCCTTGATAATGACACTAAAAATGATGAGTGTCATCAATATATTCATTTAAATTAACTCAACTTATTTTATGTCATATCAAACTAGGGCCATTATCCAATGACAATTACCAGTAGGGTGTCAAAAATAGTAATTAACAATTATCTTCTTCAGGGGAGTTGTGGATCATTTATCCTTAGATATCTATTCTAGTTTCTTGAATAAATTTTAACCTATTGTTTAGAAAATAAACACAAATTTAACCTATTATTCAGAAAATAAACACACTTTTCGAATTTGAAAATGTTAAAAAGTAAACACGGTTAGGAATAAACACTTGTTGTAAAGGAAAACATACATTAATCTATTGAAATTATGATTTGAATGGAATGCTTAAAAGGAAATGCTGAAATCAAAGACATAAAAAGTAATTTGAAATAATAACACACACATAGAGACCTATAGGTTAGATCAAAGCATACATTTAACTCATAGATTTAAAAGATTAAGGAACAACAATATAAAACATAGAATACCACATGTGAGATCCTACTTATTTGGTTGAGTGGGACCTTGACCTCTCTTGGAATAGGATATAAATCAACACTTAAATATTTAGGAACATCAAATCTTCATTAATTTTTGAAATGATTACAATATATAGAAATACATAAACAACTATGCTTAATCATATGCTTATTACTCATACTATCTTGTTTCCTCCCTATATCAACAATAAGACATTATTTGTATACCATAATTCTTTTAGAACAACTGATATAAAACAACTAACCTCCTAACAAGATTGCTAAAAGAATCTTATTTATTTAAAAAACATAAAAAGGTTAAAACTATCTTCCACATTTTAAGGTGAAACAATGGAAGATATGGCATGGGTGCACATGTAGAATATCAACTGGTTATAATATATTTCAGTTACAATCTTGTACAATATAGTAACTAATCTTCCATTATATCCATAGTGACATTCTTCCAAAATTTGACTATAAACATTATGTATATAAATAGGAATATTATCTTTAGTAAGTTTCTTCATGAATTTAGAACTAACCCAAAGATATCTTGGAATATCCTTGACCAGGTATGCATGATATATCTATTAGTGTATGGTCTCCAAAATGTCTTCCAATGAGATTTGTGATTGATATGCATAACTCCAGAGCTAGACTAGTGGACTTTAGAGACATACTGATGGACTTCAGAGTTAGACTAGTGAAATTTGGATCCAGCCTGATGGACTCCTAAGCCAAACTAGTGAACTTTAGAGCTATGGTGGGCTAATCCTTGGCAAGCTAAACTAGTCTTCAAGGTTATAATTATTTTTTAAAACCATAGTATTTGATCATAGTGTGTTTATACAACCTATACATACAAAATTAGTGGATTTTAATTCAAAGGGTTAGAATGAAGTGGTGAAAACAAGCAATATTGACTTACACATACTAATCAAGGTAAAAATATTCATCTTATACTTTATATTAGAAACAAGTTATAAAATGCACACTAAAATCCATTAAAAGGAAGATTATTAGGGAATAAATAGTGTCATTATTTGGATATATTGAGTCATTATATGAACTCATCAGTAGTAATATGAGGAATGTGATAAGGAGATCCCATACACATAATAAAAATCAATAATTTCAGAAGAGGAAAATTTTGAAGCATTATCAATTATAATTTTTTGTGGCACACCATATTGTACCAACATATTCTCCTTGATGAAGGTGCATACTACTTAGGAAGTAGTCTAATTTACAAGAATAAATTATAACCATATTTTAAAGTAGTTTATACCCATAATAACATGTGTTTTTATTTCAATTTATTGTAAGTTCAATGTGATAATAATGTCCAATCCCTACTGCTGAAATCATTCTTCAATCATAACCAGTCTGAGAGAAAGCGTTACAAGCTTTAGTCAACCTAAAAACTATTGACATGCTTCTCATTTCATGACCCATTCATTAGAATCTTTAAAAAATTTAGTCCAATAATAATGTCCTCTTAAAATATTATAAGTTTTGATAGGTGTTGAGAAGTGGCCACCACATGCTTGACTATGAAAAGTTTCAAGAAGTCTCTTCTTTTGTTCTTTATTTACACATATTAAGAAAATTACATCAATACATTTATTAAAGAGAGTATTATTCCATATGACATATATATTTTATCTCAATTTCATTGCTCTTTTCTACTTGGCATTTGGATGTTGGGGGCATTCTCCATAAGTTAGGAAAAAGGAAATGTCTAAATACCATTCATCAATTGAACCAACAAATACTACCAGTGGAAAATATTCAATTATTCAGTTATTTATTTATTTAATTATAACTCCCTTTTGATCATTAACTACTTCTAAAATGAGATGACATAGTCCTCTACCTCTAACCAATTTAGTGGGTTTTATCCCTGGATCACATTATTGTACTTTGTGAGTTAACCTCCTCTTTTATAATCAATTTCTTGCTTTGTCAAAATAGATTTGATAATTGTATCAGGTACCATTACAATATAATGAGAATTTAAAATATAATATATATTTTTTAATTAAAATAAAAAAACATAAGCATGTTTCTCAATAGAGGAGTATTTAAGTTCATGATTTTTTAGACCATAACTCATGAGAGCAATAAGCAATTCAATTCTGATGTAGGGGATCAAAAGAAGAATAGGCCTACAAGCATTCTTGATAGAAAATGGATATTAAAAAAAGATTATTTAATCTACAAAAGGCTTTTCCACATTCATTTGATGTTAACTCAACTCAACATATGGATTTATAGTTTTATCCAAACTCAAAAATACAAGAAATGGTGAAAATAAGGTTTCTAAACTTTAAAATTAGGCATGCAAACTGAGTTTATTTAATAAATTTTTATGTAGGTATCTTAAAAAATTTAAACAAACTTCAAAACCTAAAATTTACCTTCTTGCACCTCTAAACAAATTTTCATTGCATTTCACTAGGTTGTTTACAAGTTATTATGATTTTAGTGTTTCTAGTGCTCTAAATAAGCTTTGTTTTAGACCTATAGACTAAGATTTTTGAATATATTGAAATGTATACATAAAATATTGAAACAAATTTTAAAACATTAAAAAATAATGTAATAAACCTTCCCAAAAATTACATGCCATTTTAAGGGTTCATTTTCAAGTTATAGAGTTTTAAGTACACTAAAACCCTAGTTGACTATGTATAGGTTGAGAGAACTAAATCAAGTGAAATTTCAATTTTGAGACCTTTTTTTTTTAAATATTCCATTTTATAAGGTCTTCCACATGTATATATAACTCTATCAATCAAATTTTCACCTTGAAACACCCAAAAATGTGAAGAAAACAAACTTTTCTTGACTGTAAATTTACTTTTTTTTTACTTTAAAAGAATTATCTTGTATTTTATGACAAGCAAAGTGAATGAACACCTTACCAAAAAAATATGATTTTAAAATAGTAATATTACTCACTTAAAGAATTATTAGATGAAATTTGAAATAATAAACTCAAATGAAGCAATTTTTCATTGTTTTGGTGTAAATTTGTTACACAGTCCAACCAATACCCTATTTTTTAAAACTTTTCATTATTTTCTTCAAAATATTTTCAAATATTAGGGTTTCTTGGTATCTCTTATTTTTTATCCTCCTCCACGCTTAATCCTATCTTCCTTCTTCTCTCTCCTTCATTTCAAAGCTCTTGAAACTGTCTAATTAACTTAGTAATCTCCACCCAAGATTTTAACCTCCATTAAGTTTGACTTAGTTACATATGAGTTAAGACATTTGATCTATTATAAAACATGTATAAGACCTTCCTTGACCAATAAAATAGGGATTATGACTTTTGGTTTCACTAAAAGATGATACAAGACTCTACAAATGTCCTTTATAAATTCAAATTTTTAAATAGACAACTTTGGTGGGAAAATCATTATTAAGCTCAAATAACCAAGTTTTGGAATGAAATTGATTTAAAAAATTATTAATGATAAAAAAAGACCTCCTAAACATACTCAAAACCAAAACCAAAAATAAATAAAATAAAATTAGTCTTTTAAGCTTATTTTCCTGCATCAAATTCCTTCATCATTTTCTCTATTTGATTATAACGGTTAAAATAATATGTTTAGACAAATAGTTTTAAATGATGAAATAATTCTTAAATAATGGACATACTAGAGTATGTGTTTGATAAATTTATATATTTATTTATTCAAAATTATTTTCTCATACTTTACTTCATTTCAATTAAGTTTTACATTTCATCATATTAGTAATATGTCTCATCATTTCGATGAAGTCCTTAATAAATTCACTTTTCCAAAGATTGAATCAACACCAAATCTACCTTTCTGAAGATATTTTTAAAAATAGCTTCAACTCTTTTTGGATTTATTTTTTACCTTATTTAGATACGATGTGACCAATTTTTTTTCCTTTAATTACCCAAAAATAGACTTCTTGGGGTTTAATGAAATGTCATGAGCTTTGCATCTCTAGAATACCTTTTCTAGGAGTTCATTATGATATTCTCATATTTTTGATAGGTTTTTCAAATCATCATAATATAATACTATTATTTTGTTCTTCAAGTCATGGAAAGCCAAATCCATCACCCTCTAAAAAGTTGTACTGACATTGATGAAACTCAAAGGCATTATTTGGTATGTAAAACTTACACATGACATTTTAAATGTTATTTTAAGTTGATAGTCTTAAGAAAATTCAATTTGATTATATCTTGAAAAGATTTCAAGAATATACAACATTTTTAAACCTATAATTGATTGTAAAATCTGGTCTATGATAGGTAAAGGACATGTTTTTCAAGGATGTTTGATTCAAATTTCAAAAGTTAACACAAATTATTATTTCCCCACTTTTCTTACAAACTAGTAAATATTGAAATCCAAGTGGAATGACGAATAGGTAAAATGATACATGAATCAAACATTTTTTTGACTTCAACAAGAATAGTCCCAATAATCTTGGGATTATAATGCCTATTCTTTTATCTATATGGATTGACTCTAGGTTTTAGAAGAATATTATGATTCATATCTTTTGGTCTGAAGGACTTAAGATTGGCATAACACTAAGTAGATATATCTTTATAGAATTTAAAAAAATTGATAAACCAATGCCTTTATTAGTTTGAAAACCATTTAAAATTATTAACATACATGGCTTCTTTAGAGATGTTGATGTTCACCTATTTATATTTGTTGGGGATCAACTAACAATATGATTACACTTATTAAAGCAATAAATCGTGAAATTAAATCAGATAGATAAGTAACTAGAATCAGATAATAGTAAAGAACAAGAGATACAAGAAACTACCCTGAAAACTTGTATTAAACTCTTTACAAAAGGAATAAAATTAAAGAAACTTCTTTCTTCCACACCTCTCTCAGATGCACAAGATCTCTCTCTAGATCTCTATCCCTCAAGAGCTCTCTCTCTCAAGTACAATCAACTCCAACAACCTGGATTGATACAACTCTGTACTATTCTTCAACATTCACATACAATGAACTACTGCAATAATCACACTAAGCTAAGAAGATCTAATTCTACATATAGAATTAGGAGACTTGAGCATGCACTTACAACCAACAGTTAAGCCTCTTAAACAAGGGCTCTAAAAACAATCTTACTAATAATAGAGACGCAAACTTAAGACTAAGACTTAAACTCATCATGCAAACGCTCAGTTTTGTCCTCAAAAATAGCATTCTGGACACACAGGTAACCGACGCCGGTTCTTGCCTGCTTGCCTGTGACCGATGTCAGCCGATACCCTTCCGACACTGGCGTCTCTTCAACTGCACCTGACTGACGTCGGTCGCTCCTGACCGACGTCGGTGACTGTGTAAACCTGCAACTTTGGTAATGCGCTCATATGTGAAGCTTTTAGGCTCCACACCTTAACAATCTCCCACTTGGAGATAAATAGCTGCACCAGTACCTGTACAGTAGCATCTTCTAGCTCCTCCATCTTCAACTCAATCATGAAGACCAATAGAAGTTGAATGAAGATTCAACTTCTCCTTTGTAACCGGCTTGGTTAACATATCAGCAAGATTCCTATCTGTATGGATCTTCTCCAGCTTCAAATCACCATCTTCCAATACCTACCATATGAAGTGGTACCTTAGTTGTATGTGCTTGGTTCTTGAATGAAAGGCTGAGTTCTTAGCCAAATGGATTGCACTCTGACTATCACTATACAATTTGCAACTCCCATGCTCCCTTCCAAGCTCTTCCATGAACCATGTCATCCATATCATCTCTTTGCTAGCCTCTGTGGCTGCAATATACTCTGCTTCTGTAGTTGACAAGGCAACAACCTTCTACAACTTAGATATCCAGCTAACCGCCGTTCCACCTACAGTGAAAACATAAACTGTGGTGCTCCTCCTGCCATCCAAATCACCTACCATATTTGAATGTACATAACCATGTAGAGAAGTATCTGAACCTCCATAACACAAGTGCCTACTGTTGGTTCCTCTGAGATATCTAAGGATCCACTGAACTGCTTTTCAATGTTCCTTACCTGGATTGGCCATATACTTACTTACCACTCCCACTGCTTGGGCAATATCCGGTCTAGTACACACCATTGCATACATCAAACTTCCTACTACGGAAGAATATGGAACTTTACTCATGTACTCTACCTCATCATGTGATTTAGGACATTGTTCTTTACTCAACTTAAAATGTCCAGCCAAAGGTGTGCTTATTAGTTTAGCATCTTGCATATTGAAATGTTTCAACACCTTGTCCACATAATCCTCTTGAGACAATATCAACCTGTGATTTTTCCTGTCTCTCTTAATGCTCATGCCAAGGATTTTCTTTGCTGCTCCCAAATCCTTCATAGCAAAAGTTTGAGCTAATTTCACCTTAAGCTCAGAGATATCCTGCATGTGTGATCCTGTAACCAACATATCATCTACATATAACAATAGAATAATATATCTACCATTATCCAATCTCTTAAAATACACACAATGGTCAGATTGACACCTACTGTAGCCATGCTCAGTCATAAACCTATCAAATTTCAAATACCACTGTCTAGGAGCTTGCTTGAGGCCATACAAGCTTCTCTTCAATCTGCACACTAACTTCTCCTTACCCTTGACCTCAAATCCTTTCAGTTGTCCATATATATTTCCTCATCCAAATCTCCATGAAGAAATGCTATCTTAACATCTAGCTGCTCAAGATGCAAATCCTCAACAACAACCAAAGATAGTACAATCCGTATAGAAGTCATTTTAACAACAGGAGAAAAAATCTCACCAAAATCAATACCTAGCTTTTGTGCAAATCCTTTCACTACCAATCTGGCCTTATATCTCATCTATCCATTCTCACCTTCCTTCAACCTGTAGGTCCATCTGTTCTTTAGTGTTCTCTTACCAGCTGGCAACTCAACCAAATCCCATGTTTGGTTCTCTCTTAAGGACTCCATCTCCTCAACCATGCCATGCTCCCATTGAATCTTGGACTCCACCTATATTGCTTCTTCAAAACTCTCTGGTTCTCCACCATCAGTTAGCAATAAATAGTATAAAGAAGGAGAATATCTAATAGGAGGCTTACTTACCCTTTCTGACCTCCTGATGGGTGTCTAAGACTCGTTCACAACATGCTGTCCACCCAAATTCTCTGACAGTGATTGACCTCGGTCACCTCCAGACCTGTTACTGGCCAACGCCGGTTCTTCCTGACCAACGCCGGTGCCTGTCCTACCGACATCGGTCTCTATATGACCGACATCGATTTCTATTCTATCGATGCTAGTTCTTATCCTACCGACGTCGGTCTCTGTGTTTTCCTGCAAGTGATTATTTCTTTTTCCTGTGAGCTCATTTTGGACCGTCACTTCATCTAATTCACCATTGCTCTACCCAGATTGATTCAACTTCTTCAGCTAATCACTATACATCACTTTTTCATTGAAAACAACATCACAGCTCCTAATTATCTTGTTAGTTCCTAGATTCCAAAATTTGAAACCAAAATCATCTGAGCCATAGCTAATAAATGTGCACCTCATAGACTTAGCATCCAGCTTCTTTCTATTTTCCTTATCTACATGCACAAAGGCTTCACAACCAAAAACTTTGAGAAAAGAGAGATCTACCTTTTTACCTATCCAAGCCTCTTCTGGATTCCACCATCTAGAGCTGTAGAGGGTCCTCTGTTAATCAGGTACACTGTAGTGTCAATAGATTCTACCCAAAACTCTAAGGGCAAACTAGCATGCAATCTCATACATCTTACACGCTCCATGATTGTTCTGTTCATCCTTTCAGCAATTCCATTCTGCTGAGGTGTCCTTAGAACTATCCTTTGCCTATGGATTCCATGCATATAACAATACTAGTTAAACTTATAACTGCAGAACTCTCCACCATTGTCAGATCTCAGGCACTTTAATCTTTTGCCTATTTCATTCTCAACCATAGCTTTCCAAATCTTAAAAGTCTCAAATACATCAGATTTCTTCTTAATACAATAGATCCATACCTTTCTTGTAGCATCATCTATGAATGAAACATAGTACTATGATCCTCCAATAGAAGCTACCTGACCCAGTCCCCACACGTCTGTGTGAACAAGCTGTAACTTATGCTTCTTCTTTGTAGACCCAGTCTTGAGAAAACTAACCCTTTTCTATTTTCCAAATACACAGTGCTCACAAAATTCTAGATCCATGCTTTTCAAATCTGAAAGATTACCTTAAGACTTAAGAATTGACATCCCCTTCTCACTCATGTGGCCAAGCCTTAAGTGCCACAATTTTGCATCCACATCTGAAGTAGATAATACAGAAGGAGAATTGTTAGTAACACAATTACACAAATAGAGAGTACCTACTCTCTTACCTCTGGCCATAACAAGTGCACCCTTGGTCACCTTCCAAGATTCTGCTATGAGAGTTACTGTACAACCCTCATCCCCTAACTTTCTTGCAGAAATCAAATTTCTCTTCAAGCTAGGAACATGCATAACTTCTCTCAACACCCATGTGTTGCCATTCTGCATTTTTAGCTGCACTTTACCTTTGCCAATAATTTTACAAGGCTCATCATCCCCTAGATACACTATTCCAAAATCTCCATGGATATAGTCACATAAATATTCCCTATTAGGGGTAGCATGAAAAGATGCACCAGAATCTAACACCCAAGATTTTATATTATTATGCAAAGAGAATATTAAAGCATCTTGTGCAATACCTGCAACCTTTGCTTCTTCTTTTCCTTCGTGCTGATTGTCCTCCTTAGGCTTTGACCAGCAATCTCTGCTTATGTGCCCCATCTTTCCACAATTCCAGCATTGAGACCTTCTGCCATTTTTGGATTTGGATCTACCTCTCCCCTTAGACTTAGATCTTGATCTCCCTTTCTTTCTCTTCTCTTTTTGCCTTCCCCTGCTCTCAAAACTTAAAGTGTTCACAGATGTCTCTTCTGTGCTTTTCCTATGAATTTCCTCATTCAAGATAACACTAACAACATCCTCTACTTTTAAAATATTTGATGTAGATGCAGTATTACTAACTACCATTACTAAGCTATGTCAGCTTTCAGGCAAAGAACATAATATTAAAAGAGCTTTTATTTCATCATCAAATACAATTTTGACTGAACTTAATTGATTTACAATACCATGGAAATCATTCAGGTGATTAGATATAGATCCACCTTCCTGCATATGCAAATTAAATAGCTGCTTCATAAGATATACCTTATTAGAAGCTGAGGGTTTTTCGTACAAATTTGCTAAAGTAGTCATCAACTCTGCCATTGTTTTTACCTGTGATAAATTAGATATCACAGTAGATGCTAGGCTCAGTCTTATAGACCCCAAAGCCTTTCTGTCAAGAACTTCCCATTCTTCATCCTCCATGTCTATGGGCTTCTTTGCAATCCCACCTAACGGTAAGTATAGATCTTTCTGATACAGATAGTCCTCTATTTGCATCCTCCAATGTTGATATTTTTTGCCATTAAACTCCTCCATTCTCAATTTACTTTCTTCTGCCATTGCTTCTCCCACTCAAATAGAAATCCCTGTAGAAACTCCTATGACCAACCTGTAATCAATACACACTACACAGATCTGAACCACCTATTAGTGAACCTGAGCTTTGATACTAATTATTGGATATCAAACTCTAAACCTACAACCAAGGCTCTGATACCACTTGTTGGGGATCAACTAACAATATGATTACACTTATTAAAGCAATAAACTGCAGAATTAAATCAGATAGATAAGTAACTAGAATCAAATAATAGTAAGGAACAAGAGATACAAGAAACCACCCTGAAAACTTGTATTAAACTCTTTACAAGAGGAATACAATTGAAAAAACTTCTTTCTTTCACACCTCTCTCAGATGCACAAGATCTCTCTCTAGATCTCTATCCCTCAAGAGCTCTCTCTCTCAAGTACAATCAACTTCAACAACTTGGATTGATACAACTCTGTACTATTCTTCAACATTCACATACAATGAACTACTGAAATAATCACACTAAGCTAAGAAGATCTAATTTTACATATAGAATTAGGAGACTTGAGCATGCACTTACAACCAACAGTTAAGCCTCTTGAACAAGGGCTCTAAAAACAATCTTACTAATAATAGAGACGCGAAATTAAGACTAAGACTTAAACTCATCATGCAAACACTTGGTTTGTCTTCAAAAATAGCATTTTGGACGCACAGGTAACCGATACCGGTTCCTGCCTGCTTGCCTGTGATCGACGTCGGTCGATACCCTACCGACACCGACGTCTCTTCAACTGCACCTAACCGACGTCGGTCGCTCCTGACCGACACCGGTGACTATGTAAACCTACAACTTTGGTAATGCGCTCATATGTGAAGTTTTTAGGCTCCACACCTTAACAATATTTTAGATAACTAGTTGATTCTTCTTGAATCTTATTCTTGATATATCATGTTTTATGGAACAAGTCTTCCAAAGAGACTAAGCCTTTTGTAAATTTATTTCCTTTTATCAAGATTAGTTTTTCATGTCCTCTTTAATTTTTAACTTTATTACCATTTTCACCTTTGGCTAAAGAAACATCTTAAATATTGCTTTGATCTCCTTGGTGATGCAGAGCTTCACTCATACTCTACCTCTACCAAGCTCTAATACCTATAATTTTTAATACTTGCATTCTAGGTCCTCAATCTTGTCTTCTTTGATAACTTTCTCTTTAACCTATCATTAAAATCTTGTATGTAATTTAAAAAGGTTTCATAAAGTCTATTATATACCTTTGGAACCTCTAGTTACTTGTCATACATCCACTTATATTACTCTACCTACTAGCTCTCCTCACTCACCTCATATTCACAAATCTGTGAGCTTCCCAGGCCAATTTACCTCAATACTTGAATAGGGTTCCATGAATAAAATATGTCCATTCAAAATTTTCCTCAAGAGATTGATCAAATTGGTTCAACTGACCTCAAAAACTATCCTAACCTCAATTTCCTTCTCATCTTACCAAGTCCTCACCCTCACTTCAAACTTTGTAGCCTTTTTTACTATTTTCTCATCTATACAGAATAGTAATGTAATATTTTGAGAAAAAAGTTACATATTCAAGTATACTATAAATTATACCACACATTTATGAAATTTTATTTGCTAATTCTTCTCATAAGGGTCTTTTCTAGCTTCTTATTTTCTTGAACTAGCCCTCTTTATGCCTGTTTAGCCCTGGTTCCAATACAATTAGTAATAACCATATATATGGACATCCTCACAACCTAAAACCTTCAAAATATCCTTTTTATGTCAAACATTATAAAACAAATTTTTTTGGTGAGTTTCTATTGGTTACTTTTCTAGTTAAGCAACTTTTCCCAATCTAATCCTAATATAGGGTTTTTCCAGACAGTATTAGCTTGAGAGGGCTCAAAATTATTTAAAGGTAATATTACTTAGTTTAAATCCTTTTAATGACCCATATAATGTTTTAATAACATGTTACCACCTTTATAAATATTTATATACCTTTAGACACCCCTTTGCCATGTTAAAAAGATAACTTTCACAGTGGTTATTAACACAATCAACATGTAACAACAAAAACAACACAGGGTTTGAATGATTAAAACTCACTTGAAAAATTTGATATGTCCTACATGTTTATTTTTATTACCACACCATTACTTAAACTCTCCACAGCATCATCAAATCCATACCTTACTCTATTCAAGCTTTTAAGCTTAAACAAGGTTCTTTGACTATCTTAGAAAATAGGGTACCCAAGACAGTTACCCTTATTCTTGTTTGTATCAAATACGTACACTCATGATATAAAAATCCAATAAAAATATGTTTATACATTATAAAACCTATTTCATCCTTTAACTTTTCCTGTTTTTGTCATAAGCATGAATTTCCATGCTACCTTGTTCACTTAGTTTGACTATAACTATAAAATACAGGGTTTACAATGCATGAACACAGGGTTTGAATGACTAAAAATCACTTGACACATTTGATATTTACTCTATGGTTATATTTAATTATGTTTTATTACCACACCATTCCTTAAAATATTCATGCCATCACCAACTCCATACCTTGCTCTATTCAAGCTTTCAAGCTAAAACAAGGTTCTTTGACTATCTTAGAAAACAAGGTACCTAGGACTGTTACTCTTGTTCTTGTTTGTATCAAATAATTAAAATCATGATATAAAACTCCAATAAAAATATTTTTATACCTTCTTAGACCTCTTACAACCTTTAACTCTACTTGTTTTGCTCATAACCATGAATTTCCACACTGCCCTGCTCACTTAGTTTGATTGTAACTATAAAATGCAGGGTTTACAATGCATGAAATATTAATTGATGTCTTAGAATATTCCCTCAAATATTTTTAATCTTCCCTATGTATCTTTTCCTATATTTAATCCACAATAAAATTCCATATCATTTCTCTACTCAATCATTAATCTAGTATCTTGACTATATTCAGAGATAAGGTATACATAGATTGGTAGTTTGAGACCTAGCTCCTTATTGATAACTTACCAAGGTTACATATGAATTAAATAATATTTACCTATTGATTTTAATCCTTAATAATATATGCATACTTTCCACTTTCCCTCAATGAGACTCTTTCTTTATTTGATAGTAGTATTTTATGACTACCCATAAGAAACTTGCATGCAGTCCTATTACACCTACTAATGAATCTTTAATTGCAGAACATTTAAATCAAATATTGAATATATTAATTGTATTAGATTTATTTTATAGGAATACAAAAATGAAAAGGCATAGATAATGTTTACCAAAACATGCTATAATTCATCATTGCTTTCTCAATACATTATTATCTCAATATATTAGGATAGAGTACAAAGATTTGCCATCAAATTTGATTTATTCTATATTTGTCTTCCAAAATTTCAAAGAACTAACTCCTACCTCCTACCTACTATTCCATAACCTTGAATCTATCAAAATTTTAAGCCAAAACTTGTTTACAAACATGAGTAACTACCTTGGCAACTACTTGGCAATGGTTCATAGGCATTACATTCTACATTTTTGACCTATGTCACCTTACTCAAGAAGTGTACATATAAAAACATTACCAAACCAACCTAGAATCATTATAAGACCTTAACACAACACTAGAAAACTTGACATTATTTAACACACACCAAAATTCTCCTACAATGCTAACCCAAATTTAAATTTTTAATGGTGGGAAAATGCCAAATTGCCACCTAGACATATTCTAAGACTAATTTAATGCCTCTAATGCCTTATAAGGCATGTTTTAAGACCAATGGAACTATAAATAAAGAAATCAATAAATAAAGAAATTGGTTCAAATAACCTCAAACACTATCCCAACCTCAAGTTCCTTCTCATCTTATCAATTCCTCAAGCTCACTTCAAACTTTGTAGCCTTTTTTACTATTTTCTCCTTTGTACAGAATAGTAATGTCATATTTTGAGAAAAAAACTACATATTAAAGTACCCTATAACTTATACCACCTTTGTACAAAATTTTATTTTCTAATTCTTCTCCTAATGGTCTTTTCTAGCTTCTTATTTTCTTGAACTAGCCCTCTTTAGGCTTGTTTAGCCCTACTTCTAATACAGTCAATAATAACCATATGTATGGACATCCTCACAGATTTTAACCTTAAAATTCTCCTTTTTCATTTCAAACATTATCAAAATAAAATTTTTGGTGAGTTTCCATTAGTTTTTTAATTATGCAACTTTTCCAAATCTAACCCTAATCTAGGGTTTCTGTAGACAATATTTACTTGAGAGGGCTCAAAATTATTTAAAGGTAATCTTACTTAGTTTAAATCTTTAAAATAACCCATATAAGGTATTAATAACATGTTACCACATTTATAAATATTTATATACCTTCAAACACCCATTTGCCATGTTCAAAAGTTAACTTTCATAGTGGTTGTTAACATAGTCAACCTGTAACAAAAAATAACATAGGGTTTGAATGAATAAAACTCACTTGACACCTTTGATATGTCTTCCAGGTTTATATTTCATTGTGTTATCTTACCACACCATTCATTCAACTCTCCATTCCATCACCAACTCCATACCTTGATCTATTCAAGCTTTCAAGCTGAAACAAGGTTCTTTGACTATCTTAAAAAATAGGGCACCTAGGACTGTTACTTTTGTTCTTATTTATATCAAATAATTACAATCATGCTATAAAAATACAATAAAAATATGTTTATACCTTATTATACCTCTTTTAACCTTGAACTCTACTTGGTTTTCTCATAACCATGAATTTCCACACTACCCTGTTCACTCAGTTTGACTGTAACTATAGAATGTAGGGTTTACAATGCATGAAATCTTAACTTATATCTTAGAATATTCCATCAAAGATTATGAATCCTCTATATGTCTATTTTATTATCTTTAAGTCATAATAAAACTCCATATCATTTATTTTCTCAATCACTCATTTAGTATCTTGACTGTATTTAGAGACAAGGTATACATAGATTGGTAGTTTGAGACCTGGCTCCTTAATGATAACTTACCAAGGTTACATATGCATTAAAGAATATTTACCTATTTATTTTAATCCTTAATATTTTCATACTCTCCAATTTCCCTCAATGAAAATATTCCTTTATTTGACAGTAGTAATATATGACTACCCATAGGAAACTTGCATGCAATCTTATTACACCTACTAATGAATCTTTCATTGCAGAATATTGAAACAAAATCTTGAAGATATTCAATGTATTATATTACTTTCATAAGACTAAAAAAATTCCAAGGCAAAAATAATGTTTACCAAAACATGTTGTAATTCATCATTTCTTTCTCAATACATGATTATCTCAATACATCAAGATAGAGTACAAAGATTTTCCATCAACTTTGATTTCTTTCATCCTTGACTTCCCAAATTTCACAGAACTAACTCCTACGTCCTACATAATATTCAATAACCTTGAATCTATCAACTTTTAAATCCAAAACTTGTTTATAAACATGAGTAACTACCTTGGCAATGATTCATAGACATTACATTCCACATTTTTTACTTATGCCACCTTATTCAAGAAGTGTATGTACAAACACCTTACCAAACCAACCTAGACTCTTTATAAGACCTTACCACAACACTAGATAACTTGAAATTATTTAACACACACCAAAATACTTCTACAATGCTAACTCAAATTCAAATTTTCAAATGCCTATTTTGGTGGGAAAATGCCAAAGGGCCACCTAGACATATTCTAAGACTAATTTAATGCCTCTAATGCCTTCTAAGGCATGTTTTAAGACTAAGGGCACTATCAAATGACCAAATGGAATTCAATACTTGATGCCCCTGCATCACTTATCACTATAATTATCTAAATTTAGAGGTACTACATTCAAAATAAAAACTATTGAAATTATCACATTTTTCAAGAAAAATAATGATTTACTTATCATTTTTTAACCTTTGCCAATGTTCATAATTTCTAGGCACACTAGACCTACACACCAACTCAATAATGTATTGGTATTTGTTAATATTTGAGTGAAGAATTAAAAAATAAGCATATACAACCAATGTATCAACTTTTTCATTATCTTCTTTAGGAAATAACACAATGTAAAATGCCTCAAATGTTTCATTACAATCCCATACTTTATTATGATAGAGTTTCAAATGATCATTTTTTACGTGGCACTTATCTCTTACCTATTTCATAGTTGACTCAAACTCACCATGAGATTTTAAATTCTTTATTCCCATCTATTTTGAAACTTGTAGGTCTCGAATCAAAGCTTTTTTTTTTCTAGTGTTATTTGTAAATTTGAATTTCAATTTACAAGAAAAAGAAAGTCATTCATTGGGTGGTGATATGAGTACAACTCACATGCCTACACCTACTGAATAACAACTACCATAAAATTAAAGAATCCAAGTATTATTAGGATCAATTTCAATCAATCTTAGATATCAAAATCATCCTTAGACGTCATCATATAATTACCCATTATTGCATCCTCATACAAGATATCAACATGTGGGTCTTTTTATTTTTGCATTGTAAATCTAGTTTTTAACTTAGGTTATAGTATTTACTTAACTCCCTTCCCCATAATCATGGCATGGGATAGATCCATATGAATTCATCCACCTAGTTCTATACAAAAATTTCTTTCCAATAAAATTCCATAAGATTCACATATTATATCAACAACTAGAATAGTCATTTTGATTTTTTTATGGAAAATATGCCAAAGATACCAAAGCATATTTAATATACCTTGCCAATTGTATTTGTTTAGTGTATATTGAGTAATATAGATAAAAATTTATTGTACATATGAGGCCTAGTTCATGATTGAATTTATCATGTATCATGTTATCATAAGCTCTAATATCTGCAAGACAATTACTAAATGTTTTAACCTTCAAGAAAGAGGAAAATATAGAAGGGTTCTAGTTTTCCTAACGTTGAAGTGGAAATAACCATGGAATTTTGAGGATTTTAACTAGTAAGTCTTAGATTACTCTCCAAAGGTGTTAGGATTATTACCCTTTATGAACTTAACTAGCCCATCTAACTGGTCGCGATTGGATTTCAAGTATTTTGCTTGAGACATCTAGATTTTTGATTTGTTTATGTGATCAATAATTTTGAAATTAGGTATAAAAGTAGAATATGATACTTCAAGATTTATAATTTCTTGAGACATATCCATATCATTTTTAAACAAGACACTAGTCTTTTAATTAATAACAATAGGAATTGGGGAAGAGTTACATACCATTTTTTAGGGTACTTGTATTTTGTTTGGCTGGGATATGGGGAACCTTGAGGAAGAAGGAATTTTATATGGGGGCATATTGAGAACTTAATTTTTCTTGGACTTCTCTTTATCATTTGATTTTTTAATTTATTTTATTTTCTTAACCTCTTCTTTTTTATTTTTTAATCTAGTAAAAATAATGAAAGTCTACCTATTCATGTCACCCATTGCATTATCATGATCATCATCTTCATATTCATATGCTAGGTATCGATTATTGGATTCACCATCAAGTTATTCTATTTCAAATTCTTGAATGTCTAAAATTTTAGTTTTAGTTTCATCTTCCTTATACTCATATACTTATTATGTTTCAATCACCACATTTACAAGATCATTTGTAATTGGAAGAGCTTCAATATAAATTTTTCATTGTGGTTCTTGAAAATAAGGATGGTTATTATTGTGGTACAAAATTTCTTCTTGGAATATATTGATATGGTGAGGCTGTCATTTCCTATGGTAATTTCTTCTTCAGAGAAATGACATCATTATCCATTTTATAAATTAATTGATCAATTAAATTCTAATCTAAAATCTATCCTTTTGTTTTTAAAGAGTATTTATTCAAATTTATAGCCATAATAAAATCATCCTCAACTTTAGAGGTCAATATTTGAGCTTGTTCCAAATCAACTACTCGATTTTTTCTTAATATAAATCTTACTTCAGGTAACTATGCATTTATATATAAACACTTATGATTTTTAGTCTTAGGCTTAGCCACAACAATTATTTTATTTATAAACATTTTTAATTTTAAAAAAAATCCCTCGTGGGTTCATGAAATTCTTTCTTTATCTATGTCAATTGTGTAAGGAGTATGTGTGCATCTTTTACTAGTTTGAAATGGCTCTCTAATTTTGTTTTAATAGTTAATGGAACTAATAATAATATTATGAAACCATTCTATTTCTCCATCTTTTAAATTTTCAACAATCAATATGACCACTGCATCCTCATATTGAACATCCAAAATATTGTATACAATAGTAAAAGTGGAAAGGTGTTCATCTAGGTGTTGTTTGCCATTACCAGTGACCTTAAGAAGGTTCTTTCTTGACCCTTTAGGAAAATCATGTAGTTTTACACCAAGAAAAATTGGGCCTATGGATGGTTACCAAGGTAGAATAGTAATGGTGACAAAATTTGTAACTCAAGGCAAGATAGCTCTAGAGAGGACTAAAGCCCTATTAGTTATAGTCCTGACTTATTTTTTATTTTTTGGGCTAGTTGAAGTACTTATAGAATTTTTATTTATTGGTTTCCTTGTATAAATTTTTTTTATATTGAGTTTAAAGTCTAATGTCTATTATAATTCAAAGAAAGGGCTAGTCTTACTTTATTTTTTGCTTGTCTTGGTAAATTTTATTTCAAACATCATGAAAGAACAATTATTATCTTGGATTAAGAGGTATTTGGAAAGCTATTTGAATAAGTATGACTATGACTTATCTTGGTTTTATTTTTATAGCCAAGACTATGGCTCTTCTTAAAATATCAACCTGATCATCTTCTTCATCCAACACAACTACAACTCTTTAAAATTGAACACGACTAGTTCTATTATCCCACACAAAATCTTTGAGGTCAGAAGAAATATCTTCTTATGTAGAAAAAACCAAAACCATATTTTACTGATACATAGGGGCCTAAATTATATATATGGTCATATGGATAAAGTGCATGTTTTGTGGGTTACAAAAAAAGCACAAAAATGTGTCCCATAGTGAATGCTAAAAACTATTGGATAGATATTTTTTACATGGTATAGAATGTATAAATTTAGTCAACAATGTATGGGACAAAAATCATCTCCTTTATTATCATGGGAGGCTCCATTTATTGAAATTTGTGGAATGCAAAACAAAAGTATTTACAACATTTACAATTTTTTTTTCTTGTGAATAGAAAATAATGTAATGGGAAGAATGTGGGTGAGAAATATAGAGAGAAAAAGAGAGAGAATGAGAAAAATATGAGGAAATGTGGTGTAATTGAATAAATGTAGATTCTAATTACTCTAGCATGCTGAAAATAATTAGAACAATGGCATTTCAACCATAAACATTTTTTATATAGAAAGAACAAGAATTGAATGTATCAAATAACATAGGTATAATGATCATTCACCAAGAAAATAAAAGGTACAAAGCCATGTATATTATATTATATTAATTATTAAAAAAGTACAAAACTTATTCTTCTTTTTATTTTATAGTAAATTTTTTTATACTATCAAAAAGTCCCCTTACAATGAAAATATATCTTATTTATAGCAAGCATATGCATAACTACCTCATGACTACCTTTTGAGGTAATATTTCTATTTCTATTTTTACTTTTTCAAGTTATGTTCACTAAAAGTGAAACACAATATCTTTAAATTACAAAAATAATATGAAAAAATATGATGAATAAATAAAAGAGTTAGAGAGAGAAATTCAAGAAACTTGACTAAAAAGAGAAGATTTTTCAAGCTGGGAGGATGCTTGGTTAGATTCCACCATTCAACCTTATACTTCAATATGTAATAATTTCAACCTATATGCTCTGAGTTTTTGCATTGTAACAACTATCCCTTATTGTTTAGGAATGATTGCATTTAATAGGCGTGTCAACCATACTTTCATCATTTCTTCACTACACTTGAAGAAGTTTTGAAATATTCATATTTCTTTTAATAAGGGTATTATGGATATTTCTGAAATTATTCATATTATAACCCCACTAGGTTATACAACAAATACACTATTTTTTTAAAACACCAATGATATTATTAAACCTTCATTCAGACTATCTATAAAAATCACTATTTGATTACTAAATAGATCTAAAGCATTAATTACATAAATGTATTAACCCACTGGTTAACAATATGATTCATTTAGTTCCCAAATAGTCTATAACAAATTACAAAAAAAATTCTCATTAAATGTATAGTAGAAAGAATAAAACAAAAGAAAATACAGATATAATCCACATTTTAATGATATATAATCCTAAAACCACTATTGTCATAATGTTCAAAATTAATTACAAAACTCAAAACCACTATTATGCTGAATATTCTATCCAATAATAATGTACAATAAGATATATTTCAGTAAAAGATCAAATATACAATATAATATGTATATTAGTATAAGTGAGCCTCACAATAACTCAATGATGCATGAATGTATCCATGTGTACAATCTAAAAAGGTTGAAATAGTTGAAAAAAGGGAGAGCATTATTTGAGTGCTTTACATCCAACCACAGACCAATAATCTCCTGCACACCTCCTCACTAGGAGTGGATCTACCCTTCATGGATGGGTAGATAATAATAGTGTGGATCTAAAAAATAAACTAAAACTCATGTGTATGATCATTAATATATGTATCAATCATATAGACCATGTAAACCAATCCTCTATCTAATATGACATCTGAATACACATGTAAACTAAAAAGTACAGTGGAATGACAATGTCTCAACTATAACATTACTTTGACCAAATTTTTCATTATATAAATCAGATTAAAGGATCTAAATCAATTCCACCTACACAAAACCCTCTACTACAAAACCATAACTATCTAATGATATCAGGGGATAAATATCTGAGTTTCATGTTGGCATCCTCATATAACTATCAACTGTTATCCAAAATATAGTCTAATAATTTTCATGTAAATTTTTAAAGTAGAATAATATAGATTGTAGGATATTCTTAACCCAACCAATAATATATGATAAAATTAATCATAATAATAAATCTCATTATTTCCATTCACTTAATAATAAGAGTGATATACACAATTTTATCAAATGAAATGTATTCAAATCCAGATATGTATAGAAGACTAGAACAAGTAATCGGATTATTCAAGTCCCTTTTCAACATATCCCTTAAACACAATTCATGTGTGTGTGTGTGTGTGTGTGTGTGTGTGTGTGTGTGTGTGTGTGTGTGTGTGTGTGTGTGTGTGTGTGTGTGTGTGTGTGTGTGCGCGTGTGTGTGCGCGTGTGTGTGTGCGTGTGTGTGTGCGTGTGTGTGTGCGTGTGTGTGTGTGTGTGTGTGTGTGTGTGCGTGTGTGTGTGCGTGTGTGTGTGTGTGTGTGTGTGTGTGTGTGTGTGTGTGTGTGTGTGATGCTAGAACTCAGTTAACATTATAACCCATGAGATATCAAAATAACTCAAACAAATTTAAGCCTATAATTTTCCTTTATACATCTTTCCCTTATTCCTTCATGATCTATTGCAGAAGAAAATATCTTTATAAAAAGGTTATAATTCGATGATATTTCATAAACTAGACCTGATTTAGTTATCACGTAGAAATGAGAGCCATTATAAATACTACAATATATGAGAATGTGTATATAAGATACATATATTCGCTCTTCAAATTAATACTACCCATTGACTATCGACCTCATTAATACACATGGTCATTTTTCTCAAACTCAAAATTTTCCTATTATAACCTTTAACCCATCAATACCTTGAAATGGAGACAATTGTATACTTGACTTTAACACTTAACCATACATAAGTGAATGAACTCTCTTTAGTTTCTACACATAAAGATATCTATTAACACATTCAATTATGGATATAGTCGGAGTAATATTTACAAACTAAATTATATATATATATATATATATATATATATATATATATATAGAGAGAGAGAGAGAGAGAGAGAGAGAGATATTAGACTTATTCAAATAAATAAATATTATATAGGTCTTCAATAATTTTCACTAATACCTATAACTATCAATGAACTAAAAAGAGATAAATATAGGTCCAAGTCTAGCATTTCGATGATGACTTTATACACATTTATATACACAATTGGATATAATTAAATTCACAAGTATTTTTAGATATATATGTATGTTCATTTGGTATTACTATTTCATAATATGTTTTAGCTAAGTAAATATAAATCTAGTTGTATATGCATAAATTTCAATATCCAAAAAGTCCTTATATAGGTCTACAAATCTTCCTCACATGTAAATATATATGGGTATATATATAGATTTCTCCTCTTTGTTCTATAATGTAACCTAAATATCCCTATCTATGTTTTATAACAAAATATCCATCTACAGGTCTAGAAAATTTGTATAACCTATAATTGTATTGCATTCAAAATTAAATATATTCTCCTCCACACAAGTCAAAGATAATAGTTTCATCAAACATTATGCAACTTCTTACATGAATCAATGAGCAACACCTAGTCAAGTCACAAGAGTATATAATTTGTTCACATTATAACACAATCTTATATATACATAAATCTGCATATACATATATATGTATCTACATTTACTTCCATACAAGAGTATATTAATATCTTAACATAGTTTCCAAATTATAACTTCTGGCAAAATGTACTCAAATCTTTATCCACTTTGACTCATTTTTAAACCCACAAGACTATACAATAAAATCCCTCTAAAATATATAACAATAATTTTGTACAAAATATACAAGTGTTTTGATAAATTGAATGAATCCCTTGAACCATGTAGTAGTTCATGTATCTCAAAGTAAGTATTTTGATATCATTTGAACTAATACATAATTTAAAACAAGATAATAATGTAGGTTCAAATGTTTCCCTAACATAATATCCAAAAATCAAGGCTCAATATCAAACATAGGCCAGGTCTTCATCTGTTATGGCTTGGCCCTCAGATATATAGACCTAAGGATGGAATTAAGTTTCATCCCTAAGTCTCTAGACCTAAAAATCTAGGGTTTAGAGTAAATTTTTTAGCATAATCTATCATTTCATGCATTCACCAAATATACTAAAACCTGTATCAAAACTCACTTTATTTTCCTTTTTCCTTCCATTCAAATCTATAAACAAAAAAAATTAAATTGACATGGTTATAGGGTATTTTACCATTCAAAAATTGAAATGATAGACCCTTTTTCTCCCCAATTTTTGAGCTCTCATTTTTATCCTCCTCTATCATGTTTCTCTTTACATTCATAATATTATTATTATTATTATTTTTCCCAACTCCTATGCATGTTATACATGATCAAATAACCTCCTTAAAACTTTGTGAGTTACTCATCATGCAATTCATCTTCATCAATGTGCCACTATATTCCTTTTACTATTAACTTAAAATCAAGAGCTTTATATCCAACATATCAATAGAATAAACCCTCATCATTCCAAATGGGGAGGTTAACTCTAGTGATAATTTAAAATAAACAAACAAAAGAGCCGTAATTCCCTTTTACTTCTTGGAATATGCTAAATATAATAACTAAAATCTAATTTCATCATCTTTCCATTTCGTATTATGTGGTGATGGTTATCTCAACCAAAATAATATCCAATTTTTTAAGTTTATTTTAAATCAATTTACCTTACATGTTCTTACCCTTTTTTTCCTTCCCATGCTCTATCACAAAAAGCATAATGTGACCAGCTAAACCAAGTTGCATCAAGCAATCAACAAGACTGTTAACATTCATGATTATCAAAAAGAATTTTAATTCCTATGGAGATTTAAGAACACATCTTTTCAATGTAATTATTTATCATGATAAGCAAATCATGACAAGTAATGAACTCATCAATGCAACTGAAACTCATTTGTTATCAAACAACCAATGTAAGCAATATTCATTTCACTCAAACAACTAGATGTGGTGTGTGATAGTTAAACATAACTCTCTCAACCCATAATGCTATTATCTACACCTCTCTAATGATGATCTCCCTCTATACTACTTGTGAGGGTAGGATAGTCCTGTAACCACCTCAATGAAACAAACAAATAGTTAATTTGAGATTATCACAATAATCAATATATAAGTATCAATAAATTATTGGATGTAAATAATATGCAAATGAAATTAGTCATCATGATCATAAAACATAATATAATATTTGAATTTCTATCCAATCAAAATACTGATCATGAAACAAATAATATAACTGTCAATCGTACAAAACACATACACACATATATCAGACATAAAAGTTAGAATTAAAAATTATTAGCCTCATATCCACTTTTAATACTTAATACATTTTTTTAGAGTGGGACATGATGTGACATCCTTCCCCCTTAAAATAGTTCATCATCTTGATGACATTTATTTCAAATAATAGTTCTAGAAATAAAAATAATGTTCAATAGAAATATAAATAATATTCAATGAAAATATAAATAATGCTCAACATAAATATAAATAATGTTCAACAAAAATATTGTTTAAATAAATTAGGAAATATATTCAATAATTCTTCATAGTCCTCCCATGTAGGACTATCCTTATAATATTAGTGCCACTAGACCTTGCATTATGATACTTTTCCATTACGCAAGCTAAGCTTGTGAGCATCTATTATTTTGATTGGTTCTACTGTGACCACCCTTAGATCATGAACCTGTAATGCATTATAATCCAAAACATGTGTAGGATCAACAATATAATTATTAATATAAGATACATGAAAAACATTATGTATTTAAAATAAAACTAGTGGCAATACAAGTCTATACACTATATGATTAATCACTTATAGAACCTCAAAGGGTCCCACATATCTTGGTGACAACTTAACTGATTCCCCAAACTTAATAGCACTCTTTTGTGGTTTAAATTGAAGAAAAAAATTATCTCCTTGAATTCATCCAATCATACCTTATTAATTTTACTTGTTCTTCTATTTCTAAAAGCATATCAAGCCCAAAAATCATTGTCTTCTAATTTATCCCAGTTGATCGGTGTTCTACACCTCCTACCATACAATGCCTCAAAAGGAGTTATTTTCAAAGTATATTGGTATGAGTTGTTATAATAAAACTTAATCTAATGGTAAGCATTTCTCCCATTTGTATTTCTAGTCTATGCAATACATTCTCAACAGATCCTCTAAGACTTGATTTATTCTTTCTATTTGCCCATCCATTTTTAGATGGTAAGTTGTACTAAAATTTAGTTGTGTTCCCAAAGCTGAAATGAGAGTTTTATAAAACCTTGAAGTCATCCTAGGGTATTTATCTGAAATGATATTTTAAAAAAACCCATGCAATCTATATACCTCTTTAAAAAACCTCTTAAAAGGCATTAGTGCATCATCTATTAAATTACCTATAATGAAGTGAGATATCTTGGTAAGTTTATCCAAAACTACCAAGATTATGTCAAGACGATTTATAAATATAAAAAAACCTTGGACAAAGTCCATGCTAACAACTTTCCACTTCCATTCAGGTATGGAATGTGGGTACAACAACTATACATGATGCATATTTTTAGCCTTAAATCACTGACATTACAAACATCTAGGCATAAAATTTGATGCATTTTTTTAAATTTCCTTTCAAAAAAATAATGGCCCTAATTATGCTAAAATCTTAGTCACTCTAGGATGTCATGAGTATAGATTATCTTGTAATTATTTTAGCATAATATTCCTCATTTTTTCTCTGTCTAGCACATATTATGCCATTGTACCTAAAAAACACATCATTTTTAAATTTAAAACCTTGGTATCTATGATCTTGAGAATTTTTAGCTAATGCCTGCTTAACTTATTCATAAAATTCCTCTCCAAGTGAGAATTTTACTACTTGATCTCAAAAAGTACATATTATTGTGGTCAGAGTAATAATATAAATTCTACAACTAAGGGCATCTAAAACTCTGTTCTCTTTTCCCTTAATATAGTCAATGTTGAAATTATAATTTGACATAAATTCTAACCACCACCTCTGATGAGCATTAAGGTTAGGTTAGGTAAATATGAACTTAAGACCCAAATTATTAGTTTTAAGTTTAAAATAATTTTTCAACAAATAATGCCTCCAAACTTGTAAAGGATGAACTATAGAGGCTAATTCTAGGTTATAAGGATCATAATTTGCTTCATAAGGCTTTAGTTTCCTTAATTCATAGGCCACAACTGAACCATCCTGCATAAAAAATCCTTCTAAACTCTCTTGATGCATTTGTTATAACTATAAAATAACCATTCAAATCTAGAATCTGTATGCAATCAAAAATGCATCATGTCTATAAATCAATGTTAATTCAGAGAAGATAGATCATACTTACACTTCTAATTGAAGATACATTAGATAATAGAGAATATGACCAATATGGGGATCCACTAGACCCAATGAGGGGATCTCTTACCACAATAAAAAATACTGGAGAGGGTTATAAAGCCTCTAATCAAGCATAATTATGAATAAACCTAACTAAGAATTATGTTTTTATATTCACTGAACTAATAACAAGTAAACTAAAGTCTAATCTAGTGTTCACCAAAGCTTGTGGCACAAAGTGGGGGTAATAAATAATAAAATTAAACACGTATAAGATAGATATAAAGACATCAATGTAAATGAAATTATAATTTATGGAAGAGAAGTACAAATGCATATCTATCTACTCTTACAAAGGAGGAACAAAGTTAAGAATGCTTACCTTTGAAGACAAACCTGTCGAGTCTCAATCTCTCCCTTGGTCAAGGTGTTTTGTAAGAGGTTGTTGTGGTATGTAAGGATTACAAAGATAAATTATATATAGGCTACACAACCTATCAATACATCCAAAATACTTATCTACAAGATAAGATCTGTATCTCCAAAGAAAGTGTGAAACCTTAAGCTTGCTCCTCAAGTAGAATGGTGGATAAGCAAACACATAATAGCTCTTGCTTCTTCTTCTCTTCTCTAAATAATGGTGAAATGATATTATATATATAGGTGGATTCAACCCTAAGCCCTTCTAAAAGTTTCAATTGATAGGGTCGACCCAGTTGACCTAGTACTATTATGGACAAAAATTCACTAGGTTATGGGCTATGTCGACCAAGAGCTAACCTAGACCCTAATGAATTTTGTCCAAAATAGTATAGGGTCAACCCAGTCAACTTAGTATTGTAAATAGTCAAAAGGGGATTTAGATTAATAAAAGGGGGACAAAATGTGGGAAATGACTGAGAAATGTACAATAGATAAGAATAAGCTTATGGATATAGTTTTTAGTAAACAAGTGTGTAGATACAAGTGAAAAAAGGGAAAACAATCTTGTGAAACACCAATGTTCTACCCACCCCTTTTTCGGTGCACCCCTTAAAGCATATACTCAAAGAGATTGAGACTTAATTGGTTATTTCAAGATAAAGAGTATTAGTAATTGATAAAAGTGTGAAACTATTATATGCATACATATGCCTCATTTGAATCTCATCTTGTGTCGTGTGAGTGCAACACGGGATGGTGCTTCAACAATAGAACATGACAACACATAATGCTGATGCTAAGCAAAATATAGAAAGGATAAAATAAGATAAATGAAAGGATAGAATTGAAAAAAATATACCTTTACTTACCTTAGTGTTAAAGATAAAGAAGGAAACTATGATAGAAGTGAAGGTGTCCAATGTGAAGAACATTAGGTGAACTTGTAGATATTAGTGTAAAATAGAGAGAAAATAAAATTATTTGAAATATAGGCATACAGCAGTGGAAAATATTCTCTATGATGTCATGATTCCATAAATTTTTATGATTTGGAAAAAGAGTTAGTAGAGACAAAGATATGAGGGTCTTAGGAAAATTGGCAAATTAGGATTGTTAAGGCAAGGTTAGAATAGTGATTGAGGAAAAATGAATGACAAAAGGATGGAAAATGAATGAAAAATGATTATAGAACAAACTAAATCACATAGGAATCATGTGAAACATAAATGGTAAAAAGGAATGTAGAACATACTAAATCACATTGGGAAGTATGTAAAACA
This sequence comes from Torreya grandis, assembly GCA_037957365.1. Classification (NCBI taxonomy): domain Eukaryota; kingdom Viridiplantae; phylum Streptophyta; class Pinopsida; order Cupressales; family Taxaceae; genus Torreya; species Torreya grandis. The sequence continues at coordinate 5,357,628 of JARHVA010000109.1, forward strand.
TGACTGATAAATGAAATATCAATGCAAGAAAACTCTAACAAAGATATTTAAGAAAGTGAAAAGTAATTCCATGTAAGATAATCATGTCAAATCAAACATAAATAAAAACATGAATGACTAAAAATGAAACGTAAATAAAGATGCAATACAAGTATGTCAAATGAAGGTGAAGAAAGCATAAATAAATGAAATAGAAGTGTTAGTCAATATTTAAGACAAAAATGAAGAAATCATATAAAAAGAGAAACATTTGAGAATGAAAAATGTCATATTTAAGATAATTTAAGTACAAAAAAATCAAATAAGAACATGATGGATAAATGAAAATCAAAAGTTCTAAAAGATGAAAACTCAAACTTAGTACTTTTTCTAGGATACAATGTAAGAAAACACAACCACCTAATGATATGACTAGTATGACAATGAGATGGTGTGGTAAGTAAATGGTGTAAGGGTTTTCATGAGGAAGGAATGGTCCTATCCAAGGTATTACAATACAACTCACAAACTATAAACCAATAGGTGTAAATAAGGTAGATATGATCAAGGATGTAATCAGCTAAAAACAATATCTAATAAGGGGAATATAAGTAAAATGTGATGTAAATAAGGAATGTGAAGAGCCACATGGGTGATGTGAACATCCTTAGCAAGAATGAGACACACTAGGCAAGTAAGAAAGGCTAAGAACTATTAACACCAAGGATTTAGGACACTTTGACTAATGAACACAAAGCTTGGGATAACAAATGAAGTACATAGATCAACCCATGAAGGCTATATGCATGAAGTATAAAATAGACCTACCTTCCCATAACATATTCCCCATTCCTTAGGACCCCTTATAGAGTCATCAGTCTACTACGAAGAGTGGGTATTACAAGAGAAAGTAGGTAGCAATAAAATAGTTTTTAATTCTCTTTTTCTAATCTACTGGCCTACCACACCCTAATGGACCTTGACTTTATTGTGAAGCCAAATTTAGAGTTTGAGATTCAACTAAAAAAAAGATAAGTGCTTAGAATCACGTCTTTTAGTGTGATCTGACTTTTAAGATTGTTTTTGCTTTTGAATCATTACCTTTTGTTTGTATTTTATTATTTATATTTTAATTTGTTTTGGAATTTTATATTCCTCCTCTATATAGATTTAGAGAACCAAACATGAGTGCAAAAGGTGACAAACACAAGAGAGATTAGAGTTTGTCACTAGAGAAAAGGACCTAAAGACCAAATTATCTAAAGACTCCTAGACTTACCCACAAGTAAGTTTGTAATCTCAAAATTGACCGATGTGAGCCTCAAATGAAAGGAAATATGGGGATCATAAGAGATCCATCTATGTAATAAGTGATACAATGATGAGTATGCTAGTAGTTGATTATAAGGAGGTAAAATAGTGTTATAAAAGGGGTGGGGATATGCTATGTTAGTCATGTCATTAGATAAGCCTTGCTAACCTACAACGGATCTAGCACAAGCACTAATGAATGTAGTAGTCATTGCAAAAAGTGATTTAAAGATGTTTTAATTTGGTAATTTAAAAAGGAAGGTCAGGTCCTATCCATGGTCTTACACTGCAACTCACAAGGTGAACAATAATGAGGTGAATGCTAAATAAGGGGGAAAATAATAATAAATCTATTAAGGCAAAGAATGAAATAAAAAGTCAAAAATGAAAAAGATACAAAACAACTAAAATGAAAAAAATATACCAAATATAATGTGTAAGAAAACCAAACAGCATAAAGGAAAATAATGATGCTAGTAAAGTGCGACTAAAAGAATTAAAATTCATAAAAACAAAGAAACATGAGATAAAAAATAACAAGATCTATGTTAACATCTGTATCAAAGATGAGCATGTGAAATACAATTCTATAAATCTTGAAAGGTTTCTTGAAGTTGAATTTGTTTGTTATTATTCATTGTAGAATAAGAGTGGTCACTATAAGATGCCCTAATGGGTAATTAAATGTAGGGATGAGCATTGTAAGATGCCCTAAAGTTTGAACAGATGTGTGGATGGGCATCATAAAATGCCCCAACATATGAAGTAGAGTGAGATAACATTGAGCCATTAAAATGATTTGCATTGGGTTGTTATGTGCATTTGGAGATAGGTAAATGTGTTGGTTTGTTAGATTTTAAGGATGTTTAATGTGATAAAGGATGTGTAAAATAGGTATGAAGAGGTAAAAGAGGACCATGTATGATATGCTTTAGAGTAGGCATTTGAACTAGGTACTCTTTTTGTTCATTTGATCTAAGAGGTTGAGATTCAATTGATGTAATGATAAGTTTAAAGTTGTTCGTGTTAGCTATCCTTTCCTTGTTGGTGTAAGAAGAAGGATCAATTATGGTTTGAAAAATATTAGTGGATGAGGTGTAGGTATGGGATACTTATTGTTGTTCTTTAGGTAGTACTTATTGTTGTTCATTAGGTAGTTGATGTTGATGTGATTGTGAATCTTGAGATTAAATTTGAGAAGCTTGAAGATAGTCTTGATAACGTTATTTTATGAGAGTATCAAGATTAAAATATGGACCAAACAAAGAATAAAGAAGAAATTGGTGAAGATCATGAAAAGACTCATGAGATTAACCTATAGTAATATGCCACCAACAAACATTATCAGGGTTATACCATTTTTGAGGAAGTTTGGAAGGATCAAAGCTCATGGGTTTAGAGGGTGGAAATTTCTTCTTAAGTTGTTTTAGACTCAAGGGAGGGTGGGTTGGGTTAAAATTAGTTGAATTGTATGCTCCATTTTGAGTTTGGGGAGGGTTGGATGAATCAATGCTATGAGAAAATGATTGGAAATGTTTTCTAGTAGTTATTTGAGGTGTTTCAAATAGAGTCACAATAAATTTTTTTCAGTTTTGCTTGGTCTAAGGCTTTTTTTAAGGTTTTAGGGGAAAAGATTAAAACTTTTCATTGAAGGAGAGTTTTAAGAGTAATAAAAAATAGTTGTAAAAGAGTATCATCATTCATGTTATGGTCCACTTTGTGAGCTATATACTTCCATAATTTGATGAAAGTGTGAGCATATTCATTAGGAAGTTGCTCGGCATCGATGAAATGACTAAATTAATTTTTATGAAGGTCATCATGTTGGAATTCCTTCACTAGAGAATTAATTAAATCCTCTAGTTGATAGATTAAATTTCTAGTAATTTTGTTGTACCATTCAAGTGCATCACCAACAAAAGTTTTGGATAAGAGCTTGGTGGTAGAAAAGTTGTTAGTTTGGACCCATTCCTTATAGATATTCCAAAATACTTAAGGAAGATAGTAGGGTCCTTAGTCCCATCATATGTGATAGTTGGAAAAATGTTTCCAATATCTATGGATGTAATGAATGGAGCTAAAGGTTCATTTTTAAGATGTTGAAGCAATTATTATTCATTAGAGGTTGAGGGATAATGTTCCTAGTGGCATGTTTAAGAGGAGGAGGGACAAAATTTTGATTTGGTTGAGATCATGACTTGAGGTGGTTGACTAGTCATGTGTAATAAATATTGTTTCATGTGCCTCACTTGAGAATGATTAATTGTTTGCATGGTGTTCATTTGTTGAGCTATTTGAGAAAGAATTTGGGTTTTGTCAATTTGTGCATTAGTATTTGAAGGTGGGGTATTAGATTTGATATGAGGGGGATTAGTTGGTGGAGGATTCCCAATATTGGTATTGAGAGGAGGACTAGGATGAAGGACCTCAACTACATTACATTGTATAGTGATTGGTTTTGGATTATGAGAAGATGAAGGAAGAATGTGAATGGTTTCATCTAAAGTAATAAAATAAGTGAGGTTATGATCTAAATCCTTGATTATGAAATATTATTGATTAAGGGAAGGTTGACAAGATATCTTCATTATGTGATAATATTAGATAACCACACATAGAATAGTTGTAAAAGCAAAGTGATAGGAAGGAATAGATAGGAGTACAAAGTCAATTGGATTGACCTAATACTGGAAACAAGGTCTAAAAACTAAGAAAATAGTAATATAAATTCAACATTGTTGACCTCATTCTGTAACTTAGGATAGAAAATAGGCAAATAAGGATACAAATTTGATAGCATCAAATTAGTATTGTATCCTAAGGGGCAGAAAAGAATACTATGTCAATAGGTTCTATTCAATACTATAGATAGGGAAAATAAATAGTTTGTAAGAGACTATGTTGAGCAAAATGACAGTGTACTAAAACATAAAAAAAAATTCAAGTAATTTGAAAGCAAGAAATGACACACAATCAATTAAGTTAATGAGGATGCTCCAATTGAGACACACAACACAAAACCTTGCACCAACACTGGCCAATGAAAGCTTTAACAATACAACATACAATTGAAAAAAGAGAAAGTAATCAACTTGGAAATTAAATGCAAACTAAGTGATCATACTGAATGTTGTTAAATTATTAGAATATGATTTTAGATGTGATAGGAAAGTTGGTTGTAAGGAACTAGAAAGTAATCTACAAATGGTTTCAAGAGGTTTAGGCTAAAAAAGATCTATGTTGGCAATGGTACTGGCTTGATATTAGGTCCTACCCTCTCACTTCACACACCACAATGATAAGGGTGTTAGGTGCTTTTCCAATATATACCATTAACCATGTGTTTATACTTGGCCCAAAAACCAAGTTAGCTTCCCCCTTGGTGATGAAATCCAAGTAGATAGGCTTTGGGTAGACAATTATTTGAATTATTTTTAAGACTATATGATTTGATAGTGTATTAAATAAAGATAAAATAGTACAAATAAATGGTATATTGAAAAACTACCTAATTAGACTATGTGATCTATTTTAAGCATGCAAGCAATTAAAAGTGAAAGTGTGAAGTAATTACTAGCATATAGATGTTAATTCTAAATTAAAAACATAGTACAATGCCAATTAAAATGATAATGCATATAAATATTATAGTATAGACTCAAAAGAGTCTCTACTGTACTAGTAAAGTAAGTGTCTTTTAAGAACTATGTCGACAGTGTCGACCTAGTCTTTCAGATAAAAGATAAAATGCAAAATTAGGTCATTAGAGCTGACCTAGTTTGCTACATAAGGGCAAATTTAAAGACTACAAACTGTGAAAAAAATATAACTATAATGAATAATATAAATGATAGAGAAAGAGATAAATGAACCTTGGTGGGTTGGAAGATGTAGAGGAAAGTGAGATTGTTGTTGAAGTGCCCTGATTTTTACTTGCAAATTTTGCCAATTATGTCGACTGGGTTAACCTAGTTCTAGAATTCCCTATTTGTTGAATATTTTAAAGAATAATATACTTAAAGTATCAACCTATTATATTTTATAGAAGTATGGAAGTGTACTATGTCAATAAATTTGACCTAGTAGCCTATCTGAAAGTGAAAATCTATACTATGTCAACCTATTTGACCTAGTAGCCTGTATCTGATTGAGACCTTCACAAATAGAACAAAGTCATTTTTATGTGACTTTGTGTTAAACCTACCCATATAAGTTATAAAATATACTGGAACTATTGATATAATATCAAAAATATATAAATATAATAAATAAAATGATAAAATAATAAAAACATGAAATAAAACCTACAAGGGTTAGATTCACGTCAAGTTCACCAAAAAGTATACATTAGATAATCAAAAACATAACCATTATGGGGATCTACTAGACTTGATTAAGGGATCTCTTACCACAATAAATAATACTATATAGGGTTATAAATCCTCCAGTCAAGCACAATCATGCAGTAACCCTAACTAAGCCCTATGTTTTCATATTCACTAAAATAATAATAAGTAAAGTCTAACCTAGTGCTCACCAAATATTATGGCATAAAGTGGGGGTAATAAATAATAAAAGTAAACATGTATAAGAGACATATACTGATGTTGATTTATACATAATCCTAATGCATGGAAGAGAAATACAAATGCATATCTATCTACTCTTACAAGGAGGAACAAAGTTAGAGATACTTACTCACTGAGCCTCAATCTCTCCCTTGGCGAAGGTGTTTCAAAATAGGTTGTTGTGGTATATAAGGATGATAAGGATAAATTAGATCTAAGCTACATAACTTATCAATATATATAAAAGAATTATCCATAAGACAAGATTCATATATCCAAAGGAAGTGTGAAACCTTAAACTTGCTCTTCAAGTAGAATGGTGGATAAGAAGATGTGCAATAGGTCTTACTTATTTTTCTCTTCTCTAAAAAATCATGAAATGATATTTTATATATAGGGGTATTTAACCCTAAGCCTTTCCAAAAATTTTGATTGACAAGGTCAACCTAGTTAACCTAGTATTGTTATGATCAAAAATTCACTACGTCATAGGTTAGGTCAACCAAGAGCTAACCTAGACCCTAAATGAAATTTGCCCAAAATAGTACAAGGTTGACCCAGTCAACCTAGTACTAATTAGTTAAAAGGAGGTTTAGGTTAATAAAAGGGGGATAAAAGGTGGTAAATGATTGAGAAGTGTACAATAGAGAAGAACAAGCTTAGGGATATGGTTTTCAGGAGACAAGTGTGTAGATAACAAGTGGCAAAAGGGACATCAATCTTATGAAGCACCAATGGTCTATCCACCCCTTTCTCGATGAACCTCGTAAGGTGTGCACTTAGATAGATAGAGACTCAATGGGTTTTTACAAGATAAAGAGTGCCATTAATTGATAAAAGTTTGAAAATATTATGTGTATATAGAATCTATAATATTTATGTGTAAATAAGTCTCTATTTTAAAATATAAAAGGCTTATTCACACTTATTGTACTAAACAAAATGTTACTATTTACAGTAAATATAGGTGATTGGATTACCTATATTAGATAATTTGATACAAAATTCTTTTGGTACCTTACTAAATCCATGAAACCATATACCTCATACACATTTTTGGGTGCTAGCCAATCCATAATGGCCTTAATCTTAGCTGGAACTAATAAAATTATTTTTGTAGAGATAATGTATCCCAAGTATTATACTCTTCTTTGAAAGAAAAGACACTTAGATAACTTTCCATAAAGTTTGTGCTTCCAAAACCACTACAAAACTAAACACAAGTGATCAACATGCTCTTTTGTGCTTTTAAAATAGATGAGAAAATCACCCAAAAATACTAACACAAAATGATCAAGGTAATCTCTAAACACATTGTTCATGAGATTCATGAATGTTGTAGGTGCATTCAATAGTCCAAAAAGATGTATTATAAACTCTTAATGACCATAATGAGTCCTAAATTCTATTTTCATAATATCTTCCTCTTGAATTCATAATTGATGGTACCCAACACAAAGATCAATCTTTGAAAAGACCTTTGCACCATGCATTTGAGCAAAAATATCATCAATGCAATGTAAAGAATACCTATTATTGATTTTTGCTTTGCTAAGAATTCAGTAGTCAATGCACAAACAAAGGGTTATGTCCTTCTTGATAAAGACTACATGTGCACACCCCATGGTGAAACACTTGGCCAAATCAATCCTTTTGCCAACATTTCTTGAAGTTGTGCCTTTAATTCAATTAAATAAGTTGTCATTTTGTAGGGGGCATTAGATTGTAGTTTTGACACTAGAATGATATCAATGGTGAAATCAGATTCTATTTAGGGAGGTAAACCTAGTAATTCCTTTGGAAAAACAACTTAAAACTCTTGAAAAAAAAGATATTCTTCTAAAGCAGATTTTTTAGCTTCACCAATTTCATCCATCTTAACTATGAATGCTTGACATCCCTTTCATTCAGCCTTGTTCAACTCAATGGCTGAAATTTTCCTTAGTTTCAACTTTCTCTGATCTCTTTGGATTTGGGTTTGGTTTCCCAAATAATCTAAACACTCAAGCTTATTAAGGGAATAATAAACTTTGAATTTGTGCCTAGAGAGCCAATTCATTCCTAGTTTCACATCATATGACCTTAGTGGTGTTGCAGAAAGATCAATAACCATGGTGAATTTTGATAACTTTATTTCAGTCCTAATAAGACATCTTTCAACTTTAACCTTGGATTCATTCTTGTACTGAACTAACCAAACGTTTACCATAAAACTAATGTTATTAGATAATTTAATTAGCATTCTAGGAGAGATAAATCATTCAATAGCTCCTATATCTATCAAAATAGAAATAAGATGCCCAAATAATGTACCTGATACTTTTATTGGAGAGGTTTGAAATTTTTCTTAATGATTATCCACTATTTCATGAATACACTATTAAAAATTTACCTGCTAAGATTTACAGGTAGATGTATTATTATTTCTACCATCTATCTTCCACCGAGCACAATCCTTGGCATAATGGTCTCCTCCACATGTAAAACATCCACTAAGTGGTCCCTTTCTCTCAAATTGATTAAGACTCTTGAATACTTCTATAAAACTGCCTCTTAGTTTCTTATTCTTTAAAACATTACTAAATTTCATATTTTGGCTATTGAATCAATTCTTGGATTTCCCATTCTATTTCTATTTTTTTCTTCAAGGGTGTCTTGGAATTAAAAAATTATTTTTGAACTTTTCTCTAATCTCTACAAATGATTTTAGCTTTTATTCCTGCTTAACCACCTTCTTAAAGACTTGGTCCATGGTGGATGGTCCATGTACATCCACTTCACAACCAATTTTAATCCCATAATGAACCTCCTAATCTAAAAATATTCATCTTTCTAATACTAACATACTTCAAGAGCTTTGTAAACTGCTCCCTATATTTATTCATCAAAAAATCCCCTTGTCTCATATTCTATAATTTTTTAATTTTCTGATCAAAATACAATTAAGGTAGCCATCGTGATCTAAAAAGAGTCAAAAACTACTGCTAATTAGTGGTAGGCAAATTGAGGTTCATCTCAAGCTTCTTATTATCCCACCAAGATGCTACTTCAACAACCAGTTGGTAAGCTCCCCACATAGCCTTAGTCACCTTAGAATTTTTTTATAACTTAAAATACTTTTCTATTTCTATGAGCCATGCTTTAACTCCATTACCCAATACCATACCATTAAACTTGGGTGGATTCATGATGTGCAACCTCTATAGCTACTTGAGCTTTAGCCACTTATTAACGTTCCTCATTGAAAGAAATTGAATAACCATTATATATTCAATGAACATACACATAAAATACAGAAGTGTAATTAATGGCAAAGGTATAGATCAATGTTGACACAAAGATTTCAATGGGAAAACCTCAAAGGAAAAAAAACCCATAATAGTTGATATTCATATAATTGAGAAACATAGAAGCCCAATACAATCCTTTTCTTCTCACTTATCCTCTATAACAAAATTTCTTTACAAAATATTTGTCACATACAAATATTTTTTTTTTCATAATTTATCGAATTTCACTTGAATGAATAACAATAGAGGTAAAACCATATTTATAATTATTTCTCTCAATTTCTACTCATTTCTTAATTAAAGAAGTAAGAAACTAGTAATAAGGGTGTGGTAGAAGAACCTATTTGTTTGTGTGGGCATGATCTAAATGATTGTGAAGATTTCCTCTTTGTCTTGGTAAGAATGACTTGTAGATAAGAAATCACTCATGCAAAGGGGATGTTAGTTGGTTAGCAAGGTGGATTGCCTAGAGTAAGCTAGATTTGAGAAGCATGAGCTTACTAGGAGGCTATCAATCCACACTCTAAAAATAGTTAAGTTGAAATAAATGAAGATAAATTACTTACATTAATGACAAAAAATACTGAAAGGAAATACAAGAAGGAATAATTGCTTGATAAAGAAAATAGACTAATTTAAGTAAATAGTGGGTCAATGCTAATGTTAAAGAGGTCAAGTTAGGTTTCAAAAATAGGTGAGGTCTCTGTCAATAAGCATGGACACAGAAAGTGGAATTTGGTTACAGGTAGGTAGGTATAAATAACTTACTATTATATCTTACTATAGTGACCATCGGTGGTCAAGGTGACCATCAGTGGTTGGGTGACTATCGGTGGTTGAAGGTGACTATCGATGATTAGGGTGACTATTGATAGTTGTTGTGGGTTTTGAAGGTGTTCAAGAAAAGGTTATATAATAGGTTAATAAGTGGTTTAGGATTTAGTTAAGGTTTTGGGGTTAGGAGGTCAGATATAGAAAGGCCTGATTCAAGTAGGGGAGTAAAAATCCAAACAAATAAAACTTAAAATATAAAATGTACCTAGTTTGTTGCTTGATGAAAAATGGTTGATCTTGGAGAAATTTTGATAGAGAAATAATACTTTGCTTTAAGAGTAATTTTGGTAGAGGTTTAGCTCTCTATTTTAGTTACTAAATTATTGGAAGGAAGACATACTAGTTGATGGTTCTTGATGACATGTGTGCTAGAATGCTTTATTATGGATCCTTACTCACCTCCTACTCCCCTCTTTTTATAAGTAAAAAGAGATGGAGGTAGAAGGTTCCATAAGAGGTTAGGCTACTGATTTTGATGCATTATGATGTGTTAGCTCTGGGTAAGGTAAATATATTAAATTATGTTATGTTAGCTTGTATACAACTGGCGTTATGTTTATTTAGGTGGGGAAGGGACCTGACCATCTATGGTCAGGGTGACCATTGATGGTCAAGTGTCAAGGCTAAGTAGGGTAAAAGGGTGGGTTTAGTTAGATAGTCAAATTGATCATGGTTAGGTTTAGTTAGGGCTTGAGGGTTAAATTTATCCCAAGGGGGTCTTGAGGTAGTCCAAGTGTGTTTTAACATTTGGAACTGTAATGTGCAAAATTTTGGTGTCTACATTTTGCTCCTTTTTGTTATGCAATTTGTGTCAACAAAATCTGAAACAAAAATGGATTATGGGTTGAATTTTCATTGCCCCAAGCCTGAGAGGAGGTATTTTCCATTAAATCAAGAGTCGATGAGGTGAAATCAAAATTGATTTGGGGTTTGATGAGCATTTTATTGTGAGTCACAAGGTTGGTGACAAAAAAGGGGGTTGGGAATTTGAAGTGCAAACATGAACATAAAATGTGATTAATTAAAATAGTCAAGATCATACATAGAATAAGTTTCTATAGTTGGTAAAAATAAGGTCGATTCTAGAAGGAAAAGTGACAAGTGGACTGCATGACCATATGTGATGATAGGGCTACACTTGTAAATGCAAGTCTCCTAGACAAGGTTATTATTTTCATGGGTATCTGAGGTAGGAAGTGCTCCCTTGAAAAACACAAATGGTTTTATTATGTACTAAGTAGTGTAGATTCAAATGTTCAACATGACAAGGTTGGTCAGTGTGGTCAAAAGGACCAAAGCAAGGTCATCGTAAAATATGCAATAGTTAGGGCTAAAATTTCCAACATCAAAGTGGACATGGTTATATGTTTGGTTGGTTGGAGAGGGTGTTAGAATAGGTGTTTTTTGAAGGCTTTTTTTGGTTGGGTGGAGAAGTGTAATCTCTAAAAAGGTGGTACTAAGGTGTTGGTGCCAAAAAATTTAAAAATTGGGTTCTTTGACCATCGATGGTTAAGGGTCCCAAACGCGATCATCGATAGTCACCTTGAGTATCAACGGTCAGGGGGAAACCCTAAAAGGTTGGAGTTTAAAAGTGAAAAATAGAAATAATTTTCACCATTATATTTTTGACTCTCTAACTCTTGTGCATTGGTGAATTTGGCATTTTTTGTAAGGGTGCTAATAAGGCAAGCATCTTAAGAGGGTAGACACTAGATGGCGATGGTTGTACAGGAGGGGATAGTAGTGGTACCCCAGGGGCATATTTTTATGATAGGATATTTACAGAAGTATATGATTTTGATACTGGCCTATGATATGATGCAACGAGATGTATATTTTTGAGAGAGAGAGATGTACATGATTATATGTAATATTTTATGTTGATGAGACATGATGTATATGATGTTATGATGATGATATATAGATGTGATTTCATATTTCATGGTTCATGGTTTATGGTTTTGATGTTTATAGTTATGATTATGTGCATGAGATGTAGATTCATTAGCTTAGACATGTGATGATTATGGATAATGTTTATAATGAATGGTTATATATATATATATGGTGATGGGGTTTAAGATCATGGATATGTGATGTGACCATGGTTTATGATTTATGGAGGTAATGTGGTTTGTGATGTTTATGGTGTTTTTATAATTATTATTATTATGATGATGTGATGCTTTGTTTTGCTAATGGATATGATGCTCATGATTATAGATGTAATGTGGTTTATGATTATGGTTGTGATCATGATGTTTTGATTATGGTTATGGTGTTTATGTTTATTTTGTTGATGATAACACATAAATTAAGTTAGATAAAAAACTAGATGTGGGAAAAGAAATAAATATCATGAGACATACATCCTAGTGAATACATGAACCAATTATGAGAGGATAATAAAAATGCGTGATGCTTCTTAATTGGTAAGGACTAAACAAAATTGAAGTTAGATTAGATTAATGAACATAAGCAATTCAAATGCCTTGCACTAGCATGCATTGGTTTATAAAAAGGTGTCTTGATCACATTGTGTCAAGTAAACTCATGAATCCCTTGATTTGTAGATGATACAAAGGGGAGATGGGTGGGAGGTGGTATGAAAGGTAGTGTAACCTCTTAAGGGTTGGTTTTCCCCTTCTATATTCCCCTTTTATAGGTGATCTAAGAACAATGATATATAAGTCCATGTTTTAATGTAAGGTGTAGACTGATCGATGCGGGAAGTCTACTAATGCTATATATGAAAGCTAATTACAGCTTTCATGGGATAGCTTGTTTTGTTTTTGATATAGGTTCTTTTATTACTTTGTTCTAATAGGTTTGTGAAGCTTATGGAAGTGGGAAGATTCAAATAATTAGTTTAACAAATTGACTTAGCAATCCTTTAAGGGAGTGGTCCAAGTTTGGGATTACTCATTTTGGTAGTTGTCCTTTAAGGGAATAGTCTATCTTTTCAAGCATTCTTAGATTTTGGGTAGCTGTCCTTCAAGGGAGCAGTTTACATGATAAATATGTTTAACCCAAGTGCTATATAGGTATCCCAAATTATTTTTATTCTAGGTTAGAAATGGAAAAGTCTATTTAGGTTTAGAGGTTTACCTTTGTGAGGGTAAAACTTAGAGTACAAGAGGTTAATGATAGGTGAAATAGATGGTTTTGAGAGATAATGACCATGAAATTCCTTTCATTTAGGGATAAAAATTATCCTTGAGAACCATGCCATGGGTATATTTATGGTACCCATATTTAGGATTAGGTGATAACTATGATAGTTAATCACATGGTTCTATGTTGTAATTAGTTGTCCTCAAAAGGAATAGGATGGAGGTGAAACTATTGTAAATCAAAGGATGAACTTATGTTAGACAAAAATATGAGTTTTATCCTTGTTTAAAAAAATAAGGGATGTAGATGAGAAGCATTAAGGGGCTCATGTTCTAATTTGCCTTCAAAAGAGGATAAATGATAAGCTCCTAATCCATACTTATGGGTCATGATGTAGGGTCCAGCCAATTAAAAGCAAAATTTCCTCTCTTTATTTTTTCCATATTGGTCACATGTTTATTTTGATTTAGAATGAAGTCTTTGATGTTAAATTCTCATTCTTTTAGGTGTTTGTTATAAGCACGCTTTATTCACTCTTGGTAGACATGAATGTGGTTAAACGTAGCTAGGCGACATTCATCAAGTAGATCAAGTCATGATAGATGCTCTTGATGATAGTCTCTCTTAGAAATGATGTCTTACAAGGATATGTGAAGAGAGGGAATCTATACTTTGAGAGGAAAGACTTCCTCTACTTCGAAGACCAAAGAGAAAGGGGTAGCACCCGTAGAGGTTTGAATGGTAATGCGATAGGCCCACAAAGTGAAAGGGATTTGCAAATGCCAACCTGACTAAAAGTACTAACTAATTTGGTTAACATCTTGTTGAGAGTTTTGTTAGAGGCTTCCCCTTATCCATTTACTTATGGATGGTAAGGTAAGGAAAATCTTAACTTGATGCCAAATGCATCACAAAGACCTTGGACTTGTTTGTTTTTAAAAGATTGACCATTATTAGTGATGATCTTATGGGGAACACCAAAATGATAGATGATATGATGATTGATGAAATTGACTATATTTTCAACTTTGGTTGAGATGAGAAGAATAACCTCCACCCACTTGGTGAAATACTTGGTGGCAGTGATGATGGAGTAGTGCCATTGTGAGGAATGAGGGTTGATTTCCCTAATGAGATCTAGTCCCCATTATTAGAAGGGTAAAAAGTCTTTGGATACTTGGAGGCCATGGGCTGATGCATGATGTAAATTAGCATGTTATTGAAATTTAAGACATTTCTTTACATAATCACAATAGTCTTAGTTAAGGATGGGCCAATAGTAGCCAAGGTGAAGGATATGTTTAGCAACAACTAGAACACTAAAGTGTCACCCATAGATTCCATCATGTATTTCCTTGATAGAATGGGAAGATTCATGATTACATAGGCAACATAGAAGGATGTTGTTGAAACCATAATTTTAGAGGATTCATCCTAGTATGGTATAATGAAAGGTACTTTGAAAAAAATTTCCTCAGGCATTCTTAGATAGGTTGGGAGGAATGATGCTGAGATTTAGGTAGTTAAATGTTTTCTCATACCAAATGTCTAATGGATATTCCCCCACACTAAAAATGGTAGGGAGGTTAGATTAGATATAAGAGGGTGTGATAAAATGATAGATAGTGATAAAAAGTTTGAAATTGGAAGGTTGAGATGGGCTTTTGGTATCAAGGGAAGCCATTGTATCCATAAACTTGTTGGTAAATCATGGAATAGATTGGATAAGGTAATGATCAAATAATGATAAGAGTACATCTACTATCTTTTTATACTTTTGCAAGATATCATTCTTATATTGGTAGGATCCATTAACCTGGTTGACCACAAGTTAGAAATTTCCAAAGACATTGATCATCTTAACTCCCAAGGATAGAGTGGTTTAGAGACCTATTACGAGGGCTCCATACTTAGCCATATTGTTAGGGCACTCAAATTTAAGTTTGAAGGAGATAAGAAAAGGTTCACCATTAAGGGGAATGAGAATAACTCCAACACTCCCACCTCACTGTCACTTTAATATATTAAAGAACATGATCATTTTATAGGTGATGTCCTCTTAAGTAAGAGTTGTGATGGACTTATCTACAAATACAAGAGGAAGTGGTTGGTTATCTAGTAAATGAGATTTATCCAATTTATCAATGATTAATTCCCCTTTAATTGAATTTTATTAGAGGAAATCAAGGTTAAACTCTGTTATGAGCATGAGCCACTTAGCCATATGCTAGTTTTGGTATGGTTTAGAATGCATGTACTTGAGTGGGTTGGTGTTAGTGATGACATAGGTTTTGTGATTGAGGAGGTAATGATGAAGTTTGGTATCCACAAAGACTAAGGCAAGGTAAATATTCTTGGTATGGGTGTACCAAGTCTCATACTCTATAAGTGTTAAACTTATATAGTAGATAGCTTGCTCTTTATTTTGTTCATCATGATGAGCAAGCATCACCCCTAAGGAATGGTCAGTGGCTAAGATATAAAGGTAGAATGTTTTACTCTATAGATTATAGATCCTCTATTACTTTTTGGTAGTGATGGGGTGAGATGTTGATTAGTTTGTATAGGCTCATCTTCACTAGTGTTTGGTGAACCTACTTTAGAACTACTCATTGGATAGATTTAGAAGGGTTAAAGGGAGAGGCACCCAAAATGGTATTTTGGGTTTTGGTGAAGGTGAAGGTGTTTGAGTTTGGTTGAAATGTTGAGGGGTGGAAGGATATGTCTATGGAATGGACACTTTGGCCTTTCCCTTATCCTTTTGTTGGGATCAAGATCAAGTAACCATATGGATAGTGTTGATGAGGGGAGGTGTTAGGCTAGAAGGTTGCTTTGGTTCCTCCTAACTCTTGGGTGAGAGTGTGGGGGTAGGTGAGTGTTGGATAGGTTAATTTGGTGGTTGGGTTAGTAATGGGATCAAGATAGGTTCATTTGACAATAGATCCTCCTCATCCCATAAGTTATGGGCAAGTGCTTGGAGAGCTTTGTAATTCTTTATGTCGTGTCTAGGTGTCCTATGGTATGAGCAAATTAAACTATCATTGAACCAAGATGGTTTATGTTTTTAAGGGTTGAAGGGTCTAATAGGTGATATGTTTAAATAATATGTTTGTAACAACCTTTTTATAATGGATGAATAAGATTTGAGTAAAGGTGTTGAGGGTGATGGGATTTTGGTTTTTCGGGTGGGAGCCTTCTTAGAAGTAGGCTTCACTATAGAAGTTATGGGTGGTAGAATGGTTTTAGTGGAAGGGTTTGGTTGGGTTTTTAAAGTGTTAGGTGGTTTTGAGGTGGAATATTTAAAGGTGAAAGACTTGGAGGTTGATGATTGAGATGATGAAGGTTTGGAGATAGGTGGGAAGGTGGAGGTATATAGTTTGGTTAATAATGATGGGGAGGTTGATGATTTGGAGGGGGTAGGTAAAGGTAAAATAAAAGGAGGAAGTTTAGTTTGGTTGGTTATGGGAGGGTTTACCTTCTTGGTAGAAGGATGAGCTCTTAGGATGGAAGAAGGATGAGGCCCCAAGATGGAAGGTAAGAGGGAAGGGGATGGTATGGTCCTAGTTTTAGGTGGGAGTTTGGGTGGTTCCACCTTCTTGGTTGGTTTGGTTAAGGTTTTCTTTGGTGGACTAGATGGGTTTAAATCCAACTTCAAAGATGGGTGAATGAGGCTAGGAGTGGGAAGTATCCCTATGTTATTTATAGGTTTGATTAGAGAGGTATAAGGTGATTTGATGATTTTGGATGGAGATAGTTTGGATGGTTCTTCCATAGTTTTCGAGGGAGAGGTGTTTGATGAAGGGATTAAGGTGATGATAAGTTTAATGGTGGATGCAAGCGAGGTTCAAAGTTCATTTTTTTTTATAGGGGAGCCCAAGATGGTGCTAAAAGGTGGTTCGATCCAAATCAGGTTGAGAGATGAATTCTAGGCTTTGGACTAGTCTAGAGAAGGGTTTGTAGATTGGTTTAGTTCCTTGGGAATTGGTTGCAAATATTAGGCCCATAGATTGAGGTGAGGGAATTGTTTATTCACCCTTGTATTTGATAAAAGGTTCCAAGATTTGGTAAGATGTTTCCACCATGGAAGGAGTAGATACAATGATCTTACCTTGGGGAATGGTTTCCAAAGAGAGAGTAGGTGATTCCCTGATGGGGGAGGAAGGTGTGATGAAAATGGTTGCTTCCTTTGGTATTTATATAAAAAGAGAGGTAGGTAAGTCTATTATGTCCTCAAGTGAAGGAAAGGAGGAGGTTAATTCCTATGTTTGGGTATCCAAAGGAATAGAGGGTGATTCCACTACTTCAATAAGTGGAGTGGAGGAAGAGGTAGTTGAGGAAACGGTTTCCTCAATGATAGGTTCATTGATAATTACATTGATCATATGGACCTCATGAGTGTGAGATGATTCTGATTTGTTGTCATCATGGCTGGTAGAAGGGGCATGGTTGGGAAAAGGTTGTTAAAAGATGTCAAGTCACTGATTTAGGGGTGCATTGGGATTGTCTAATGCAAATTCTCCCTTATCAATCAAGTTTTGGATAATGGTTTTAAAGGTGTTACACCTACTAACATCATGTCTAATGACATGGTGGAAAGCACATAAATCATTCTCATTATACCAACTGGGCACATGATAAGAAACATCAAATTTTAGAGGGGGTTTGATAGGGGAAGTTATATGATGTTGGATTTGATTAACTTGTCCAAAACTAAAGCATATGACTCCCCTAGTGAAGTGTATTGTTTTAGAATAGCCCAGTTTTTATTTTGGGTTTGTTGATTAGAGGAGTTAATTTGGTTAGGTTGGTTGAGAATCAGAGGTGGGGCTATTTTTAGGACAAACATGTTTGTGGTTACCTTTGGTTTAGTGTTGGGGTAGTTGGATTGGCTGGTGGTTCTGTATTGGGAAGGGTCATTATATTTGAAGCTAGAGTTTTTATTTCTTAGCTTCAACTTCTCCTCATCAATGGCCCTGATTTCTAGTTTACATGCCATGGTGAAAGCCTCATTAAAGGTTCTAAAAATTTGAACCTATAGAGTGGGGGCAATATGTTTTGCACAAGCCTGAGAGAAGAATTCAATCAAATCAGGTTAGGGCAAAGAGAAAGAGATATGATTGATAAGACCTCTTCATTTTGCTATTAAATTGGCAATTGATTCATCATCAAACTACCTAATGGAGTAGAGATCGGTAATGGAGACCTTATTAGATATATTGATTGAGAAGTGGTCTAAGAAGGTTTGGGAAAGTTGATAAAATGAAAAGATGGAGATCACTATACCAATCTAATGCTAGTCCAAATAAAGACATAAGAAAGGTGTGAAGGAGAAGAACATCATCATAGGCAATCAAGTAGTAAGAATGCCAAAATTCTATTAAGTGTTATTGGGGGTCCTCCTTGCTTTAGAACTTAGAAAATTTGGGTAATTACCATCGAGGAGGGTAAGGTTAGATACAAAAATATGGGTGAATAGGGTCATTACAGATTTGGTCATAAGATAGGTGTGACACCCAAATATAGATGACTCTAGATTGGTCATTTTATCCATCACCATTTTGACCAAATCTATTTGGGGTTAGGGAGCTCCATGATTATATGTTAAGTTTTGTTGGGGTTGGGTGGATGTTATATATGGATAAATGGTATAAGGTTCAGAGGATGAAACATGTTGGTATGTGGTCATTAAGGATCGGGTAAAAGGTGTAGTTATGTATCCTTGTGGATTAGGAACATAATGTGGGTAGGGTATCATAAGTATTTATTGAGGAGTTGATGTGGTTTGGTTGGGAGGTATGATCAAATTGGTAGATTAGGGAATTGACATGGATTGGGTTAGAGGTATGGTATGGTTAGTTGGTTGGGGGTGAGTGGTAACTCTAGTACTGATAAGTGGAAGGGTAGAAGGTATAGAAAGCACCACACTTTGAAGAGGGGTGGAGATTGGTGGGTTAGTAGTGATAATGGGAATAGTGGAAATATGGGTATAAGATATCCCCACAGTGGATGGAGTAAGGGTAACTAAAGTTAAGGTTGCCCCTATGTTAGAGGAGTTATTGGTTGGTGCAGAGGATGTTTGGTTATTTGTTAGGTGGTTTGATTGAGTTTGGGTGGAGGTAGTAGGTGGATTATTGGTAGAGGAAGATGCTTGAGTGGTCATAGGTTGGGTGGAGGTAGTGGTAATCATAAGATAGGGTGGCAGCCCATAAGGTGGATCACTAGGAAGAACCAAAGTAGAAGGGGTGTAGTGAGATAAGGTGTTAAGGTAATTTTGGAAGGCCATGGGGTTGTTATCAAGGAAGGTGGTGAAATTTTCATCACCTTGGGAAACTATACGAGGCATGGTAGGGGGTATAAGGATGGGGAGAACCCTTAACATACGAGGTATAATCCATGGAGGATGAAGAGGATGAAGGTGGCTCTTGGTTAGTTTTGGTTTCTCAACTATTGTCTAGTAAAAACCATATGAGAAATAGAGAGGAAAATAAATATCACAACTTAAACACAAAGCAAACAAATGAAAATATCTAAAGGCAATAAAAAAATACACTAGAGTGCATTTAAAATCCTATGACGTCTTTTATCTCACTTTTGGTTTATGCCTTAAGTTGAAAGTGTGAAAAAGAAATTGGTTTGTAGTGTAGGTACTAGAAAATAAGTCTATGGTTGGTTTCAAGTGCTTAAGGGTCTCAAAAGGATATGTATTGTAAATCAATATGTGGCTTGGTATTGGGGCCTACCCCCTCACTTCACACACTATAGTGATAAGGGTGTTGGGTGTTTAGCTAGAATATACTTATTTCTAGAGTTTAGGCTCAATCAGAGAGCTAAGTTTTGGTTCTCTTCTTGGTAATGACCTCTAAGTAAGATAGCCAAAGGGTGAAGGTGATCTGCTAGGAGATGAAACCCTAGTTGGGCCTTATGTCAATTATTTTGATGTTTAATTTATTTAAGTGGTTTGGTATAGTGTGTGATAAAGAAGTGAAGCTATGATTAATTACTTTGATTTTAATTTAACTAAATGAGCTAAACATGTAAGCAATCAATGTATGCAAAGTTTATTTTATACCCAAAATAAATTTTGATTTATTTATATGAGCATATAATAAGGAAGAAAAGGTCACCTAGATGCTACCAGGGCCCATCGGGTGTGCCAGAATATTTCTCTCAATTTTTGGTCATTTCTTAATTAAAGAAGTAAGAAACTAGTAATAAGGGTGTGGTAGAAGAACCTATTTATTTGTATGCACGTGATCCATTTGATTGTGAAGATATCCTCTTTGTCTTGGACATCACTCATGTGAATGGGTTGTTAGATGGGTAGCAAGGTGGATTGCCTAGTATGAGTTAGATCTGAGAAGTATGAGCTTACTAGGAGGCTATCAATCTACACTATTAAAATAGTTAATTTGAAGATAAAGTAATTGCATCAAATGAAAAAAATACTTAAAGGAAATGCATTACGGAATAATTTCTTGATAAATAAAATAGACTAATGTAAGTAAATAGTGGGTCAATACTAATGCTAAAGAGGTCAAGTTAGGTTTAAAAAATAGGTGAAGTCTCTGTGAACAGGTAGGGACACAAAAAGTGGAATTTGGTTAGAGGTAGGTAGGTATAAATAACTTGCTATTATTTCTTACCATAGTGACCATTGACAGTCAAGGTGACCGTCAACAGTTATGTTGATCGTCAGTGGTTAAAGGTGACCATCAGTGGTTAGGGTGACTGTCAATGGTTGGTATGGGTTTTGAAAGTGTTCAAGAAAAGGAAGAAAAATGGGTCAATAAGTTATTTGGGATCTAGTTAAGGTCTGAGGGTTAGGATGTAAGATGTAAAAAGGTCTGATTCAGGTAGGGGAGTCATAAACCAAACAAACAAAACCTAAAATATTAAATGTACCTAGTTTTTTGCTTAATGGTAGATGGCCGATCCTATAATTTTTTTGATAGAGTAATAGTAATTTACCTCAAGAGAAATTTTGGTAAAGGTTCAGGTCTCTATTATAGTTACTAAATTACTAGAAGGAAAACCTACTTGTTGATGGCTCCTAATGACCTATGTGCTAGAATGCTTGATTATGGATCCTTACTCACCCCCTATTCCCCTCATTTTATAGGCAAAGAGAGATGGAGGTAAAAGGTTCCATAGGAGGTTAGGATATTGATTTTGATGCATCATGATGTGTTAGCCCTAGGTAAGGTTAATATATGAAATTGTGCCATTTTAGCTTATACATAGTTGGTGTTGTGTTTGTTTAGGTGGGGAATGGACTTAACCATCAATAATCAGGGTGATCATTAGTGGTCAAGGTGACCATTGATAGTCAAGTGTCGAAGGATAAGTAAGGTAAAATGTTGGCTTTGATTAGTTGGTCAAATTGACCATGGTTAGGTTTGTTTAGGGGTCAAAAGGTCAAATTGGTCCCAAGGGGGTCCTAAGGTGGTCTGGGGGTGTTTCGACATTCAGAACTATAGTGTGTAGAATTTTGATGTCTACAATAATATATTCAAGGAGAGGTGACCATTATAACCAATGGGTCCATCCTTTCTCATGTAACTAATAGTAAAATATATTTAATTTATTTATACAAGATTACCTCATGTTAATAAATTAAATACATTTATTTTATTTATTAACCATTTAATAATGTTAAGGGTAAATATATCACTTAAGAATTATTTATTCCAACACTCATGCCCTTGATCTTGAAGCACTTCATGTTCAACAAGTTATTCCTCTAGAACCTCCTGTTTATCTTCCTCCTTGAGTCCACAAACTTCTTACTCTATAGATGCTATTTATCTCTAGTATAATTCATGACAACAAGTATCTGATCAAATTTTATATCTTGTTCTATTGTTAGTTGATTAGGATCAAATTAATGGTTTGTATTTTGAGCTCCCTCACCAATTGATCTATCTCATGCCATTCTCCTTCCTAAAAAATAGAAGAATATATTTACGTTAGTGGACTCATTATCTCTGAGTTCTAAACTTTCACTCTGATATCACAATGTTATAACCCCACTAGTTTACACAATGGGTATATTAATTTTTTTTTAATCACCAATGGTATCTTAAAATTTTCATTAAGATTATCTATAAAAATCATTGTTTGATTACTAAATGCATCTAAAGCATTAATTGTAGAGATATATTAATTCATTGGTTAACAATAAGATTCTTTTAGTACATAAATAGTCTATAAAAGAAAAAAATGAATTTCTCCAATGAATTTATCTATATCCAACATGGAAGTAGAAAAATCCCTCATCATTCCAAATGGTGAGGTTAAATCTAGTGATAATTTCAAATAAACAAATAAAACAACTATAATTCCATTTTAATTCTTGGATCATGACAAATATAATAACCAAAACCTATTTTCATTACCTTTCCACTTCATATTATATGTCGATGGTTATATCAACCAAAATAATATCCAAAGTTTTGAAGGCTATTTTAAATCAATTTGCTTTGGGGTGTTATTACCCTCTTTTTGTCTTCCCATGTTATGTCACCAAAAGCATAATATGACCAAATAAACCAATTTGCATCAAACAACCACCAAGACCATTAACATTAAAGATTATCAAAGAGTAGTTTAATTCCTATAGATATTTAAGAACACATCTAGTCAATGCAAGGATTTATCATGCTAGTCAAATCATGACAAGTAATGAAGTTATTAATGCAAACAAGACTCATCTATTGCCAAACAACCAATGCAAGTAATATTTATTTCACTCATTCATTCAATGGAAAATATCCAAAGAGTATCAATGGTGTTAAAATTGGACATGGATAAAGACTATGATATATTAGATTGGAGATTATTAGATAGAGTTATGTCTCAATTTAGATTTCAAGACAAATTTAGGAAAGTCATTAGATCTTATATTATTTCATGCATGTTCTCTATTTTGGTGAATGGGATAACTCATGGTTTTTTCAAGAATGATAAAGGGGTGAGACAAGGGGATCCTCTATCCCCTTTTATTTTAATCATTATGATTTAAAACTTTTCAAATTTGAAGAAATAATAGCATTAAAAATAAATATATTAAAGGTTTCAACCCATTTAGTAGAACCTATTTCTCATCAGCAATTTGTGGATGACACCATTCCTTTGGTTGAAGCATCCATGCAAGAAACAAGAAATAATAAAAAAATTCTGGTAATGTATGAACAGGCCTCTAACCAAAAAATCAATTTTGATAAAAGCTATGTGTATTTCTCTAATACATTGATGGCCAGACAAACAAGAATAACTCTTATTTTAGGTTTTCAAATCAAGGATCTTCCCTCTTCATAATTGGGTATGCCTCTCTTCAGCAACCAACTTCTTGTGATAGCATGTAATTGTTTGATTGAGATATTTCAAAAAATGCTTGTAGGATGGAAAGGCAAGCTTTTATCACAAGCTAGCAAGGTTTTACTCATAAAAATTATCTTTCAAAGCCTCCTAATATATCTAATTTATCTTTTTTATTTTTCCAAGAGGTTTTGAGGATAAATTATCTAAAATCCAACAAAATTTTCTTTGGGCTAGAATGGAATAAAGAAACACATTTAATCTCATTTCTTGGCATAAAGTCTGCTCTAAAAAAATATGGTGGTCTCAGATTAAGGAATTTGTAAATGATGAATAAGGATCTTGTATCAAAGTTCATGTGGAGATTGATCAAGTCAAACATGGTTTATAATAAAATTATTTCTTTCAAGTATTTATAATGGAGGGATCCAATCAATATTCTTGTTGAAGATCACTTTGTTCACAGTTCACACGTTTGGAACTTCATGATCTCAAATAAGGACTTGATAAAAATAGGGTCTAAATGGTAGATAGGAAATGGGAATAAGATTATTTCCATCAGTTAGAAATATGTTTGTGTTTCATAGATTACTCTTATTTAGCCTGACATAGGACAACAATTATAAGAAAACATTAAAAATAAATATGGGAATAAAGTTCATGGGTATTGGTATGAATTGGAAGGAGCTAAATGATGGAAAAATTTAAGTTTAGATAACTTAAATCAGGAAGGTACATTGAAGCTATCAAATATAAATAATTTTTGAGAAAAATTCATATACCTAACATTAATAGATAAGATAATGTTTTTTGTAAGGACTCTTTAATGGACATTACCAAGCTAAATTGGGATATGATTTACTAGTTCAAGAACCTGAAGGCAACTGTAGCTAGGAGATGTTATGGGATAAAAGGCTAATTCCTAAAATATTTTTTTCCTTTAGGTTGTGATTCAAAACATAATTCTTACAATTGATAACTTAAGAAGGAGAGGATGTATCCTAACCAACAAATGTGCACTTTGTGGAAAGGACAATGAATCTGTATTTTATTTGCTAGTGAGATGCTCTTTCTCTCAAGAGTTATGGAGCTTTTTTTTAACATATTTAATGTTTTTTGGGTTCAATATATTTCTCTAATGGAAGTTTGGAAGTCATGGGGGTGCCCTTTTCCACATGTTCTTCTCAAGAAAATTTAGGAATTAGCATTACCACATATTATATGGGACATTTGGGGAGAGCACAATAATAGAATCTTCAAAGAAAAGAGAATAAATAGCAAAGTTCTTTCCAAAAGAATATTTGATAACATATTGGAGAGTTACATTATAGTTCTAATAAAAAAAGGTAAAAGTCTGCTCCCCTTTGAACTAGATCCATCTCACAATTGGTAAATTGATATGTCAGAGCTAGGAAAGATGGATCCTAAAGGGTAAATTAGGAAAATAACTAAATGGAAACCCCCTCCTTTGGGTTGGATGAAACTCAATTTTGATGAAGCTTTTAAAGGGAAACTAAGACTAGCTGGAAGGGGTGGAATCATAAGAGATAATCAAGGGAATTTGGTTTTAGTGTATGCCAGAGATATGGGAGTTAACTCTAATCATTTGGTTAAAGCTCTTGTGGCTTTATGGGGGTCAAACTGGTGAAATATTTGAGAGTTCAAAAACTCATAATTGAGGGTGATTACCTAAATATTTTAAATTATTTTCCTAGAAAAAATGTTTTAAGCTGGTCCATTAAACAAGTTATAGAAGAAGCTATAGGTATTATGGACTCCTTATAGCAAGTGATGATTCAACACATTTATAGAGAAAGAAAATCTATAGCATATTAGTTTTCCATTAAGGGTGTGACCTCTCTCAAACAACAATATTAGATGGACTATGAAGATCTCCTTAGGGACCTTATTCTAAGGATACAAGATGAAGGGTCTTATAATGAACAAAGCCTTGGACACATTTGGGAAGCCTTTATCACTTCAAGGAAAAAGATATTGGGCCATTTTTTTATATGGGATATTATATTGGCTTGGTTAATATTGTTTATAAATATAGAGAATTTTCTATAATTGTCAAAACATCTAATAGATGTCCCAAAAACCAAAAGCAACATTTGTACCTCTCAGCTATATTTTGTGAAGTCTAAAGTTAGGAGTAAAGGAAGGTTTGCTCATCTCTCTGTTGGATGTCCCAGAATCAATATGGGACTACCTAAAATAATTTAACCAAAAATGTCACAATAAGTGAAAAATAATGAGAGAATTTGAGAAGCACTGTAAATGAGTGGTTTTGCAAGCTTCATGGAGAATATAGAAGGGCACGATAGGCACATTTCAATCATGTTTACAAATGCTTGGGAAGATAGTACTATCACTATTAATGGTGCTAATTTATAAATAATAGAAGAATTTATTGCCCATATAACTGGTTTGGCCATAGAGGAGACTAAAATCTATAATTCAGCCAGAGATTTCAAAAGGGACAAGGAGATTTTCTTAGAGGAAGGGGAACAAATAGAATTGTTGCATAATAGGTTTGATCATGAATCATTGTCCAAGCTATTTTCTAAGTTCACCTACCATATGATGCAATATGTAACCTTAGAAGCTAGGTAACATGTTGTTAGATGGTATTTATTTAATGTGTTAAATTATTTTAGGTATGGCATTCTTTTCAAACTACCTTTCTTCATTATACATTATCTTGAAGTCTCGATCCTGAAGTTCAAACATGGAAATTATTCAAAAACAAGGCATTAAGGGGTGATTCACCTCATACATAAATAATTTAAGGGTATGAACTAGATTAACCCATTTATTTCTCAGCCCCATACTAAATCTGCAAAGGGTGTTCCAGTTGACAAGGAAAATCAAAAGAGTTTGGATTAAATACCCTGGGAGCTCAAGTAGGGTTACTGAGGGAAATAACCCCATTAATCCTATTGTAAAAAGGCATAATTCACTTGAGGATAAAACTACTAATATGCCTGATAATATCAAAAAATGACTTAGAAGTGCATCAAAGTCTATAGTTGATATTTAGGAGAAAAAGGGTAAATAGGACAAGCAAGGTAAAGCTGGATGTTTGATAGGCGATTCTATTGATGTTTAAGATGATAAAGATGTTCTTTGTGAGGGGAGTACGGATGAGTGGCAAGATGATATGTCAACCTAGAATCATATTCCTGAGGCTAAGAAATAAATGACTAAATATGTCTCTAAAGAGAAAGGTAAGAATGGAGAGGTTGAGAAATAGAAAGATCTGAAGGAAAATTTTAACAATCTTGTTAGTTCCCTTAAGGGCAAGAAGAATTCTAATAATATGGTTGTAGAATTAGATCTTAAAAATTCTATAATGCATTGGTTTATGAGGGAGCTTATGGAACTTAAAGGGAAGGTAAATTTTCTACAGCAGGAGAACATTAGATTGAATTAAGTCTCTTCATCTAAAGAGAACAAGCAACAATTATAGATCCTTTAGTTTAGAGTTGACTTCTTGGAAAATGAGAATGATAAGATTAATAATAATATTAGCTTCTTAGTTGATTAAAACAAAGTAACCATGTATTAGGGGATTCAAAATGTAGAAAATCTTAGAGCTCATCTCAAGGAGTTATTTGAAACTAAGATGTCTAACAAAGGTAAAGGTAATCAGGGACAATGTAGTGGATCCTAGTATGTCATGGAAAAAGATAAATTGTTATCTCAAATTAATGATAATCTTACAAATATGAAAACCTATTAGGAGGATGTCTCAGGTAATTTAGACTTAGATTAGGCACTGGTTATCTTATAACTATCCTTTGTTATTGTTCCTATTAATTGTGGGATACTTTTAGGTTATCTCTGGTCCTATTTTGTTCTAGTTTCTCTCATGGTCTATTGTATATTTTTATCTCTCTTTTGTTTGTACTAATCCTAGGGTTTAGGGACCCTAATTCAAAAAAACCCCACTTTAACCTCAATAAAAAAATATATTTATTTCACTCAAGCAACTAGATGTGGTGTTTGTAGGTTAAAAATAAATCTCTCAACCCCAAATGCTAGTATATACACCCCCCTCTTTGATGATACTCTCCCTTTATACTTCTTTTGAGGGTGGGATAGTCCTATAACCACCTCAATTACACAAACGGGTAGTTAGTCCAAGATTATCAAAATAGTCGATATGTAAGCATCAATAAACTGTTGAATTCAAATAATCTACAAATAAAATAATTCATCATGATCATAAATCATAATAAATATATGAAAATGCTATCCAATCATAATACTAGTCATTAGTCTCATATCCACTTTTAATACTTTAGTAGTTTTTTTAGAGTGGGAAAAGATGTGACAATTCATAGATGCTAAAGTTAAAGCATTTGCACCAAACAATTCTTCTATAATCATTTTATACAATTGTTTTTTTATTTTTGTGGATATATAAGGTCAACATCTCCTTATTTCAACAGTTCTCAGTGAATGGCCTAGACATTAGCAAAGATCTCATATTTGAGATCATCACATTGTTTACCATGACTCCATATATATTTTAGGTATTCTCTAAGAACATTGATTTCCATTCTACACTTTGAGACCATATATGTTAATAGTTGTCTTCTACCTTATTGAATATATGTTCAAATATGAGAACTTTCTCATCTATATGATCCATATATTTCAAACCCCTAGTTATATTTATCCAATGACCTCCTTTCATCATTATTTTTATTTTCTTTGTAATTTTAACTTGATCTACCTCAAGTAGCCCATACACTCTTCTGATTTTGTCAATTAATTTGAGTCCATCAATAGAAAGTTGTTCAAACCAAGTATCCATAAAATTTCCATAATTATTATATTTGTGAATGTTCATAATGACATCTTTTTTGGTATCTATTATAGGAATAGAATCAAGAACATAGATTAGTGAGACATTAGTTTAATTCAAGAACTTTTTGATATACGTTGAAAGTGTACATATTTGATCTTCACGTTACTTTTGTGTTTATTTTACATATTCTATTATTTTAATTAGCCTTGCTGAAAATTCTTGAAAATTATGAATGTCTACTTCATGATTTTATTTTCCAAGAGATATCATACTCATATTGTAGTTTATTAGAGTCATATCTTCATTTTTGTCAGATATAGGCTGAGCAATCTCTAAAAACTATGTGCCTAATGAGTCCGACACCTAATTTAAATTATTTCTAACCTTTTTAAGTGAGAGGCTTCGTAAAAAATTTTAAAAAAAAATTATAGTCAAGGGAATTAGATCTTATTTTGGCCTTCTTACTCTAATTAACCATTTGATGAACCAAGGTAGAAGGTGAAATACTTGAAGAAGTAACCACTTGGGTCTTAGGAATTATGGTGCAATCAACAAGAGAAATAATGTGTTGAAGAGTAACAAGAAAATCTCTTGGAATAGTAAGTTGCATAGTAGACTAAGAAATAGGTGGAGATGAAAGTAAAACATGAGGTGAAGAGGGAATATGAGGAGGATAAATAATGTGAGGAGTTGAGGGATTGTGAGGAGGTGATTGAATGTAAAGAGTTAGAGAATGTAGTCTTACATGTACATGAGAAGGAATAAGAGGTATTTGAATAAGAGGTATTTTATGTTTATTAATAACATAACCCAACAATGTTTAGCCTCTGATTGAATATTATTATTGATGATCTCTTCCCAATCAATGAATTATTTTCCCACACAAATGATGTTGATATGCATTCACATCCAATTAGAGAATACATGAGTGTCATGATGACCCATAACCCTATTCAATAGAGTTATAATATCTGATAAGTTTTATCTATAAATTTTTTTAGGAAGCTTAGAAGGTCCCCTCCTCTTTTTCTTCAATCAAGATTGATTGATCATGTTCAAAATTTTGTTATTACTCTAAACTTGGAATTATAGTGTAATATCTTTGCTTATATCAATCATTCCATCATGAAATTAAATACAAAACATCATATTAATTGAATGACCATATAATTTGGCCAATCACACATAATTAGTATATTTAATTTATCTCTTCTCTATATCATAATACTTTTCACATGTGAATACTAGATTTTTACATTGAACATATGTTAGGAATGCATTGACATATGTAAGTGAGCTATCTAAAATGCGTCATTTGAATGTTGTTATTTTTACATTACCCGTTATCTTTGAGAATTATTCAATACTTACATGACCAATTTTATTATCAGTTATTTTTTATATGTTTGTTTCTAAGGTGGAAATAACCCATTTGAATTTCATCTTGGTAGGTGTGGGTATGTAGAGTGTAGTTTTAGCGAATAATCCCAAGTTTTTGAGATAAAAATTAGGACAAAGGTAATGATTATGTGGATGTGAATCCTAAGCTACGATGGTCATATAAATGTTTGAAATTCTTCTCAAGACATCTCATAGGCTTTGTTTAATCAAATTGGAACCTTTTGGTGGCTACATAACCTAATAAACCTAAAATGTAATAAGTCACACAATAAGTAATGAAAATTGATGGGAAAATTTTAGAATTTCTCAAAGGGTGAAGGAATTCAAGTTGGTAAGGAAAAATGGAGGAAAATAGCTGAAAAAATGGAGAAAACAAAAAAGGGTCATCATAAACTCAAGCAAACGATGGGATAAAAAAGTATGGAAATACAATGAAAATGTAGGAAATGAATGAAAAGAAATGGAAGTGTAGAAGTAAATATCAAACCAAGCTTTTAGAGAATAAATTACATAATTATGAGCAATAATGATTAAGCAAGAGGAACTTAGCATTGTTGAGTGCTACAAAAATGTAATTTGGAAGTTTTTCCACCAATTTGAGCTCCTACACAACATTATATAATTTTTGAAATTTCCCTTAGGTGTTAAAAATAATTCCCTTAGTTCTATCCTAACTTTTCTAATACTAGAAACACCCTTTAAATTTTTATTTTAAAAACTTGTCGTTCTAACTGGGACTTTTGAGAGTTTCTAGCACTTACAACAATGATGAAACCAACTTTCTTAGACCTAACTATAGGTTTCAAATGTTGATGACACCAACTATATTGCACTTATATTTAGAGACTTTCAAGACTTGTTGAAACAATTAAAACTCAAAACCTAACTAGAATTTAGGAAGGTTTATAGAACTTGAGAAACCAAAGGAAGATCCCAAAGTGAAAAAAAGTTCTAAAAATATTAAAAAGGTCTTGGGACTTCAAGTTTTTACAAAGTGTTTGTAATGAAAATTTATCTCTTTGACTTTGTCTATGCATTAGTGAAAAAACTAGTAAGTTTCGAGTTCATTTTTTATGAAAATATTTTTTCACTTTTTAGATCCTAAAATATGCATATGTTGCACATGCAAGTGGGATGGCATAATACATTTTTTTTATGTATATGCATTGGTGAATATTTTTTTGTTTATAATTGATTTTTTTAATTACCTTAGTTTTTTTAAACTTAAGACAATGGGAGGGGCCAAACCTACAAAACCTACTTTAAAGGCACATGTATTGATGAATTTTAATTGGTGTTATAAGAACAACCCAATCAATGAAATGAAATATTTTAATTGTATCATTATATTTAATAGTCTATGGGACTGTAAATTGTTCTAGTTGTCTAAATTGTTCAAAAATTTTCAAAATATTGTGCTCAATTTGTTTCTTTAAGAAGGTTGTTCCTTCTCTTAATGATTTAGGTTATCAGCTACCCTAGCATTTTTATTATATTTTATTGAAATAAATTCAACAAGATATGAATGACTAATTTTAATGAGGGATGTAATGTGCCTAATTCATAGTACTCTTACTAATTAAGATTTATCTATGTGAAAGCTTTTATTTTAATGTAAAAAATTGAATTAATATTTTTTTAATGTTATAATAAAACAAAAATTACATCAAAATTATGTTTATTAGCAATCCTTTTTAGTAAAATATGTTCCCTAAGATGGAGGCCTTGATAAACCAGACACAAAATAAAGTGAGACAGCTTAAGCTTGAACTTTTGAATTCCAATTTTTTTTACTTCATGTGACCCAGGGCTTAGGAGAGGAGTTTAAATTATAATTCCTATTTAATTTGTCCAATGATAATGAGAATAGACTCATAATTTGATAAATAATACATGGAGAGTAATTTTTAAACTGAGTGTCAC
Organism: Torreya grandis; assembly: GCA_037957365.1. Taxonomy (NCBI): domain Eukaryota; kingdom Viridiplantae; phylum Streptophyta; class Pinopsida; order Cupressales; family Taxaceae; genus Torreya; species Torreya grandis. The sequence continues at coordinate 5,389,184 of JARHVA010000109.1, forward strand.
AATTTCACCTCTAATCCTTCCACCAAGCATATGGAGGCTACATACACATCTTATGAAGCATGACATCAAGTAACAATCCTTGGATACATAAAATATAAGGTAAGTTTGAAATTATTAGTTTATATTTGTATTTTAACAAATGCCATGGGATACAATCACATGAGGAATTCAAATCCTTAATAATATGTGTTATTTTTAAAAATAAATATAGAGCTTTTATACTTAACCTTTCTTCTAACAGAAGACTATTGGTCATGATGGATGACCATCAAATATTGTGATAATTGAAATAAATACCACTAAAAAAACCATTTACAACCACTTTTATAAAGGGTTTGATGACTTCAAAATATTTCTAGGTGTATCTGGCAACAAAAGAACCTCTTATTTTGATTGGGGTAGTGGTGATCAATAGAGAGTGAAACAAGATGTTTTTCCAAGTAGCCTTACCATAGGGAATACCTAAGGAAATACACTACCTTAGAAAGATTTTCTAGGCCTCATTACCTTTAATTTATTGAACTGACCATTTAGGAAAAAGAGAAATAGTCAGTCTATGGATAAAAATAATTCCTAGACCTCCTTTATCTTTAAGGAAGGAAACAAATATCCCAAGTAACAATGTGATAACCTTAAGTTTGCTTAGAATTGGCTCCCAAAAAATACCTAATAACCTTTGTTAGTTTATCATAAGAGTCTTTGTAAGGAACCTAGCAAGAAGAATAGTAAACATGGGTGGTTTGTAAAATCTTAGTAGAAACTTGAAATTTAGATGCCAAAGACAAGATTTTATTTATCTAGTAAGCAACCTATTTTTACACTTTATTAATGACATATTTCTATAACTCTAAATGATAAGTGACAAAGTAAAATGGAATCCAAATTAATTTTAATCTCTCTCCCTTTTGTATCCATTTTCAATGAAATTTATTAAACCACTTAGGCATAAACATCATGATTTATATGTAGTATTGGGTTTTGACCCATTGCAAACTAGAATTTGAGCCCTTGCAAAATATGTTAAGTAAATGTAGACTTTTTTAAAATGATTTTTATTGTTCGATAATAGTGATAAATATATCTTCAACAAAGTTCCCATTAATGAGTTGAGAGGTTCAATTAGGAAGGACAATTCCCTTGATGAGCCCTCAATCTTCTCTATGAGTAAGAATATATCCAAAGACCTTGATTGCCAAAATATATAAGGGTGGAGCCAATGGGCAATGCTACCTGATGGAGTGGAAAATCCCAAAGCTTTCAAAAAATTTCCCATTGATAATGAGGTAAGCCAAAGCTTCATGAAAAAGTTTGTACTACTAAAATAAAGAATTTGAAAAATCCAAAAGCCTTAAGCATAACAAGAATAAAGGGTTATTAAATATGATCATAGGATTTCTCAAAATCAAATTTGAGTAATATGGTTTACTAATGATAAGTTTGAGCCCATTCCATTCCTTCCCAAATAGAAATAAGATTATCTAAAATGTATATATTCTTAATGAAACCAATAAGATAAATCAGATATAGTTCATAAGGCATTGGTGATGATTTTATAAGAAACATTGAGAAGGGTGATGAAGCACTAATTGGTAATAAGCTCTATGTCACCAATTTTAGGGATAAAGTTGATATTAGATTTATTGATGAGATACTTGCACAATTTACTTTCTCTAGTTTAAAAACAAGGTAGTAGTGTAGTTGATTGCCTCATTCCACCACTCAATCCAACTCACAGTGTAGGGTAGATATAGAGAAAGATTCAAAACTCTAACGATCAGATAGATGGTTCCATTATGGAAAAGGAGGGACATGCTCAAAAATAATTTATTACATGTAAATTTAAAGTGTCCACTACCCCATTTGACTCTACAGGTGATGGGACTATGATCAAAAAGGATAATTTATAGATGGATGATGACAACTTTTTTATCAAAGAATACATGTTGCTTTGACAAAATAAATAAATCCAACCATTTTAGGATCTTATCAGCATCAAAAATATAGATGGACCATGTAAATCTAGGCACATTATTTAAATCATGTTGCCATAGGAGTGGGTCCACTAATCCCCATCAATGCTTGAAATAAAACCATACTTCACATTCTCCTATGTACCACCACATCTAGGAGAACTATAGACACAAAAAAACCACACACTATAGTTCTAGATGTTGTACTAACCCTTAGACCACCCATGGACCCCCTTGGGACCATTTTCTAACCATTTACCCCACCAATCATTAGTGAAATTTGCTAAATTTAGCCATTTTTTACTGTGACCCTAACCACTAATGGTCGACTCTTAACCACCAATGGTTAACCTTAACCATCGATGGTTTACCCTTAAATATCTCAAGATTTAACTTTAACTACTACTCCAACTTGATTTTTTATTAATAGCTATTTTATCCATCCACACAATCAATGCATGTTAGGTTAAAATTAGACAGCTTGTTGAACTTGTTGTTTCACTACTCCCTTTCCTCTATATTAGGAGATGAAGAAGAGGTGAAAGGGGATCAAAAATTATTATGCAAGTATTATTATTACTTTTGACAAATCTAAAAAATATTCCAATGAACCAATGACCAAGACATCAATCAAAAGGGTTGCTACAACTCATCATTCAATATCCAAGATACTATCACTCTCTGAAATTGCTTTAGAACCTATAGCAAGCTTTTAGCCAAACTCAACATTCTTGAGACCAGCAATAATAAATCTAAATATCTATTTCTTATCAAGATTCAACAATTAGTTTCTTTATTTCATTCCTTGTATCCCTTCCTCTTCCATCCCAATTTACTATGTCAAAGTTCTACAACTATAGACACTTTTACTCTTCCCCTAGACCACCCATAGCCTCTTTTAATCATCTGAGCACCCTCTACCTGAACCAGACATCTCTGAACACTACCCTCTATCTCATAACTAGTATCCAAACCAAACTTACCTTCTAGAACCTCTCTAAAACCTTCCCAACCATGCTTTTTTTTCTTAATTCATATCCCATAGTAACTTCCAACGATCATCCAATCGATGATGATTTGACCCTAACCACTAATGATCACTAACAACCAATAGTTAGCCAACTGTCGATGGTTTGACCCTAACCACTGATGGTCTCTATCTATCATTTTTAATAAAAATCTTATTTGACCTATCATACCCTAACCAAATTCCATTTTTTGAGTATTTCTCTTATCACAGAGGATCACTCAATCTTATGAACCACATTTGATTTATTTAGCATTGATATTTAATCATTTATTTTTATAATTAGTCAAAATCACTTCTTTATTTTCAAGCATTTCTTGTATTCAATTTCAATATCCTCTATTATTTATGCAAGCAATTTATCTTTTATTTTTAGAACTTAATTGTTTACAACTATTGATTGATAGCCTCCAAGGAAGCTTGTACTTCTTAGACCTAGCTCATGCTAGGCAATTCACCCTACTACCCAATTAATCAAACATTTATTTAGTTATTTCTTATCTATAAGTCATCCTTCCAAAACAAAAAGGAGTCTCCACAATCATATGGATCAACATGTGCACAATGTATCAAGTTCTACTAACCTCACCCTTCTTTCAAGTTTTACAACATCCTTTCTAAAGAAAATAAATCAAAATTTTAGTGAAACATTATAGCACGTCTAGTGGGACCATTGAGCTATTTCTTGGGTTTATATCTATATGACATTTAGTTACATTAGAGAAAAGTCATCCATTGCATTCTTTTCTAAAAATTAAATGTTCCTTATCTCCTTTCTTTCTTTCCAAAATGCAAGTTTTGGTCTCTTATGTTTTCTTAGAAAAAGGTAAATATTTTCTTTATTTACTTTCATTTCTAAAAATCAAAAGTATTCATCCTAGGCTTAGTATTTTCATTATCATCATCATATCTAGGTGGATCTTAGTTATTTTTTATTCATTTGAAAAGACACCAAAATTTTCTTTTGGATTAAAATTAACTTTGCATCCATTGTTTGCTTGTATTGATTAGCTCACATAGATTAATTTGGTCAAGTAAATTAATTATAGTCTCACTTCTCTCCACACATTCAATTAAACATCAAAACATTGACATAAGACTTGACTAGGATTTCATCACCTAGTGGTCACCTTTTCTCAGCTATCTTACTTGGATTTCACCACCAAGGAGAGAATCAACATAGTACGCTAGTTGGGTATAATTTCTAGCAACTCGGTATATTTTGGCTAAGTACCCAACACCCTTATCACTACGGTGTGTGAAGTGAGGGGGTAGGCCCTAATATCAAGCCATGTACCAAGTTTTAGTACAAATATTATGAGCCTTTAACTAGCTAAAACCATCCTTAGATATTTTCTTCTAGTACCCACTCTACAAGCCTAAGTTGGTCTTCATAACTTCTTTTAAAACTGAGGCATAAGCCTAAAGAGAGATAACAAAGTATCTTAATATTTTAATACACATTAGTGTATGCATTGTTTTCCTTGAGATTTTATTTTATTTTGATTTCTTATCTTTTAAGTTGTGAGATCTCTTGTATCTTCTTTTTTCCCTTATTTTCATGGTTTTAACTAGGTAACAAATAAGAAACTAAGCAAATCAAGATCCACCTCCTAATCATCCATCTTCCTCTTCTCTTGCATCCATGGAGTATGTCTCAGATGTAGAGAGTTCTCCCCATCCTTATAGAATTCCTAGTATCCCTTGGATGATTACCTAAGGTGATACATATTTTACCACATTTTTGGATAATAACCCCATAGCCCTCCAACATTACCTTAACACCATATCCCTGTGTACCCCTACTTAAGATTCACCTATTGACCCACCGTCTAGTATTACATCCCACCTTATGGGAAACACCTCTATTTCCACCATTTCCACCCAACCCTTAGTAACCCAAGCATCTTCTTCTACAAATAATCCCACTAATACCACCATTCAAAACATACCTACCCAAACAACCCACACAAAAACACCTTCCACCCCAACCAATAACCCTTATAGTATAGGAGCAACCCAACCTTTGAGCATCATTACTCTGCATACCATGGGAGTACCCTCTACTAGTGTTACCACCCTTCCTCTTATTTCTAACCCACCTACCTCCACTCCATTTTAGAGCTTGGTGGCTCCCATACATTCTACCCTTCCACCCATTAGTACCAAGATTACTACCCATCCTCAACCTATCAACCCAACCATACCTCTAACTCAAACTATGCTAATTATTCAATAAGTTCCTATTACACCAAACCCAAGATATATTTCAAACCCATAAGGGTATATGGCTCCATCCTCTACCCAACCTCTTATATCCACTTACCCATACATGGCATCCTCCCAACCACCCATGTCCACACATCACTATGTGGTAAAATTCCAACCTCTAACTAGTTATCCTTATGTTGTACCTACCCAATCCCAACATAATCTACCCTACAACTATGGGGGTGCATAACTACAAATAGATATTTTTAAAATGTTAATGGAAATAATGACCACTTTGGAGTCATTTATTTATAGTGCCCATAAACTAATATCACACAACTAAATTTATAATGAATTAATTCATCCATATGTCCCCATTTGAATTTATCCTCCTCAATGGGAGCTTTCAAAATTTTCAAAATTTTAGAGCAAGGAAGACCCTCAAAAACATCTGAGAGCATTTAGACACTCTTGTTATCTAATTATCTATGATGATGCTCTCCTTCTTCACACCTTTCCCATGTCTCTATTAGGTTTGGCACTAGATTGGTATAGTGATATTACCAAGCACTCCCTCTTTTATTTTGCCCAACTAGCTCAAACCTTCTTAGATCACTTTTCCATAAACATCTATAAGAAAGTTTTCATCAGTGATCTTTACTCCATTAGATAATTTAACAATGAGTCCATTGCTAACTTCGTATCCTATTGGAGAGGCTTGATAAACCAACACTCTTCATCTTTGCCCCAACCCAAGCTGATTGAGATTTTTTCTCAGGCTTGTGCCAAACACATTTCTTCCACTTTATAAGCTCAAACTTTCAGGACCTTTGATGAAGATTTCATTATGGCATGAAAGTTAGAGAATAGAGCCATTGATGATAGGAAGTTAAAATTGAGAAACAAGAATTCCAACTTCAAATCAAATAAGGTTTCCTCCTCCAAACCTTAAATCAAACCAACACTAACATAAAAAACAAGTGAACCACAAATGCAGTTATCTTTAAAATCGCTCCTCCATCGGTTGTTCACCAGCCTAACTATTCCAATTTCTCTAATCAAAACATTAGAAATCACAACCACAAGAACTAAAATAAATTTAATCTATTAGAGGAGTCATATTATTTAGTCTTGGAAAAGTTGTTAAAATCAAATATTATACAACTCCCCTTGATTAAACCTCCACATCAATTCAATTCCTCTCATAGATAAAAGCTTTTTAGTCCATAGAGTTCCAATCAGAAGATCCACAACCTATAGTAGCCTGTATCAGAGCCCTCTATCTTTCCACCCTTATTAAATTTAAAGATTTATAAATACCCTTCATTCATCCCTACGATCCATATCCTCCTTTATTCATTACCACATACGTCAACTAAACCCACATCAAGAGGGTTATGATTGATGGAGGGGATAACATCAACATTATATCTTCCCATGCATATGACTAGATGAAACTAATGAAGAACATTATGTCAAAAACCATAGTAGTTCTCAATTCCTTCAATGACACTATGGAAACAACTCTAGGAACCATCATCCTCCACATTCATTTAGGACCTCACATAATTCTTGAGATCTTCTACATAATAGAAGGTAATTTTTAGTACAATTTTCTACTTGGGTGCCCTTGGATCTATTTCATCAATTGTGTACCATCCACCCTACATCGCTACATAAAATTTAAACACAAAGGTCAAATAGTTACCATACAAGCTGACCTGAGTCCTTTTACATAATGCAATATGACATACTACCTGAATGATGTTCTCCTCCTTCCCACCACCAAGTTGTCATCAACCAATGATGACTCCATTTATTTTACCAACTAATCTTGGACTAGATCATCCATTCCTTCTATCCAAATCCCCAAGAAGGACCCCTTGGAATCCACATTCCAACATATCTCTCTTGAGGAGTATCACCTCTTGGCCTTAGATGCCTTCCCTACTCCTCATAAGTATGAGAAACTTGACCATCACTGTAGTTTTAACCCCAATACTAGAACCCCTATTTTTTTTGGGCCTCCCAATCTCTAAACAAATCTAATTGATGGGGGAATTCATCAACCACTTGCCACCTCCTCGACCTCCTCTTCTCCTCAAGTATTCATCTCTGATTTCTCCTACCTAGATAAACTGGAGTTCACCAAGACATACCTCCATAAGTGTGTTTGGAATGGATTCAATCTAGGACATTACAAGAATGGACCACATGAGTTCATCCATGTAATACTCTAGAGCCTCATGAAATATTTGGTCTTGATTTTACTCTACCTAAAGAGGCAATAGACTCACCTCCCATTACCGTCATTGACAAGGGAGTCCCATCCTCACTATACACTCCACCATTGACATCTAAGGATTTTGACATCACCCCCCCTATTTTTGTTTTCATTGACATGATCAACCTTAGAACCCTAACTTATAAAAATGATGGGGAGATTGTAACCATTCCTTTGACTCATCTTGAGATGGTTAGAGATGGCTCTCCTACCATTAATATCATTCAATGTCAAGATAATGATTCCATTCTTGCTTATCTTGGTGAAAAAGATTATTTTATCCACAAATCCCTTCCCCCTAAGACTTCAATGATGTTTAATGAATCCACCATGGATATTAACTTGGGTACTCCAAATAACTAGTGCATTATCAAAATCAGTCAATCACTAAATATTGTGGAACTTTAAGATTTACCCTCCTTCCTGTAAGACTGTAGCATAGAATTTACTTGTTCTTATAATGACATACTAGGAATTGAATCTTCCATTGCCACCCATAATATAGTCACCAACTGTGATGCCAAGCCAATTAGGCAAATTTCATCAGATGCACCCTCACATAACCCTTATAGTCAAAGAAGAACTTCAATGCCTCCTATCTATAAATTTCATTCAACCCATTGATTATCCCCAATGGGTCTTGAACATCATCCTTGTCACCAAATCAACATGTGGACTTCACATTTGTGTAGAATTTCATTACCTTAACCTTACTTGCCCAAAGGATGACTTTCTTTTGCCAAACATTGACCAGCTTATTGATCTTACAGCCAACCATGATATGATATCTCTTATAGACAAGTTCTTAGGTTACAATCAGACTTTAATTTCCCCTAAAGATCAACACAAAACCACCTTTATCAACCCATAGGGAACATTATGCTATAAGGTCATTCCTTTTGCTCTGAAGAATGTTGGTGCAACCTACCAATGCACTATGACTTATATCTTCCATGACCTCATTCAAAATATCATAGAAGACTATGTTGATGACCTTCTAGGGAAACCCAAATGTTTTAAAGATCATTTGGCTATTCTCAAGATTATCTTTTAATGCCTCATCCATTACTATGTTCACCTTAACCCCAAGAAGTGTATTTTTGGGGTCTTGATGGGAAATATCCTTGGATTTATCATCTCCCTTTGAGGAATGAAAGTTGATCCTATCAAAATCAAATCAATCCTTGACATGTCTCCTCCCACGCACCTCAAAAAAATCCACAATTTATAAGGGAATCTCTAATCCATTCATCAATTTATCTCTCAGATCTCAGATTGATGCCAATCTTTCCACCACCTACTAAGAAAAGATGCATCTTTTAAGTGGAACAAAGACTGTCAAAAGGCCTTTGATTCACTTAAATAATACCTTTTATCTCTACCCATCCTTGTTCCTCCCAAATAAGATCAATCTTTTAACCTTTATATTTTTGTGATCGACCACTCCTTAGGAGCAATGTTGGTGCATGTAGATGAGTAGCATAAAGAGCAAATTGTTTACTACATAATTCAAATGCTTATAGAGTAGAAAAATAAATACACCCATACCAAGAATATTTGCCTTTCCTTGGTCTTTATGGACTCCAAACTTTACCATTACCTTCTCAACTATACGACCCATGTCATAACAAACACTGACCCACTCAAGTATATGCACTTTAAGCCATACCAAAACCAACATATGGCTAAGTGACTCATGCTCTTAGATGAGTTTGACCTTGAGTTTCTACAGTAGAAATCAATAAAATAACAAGTCATCATCAACCAATTGGCTGAATAACCTTTAGTAGATAACCAACTATCCTCCCTTGAGTTTTTTAATGAGTCCATTATCACCCTTTCTCAAGAAGACATCACCTATCAAATGACCATGTTATTTGAAGGATAAAAATATCAACATGGTGGGGGAGTTTGTATCATCCTTATTTCTATTGATGATAAACCTCTTCCTTTATCCTTCGAACTTGACTTTGATTTTACCAATAATATGGCTGAGTACAAAGCCCTAGTGATAGGTTTCCAAACTAATTTAGCCTTGGGAGTCAAAAAAATTGGCATCTTTGGTGACTCCCAACTCATGGTCAATCAAATCAATGGCTCTTACCAATGTAATAATGATATTTTACAATATTATTAAAAACTAGCTAATGTACTCTTAGCATCATTTGAACATTACCTTATCTAAGCCACCCTATGATCTATGAACAAGTTTGCTGATACGATGGCTTCTCTCACTTCCTAAATCCCATCTACACCTTCTAAATATAAGATATCTATCATTATCCATCATCTTACCAAGCCTTATTATGTTAAATCAAACTCTTCAACCATCTTTAATGTAGAGGAGACCCAACTCGACCTTTGATATAAGCAAATCTTCGACTATCTCAACCTTACCATTGTTCCTTCTAATATTTCCAAGAATACTCGAAGAGATTTTACTCAAATCACCTCACATTATACCATACTAGGGGGAATTATTTATAAATGTGGCTTTGATGGTCTCCTCTTCTGTTACCTACATAGTCATGAAGCCTCTCATGCTATCAGGGAAATTCATGATGGGATTTATGGAGGACACTTTAGTGGTCTAGTTGCTACTAAATGTATCCTTTACCTTGGCTACTACTAACCCACCCTTAACCAAGATTGTTATAATTATGTGAATAAGTGTGTTAAATGTAAACAATATGTCAATTTACATCATGCACCTAACCATACTCTCTAAGTATCCAAAGATTTATGGCCCTTCTCACAATGGGGTCTAGATCTTATTGGTGAGATTAATGCCCATTATTCATAGCAACATCATTCTATCATCAATGCGACATAATATTTCACACAAATGGGTGGAGGTTATTGTCTTCATTTCAACCAAGGCCAAAAATATCATCAACTTTATTAACCATCACATTATCTATTATTTTGGTGTTCCACATAAAATAATCACTGATAATGGTAATTATTTTAAGAACAAAAAGGTATAGGGGCCTTTGTGATGCATTCAGTATCAAGTTAAGTTTCTTATCACCTTATCACCCACAAGCTAATAGATAGGTTGAATCTTCTAATAAAACTCTTAATAACATGCTAACTAAAATGGTTAATGCATCTGGTCAAGATTATCATTTACACATCCCCTTCACCTTATATGTGTATCTTACTAGCATTCAAACCCACCCCTATGGGTACTACCCCTTTCTCTCTTGTTTTTGGAGTAGAGGTTGTCTTGCCTCTTGAAGTCCAAATCCCCTCTCTTTGTATATCCCTATAGGATATCATTTTTGAAGATGATTATCATCAACAACATTTATCCTAAATTGAGCTACTTGATGAACATCATTTAGTTGCACTTACCCATCTTTATGTCTGTAAATAATGAATCAAGTGTGCTTATAACAAGCACCTCAAATTATGAGAATTAAATATTGGAGATCTCATCTTAAAGGAAAATCAACATGTAACCAATATGGATAAAAACAAGCATGGTAAGTTTTATTTTAATTAGATTGGATCTTATATCATAACACACAAGTATGGATTGAGAGCTTACCATTTATCCTCTCTTGAATGGAAAATAGAGCCTGAGCTCCTTAATGTTTCGCATTTGTGTCCTTTATTTTATTAAACAAGATCTAACTCACCTTTTGTCTAACTTAAGTTCATCCCTTATTTTCAACCACATTCATCTCCTTATTTTAAGGAAAATTGATTAAAGCTAGATCATATGATTATCTGTCATAACCTTAGCCTAATCTTGAACATGGATACCATGGCTCTACCTATGGCATGATTCTCATGGTACTCTTCACCCCTTTAAGGATAGGTTCCCATGGTCATTGTTGTTTAAAACTCTTTTACCCATTATCAACCTTCTTGTACTTTAGCCCTTCCTTCATGAAGGTTAACCTTTTAATCCTATATAAGCAAATCCATGTCAATAGCAAAAAATAAATAAATAAATCATAAAAAATAAAAAAATCATATATTCTATGGATCATTTCAAGCATTTGTAGACTGCTCCCTTAAAGGATAGTTTCCAAAACCAAACAAAATTGCTCAATGTAAGGTAGACTACTCCCTTGAAGGATAACTATCAAAAATCCTTAAAAAAACATCACAAACTTAGACCACTCCCTTGAAGGATGGCTGAGTAAAGCATTTGTAAAAGCATAGAAATTTCTTGGAAGCTTCTCGCATCAATCAACTTCCCTAGCTTCTAAATCAATAGCAAAATATCACAAGAACCATTATCAAAATAAAAAAAATAAAATATATTTTTGGAAGCCATAATTGGATTTTCATATGTAGACTTCCTACATCGATCAGTCTATACCTTATGTGACATGGACTTGCTTATATGTTCTCTTTGATAACCTATAGAAGAGTCATGCTAGTCTCACAAGAAGATTCCATTATCATCCATCTTCCCTCTATCAATAAGGAATTTTTGAGCTTACTTGACATCACATGATCAAGAAACTATTTAAGTAACTAATGAATGTTAATGCAAAGCTTTCGAAGGGATTATGTTCATAAGCCAATCTAACTTTAGTTTGTTTGAGTCCTTTCCAAAGAGGAATCATCTTGTCTTCTTCTTATTAACTCATACCTATTTATTGATGCATTCATTAAAGACACTTGTCTTTTTTATTGTCTCATCTTTCTCATCTTTCCTCACATTTAGTTTTGTTATCCAACTTACTCTATGTGTTTTAAGATTTATTCACCTTCATCTAATGCAATCCATTAAAAACATTTAAATACCAATTATGTGTTTTATTGTGTGTTTGATATCTTGTCTTATTTATTTAAGTGTTTTTAATCATAAAAAAAACATTTAAATGAATTAACCATATCAAACATTATCATATCATAACATCATAACCATAATCATAATCATCATAAAATCATCACAACATCATAATCATATCCAATCCTATCTATCACATCATCACAATTTATCACATCATAACTCCATGAGTCATCCACATATGTTATCCTAGCTAGGTAGGGAAACATAGATTCATTAATTTAAAAACATCTACATTTTTAATGAGTCACACATCAAACCATGAACATCATTACATCATTATCATATTAATAAACAACATCTATATAACCAATCACATCAACTAATCATACACCATCTATCATTTCATTAGCATTTAATCATCCATCATAAATCAATGAGTAATCACACATGTCTATCTAGATATCAGAGAACATAGATTCATTAATGCATCTACTCAAACAAAAATGCTAATCATAAGCAACATCACAACATCATGATCATAATAATAAAAACATATCGATAAGCCATATCCACATCATGCGCTCATAATCAAAATAATTATATATATATATATATATATATATATCTATATGTACATATATATACATATATATATGTACATATATATATATATGAATATGTATATATATATATATATATGTATATATATATATATATATATGTATATGTATATATATATGTATATGTATATATATATATATATATATATAATTATTTCTACAATAATTTCTACATCTCTCAAAATCATATACATCTTGGTACATTGGCTTGTAGGCTGGTATCAAAATAATATAATACAACAAAATCTAGAGTCTCATAAAGAATCTAAGGTGCTAGAGCACTACTACTCCTTAGATCTTATCCACCTATAGGACCTCTCTATGCACTTATAGATGCTTCCCACTGACTTGGTGTACCAATATTGGCTCCCCCACCCCTCATTGTATCATATACTCATAAAAATATGGCTCATCTTAAAGGCAAGTAAATACCAATGCCTCATATTATCAAAGCTCCTCTACTATAGCAATGTATCTAGACATAGGAATTATCCTCGATGGTCCTATAGGTGTTGGTGGCCATACTATTCCCTATCTCAAAGTGTCCCTCACCTATGTAACCATGGCTAGATATGCTCATGCTTGGTCTCTTTGCTATGTGAGGGCACCCACCTAGCCCTGTGTCATGTCCCTCTCCAATGTCACTATTGATAACTCTATTGTGTCACTATTAATGCTACCCTAGCTTGACCCCTCTCCCTAATGAGTGCCTACCTATTTTGGGAATCCACATTTATCTATTTCCTACCCCTATCCTCCATATCAACATCTATGGCTTGTTGACTAGCCTATACATCATCTCCTCTAAACATCATCACATCATAATGTTTCTAGAACCAAACAGGGTACTCTTATATGACCCCTACATCATTGATATCTAGCCTCATTAGTATCTCCTCCCAATCAAACTCAAAATCCTCTGGTTGTGGCTCAAGTAGTGAAAACTTTGCATCTTCCTTCTAGTACCATGATAAAGCACTTGGGATACCCTACACTAGCCCAAACTACCTCCTCACCCTATCAAAAGAAATCAAATCTACTTCAGGGTCCCATCTACCCTCAATTTACCTATAACTTTGTAATGACAATATACGCCTTGTAAGACTTGCCCATGCCAAACATTTGACATATAGTCTCTAGATAACATCACCCTCGACCAGTGTATATAACTTATCTCTGTACCACTCTAGGTCTCATGCCCCTCCCCTTGGTCTTATGAGCATGTAATCTTACCTCCATCACATAAATTTGACTTTGAAGTTGATTTAAACAAATCCATGCTATGGCAACCCACCTAGTTAAAGCACCCTAATGTGCTCATATGCCCAATAGTGTAGCACAAAACTGATGCTAATGTCATACCTTTTATGTGCTCTATATCCCCAATGCTCCAAATATATTTAAACTAGCCCAAACATACACTATCTAATCCATCATCATACATACCAAAACTCTTATAAATACTAAATAAAATATACCGCTGCTTGAGTCTGGTAATGCATAATAAGTCATGACCATCATCATCATCATCATGACCCATCTCAATCCCTTATCCATATGATATAAGGGTACATAGTGAAGGCCTTCAGCATGCCACCTTACATGCACCATGTCCTCCCCATATAACACATCCCCAATCTAATCTCACTCCTCACCATCACTGTGTTCTATCAGCTCACCTCATATCAGTAACGTCATAATCTAGTGCATTTCCTTTAGTAGGATGGTAACCTCTCTAGTCAATAGTAAGAATGTGTTAGTGGTCAATGTTAGTTTTATGATCAAAATTGAAACAATCAGAAAATGCAACACAATGAATAATGAACACAACAATATACCCTAGGAAAACCCTTCAACTTGAAGAGAAAAACCCAGCGACAATATATCTCTTACATATTGAATGATAAGAACAACAATCTGCTTGATAATGGTCAAATCCAAGGCCTATAGGGATGGCTTCACTTCTTGAAGCACACAAAATAAGATCACACTTGATAAATCTGATTTGCTCTTGAAATAACTTGATCTACTCCTTAGAACTCTGCTCTGCCTTGTGAATTATGCTTCTCCTTATTCTTTTTGAACAATGAGAAATCACTCTATATATATACAAGTGAGAGCAAAGAGTCACATCTCTTTAATTTCCCTGTCAGCCTCCACCAAACAAGTTATGTCTTAAATAATACAATAAGTTAGGCTGGAAGTGAGAGCCCGACACTGCTCCTTCAACATCAACACTCCCTCTCAGCTAGGGAGGATACTTCCAGCAACATAAGACATATCACCTCGTTGTGATGTCAATCACAATGGCTACAACAATGTATAGAATGTACAAGTGTTCATCACATTACATGACATCCACCATGGTTCTCCTAGAGGGTGGAATCAATGAATTTCACCTCGAACTCCTCTCACAGAGAAGAACTCGTTATCAAGGGATTTCACCTTGAACTTCTCTCACAGAGAAGAACTCGCTATCAAGGGATTTCACCTCGAACTTCTCTCATAAAGAAGAACTTGTTATCAAGGGATTTCACCTCGAACTTCTCTCACAGAGAAGAGCTCGTTATCAAGGGATTTCACCTCAAACTTCTCTCACAGAGAAGAACTCGCTATCAAGGGATTTCACCTTGAACTTCTCTCATAAAGAAGAACTCGTTATCAAGGGATTTCACCTCAAACTTCTCTCACAGAGAAGAACTCGCTATCAAGGGATTTCACCTCAAACTTCTCTCACAAA
Organism: Torreya grandis; assembly: GCA_037957365.1. Taxonomy (NCBI): domain Eukaryota; kingdom Viridiplantae; phylum Streptophyta; class Pinopsida; order Cupressales; family Taxaceae; genus Torreya; species Torreya grandis. The sequence continues at coordinate 5,404,792 of JARHVA010000109.1, forward strand.
GAACTCGCTATCAAGGGATTTCACCTCGAACTTCTCTCATAGAGAAGAACTCATTATCAAAGCTTTGGCAACTTCTACAATAGATCTGTTCTGCCTTTCTACAACACCATTTTATTGAGGGTTGTAAGGGACACATAACTCCCTCTTAATTCCTGCTTCAATGCAAAAATTATGGAATCCTTCAGAGGTGTACTCCCCTCCATTTTTAGATCTCATAACTTTGATTCTTTTCTCAGATAAGTTCTCTACCTAAGCTTTAAACTCTTTAAACCTCTTAAGTACTTCTTTAGATTCCATGGCACAACCTTTGCAGGTACCTACATGCTCCTGGTAGAATTTTGGAAGACTCATGACCATCTTGTCCATGATAGGTAGAGCCTGAAAGTGTAGGTGAGCCAATCTTCGATGTCAAAGATCACACAAGCTTGAAGAATCATGTACTAATGCCTGAAGTGGACAAGTGATTAGCCTAGAGGCTCTCATGTCTAACTCTAATTATAGGCACGATGAGGCCGCTGGAGACAGAAGTAGTTGGTGATTAATTTCAATACTCCCCCCTTAATCACAACTACTACTATCTATGATGCACAATAGATCTCTTTTCAGCTCTGCATAACTCTTAATTATTGAATGCCATTCTATGACCATTAATACAACTTCTCGATGGCTATTGCTACCATCTCACTATGCATTTCATCATTTACATCCTTTTTTTTTCAATACACAGTTACTCGGCTCTTTTCAATACCTATGGTCGTGCCTGACTGATTTGTATTCACTTATATCAAGATGACCATGTGTTGCTTCATAGCCTTTAAATAAATAATGAGCTCCAATTATTTTCCTATTGCAGTGCGAGGAATTAAAAATCACACCACTTTGGCACATGCCCTTCTATATTGGGGAAATAGGTCCCAGGCCTCTGTCATGAAAGCATTTACTCTCAGGCCAAATTTTAGTGTCAACAACGCCCACAATTATGTCATTGTTGTAGTGAGTATATGAAGAACAATAGAGTATTGACCTCACCATAGGTCAAGGGTTCAAGCCCAATAGTAATCAAGTTTGTTACTAGGTGGGTGAGTTGGGATTTAGGCATCGACAATCCTAACAATGGCCTCAGGCCAAAGCTCAAGTCGAATCAAAACACCCGATCATCAGCCTGCCACTCTTCACAAAGCAATAAGAGATCCGAACTAAGAAACTAAAACATATAGTAAATTGAGGCAAAAAATAAAGTTCCACGCAATAAACAATCTCGCATTACAGAGAAAACATGGTTTCCATTTCTTTCCTGATTGGAGTATCCAGAATTATTTACGGGTGAAAAGGGGGGAACAATATCTCTCTCGTGTTTTCACTTGCTTTCCCACAAGGGCATTCGAAGAACACCCTCCCCACCTTCTGCCTTGATAACTGCTGCCCTCTACTCCTGCTCTGCTTTGGAGATGATAGACCTTGACCTCTCTGCCTCCTACTGTGCTACCTACTTCTTCTCCACAGCTCGCCAGAACTCCGGCCCATATGACAAGTGCATGATCACCACATCATCCAGCAAAATGTTGAATTTCTTGGTGCAACGAACTAGGGACTCCCTTACCATAGCAGAGACATATGGGCATTCAGCGAGTAGCTTGTTTGCATTGAACTACGCCACCATGGACTTGACAACCTCATTGCCAATGGAAGGCAAGACATGCTCATTGTAATCGAGATAGAGCCGCTAGAATATGTTCGGTAGGGAAGCCTCCTCTGGCCTCAAAAACATCTTGAGAGAAAGGTTCACCATCTGTAGGTCCTTCATGCTTGTGATGGTGCTATTGTTACAAGCCTTCAACCTAATCTCAAAGATGTAGGGAGATGCCTTATAATAAGAGGGTTGACATCAAAGAGCATCCGCCGAGTGAATTCTACATCTTTTCTCCATGCAAATTTGTCAGTCACTATGATTTATGGTAAAGGATACTTGAACAGAGTTTCACCATCTATTTTGAAAACTTCCTTAAAGAGCTCTAGAGATATGCAACACTTTGCAGGTTCATGAATATATTTCTCAGTCAACTTTAATCCATTTGTATATAGCTTCATAATGTCTTCAAACAAGTCAAACTCATTTGGAGTAGAGTTGAAGAGTGATTTGAATTCAGGCACTAAAAAAAACTAAACCAGAGACTTAAGTTCATCGGCTAAGAAATTAGACATTTTAAGGTGCCCAAACTGTTCATCTCGCGGGACATATCTCCCGCCATCACTACCTTGATTTCTGCCTCACAATCAATGCCTAATCTCTAGTTTGGTCTTCAAAAAAAAACTCGAGCAAAATAGCAGTTTCTCTTTCAACTATGTCTGAGTAGAGAACTCATAGGAATGCGTGCCTACTCCCTTTCAACCTAGATGTTAGCTCTTCTAACTGATCTTGGTATTTCATCGCCAAGCTACCAAATGAAACATATAACATAGAGCCCAGTCGTTGCTTGTCTAGCCATTCCAGGCAGTTTTTGTCTTCATCCCACATACTGCTCTAGTTTTAGACATCCTTCCCTTGTAAAACATTTGGAAGAAATACAAGACCTATTGCCACAGATGGACATCCATTAATGGAAAGTGCCATTGCGGCCTCTTTTCCTTCTAATTCCTCAAAAGTGTTGATGAGAACGTAGTCCCCTTTATTTGACATTTGTGATTCATGTAATGCTGATTTGTAGACAAGGTCAGATTCATGTCGTTCGCAATATAAGGATATTAGATCAGTTGGCCATATATTTGGTATATACAATATAGTATTGCTATAATAACAAATCTGATCATGATCTTCTTCAAACCCGCTCTGATACCATGTTAGTTTTATGATCAGAATTGAAACAATCAGAAAATGCAACACAATGAACAATGAACACAATAATATACCCTGGGAAAACCCTTCAACTTGAAGGGAAAAACCCAGTGACAATATATCTCTTATATATTGAATGATAAGAACAACAATCTACTTGATAATGGTCAAATCTAAGGCCTATAGGGATGGCTTCACTTCTTGAAGCACAAAGAATAAGATCACACTTGATAAATCTGATTTGCTCTTGAAATAACTTGATCTACTCCTTAGAACTCTGCTCTACCTTGTGAATTATGCTTCTCCTTATTCTTTTTGAACAATGAGAAATCACTCTATATATATACAAGTGAGAGGAAAGAGTCACATCTCTTCAATTTCCCTGTCAACCTCCACCAAACAAATTATGTCTTAAATAATACAATAAGTTAGGTTGGAAGTGAGAACCTGACGCTGCTCCTTCAACATCAATAGTCAAGTCCTATCTTTTGATGAGGGCCACCAATATTGCTACATTTATGGGTATGTACTGATAATATATGATGCCTCCCAAGCCCATTACTATTAAGTGATCCCACTCTTGGTTTATCATCACTCAATGGACATCATCTAAGAGTTGTGTCACTCAATCCCACACTTGTAACTGATATATTGCCTTCAAGTTTAGATGCATTCCTTAGTATACTTTACCTATTATAATTCCACCTATGACTACTACCCTAAACCTAACCTTACCCTTCACCTCATCTATGTATACCCTCACCTAATTCACCATGAACCACCTTACCTAATTTACTCTACACCTACATTCACCTTACCCTTCACCCATCCTTATACTATATTTTCAATTCATCCTAAACTATCTATGGTTAAGTATTGATCATTGACGGTTCCTTGTGGAACTATCATTGATTACCCTTGACTATCGATGGTTTGGTGGTGAACCACTAGTGATCTACACATTAACCACTTAGGCAATCACCTATCGATCGGTGATGGTTGATAACGACCATCGATAGTCATTGTATGGTGACCACCAATGACACACCAAGCCCTAGGGCTTACCTAAATACCCAAAACATTAACAAACCTTCAAAAATTTAACCTACCCCTAAACTAATTATAACCTCCACTAGTTTCCACACAACTACTACCCACACCATACCCAATATCATACCCAATTCTTAAAGATCCCTCAATTTCAAAATTCCTACCCCTACCCACCCAAAACAAATATCAAATAAAAAATTCAATCACTTCACAACCAATAAATTTAATTGTATCACCTACCTCATTCCATGACTATCATCATGGTATCACTCTCGTAACCACCACCATTCACCCTCATGCTCTACCTCCTCTTCTCTACATCTTCACTGGATCAAATCTACTCTAGCCCATAAGATCACCTAATCACCTTTTAGTCAATCTCACCTAATCACCACCTCACTTAGCTCACATCAATATCCAATATTTGACATTATTCACTTAAGCTAAGCACAAATGCCATGGGTTACAATTAATAAATGAAGAAATGCAATCCTCATTTGACTTTTAACCATCATCACCCTTTTAGGGCTAACCTCTAATCATTGATGGTCATTATCTAACCACTGATGGCTGACCATGACCGTTAATGATCGACCCTTCTAAATTTTTGGCATAACAACCACACTTTTTACCAACTTTTCACCATAATAATATTATCATTAACCACACCTATTAAAGATCACCTTCTCTACCAACCCACCAACCAACCAAATCACCTAGATTTGATCGTTTTGGCCTAACTTTTGCACTTTTTATGGCAACCTTGACTTGGTCATTTTGATCACTAAGACTCCCTTTCCATATTTGAACAACTTAAACTTATGCTACCTCTTTTCACATAAACCATTGGTGTCTCTTTGAGATCACATCCTACCTTAAATACCTAAGAACATATTGACCTTGCCTAGGAGACTTGTGTTTATGATTACAACCGTAACTACCATCCCTAAATGCAGTCACTTGGTACACTTGTCACCTATCCTTCTAGTATCAACCTTGATTGACAAACTACCTCAACTATGGAAACTTAGGCTATGCATGATCTATGCTATCACACTTAGTCACATTTTGTGTACATGTTTGCACTTTTATGCCTAATGTATTACCAAATGTATCACCCAATTACCCACTTATCAAACCCACACCTGATTCTATTTTACCTCATCAATTCTTTATTTGAGGGGGAACACCTTCTCCCATACTTAGGGCATCTGACCTTGTACTAACCTTCTATTTTTTGTTTTGTAGCTTGTTAATACAAATTACATAATAAAAAGGAGAAAAATGTAGACACTATAAAACCACAGACTACAGTTTTAGATGTCATACTAACCCTTAGACAACTCCTAGACCCTCTTGGGACCATTTCCTAACCATTTACCCCACTAGTCATTAGTGATAATGATTAAATTTAGCTATTTTTTACTATGACACTAACTGCCAATAGTCGGCCCTTAACTACCATTGGTTAATTCAATCACTAATGGTTTACTTCAACTATTGATAGTTTTCCCTTAACCACCTTAAGAGTTAACTTTAATTCCTACTCCATCTTGATTTTTTATTAATAGATATTTTAGTTATCTACACAATCAATGCATGTTAGGTTTAAATTAGATAACTTGTTAGACAACTTATTAAACTTATTATTTCACCACTCCATTCCCTTTATATTAAGAGAAGAGGAAGAGGTGAAAGGGGATTAGAACTTCTTGGTACAAGAGATTATAACTTGTGTAGATATTCTTCTTACTTCCAACAAAGTTTAAAAAGCCTCTAATGAACCAAAGACTAGGATAGAGATTAAAAGGGCTTTTGTAACTCATCAATCAACAACCAAGGCACTATCACTCCAAAATTTCTTCAAAACCTACAACAAGATTTTAGCCAAACTCAACATTCTTCAGACCAACAAAAATAAAGTTAAGTATTTGTTTCTTATTAGGATTTAGTAATTAGTTTCTTTGTTTCATTCCTTGCATCACTTCCTCTTTCATCCCACTTTCTTATGTCAGAGTTTTAAAACTCCAGACACTTCTTATCTTCCCCTAGACCACCCATAGCCTCTTTTAATCATTTGAGCACCCTCTACCTAAACCAAACATATTTAAACACTACCTTCTATCTCAAAACCAATATCCAACCCAAAATTACCTTCCATAACCTCTCTAAAACCTTCCCAACCAATTTTTTTTTCTAAATCCAAATCCAACAGTAATCATCAATGGTCATCTAACCACTGATAGTTTGACCCTAACCACCAATGATCACTAACAACATATCAGGTTCTACTAACCTCACCCTTCTTTCAAGTTTTACAAATTTATTTCTAAAGAAAATAAATCAAAATTTTAATGAAATAGGCACCAACATTGTCTTTGATAATTTCAATCATATTAAAGCTGCCATGTATCAATCAAGTGGAGAGGGGGAAATTGTCAACAAGTCAATGCCATAACTTTTTTATATTAAGGCTATCATGTGGGGCATAATTATTGAGAACCCCTAAGGAGTGACCATCAATTCCAAGTAATACACAAATAACTTGATGTGATGGATCTTCCCCTGAGGACACAACTACGGGGTAAATTTCAAGGAAACCAGAATATTGGTGTTGCCACATCCATCTTCATACAAAATGGAAAAGTGAGATGCATTATCATATATACTTTTTAGAGTAGATTTTAAAATAAATCTTTAAATATTAACTTCTTTCAAATATATGCAATCTAAACCTCCTAAATGCTAACAAACAAGGTAGACAGATAAGTTACTAAAGGACTCTATGAGACCTTGAAAATTCTAGGAGATAGAATTCATTGGGGGGGGGATATTTCATAAGTAGTTCTCCCTGACCATCCTCTATATATTTTCCTAAACCAAACATTGTAAATTAGTTGCCCAATAAATTTTTTTAGTTTGGTAGAATGAAATCCCCAAGAAAAATGGAGAGGTGTTTAGCCCCATTATCCTCAAAAAGAGAGTCACTACTACCATAAGGTAGAATGTGTAATTTCCAAGGAATAAGATCACTTTTAGAGGGTGTCCCATCATGAGAATAATGTACTTGTATCTGATTAACTTGAGTAACTTGGATCTGAGAGGTCATTGGAGAATTATGATGCTTAAATTTTATTATCCATTATTGTCCAACCATCATTTTTTTCCACCACCTTTTACTTTTCAGATGGTGCTTGCTTAACATAAGGATTTAAGCATGCCATAAGGGGAAAAACATAAATTATATGTTTGGGTGATTCACATTTGAAACAGGTGTTAGGCAGATTGAAATAGATGAATTTATACAAGAAGTGGTTCATTCATCCTTAATTGAATGTCAATGGAATATTTCAAGTCTTTAGTCAAATCAACCTTAACACAAATACACTTTTGGGGGCATGAAAATTAAAATTTATCTACCTCATAATAAATAACTTGCCCTATGGGTTTAATAATATCATTGATAATCACCCATAGAGGAAGTGAAAGGTCAGGAATATCAACCTAGACATGTACGTTAAGGGAGGTTTGGTCAAAGAAATTGGCATTAAGAGTCCAAGGGAACATAATCATGAGGGTACTCCTTAAGAACCAATTTCTCAACATATAAACGATGGCTTGGAATTGAGAGGATTATTTGAAGGAAAAAATAAAAAAACCCTTTGTGAGGTTACAAATCCCAATGATCTAGAAACCGAAGGGTTCCTAGTGATGATGAATCCATATATTAAGGGATTCCTCAGAGGGGATATGACCAACATAAAAAATAATAAGATAATCATTTTCATACCACTTATAAACAAACATCATGTTGAGGAGGATTGTCAGAATATATTCCTCATCATAAACCTTCAAGACCAACTTTCATGCTCGTTTAGGCACTATCCTTCCCATTGTTTGCAATAATAGTTATAACATAATAGTCAAGGGCTAGTATAATCAGTCTACCAAAAGGTGGAGATTATTGTTCAATAAATATGTGCTTTGCCTTGATATTCTTGCAAAAGTAGTATGGAAATAAGGCATAACAAGCAAACAAAGCAAGACAAGACAAATATACAAAACTTAAAAGAGCAAGTTTCTCAAGTTTTTCCAAATTTATTTGTTATTTTAATTTGATTATGGTGGTATATGTGATATTATGATATATGTCTGATCATTTTAATTTCATTTGTCTCTATTTTTTATAATGGTAACAAAGAAGTAATTTTGACATGGACTTTTTTTTGTTTTTGCCTTACCAATTAGGAAATCTTGATTGCTTCTTCACTTTTTAGATCCAAAAATATGGGTATGCTGCACATGAAAGTGGGATGTCATTGTCTACATTTATGGGTAAAGAATATTTTTCATTTAAGATTAATGTTTTTAATTACCCAGGTTTTTTGTAAGTTGAGATAATGGGAGAGGCCAAAGCTGCCAACCCTACTTTCAAGACACGTGTATTCTTGAAATTTGACTAGTGTTATAAGAGAAAACCAACCAATGAAATGAAATTATTTTGATTGTATCCATTAGATCTAATGGTTTATGGGACTACAAATTATCTTAGCTATCTTAACCATTAAAAAATGTTGTGCTCAATTTGTTTCTTTAAAAAGGTTTCTCCTTTTAGGTTATCAGCTCCCCTAACCTTTTTATTCTACTTTCTTGAAATAACTTCAACATGGGATCAATGATTGATTTTAATGAGGGATGTAATGCATCTAATTCATATTACTCTTATTAGTTAAGATTTATCTACGTGAATTTTTTTATTATAATGTAAAAAATTGAACTAATAATTTTGTAATGTTATAATAAAATAATAATTACATTAAATTAATAACCATATAAGAGTGGGTCTATTTTGTATCATAAAAAAATAAAAGCTAAAAATAGTTTGCATATGTAATATATTATATAAGGCAATTGACTAATAATTATTTTGAGATGGATTAATATACACAATGGATATTATATGCATCCAAATTTTACATGGTGTGACACTCTCGACATGAATCCAATGATGATGCAATGATATCTTGTTTTATGCTACACAAGGAACTTTCTAACTCTTTTCCCTCTTTTAATTACTTATTCCTTCCATTGACCTATTTTGGTCCAATTTTTTTGACTTATGTAGATTCTATCAGTGTATTTTAAAACACTTGTCATGTAGGATGAAACCATCAGTCCAGGTGATAGAACTACCACCCTCTGTTACGGAACTACCATTCTAATTACATAACTACCATAATGGTTTTGTAATATAGGTGGTAATTCTATCTTCAAGAGGTGGTTTTGTATTAAAAGAGGGGTGGTTGTGAAAATGTAGGTTATAGTTCTATCTTTGAGAGTGGTGGTTTTGAAACTGCCCCTTATATAAAGTGGTGGTTTTGTTGCCCTATAATTATCTTCCAAAATTAGCTCCCAAGAATCATTCTTTGAATCATTTTCTATGTTTTTTTATCATGTCTTCTTATTCACTCTATCATAATTTCACCTTCAATCAAGCCCAACTCACACCATATTTTATTTTCAATCATTTTAAGCTCCTTTCAAGTTCAACTCTCAATTGAACTTAGTTTAACTTACTCACACAAGCTCTCAACTCTTTTTTTAAAATGTCATTTTGGTATGATTTTAGATCTAAAAATTGTCATTAGAAGTTGTTATTTTGAAACTTTTACAACCATAATCTTGCTACAATTACCTGAAGGTCCAGCCTTTATAGTTTTCATGTTGACTACATTTTCATATGTAAAAAAGTGTTATTGGTCCATCAACTCAGTCTTTATAAACTAGAGCATTGGTTAGCCTGAATTTATATGCTTTCCATTTATGGTTGTGTCTCCTCTCCTTCCCCATTTTTTCTAGTGCTTGGTCATCCTCCAATTAGAGAGTTCATATAATTCACACAAAGATAAAAAGAGTTAACATATTGAAGATTAATTTATCAACATACTACATGCATTCTAATCGATCTATGCTTTCGTCATGTTAGATTTTTATTTTATTTTCCAATATTTATTTCATTTATTAGATTAGATAAATGTTGTTGTTGCATTAGATTAATTTTATTATTAAAAAAAATTGATAGGGAGAGGATTTTATTTATTTTCATTGTCTTTGTGATGCAGGAGCATCACCATTGCATGTAAAATTTATGTTGTCAAGAGCATAGGAGGTATATTAATTCATAATAAGCCATTATTTAGGCATTATAAGTTTGTTTTAAGTCATTCAAGGCCTTTGGAGAGTTTCCCTCCAAAACTAGATTTGAATTTTCAAATGTTCCTTATGTAATTACATTAAAAAAAAATTGTAATGGTTTGAGAGTTATATGAGTTGTGATAGGTCCATAAGAGTGTGAAATGTAGAAAATGGTATTATAGAACTTATTGGAGGTCATGGTCATCTTGAAATCTAGAAAGAGTAAATGTAACAAGTAGTCCATGAGAATAGGGTCAAAATTTGCTATCTTGTGTCTAAGTGTTTGGAGAGAACCTTGAACAAAATTAGAGCATTCTAAACTTGGATAAGACTTAAACAACTTGATTTGAATCTATCCTAGCAATATGGACGCGTATAAGACCATCCACAAGCCTAAACGGCAACATTTTTTCCATTGTAAAAAAAAATCTCCAGTCTGCCAACACTTTGGCAGAAGTCTGTGTATGTTTTTAGAATTTCTTTATTGTGAATAAAGGGGTTTTGTGTTCAAATTTTTTGTATTTAAATTAATTTCATCTTCTTATACGTGATCCAAGTGTTCTTGAATTGATTTCAAGATTAAGACATAGACTGAGTTCTTGAAACCCTTGAAATTTTTGATTTTTGTATGTATAGTCATATACAGTGGTGTTTTTGCACATGTAAAACGTTGTATGGAAGAAAATTAGATATTATAGATGTTAGAGGAGTGATTTGATCTCCTATTCCAGGTGGTATGCTATAAAAAAATTCAACGAGCTCTATGAAAAATCAATTAAAAGCTCTCGGCCTCCCTATTTTTTGTGTAAACCAAAACTCAAATTTTGGTCACTAAAAAGGCCATAACTCCTAAACTACTAATCCAAATGACTTGATTATTTTTGGAAAAGTTATATAAAATTATTTTTGATGTAATAAAAGTGTTTTAATTCCAAAATTAACTATATAATTTCAGATATAGATGACTGTGTTTTTATCTGCCTGTAGGTGCTCATTTTTCGAAAATTGTCAAAAAGTCAAAGTTGAGTTTTCCTTACTTTTGAGTGCTATAACTTGGTATAAGGCTTGGATCATATTTATTATGTTTGAAATACCTTAATAAATTTGGTTTCAGATTTAATAAGGGGATAATAATGATTTTGACCTATTGGAGGCACAATTAGGCCTAATAAGACCTACAAGCTTTTGAACAAGGTAAGGAGTTTAGAGAAAAAATTCAATATCTTAGAGTCTTATATATTATATGAGGATTTAAACATGTTAGATACATTGAATCACATGTGTTTAACATTATTTTAAGCTTTAGATATATGCATACTGTAGATTGAATACCTAAAGCTCCATTAAGGCTTGAGAAGCTAGTAAGGGTTTCAAGCATCATAAGGAAGATCAAGAAACAAGATTTGGTTGTAGAGCTAGAAAGAGTATAATATTTCATTAATGGATTATCAAAGATTAAATACAGGCTTAAGATATAGTGTTACACTTCCTTGAAGAGTAAAAGGGGTATAAACATGTATTATCTCATTCAAGACATTTGATTACTTTGTATAGACGAATGCCTCAATGAATATTTGTTTGTAAAGTGAGTTTGGTATCTATCATTTTGGTATCAGAGCCAAAGAGATCTTTGGAATGGTTGAATTTGTTAATGATGTTGCAGTTGTGACAGGATTTGGCAAAAGAATCAATAAGATAAAGCACCAGAAGACCCTGTTGAGGAAAGGTATGAGTAACCTTTGATATTTGATTTGTGTTTATTGTGTTTGAGAAGCAAATAGGTGAAAAGGAAGTCTTAAAGCCATTGAGGCTTGAAAAGAGAAAAGAGAAGCTTGGAAAGCTCAAAATTAAGGGATCAAGTGAATGCTCAAGAGAAAGATCCAAAGCAAGGTAAGCTTGGATTTGTGAAATTATTGATATTTGGTTAAAGCAGTGTCATATTGCAGACCATTCACTCAGTGTGAAGCTCAATAAAACCATTAAGTAGGATCAAAATACTAGGATTCAAAAGGCCTAGGTGAGATCAAGGAGATTGTCAAAAGACCAGTCAAGGATAAAGGCTTGGGTGAGACAAGTGGACCTAAAGGGATCAAGAGACCAAGGTGGAAAAGACTTGGGTGAAGATCTCAGAAATGGAAATATTTCTAAGAAAAGAGTAGAGCAGTAAGATACATGAGGGTACTAAGGAGAAAACAAGCACCCCAAAGTAGAAAGGTATGACTAATGTTGACTTTGATAAAGAGATTGCTAGTTTGTGGAAAGATTTAGCTAAGATTAAAAGCATGTTTGAGTCTGGGATGCAATCAAATGAGAAAGTGTGGGTATGGCCAATAAAGAAAAGGTTAAAATGGCCAATTGATCTCCTAGTGAAGAGGACAAGAGGAAAAAAGAAGATTGACATAAGGATTGAAGCCCACAGAAGCAAGAATGTAAGCAGGTTTCCAAGTGAGCAACAAGATGAGAAAGAAGTTGTGAAGAGGGTTCTCATTGTGGAGAACAAGGAAAAAGAACAAAGAGAAAGTGAAATCCCAAGAAGAGCACTTGGAAAGATGAGAATGTCCATTAAGAGGACACTCATGGAGACATTATGGTCTCTTGTTTTTATTTCTAATATTGTCTTTGAGTGGGTAAATGCAGGTATGAGCAGCCTTGTGAAGAAGGTCAAGAGAAAGGCCTCAAAAAGTGAAGAGATTGGGGCAATAAAAGCAACCAAGCACATAAAATAATGTGCAAACATGAGAGAGGAGATTGTTGTTATATACCAAGAAGAAGGAATGCATTGTCAAATGCATGAGAAAGATGTTGGAGACCTTGTGCAAGAAAATGTTGAGATGGAGGAGGAAATTGCATTCCATGATGCCATGGAGTACCTTGAAGAAGAAAGTGAAAAACTATGCACAAAAGAGGATAGTGCAATCAAAGAAGCCATGAAAATGAAGAAAACCATGAAACAACCCATCAAAGAGGTAAAAGTGAATTATAGTAGTGATTTTTCTCATCCACTTAATTATGGAACAACTGTTGAACAGGTTGCAAAATCCCACAAGGAAGTAGTGGAAGTCCTTCATCATGCCAATGAAGAAGAGGGTATAGAATACTATGATAACTTGAAAAACATTCCAATAGAACAAAGGAAGGAAACACACCTAAAAAAAGTGAATGCAAGCAAGGAAACTATGAGGAAAAGTATGGCTAAACATCAAGCCATTGAAAAGGTAAAAATAAGTTCAAATTCTGATTTTGCACATGCATATAAGAGTAAAACTACTGATGTACAGATGGAGATGAAGAAGATCAATAAAAAGCCTTCAAATCCAGAAATAGACCATGGCTATGTGGTACCAAAATGGATCAAGGGATCAGCAAATGTAACAAAAGACACAAAGCTCAATCAAGATGATGACTCAAGCAAGAAGCAAATACAAAGCATGAAGGAAGAGGTAGAATGCAAAGTGAGCAAGGCCAGCTATCAAGCAAGACAACATGAAGATGTCAAAGAGCAGAAATTGGTTGGTAAATTGAACAAGTGTCATCTTAAAGCTATGAAGAAGGTATGGATGGCTAAAGGTGAGAAAGAAAACTTCTCAAAGAATAATGAGGTAGAGCATGAGGATACAAAGATGAAAGGTAAGTCAATTGCTTGCAATGAATGGGATAATGATTTTTTTGAATAATTTAATGATATTTTTATGGAAAATGAGGAATGGAAAATGTCTATGAAAACTAATGTGCAGCAAGGAGAGATTTCCAAGAGGATGGATGATGAAAGTAGAGATGTGAAATCATTTCACATGTTTGAAAAGAACAAGGAGAGACAAGGTAATAGTGTTCCTATTGTTTTTGATAAGTATATTGATGTTGATGAAGAAGTTGACTTGTATGAAGAAACCATAGAGTGGATGAATGTATTTATAGAGGATGAAAGACAATTTGGTCCTAAGTTTGATAGAGGACATGAATATTTGGATGAGCTTGTGTTGAGTGAAGAGTTGAAGAGGATAGAAGAGTTGTTGAATCCTCCAAGAGAGTTGTGTAGAGGCACATATCAACATGGTGGCACCATTGATCAGATGGAAAATGAATTGAGGCAAGAACAAAGAAATATGGTGAGGGAAGATTTGGACAAAGAAGAACAGCATGAAGACAATCAAGGGGCCTCATGGTCTCAAGTTTTTTCTACTCAGGTTGCTTTTGATGTTTTGAATGCAGGTATGGAAGTTGTTGAAGTAAATGATAACCATAACTCAATGGATGCACTGACAAACCAAGAAGGCAAAGAAAAATTTGGAGACACATATGAAGATGAAACATGGACATGGAAGATTGTAGTTGAGAAAGAGATGAGAAGAAGGAAATACAAGAAGAAAAAGAGAAACAAAAGAAAGAAGAAAGATTGGTTTGAGAAAACCAATGATTTTGAAAATGACTTTGCATCATGTGCAGGAATGAACAAGAAGTCCAAGAAAAGAACAAAATGTGGTGCTCTTGAACATGTACATCTATATGAGATACTAGTTGAAGAAGAAGAGACAAAGAAAACTCACTTGTAACTCTGAAAATAAGGGCTCATAAACAAGAGTTTATGGAAATCTTTCACCCTTGGAAGTATGATGCAGGAGCATCACCATATGCATGTAAAATTTATGTTTTCAAGAGCATAGGAGGTATATTAATTCATAATAAGCCATTTTTGAGTCATTATAAGTTTGTTTTAAGTCATTTAAGGCCTTTGGAGAGTTTCCCTCCAAAACTAGATTTGAATTTTCAAATGTTCCTTATGTAATTACATTTAAAAAAAATTGTAATGGTTTGAGAGTTATATGAGTTGTGATAGGTCAATAGGAGTATGAAACATATGACATTGTCTTATATAACTTATTGGAGGTCATGGTCATCTTGAAATCTAGAAAGAGTAAATGTAACAAGTAGTCCATGAGAATAGGGTCAAAATTTGCTATCTTGTGTCTAAGTGGTTGGAGAGAATCTTGAGAAAAATTGGAGCATTATAAACTTGGATAAGACTTCAAAAACTTGATTTTAATCTATCCTAGAAATATGGAGGCATACAAGACCATCCACAAGCCTAAAAGGCAACATTTTTTCCATTGTAAAAAAAAATCTCCAGTCTGCCAACACTTTGGCAGAAGTCTGTGTATGTTTTTAGAATTTATTTATTGTGAATAAAGGGGTTTTGTGTTAAAATTGTTTGTATTTGAATTAATTTAATCTTCTTAGACGTGATCCAAGTGTTCTTTAATTGATTTCAAGCTTAAGACATAGACTGAGTTCTTGAAACCCTTGAAATTTTTTATTTTTGTATGTACAGTCATATACAGTGGTGTTTTTGCACATGTAAAGAATTGTATGGAAGAAAATTAGCTATTGGAGATGTTATAGGATTGAGTTTATCTCCTATTCCAGGTGGAATAATATAAAAAAATTCAACGAGCTCTATGAAAAATCAATTAAAAGCTCTCGGCCTCCCTATTTTCTGTGTAAACCAAAACTCAGATTTTGGTCACTAAAAAGGCCATAACTCCTAAACTACTAATCCAAATGACTTGATTATTTTTGGAAAAGTTAGATAAAATAATTTGTGATGTAATAAAAGTTTTTTAATGCCAAAAGGAGCTATATATTTTCATATATAGATGACTATGTTTTTATCTGCCTGTAGGTGCTCATTTTTCAAAAATTGTCAAAAAGTCAAAGTTGAGTTTTCCTTACTTTTGAGTGCTATAACTTGGTATAAGGCTTGGATCATATTTATTATGTTTGATATACCTTAATAAATTTGGTTTCAGATTGAATAATGGGATAATAATGATTTTGACCTATTGGAGGCACAATTAGGCCTAATAAGACCTACAAGCTTTTGAACAAGGTAAGGAGTTCAGAGACAAAATTCAATATCTTAGAGTCTTATATATTATATGAGGATTGAAACATGTTAGATACATTGAATAACATGTGTTTAAACTTATTCGAATATTTAGATATATTCATACTGTAGATTGAATACCTAAAGCTCCATTAAGGCTTGAGAAGCTAGTAAGGGTTTCAAGCATCATAAGGAAGATCAGGAAAGAAGATTTGGTTGTAGAGCTAGAAAGAGTATAATATTGCATGGATGGATTATCAAAGATTAAATACAGGCTTAAGATACAGTGTTACACTTCCTTGAAGAGTAAAAGGGGTATAAACATGTATTATCTCATTCAAGACATTTGATTACTTTGTATAGACGAATGCCTCAATGAATCTTTGTTTGTAAAGTGAGTTTGGTATCTATCATTTTGCTACCAAAAAGAAAAAGTAAATAGTTTTGATTGTGCTTGCATTCAAATAGATGTATGTTCTCTCCATTAAAAAAACATTCCACAACCAATACCTAGTAATATCTTAGTGAACTTTCAAAACAATTTTAACTAAAATAACATTTCATTTTCAAAGTCAAAACAAGTTCTCTTACATTTAGAACAACTAACTACATAACCATAAGAGTTTAAACAATTTTAGGCATAATTATGATTTTGGTTGTTTTGGTGAATTAAAAGTGTTTTTGTTCCCTCTTGAAAATGTATAATAAAATTTTACATTTCTCATCTCTCTTTTATCAAATTATTTGAAAAGTTTGTTTGCAACAAACTAGGAAAATTGAAAGGCTAGTTTAATTTGCTTGTAAACAAAAAAGTAAAAAAACTTATTGTGACATTGATGTTTTAGACTAAATTTATTTTGCATTTTAATAATACATAATTTAGATACTTAATCCATTCCGCATAGACAAAATAAAAATTGGAAAAACATTGCCACCTAGTTTGCATCTAGACAAAGTTAGGAGAAATCGACATCTTGCATAGTAGTATAGGTTTCTTCCTCTCTCCTTTGCATGCATCTAAATTATTGAAAAAGGATACAAAGAAGTTTTATTTTTATTTAATTTCAGTTTTTTCATTCTTTTGATTTTAGAAATTTAATTTTAGTAAGCAAATATTTACTTCCATAAACTCAAGAAAATCCAAAATAAGTTAAAAATAACAAAAACTCAAAAAAATAGTGTCACAAAGCCTTGCCAACACATGCAAACATATATATATTTCATTAGAATCCTTACCAATAGATACAAGCATCCACATTCCATCTAAGCCTTACTATTATTTAAGCATCCTATTAACATGAAACTTTTTCAGAGGACAAATTATCGCATTCACATCAACAGTGTGGGGAATGAAGTCCCTCTCCTATTAGAAGGTGGAGATACCTTTATTAAAAATGAAATATTTAAAAGCAACAAGGTGTAAATCATGGTGTAGTAATTTTAACTTGAAATTATGAAGAGGAAATTTTAGCAAAGAATATTTAAAGAGAAAAAGAAATAGAGGGAATGTTTTAGATAACAAATTTTCCAATTTAAACACTAAGACTTGACAAAGGTATCGGAGGATAAATTGATGTCAAAAAGGGAAATCAATCTCATTTAATGGGATGAAAAGACATATTCATATTCTTAAGAATATGAAACATACACCAAAAATATACCTAGCATTGATAACCAAAATAAACAACCCTCTTTAATTTTTAACAAAAATAATAAAAATATCATTTCTATTCCCACTGAGATTTTGTTTATAGTCAAAATATCAATTACAATTCCAAACCAAAATTTGTAACCTAGTTTTTTGGCCTTAATAATTTAAATATCATAGTAATAGTAATTCAAAAATGAAGACCAATTGCATTTAATTAAGCAAATATACGTAATTCAAAAGGAATCACTAACACAAACTTTAAAAGAACCTCTTTGTATTTATCTTTGTGGAGTAGAAAATCCAATCTCCATTTACAAAAAAATTTTGCTGAAAGTTTTCACTATTAATAACCCTTATTATGAAAATTTAGCTTATATTTATAAGCCAAATTAGGTGGTTATGGTGCATAACCACATTTTTTACCTTTATACAGAGTTGTGAAAATATCAACAACAAATTATAGCTTGAAAGGGCATAAAAGTGTGTTGAGCACTTGGCACTACTTAAAAAATGTTTTGGTGTTCTTACATTGCTTGCAAAGGTATATCATCAATTTTTACAACTTGAATAAGCAAGTTGGAAAAATTACAAGAGACAGAATTTGTAAAAGTAAAAATAAATATTTGTAAGTGAAATACAATGCCACAATACAAGATAGTTGTAAAAAAAAGTGTGACAATAAAGTTTTAGAATGCTGAGAATGACTTCAATTTTTTTGTTGCTTCATTGATAACTCTTTTTATTTTATAAAGTCATCAAATATTTGGAGAAACACCCTTATCAAATCTTCATCAAGACAATTTGTATACCTATATGCAATATTTGCTTAGCAGTTCAACTCTCTTATTTCTTGAAATTTATTTTGAAGATTGTTTATCATCAAGTCAAGATTAACTACATTAAATTGATATTTGGCCAATTGATGAAGTACTTCATGATCAATTAAAGACACTAGAATTAATAATTCTTGAATGTGTTTTTTGAATTCTTCAACCACAACTTCTACTGAAACAAGATTCTTATTTTGATATTTATCATTGATAAAAGGAAATTTCAATTTTTTGACTTCTACATCAATTTATATCATTATATCACTCCCAAGTGACCTTAAACTATTGAACTTCTTGACACATTTTTGAAGTTATTAGATTCAAAATTTTGTGGCCTAAAGGAACTCAATCTGATAAATAACTTATTATTTTTGAATGACTCCTTCGTCAATAAGATCACAAGAGGGAAATTTTAAACATTCAATTAATTTGGGGATGAACTCTTCTCAATTTTACATTTCCTCCATATACCCACTTTTAATTTTTATTATTTGTTTAAATTCTAATTAGACTTTAGAAACCATTGTCACTGCAATGAGAATTGTTGAAACCCCTTAATCAGTGATCTTATCAATCCAATATGTTACTACATTACCCATTTGGTCTATTTTTTTTACTTTCTCCAATGTTTCAACATGAAGGCTTGATGAAATAATTATCGGTTGAATTGGTCTAATCAACCTGTATATTACTAAACTTAATTGCTACATTTTTTGATTCAATTCATCTTTCATTACTTTATATTTGTCCATTTTCTTAAAAAAGGTGCCAATTACCAGTTGCATTTCTTCCTTCATCCCTTCTCTGATAGATTTACCCAAATAAACTCTAGATACCTGATAGTTTTTAAATTTAATCTTTGATGTATCTTTTTCAACTATAAGAATAACCAAATTTACATATTTTCTCCTCTTTCATATGTTACCATTTTGAGATAGTTTTTACTTTCGTTGATATTTTTAAAAAAAGAATTGGAATTGTTAGAGTCCTAAAATCAATCTATTCAAGTTCAACAATTATTATTATTATTTTTAGCACTATGGACAACCAATATGACATTGTTGTGCTTGAAGGAGGTGGGACAAAAGTTGAGATTTATGGGGCCAACATTGCTAGGGAAAAATAAGGTGTTCATTCAATTATGATAGCTTGAAAAGATGTTTCTCCTTATTCTTGTTAGATAAATCCATCAATTAGAGTTTTTGGAGAGGAAATAACAAGCATTTCATGATTTGAGGGAGAAGAAGAAGAAATAAGATTGATTTCTTATAGTGGGGAAACATATGATATAGGGAGCAACATGTTATTATAAGTAAAGAATTACTAAGTTATATTTTCTACAAGCTTTTGGGACTACAAAAAGATAACAATAGGAACTTATTGAGAAATTGAGGGATTAGGAGAAGAGGAGAGATTTTCATCTAACCTTTTTATTTTGAAATTTAGAATCTTTCATGATAGAATTTAATTCTAGCTAGTTTCTAATTTTTGTGCTTCTTCTGTCATTAGGAGTTCCCTACTTGGACCGATTTCATTTGTTTTCTCTATTTCAACATGTTGTTTGTAAAAAACTACCAAATTCATCTTCCTCTAGAGGTGTAGGGAAACCAATATTCCTAACATCAATTCCTTTACTCCTTAACCACTTGAGGGTCCTTCCAAACACTACCTTCTTTTAATTTTGAAGGAAGTAGATTCTTTATTATCCTAAAGAACTATAAGTAATGGTTTTATTGCAATGCCTTCTTTTTCAAAAATGGGATCCAATGTGACTTCATCATCTACCAATTACTTTGGTGTTTTTTTATACCAAATTTGACTATTTATTTTACAGAAAACTATGAATAGTCCCTGATTTTGACCATTTTTATATCATCATAGTCCATCCATTAATATTTAAAGTTTGAGAAATGTTAAAATGAAGGCCCAAGATTATATTCAATTAAACCCATTATATCAAACATAGACCTATTTTCAAAAGTCTTGAGATTGTAATAAGATATATATTGCCCTGTTGTTTTATCTTTCATTAATGATGGACAAGTGTACTTGCTAATAGAAATTAAAAATTTGACTATTATTTTGTGTCTATCAAAATATTATGTGTTTCAATAAGTTATCTCACTAGTTCCATTAACACCCACTTATCATTGACATACTGTGGAAGCATGTATGAAGTAATTTTACAGCCACTTATCTTCAAATAATTGAAATTTAGGAATTGTGTGAACTAAGTTCCCCCTCTAGTTATTTTTATGATAGCTGCCACTGATATCTTCATGTTAAAAATTTATTTATCAAAAAATTGAATGATAAAATGAATGAAACAATCATTCACCCTCCTGAAGTGTTAGGTGCCTTATTTTAATGTAAGTTTGGAAAATACTCATATACTTCTATTTTTTTGAAGTCACCCATTGTATGCAATCCATAAAAATACATTCAACTAGCAAAAACATAGATAAGATATGAAGTCATATAAAATTTTGATGTGAATTTTACATTCATTAATTTTTTATAGATTGCATCAATAATTAGTTTCCCCCAATTAATATATTAATATTACTGTGAATGATCTAAATGATCTTGTATATCCATATCTAAAACATTTTAGCTATTGGATTCCCCACTATTCTATGCAATAGTGTTATTATGTTATTTATCTCTTTCTTTAAGTCAGATCTTGAAATATTCTTTGAGATTCATGTAGAAGAGTGCCTTGGTTTAATCAACCATCCATTCTTGACTTGTTTAGAATATGAGACATTATTATCATCCTAAATTTTTTGAGAAGACTTAGGAGTTAAATGTAAAAAAGATTCTCTATCTAAAATATGTAAAATACTACCTATGTGTTATGTAGCCAAGCTTACAACCAATTCACCCTATGGATCTTTCACTTCCCTTATTTCTAAATTACAGTGTTTCATCATGACCAAAACTAATTCAAAATATTGCACTGAAATTGGAAAGGTTGTACTTTGTGTCAACCCACTATCGAAAATACTTTGACCAAAGTTAGTTTTAGGTACTACATTCATTCTCTCTCATAATTCATCTAAGTCAATATGACCTAGATCGGCATCTAAAATTTTCTCTACATTGGATTCCAATGGCAAGAGAGGCATTACTCCCTAAAATCATTACTTCATGCTAGATTTGTCTTTGTTTTAAATAGGCTTTTCTAGAGTAGAGAATGAACACATTAATGTTGTAATAAAATCGATAGTTGATAGGTATTCACACAATGATAGTTTATTTATAAATTTGATAAAACAAAATAACTTAAAATAAAATAAGCTATTTAATTACACTTAAAAATAATACTCACATCTTCATCCATGCAAATTCACTTCAGTGATTTTTCAATCTCATATGATGAATTTCACCGCCATACACAATCACCTTTCTTCCACATGACAAGAAGAAAAAGAAAAATTTCAATGAAGATTTT
The DNA here is from genome assembly GCA_037957365.1 of Torreya grandis. Classification (NCBI taxonomy): domain Eukaryota; kingdom Viridiplantae; phylum Streptophyta; class Pinopsida; order Cupressales; family Taxaceae; genus Torreya; species Torreya grandis. The sequence goes on from JARHVA010000109.1 coordinate 5,426,686, forward strand.
TTACATCTCCTTTATTTTCTTTCGTATAGCCATACAGCTTCATAGGCAAACAAAATAAAATTCAATTGCTCTTTTTTCATTTCATTTATCCTTTTTAATCCATAAGTTGGTCGTATGACCTCTTTTGGCAAAGAAAAATAATCAAAAGAAAAATCTACAGATTTATTTTTCAAATTTATGACCTCACTCTTCTCTCTTGGGTTGTATAACCTCCTTTTGGTAGCAAAAACAAATTAAAATTGATTAACTACTTTGTTTTTTTTTAAATTTTAAACCTTCTAATCTTCTTTGGGTCATATAGTTTCTTTGGGTGAGCAGAAAGAATGGAATTAATTCATTCTTGCTTTTTTTAAAATAACCTTGTCACTTTTTGGGCTGTATGACCTTTATTGGTAGGAAATAAATAATTTTTTGATTTATTCTCTTTTTTATAATTTGTAGCCTTTTAGACATCATGCGGTCATACAACTGTATGACTCACTTATGTAGGTAAAGACAATTTTAATTTTTTTTTTATCTAGTTTCCCTTTTTACCTCCCTCCACTTACTATGGCACCGTACAATTTGAATATGCATGAAAAAATTAAATTAAATTATGTCTTATTTGATTTCAACTTCTTCTCCCTTTTATGATGTTGTACATCTCACTCTTAGCAAGGAAAAAACAAAAACAATATTATTTCATTTCTCTTTTTTTTTAATCTATAACCTGTCTTATACCACATGGCCATATGATCTCTCACTTACAACAAAATAAAATTTACTTATTCCATTTTATTTCACTTTGTACTTTCTTCTAATTATAATGTCATTGTATATTTTTATTCATGTAAACTGGTGTTGAGTGAATAATTACAAAATCATTTGGAGTTTTTACACATTTGCATGATGTGGAACGACTTTAAAATCTTTGAAAGAGAAGTTTTATTTTTACATGATTTGAGGAAGTGTGAATGGAATTTATACAGAGTGGGGAGAATAAAAATTAAATTGCATGCTTGGAGAAAAATAAAGCTTACGTGTATGGTAGTAGGAAGGTAAGATTTTATTTGCATGATTTGAGGAAGTATCAAAACTCACTTACATGACTCAGAGAAGTATATAAGGAAATTGCACAGTGATGGGATTTTAAAAAGTGATTTTTCATATTTAATTAAAATTATTAAAATTATTTCATTTAAATTTATTACTTTTTGTTTTGAAATTACACTACATGAAAAGGTGAAAATATAAATTGTACAAATTGAAAAAGTGTCAAAGTAATTTATCACAACTTGAGGAAAAATAAAAAGCACTTATACAACTTGAGAAATGTTAATGAAACTTTTGCACAGTTACATGAAAAGTTAACAGCCTTTTACATGGCACAAGAACTTCAAAGTGTATTTACATGGTTCGGGGAGAAATTTTTTTTCTCACAACTTTAATTTTCAATAAAATTATTTAATTAATAAAAATTATTAAATTGATTTACAATTTTTCAAAATTGAAAATTTTAGGCTCAAACCAAAAATTTGGTCAAAAATTAAATCCTTTTTTTTATAATTTTTGAATAGGCAAAAATCATGACAACTGGCTCTAACTAAGATTTCAAACTAGAAGGGACCCAAAAAAATTAGACTCTAGTTTCATAGGCAAATATTTTATCTATTGGGTAACAAAGTCTTAAATTTGGTTGCAACTTGATCAACTGATAAGTAACTAATCTTTGATAAAAAATGGATCCTCAAACCATCATAATGCTATCATATGTAAATGGATAGTGTATTCAATGGCATCAGGTACTCATCTTGATAGATGTTATCACATATCCCAAAAGATAGTGTATGCGAGGACATTTTTTCATCACATATTTTTACATAAACTAAAATACAAAAAGAGAAACCTCTCCCAAAATGTTATAATTTATTTTAGATACCAAACTTGATAGAGGATCGACTTTAGTCATCATAACAATTTCATTTATGCAAGGATTGCATTATAGAATGTTTTAACTAGAACCAACCATGACTAGAAAGGAAAAAAGCTCAGAGGTGAACAAAGATTTATATATACATGAGGTAACAAATTATTGTGATATAGAGTCATTAGCTAGTGATAGAGACTACATAAGAGAGAGACTCCTAATGATATGAACCAACAAAAATTACAAAAATAAAAGGAAGGAATGAACATGACAAGAGCCAAAAAGAAGAATCAGAAAAGAAACATGACCAAAATTATATTCACATATATACAAATAGATGACTAACTACTTCTCATTAAAAATAGTGCTTGAGATATTCCCTATTGAAGGGAAATGATAAATGAGTTCCATCATGATATGCTAGATAGAAATTGTTATTTCTACAAAAGTGCAGAATCTTAATGGACCCATCTAGAGTGAGTCAAATTTCTCTTGACTTTCTTTTAGTTATTTATAATTATCCCAAAGTAGGACTAGGTCCCCTACTTAGAATTATATTTTCTTTAACTTCTTATCAAAGAGAACCTTAACATGAGCCTAATGTTTTTTAATTCTATATGTTGATCATGGTCATTGATGTTAAGTTGTCATTGATGTCAAAGAGAGCATGAAATCATAGTGCATTAATGACAAAGTGATCAGATTAATGGTTTAGACAGTGTTTACCTAGTTAAGTAATTTATTCATGATACTGATGGTATGGACATGTTTAAAATACCCTATGGGGTGTTATGAGTGCTTGGAGTACTTATGGAAGTGAAAGAAATTCATCAGAGCATTCAATTGAGTATTTAGGTTCAAGAAGTCATCTTGATAGATAAAACTAAGTAGTTTAGTGACATAATATTTCACATGTATGAAGTTTTAATGATTAGTTTGATACATGGATACATTTCAAAATGTGATAAGATTATATGGTTCAAATTTTAGGTCATAAGGTTGAGCATAGCAAAAGTTATTAAGGTACAAAGTTGGCTTCTCAAACAAAATTAACTAAATTCAAAGATCTATGACGAGCATTAAATCAGATCAAAGATATAATGGTGAGAATTTATTTGACCAAATAAGGATCCAATGGCATTTTTTAAAGTTAAATAGTCAATATTGCACCCATTAGTGACATATGTCACAATCAAAGAGCTTGAGCAGTAGATCTAACGAACATGAAACCTGTCAGATAAAGATAAGTGATGAGCGCATGATCATGTAGATTATGATCCAATGGTATGTATTTATTTAAATTTTCAAAGGATGATTATAATATGTGTAGATTTTCCAAGTGGTGAAATTTTATTGGAGTCAAATAGTCAATGTACTCAGAAGGCACATAAGGGTATCGAGTTTCTTAATCATGGTAGTGAAGATCTAAGACCAATAGTGAGCATTATAAGGTAAAGACCAGGGTACTTATAAGGAGATAAATAGATCATGTTTTTTCAAAGTTTTCAAGGAGAACAAGATGATGTTAAAGTGTTTGATGTTAACCAGTGATCGTTTGTATTCAAATTAATAAAGGGAAAACTAGTATGCAGTATTTTGCTAATATCTTTTGATCTAGGACAAATTTGAAGGTGATGTAAAAAGACAAGTTGAAAAGGACTCTAAATTGAATATAGAGACACTAGTTAAAAGGTTTTAATATTCTTACAATCAAATATATAGAGCTTCAAAGTTAACTATATGTTTGGCCATGTTCTGCAAGTGACCCAAGAATTTTTTTTAGAGTTGTTCTTGATAGTGCATTGATGTTTAAAGATGAAATAACTATTGGAGAGTGTTATAGACTCCATTTAGACCATATATGTGAATTTTTAAGGTTTTACCAATCCATATTCAATGTAAAAAATTACTTAGAAGCTGATTGTGTTTGTTAAATGCATTGGTAGTTTGAGTGACCATCTTGTTGAGGTAAGTTAAAGGTGTTATAAGCAGAGTTAAGGAAGAAAATGAGTACGTAAATGTTATATAAGTGTCTAAGGCTTATGAAAAGGCATTGATTGTCATATGTTTCCCATATTCAGTTGTGGAGAGTCAAAATGGTTTGATTGTGTGTGACCATCTAAGTGGTCATTCTAAGAGAGTTGATTTAAGTGCTTAAAGCATGTGTTGAAGTGTAAAGCACATGGAGGTGTTGAAGAGGTCTTGAAGGGTTCACAAATGTGATATAATCAGATGGATATGTGAAATATTTGAGTAATTTCTTTAGAAGATTGAGACTATATTTTTTGTGTATGAAGACCTAAATAGCAAGGAGACCTAATTGATAGGTTCAAGTGTTGAGTTGATGTTCTAAGTGGCATGGACACATGAGAGAGAGGGGATATTAGAGATAGGTTTAATGTGTTTGAATCATTGGTAAAGTATTAAGGTGTCCAAGTAGTCTCACATGTAACATGTGAGTATGAAGGCCTAATTATTTTAGGTCTCACCAAGACCTAATGGTGGTTTGGGGCTAATGAGGTAATGACCGACCTATGAAGAGTTTGGTTATCACATGTAATATATGTATGGACTTATGTTAAGTTTGGTTCAAATATGTAAATCATCTTGGCTGATCAAGATGGGTTAATAGAAGAGAGTGGTATAAGTACAAGGTCTAATTGGACTAATTGTGCTAGTTGTGCAAGTGAGGATTTAAGTGAAAGATATAAATTTTGAAAGAGAAGGTACATATTAGTTTGGAACATCAAAATGTGAAAAATATTAGACTTGTTTATTTCATTAATTTGATGCAAGAGGACACATAGGTCATTAGACCTAATGAGCCTATAAGAGGCAGTTTGAGCAAGTTAGCCCTAGAGGCATCTTGAGAGAGATTGGAGGTGAAGAGTGCAAATGAAGGTGATCATCATTAGTTGAAGAGTATAAATAGGTGTTCAAGGTGATCTATTTAAATAGATAAATGGGTGCTTGGTTGCCTAAGAGGTTGGTTCCTCCTTGCAAGGTAAAGCTTGATAAAGGTCTAGTTGTTGTGGGTGCTCAACTAGATAATGGTAGATGATCCTTATGGGATTGGTGTCTCAGTAAAATAAGGGATGGGTGTTCATTGATAAGTGGGTTTTGGTATAAATGTTAGATCTTGTTTTATAGGATTGTAGTCCATCTTGTAGGGTTCAGTGGGTTTTATCTCTCAATAGGGTTTTCCACATATATGATATGTTCATGTGATATATGTTCTTATGTATGTTATGAATGTATGTGATTTCATGTTTATATTGCTTGATAAATTTGATGTATATTAAATATTTAAGAGTTGGAAATTGAATTGGATTATCTTGCATCACTGATTCACTCCCCATCTCAATGATTGTACCTCTAACAATTGGTATCAGAGTAGGACCTTCATTACAATTCTAACCACTTGAAAGTGATCTAAGGTACAATATGGCTAAGTAATTGAATAAATAGAATAAAAATTTGAAGTCTCAAGTGGAGGTTACTTATGCTTATCTAAAATCTAGTGAAGAAAAGTGCAATCAGCTCAAGGCACTATTTGAGAAGTACAAAGGTAAGATGAGAGAGTATGATCAAGAAGAAGCTCAAAATAAGATCATGGCCTCAATATTTAAGGCTATTACAGATGAGTGCATCAATCTCAATAAGGAGCTATAATCCTTGAAATCAATATCAATATCAAAAGATGATAAAGAGAAGATCAACATTATTGAGGATCAATTAAGGGTTATAAAGACAACTCTAAGTTCAAAAGAGGAAGAATGCAGACATCTCAAGACTCAATCAGAAGAGACAAATGCCAAGTTGAGTTCAAATCAAGGTGAGCATGATGAGTTGAAATCCAATAGTGATTCTATAAAAATTATTGAAGAACAAGCATGTAGATTGAAGGATGACATGGCTAAAGAAGCTAATAGGGATAAAGATTCTATCCAAATTTTCAAAATTTTAGTTAGATGTTGAAAGTTCAAGTATGAGAGATAAATAGGATGAGAGTATTCAATTGAAGACCAAGCTAGACTCATTGAAGGATGAGAATGAGCAATTTATTGTCAAAGTAAACAAGATTGAGAAAGAGCAAGAGAGGTCAACTCAAGACAATAAGGTGAGAAGACCTATCACGAAACCAAATGCTATAAGGTATGCAAGTTTATTTCATTGTCACTGGTTTGCATATAAGCTTTTTGGTCATAAGGAAAGAAATTTGTCAAGTCCAAGGATCAGAGAAGTCCAAGTTCAGATTGATGCATGCCAAAGGGAGAAAAAATGATTCATATGCTTGAAAATATGTATTTTGAGCATCTTAAATATTATTTGAATGCACACATGTTGTTAAGGAATAATTGTTGGCATGTTGAAGAAGAGACCCTTTGTCATTAATGTCAAAGGGGAAAAATTATCAAATTGAAGGAGTTCAAATGAAGTCATTATGAGGATGTTTTTCCATCAATGAAAAAGGGGAAGATTTTTTAGCATGGTCATTGATGTTAGGTTGTCATTGATGTCAAAGAGAGCATGAGATCATAGTGCATTAATGACAAAGTGATCAGATTGATGGTTTGGAGAGTGTTTTTCTAGTTAAGTAATTGATGTATGATATTGATCGTATGAACATGTTTTAGAGACCCTATGGAGTGTTATGAGTGCTTGGAGTGCTTATGGAAGTGAAAGGAATTCATCATAGTAATCAATTGAGTGTCTAGGTTTAAAAAGTCATCTTGATAGATAAAACTAAATAATTTAATGACATCATATTTTACACATGTGAAGTTTTAAAGATTAGTTTGATTCATGGATAAATTATCATATGTGAGAAGATCATATGGTTTAAATTTTAGGTCATAAGGTTGATCGTATTAAAATTTATTAAGGTGAAAAGTTGGCTTCTCAGATAGAATTAACTAAGTTCTCATACTTAGCCAAATTTGTGATATCGAATATCTATAATGAGCATTAAATTAGATCAAATATCTAATGGTGAGTATTTATCTAACCATATTAGGATTCAATAGTGTAGTTCAAAGTCAAAGAGTCAAGATTGTATGCATTAGTGACATATGTCATAATCACAAAGCTTGAGCAATAGATCTAATGATGAACATGAAACCTATCAGATAGAGATCAACAGTGAGTGCATGATCATGAAAATTATGATCTAATGGTGTGTATTTATTCAAATTATCAAAGGGTGATTTGAAGATTCATATAGATACCAAGTGGTCAAATTTTATTGGAGTCAAATAGTTAATGTACTCAGAAGGCACGTGAGGGTGCCAAGTGTCTTAATCATGGTAGCAGAGATCTAAGATCAATAGTGAACATTTTAAGGCAAAGACTAGGATACTTCTAAAGAGATAAATGGATCATGTTTGTTAAAATTTTATAAGGAGCATGAGATGATGTCAAAGTTTTCACTGTTTAACCAGTGACCATTGGTATTTAAATTAACAAAGGAAAAAGCCATTCTATAATATTTTGTTAATATCTTTTAATCTAGGATGAATTTGAAGGTGATGTAAAAGGAAAAGTTGTAAAGGACTCTAAGTTGAATCTATAAACACTAGTTATAAGGTTTTGATATTTATACAATCAAATATATTGAGCTTCAAAGTTGATTATGTGTTTGACCATGTTTTACAAGTGACCCAAGAAGGATATTTGAGTTGTTCTTGATAGTGTCTTAATGTTTAAAAATTAAATAACTATTTTAGAGTTTTATATACTATATTTTGACCATATATGTGTATTTTGTATGTTTTACCAATCCATATTCAATGTGAACAATTGCTTAGAAGTTGACTATGTTGAATGCACTGACAGTTTGAGTGACCATCTTGTAGAGGCAAGTTGAAGGTGTTTTGAGAAGAGTTAAGAAATAAAATGATTATGGAGATATTATATAAGTCTCTAAGGTTTATGATAAGGCATTGTGGATAGTCAAAATGATTTGATTGTATCTTAACTGTGTTTGACCAGTCTGAGTGGTCATTTTGAGAGAGTTGATTTAAGTGCCTAAAGCTTGTGTTGAAGTGTCTAAATCACATGGATGTGTTTAAACAGTCATAAAGGGTTAACCCATGTGATCTAATCATGTTTCTTATGAAATATTTGAGTATTTTATTCAGAAGTTTGAGACTATATTTTTTGTGTATGAAGACCTTAAGAGCAAGGAGACCTAATTGATAGGTTCAAGTGATGAGTTGGTGTTCCAAGTGGAATAGACCCATGAGAGAGTTATAAAGGGGATATTTTAGATAGTTTTTATGTGTTAAAATCATTTTTAAAGTATGAATGTGGTCCAAGTAGTCTCACATGTAACATGTGAGTATGAAGGCCTAATTATTTTAGGTGTCACCAAGACCTAATGGTGGTTTGGGGATAATGAGGTAATGACCGACCTATGAAGAGTTTGGTTCTGAAATTTAATGTATGTACAGACCTATGTTAAGTGTGGTTCAAATATGTAAAGCATCTTGTCTGACCAAGATGGGTTAAAGGAAGAGAGTGCTATAAGTATAAGATCTAATTGGACTAATTGTGCTAGTTATGCAAGCGAGGATTTAAGTGAAGGAGAGAAAATTTAAAAGAGAAGGCACAGGTAATTTATGACCATAAAAGTGAGAAAAATATCATACATGTATATTTTATCAAGTTTATGTAGGAGGACACATAGGTAATTGGACCTAATGAGCCTAGAAGAGGTAGTTTGAGCAAGTTAGCCTTATAGGCAGCTTGAGAGAGATTGAAGGTGAAGAATGAAGATAAAGGTGATCATCATTAGTTGAAGAGTAGAAATAGGTGTTCAAGGTGATCTATTTATGTATTTAAGTGGGTGCTTGGTTTTATATGGGTTTGATTCCTCCTTACAAGGTAAAGCTTGTTAAAGGTCTGGTTATTGTGGATGCTCAGCTAGATAGGGGTAATTGCTCCTTGTAGGATTGGTGATCCAAAAATTAGAAGATTTGGTTGAAATATAATTCAAGAAACAATAAAAAAATAATTTTAATAATTCTATCTCTAAGAAGAGATGTTTTATTTCCCAAAATTATAGATACAACATATACCTATCTCCAGGAAGAGATGTATGATTTCCATTTTGGGTTACATCTTCATTTATACAAATTTTTAAAGTATGAAGAGGATTTGGAAGGTCACCAATATCGAGGGATATTAAGTGGTTCTACTTCCATGATTTACAACAATACATAATTTAAAGAATTAATATTTTTAGAAACTTACTATTTTTAGACTGCACTACTAAAATTAAAATTTGGGACACTTCCATTTGGTTTTCAAGGGTCAAAACCCATTGATCAGAGTTCATGTCATCTCATGATGTTACCCTCAGTATTATCTTTCCAATAGTTCAAACGGGGAGTCAAACAAAGCCATGGTGCAAAAGTTATGGTTCCCAAAAGTTTTACCAATAATTGGTGTAGAACAGTCATTTAAATTGTCGCTTGAAATATTAATCAGATCAATTGGTGTCTCACTAAACTAAGGGATGGGTTTTCCTTGATTATTGGGTGTTGTTTTAAATATTTGATCCTATTTTATAGTATTGTATTCCATCTTGTAGGGTGCAGTGGGTTTTATCCCCCAAGAATGTTTCCCACATATATGATCTGTTCATGTGATATATGCTTTAGATGTATGTGCTTTTAGGTGTACGTTGCTTGATCAAGTTGATGTATGTTGAATTTTTAAGAGTTTAAAATTGAATTATATTATCTTTTATCACTAATTCAACCATCCCTCACTCAATGATTGTACCTCTAACACTATCAACCACTTGAGTCCTTTCCTCTTCCAATTGTTGTAAGTAGAAAATTATTTTGTCCAATGGGCTTTTAAAATTTAGATTATCAACAACTTTAGACAAATATAGGGTAGGTAACTCAAGAGTTATATGAATTAGCTTATATTCTATATATAAACTAAAATAGGGACATCCCAATAGCCTTTCTAGGTGTTATATAATCTACCCAAGGAGAATCATAGATCTTTTTATGCCAATTTCTCTAATTTTCATCAACTACTTTGCAGATGATTATGAATAGGTTCTTATTTTTTTACTCAGCCTAGCCATTTCTTTGTGTGTGATATTTTAATGAATATGACAATGAAATTACATACACATAATAAAATTTGATCATTTTTGAATCACATATCATACCAAGATGCTTTCTTTAATTAAATTACATATGACCTCTGAAGTTGTTTGATTAATAGAAATTGCTTCCACCCACTTAGTGAATTAATATGTTGTTATGAGGACATGTTTGTGCCCTGCACTCAATTGAGGGTTTAATGTCTCAATGAAATCTAGTCCCCATTACTGTTTATGTTCTCTTAATATCATTGGTTGGGAGGAAGTGCTGCCAATTTAAGTTTGCCTACAAATTAATAACATGCTTCACACTTTCTCACACATTTATATAAATCTTAGAAAATATTTGGATAATAATAAAGGGATTTAATTATTTTATAGGTTGTTATTATAGAAGAAAAGTGTCCTCCACATGATTGATCATGAAAAGCTTACAACATCTTTTTATGTTGTTCTTTATTGACACTATTGAGGTATGTTCTTATTGTTGGTGTTATGGCATTAATGTTGTCATTGATGTCAAGGTCAAGATGGGTGTCATTAATTTCAAGGTAAAATTTGATATCATGCATGGTAAAGTGGTATGTGACAAGGAAGTCTTATGATAAGAGATAATTTGAAGGCAACCTATTATCTCTCTATTGGGAGAGAATTTGAAGGCATCTCGATAATTCTTCTCAAGTTGATGACATGTTTTAAAGTCAAGGTCAAGATACAAGGTAAGCATATTATTGAACACTAGTCTTGAGGGACCTTGCCATATCATGAGCCTATTGAGAGTAGTGTTGTCTTTAGAGAATCCTGATTGAATAATGTTCTTGGTTTATATCATTGAGAGTTAACTTGTTTGAGTTCAAGTATTTAAGTATTAGGTGTCTTTAGAAGCCTAGTCTAGCCCTATGAGAAGGCGTATGAATGAAGCATAGTGAAGCTTAGTCAATTATATTAGTACAGGCATGAGAGAGTGTATAAGGTTTTATGACATGAGTATGAGGTTTTGAAATTCATGCAAAAGGTTTCAAGGTTTATTCAAGGTCTAAGTGTGGCTTATAGGTATAGGTCTTGTGTGTAAAGAGACCTGGTGTGGCCCAATGAGGGGTAAAGTTTAGTTTTCAAGGTGTTATAGCTCATTTGAGCTTTGTCATAGGTGTGAAAATTTATTCCAAGTGTGTTGGTGAATTTTTAGGTCCTGAGTTAAAGAAGAAAGCATGAAATGTGGTTTTGAGGTTTCCTATGTGCACAGAATGAAGGGTTCTCAATCTGAGAAGTACTTTCATGTGCTCGTTAGAACATGAAATATTTGCATGAGATCTTAATAATTTCATGGAATTTTATGAAGGTTCCTATATCAAGTTTTTAATCATTAGTTTTTGGATTAAGGTCCCATGTTTTATGAATGATCATTGAGACTGTAAGATGGTCTTAACCCTCTATAAAACCTTAACAATGACCTGATAGGGAAGATGTTGATAAAAATAGAAAAAAATGTATTGGATGACCTATTTTTATTACTGGATCATGTATAGGACTCTCCCAAGTACCTAAAATTGGCATTGGTCTATCAAATAAGTGAGTGGACCCTATAATAAAAGCCATGTTTTTTAGAAATTTATTATAACAGGTAGAGTTGACTGAGTCAAAATTTATAAGTGGATGGAGGTTGAATATTGATACCTATATATTATGTCCATGGTGATTTTTTATCATGTTAAAAAATTCAAATATGTTAAATCAGTCATGGAAGTTGACCTATCACTAAAAAACCTAGTGAGGCAAATAGTAAGAAAAATCAGGTAGAAGTGGGAATGAGATTAGGGATGTGTTGCCATGGATTAGGGATGGATATAATTATACTGGGTTGTTTTTCAATACATGTCACATATATCTCTATTGGATATAATATTTGGATATTTGTGTGTATGACAGAAAGTTGTTCTAAATAATATGATGTGTCTAACATAGTGAGGTCTGTATATAGTAAAGCCATGAGATTGGTCTGTGAGACCACTATTGATATTTTAGACTATAATATATTTATTATAAGTTGATATGAGGATATTTAAAGATAATATAAATCCATTTTAATTTCATGATAGTGATTTTATAGGTGTTTTAAGTCATTATTTTTATGATTGTGTTTTGAAGTTTTTGACAGTTTTGAGTAGTCATCTAGCAGGGATGAGAATGAAGTGATTTTATTAGAGTTAATGAGTCTAATGCACATGAATATGTTTGAAGGGTCTCTGAGGTTCTTATGAGTGCATCAAGATTCATGAAATATTATTGTACAAATGTTGGTAGTCAAATGATCATGATTGAGTTTTAAAGCTAGTTGGCAGTTCTGAGTGGTCATGTTGCAAGAGTGATTTAGAGTCTTTAATCTCTATGTTTTAGTGTTTCAAGAACATGGTGATGACCCCAAGGTCATGGAGTTTATATAAATATGATTTAATGGTATGTATGTTTGATAGGTTGTGTTCTTTAGTTTTAGTTGGCAAACTTTCTAGCAGTAAGAAGGCATAATTATGAGTAAGCCTAATGGTGTGGTTCAAGGAGTGAAATGAGATAAATGGTGTTGAAAACCTAATGTGAGCTTAGAAAGGGTATAATTTAAATGTGTTTTAATTTTTTAATCCATTTATTGAGGCTTAATATATTTCAAGGTGGTCAAGGTGAAACGTGTGCTTTGAGAAGGCCTAATTGCATTAGGTCTCCTTTAGGCCTAATGGTGGTTTTAGTTCTTATAAGTGGTGGCCAACCTATGTAGTGGTTTTTTCTCATATGAAATGTGTTTTTTCATATATTCCAAGGGTGATCCAAGTATGTATAGGTTTTTTTCTGACCAAGGTATGTAAAATCAAGAGTCAAGTATAATAAGAAGGTCTAATAGGCCTAATTTGACTAGTTAAAATTTTGTGGGGATGAACGAATGAAATAAAAGTTTGGAAACCAGGTATAGGGATTTAAGACCATCATAGAGGTATGTTAAATATGTCATGAAGTTATAAAATTGATTATATATATGATGATCAAGGTTATATGACCTAAATCTATCAAGAAGAAGGCTAGTTGAGTGAAGAGGCCTAATAGGTTGTTTGAGAGAGATAGAAGATTGTGAAGAGAAAAATAAGGTGATCATCATTAGTTGAGTGAGAAATAGGTGTCCAAAGGTGATCATAGGTTTTAGGTGGTTGATTTTATTTTGATTCACCTAGGGTATTGGTGTCTCCTTGCAATTTGGTGCTTGCTAAAGGCCTAGTTGAGTTGGTGATTGACTAGTGAGGGGTTGTTGCTCTTTATGGAGTTGGTGCCTTACTAAATATTGATTCATTTTTTATATGACTATAGTCCAAGATGTGTTTTAATTTTTTTTATCCCTTGAGGTTTTCCCACATATCTCATGTGTTCATATGTTCTATGCTTATTTGGAAGCTTGTTTATGTATTGGTTGATGTATGTGTCTGAATGAAGGCTTCATGAATGATAAGTGAAATTGAATGATTTTTTAAGGGTAATAATTCACCCCCCTCTTAATGTATATAATTATAATAATTAATATCAAACTAGGTCCTTTAAACTAGGCCTAATAGCCTAAAGGATATCTTAAGCAAGCAAATATGGTTAGTTAAGCACAAGGTGGTTTCTCTAAAATTAAGGCTATGTTGTTAAATGAATCTAATTATGATTTATGGAGTGTTAAGATGAGAAAATATTTTATGTATCAAATTCATGATGTTTGGAAATCAATTTTGGATGGATATATTACATCCTCTATTCTCCCTATAGATGTAGCAAATAAGAAGGCTAGTGATAACAATTCAAAAGCAATGAATGGTATTATTTGTGGCTTATCAGATGTAGAGCTTGTGAAGGTGATGCACTATGTGTCTGCAAAAAAGATGTAGGACAAGTTTAATACTATTCATGAGGGAGACTCCAAGGTCAAGTTGGCTAAATTTCAAACCCATAGAAGATAGTTTGAGAGCCTAAGGATGAATGAAGATGAGACCATTGCAGCCTACCTATTGAGGGTTGATGAAGTGGTCAACATCATAAGAGGCTTAGGTGAAGAAGTGAAATATTATACTATTGTTCAATTTTTTTTGAGATCTATAACTCCTAAATTTGATTCTAAAGTGTATGTTATTAAAGGTATGCAATATCTAGACAAGCTAGAGATAGATGGACTTCATGGCACCCTAATAGCCTATAAGATGAGGACAAGTGAAGGAAGACTTGAAAAGAAGGAAGCTACATTTAAGGAAAAAAAGATGTCAAAGGAGAAGAAGACACAAGGTAATAAATTCAAAGATAATAATATTTTAGATATTGATGATGATGAGTTGATAGTTATGTTTACAAGAAATTTGAAAATTGGTTCAGGTAAATACAAGGGTAAGCTGCCTTTGAAGTGCTTTAATTATGGAGAAATTGGACACTTTGCTAATAATTTCCCTCATAAGCATAAGACAAAGTATGATGAAGGTCATGATGATGAAAAGAAGTTATATATGTCTGATAAGAGCAAGAAAAGTTTCATAAAATATGATGACAGTAAGAAGTCTTTCAAAAACAAAACAAACTTTTACACTAAGGAAGATTGCAGATCATCTAATGAGTGTGAGAGAAGTGATTCTGAGAGTGACCATGAAGGTGTTGGTCCTAATTTAAATTAAGTTCTCTTCATGTCTAAGGAAGCAATCTATTCAAATCAAGAAGTGTCCATGTGGTTTGGAGGTAATATTGGTGATTTAGATAAATAAAAAGATGAGGTGGACTTTGAGGCTAAGTTAAAGAATGCTCTAAAAGAACTGAAGATGGTGAAGAAAAATAATAAGGTGATGAGGTCTCTTGTCAAAGACTATGAGGAGAAAATCAATTTATTTGAAGAGAGATTGAGCAAATAATCTAAGGAATAAAAAAATAGTCAAACAGGGGGAAACTCAAATTGAGATTGTGACTGCAAGCCTAAAGGCTAAAGAAGAAGAATTTGCCAGGTATGTAACTGAAGTGGATTTTTTGAGAGCTGAGCTGGATCAGGCATCAATTAAGGTGAAGTCCTTTATGAAGTTTGGAAAGAGTACCAATGATATAGACAATATTTTGGTAGTCAAAATATTGTTAATGCTAAAATAGGTTTTCATTTCAATGGAGACCAAAAGAGGAATACTAATGTGATCAAGGAGAATCAACCCTTAAAGTTCAATGGTCAATCAAGAAATGATAGTGCTAGCAGATTGAAGACTAATATTATTAAGAAGCCTAATGCTATAAGGTATGCTAATCCTTTCAATGGTTATTGTTATTCATGTAACTAATTTGGTCATAGAGCGAAGCATTGTAGAATACCCTCCAAAAATGAATATGCATGGAACTACAAGGATAAACATCAGTCAAGAGGTATGGGTAATGGTGGGTTTTCATCAAGAGGAATAGTGTGTTTCAATTATCAAAAGGTTGGTCATATTTCAAAGTTTTATAAGCATGAATTCTCAAGTCAAAATAAGAAATTTGATGCCCTTAGAGTGCAAGAAAAAAGACAATACAATGAAGGGAAACTATAGGTAGCTAAGGTGAATTATGATCAGTCTACAATTCTAAGTGGACTATTTTCCATGGTGAAGCATATTTCAAATGTAAAGGAGTGCCAACAAGTCTCCCTATCAGCTCAAGTTATGGATGATGTTAAGCATGGAATATACTGAGAGAGGGGGTGAATCAGTATATTATATATCTTATAAAACTTTCCCTTTATCAAATTCCCCTTAATCAAACATTCAAGATATGTAATAAAACTCAAATAATAAACATCACACAAGAGAGAGACACCAGATATAACATGGAAACCCAATATGGGAAAAACTATGGAGAACAATCTCAAGTATATTCATGAGAACAAACCCACAAGATCACCATACCCCTTTCTTGAGTACCAACCTCAACTACAGTTCGTGAGCACCAACCCACAAGAGCTTCAAACCCCTTTGCCGAGTACCAACCCAGCTATCATTCATGAGCACCAACCCACATGAGCATCAACCACTTTGTGTATACCACACACCTATCTCTTAATGTTGCTATATCAACAAATAATAGTTCAATACAACATTTCTTTCTACTCTCTCACCTTTGCTCTTCTAAGCTAGATATAACAAATACAAATCATATTCAACTCTCACAATTTCTCTTCTAAGCTAGATAATACAATATCAAATTAACCTCACACTTCCACTCATATTAGAAATGGCTTCTCAAGCCTTTATTTACAGCTTTCCAAATGACCTTTGGCCTTCCCCCTTTGTGACCCTTCAATCCTCATGGAAAATGGTGCCAATCTTGGATGACCCTTCATATTCAAGCCTTTAAAAAGTCATGTGGTGACCCTTCATGATCAAAAACGTCCTTCCCACTTTTGTCCTTATCTTTGGTGACTTTTCGTATTCCTCAAAGTGTCCCTTCATGAGAAATTGCACCCTTACTCTTTTGTCTTCACTTGGTGACTCTTGGAATTCCCCAAGATGACTCTTCATGGGAAAATGTGTCCCATCCTTCTTTTGTCTTTACCCCATGGCTCTTTGACTTCTCCATGGGCCCTTCTTTTGTCTCATATGCAATCAAAAATATATTCGTTAATATTAAATAAATATTAACTCACATTAGCCAAGATAAATAATATTAAATGTAATGGGGCCTTTATCACCAATAATGCTAAACCTTTGACATCAATGACAATATTTCCAACAATCTCCCCCTTTGTCATTGATGACAACCTCAATCTTGAAACTACCACATCCTATCACCTACACATACTATCATCTAAAAACATACAGTAACTCCCCCTTACTGTAGCAACCTGCACCTATTTTCTACACTTGTACCTATACTTGTTATTCTCCCCCTTTGACATTAATGGCAAAGGGCCTACCTAGAGCTAACACTTAGCTCCCCCTCAACTGATGCTGAACCTCAATGGTAGGAAGTAAAGGAACTTACTCCCAACTTCTCTCACAGATACTCAAATATGTCTTTTGCTAGTGCCTTTGTGAAAATATCTGCAATCTGCTCTGTAGTACTAATATATTCCAACTTAATCTGTTGATCTGCAACTTGCTCTCTCAAGAAGTGATATCTAATGGGAATATGTTTTGTTCTTGAATACATTACTAGATTTTTTGAAATATTTATAGCACTTGTGTTATCATAAAAAATGAAAATAGGTTCATCATACTTTACCTTGATATCTTCCAAAGTTTGCTTCATCCAAAGCACTTGAGTACAACACAATACTGCTACAATATATTCTACTTCAGCTGTAGAAAGTGATACTGAGTTCTACTTCTTGCTTAGCCATGATACTAAGCTATCACCAAGGAAGAAAGCTACTCCACTTGTACTCTTTCTGTCATCTAAGCACCCTACGCAATCTGAATCTGTATAAGCAACTAAAGTGAAATCTTTCCCTATGGGATCCATAATCCATAATCCAATGTCCCTTTGATATATCTAAATATTCTTTTCACCAACTATAACATGACTATCTCTTGGAGATGACTGATATCTTGCAACCATACCTACTACATGCATGATGTCTAGTCTTGATGCTATCAAATATAAAAGACTACCAATCATAGATCTATACAAAGATTGATCTATAACAGGTGAATCTTCATCCTTGCTCACCTTATTTCCTGTACACATAGGTGTGCCAACTAGTACACAATTCTCAAAACCAAATTTCTTCAACATTTCCTTGGCATATTTACTTTGAGATATAAAAATTCCTTTATTTGAGTGAAATATTTGTAATCCTACAAAAAATGATAATTCTCCAAGCATAGACATCTCAAATTCTTTTTGCATTCTATCAAAAAATTCTTTTGTCATCTTTTCAATATTTTCTCTAAAAATTATATCATCAACATAAAACACAACAATCAATTGATGCTCACCTTCTATTTTGATGTAAACATTACTATCAACAAATCCTCTCTTGAATCATTGATCTTGTAGGTACTTATCAAGTCTTGCATACCAAGCTCTGGGAACTTGTTTTAATCCATACAATGTTTTCTTCAATCTGCATACATGATTACTAATATTCGAGAGAATAAACCCCTTAGGTTGCTCAATGTAGACCTCTTCTTCAATATTCTCATTTAGGAAGGTAGATTTGACATCCATCTGAAATAATTTAAATTTTTTAAATACTGCATATGCAAGAAACATTCTAATAGCCTCTAACCTTGCTACTGGTGCAAAAGTTTCTTCAAAATCTATTCCCTCAATCTGAGCATATCCTTTACATACTAATCTTGCTTTATTTTTGGTTACTTCTCTATTTTCATTCAACTTATTTCTATAAACCCATTTTGTTCCTATCACATTGTGATCTTTTGGTCTAGGCACTAATTCCCAAGTATCATTCTTTTCTATCTGATCTAATTCTTCATCCATAGCCTTAACCCAATGCTCATCATGTCTGGCTTCTGAAAAATTTCTAGGCTGAATTTTAGATAACAAAGAGAAATTAACTTGTTCAGATTCACTTACCATCAGTCTTCTAGTGCAAATTTCTTCTTTTATATCCCTGATGATGTCACTTTCATTATGATTTTTCTGAACATATTTGGATGGAATCTTGGTGCCCTTTTTCTCATTTTCCTCATCTTCATCTGATTCTTCAAAGCCTTCCTCTTCAATGATTTTAGGAATGTCTATTGGATCACTGATCTTTTGTGTTCCATCTTCTTCTATCCTGACACTTGCACTTTCAACAATTTTCTTGGTTCTTTTGTTATAACATTTATAAGCTTTACTTTTGTAAGAACAACCAAGAAATATACCTTCATCTGCTCTAGATTCAAACTTACCAAGTTTTTCATCGGTTCTCTTTATGAAGCATTTGCTATCAAAAACTCTGAAATAATCAACTGTTTCTGGTTTGTCTTTCCATAGCTCATAAGGAGTTTTGTCACTATTGACTCTTAATAAATCTCTATTCTAAATATGCACTACTATACCAACTACCTCTCTCCAATAGTTATTTTCTATCTTGGATTCATTTAGCATTATCCTCGCCATCTCTTGAACTATTCTATTTTTTCGTTCAACTACTCCATTTTGTTGTGGAGTTCTAGCTGCTAAATACTGTCTCTTTATTCCATGATCTTCACAAAACTCAATAAATTGATCTGACATGAATTATCCTCCTTGATCTAATCTTAGACACTTAATCTTTAGATTAGTTTCATTTTCAACTAATGCTTTGAATGCTTTGAACTGTCTAAAAGCTTCTAATTTTTTCTTTAAAAACATTATCCAAGTCATACGTGAAAAATCATCAATAAGCAACATGAAATATCTATCACCTTGAGTACTTTGAGTCCTCATAGGTCCACATGGATTAGTGTGAACAAGCTCTAGCATTTGAGTGGTTGAATACTCTTTTGTTTTGAACCGCCTTCTAGCCTGCTTCCCATGCTGACAAGGTCCACAAAGGGTGTTAGATGGCTTTGTGATCATTGGAAGATTCTTGACTGCTTGCTTTTTGCAAATTTTGACAAGATTGTCAAAATTTATGTGCCCCATTCTCTTGTGCCATAGCCAACTTTCTTCAATCTAAAACCAAACAACATTTTTTACCTTTGATGTATGATAGCATATATAAGTTATTACCTATTCTCTGAGCATTTACAATCAATACATCTGAATCTTTTCTTCTAATTTCACAACTTTTTGCATAAAACTTTAGTGTGTGCCCCTGATCACACATTTGACTTACACTCAAAAGATTATGCTTAAGAACTTCTACATATAAAACATTTTCAGTTTTAGTTCTACCATTATCTAAACTTAGTGTACCTTTTCCAGCAATTTTGGCAGTAGTGTTGTCCCCAAATTTCACTGTGCCACCATTGATCTTCTTCAGGGTTATGAACTTGCTCTTGCCTCCTGTCATGTGCCTTGAACATCTACTATCAATAAACCATGGATTTTCTTCATTTCTTGCATGCAAAGCTATTTGGACCAACATAGAACCTTCAGATTGTTTCTTTTGCCATGTTTGAACCTTTTTCTTGATGAATGGAGCCCTAAAACTCTGGTCTTTCTTGACTGACTTGAACACGCTTCTATAATACCAAGTTATGTGTCCAAAGTTGTTACACTTGTAAAAAATTATGGTCTCTTCATCAAAGCTTGATAGAGGAGCAAAAGAGTTATAGCTTCTGCTTGAATCTATATGACCTTCCTTTTCCTTATTTTTGAGATTGTTAGCTCTTTTTCTACATTCTAATTTCTTATGACCATATCCATTACAATAAAAATAGTAACCATAAAAATAGGACCTGTTTGTGAATCTCTGACCTGATTGCCTTTTATATCTTTGTTCCTTTTAGCCTTCTTTGTCCTCTATATTGTTCATTCCTTCCCTTCTTGTTTCTTTATTTGTAATAGCTTCAACATAGCTCTTCTTCTTTTCAAAACCGATACCTATCTTATCTGATATTATCTTCTGGCTTTCTAATAGCTTATTCAACATATTAGTGCTATTCTCAAATTTTGAATCATTGACTATTTTATTATTGACTGCTTTCTCAATCTCTTCTTTTAAAAAGGCAATTTTAGTAACATACCTTTCACATTCTTTTCTTGATATTTCCAACTGTGCCATCAGATCTTCAATTATCTCCTTTGACTCCTTTTCATTTTTCTCAATTTGATGCTTTAATCTTAGATTTTTCTTTTCAATAATTTTCAACTCTTCTAAGGCACACATGAGTTCTCCTTCCATATTCACTTCAGCTTCATCCTCTTCTTCTTCTTGATCAACTATTATTTTGCTTGCAAAGGCACCTTTATGTATGGCCATCTTGTGCTTTCCTGGTCTACCTTCAAGCTGTAAAACTTTTCAAAAAGGAACCTGCTCTGATACCAATTGTTAAGCATAGAATATACTGAGAGGGGGGGTGAATCAGTATATTGTATATCTTATAAAACTTTCCCTTTATCAAATTCCACTTAATCAAACATTCAAGATATGCAATAAAACTCAAATAATAAACATCACACAAGAAAGAGAGAGACACCAGATATAACATGGAAACCCAATGTGGGAAAAACCATAGAGAACAATCTCAAGTATATTCATGAGGAAAAACCCACAGGTCTCCATACCCCTTTGTCGAGTACCAACCTCAACTACAATTCGTGAGCACCAACCCACAAGAGCTTCAAACCCCTTTGTCGAGTACCAACCTAGCTATCATTCACGAGCACCAACCCACATGAGCATAAACCACTTTGTGTATACCACACACCTATCTCTCAATGTTGCTATATTAACAAATGATAGTTCAATACAACATCTCTTTTATCTCTCTCACCTTTTCTCTTTTGATGTAAACCTCACCTTGTTTACACCTTAGGTTACCTTACCAACATGTCACTTCTTCATTAGTCTATGTTCTTTTCTTTTAATGAACTTTTCTCTTATCTCAATGCCAATATACTAGTTGAGTCACTAATGCTCTTATTGGTGACATAAATCTATATAGGAATTAGGATCATCAATGCAACCTTGCTCATTTTTAAAACAATGTCATTCATACCATGATAGATAGAAATCTTTATCAAGAACAATATAATTATCTCATTCGGCTATCATGGTTTACCTATGACTCTTAAGAACTAGATCAATCCTTCACTGAATGAAACCTTTAAAATCATCACAACATGTTCTTATATCCATCCCAAGTTATATTATAACTTACGATCTTTTATCCTACATCAAAACCCAATTTCCTTAGTTAAGCCCTTTTGGTCCTTGTAGCCCTGTCAAGAGAATTTTAGCCTTTATTTCTCAAATTAAAAATTATTTCATCAAGCCAATATTATATCATAGTACCCATTATAAATTTATACCATAGATATTAAAGCTAGACAAGGTTCCTTTGGAACATCTTCTCCAAATTGCAACTTTCCCTGTTCTTGACTGGGTCGAATAGATCTTCATACTACCCTGTTTCACTATAGTTCTTACATTTGCTTCTTGAAAGGTGTTAAAATAATAATTATAGGTTTTATAAACATATATAGTACCTATTACAACCATTTTATAACATCTTATATGTATGCAATCCTTTCTTCTTCACAAAATGAGTAAACAGGTTTTCACTGACATACTCTTTCACAAAATACAGTCCTCTATATATTTTCATGGACAGAATTTTACAATCTCAAAACATTTTAGTCACGTAAATAACCTTATTATCCAACTAACTATTAAATTTCAAGTTATTCTAAGCATTTTTTTAAAGTTATGTGCTCTTTAGTACCTGAGAACACGTTTTTCTGAGTTGTCTCAGAACTGCAGGTCTGTATTTTGACCATAACTTTTTCCAAATTGTTCCATTAGATCTAAAACCACTTTAATTGGATTAATAACTCCAAGGTAAATCTACACACAAAATTTCATAATTTTTCATTGGTTAAATCTCGAGATATACTCATTCTTCCAACTGTGCTTTAGTTTTCTTTCCACACAGGGCTGGACCCTATTCATTGAACTTTTGCAACATTTTAGTCCTGTTCCTCATCTAATACAATTGGAAACTGGTTTTAAACGTATATCCAAAGGTTTTCATAAATATTTCACTCCAATAAATTATCATTTGTTTCTTAAACCTCAAGGAAGCATACATATACATACACAGCCCTGTACATTTGTTCACCATTGATTAGACTAGAATTCTGCACTTGGGATTATTGTTTACATAACATACACATGTGAATAAAAATACCTTTATTCATAATCAAAATAGATACTTACAAGCAAGGATACATCTCTCTATGATCCATATCCATGGTCAATGGCTTATAAGTCTTATTTGCACCTTCAACTTTCTCTCTTCCTTCACTTTTACATTCTTGAATGAGGTCCTCCCTCACTGTTTCTTCATTCCATTCTCTTCTTTTCTTGACTGAGAAGTCCTCCCTCTCATCTTCTTACTCTCCTCTCACACATAATATCTCTTTCTTACATTTTTCCTTTTAATGAGCTCTTTCTTTCTTACGTGAGCTCTTTCTCTCCTTTCTCATATGAACTCTTTTACATTCCTCTATTTTCATGAGCTCTTCTCACATTCTTCTCTTTTCTTAATGAGCTCTCTCTTTTTGAATGAATTCTCTTTTTCTATTTTGAAGAGCCTACTCCCTAACATCTATGCCCAACTTGGGCTCAAGACAAAATAAACACGGTTTTTAATCTTCAACAATATACCAAGGTTGAAAGATTTTCAACCACTCCTCCTTTATTTGCTCAACAACTCCAACGTAGGAGATTCTCCTTTAACCACTTTCACTCTTTTATTTTTTGCATTGACTTTTTACCTTTAATTTTACAATTAATCCTCATTAACAACATTTTGGAGGGAAAATACAATAATTTGAATTTGAATTCAAACATGACTAGAGCTTGCATGCCTAGTGAAGACTGATCCCAACTTAACCATGTCTTATGGGAAGATGTATGTAGATGCTCCTGCATCATCTTCTAAGCTAGATATAAAAAATACAAATCATATTCAACTCTCACAATTTCTCTTCTAAGCTAGATAATACAATATCAAATTAACCTCACACTTCCACTCATATTACAAATGGCTTCTCAAGCCTTTATTTATAGCTTTCCAAATGACCTTTGTCCTTCCCCATTTGTGACCCTTCAATCCTCATGGAAAATGGTGCCAATCGTGGATGACCCTTCATATTCAAGTCTTTGAAAATTCATGTGGTGACCCTTCATGATTAAAAATGTCCTTCCCACTTTTGTCCTTATCTTTGGTGACTTTTCGTATTCCTCAAAGTGTCCCTTCATGAGAAATTGTGCCCTTACTCTTTTGTCTTCACTTGGTGACTCTTGTAATTCCCCAAGATGACTCTTCATGGGAAAATGCATCCCATCATTCTTTTGTCTTTACCCCGTGTCTCTTTGACTTCTCCATGGGACCTTCTTTTGTCTCATATGCAACCAAAAATATATTCATTAATATTAAATAAATATTAACTCACATTAGCCAAGATAAACAATATTAAATGTAATGGGGCCTTTATCACTAATAATGCTAAACCTTTGACATCAATGACAATATTTCCAGCAGATGAAAGAGTCAAGACAAATAAACCAAGTTAGAATATTATTCAAATGGATAATGAAAAGGTCAAGCCAAAGACGCTATTCAAGCCTAAGAGGATCATGAAGAAAGTTCAGTCTAGTGAGGACATAGAGATCTATGAATATCCTAAGTTTATGTTGTGTTAGTACACTATAGAATAGGTAACTCCATTAGGCTTCATGGAGACACTCAACTAGTGAGCAGAATCATGGAGGATACTTGATTCGAGGGGGAGATGTTTAGTTTGTTCATGAGTTAAAAAATAAGCTCTATGTTGAGAAGATGATTTGTTAAAAACGGAATTCCTTCTTCAATTTTTGATAGTTGAATGTTGTTCATATGTTGAGGTATGCATGAGCTTAGGGGGAGCATTTTTGTGTGTTGAGTTTTTATTGTCAAAGAGAGAGAATGATCTCAAAAGGTGTATTTCTAGTTGTTTTAGGTCTAAGGATTAGTTAGTTGTTAGGAGATGACCCTTTGTCATTAATGTCAAAGGGGGATAAAGTTCCAATTTGAGAGAAAGGTCAGTTTGAAGAAGACCCAGCTTGGGGAGATAAAAATAATCAGATTTTTTTGAGTGTTTACCATCAATGACAAAGGGAGAGATTTTTTATTTATGTTATTGTTATTGGTGTTATGGCATTGATGTTTTCATTGATGTCAAGGTCAATATGGATGTCATTAATGTCAAGGTCAAATTTTATGTCATGCATGGTAAAGTGGTATGTGACAAGGAAGTCATATGACAAGAGAGAATTTGAAAGCAACCTATTGTCTCTCTATTGAGAGAGAATTTGAAGGAAAAATATTAATTCTTCTATAGTTGATATGTTTTAAAGTCAAGATCAAGATACAAGGTAAGCAGGTTGTTGAGCACTAGTCTTAAGGAGCATTGTCATATCATGATCCTATTGAGAGTAGTGTTTTCTTTAGAGAATCTTGATTTAATAATGTTCTTGGTTGATATAATTTAGAGTTAGCTTGTTTGAGTTCTAGTCTTTGAGTACTAGGTGTCTTGAGAAGCCTACTTTACCCCTGTGAGAAAGTGTATGCATGAAACATAGTGAAGCTTGGTAAATTGTGTCAATATAGTCATGAAAGAGTGTATAATGTTGTATGAAATGAATATGAGGTTTTGAGAGAAGTGCAAGAGGTTTCAAGGTGTGTTTAAGGTTTAAGTGTGGCTTACACATATAGGCCTTATGTGCAAAGAGACCTAATGTGGCCTAATGAGGGGTCAAGTTCAGTTTCCAAGGTGATAGAGCTCATATGAGACTTTTAATAGGTGTGATATGTTGGTTCAAGTGTGTTGGTGAAGTTTGAGATCCTAAGTTGAATAATAAAACATGAAATATGGTTTTGAGGTTTCTTGTGTACACAAAATGAATGGTTCTCAACCTATGAAGGACTTTCATATGCTTTTTGGCATGTGAAACATTTACATGAGATCCTAATAAGTTCATGGAAGTTGGGAAAGGTTCCTAGCTCAAATTTCCAATCATTAGCTTTTGGATTAAGGGACCAAGCTTTATGAATGATCATTAAAACTATAAGATGGTCTTAACCCTCTATAAAACCATAAAAATGATCCAATAGGGAATATATTGATAGAAATGGTTTAGAATATATTGGATGACCTAGTTTTATGATTGATCATGTATAAGTATCTCTTAGGTACCTCTGAGTGGTACTGGTCAAATGAGTGAGTGGACCCTATAGGAAAAGCCATATTTTTCAAAAATTTGCTATATCAGGTAGAGTTGACCGAGAAAAGTTACTAAGTGGATGGAAGTTGAATATTAATACCTAGATATTATTCCCAAGGTGTTTTATAATAAATTTATAGACTTAAAATATGCTAAAATGATCATGGAAGTTGACATATCGATAAAAAACCTAGTGAGGCAGATAATGAGAAAAACTAGGCAAAAGTGGGAATGAGATTAGGGATGTGTTACCATGTATTAGGGATGGATCCAATTACAATGGGTTATTATTAACTACATTTAACACATATAAGTATTTGATAGAATATTTTTAGATGTGTGTGTATGACAAAAATTTATTCTCAAACTGACTTGTCTAACAAAGTGAGGTTTGTATACAGTAAAGCCATGAGATTGGTCTATAAGAACAATATTGATATTTCAACCTATAATATATTTATTGTAAGTTGATTTGAGTATGTTTAAATATCATATAAATACATTATAATTTCATGATAGTGATTCTATAGGTATTCTAAATCATTATTTTTATGACTATGTTTTGAAGTTTTTTACAGTTCTAAGTAGTCATCTAAAAGGGATGAGAAAATAATGATTTGCCTAGAGTTGAAGAGTCTAATGCACATGAATATGTTATAAGGGTATCTAAGGTTCTCATGAGTTAATTTAGAGTCATGAAATGTTCCTGTACATATGTTGGTGGTCAAATGATCATGACTAAGTTTTAAAGCTAGTTGGTAGTTCTGAGTGGTCATATTACAAGAGTGAGTTAGAGGCTTTAAGCTTTGTGTTTCAGTTTTTCAAACATATGGTGATTACCCTAAGGTCATGTAGGTTATATCAATATGATTTAATTTTATATTTGTTTGATAAAATTGGTTGTGTGATTCATTTTTAGTTGGTAGGATTTCTGACAGTAAGAAGGCCTAATTATGAATAGGCTTAATGATGTGGTTCAAGGAGTGAAATGAGTTAAATGGTGTTGGGGTTATAAGGGGAGATTATCAAGGTTATAATTGAAGTGTGTGTGAATTTTTTTATCCATTTATGGAGGCTCAAGATGTTCCAATGTGGTCAAGGTCAAATGTGTGCTTTAAGAAGGCCTAATTGAATTAGGTCTCCGTTAGGCCTAATGGTGGTTTTAGTTCTTATGAGTGGTGGCCAAAATGTGTAGTGGTTGCTTCTCCTATGAAACATGTTTGTTAATATATTACAAGGGTGATCCAAGTATGGAAAGTTTTGTGTCATACCAAGGTATGTAAAATCAAGAGTCAAGTATAATAAAAAGGTCTAATAGGCCTAATTTGATTAGTTAGAATTTTGAGGGGATGAATGAATTAAATAAAAGTTTGGAAACTAGGTATAGGGATTTAAGATAATCATATAGGTGTGTTGAATATGTCATGAAGTTATAATAGTGATTATATATATAATGAGCAAGGTCATATGACCTAAATCTATCAAGAAGAAGGCTAGTTGAGCGAAGAGGCCTAAAGTCTATTTGAGAGAGATATAAGAGTGTAAAGAGCAAAAGAAGGTGATAATCATTAGTTGAGTGAGAAATGTATGTAAAAATGTGATAATATGTTCTAAGTGGATGAGTTGGTACTGAGTCATCTAGGGGGTTGGTGCCTCCTGAGAAGTTGGTGCTTGCTAAAGGCCTAATTCAGTTGGTGCTCAACTAGTGAGAGGTTGGTACTCATTGTGGGGTTGGTTCCTCACTAAATCTTGATTAATTACTTATAATATTATGTCAAATATGAGTTTTAGTTAATTTTAACCCCCATAAAGGTTTATCACATATCTCTTGTATTCATATTTTTTATGTTTATTTGGATGTTTGTTTATGCAATGGTTGATGTATGTGTTTGAATAAATGCTTCATTAATGATAAGTGAAATTGAATGATTGTTTAAGGTCACTGATTCACCCCCATCCCTCTTAATGGCTATACTTCCAATAGACACACATTAGGACTAAACCATCAATACTTTTCTTTAAAAGAGTGTCATCCCATATGACATATTTTTTGGCTTGTAGCTTGACTTTCTTGCATTGCTTAGCATTCAAGTGTGAAGTAAATTCTCCATATGTTAGTAATAAATCAATGTGTGAAAATAATTCATTATTAATATTAACAAACAATTCTAGAATAAATTCATTGTTATCTTGATCATCAAAACTTGATGAATAATTTAACTAAAGGTTTCCCTATTTTGCCATGAGTTGACATAGTCATTTTACTCAAACTAACTTTATGGGATTTATCTCTAGATCATAATTTTATACCTTAGTTATCCAGTTTCATTTTTTAGAACTAGGTTCTTATTGAGTCAAAATGGATTTGATAGTTGTACTTGACACCATTTTTATAGAGTGTGAATGCAAAATGTAATACCTAAATTATTTGGTAGCTTTCACCACTATATAGGCATGTTTTTCTTTAGGAGAATATTTCAACTCATAGTATTTGAGATTAAAAATCATGAGTACAATCATAGATTCAATACCTTCTCTATTTTTATGGATCAATATTGTTTAAAGTGTATGATCTGAAACATAACAATAAATAGTGAACTTCTTAAAATTGGGATAAACTAATGTTAGTGTACGAGCAATAACAACATTTATTTTTTCAAATGTCTCTTCACCTTCATTGTTCCATTTGAAAGAGGGTTTTCCTTTCATCATATATGCGATATGTGTAGTGACCTCAAAAAATTGAGGGATGGATCTTCTTTAAAAGTTTACTTTCTCAAAAAAAGAATGTACTCCTAGTTTGCTTATAGGTAGGGAAAGTTTTTGAATTTCCTCAACCCTTTATGGATCAATATTTATTCTTTATTTTAAAAAAATATGGCCTAGGAGATTACCTTCAGTCACTCCAAAGATAGAATTCTTAGGATTAAGATAAATTTTATGTAATCAACACATTTTAATAACTTTTTTCCAAATATGCATAGTGGTCTTCTCTCTTCTTTGAAAATATTATCAAGGCATCAAGATATACCACAATTATTTTGTTATTCAATTCCATGAAATCTAGATCCATTACCCTCTCAAAATTGGCTCCTACATCAATTAACCCAAATATCACCTACCTATATGCAAAATTAATCCAAGGTGTAATAAAAGTTATTTTGTGTTGGTCCTCTCTGTTAACTTCAACCTAATTTTACCTTGAAAAACCATAGAGCACTGAAAGCATTTCAGCACCATTACTACTTGGAGAACCTGATCCATGATTAACAATGAATAGTTGTCTTTGAGGGATACTTGATTGAGATGTCTAAATTCAATATAAATTCTAATCTCACCATTTTTATTATAAATTGATACTATGTTAGCTACCCAAGTTGAATCGTAAATAGGAAAGATAATGTGAGCATCAAACATATTTTACACTTCATAAAGAATTGTCCCTATAATGTTGAGATTATATTTCCTCTATTTTTATCTAAAATGCTTTATAGCAAGCCTTAGAGGAAGTGTATTTTGAATTTATTTGGGATAAAACTATTTAAGGTCTGTGTATGAATATGTGATTATGTCAATCTTATTTGAATAAGGCTAAAAAAATTCATTTTTCTTTGGGTGAATGACACTTTTTGATATTGACAAGTCTAGGATGTTCCTCAAAGTCAATGTTCACTTTTTCATAATCAACATAGTTGAGATTTCCTTTTTGCATTTTACTCTTTATAAATTTATCATGTTTTTCAAGCAATTCTTATAAGGAGACCAAGCCATTAGTATTTTTTTTCCTTTCAACTTGATAACACTTTATTCAGCCTACTCATCAGTGATCCCTTATTTTGATGTGTGAGCTAAATATTCCCTATATGAAGAATCACTACCTTCAAATTACATATTTCTAAAGATATCTACTTTATCAAGGAATGAAATAATTTGTTGATCATCATTGAAAACTTGCCAATTTTCTATATTGTCTAGGACACTTGGCCTATATATTAATTAGATTATTTATTTTTCTATACCAATATCTACATGAGGAATCATCAAAGAAGTTGATACTACCAAAGCATCAACCTTAGAGTTGTGTTCATGAGGAATTATATTGATAAAAAAGTATCAAAAACTTCTCTATTATCATATAATTTATTCATGTAATGTCTTAGATGATCATTCTTTACCTGATATTGAAATTTGACCTATTTTATAACAAGCTTAGTATCACCCAAGACTTTCTAATTTCTAATTCCCATTTTTTTTGTAGACTGTAGTCTCTACAAAATCACTTCATATTTGGTTATGTTATTGGTACATTTGAACTACAACTTGTGGTAGAAGGGAAAGATTTATTTATATTGAGATGTCATGATCACCCCTGCATCTGAACCCATTGATGAACAACTACCATCTAACTCCATTGTCCAAATATCATTTGAGTTTGATTTCATTATTTCTAAGAATTCCATGTCTTTTTTTATCATTAGAAGATAGTTACCAATTCTGGTGTCCTCACATAAAATGTCTACCTTGGGATCATTTACTTTTTACACTATATATTTTTTTTTCAATTTGGGTTTCAAGCATTGTTTGACTCATTTGATTGAAATCATGGCGTGTGATAAATCTAGTTGAATTTTTCCATCTAATTCTTTGCAAAAAATTCTATCTAAAAGAATACCATATGCTGCTAGAATTTTTGTGACTAAAATATTGATTTTAATCCTTTTCTAGGGAAAAGATGATAAATCCACTTATGTGTCCTTTATCTGTCTAATGAGTTAAACTTGTTTCGCCTCCATAGAATAATAACATCTAAATGTTTTAGTATAGGTTTGGCCAAGAGTATGATCAACTTTTATATGCATGACATTATATAAGGCCCCCATGTCAATGATGCATTTTCTAACTTTTCATCCTTTGAGGAATAAGAAAATATAGAATGGATAAAATTTATTAGACTTGGAAGTGGCTATGACCATTGAGTTGACTTGATTTTAATGTTAGAGTTAGTTAGGATTCCTTTGGCATTAGATTCTCTATCAATGGGATTTTTTATCTTTATATGAAAACTACTAACCTATCTAACTAATCTATATATTCTCTTAGGTACTCAATTTGTGACATTTGGATTTTGGTTTTGTTGACATGATCAATTATATCAAAAATAAGTAAATAATTAGAAGGACTTTCAATAGGTTGGGAAACATTAACATTATTGACATAGGAAGAACTACCTGTTTGTAGTTATTTTCCTTTTTTTTTACACTAGTAGAGCAGTTCCTCATGGGATTATAACTTTTAGAGCTTCTTCATGTGAATCACTAGACCATTTTTTTTAATTCTAGACTCTAGTGAAAACTATAAAGGATTAGATGTTCATATCCCAAAAAATTTCTGCATAATCATCTTCATTATAATTATATTCCAAAAATACATTTGTGGAGTTACTACCAAGTTCTTCAACTTCACATTATTGAAGAACCAAATTTTTTATTTCTATTTCTTCTTCAAATTCTTCACATTCAAAAAAATCTTATATTCCTATAATGACATTGACTAGAGGATTCATGTTAGATTGCGGAGATGCTTTATTTATGAGATTTTGTTGGGGAGCCTATAATCATGGATAAATACCATGAAAAGGCATAAAATTTCTTCTTGATATATCTTGATAAGGTGGAGTTATAGCCTTTTAAGTAATCTACTTCTTTAATGTTGTAATATAATTAGCAATCTTTTACAACAACTATTATGTGGAAGTTTGAACAGTTATTTGTACTTTTCCTTTGGATGGTGCCTTTTTTAATTTACCCACCATAATTAAATCATCTTAGACTTCTATAGCCAATATTTGTGTTACATCAAGGTCTACTACCTTAGCTCTTCTCAATTAATATCCAACTTCAATTAATTGAGAATTAATAAATAAGTATTTTTTATTATCATTTATTGGTCTTGTAGTTATAGGTATTTTATATATTAGCTTATTGAATTTAGCCACAAAATCCCTCATAGATTCATAAGTTTTTTTCTTTATTTGTGTCACTTGTACTAATAGAGCATGAGCTTCTTTAGCATGCTTGAATCTACCTTCAATTTTTATTTTCATGGTATTCCAATTATTAATGTATCTTATGGTGATATGGTACAACCATTTTGTAGTAGCATTTTAAATGTTTCAACAAATAGTCTAACTGCCACATCTTCATGTTTTACACCAAAGACACCGTAAACTACATTGAATGCAATGAGGTGTTCCTATGAGTGTTATTTTCCATCTACATAAAAATTTGGAAACTTATTTCTTGATCCTTTTATGATTTCATGCAACTGCCCTAAATCTAAAGAGCTAATGACATTTCCCCATAGTATTTCCATGATTGGGAAAACTACATGTAGGGGAAGGATAATTCTTGATAAAATGAGTGCCTAAGCTGTTATTGTTCCACCCTAAATTTGTTTATCTTTCTTAGGATTTAATTGAAGACTTGTTTTTTGCCTAATTGTACTTTGATGTTTAGGGTTTAGATTAAAACTAGAATATTCTTGAAATTGATAAAATGGGTCAATTTCACCTTTAGATTTACTTGACCTCATAAATAATTTTCCTACTAGTTTGAGAGAAAATTACTAGAATTGAGGTGTAGGTTGAAGTTGAAGATCTATCTGAGTTACTCTCCTTTATCAAGATATTAATGTAGGTTTTGCTTCTACTCTTTGTGCTAAGACTATTTGATCTTCTTATTCTTATATAATTTCAGTAACCCTATGAAAATGTACTAAGCTAGTTCTATTATCCCAAGTAAATATTC
Source organism: Torreya grandis (assembly GCA_037957365.1). Classification (NCBI taxonomy): domain Eukaryota; kingdom Viridiplantae; phylum Streptophyta; class Pinopsida; order Cupressales; family Taxaceae; genus Torreya; species Torreya grandis. The sequence goes on from JARHVA010000109.1 coordinate 5,459,403, forward strand.
TCAAATATGACTAAATATCTTCCTAAGTCTGAGTTATGTGTTTGAGATTAGTTTTAAGAATTGGGGCCTATACTTCTTAAATTAACATGAGATAAATTTTATCTTATGAATTTATTTATTGAAACTATGTGAGCAATCTTCCTCACTTGTCTTCTAGCTTGAATTATTGAATTTATTTCAAAATTCCTCTGGACAATGGCAAAATAAGTTTCTTCTATATTTAGTTCTACTCTAATAGTATTAAATTAAGCATCACTTGTTCTATTGTCAAAATCAAACAATCAAAGGCTTGAGGTTAGATCTTCTTCCAAAGCTTTTTCCTAATTCAAATCAAGTTGATGATCAGGATTATGAGAGCCTAAAATGGTCATGTGACACTTTACTGGTTATGAATAATTTAATAGGTTCTATGAAATCTTCTACATTTTTGAATTCTTTCAATTCTTTATGTATGATCAATTTATTGATTCAAAATGGCTAGGATATTTTAGAACTAGAGTACATAAATCCTATCAGAATCCCAAAAAAAATACTTGATGTTTGACATTATGTCACTCTAAGTTGATTATTTTGATCTTAGGTCAGGTTAGTATAGTGGTCCTCTTGATGATGACAGAGTCATATGGACCAAAATAACAATGTGGGTAGCATGAAATTTGAAGATGTGTGCCCCATGGTGGGCACCAAAAAATATTGTGTTAGGAGACAAATTATCACATTCGCATAAATAGTGTGTGGAATGAAGTCCCTCTCCTATTCGAAGGTGGAGCTACCTTTATTGAAAGCTAAAAAAATTATTGTAAAAAATATTTACAAGAAAAAAAGTTAAATCATGGGGTAGTACTTTAAACCTAAAAGTACAAAAAAAAAAAATTAGTAAGGAATGTCTACAGAGAAAAAGAGAGGGAATGTTTTCGACAACAAATTTGCCAAGTTAAACACTGAGACTTGACAAAGGTGTTGGAGGAAAAATTGACATCAAATGGGAAAATCTATTTCATTAAATGGGTTGAAAAGACATATTCATATTCTTAAGAATATGAAACATACACCAAAAATATACCTAGCACTGATTACAAAAATAAGCAACCCTGTGTCTTTTTTAACAAAAAATAATAAAATATCATTTTTATCCCCACTGAGATTTCACTTATATTTAAAATATCGATTACAATTCCAAATGAAAATTTGTAACCTAATTTCTAGGACTTAACAATTTAAAGATGATAACAGTAAAAATTCATAAATAAGGATCAATTGCATTAAATTAAGAAGCTATACATAATTTAAAAGGAATCACTAACACAATTTAGATGAACCTCTTTGTATTGATCTTGATGGAGTAGAAAATCTAAACTCCCTTTACAAATTATATTTTTTCAATTTTTTCATTGTTTAAAACCCTTATTATGAGATCTTATCTTGTATTTATAGGTCAAATTAGGTGGTTATGGTGCATAACCACCTTTTCCCCCTTTTTAGAGAGTTGTAAAAACATCAACAACAAATTATAGCTTAAAAAGGTGTAAAAGTGTGTTGAACACTTGACACTACTTGAAAAAATGTTTTGGTGTTTTTACATTGCTTGCAAAGGTATATCATCAATTTACACAACTTGAATAAGCAAGTTGGAAAAATTAAAAGAGATGAAATTTGTAAAAGCAAAAACATACATTTGCAAGGGAAATACATTGTCGTGATACAATTAGTTGCAAAAAGAAGTGTGAGAAGAAAGTTTTGGAATGTTAAGAATGACTTCAATATTTTTATTGATTTGTTGATAATTCTTTTTATTTCATAAATTCATCAAATATTTAGAGAAACACCCTTATCAAATCTTCATCAAGACCATTTGTATACCTATAGACAATATTTATAGATCACTTAAACTCTCTTATTTCCTAGAACTTGTTTTAAAGCTTATTTATCATCAAGTCAAGATTATCTGCATTGACTTGATATTTGCCCAATTGATGAAGTACTTCATGATCAAATGAAAACATGAGATTTAAAAAATTTTAAATTTGCATTTTGAATTATTCAACCACAAGTTCTACTGAAATAAGATTTCCATTTTGATCTTTGCCATTGATAAAAGAACATTTCAGCTTTTTGAATTATGCATCAATTTCTATCATTATGTCACTCCCATGTGACCTTGCATTGTTGAACTTCTTGACACATTCTTGAAGTGATTAGATTCTAAATTTTGTGGTCCAAAGGAACTCAACTTGATAAATAGATTCTTATTTTTTGATGACTCCTTCGTCAATAAGATCACGAGAGGGAAATTTTGAGAATTCAATCAATTTGGGGATGAACTCTTCCCAATTATATATTTATTTCATATACCTAATTTCTTTTTTTGTTACTTCTTCACATTTTGATTGGACTTTAGAAACCATTATCACTATAATGACAATTATTGAAACTCCCTACTCAATGATCTTCTTGATCCAATATTTTATTGCATTATCCATTTGGCCTAATGTTTCAACATGAAGGCTTGATGATATAATTGTTGGCTGAACTGATGTAATCAACCTCTAAATTAATGAATTCAATTTTTCTACTTTTGACTTCAATTTATCTTTCATTGCTTTATCTTTGTCCATTTTCTCAAAAATGGTGCCAATTTCTAGCTATATATCTTCCTTCATCCCTTCTTTGGTATATTTCCCCAAATAAACTCTTGATACATGATAGTCTTTAACTTTAATCTCTAATTTATCTTTCTCAATTATAGGAATTACCACCTTTACAGATTTTTCTCCTCTTTCATCTATTACAATTTGTGATATGGTTCTTGCTTTCCTTGATCTTTTTGAAAAAGGAATTAGAATTGTCAGAGTCCCAAAATCAATCTATTCAAGCTCAATAATGTTTCTTCTTCTCTTTACCATTGTGGACAACCAATTTGAAATTGTTGTGCTTGATGGTGATAAAAGTTGAGATTATTGAGGCAAATATTGATAGGGTATAAGAAGGTGTTCTTTCAATTGTGACATCTTGAAAATATATTTCTCCTTATTTTTATTTGCTAACTACATCAATTGGAGTTCTTGGAAAGGAAATAATAGGCATTTCAGGATTCAAGGGAGAAGAAGAAGAAATACGAGTGATTTATTGTAGTGGGTAAATAGATGATATAGGGAGCAACATGTCATTAAAATCAAGGAATTGCTAACTTGTATTCTTTACAAGCTCTTGGGACTATGAAAAGATATCAACATGAATATATTTAGAAATTGAGGGATTAGGAGAAGAGGAGAGATTTTCACCTAACCTTTTTATCTTGAGCATTAAAATCCTTCATGATGGAATATCTTTTTAGCTAGTTTCTAGTTATTATGACTCTTCTATCACCGAGAGCTCTCTACTTGGACCCATTTCATTTGTTTTCTCTATTTTAATGTGTTATTATTTGTAGAAACTATAAAATTCATCTTCCCCAAGAGGTGTAGAGAAATCAATATTCTCAACATCAATTACTTTACTCCTTAAACACTTGAGAGTCCTTTCAGTCACTACCCTTTTTCTACTTCTGAGGGAAGTAGATTCTTTCTTATCCCAATGAACTATGGGTAGTTGTTTTATTTTAATGCCCTCTTTTTCAAAAATGGGATCCAACGTGACTTTATCATTTACCAATTGCTTTGGTATTTTTGTTATACCAAGTTTGAATATCTATTTCATGATAAACCATGAATAGTCTCTAATTTTTACTATTTTTTCATTATCACAGTCCATCTTGTAACATTCAAAGTATGAGAGATGTTGAAATTAAATTCCCAATATTATGTTCAATTAAATACCTTATATCAAATGCAAACCTATTTTCAAAAGTTTCAAGATTAAAATGAAACATATATTTCTCTACTATTTTAGTTTTCATAAGGATGGACAAGTGTACCTACCAATAAAAATTAGAAATTTGACCCCTATTCTATGTCTACCTATCAAAAACTTATGTGTTTCAAAAAATTGTCTCACTAGATCCATTAATGTCCACTTATCACTGACATATTGTGAAATCATGTATGGAGAAAATTCATAGCCATTAATCCTCAAATAATTAATAGTTGAGAGTTGTATGAACCAAGTTCTCCATCTGGATTTTTTTTGGTAGTTTCCACTGATGTCCTTATGTTGAAAAGTTCTTTCTAAAACAACTAAATGATAAAATGAATGAAACAATCATTCACCCTCTTGAAGTGATAGTTTCCTTCTTTCAATGCAAGTTGGGGATAAAAATCATATACTTTTGTTTTCTTGAAGTCACCCACCATATGAAATCCAACAAAATATCTTCAACTAGTAACAACATAGACAAGATATGAAGTCATATAAATTTTTCATGTGACTTTTACTTTCATTAGTTGTTTATAGATTGCATCACTAACCTCTAATTGAGATTTTTTATATTCTCATGAATGATCCAAATGAACCTATACATCCATGTCTAAAAACTTTTAGCTATTGGATTCCCCACTATTCTATGCAATAGTGTTATTATATCATTTATCTCATTCTTGTAGTCAAAGCTTGTAATATTCTTTGAGAGTCATGTAGAAGAGTCTCTTAGTTTAATGAACCATCCATTATTGACTTGTTTAACACATGAGATGTTATTATCATCCCAAAAACTTTGAAAAGATTTTATAATTAAATGCATAAAAAAATATCTATCTAGAAGATGCAACATACTATTTATGTTTTTTAGAGCCAAATCTTGCCACCAATCCATCCTATGGATCTCTCACTTCCCTTATTTCTAAATTATAGTGTCTTTCCATGACCAAAACTAATTTAAGAGATTGAATTGAAATTGGAAAAGCTAAAACTTGTGCTAACCCACTATCAAAAATACTTTAACCAAAGTTGGTTTTAGGTATTATATTCATTCTCTCTTAAAATTTATCTAAGTCAATATGATCTAGATCAGTATCTGAAATGTTCTATACATTGGATTCCAATGGTGAATGAGGCATTACTCCTTGAAACGGGTACTCATGTTAGCTTTGTCTTTGTTTGAAATAAGATTTTTTAGAGTAGAAGATATAGACATTAATTTTGCATAAAAATTGATAGTTAGGAGGTTTTCACATAATGATAGTTTATTTATAAATTCAACAAAAAAATAACATAAAATTAAATAAATCATTAATTGCACTTGAAAATTGTACTCACAAATTCACTTATGCAAATTTTCTTCAGTGTTTTTTCAATCTCATTCGACGAATTTCACCACCATGCTCAATCACCTTTCTTTCACATGGCAAGAGGAAACAAAATAATTTTAGTGAAGCTTTTTTACATCTCCTTTATTTTCTACCATATAACCGTATGTTTCAAAAATAGACAAAATAGAATTTAATTATTCCTTTTTTTATTTTATTTATCCTTTTTAATCATAACTTGTTCATACGACCTCCTTTGGTAAATGAAAAAAAGCAAAAGAAAAATCTGTAGATTTCTTTTTTAAATTTATGACCCCACTCTTCTCTCTTGGGCCATATGGCTTCCTTTTGGTAGTAAAAAAAAATTAAAATTGATTAGCTAATTTATTTCTAAAAAAAATTAAACCTTTCAATCTTTTTTGGGCCATACAAGTTCTTTGGGTGAGTAGAAAGAATAGAATTAATTCATTCTTGCTTTTATTTTTAAAACCTTATCTCTTCTTAGGTTGTATGACCTTCATTTGGTAGGTAATAAAACAAAAATAATTTGATTTATTCTTTTTTTTAATAATTTGTAGCCTTTTAGACTCCATATGGTCGTATGTCTATATGACTCACTTCTACATGTAAAGACAATTTTAATTTTTTTGATCTGGTTTCCCTTTTTACCTCACTTCACTTACCATGGCATCATATAGTTTACTTATGCAGGGAAAAAATAAACTAAATTATGTCTTATTTGATTTCACCTTATTCTACCTGTTATGGCAGCGTACATCTCACTCTTAGCAAGCAAAAAATATTAAAAAAAAATTATTTCTCTTGTTTTTTATCTACATCCTCTTCTATGCCACATGGTCATCTGAGTTCTCACTTGCAGTAAAGGAAATTAATTTTTTCTTTAAAACCCCATATTTTCCTTTATGACATCATATGGCTTCTCTATGACATCCAAAACAAAACAAAATTTGCTTATTCCCATTTAGTTCACTTTGTACTTTCTTCTAATTATGATGTCATTGTATATTTCCTCTCTGGCAAATTGGTATTAAGTGAATATTTACAAAATCATTTAGAGATTTTACATGCTTTTATGATGTGGAATGGCTTCAAAATATTCAAACGAGAAGACATTTTATTTTTTCATGATTTAGGGAAGTACCAACAACATTTGCATAGAGTGGAGAGAATAAAAAGCAAATTAAGCAGTTAGCATAAAATAAAGCTTACATGCATAATAGTGGGAAGGGAAGATTTTATTTGCATGATTTGGGGAAGTGTAAAAACTCACTTGCATGACTTGGGGTAGTATCTAAGGAAATGACATAGCGGTGGGATTTTAAAAAGTGATTGTGTATATTTTAATTAAAATAATTAAAAATTATTTCAATTAAATTTATTATTTTTTATTTTACAATTGCACCACATGCAAAGGTGAAAATTTAAGTTGCATGAATTGAAAAAGTGTCAAAGAAATTTAGCACAACTTAGGGAAAAATAAAAAGCACTTGAACAACTTGAAAAAGGTTAATGAAATTTTTTCACAATTACGAGAAAAGTTAAAAATAGTTTACATGGCATAATAACTTCAAAGAGCATTTTCACAGTTCAAGGCAAAAAATATTTTGCTCACAACTTTGGTTTTCAATTAAATTAATTAATTGATTCCAATATTTCAAAATTGAAAATTTTAGGCTCAAATCAAAAATTTAGTCATAAATTAAATTAATTTTCACTAATTTTTAAATAGACAAAAACCATGACAACACATCCCATACAAAGCCTTGCTTCAACATCACAACAAACATATACAAGAAGCCATTGACTAAGCAAGCTCATATGCTTATAACTTAGATTTTTGCCTAACCTCTTTTGGATGACCCTATCTAAGACACCAAGTCCATTGCACCATAGTTTACTCCCCAGGGTTAGAGCACCTAATCTTGTAGTTGGCATACAATATGATATTAATACCGATATAAGATGTGAGGTTTTCTATTCCACCCCAATTCATCATCTTATTATTGACTCATTGGCTACTTTAGATGAACAAGAAGGAATTCACGATCCACCCATCATTGTCCTTCCTCAGAATAGAAGTTGTCATTATAATGTTATCCAGGTCTAGTTTTTCATTCATACCTCCTTATTCTCCTCGAGTCTAGCCTTGTCATATATCATTCACATTTTGTGGATGACATTGACTAAGCATAACCAACCTATATATATATATATATATATATATATATATATATATATATATATATATATAATGATTTATTTAGCTCAATCTCCCCCATTTCCCTAGTCTTAGCATTAACTATGAGCTTTGCCTTATTGTGATCTCATAAATTAAAGGGGCTTTATTTCAACATTTTTGATGCTCTTAATGAGCATCACAATGTTTCTGAGGTATTTTGGTCCTATCATTAGAACCCATTACCACCACCCATTATAAATCCCATTCTTCCTAACAACCAACCCAATCCATAGCCCATCCATTATGTCAACTGTCTGGGCCTAACCTTGGGGAGTCAAATGCACAATTTAGTGTGTGTTATTTGTGTGTACATAAATTTGTGAATTTGACATGAAAGACTTCATATTTTTTAATCCATTTATTTCTCTTCTCCTTTCCCTTCTCCATCTTCTTCCCTCCTATCATTTATTATGTAGGCATTCATATACCCCTAAAATATGTTTATAGGTAGATTTCTTGGCTTAGAAGGCTATAAGAGAAGCCAACTCAATTATAATGAGCCTTCATTGATGATTTAGAACAAACTAACCTTCGACACCAATACAAACTACCAATTCTATGATTACTCTCATCCCAACACTTAGACCAAGAGTAATATTTCCATTTAATAAATATGAGATGTATTTGAAACTACGAGTATCCACCCCATATCTAATGCTATTACCCTTATTGGGGGAGATGTCACCACTCCTCATATGTCTATGGAGCCATCCATCATCTTACAAAACCTAGACACAAAAATTATAACTAAATATGATCATTACCTAGGAAGGATCCACCACTTATAGGATGAGGTCAACTATATGCAAGTGATCATACATCTTCCTAGTAGAAGTCAAGATGCCTTTTACCCACTAGTACATGCCATAAAAACTAACCTTGGATTTCTTTCCACAAACTAACCCCTTCATACTACACCATATCATGCTTTTACCCCTCCCATAGATAAGGTATTTATGCTTAGCACCAACACTAGCCCAAACCAGCTCATCAATACCCTAGTGAGTTGCATTCATGACCTAGAGCACAACCAATAAGTTTTGGGTCAAGGGATATTCCCAAATTCCCCTAAACCATCTCATCCCTCTCCTTCTCTCATCCAAACAATGATTCATCTAACACCATAATAATAAGCCTATATGTTTTTTCAATAGTAAGAACTTATACCCCTATAAAATCTTATATTTCACCAACCCCTTAGAGATATCCTCACTCACATGGCCCCAAATATTGACATCTCTAAATCCCATTCATATTATCAAGCACCTATTAAAACTACAATAGGAATCATATACACTTACGGTCCACCTTTATCAAATGATAGGTATCCAATAATACACTTTTCTTAGACCTTTGAGTTAGTAATTCCCATGTACACTCCCCCCACTAAAGGAGCCATGTCCCACCTTTTATAGGATTAGGTTACATATAAACCATATACAAATCACTACAGCAAATCTCCACACTACTTACATCTAAAAATCATCCCTTATTTTCATACGTATTCAAAATCTACTCAATTGGACAACTATTTTCTAGTGTACTGCACTTTACCTTATCATGCTTCTTCTATTACTTCTAGTAGTTAGCAAACCAACCCATATGTGATACAACATTTTTTACTTTAGTCCCAATATGACAACAACATACTTTAACAATATGGGGATTTATGGAGAGTACTGCAAGGAACCTTTTGATGCCAACATATGATGGGTTCTTCTCCCACATCCCTTATTAAACCTTCCCAAGTTCAAAGGGGAGGGGGGTCCCAATACACACATCAAATCTTATGTTACATTTGTTAGGTAACTCCTACCTTGGGATGGGGTTGTAAAAAAATTACCTAAAACCTTAGAATGGATAGCACTTGATTGGTATTACCCCTCCCCGAGGGGTCTATACATTATTTTTACCAACTCATGGCTGAGTTTGTCAAAGATTTTGATATGAACAAACTTCTAAAGATTGGCATATGTAAATCCTTACACATCAAGAAAGAAAGAGAGTCCATTGCCCATTTCATTATGAGATGGTGGTGGGTCTTATATTCTTCTTCCAGTACACCTAATATATATCAATTATAATTATGTGATCTCTTCTTCCATTCCCTTAATAAGGATATGAGGGAGGATGTTTATAAATTCCCAATTGATCCTATGAATAAGCCCTTGAAAACACCTTGTAAATTGATCAGGTATCTATTGACAATGGTCTACAAACTTATGGTACCGATGGGTGCATTTTCACCCCAAGCCAAAATAGTGGGAGATTTCAAAGTGCAAATCTGAAAAATACCAATAACCAAGGTATCAAGGTCTTAAATCAAAATAAGAATGTCACTACCAATGGCATCATTGATTAGAGCAAGAATCCAAACCCTATGAATAACAACCAATATTAACCTATAAATAACACCAATATAGCTAACAACATGGGGGTTAGAAACCAAAATCCCCTCTTTCTATCCATGTGGTCAAGTTTAACCAACCATCACCATGCAACATGCAACACCAAAACCATAATCAAAATCATTACCAACCAACCAATAAATACCCCTAGGTTTAGAACCAAACCTGTTACCAATGAAATAGTAAACAAGGGTTCAAGTAACAGGTGTAGAACATGAGACCTAGAGACTATGATCCCAATGTTTATTGCCTTTTCCATTGATTTATTGGTCATGACACTCATAACTATAGGGAATATAACAAATTTATACAATGACTTCTAGATTATCAAAGGCAAACATTCATATAGACGTTCTGAGAGAATGCTAACATACATTCCCATGTCTTTTTAAATGGTCCTATCACCCCTCAAAATCAAAATATCCAAATCTATTAGAACCCCTTCCTCAACCACTAAACACACATCACCTAAATTCAACCACATGTTGGCCTATAGAAACACCCTATTTAGCATAATCAACCCAAGACAACATGTACTCATGATGTTGAAACCTCTACTTCTAGGACTATAAACACTAATGTATCTCATCAATTGAGAGTGCAAGGAAAAACTAGAATGATAGGAGTTGTAGAACTATAATTTGAAGAGGAGACAAACACCATCACTGAAACTAGAGATTATCATCTTGTGGATCTCCATCCCTCAAACATTGTGTAAATAGAGTCTACTCCTAAACCTATGGGGAACTATGATTTAACCAAAACATTCTCCCAAATTTCATTCCTAGACTTTCTCAAAAACACCCCCACTCATTGATCATCCTTGCTCGATGCCTTAGGATTCAAGAATTTATCTAATGTTATGCATCCTTCACAAGCTCAAATTAACCACATTGATTTGGACATGTTTTTGTCTAGTCAAGAATCATAGGACATTGATTATTTATTTGATATATGAAACCTTCCTCCTAAATCTAAGATGGCAAGGGGAGATCTCACCTTATTTATGTAGGTATGGATTTATAACAATTATGTGAAAAGAGTTATGGTTGATGATAGAGTGGTAGTCAACATCATCCTTTTTTCTTTCCTATAAAAAGTTAGCTATAGGAAAACCAATTGTTCTATAATGTGTAGCAACTTACGAGGATACAACAACCTCAAATATACTTATATAGGGACTATTTTGTTCCCAATCACTTTGGGCTCTAAGAATGTGCTAACTAAGTTATATGTCATAAATAAAGACACTAACTATAACATGATCTTAGGAAGGCCTTAGATACACAAGATGAAGGCTATCTCCTTTCAACCTTATTCCAACAAATATGATTCTTACACCTAAGAAAGGTATTTATAGCCTAGGGGATCCTGAACCTTTAGACATGTTACAAGCTATGATGTATAGCAACTTGAGTTACACATTGATTAACATCTACCTATTAATGGGGTCATGAAACTCCCATGGTTGGTTGATGTTACTAGATATAAAAAATCCAAAGTGATCATCCTAAAGAAGGGTTAAAAAATACCCTGGGCTTTGTTAAAGGATGAATCAAAGGAAAAAGACATAATAATAGTTGAAAATACCACTAACTTAGAACCAGTCACTAGTTTGGAAATATCCACCATGTATAAAACTAATATTATCAACCTATTGGAGAAAAAAACTCCCCTCATCCTCCCATTTGACCCACAAGGGATGGGGACATATAATTTATTTAGATCTCAGGGCCAGTAACCCCAAGAAGGGTTAGCATACCAAACCTTTTCATGATAGAAGTGTCTATGAACAATTAAACCCCCCTTTGAAATAATAATCCCAATAATTATCAATGCTACCACAAAATGCCCAATCATACAAAGACAAGCCACTGCTTTAGATCATACTCATAGATCATGTTCTGACAAGATCATACCAATTTTCTATAGACCCTGATCTATTGGATTTACTCACTCTAAAGATGTTGGCCATTCTACTTTGACCTACTTGGGTGTGTTTCTCATTACACTCCAAGTTTTATAATAGGAAAATAGATCATTCCTTACCCTAGGCCCATGCTAGTGTTCAAGAAGAAAATCCATATTATGACAATAGGTAGGATAAAGATTAACTTTAGAGCCCATGATTGCCCATGATTACCCATGGATTCCTAAAGGAAGGATTATTTTCCCCTCACAAAGAAATAAGACACTAGAAAAAATCTCATTGGATTCTTGTAGGCTTTCCCACATATAACAACAAGACAAGTAGTACTACCCATATCTTAACCATAATATTGCAAGCTATATAACTATACATGCATGCCTCTTACACTGAAGTGAGATCTTAACTATGTTGGCATAATTCCCATCCCAAAATAAAAACCTAACTATGTTGGCATACTTAACACCCTAAAAAATGTCAAGTAAACATCCTTTTGAATGTTTGTAGGTACTTAGCTACCTTGACCCAGAGCTAAAGAAACAATATTTTGAGTTCTTATAAGTTATTCCCTCCTTTCATCCACAACATAAGGTTGAACCATTAGTACCTTTGTAAGCCCTTTTATTCACCTCGTAAAGGGGATAGGTTCATTACCTTCCTAAACCTTGAGACCATGGATCCCAAGAGGGATTACCTAATAATTTATATATGTGTGTGTGTGTGTGTGTGTGTGTGTGGTCAAGATATTAGAAAACCAAATAATTTCACCCAATGATTGCTCCCCTTCTACATATGATCAATGGGTCCTTCACTACTGTGGAGCCAAGTACCACCTAGGTGTTAAAAATATTATCATTGATGTCAAAGGTCTATCATTATTGGTGATAAAGGCCCCATTGCATTTAATGGTGTTTTTAATATTCATATCTTGGCTAATGTGTGTTAATATTTAGTTAATATTAATAAATATATTTTTGGTTGCATATAAGTCAAAAGAGGGCCCATGGAGAAGTCAAAGAGTCACCAAGATAAAGACAAAAGAGGAAAGGACACATTTTCTTATGAAGGGTCACCATATCACTTTTCAAATGCAAGGATACAAAGGGTCATGCAGGTTTGGCACCATTTTTCATGAGGATTGAAGGGTCACAAAGGGTGATTGCCAAACTTCATTTGGAAAGCTATAAATAAGGGCTTGAGAAGCCATTTGTAATATTCAAGAGAATACATGGTTTGTATTTGTTTTTGAAGAGAGAAAAGCAAGAGAATTGTATAGTTCTATCATTTGTTGAGTAAGCAACATTGAGAGATAGTTATGTTTTATACACAAGAGGGTTTGGTGCTCCTATGGGTTAGTGCTCACAAATCTTTGTAAGGGGTTAGTGCTCTTGTGGGTTGGTGCTCACAAATAGTTGCTATGTTGGTGCTTAGCAAAGGGGTTTGTGCTCTTGCAAGTTCATGCTTGTGAACTTTGTATTTTGAGTTGGTGCTCATTCATATACTTGAGATTATTCTCCATAGTTTTTCCCACTTTGGGTTTCCATGTAAAAATCTAGTCTCTCTCTCTATCTATCTTATGTGGTGCATATTATTATTTCAATTTTATTGCATATCTTAAATGTGTGGTTAAGTGGTTAAAGAAAAGGAATTGATTAAGAAATAAGATATATAATATACTGATTCACCCCCCCCCCTCTTAGTATATTTCATGCTTAACAATTGGTATCAGAGCAAGTTTCTTTAGAAAAAGTTTTACATCTTGAAGGTAGATCGGGAAAGCATGATGGCTAGATCACATGAAGGTTTTTCTATAAATAAGGCACCTTTGTTTGATGGAATAAATTATGTTTTTTGGAGCATAAGGATGAAGATCTATTTGATGGCCCTTGGATTAGACATATGGCAAGTAGTGGTGGAGGAATATGAAGAGCCACAACCACTTGTAACTACTCTAGCAGAAAAGAAGGCAAGTGAAAATAATGCTAAAGCTTTAAACGCTACTTTATGTGGTCTATGTGAAATAGAATTTGTTAAAGTTATGAAATTTAAATTTGCTCATGAAACCTGAGTAAAAATTGAGAATATTTACAAAGGTGATGGAAAGGTTTAGCAAGCTAAGCTTCAAACTTTTAGAAGATAATTTGAGAGTTTAAAGATGGAAGAGGAAAAAAATATAGAAAGTTGTCTTTTGTGGGTTGATCAAATGGTTAATCAGATTTAAGGTCTTGGAAAAAAGTTAGAAGAATCAATCATGGTTCAATTTTTTTTGAGATATCTATCATTAAGATATGATGCAACATTTTTAGCAATTTATGAGATAAAGAATTTAGCCAAGCTAAAGATGGATGAGCTACGTGGTATTCTTACGACATATGAGATATGGACCAAATAAGAGAAACCCTCAAAGAGAGAAGCTGCTTTTAAGATATCAATGAAAGAGAAGGCTAAGATTCAAGAATCAAGTGACAATTCTAGCAATGATGAAGATGACAATGGATCTCTATTCATTCGCAAGTTGAAAAAGGGCACAGGTAAATATCAAGAAAAATTACTTTTCAAATGTTTTAATTGTAGAAAGATTAGACATTTTGTAGATAAGTGTCTAGATAAGATTAATGGTGATAATGAAGAAGGAAAGTCTACATAAAAGAATAATTTTAAAATAAAATTCAAGAAGGGATTCAAGAAGAAGATTTTGTATTCTAAAGATCCTAGCTCAGTCGAAGATAGTGAAGTCAGTGATTCAGAAGAAGATATTATATTCATGGTCATACATAAAGATGCCTCCACTAGAAAAAGTATAGATGATCAAAAAGAATAATAAGATGAAGCTGAAGTGAATTTGAAAAGAGAACTCATTTGTGCCTTAGAAGAGTTAAAATCTCTTGAAAAGAAGAATCAAAGATTAAAGCACTAGATCGAGAAAAATGAAAAGGAGTCAAAAGAAATAATTAAAGATCTACAAGCACACATTGAAGAAACCAAGAAGATCTAATGGCATAGTTAAAAATAGTAAGTAAAGAATGTGAAAGAAATGTTATTGAAATTGATTTTTTAAAAGCAAATCTTGAGAAAACAAATAAAATAATCAATGATAAAGTAGCCAATGATTCAAAATTTGAGAATAACATGAATATGTTGAATAAGATATTAGAAAATCAAAGATCAATGTCAGATAAGATAGGTATTGGATTTGAAAAAGAGAGGGGGAGGCCACTACTTTCATAGATAAGAAAAAAGGAAAGAGCTATGTTGAAGCTCTTACAAAAGAAGAAATAAAAAGGGAAGAAGTTTAGAATATAGAGGACATATCAAATAAAGAAGGATGGAGGGAACAGAGCTACAAAAGGCAATCAGATTAGAGATACACAAATAGGTCCTATTTTTATGGTTACTATTTTTATTTTAATGGATATGGTCATAATAAAATAGAACGTCAAAAAAGGGCTAATAATTTCAGAAATAAGGAGAAGGAAAGTCATGTAGAGTCAAGCAGAAGACAAATCTTTTGCTCCTCTATTAAGCTTTAATGAAGAGGCCATAATATGTTACAATTGAAACAACTTCACACACATAACCTGGTACTATATAAGTGTGTTTTATTTAGTCAAGATGGATGAGAGTTTCAAGGCTCTATTCATCAAGAAGAAAGTTTAGACAGGTTCATGGTAGAAGAAACAATCTAAAAAATCTATGTTGATAAGACCACTTTGCATGCAATAAATAAAGAAAATCCATGGTTCATTGATAGTGGATTTTATAAGCACATGATAGGATACAAAAATAAGTTCATAACCTTGAAAAATATCAATGGTGGCACAGTGAAATTTAGAGATAATACTACTACCAAAATTACTAAAAAAAGTACACTAAGTTTGGATAATGGTAGAACTAAAACTAAAAATATCTTATATGTAGGTCTTAAGCATAATATTTTGAGTGTAAGTCAAATGTGTGATTGGGGGCACACACTAAATTTTTATGTAGAAGGTTATGAAATCAGAAGAAAATATTTAGATGTGTTGATTGCAAATGCTTAGAAAATAGGTAATAATTTGTATATATTATCAGACATCAAAGGTTAAAGATATTGTTTGAGTCATATTGAAGAAATTTGGCTATGTCACGGGATAATGGGTCACATAAATTTTGATAATCTTGTCAACATCAACAAAAAGCAAGTAGTCAAAAATCTTCCAAAGACTACAAAGCCATCCGACATGCTTTGTGAACCTTGTCAGCATGGGAAGCAAGCCAAAAAGTGGTTTAAAATAAAAGAGTACTTGACCACTCAGATGTTAGAGCTCATTCACATTGATCTATGTGGACCTATGAGAATTCAAAGTACTCAAAGTGATAAATATTTCATGTTACTTATTGATAATTTTTTACATATGACTTGGATAATGTTTTTAAAGAAAACATCAGAAGCTTTCAAACATTTCAAAGCATTAGTTGAGAATGAAACTAGTTTGAAGACTAAGTGTCTAAGATCAGATTGAGGAGGAGAATTCATGTCAGATAAATTTATTGAGTTTTATGAATACCATGGAATAAAGAGACATTATTCAACAACCATAACTCTACAACAAAATGGAGTAGTTGAGCAGAGAAATAGAATAGTTTAGGAGATGGTTAAGATAATGCTAAATGAATCCAAGATAATAGATAAATATTAGAGAGAGGTAGTTGTTATAGCAGTTTATATTTAAAATAGAGAATTATTGAGAGTCAATAGTGACAAGACTCCTTATGAACTATGGAAAGACAAACTAGCAATAGTTGATTATTTTAGAGTTTTTGGTAGTAGATGCTTCATAAAGAGAACTGAGGAAAAACTTGAAAATTTTGAATTTAGAGTAGATGAAGGTATATTTTTTAGTTATTATTGAAAAATTAAAGCTTGTAAATTTTTTAACAAAAGAACTAAGAAAATTGTCGAAAGTGCAAGTGTCAGGATAGAAGAAGATGGAACACAAAGAATCAGTGATCTAGTAGACATTCCTGAAATCATTGAAGAGGAAGATTTTGAAAAATTAGATGAAGATGAGAAGAAGGAGAAAAAGGACATCAAAACTCCATCCAAATATGTTTAGAGAAATCATAATGAAAGTGACATCATCAAAGACATAAATGAAGGAATTTGCACTATAATGATGGTAAGTGAATCTGAACAAGTTAATTTCTCTTTGTTATCTAAAATTTAGCCTAGAACTTTTTTAGGAGCTAGACATGATAAGCATTAGGTTAAGGCTATGGATGAATAATTAAATTAGATATAAAATAATTATACTTGGGAATTAGTGCCTAGACCAAAAAATCATAATGTGATAAGGAAAAAAATGGGTTTATAGAAATAAGTTGAATGAAAATGGAGAAATGACTAGGAATAAAGCAAGATTAGTATGTAAAGGAAATGCTCAAATTGAGGGAATAGATTTTGAAGAAACTTTTGTACCAGTGGCAAGGTTAGAGGCTATCAGAATGTTTCTTACATATGCAGTGTTTAAAAATTTCAAAGTGTTTCAGATGGATGTGAAATCTGCCTTCCTAAATGAGAATCTAGAAGAAGAGGTCTACATTAAGCAGTCTAAGGGATTCATTTCTCAAATATTAGTATTCATGTATGTAGATTGAAGAAAGCATTGTATGGATTGAAACAAGCTCTCAGAGCTTGGTATGCAAGACTTGATAAGTAACTATAGGATCAATATTTCAAGAGAGAATTTGCTGACAATAATCTCTACATCAAAATAGAAGGTAAGCATCAATTGATTATTGTGGCATATGTTGATGACATCATTTTTTGAGAAGACATTGAAAATATGACAAAATAATTTTATAATCATATGTAAAAATAATTTGAGATATCTATGCTTGGAGAATTGTCATTTTTCTTAGGATTGCAAATATTCCAGTCAGATAAAAGAATCTTCATATCTCAAAGTAAATATGCTAAGGAAATATTAAATAAATTTAGTTTTGAGGATTGTGCACCAGTTGACACACCAATGTGTACAGGAAATAAGGTGAGCAAGGATGAAGATTCACCTATTGTAGATCAATATTTGTATAGATACATGATTGGTAGTCTTTTATATTTGATAGCATCAAGGCTAGACATCATGCATGTATTAGGTATGGTGGCAAGATATCAGTCATCTCTAAAAGATAGTCATGTTCAGTTGTTAAAGAAAATATTCATATATATCAAAGGGAAATTAGATTATGGATTATGGTATCCCAAAGATAGAGATTTCACTTTGGTTGCTTATATAGATTCAGATTGGGCAAGGTGCTTGGATCACAAAAAGAGTAAAAATAGAGGAGCTTTCTTCCTTGGTAATAACTTAGTATCATGGCTAAGCAAGAAGTAGAATTTAGTATCACTTTCTATAGCTGAAGCAAAATACATTGTAGTGGTATTGTGTTTTACTTAAGTTCTTTAGATGAAGCAAACTTTGGAAGATATCAAGGTAAAATATGATGAACCTATTTCTATTTTTTGTGATAACACAAGTGCTATTAATATTTCAAAGAATCTAGTGATGGATTCAAGAACAAAATATATTCCCATTAGATATCACTTCTTGAGAGAGCAAGTTGTATATCAACAAGTTAAGATAGTGTATATCAGTACTACATAGCAAATTTTTGATATTTTCACAAATGCACTACTAAAAGACACATTTGAGTATCTGTAGGAGAAGTTGGGAGTAATTTATTTTTCTTCCTACCATTGAGTTTTAGCATCAGTTTAGGGAGAGCTAAGTTTTAGCTCTAGGTAGGCCCTTTGCCATTAATTTCAAAGGGGGAGAAGAAAAAAAATAGGTATAAGTATAGATGTAGAAACAGGTGTAGGAATAGGTACAAAGAATAGGTACAGGTTGCTATAATAAGGAAGAGTTACTGTATGTTTTTTAGATGGTAGTATGTGTAGGTTTTAGGATGTGGTAGTTTCAATTTAGATTACCATCAATGACAAAGGGGGAGATTATTGGAAATATTATCATTGATGTCAAAGGTTTAGCATTATTGGTGATAAATTCCCCATTGCATTTAATGGTGTTTTTAATATTCATATCTTGGCTAATGTGTATTAATATTTATTTAATATTAATGAATATGTTTTTGGTTGCATATAAGTCAAAAGAGGGCCCATGGAGAAGTCAAAGAGTCACCAAGATAAAGATAAAAGAGGAAAGGATGCATTTTCTTATGAAGGGTCACCATATGACTTTTCAAATGCAAGGATATGAAGGGTCATTCAATTTTGGCACCATTTTCCATGAGGATTGAAGGGTCACAAAGGGTGAATGCCAAAGATCATTTGGAAAGCTATAAATACAGGATTGAGAATCTATTTTTAATATGCAAGAGAGTGCATGGTTTGTATTTGTTTTCAAAAAAAGAAAAGTAGGAGATATTGTAGAGTTCTATCATTTTTTGAGTAAGCAACATTGAGATATAGTTGTGTTTTATACACAAGAGGGGTTGGTGCTATTGTGGGTTGGTGTCCACAAATAGTTATTGTGTTGGTGATCAGCAAAGGCATTGGTGCTCCTACAATTTGGTGCTTGAAAACTTTATCTTTTGAGTTGGTGCTCATTCATATACTTGAGATTATTCTCAGTGGTTTTTCCCACTTTGGATTTCCATGTAAAAATCTGGTGTCTCTCTCTCTCTCTTGTGTGGTGCATATTATTTTTTCAATTTTATTGCATATCTTGAATGTGTGGTTAAGTGGTTAAATAAAATAAATTTGATTAAGAAATAAGATATATACTATACTTATTCACCCCCCCTCTCAGTATATTTCATGCTTAACAATAGGTAGTGGGGTAAGAGTCATTCTCATATCTCCAGAAGGGCAAGTCATGCCTTTTAGATTCAAGACAGACTTTGAGTGTAAAAATAATAGGTTTGATTATAAGGCCCTATTTATTGACATTCCCATTGAAAAATGCCTAAGCATTTAAAACTTAAGGATCTATGGTGACTCAAAGTTAGTTGGGAACCAAGTTTATAAAGTCTATCAGACCAATGTCAAACACCTTCAACTGTACAAGATTATTGTATGAAATATCCCCAAGGAATTTAACTTTATTTATATATAAGTAGTCCATATGGGAAACAATCATATTTTTAACTCTATGGTTGCCTCATATTCACACTTTATCCCCAATCTAGCAAAACTAGAATCTAATTTCATAGTCTTGGTCAAGATAGAGACTTTTGTGTGTAAGACTCCTAATGACAAAAATATCATCCACATTAGAAAGTATGATAACCCCTTGGTCCTCAATATATCTAAGAATTATGAGGCAATTCTTGATTTGTTACGAGCCTGTGATGACCTATTGTTTCTCCACCATAAGAGGGAATTGTCATTGACCCACTATCTCACCTTGGTATTTGGAACTAAATATTATGATTCATATTGTCACATTGAGGATTAATTATCCTCTGATAATGAACATGATGTATTTAATATGGAGGGTGAATATCTTGATCTTCTCCCAACCCTTGGCATGTTTGAAGATGGAAATGCCTTCCTCATCAAAGAAAAATTGACATTAACATCAGAACATAAGAAAATCCCAAACTTCTCAAGATAGGGTCTTTAATTTTTGAGTAGTAAGTGGAGGGCCATAAATATCTCCTCACATAACTCTCAAAATATTTCACTTTCTCATACACCAAGATGGTAGGAATCAACCCTAATGTAGTCATCCAAAACCTAGTTACAACTCCTAACACAAATCCTATCAAGAAAAAGCTTAAGCCATCAAGCCTATGGTCATGTTGATGGTAAAAGAGGAATTCATCAATATTTTAAAAGTTAGATTCATTAAGCTAGTATATTACTCCAAATGGATGTCCAACATTTCCCCCATCCTCAAGAAGAATAGTAAAATCAAAATATCTATAGACTACTGGGACATTAACAAAGCATGTCCAAAGGATGAATTCCTTCTCCCATCTATTAACATCATTGTCAATGCTACTACATGATATGAATATTTTGTCACTCATGGATGGTTTTTATAAGTACAACCAAATTCACATCTCTGATAAGGACCAAATTAAGACCTCATTTACTACACCTTAGGGGACCTTTTGTTATGTTAACTCAAAAATATAGGGGAAACATATCAAAGGGCCATGACCTATAAATTCTATGATCTCATTCAAAATATAGTGGAGTTTTATGTAGATGACATCTTAAGAAAATAGAGATGATGTGCAGAGAGAGATAACGTGTAAACCATTTAGATGTGTTACACACCATCTTGACAACTTAATCAAATATAAATTCACTCTTAACCTAAATAAATGTGTGTTTAGAGTTACTAACAGAAAAATCCTAGGGTACATCATCTCTTAACATGGGATCGATTTTGACCTTACTAAAATCTTAAAAAGTTTAGAAATGCTCCCTCCCATAGATGAAATAAGCATCATAACATTCTAAGGTAAATTAAGATCCATTTGACAATTCATTCCTGATCTTGCCTACATTGCTACTCCATCGATATCCTACTACAAAATAAAAGTGGCCTAACTTGGATAAATAATTGTTAGGAAGCATTCAAAGTAGTATAGTGCTTTCTTATATCTCCCCATATGGTCATGACACCTAAGTTAGATAAACCTTAGATACTTTATATTATAGAAACTAAGGTATCCCTCACTTTCATGTTGGCTTAGGGAGATGACATTGACAAGGAATATATCATTTATTTCATTAATTTAACCCTCATCGATTAAGAGATATGACATACTCAATCAAAAAGGAATGCTTAGTAATAGTGTTTTCAACCAAGAGATTATGCCACTATATTCTCAATCAAGAGACAAGAGTTATTATGAGATCTCAATCCCTAAAAACTTTCCTAACCCATCCAACTCTTTCTAGGAAGGTTGGGCACTTCATTACACTCTTAAGTGAGTTCGATCTAATTTATATCAACCAAAATTTTATTAAGGGATAGATCATCATTGATTGGTTGGCTGATTTGCCCTTGGAAGTTAAAGATTTCATTGATATCAATTTACCTGATGAGCTTATATATTATTTATAAAATATTACTATTAGCTCTTATCTTTGGTACATAAATATCATCAATTACCTGATTAACCACACTTATCCCAAAGGCAATAACTCATAACAAAAAAGACATATTTACATCATCGCATCCAAGTATGTTGTTTTAGATATGGTCCTTTATCAGAAGGCCTTCAATGGCATGTTAATCTGATGCATTAACCAAGAGGAGACAAAAAGAGCCATATTTCAATATCGTAGTGGCATTTGTGGGGGACACATTAGTAGCCACATAATTTCTAAAATAATCCACAGGATGGGATACTTATGGCCCACTATAGACCATGATGTTATCGAATATGTACATAAATATGAGAAATGTCAATATTTTTCACATGAGGTACATATTCCCACTAGGGTATTAAACCCCATCATCACTCCATGGCCCTTTTACACTTGGGGCTTAGAATTATTAGGTAAGATCTCCCCTACTTATTTTGATGGTCATCACTTCATTATCGTGGCAACTAAATATTTCACCAAGTGGATAGAAGCAATGTCATTAACAACTATCACCAGATCAGTCATCAAAAAGTTTATCTTGAATTAAATCATCTATTTATTTGGGGTCCCATAGGTCATCATTACTGATAATGGATCCCCTTTTTAAAATTATAAAATTCATTAACTATGTAATAAATTCACTATATTTCACCATTTAGCCTCCCTGTATTGTCCACAAGCCAATGATCAAGCCAAAGCTATTAACAAGACCCTAAATTAAATTTTGGTCAAAATAATTAGAGATTATAAATTTGATTGGCATCTATAGCTCTATCCAGCACCCTGGTCTTATAAAAAGACTATTAAGACACACATTGAGGTAACTCAATATTCACTTGTGTTTAGATCTGAAGCTATTCTACCCTTACAAGTAAAAATACCCAACCTCTATGTTTCCCACCAAGGCCTTCTTGGTCAAGAGAAGTATAAAGGGGCATGGCTATCCTAGTTATAACTCTTAGATGAACATTATATTACCATCACAAACAATCAAATTACTTATGTTGATCATATGAGTAGATAATACAACAAAAACTTCCATGAACATCCACTCTATGTAGGAGACCTTGTCCTTAGGCTTGATAGTCAAATTGACAAGAAGAAAGGAAATTTTCAAAAGTTTAGAACTAACTGGTTATGCCCCTACCTAGTGATAAAGGACTCCAACGATAGATCTTATCAGTTATGCACCCTAGAGGGTAAGGAGTTTGGTGAGTCAGTGAACTCTTTGCAGCTAAAATGATTCTATATCTAGTACTTTCATATCATGTCATTTCCATTTACATTGCATTTTCATAGGTTGCATGTTTGCTTACATATCAAATGTGTTGTTTAGTAATTATTTGGTTTTTAGTTTGCACATTGTAAAAACTTTCAAAATGCAAAATATCACATCAACCCACTCTCACATTACCCTAACACCCCATAGAAAGCATTCTCAAAATAACCTTTTACATTGGCATTTTTTTTAGTTCTTATGAGTAGAGTACACCTCTTTTCCTAACATCTTCTTGCACAACTTAGAAGAATCCTAGACTACCATTTAGTATAGAGGATTGGTCATGATAGAGTCTCCCCTAATAATGTCTTATGAAAATAGAACATTAACATGCTTAAAATAAGTATCTTTACTCACTTATCTTAGTCCTCGATGATGAGCCCTTGCATATTACTAGTTGCATGGGGTGAAAATGTGGGGGTGAAGGCATTGTAGATAAAAAATAAGCACCCTCATGAAAATCAAAATGCTTATGCAAATACAAACGTCAAATTTCACATCTCTCACCCTTTTGATAACCTTTGGTGGTGAGCCATCATATATTACTAATTATGTGGGGTTAGCATTAGGGGGATATACCCCCTTACCTACATATAGCCTTTGGTGATTAGCATATGTGTCTTCTTAGTCACATGAGACTAGGTGTAGGGGATCATAAAAAAAAGTAGAAGTCAAGTGTAGAAGTAAGATCAAATTAAAGAGTGTCCAAATAGAAGGTTCTTCAAAAATATTGCCTACATTCCTATATTTAAAGAGGGTATCCTTTTCCATTTACCTATTTTTTTAGGGATATTTATCTCTAGATGAAGCCAATAATGTTAGTGTTTTATAGGTATAGTAGGAATTATATTCTTCCCTTTGCTCATAAATATTAGGTCATATTTATTTTTCCTATGAACTTTTTATTTATGGTTTTCATTATTTATCACCTCACATTTATACTATTTCTTCTTCCATTCCTTGTTGTAAATTGAAAGTCATATGTTGTATAAATAAAACAACTAGGTAGTCACCTACAAAACAAATGTTAGCATAGTTATGGTTGTATATATTTATCCATCATGTAGTATCACTTGCATACATTTTGTTCCCACATATACATAAGCATCTCCCATAGCAACATAACAGAAGTAAAAAGACACACACACACACACACACACACACACACACACACACACACACACACACACACACACACACACACACACACACACACACACACACACACACACACACACACACACACACACACACACATACATACATACATACATACATATATATATATATATATATATATATATATATAATATAGGGCTTACCTCTTAATGACTTATCATTCATGTGATGTGACTTTACTTTTCATACTTTTATTTTTAGTTCATGCATTCTAGATGGTTAGGGATGTGATATATATATATATATATATATATATAATAACTATCAATTTTGTACTAAAAAATATGTTTAATACAATCTCCTCCACATAGGGCTGATGTGCCTCATGGTATCTCAAAAAAAATCAACATATACAATGGAATAATAAAAACATTTGTAGCATATATCAGGAACCTATCATCCTCCTATGAGAAGGTATTAATGTAGAATAATGTTGAGGACTCTTATTCTAGTGGTATCTCCTACTAGATCCTCCCTCAGAATCTGCCTCACCCTTTCTGATCTAAAGTCCAACATGATGACCCCTACTGGCACCTCCCTCTAAATCTATCCTCTCCATCCTATGGTTGGAAGCTCTACCACCTCCTCCACCCACCATAGTGTCTACTAAGGTGTCCACCCTCCTAGCTCTATCCAATATAGTGTTATTCTCCATCATCAACATTGCCACCATAAAAGAAGCATGGTAAACATGGGAAAAGTCATATGTGTGATGACTAATCCCTATTGGGAGTCTAGGATAGACCACAATTTGGTCTCAAATTAGACTAGTACATAGATAAAAAATATTGATGAGGGTGTTCCTGATCATCTATCTCTAACTACCCATAATATATGCAATCACAAAGTACAAAAGTTAGTGTTATATCCAGCCAATATAAATTATCCAATATACATAAAATCAACTAAGCAACTAAAAGAATCAAAGTACATGTTGTAATCATAAATATGTAAATCAACATGTTACCTAAGTCTCCCTCATGCTATTTAGGGTGAGAATCATCCTCTGCAGCCTCTTTCTCATTTATGTCTAGATCCTCAACCAACTTAACATACACTAGAACTTTACCATTTATGTATCATGAGTGTTATTGTTATGTAGGGTCCTCCTTAGAAGTGTATTACTACTATGGTGCTATTGACATTGGTGGTGGTGGGCCCATATATTTTTTCCATACTAGTCCCTTTTTTCCTCTTATAGTTGGTTGTAGGGAAGGTCCATGTGCCACCCCTGGACGAGTTGGGTAGGTAATTGGCACCCCTATCACATGAAAATTGTATACTAACTAGCATATTCTCTCTACTCTCAAATCCTATATGCCCCTGTAAACAACCCCAAGAAAAAGACTATTTCCTGAATAGGTCATGCCAAACTATTGGGGCACCTTATTCATAGGGTGTACCTCAACTTATAAACTTGGTTCCAAATGTGAGTGACCTCAATGGCTACTACAAGGTAGGCCCCTCATTGGACCATTTCCAAACCATGTCTTGGTATGGTATGTAAATAGGTTCAACCATATTTAGATTCCCCATTGCTTGAGGAAAGCACATAAAGATGACACACCTATCCATCTAGTAGCCCTAATATACCTAGGTGCTCTAATTGGCCTTGCCCTATGGTAAGAGATGATTTGATCATATATATAACCCATAAAAATTATTAGGTGGCTAATATAAAGTCCCCCAAATAGACCACATGGTAATTTACCTGTAGGTCTGAGCTAGTAGCTCTTATCTCCAAGAGTAATGTGCCCCTCTCTTAATATGTCAAATGATTGATAACTAGCTAAATAACAATCTATCAATACCTTGTCTCCCATTAGTCAAGAGGTAAAGATACCAATAATATATTTTTGTAGGTTGGAGATATTTGATCCCTCCACTTGGGAAAGCCTCACACCACACTTCTCACCCACATCAGGTACATTAGCATCTTTGAAGTGTTCATCCCAACTTTGGGCATCACAGATGCTATCAAAAACCCAAATAAAAACTAATAACCCATCGTGGGAAGGCCTATAATCTAGTAAATTTCAATGAGAGTGATCATCCACTTACCAAGGGTTTGGGGGAACACAAACATGTTTTATTCAGGATCCCAATAGGTTAAAATATTGCATAATAGTCTACTAATGTTAGGATGACCCCCACCTATGATATCTATATAATATAAACAAGGTCAAGAATATCCAACTTGTCTATTGTTAAGAGTGCCAATAATTATGGTATCCACTCCTAATCCCAAGATCTACTATAACATATATACTCCCCTTACAAGAAAAAAAAAACCTTGATTCAACTTAAGGACCAAACCTACCCTTTAAAATCTTTCATTTCCCTATTTTTCCCCCTCTACAAAGGGGATGAAACCACCCCATTCTATAGGTGGTGGTTATGTAATGATCATAGATGGTTTCATAACTACCTATAAGTGGTGGTTAACAAATATTTGGTTCTATAAATCATAGTGGTTATGTAACCATCATGGTAGTGGTGCAACCACTGGTTTATAAATACTGGTAGTCTCATCCCCAAATGGAGGTCTCATTTTCCATCCACATGCCCTCTCAAATGCACTAAAAATCCCACAAAACACACCCTCATTAACAAAAAATTATACATATTCCTATTCTATCCCCCCTTATGATCATTTCAAAACTAAAATTTCTTAGTTTTTTTGGATTTTAATTAAGTTTTATGTGAAATTTAAAATTTGGTGCAAAATTAAAAAGCAAAAAAAAACCTACTTGGTCTTGCCTCCCTTCTCCTCCCACTGGTACATTTTCCATCCCCTTGCTCTCCTCTCCCTGTTGGTTGCTTCCTTGCTCAAAATGGTCATGAGTAATCCAAAGCTCTAAAATCACAAATTGCTAAATGTATAAATGAGTTAGTTTTTGGTAAGTTTTCAAGTATACTAAACCCTAAACTAGTTGTTTTAACTTAAAAACCTTCCAAATTAGGCACATTCCTCTATTTTACTTACATTCTTCATGTTACATGCTATATTCCTATAACTTATATTTCAAAACTAAAAAATCAATAAGTCTTCTAGTTTTATTGTATCACATATTAAGATTTTGTAGGTATACTATGACATGGCATCAGATTTAGTTCCCCAACTGGGTGATTCATGTAGTATGATTTTATCCATGCATATTGTATGTACTTTTTTCTATAATTTAGTTACATGATTTATTTTTTGATTTTTCATTACATTGCACTTGATTCTCATTCTCTTCTCATAGGTTTCATGAAGTCCCTATTAGTTTCATTCCACCACTTAGGTAAATAAGGTAAGTATTGTTAACCTATTATTTCCTTTCCACACACCTTTACTTAGGACTACACCTTGACAAATCATGATAAGGCATCTTTCGGAGGGGGCAATATGTATGCACCCAAATTCTACATGGTGTGACACTCTTGATATAAATCTAATGACAATGCAATGATATCTTATTTTATGCTCCACATGGAAATCTCTAACTACTTTCCCTCTTTTACTTCCTTATTCCTCCTATTTACCCCTTTTTGCACCCTTTGTTTGACTTCTATAGTATCAAATTTTTTTAAAACTTTTCATGTAGGAAGAAACTTCTATTCCATGTGACGAAACCGCCCCCTCTATTATGGAACCACCCATCCAATTACATAACCACCACAATGGTTTTGTAATATAGGTAGTGGTTTTATCTTCAAGAGGTGGTTTTGTATTAAAAAAGGGTTGGTTGAAAAATTTACAAAGCAGTTCTATCTTCAATAGTAGTGGTTTCAAAGCCACCCACGCATAAAGTGGTGGTTCTATCCCCTTGAAATTATCTTCTAAAATTAGCTCTTGAGAATCATTATTTGACATGTTTTTCATGCTTTTTGTTGTGTTTATTGATTACTCCATCCTAGATTTTCCTCCAATCAAGCCTAGCTCACTCCCTCTTCTATTTTCAATCATTTTGAGTTACTTCCAAGTTTAGCTCTCAGTTGAACTTAGTTAAACTCCTTTATACAAACTCCTAAATCTTTCTACAAAAAGACAATTTTTGGCCTGATTTCATATCTAAAAATTGCAACTAGAAGTTGTTTTGAAGCTTTTACAGCCACAATCCTACTATAATTTCTTGAAAGTCTATCCTCTATAGTTTTCATATCAATTAAATTACCACAGGTGAAGAAGTGTTATTGGTATAACAACTCAGTATTTGCAAATCAGAGCATTGGTCAGCCTCAGTTCAACTGCTCTCCATTTATGGTTGTGTCTCCTCTCCTTCCCTATTTATTCCAAAGCTTTTTCATCTTTTAGTTAGAGAGTTACCAAAATTCACACAAGAATAAAAGGATCTATCATACTGAGAATTCATTTATCAACTTACTACATGCATTCCAATTGATCTATGTCCTGATTAGGTTGAGATTTATTTTAGTTTCCAATATTTATTTTATTTTAAATTAGATCAACATAGTTTTTGTTGTATTAGATTAATTCCATTATTCATAAAAGATTAAATTTTATAGGGAGATAAGTTTATTTCTTTTTATTGTCTTTGCTACCAAAAATAAAAAGTAGTTAGTTTTTATTGTGTTTGCATTAAAATAGATTTATTTTATCTCAATTAGAAAAAAAAAACACAAACAATCCCTAGGAAGATCTTAGTGAACTTTTAAAACATTTCCATCCAGCATAATATTTTATTTTCAAAGTCAAAACAACTTCTCTTACATTTAAAAACACCAACTAGACAACCAAAAAAGTTTAGACAACCTTAGGCATATAAGTAGAGCTAGCATACTTATGATTTTGTTTGTTTTGGTGAATTAAAAGTGTTATTATTCCCTCTTGAAAATATAAAATGAGAATTTATATTTATTGTCTCTCTTTTACTAAATCAATTGAAAAGCTTGTTTGAAAAAAACTAGGAAAGTTGAAAGGCTAGTTTAGCTTGCTTGTAAACAAAGAAAGTACAAAAAAATGTTGTGACATTTTAGTTTTAAAGTAGTTTTATTTTTGTATTTTTAAATGACATAATTTGCATACTTAATCTACTCCACATAGACAAAATAAAAATTATAGAAACATCACCACCTAGTTTATATCTAGAAAAAATTAGGAGAAATCAACACTTTTCATAGTAGTATAGGTTTCTTCCTCTCTCTTTTGCATGTTGTTTCTCTCAATTTCTGTTCATTTCTTAGGAAAGAATAAGTAAGAAACTAGTAATAAAGGTGTGATAGAATAACATGTTTATTCGTAAATGTGTGATCTAGATGATCATGAAGATCCCCTTTTTGTCTTAGGAAGAATGACCTATAGATAAGAAAGCACTAATGCAAAGAGGTTGTTAGATGGATAGCAACATGGATTGCCTAGCGTAAGCTAGAGCCATGAAGCGTAAGCTTACTAGGAAGCTATCAATCCACACTCTTAAAATATTTAAGTTGAAATAAATAAAGATAAAGTACTTGCATCAAATGACAAAAAAGATTGAAAGAAAATATAAGAGATAAATGCTTGATAAAGGAAATAGACTAATTAAGCAAATAACATGTTGATACTAATGTTAAATGGGTTAGGTTGGGTTCAAAAAATAGGTGAGGTCTTTGTGAATAGGTAGGGAGTCAAAAAGTGGAATTTAGTTGGGAGTAAGTAGGTGGAAATAACTTGTTATTATTTCCTACCATAATGATCATCAGTGGTTAGGGTAACCATCAATAGTTAAGTTGATCATCGATGGTTGGGTGACTTTTGGTAGTTGAAGGTGACCATCTATAGTTAGGGTGACTATCAGTGGTTGCTATGGGTTTTGGGTATATTCAAAAAAGAGTTCAATCATATTGTAGAAAGGGGTCAGTGAATATTTTTTGGATCTGGTTAAGGTTAAGGGGGATTAGGAGATATAAAAAACCAAACAAATAAAGCTTAAAATAAGAAATGTACTTAGCTAGCTACTTGATAGTTGGTAGCTGATATTAGAGTGATTTTTTTATAGTAACAATACTTTACCTAAAGAATAATTTGGGCAAATTTTTGAGTCTCTGTCATAGTTTCTAACTTGTTGAAGGGAGAACCTGCAAAGAAGTTTGATAGCTCCTAATGATTATTAGTTGATAGCTTGATTGTTGAAATGGATAGATGCTTTCATCCCTTTCTTACCCCCTGATCCTCTATTTTATAGGCAAAAGAGATATAAGTGTGTGTTATATAAGGGTTGAAACTCATTACATGAATTTAATTCTTGATGTGTTAGTTCACTACATGCATTAAATTGTGATGTGTTTGGGTGCACATAGACATAGTTTAAGTGATAATGTGATAGGGACCTGACTATTGATGGTCATGATAATTGTCGATATTTAAGATGACCATTGATGATCAAAGGTTAAAGGTTAAGTGGGGTAAAAGGGTAGGTTAGTGATTTAGGTTAGGTAATTAGCTAAACTTGCTCAGGGTTATGGTTAGAGGTCGGGTAATGGTTCAATTTAAGGGTGTTTTAACATCTAAAACTATCATATGTGATTTCCTAGTGTCTACATTTTGCCCCTTTTTGTCATGTAGTTTATGTTATCAAGATGTAAAATAAAAAATAGATTACAGGTCAAAGGTTTGGATGCCCCAAGTATGGGAGGAGGTGTTCCCCCTTAAATCAAGAGTTGATGAATTAAAACTGAATTGGATGTGAGTTTGATGAGTGGTTTATGGTGAGTCATGAGGTTGGTGACAAAAAGTGGTTGGTCATGTGAAGCACAAAAATGCACACAAAATGTGACTAAATGTGATATCCAAGATCATGCATAGACTAAGTTTCCATGGTTGGTAAAAATAAGGTCAATTTTAAAAGCACTGATGATGGGATAACCAGGCCACAATGTTAGGCATAGATGATCGAGTTAGTCCTATCAAGTCTTCTAGATAGGGTCAATGTTTTTACAAGTATCTAAGGTAGGAAGTGATCTTATAAAAACACAAATGGTTTGATGTACACTAGGTGGTGTAAATTTAAATGTTCAATATAGCAAGGTTGGTCAGTATGATTTAAAAAGACCAAGGCAAGGTCATCACAAAATATGCAATAGTTTGAGCCAAAATAGCCAACATTGAGGTAGATGTGGTTGTGATGGTAAGTAGAGAAGGTAATCTCCAAAAGGTAGGCACTATGGTATGTAGGTGTTCAAATGTTGAAAAAAAGAGATCCTAATTGTTAATGGTTAGGGGTCTCTAAATTGACCATCAGTGTTCACCTTGATTATCGATTGTCAGGGTGAAACCCTAAAAGCATGAAGGATAAAAAGTAAAAAGGGCAAGTCATTTTCACGTTTGACTTCTATGACATCTTGACTTCCATGCATGCCAAGATCCTTAGCATATTGTGTAGGAGTGCTAAAAAGGTGGTTGTTGAGTAGTTGAGGAGCTAATTTGTGTTGAGTGGTTGATTATTGAGGTGGATTGAGGATGCAAGATAGATAGGGATGTAGCTAGGTAGCGGGACCCAAGATCTCTCCTTGATGATGGTCAAGGAATAAGGTAAGGGCTGCATTACATTATTATATTAGTTGATTTTGGTTATTTTGGTAAAAAAATTTATTGATTTGTGGTTGGTTTGGGGTTTACCCTAGGTTTAGGTTTTGTTGTTATTAGTAAAATTTGTGGGTAAAAATGAATGTTGATGGGTAGGTTAGGTTGAAAGAAGGTAGAAGACCAAAGTAGGGTGATTAGATGTTGTAAAATGGTGGTTTGGGTAGGTGTTTTTAGGTAGATAAGGTTGGGATTTACTGTTGATGGTTACTTGCAGTGACCATTGATGGTCATACCTAACCATCTGTGGTCATAGTTGACTATCGATGATTGAAGATCGTAGGCTAAATGGCCAGCCCACTATCGATAGTCATAGGGACTATCAATAGTTGACTAAAAGGTCAAGTATTTTTTATAAAATATTAAGGAAATAGGTTTGTTTAGAATGTTTTAGAATGCTAAGAGTATTTTTAGTGGGAGGTTAGGTTAAAAAAGGGGTTGATGTAGTTAATATGGGTCAAATAAGTGTTATTAAGTGGGTGAGAGAGGGAAAAAAATGGTGAATGTTCACAGGTAGAGTAGTTTATAAAAAAACTAAGTTAGTTTTTTAATAAATTTTTATAGGCATGGGATCAGATCTAAATGTGGGATTAAGCTCTTTGGATCTTTATGGAGATCCATCATGGGATGATTGATGATGACTGGATGCATATGGAGGAGGTTGGCATTAATGCAATGATGCACTTCTAGGACATGTTGTAAGATGTTGTGATGATCATGGCTCTCATCAAGAGATGGGATCCAACCAAAAATACCTTTCTCCTAATGATAGGTGAGATAACCATCCTACTATAGGATGTACATAGGATTGCATGGCTATTGATTCAAGGGGAGTCAATATATCATATTGAGAGGGATGAAAGAGATGATCACATGGAGTTCTTATATGGTGAGGATCAGGGCTTCATTGGGTGGCATGCCAAAGCCTTTAGCTATAAGCCATTACATTAGAGGGCTAGGGATGATCAGAGGTTGATGACTATGATGATGATGGTAGTCTCATGTTTTGGATTGCCAAATTTGATTAGTGAGTGGTTTATATATCTATTATTAAGAGTTTTGGTGGAGATATTAATAAGTTAGACATTTTTTGGGTGGGCACTTATTTTGTTAGTTTAGATTTATAGGGAACTGTGGAGTTTTAGATCTCACCAGAGATATGTTATCATTGTGGGATTTATGATGCGTTGTTGGGCCTATGAACATATTTAGGTTCTGAGGCTGATGGGGCTGCCATGGGAGGGATATGACTAGATGGACTTCAGGGTGGGTTTCATGTAGTGAAAGAATGATTATGCACTTATAGGAGCTAGAAGAGGTGCTTGAGATATCAATCAGTTTAGAGGGGTAATGGAGGCCTTAGTGGTTGGAGATGTGGTGTGGAGTCCATATGTTGGATTTTTAAGGTGGGCCAACTATACTTGACATATTTTTATGTACAGCTACAGGTGGATTTTTGAGAAGAGAGAGGCTAAGATAGATTTCTTCCCTTTTGATAGAGTTTATAGGTAGTTTGGCCTAGTATAGGGGATTATAAGTCCATTGTCGAGGTATAAGTAGGAAGATGCTGAGTTTTTGCTTCATGAGCTATAGCCAAAGGAGGTGATTCTTGATCAAGAGAAGTTACTTATCAGAGCAAAGATAGATGACATTGATTTTTTTGATGTCTATGTGACATGGTATTAAGCCATCTATGCAGTTGTAAATTTTGGATGGGATGATGGGGGTAGATAGGCTATGGATGTGGACCCACCTAGTGGGGGTGTATTTGTATAGGTATAGGGGTGGCCCTAATAGATAGGCAAGAGCATCATTAGACACTACATAAGCATAGATCATAGCTTTACAAGGGTAGGTAGCCATATTATAGGGCTAGGTTATGACAATACAGGGTCAGGTGATGACTATGACAAGTGATAGGGACTAGGCTAAGACTACACTAGCCTTGGTGACTCAGGAGAGGGAATCCCTAAGATAAACAAGAGAGAAATTGTAGCACTATCAAGACCATTAGGTAGTATCCCTATGGCACAGTACTTGGCCATAGTTGAGGAGTTTCTCTATTATGAGGACATAATCCTGTTATAGTGTCTAATGGAGTCTTGATGGGGTGAGTATAGAGCTAGCTTGGTAGGCGGTATAGGTGTAGTGACTTTAGGTCAATGGACTACTTTGATGGGTAGACAAGCAAGTACCTCAGGGGGTAGACACTAGGTGGTAGTGGTGCCTCAGGGGCATAGGGTATGATATGATATGTATAGATATATATGATTTTGATACTGGCCTATGAGCTAATGCAACGAGATGTATATTTTTTGAGAGAGAAAAATACACATTATTTATATGGAATATTTTATGTTATTAAGACATGATGTATATGATATGATGATGACATATAGATTTGATTTTATGGTTCATGGTTTTGGATGTTTATAATTTGTTTATGATTATGCTCATGAGATGTAGACTCACTAGCATAGGCATGTGATGATTATGGATGATGTTTATGATGAGTGGTTATACATGGTTATGATGATTTGCTACTTTGTTTTATATATGGTTATAATGTTTACGGTTTTGTTTATGATGTTTATGGTTATTTTTTTATACATGGTTATGATGTTATGAGCATGTGATGTGATCATGATGTTTTGATTATGGTTATGGTGTTGGATATGTGATGTGGTTTCTTTTCTTGATTATGATACATATGATGTTTTGATTATGGTTATGATTGTGGAAGTGGTATGATGTTTATGGTTATTTTGTTGATGATAGCACATAAAGTAAGCTAGATAATAAAACTAGATGTGGGAAAAGAGATGTAAATCATGAGACACATGTCTAAATGAGTACATGAACTAATTACGAGAGGATAATAAAAAGGCATGACGCTTTTTTGTTGGAAAAAGGAAAAAAAATTGAAGTTAGATTGGATTAAGGAACATAAGCCTTTTAAATGCTTCACTTTAGCATACGTTGGCTGATAAAAGGGTATCTTGATCACATCGTGTCAAGTAAGCTCTAAAATCCCTTTATTTGTAGATGTTACAAAGCAGAGATAGATGAGAGGTGGTGTGAAGGGTAGTGTAACCTTCTTGAGAGTTGGTTTTCCCCTTCTATAGGTGACCTAATAAACATAATAGACAAGTCCATGTTTTAATACAAGCTGTAAAATGATCGATGCAAGAAGCTTACTGATGTTATATATGAAAATTGATTACCACTTTCTTGGGATAGCTTATTCTAATTTTGATATAAGGTTTGATATTATTTAGTTCCAATAGGTTTGTGAAGTTGATCAATATGGGAAGGTTCAAGTTATTGATTTTGACAAGTTTGACTTAGCCATCCTTCAAATGAGTGGTTTAAGTTTAGATTTGTTCATTTTATTAGCTATCCTTCAAGGGAATAGTCTATCTTTTAAGTAATTTATATTTTAGACAGCTATCCTTCAAGGAAGCAGTATGCATGCTAGAGATATTTGACTCAAGTGATATTTTAGTATCCCAAATTATTGTTATGTTAGGTTAGATATGGACAAGTCTATTTAGGCTTAGAGGTTTACCTTTATGAGGAAAAAAACTAAAGCATAAAAAGATTAATGATAGATAAAGGGAGTGGTTTTAAAGATAATGACCATGGGATTCCGTTTGATTAGAGACAAGAATTATCCATGAGAACCATGTCATGGGTAGAGTCATGTATCCATATTTAACATTAGTCCATGACTATTACAGTTAATCACATGGTTATACATTGTAATCGTTTGTCCTCAAGGTGATGGGATAAAAGTGTGAGGAAAGTGAAAATCTCATAAATAAGGTAATGAGCTTAAGTTAGACAAAAAGGTGAGTTTTATCCTTATTCAATAAAAGAAAGGGTGTAGGTGCAAAGCATTGAGAGGCTCAAGTTTTGGGTTGCCTTCAAGAGAGGATAAAAGATAAGCTCTTGATCCATACTTATGGGTTATGATGTAAGGTCCAAGCTAATTAAAAGCAAACTTGCCTCACTTGCTTTTCTCCATATTGGTTAAAAGTTGATTTTCCTTTAAGATGATGTCTCCAATATTGAATTCTCACTCCTTCAGGGACTTGTTATATGCATGCTTGACTTATTCTTGATAGACATAAATATGGTTAAACATAGCTAGGTAGTGCTCATCAAGTACTCAAGTCATGTTAGATGCTCTTGATGATAATCACTCTCAAAAATGATGTCTTTTAAGGATATGCAAAGAGAGGGAATCTCGACTTCAAGAGGCAAAACAACCTCTACTCTAAATACCAAGGAGAAAGGAGTAGCACCTATAGAGGTTTGAATGCTAGTGAGATAGGCCCACAAAGAGAAGGGGATATACAAATTCTAATTCCAACCAAAAGCACTAATTATTTTAGCTAACATTTTATTGAGAATTTTGTTAGAGGCTTTTGCATATCCATTTGCTTGTGGATAGTAAGGTGAGGAAAAACTTAACTTGATGCCAAATTCATCACAAAGACCTTAGACTTTTTTGTTTTTAAAATATTTTCCATTATTAGTGATGATCTTGTGGGGAACACTAAAATGATAGATGATATGATGATTGATGAAGTCAACTATCTTTTCTGCTTTGGTCAAGATGAGAGGAATAGCCTCCACCCACTTAGTGAAATATTTGGTGGTAGTGATGATGAAATGGTGCCACTATGAATAATGAAGATTGATTTTGTTTTACTCAAATTTTGATTTTTATCTATTTATAGAAGAAAGGTAAAACTAAAAG
Organism: Torreya grandis; assembly: GCA_037957365.1. Classification (NCBI taxonomy): domain Eukaryota; kingdom Viridiplantae; phylum Streptophyta; class Pinopsida; order Cupressales; family Taxaceae; genus Torreya; species Torreya grandis. The sequence goes on from JARHVA010000109.1 coordinate 5,496,079, forward strand.
AGGGGTAGAGGTTAGTATAACCTGGATGGATGTGTGCTCTGTAATCTAGACAATTGTAGATACTCTTATTTGGCTTAGGAAGATGACCTATAATAAGAGAGAACTATAAAATAGTTGGTTAGTTAGGTAGGTTGGGTGGATTACCTAGCAAGCTAGATCCAAGAAACATGAGCTATCCAAGAGGTTGTCAATCCACCTTTTTAAGAAAAGTAAATATTAATAATAGAAAGGTTGATAAGAAAGATTGCACAAATAAAAGTATTAAATCTAAAGAAGTAAATATTTTTCAAAGAAATGCTAGAATTCTAACAAAATAATATTAAGGTAAATTCTAAGATATCAAAGATTGGTTTAGGTATGGTTAGGTTGTTATATTTGGTTTATGAGGTGACAGGGGCCAAGAAAATAAGGTTTAGTAGAGGCTTGGTTAGTGGGTGTTGGTTACTAATTTTTGGTTAAAATGGTTCACTTAGTGACCATTGATGGTCAGGTTGACCATTGATGGTTAAAGGACTAACCATCAGTGATTAGAGGGCTGACCATCAGTAGTTTGACAATAGTTTGATAGTTGATCATCAATAATCAAAGGGACCATCAGTGGTTAGATAGTCGACTATCAATAGTTACTATTGATGGGTTTGAATAAGGTAAAAGGTTAGGCTATAGGTTTAGTTCATAGGTTCAAAAGATGGATAGAGGTTGGGTAAATGGTCAGAGATAATTACTGAAATAGGAGCAAGGCAAATGAATAAATGAAGACAAATATTTAACTCATGATGGAAGGTTGTTGATGTGTTGAAGAGTCTAGAGCAATTTCAATCAAGTGTTGGCTGATTGATTGATGAAGTCTAGAGTGATTTCGATAGAGGTTCAAATCTTTGTTGCACTCATAAACTTGTTGATAACCTACAAAGAAAACTCTAAGATCTAAGAAGATCTAGAAGATCAAGTTTATGAACCCCCTTATTATTCTTACTCTATTTATTTTATAGGCAAGAGGAGATAGAGGATATGAGGACGAAGTTACTAATTAGATAGGAGGATAAATTTGCTAATTATGATGCTTTGTAAGGGTTTTAAAGCAACTTGATATTTAGGAGGAAGTTGCCCATGTTTTATACATCTATTGATGCTTTAAAGTAGGTGAGGATCTGACCATCAATGGTTAGAGTGTATATCAATAGTTAGAGTGTTTATATTCAATGATTACTATGTTGGCCATTGGTGGTTACTATGTTGACCCTCAACAGTTACTATGTTGATCATCAATGGTTGAAGGTTAAGTTTGGTTGAAAAGGTGAAATGGTCAAGTTTGGTCAAAGGGTTAAGTTTGGTCAAGGTGGGTTATAAGGTGAGTTGGTCAAAGAGTGTTTTTAATCAAGTTTATGGTTGAAAGGGATGTGGATGGACCATATTTTGAAATCTAGAACTGTAGTGTGCAATTGTATTAGCAAGCTGCCAAATAAAAATAGATTATGGATCAAAGGTTTGGTTTCCTCGAGTATGGGAGGAAGTGATTTCCCTCACATTGAGAGTTGATGAGGTGAAGCAAAATCAAGTTTGGGTTTGATGAGTGGTTATGTGGGTGAAAAGGTAGGTGATAAAGATGGTTGGTGAGGTTGGGCATTAAGGCATAAATATGTGTACAAAATATGACTAAGTGTGATAGTAAAGATCATACATAAACTAAGTTGTTAATATTAGATAAAATAAGGTCAGTTCTAGAAAGGCAAGTGATAGGGTAACTAGGCCCCAGTTTTAGTCATAGCTAATCAGGTTACTCTATAAGTCTCCTAGACAAGGTTAGTGTCTCACAAGTATCTAAAGTAGGAAGTGCTCCTGGGAAGACACAAAAATTTTGGTTGTGCATGAGATGGTGAAAATTCAAATGTTCAACATGTTAAGGTAATTAGTGCAATCAAAAGGACTAAGGTAAGGTCATTACAAAATATGCAAATAGTTTGGGTCAAAAATGGCCAATGTCGAGGTGAACATGGTTAGATGGTTGATTGGTTGGAGATAATGTTCTCTAGTGGTTCATGGTTAGTTTGTGGATAAAAGGTGCTCTCTAAAGGTTGGTTAGTTTTTTCAAATGGATTACCCCAATTTGATGTATCACTTGGTTCAGTTGGATAAAAAGTTTAGTGGAGAAAGTAATATGGTTTATGGTTTGGTTTGTGTAGGTTGGAAAAGAGTAATCTCCAAAGGTTAGGTTTGGTTTGGTGGAGAATGTGCTCTCCAAAAGGGTGGAGAAGGTGACTCCAAAATAGGATCACTGATTGGTTAGTTTGATGAGTTGGTTTTAATAACTTAAAAGGGGTGTCTTCCTAAGTGGTCATGAAAGTATAAGAAGGAGGCTAAATGCTTTGATTGACAAAGACCATGATGGCAAGATGGGTGGGCTTATGAACATAAACTCCTATCATATTTTTAATTTGTTATTAGTTTGATGATTAAAAAAATGTAGATTGATCACATGGTGCCAAGTAAGCTCAAAAATCCTTTGATTTATGGAGGACAAAAAGGGATGTGGATGATAGGTAGTGTGTGATAGGTAGGGTAACATTATTGTGGGGGCAGCTTGCCCCTTCTGTAGGTGACCTAGAAACCATGATAGATAAGTCCGTATTATATGCTAGGTGTAGACTGATCGATGTAGGAATTCTATGGATGCTATTGTGAAAGTTGATTACATCTTTCTTGGGATAACTTATTCTAATTTTGATATAGGGTTTGTTATTTCTTAGTTGATGTGTATGGAAAGCTAATTGATATGAGAAGCTTCAAATGATTTCTTTTGACAAAGTTGACTTATCCATCCTTTAAGGGAGTAGTCTAAGTTTGGATTTGTTCATGTTTGATAGTTGTCCTTCGAGGGAGTAGTTTACTTTATGTTTAACAATTTTGACTATTTTGGGTCAATTATCCTTCAAAGGAGTAGTCTGTAATACTAGAAATATTGACCCAAGTGGTAGTTTGGTATCCCAGATTGTTTATATGATGGTTTAAACATGGACTATCTATATAGGCCCAAAGTTTTCATTTATGGTGGAAAATCCATATCATAAAGACGTTGATGATGGGTAAAAGAGGTGGTTTAAGTGATAATGACCATGAGAATTTGTCCTAAATAGGTTGGAAAATACCATGAAGATCATGTCATGGGTAGATCCATGGTATACATGCTTAGGATTAGGCTAAGTTATGATGGATAATAACATGATATTTTTTTAATTGGTTATCTTTAAATAGAAGGAGATGAAGGTGATTGAAAATAAGAAATGAGTTTAAATTAGACACAAGATGACAAGGAACTTGGTTTAACCAAAGAACAGATGCACAAATATAAAAGTATTAGAGAAGGTTGAGATTTGATATGCCCCAAATCCATGCTTGCATAAATGGTTGATGTCAATCATGAGATTATATGTCACCCAATTACTTTTTGACACTTGATTAGATATGAAAAAGATTTAGATTGACAAAAAGGTGAGGTTGGTTAAGCGATAGTTTGGTAAAAAAGGTAATATCTAAAAGTTGGGGGAGAAAGTGACTCCACAAATAGATTGGGTGGTATCCAAATGGGTTTCCCCAATTTGGTATACCATTTAGTTAAGGTTGGGTTGATGGAGAACGTACTCTCCAAAAGTTGGGGGAGGAGGTGACTCCCAATTAGGTTGGTGATCATACAAACTATGAAAAAGGTGGCCCAAAAGGACTAAAGTTAAAGTCATTTGGTTGGTTAGTTAGTTCTTGGGTATCCAAGGTAGGATGTGATCCTGAGAAAGCACAAATGGTTGGTTAAGTGGAGAAGGGTAATCCCCAAAGGTTAGGTAGGTTGGTGGACAAGGTGACTCCACTAAGTAGGGGAGAAGGTGATTCTCTAATCAGTTTGGTTGGGTGAAGGAGAAAAGTAATCTCCAACAGTTTAGGGTTGGTTGGTTGATAGGCTTGGTTGATAGATTGAGAAAAAAAGTCTAAAAGTTAGTTTGGTCAATTATTAATGCATGGTTTGACTTGATAAATGGTCAAAGCTTTATGGAGGGAAATTTCTCCTAGTTTGTTATTTCCATGGATGGTTGAGGTGGGAAAAAGATCCCAAAGTTAAGGTATTGGTTAATAAGAGGGTTTAAGAGCAGTGAAAATGACTTTATCCACCCTTTAAAAGGGGTTATTAGTTGTTAGTGGTTAGTAGGTTAGTGTTTTGTTGGTTCAAGTTGTAGGTGGTGGTTCAAGTGGGATTTCCTCCATTGTACCAAGGCTAAGAAAATGTGGTTGAGCTTGATTTTGGTAGGTTGGGGTAGGTTTGATTGGTTTTATGGGTTGATCTAGGTTTTTGTTGTTAGATAGGTTGATAATGGTTGAGATAAAAAGGTGTGTTGATTGATTTGGTGTAGAGGTTAGTTTGATTGGTTGAGAGAGGTAAGATAAATAGTTTATTTAGTTTATTAGTTGGGTTGGTTTGATTTTTTGGTTTGGTTGGTGAGGTAAGGTTGGGTGGATGGTTATAGGTAAGGTTATATCAATGGTAAGTTTGATTGGGTTAATGGTAGGTTTAGTTTGGGTGATGGTAGGTGAGGTAGGGCTAATGGTAGGTAAAGTTAAGTTAATGGTAGGTGAGGTAGGGTTAATAGTTTTTAAGGTTTGGTTAATGGTTAGTAAGGTAGGGTTGATGATAGGTAAAGTTAGATTAATGGTAAGTGAGGTAGTGTTAATGGTTATTAAGGTTGGGTTTATGGTTGGTAAAGTAGGTTTGATGGTAGGTTTCATAAAATCGGTAAGTGAAAGAGATAAGTTGGTTGGTTTCACATGGGTGAGTGAAAAATATTGGTTGGTTGGTTTCACGTAAGTATGTGGAAGATGTTGGATTGTTAGCTCTACATAGGTGAGTGGAAGAGGTTGGTAAGTTAGTTCCACATACATAAGTGGAAGAGGTAAGTTGGTTGGTTCTATCTGGGTATGTGGAAGAGCTTGGTTGGTTGGTTCCACATGGGTAAGTGGAAGAGGTTGGTTGCTTAGTTCCACATGGGTGAGTGGAAGAGGTTGGTAAGTTGGTTCCACATGGGTAGGTCAAAGAGGTTGGTTGGTTGGTTCCATATGGGTGAGTGAAAAAGGTAGGTTGGTTTTTTTGAATGAGATTTTGAAAGAAATTTGAGAAGGTTATACTTGGTTAAAAAGTGGTTTGGTTAAGGGTTGGATTATGGTTTCCTTAGTTATAGGTTGACTAAGAACCAAATCTAATAGATGGACCTTATTATGTTAAGATATTTGGTTATTGGTGTGCATAATAATGGGTACAAAAATATGTTTAATTATAGATTGCTTTTGAGTTTGCGAGATAAGCAATTGGTTTAATGAGGTTAGTTAGTTTGATAGGTTTGGTTGAGTTGATAGGTTGAGTGGGTTTGTTTACTTTGGTAAGGTTGATAAGGTCGATTGGTTTGATAGGTTATTTAAGGTTGACAAATTAGTTTGATAGTTGTTGGTTGGATGGCAAAGAGGATAGACCAAATCTCAGTGTTGAGATAAAGAGAGCTACATCAAAGCAAGTTGGGGTAGTTGATATGATGGTTGGGGTAGGTGACCGAATGGTTGATGAGGTTAGATACGTTGAAGTTGAGGTTAGTTATGATAATTGTTAAGTTGGTGTTAATGGTTTGTTGTTTGAGTATGATGGTGGTTAAATGGTCCTTGATAGGTTGTTGGTTGTTTGTATTTGAGATTTGATTCGTTTTAGGTGAGGACTAATTCATCATGGATACTGGAAATAGATGACTCTACTTTGATTATTCAATCTATTAACATTGTAACTAGCTCAAGTGGTAGTTGATAGTTTTCTAATTAGTTATAGTTGAGGTTTGATTGGTTATAGGTAAAATTTGATTGATTGTGGGTGAAGTTGGGTTGGTTGTTGATGAGGTCAAGTAACGTTGATAAGTTTGGTTGGGTTGAGAGGTTGGGTTAAGTTGATAGGTTTGGTAAGGTTGATAAAGTAGGTTGAGGTAATTGATATGATGGTTGAGGTGCTTGATATGTTTGTTGTGATAGGTAGACCAAAGTTTGATGAGGTTGGGGTGATTGATATGATAGATGTTGATAGGTTGTTGGTTGGGTATGATGATGATAAAATAGTTTTTGATAGATCATTGGTTAGTTGTAGGTAAAATTTGATTGATTGTAGGTAAGGTTAGGAGCATAAGTAACTCGTGATGAAAGGTATTGCTCTAAGGTGAGATAGTTGTTCTCTAAGATCCTAGTAAAGTTAGGATCTCTAGAAGAGAATATAGGCTGGTTCCCCATTATACAAGGCAATAGAACTAAGATGGTGGAAGGTAGGTTTCTCACAACTCAACACAAAGAGTAGACAAGAAGAATTCAAAAAGGCAAAACACCCACTAAAGTACGTTACCTCCTAGGGTTATTTTTAGTCTCTCTTTTGGATTATGCCTTAAGTTAGAAAAAAAGTTGGCAGACTTGGCTTGTGGAGTAGGTCCTAGAAAAGAAGTCTATGGTTAGTTTCAAGTTAGTTATGGCTCTTAAAAATCTATATTAAAAATTAGTAGGAGGATGAAGTTGTTAATTAGATAGGAGGATAAAATTTCTAATTATGATGTTTTGTAATGGTTTTAAAGAAAGTTGCTATATAAGAGGAAGTTTCCCGTCTCATACATAGTTGTTGATGCTTTAAAGTAGGTAAGGATTTGACCATTAATGGTCAGAGTGATTGTCAATGGTTAGAGTGCTAACCATCAGTAGTTACTATGATGACCGTCAGTGGTTACTGTGCTGACTATCAGTGGTTACTATGTTGACCATTGGTGGTTAAAGATTAAGTTTGGTTGAAAAGGTGAAATGGTCAGATTTGGTCAAGGGGTTCAGTTTGGTCAAGGTGGGTTAGAAGGTGAGTTGTTCAAAGAGTGTTTTGACTTAGGTTTACAATTGAAAGGGGTGCAGATGGTAGGTGGCATCCAAGGGTATTTTGACATCTAGAACTGTAGTGTATAATTTTTTTGTGTCTATAGATTTTCCCAATGAGATCTAGTCTCCATTGTGAGAAGGGCCAAAATTCCTTGGATACTTGGAGGCCATGGGTTGATGCGTGATGTAAATTGGCACGCTATTAGAATTTAACACACCTTTTTACATAATCACAATAGTCTTTGTTAAGGATGAGCCAATAGTAACCAAGTGAAGGATATGTTTATTGATAGATAGACCACTAAAGTGCCCTCAACATATCATGTCATGCATTTCCTTGATAACATGGGAAGCTTCATGGCTACATAGGCAACAAATGAGGCCATTAAAACCATATTTGTAAAATATTCCCCCTAGTATGGTATAATGAGAGGTACTCTGAACAAAGGCTCTTTAGGTATTTCTAGAGAGGTTCGAAGGAATGATGTTGAGGTTGAGGTAGTCAAAGGTTTGTTGGTACCAAATGTCTAATGGAGATTCCTCTACACAAAAAATGGTAGGGAGGTCAGCTTGGATATAATAAGGTGTGATAAAATGATGAATGGTGAAAAATAGCTTAGAATTGATAGGTGCAGATGGGATTTAAGAAGCAAGGGAAGCCATTGTATCCATGAATATATTGGTAGATCATAAAATAGATTGGATAATGTAATGATCAAATGATGCTAAGAGTATATCTACTAGTCATTTTTACTATTGCAAGACATCATTCTTACATTGATAAGATCTATTGACCTAGTTGACCACAAGTTGAGAATCGCTAAAGACATTGATTGTCATAACTCCCAAGGTTAGAGTGGTTTAGAGACCTATTACTAGGGTTTCATACTCATCCATATTATTGGTACACTCAAAATCAAGTTTGAAAGAGAGAGGAAGAGGATTTCCATTGAGGGGAATGAGAATAACTCTATTACCCCCATTGCATTGGCATTTTGAGTTGTCAAAGAACATGTTCATTTGGTAGGTGATGCCCTTTTGAGAAAGAGTCACAATGGACTCATCTAGAAATACAAGAGGAAGTGGTTGGTTATTTGGAAAAGGAGCTTTGGCTAATTGGTCAATAATGACTTGCCCTTTAATCGACTTCTATTGGAAGAACTCAAGGTCAAACTTAGCTAGGAGCATGAGCCACTTGGTCATATGTTTGTTTTGGTATGGTTTAGAGTTCATGTACTTGAGTGGGTTAGTGTGGGTGATGACAAAGTTTTTGTGATTAAGGAGGTAATGACGATGTCTGGTAGCCATGAAGACTAAGGCAAGGTAAATCTTTTCAATGTGGGTATACCAGGTCTCATACTCTATAAGTGTTTAACTTATATAGTAGATAACTTTCTCTTTGTTTTGTTCATCACAGTGAGTGAGCATTGCCCATAAATAATGGTCAGTGGTAGATATATAAAGGTAGAAGGGTTGATCCTCTTTAGGTGGGATAAGAATGGGTGGGGAAAGAAGGTATTCTTTGAGTGAATCAAAGGTTTGTTGACAATCCTTGGTCCACTTAAAAGATGTATCTTTCTTGAGGAGATGGTGAAAGTGTTAACATCTATCCGATAATTGAGATATGAAGTGATGGATGGATTGGAGATTCCCTTATAGGCTATATATTTTCTAAAGGTAGGTTAGAGGTGGCATGTTGAGGATTGCTCTAACTTTGCTAGGGTCTACTTTGAATCCTCAAAGAGATACAATAAAGCCAAGGAGCTTTCCAGATAGGACCACAAAAACATTTCTTTGGTTTGAGTCAGACATGAAAATGGAGTAGGCATTAGAAGATAATTTTGAGAACTTTTAGATGATCTTTGTGATATTTAGATTTTCCAAGGAGATCATCTACATGGTCCTCTATAATTTTTTGGATGAGATCATAGAAGATGTAAGTCATTACACATTGGTAGGTTACCCTAACATTATTCAAACTAAATGACATGACCCTATAGTAGAAGGTTCCCCATGGGGTGATGAAAGAAGTCTTATGTTGATGTTTAAGGGTAATCAAGATCTGATTATAGCTTGAGAAACCATCCATGAGGTATAACATCTTGTGTCTAGTTATAAGATTAACAAGTTGGTTGATGTTAGGCAAAGGGAAGTCATCCTTTAAACAAACAAGATTGAGGTCATGAAAGTCAATATAGAGGTGAAGTCCTCCTATGGGTTTGGTGATGGGAATGATATTATAAATACATTATGGATAGTCAATGGGTTGGATGAAGTTGATATATAAGAGGCATTGAAGCTCTTATTTGACTAGAAGGGCAATATGAGGATGCATCTTGTGAAGCTTCTACCTAATTGACTTAATGTCAGGATGAGTGACAACATTGTGGAAAGTGATGGAAGGGTCGATTATAGGCATATTTTGATAGGACCAAGCAAATGCTATGATGTAATCATGAAGGAAGGGTAGTCATGTTGCTTTAAAGAATCTAAGGATTGACCAATATTTATAATGTGAGGGTTATCTTGAGTACCCAAGTTGACATCGATAGTATATTTTTTCAACATGATTTGGTTTTTAGGAGGAAGGGAATTGTGGATAGAAGAATCCCATGCACCAAGATGGTGAGAATGGAATCATCATCCTAACATTGGATGGTGTGGATGGTAGGAGAATCATTTTCTACCATCTCAGGATTAATCAGAGGAAAGGTTTTAGTTTGGCCATCCTTTTGATAGGTTAGGGGGGCCAAACTAATGATATTGACTAAAAAAAGTTAGAAGGGATGGTTTTAAAATATTTAGACTTTTAAAGATATGGGATTGGTGAGGATGGAATGTTTTCCTCAATGGTGGCGATGGGTTTCAGTGAAGTGATGGGTTTTTTGGTGGGATGTAGCCCAGGCCAAATAACTCATGAGGTTTTTGGGTTTTGATCAGGGATAGATCATGGGGTCCATGTTCATAATATCCAAGGTTGAATCCCTTCTAGGAACACATATGAAGGTATAATTTGGAAATTTTTAGTTTGTCTAGATAGGAGAAAGTAGATGTAAATGGTTAGATAGAAGATGTGGTGGAGGAAGCAAGAAGCGAATGATCAAGTCCCCCATATATGAAGTTGGTTTGGTGGTTGGGAAGCTCAAAAGGAATGATGGTTCCAATATTAGGATCATAAATAGGATTATGGACAAGGTTCCCATACTCTTGAGGAGTGGGGAAGGCATCTAAGGCCAAAATGTGATACTCTCCTAGTGAGAGACATTGGAACATGGGTTCTAAGGGGTCCTCTATGGGGATCTAAGAAGAAGGGATAAATGAGCTAGTTGAAGCTTCATCACTAGTAGAGATAGGGTTGTTGTTGGTTTGAAGTGAGGTAGATAAATGAGGAAGAATAATGTTGTTAGGTCAATATGTCATGTTGCAAGATGCAAAAGGACTAGGGTCATCTTGTATGGTAACGACCTGACCCTTGTGTTTGAACTTGACACATTGATGTAAGGTGGATGGGACACAACTCATGAAGTAGATCTAAGGGTGTCCAAGTAAGATGTTGTATCGTAACTCACCTTTTATGACATAGAAGAGCTCTAGAAGCATGTGAGGTCTCAAGCAAATGTAGAGAATGACTATTCCTAAGGTTGTGGCTATAGTATCATTAAAATAATGAAGTACCATTGTGGTTTCTAACATGGTATTCTTTGGTAGCTAGAGTTGGTCATAAGCATGAGAGGAGATAATATTAATATTATCTCCTCCATTAATTATCACCCTTTTGTTATGAATTTGATTGATTTATGTAGTGATGAAGAGGGGAGGATCAGGATCTTCAAGATGAATAGAAGGCATCTCTGAATCCTTAAATGTGACAAGGGTGGATAGTCAAAGAGATCTAACAAAGGCTATAAGAGGTTGAGGGTCTTTAGGTTGGACCTCTATAGATTATAGGGCCTTTATCAATGTTTAATAGTGATGGGGTAAGGTGTTGATCAATTCATATAGGATCATATTCATTGTTATTTGGTGAAGCTATTTTAGGATGACTTGTTGGATAGATTCAAAAGGGTTGGAGGGAGAGGCACCCAAAATGGATTTTTTGGGTTTAGGTGAAGGTAAAGGTGCAAGTGCTTGAGTTTGGGTGGAAAGTTGAGGGGTGGAAGGATATGTCTATGGAATTGACATTTTGGCCTTTACCTTTTCCTTTTGTTGGGATCAAGATCGAGTGACCATATGGATAGTGTGGATGAGGGGAAGTGTCAGGATAGAAGGCTACTTCAATTCCTCCTCACTCATGGATGAGAGTGGGGGAGTGGGTAAGTGTTGGGCAGGTTCATTTGGTGTTTGGGTTGATCATGGGATTAAAATAGGTTCATCTAATGATAGATTATCCTCATCCCATAAGGTATGGACAAGTGTTTGGAGAGCTTTACAGTTCTCTGTGTCATGTCTAAGTGTCTTATGGTATGAGCATATTAAACTATCATTGAACCAATATGGTTTAGGACTTGAAGGGTTAAAGGGTTTGATAGGTGGTAAGTTTAAGGAAGAATTTTGTAACAACATTTATAAAATGGTTAAATAAGGTTCAAGCAAAGGTGTGGAGGGTATTTAGCTTTTGGTTTTTGGTGGGGGAGTTTTCTAAGAAGTAAGCTTCACCATGGAAGTTGTGGGTGGTAGAATGGTTTTGGTAGGTGGGTTTGATTTGGGTTGTTTGGTGTTGGATGATTTTGTGATGTAAGTCATAAAGTTAAAAGATTTGGAGGTGGATGATTGAGATGATGAAGTTTTGGAGATAGGTGGGTAAAAAGAGGTAGATAGTTTAGATAAAAATGATGGGGAGGTTGATGATTTGGAGGGGGTAGGTAAAGGTAGAATAAAATGAGAAGGTTTGGTTTGGGTAGATTTGGGAGGTTTGGACTTCTTGATATAAGAATGATTTCTTAGGATAGAAGAAGGATGGGGTCCCAATATGGAAGGTAAGAGAGAAGGGGGTGGTACAGTTCTAGTTCTAGGTGGGAGTTTAGGTGGTTCTACCTTCTTGGTTGGTTTGGTCAAGGTTTTATTTGGTAGACTAGATGAGGTTAAGTCCAACTTCAAATATGGGTGGATGAGGCTAGGGGTATGAAGTACCCCTAGGTTATTGATAGGATTGATTAGAGAGGTGTAAACTGATTTGATGATTTTGGATGAATATGGTTTGGATGGTTCTTCCATGGTTTTAGAGGGAGAGGTGTTTAATGAAGGGACTGAGGTGATGATAGGTTTAATGGTGGATGATAGTATGGTTAAAGGCTCATTTTTTTTTTGATAAGCAAGCCCAAGACAATTCCAAAATGTGGCTTGAGTCATATTGGGTTGAGAAGAGAAGTCTAGGCTTTGGACTAGTGTAGAAAAGGGTTTGTAAACTAGTTTGGATTCAAAGATTAGACCCATAGGTTGAGGTGAGGGAGTGGTTTCTTCACCTTTGTCCTTGATGAAAGGTTCTAAGATTTTGGAAGATGTTTCTTCTATAGAAGGAGTAGATAAGGTGATCTTTATTTATGGAATGGTTTCCAAAGAAAGAGCAGGTGATTCTATGATGGGGGAGGAAGGTGTGATGGCAATGGTTAAGTGAGGTGGGTAAGTTTGTTATCTTGTTAAGTGAAGGAAAGGATGTGGTTGCTTCCTTTATTTGGGTTTCCAAAGGAATGGAAGGTATTTCTACCACTTCAATAAGTGAAGTGGAGAAATATGTAGGTGGGGTAGTAGTTTCCTCAATGATAGGTTCACTAATAATTACATTGATAGTATAGACCTCACAAGTGTGAGATGATTCTGGTTTCTTGTCATCATGGTTAGTAGAAGGAGCATGATTGGGAAAAGGTTTTTGAAAGATGTCAAGTGACTGATTCATGGGAAAATTAGGATTGTCTAATAAAAGTTTTATTTTATCAATCAAGCTTTGGAAAATGGTTTTGAAGGTGTTACATCTACTAATCTCATGTCTAATGACATGGTGTAAAGCACATAGATCATTCTCATTATACCAACTAGGCATAGGGTAAGAAGAATCCAATTATAAATGATGTTTGATGGGGGGAAGTTGTATGATGTTAGCTTTGAACAACTTATCCAAAACTAAAGCATATGACTCCCCCAGTGGAGTGTATTGTTTTGGGGTAGCTCGGTTTTGATTTTAGGTTTGTTTATTGGAGGTGTTAGAGGAATTGGTTTGGTTGGGTTGGTTGATAACCAGAGGTGGGGATATTTTGAAGACAATGATGTTTGTAGTTGCCTTTGATTTGATGTTGGGGTAGATATATTGGTTGGTGGTTTTGGATGGGGAAGGGTCATTATATTTGAAGCTAGATTTTTTATTTCTTAGTTTCAACTTCCCCTCATTGATTTCTCTGATTTCTAGTTTGCATGCCATGGTGAAAGCCTTGTCAAAGGTTTTAATGGTTTGAACCTATAGAGTAAGGGAAATGTGTTTGGCATAATTTTAGGAGTAATTTTAATCAACTTAGGTTGGGGCAAAGACAAAGAGATCTGGTTGATAAGACCTATCCATCATGCTACAAAATTGGTAATTGATTCATCATCAAACTGCCTAATGGAGTATAATGGAGTATAGGTCAGTGATGGAGACCTTCTTAGATATATTGATCGAAATGTGGTCTACAAAGGTTTGGGCAAGTTGGGAAAAGTAAAATATGTAGTGCTTGGTGAGATCACTATACCAATCAAATGTTGATCCTGATAAAGACATAGGAAAGGTAGGAAGGATAAGAGCATCATCATAGGCAATCAAGTAGAAAGAATGCCAAAATACTCTTAAGTGTTGTTGGGGGTCCTCCTTGCTTTAGAATTTAGAAAATTTAGGTAATTTTTCATTAAGGAGGGTAAGGTTGGATAGGGAAAAATAGGTGAACAGGTTCATTATATGTTTGGTTGTAAGATAAGAGGTTGTGAGCCCCCAGAGATAGATGACTCTAGTTTATGCATTTTGTCCATCAACATTTTGACCAAATCTATTTGGGGTTGGTTAGTTCCATAATTGTATGGTAAGTTTTGTTGAGGTTGGGTGGATGTAATATATGGATAACTAGTAGAAGGTTGAGAAGATGCCACATGTTGGTATGTGGTCATTGAGGGTTGGGATGATGCCACATAAGGGTTAATAGGCATAAAAGTTTGGGTAAAAGATGGAGCTATATATTATTGTGGATCAAGAATATAGCATGGGTAGGGTGTCATAGGTATTTTTTGAGGGGTTGATGTGGGTTTTTTTAGAGGCATGATCATATTGGTAGATTGGGTAATTTATATGGATTGGGTGGGAGGTATGGATGAGTTATTTTTTAGGGGTGAGTGGTAACTTTGGTACTGATAGGTGGAAGAGTGGAAGGTATAGAAAGCACCACATTTTGAAGTGGGTGGAAATTGGTGGGTTAGTAGTGACAAGGGGAATAGTTTCAATAGGGTTAGAAGATATCCCCACCATGGGTGGAGTATGGGTAACAAAATATGAGGTTACCCCTATGTTGTAGGTGTTGTTGGTTGGTATAGGGGGTGTTTGGTTATGGGTTGGGTTGTTTGATTGAGTTTGGGTGGAGGTAGTAAATCGATTAGTAGTGGAGGAATATGTTTGGGTGATCATAGGTTGGGTAGAGGTAGTTGCAACCATAATATGGGGAGGCATCCAATAAGGTGCATACATAGGAGGAATTGAAGCATGGGTATGATGAGACAGGGTGTTGAGGTAATGTTGGAGGGCCATAGAGTTGTTATCAAAGAAGGTGGTGAAATCCACATCACCTTAGGAAACTATTTGAGGCATGGTGGTGGGGTATAAGGATGGGGATAGCCCTCAACATCTGAGCTATACTCCATGGAGGAAGAAGAAGAAGAGGAAGGTGGCTCTTGGTTGGTTTGGTTCCTCAACTATTATCTAGTAAAGACCATGTGAGAAATAGAAAGGAATAAAGGAAAGCTTACAACTCAAACATAAAGCAAACAATAGAAAATATTTCAAGGCAATAAAAACATACACTAGAGTGTCTTTAAAATATTAAGGTACCTTTTATATCACTTTTGGCTTATGCCTTAGTTGGAAAGTGTGAAGAACTTTGGTTTGTAGAATAGGTACTAAAAAAAAAAGTCTATGGTTAGTTTCAGGTGTTTAAGCCTCTCAAAAGGATCTATGTTGGAATCAATGTGTGGCTTGGTATTGGGGACTACCCCCTCACTTCACACACCATAGCAATAAGGGTGTTGGGTGCTTAGCCAGTATATACCAATTTCCAAAGCTTAGACTCAACTAGAGAGCTACGTTTTGGTTCTCTTCTTGATAATGACCTCCAAGTAAGATAGCCAAAGGGTGAAGGTGATTTGCTAGGAGATGAAACCCTAGTTGGGCATTATGTCAATTATTTTTATGTTTAATTTATTTAATTTGTTTCATATAGTGTGTGATAAAGAAGTGAAGCTATGATTGATTACTTCACTTTTAATATAACAAAATGAGCTAAACCTGTAAGTAATCAATGTATGCAAAGTTTATTTTATACCAAAAATAAATTTTTATTTATGTATATGAGCATAGAATCAGGAATAAAAGGGCACCTAGATGCTACTAGGTCCCACCGAGCATGCCAAAATGTTTCTCTCAATTTTTGTTCATTTTTTTGAAAAGAATAAGTAAGAAACTAGTAATAAGGATGTGGTAGAAGAACTTGTTTGTTCATGCACGCATGATCTAAATGATCATGAAGAGCCCCTCTTTGTCTTGGGAAGAATGACTTTTGGATAATAAAACACTAATGCAAAGGGGTTGCTACATAGATATCAAGGTGGATTTTCTAGTGTGAGCTAGATCCAAGAAGCGTGAGCTTACTAGAAGATTGTCAATCCACACTCTTAAAATAGTTAAGTTGAAAGAAATAAAGCTAAAGTACTTATATAAAATGACCAAAAACATTGAAAGATAATACAAGAAGAGATAAATGATTGATGAAGGAAATAGACTAATTAAGCAAATAGTGGGTCAATAATAATGCTAAATGGGTCAGGTTGGGTTCAAAAAATAGATGAGGTCTCTGTGATCAGGCAGGGAGTTGAAAAGTGGAATTTGGTTAGTAGTAAGTAGGTAGAAATAAGTTGTTATCAGTTCCTACCATAGTGACTATCAGTGGTTAGGGTGACTATTGGCAATTAAGCTGACCATCAGTGGTTGGGTGACCATCGATGGTCGAAGGTGACCATCGACAGTTAGGGTGACCATTGGTTGTTGTTGTGAGCTTCGAGTATGTTTGGAAAAGAGTCTAATTTAGATTGTAGAAAGGGGTTAGTAAATGTTCTGGGGATCTGGTTAAGGTTGGGGGTATTAGGAGATATCAGAAACCAAATAAATAAAGCTTAAAACATGAAATGTACTTAGCTGACTACTTGATAGTTGGTAGCTGATCCTAGAGTGATTTTGGTAGAGTAACGGTACTTTGATTGAAGAATAATGTGCATAGAGGTGTGGGTCTCTATCATAGTTATTGACTTGATTAAGGGAAAACTTATAAATAATTTTGATAGCTCATGATGACTATTAGTTGATATCTTAATTGCTAAAATGGACAGATGCTTTTATCCCTTTCTCACCTCCTGTTCCTCTCTTTTATAGGTAAAAGAGATAGAGGTGTGGGTTTTAAAAGGGGTGAAACTCATTACATGAGTTTAATTATTAATGCATTATCTCATTACATTAATTAAATTTTGATGTGTTTAGGTGCACACAAACTAAGTTTAAGTGATCAGGTGATAGAGACCTGACCATCGATGGTCAGGGTGATCGTCGAAAGTCAAGGTGATCATCATAGGTCGAGGGTCGAAGGTTAAGTGGGGGGAAAAGGGTAGGTTAGTGAGTTGGGTTAGTTAGTTAACTAAACTTTCTTAGGGTCATGGTTAGAGGTTGGGTAATGGTCTGATCTAGGGGTGTTTTGACATCTAGAACCATTATGTGTGGTTTTCTAGTGTCTACACATGCATTTGAATTATTGGAAAAGGATCAAATGAAGTTTTATTTTTATTTATTTTATTTGTGTCATTCCTTTTCTTTTAGTACTTTAGTTTTATAAAGCAAACATTTACTTCCATAAACTCAAAAAACCCCAAAAATAAGCCAAGAACAACAAAAACTCAAAAAAATAGTGTCATAAAGCCTTGCCAACTCATGCAAACATATAGATTTCATTAGAAGCCTTTCCCACATGTGAAAGAATCCATGTTCCATCTAAGCCTTGCCTATTCATGTAAGCATCCCATATAAAGCCTTTCTTCAACATCACAAAAAGCCATTGTCTAAACAAGCTCATACACTTCTACCTTAGATTTTTACCTAACCTTCTTTGGATGACCAATCCTAAGACACTAGGTATTATCCACCATGGTTTTTTCCCTAGGGTTAGATCACCTAGTCCCACAGTTGGCATATAGTCTAATATTAATACTAGGCTAAGATGTGAGGTTTTTTTTTTCACCCTAATTCCTCATTTTATTATTGAATCCTTGACTGCTTTGGATGAACAAGAATTAATTCCATATCTACCCATTATTGTCCTTCCTCAAAACAAAGGCCATCATTGTAATGTTATCAAAGATTAGTTCTCCATTCATACCTCCTTCTTCTCCTTAGGTATAGCATCATCTTATATCATTCACATTTTATGGATGGCATTGACTAGGCATAACCAACCCAAAAAAGTAGATCTTTTCATGCAATTCATTCAACCTGATCTCCCCCATTTCCCTAGTCATAACATCGACTAAAAGCTTCATCTTCTTGTGATCTTAAAAACTAAAGGGTCTTAGAACTCTATTTTTGCATAGCTTGATTATCTTAACGAGCACCATGACATTGTTAAGGTATTTTGATTTCATCATGAGAACCCATTGCCACCACCCATTTTGAATCCCATTCCACCTAATAACTAACCCAATCCATAGCCCATCTATAACATCGATTGTCTCAGCCTAGCATCAAGGAGTCAAGTTCATAGTTTAGCATGTGTTATTCACGTGTACATATATACATCTATAAATAAACAGAATAAATGGTTAAAGATTGATGTATAAAGGATGATAATATCAGACTTACAAAAAAAAATCCTTCTATCACTTTCACTACAAATTTTCTATTCATAGATGGAAAATGGTTTTATTCTAGCTAGATCATTATATCAGGATCAAAAAATATTTTTTAGTATATAAAATGATATCCAAACTCTATTGTATACTCAAGATATCACAATTTTCTAGTCACTTTTTCCAAGCAAGAATGATATTCAAATTGATATCAAATTTAAATCTG
This sequence comes from Torreya grandis, assembly GCA_037957365.1. Classification (NCBI taxonomy): domain Eukaryota; kingdom Viridiplantae; phylum Streptophyta; class Pinopsida; order Cupressales; family Taxaceae; genus Torreya; species Torreya grandis. The sequence goes on from JARHVA010000109.1 coordinate 5,514,335, forward strand.
ACCAATTATATTAGTAGTTACCCCCAAATTTATACTAGAAGGGATGTAATTTTATGTTTTTTAAAGCATAGTTTTGTAAAACAAAAGAGTGTAAATCGGTAGTTGTACCTCACTAAAAACCCATGGCCACTGACCCCATATCACCTCTTATGCATGCAGTGTTAATAAAAAATAATATTATTTTAATGGTAGAGGTGACTATGAAAAATGAGGTGGCATGTTCCTTCATAGACTATGATAATGAGCTATGTAAGGAGGAGACATTATGTTCCATGGTGAGATTGAGAAATGTTGAAGTGGTGGGGAAGGACAAGGCCATATAGAAGATGCAAGTAGTGAAATATTTCAAGGTGAGATGAGTGGTGATGGTGAGGGGAAATGACAAAATATTTCAGGGATATCATACACTAGAAGCCCCATATCATACCCCAAACCTAGATTCGGGAAAACTATTAGATTTACATGACCTGCACCTATTGTAAAAGGGTCCAAAACTTGAAAGGTCATGGCATATTTAATTGGTTTTTTATATTATGAAGGGTGGATGAGTATTCCATGAGGATGATTTTAATGTGGCAGGGCTCTGTCATGTCCCCTTTTTTGTGGACATTGACAGACTTGATGATTAGCCTATTATGCGACCTTTGTAGGCTGAGAGGATGGATAGAGGGTCTTGATGGAGCTTAGCGTGGCTTCGATTAGAAGAATTCCTACAGTTGGCTTTCATTCAGGCTCTTTTAGACATGTTTGCCTGAGCTCCTATTATTTAGGGATATTTGGCACTCAGCGGACCATCCCTATTATGGCATGATCATGTGCGAAATCACTCCCTGGTTCACCAGCTTCAGACGGTTCGAGGATCCGACATGTATTGAGGGAGATATTAATATTTGATTGATTTAATCAAATATTAATTATTTGGTCTAATTTTAAATTAGATATTAATTAATTAATTATTTGGTCTAATTTTAAATTAGATATTAATTAATTATTAATTATTAATTATTTGGTCTAATTTTATGACCCTAATTCTAATTTAAGAATTGGTCTAATTTTAAGATCCTAATTCTAATTTAAGAAGCCCAAGTTCTAATTTGAGGAATTCTAATTTAAGAACCCCAATTTCTAATTTGAGGAAATCTCATTTTAGCAAGCACACCTTTGGAGGGTATAAGGGGTTCTCATGGGAGAGAGTTTATATTCATGCATTGATTATTGATTTTTGATATTGAAGAATTCTTCTGTGAAGACTGAGCTAAGGGTTCCAGGATTCCATCTGCATTGGAGAACATCCACTCTTTAGTGTGTGCAATTCAGAGGCTGTGAAATATCAGCTGATCTATTGCCAAATTGAGAGATAGCTTCATACAGAAGTTATCACAGAGGTTTATAGATTTGAGAGGTAACTTCATACAAAAATTGTCACAGAGCTTTCCAGGTATTTATTTTATTAGGTTTTTGATTCAATAAATTATACAGATAGAGATCTTCTGTATTAGAGCCATATATCTTCAGATCAGGGGTTGAAAATAGATAGGTTGTGCTTTATTGGTGATCGTATGAAGTCCGTATAGGTTCGTACAGATCCACGCAGATACTGACCTCGACAGACAGAGATCCCCAGTGACCGACAACGGCCGACTGAAGACCGACATCGGCAGAGAAGGACCGACAGAGACCGACATCGGTAGTATATCGACCGACATCGGTGACTGTGTGTTCGACACAGCAGGCCGAGACGTACCAGATCTAGATTTACTTCCCAGATTTATAGAATACTCAGGCTATTAAGGTCGTATTTTCAATATTCATTGTATACTTGATAGAGGTCCTCTATTGTAAGCATATGAGCAAACAAATAAGATATTATACTGTGATTTATTTATCTATTTGAAGGTATTTTGTAGAAATATAGATAAGCAATTTAGAGCTTTTGTTTTGGTATTTGAAGGGATATTACAGTGGTATCAGAGCTTTTGCTTAGAAAAAGGAGCCCCTAAGTAAGGGACATTACAGGCTCCAAGTTCGATGTATGGCTTAAATAAAAATTATAATGTTGTTGATGTGTGGACAAGAAATTAAGGTTTCAAAGTCTATCTTGTAGCTTCCATTCATCCAAGTTACCAATATATTTAAACCTAGAAAAATTACATCAAGCATAAGACAAAAATGCCATACTTGAACACCTAAAACAAAAGGTGTCCACAATTTTAGCCTATCTTCATACGCATCTTATTTATCCATACTAGAAAAAACATAAAATCCATGGGAGCACTAGTTAGGAAAAATATGTTTTGGAAATATTATTAAAATGAATATTTAAATATTTTACTTATAGATTTTTTTCATAAAAGGCAAGATAGGGTCAGCGATCATGGGTTTTGAGTGAGGTAAAACTAGCAATTTTCATTCCTTCACTTTACAAAACATTGTTTTACCAAAAATAATTACATCCTTATCAGTGTAACCCTTGAAATCTTTCATTACTTACATGTTTTGTATAGTCGTCCCCTCCCCCACCACATCAATATTGCTCAAGCTTACCATGAAATGAAACATATCCTCCCTACACAATGTATTACCGTGTTGTATGAAAGAACACAAAACCTCATTTTCCACTATCACCTCCACCATAAATATAAGGTTATAATATGCTATCTTAATATATTATTATAATAATATAACATAAATATAATAATATTATTATTATTCTATACAAAAGATAATTTTTGGAAAGTGAAAGTGTTATAAATCAAATTAAAATAAATTAAAATATCTATGCTAAGAAATTGCAATGGTACATCAAATGAGCAAAGAGGGAGCAAGTATGTTATACATTCACTCACCAATGGTGAAGGCAACCCTCTTGATGTTGGATTGTGCTCAAGTAGAGATGTGGTTTCTCAATTTCAATTTACGTGTGAACAAAATAGTCACATATCCCCTTATCAATTCGATGATTTGGCTTGATGAATATGATGATGGCTTGATGGTTTGATTCTCAGTGAGGTAGAGCTTTGTTGGGCTAAGTGAGTTTATTAGAATGAAGAGATGTGAGCTGAATTTATAGATTTTTAGGATGGATGCAAACTATTGACCTTGATTCATGATCAAGGGTTGAGAATGAGTCAACTTCCTCATTGAATGAATGAGTTTGAGGGTTAAATGTGGGGAGTTGAGTATGTAAAGCTTGATTTGAAAATGGATGGGCTTGATTAGATTTTTTCATAGTTTTTCCCCCTTACCTTGGATTTACAGATTTAGAGTGATGTGAGATATGATTATAATACTAGATGATGTGATCATATTATGATTTTATTTATTTATTTAGATATTTGGGCCATGGAATTTATTACTAGTTTTAACCAAATAATTAATAATGATTAATTAATTTATTAACCCACAAGATAATGAGATTAGAATTAAATGATATTTGATTTGTTATTATGATATCATGATTAATTAATTGGGGTTCATTGGTGAATAATGATAGGTTAGGCAAGGGAGGTGTTTGATGGGATTAAGGTTGACTAGGGATGGATTATGGATTAAATAGGGATGATATAGGATGAAATAAGGAAATTAAGGTTTAATATGGATGGATAAAGATGTTAGTGTGAGATTTTGGACATGTTAAAAGTGATATGTCATAATTAGAGTGTCCAATTTGGAGTGTCTAAATTTTGCCCTCTTTAAAAGGGCATTGTGACTAAAAGAAGTTGAGTGGATTAATAGATTTTCAAAGATGATGAATCTAAGAGAAATTGAACACATGAAGATGCCCCAAGTGATTTGGTAGTTTAAGAGATGGATGAAATTTAATAATGATTGGGTAAGGATGATTCTACCTCGAGAGGGAATGTGATAATGAAAGACACAAATGGGATATCGAAATGAGAAGAGGGTTCTTAACATGGATGAATAAAGGTTGATAGCAAGGGTCGAGGGATGAAGAAAAATGGGTTGGATTAAAATAAGACATGAAAAGTATGTAATATGATGTTGAATATGGATATGGATAATAGGAGAATATGGATGAGTATGATTAACTCACTTAAGTTAAGGCTTACTTTCTTTGATTGTGTTGATTGATGTGATTTTCCCCAAGAAACGATATATATAAGGGAGAAGATTGGGAATGATATATCTTGATAATAAATGTGTGAGATTTATTTTCCAAAATTAATGGCATATGCAAGGGAGCAAATTTGGGAATGATATATCTTGATGAAGTTGCACATTTTGATTGGATTGATGAATTATTCACTTATTGTTTAGGATATATAGGTATAACTCACATAGTTAACTAATTGCACAGATTGATGATGTGATGATGACATTTATGAATGATCAGATGATTTAGTAATGACCATTCAAAGAATTAATAATCCAAAAAAATAGACACATGAAGATTCCTCTAGAGATAATGGATTGATACTCCTATTATAATTGAATTAGATTGGATTGGATTAGATTGGATTGGATTAGATTGGATTGGATTGGATTGGATTGGATTAGATTGATCAGATATGGATTAGATGATATTGGATAAAATTAGATTGGAAATGGATTAGTTGAGATTGGATTGGACTGGATGAGATCATATTAGATGATTGGGATTCATGGATCATGTGAGTTCTACACACATAGGCAATGTGAATGGTTAGTTAGATATGGATTGTTAGTTAGAAGAAATGTATGGTGATGTTGGGAACATGCTTCCAAGCTCACAAGAATTCTAAATGTTTGAGTAACCTTATTTTTGATGTATCATGTGATTGGATTCACCATGATATCAAACACCATTATACCATGGTTAATAGATTCTATAGGACTAACTTAGATGCAATAAAAATAATAATAAAATGAATAAAACACACAAATTAAAAAATTAATAAAAAACACACAAACCAAAAAGCATATGCTTTCTATTACTTTTAAGTTTTTTGAATTTGTTTTCTAGATTTTCTATTGTTTTTGGATTTTTTACTATTTTGTATTTTTAGATTTTATGTTTTTTAGAGTTTTTATTTCCATAGGGTACTAGCTAAGGGAACAATTATTCTATCACTAAGGAAGGTGGTGGTGGTGGATGAAAGGGTGAAAGGATTTCAGGTGATGCTTAAGCATGGTTAGTAAAATGATGAGGGATGATGAAAGTTGATAAAGGAATATTTAAGGATGAAGGTGAAGGTGATTAAGGATGATTATGGATGCTTAGGGATGGATACAAGTGGATTAGGGATCAATATAAATGGAAATGGGCATATTAGAGAGGATTAGGGATAGACACAAGTAAATTAGGGATATATAGGGATGGATTAGGGATGGTGGTGGTGGTGATGTAACTCCAAGGATCACAGTACATAAGAATGATGTCTCTAGTTGTTGAACCACCATTTTATAGATATGCCAAGATATTTCTAAAATAGGTCTCAATATTTCTTCCATTTCCTATCAAGGCCAAAACATGAGGAAAGACTACATCGAAAGGATGGATATAAGGATGGTGTAAGATGTCAATAGTTGGATGAAGAAGATTTTCCCCCAAGTGTAGGGTAATTCTAGATAATATATTTATTCATGATGCTAGATATTAGTTTTCATCATGGTACTTTCCCAGGGTGCCATAAGAATGGTTTTCACCTAGGGATGAATATTTCTATTTATCTTCTGATATGATTTGAATTTTTTTGAATTATTTATTTTTTTATATTTTTTTGATTTTATTATGGCATTGGATCCTTCAAGTTAGGAAGCATATGGATCACATTTTAATTAACCAATACCTTGCTTTTAATTGTTTATGTGCCAAGACATATCCCTGATGTGTGCTCCTTAGATTTTGATGTGACATCAGTTGATTGATGGGTTGGATTCTTTTAAACACCTTAATTAGGTTATGTCATGGCCCATACAAAAGAGGGTACCACCAAGGAGGAGGATGTGGGATGTGTATTGGATTAATGATTGTGTTACATTTTGTGAGGGATTTAGATGAATGATACAAGCATAGAGATGGATGTAAATTTGATGAGGCTAAGGAGGATTGGTACCAATAAACTCATACACCTTTGCACATTTTGAATGTTTTATGTGTGTTTCATATGACATGATCTTGGAGGTTATGGGATCAAATATGTTTGAAAACTCTCATAGGAGGATAACAAAGGATTTATGCTCCTTAGGCCTGAGAGTTGATGAAAGATGAATGAGCTTAGGATTATCCTCCATTATAATATTGATTTTGATGGTGTCTTCCTCTTTCAACTATTTCAATGTGGGAAGAAGGTTGAGTTCCTCATTTTTACTTTGATTTTGATGTTGATAATCTGATAGTGCCTCTAGGAGGTTTGCACTAAAAGACATTAATTTTTTATTTGTTTCATTTATATTATTTTATTTTATTTGATGAAAGAACATTTCTTGTTCTCTGAGATATGTTAATGCATCATTAATGTTTTTTAATCCCTATTTGTACTCTCTAGACTGGAAGCCATCTTTAATTCCCATGAATGGTGTGATTGTTTTATCTTTCAAAAATATTTATGACAATGCATGATTATGTTGGTCCCAATTGATGGGTGTTGGATATTATATGTCCATGTGTATGATGGGGATAATGATGTTATTGAAAGAATTGTTGGTGGTAATATCCTTGTAGAGGCTATGAGGGGAACTTATTTTAATGTTGGATAAGTTTCCTTAAGAATCTTGGAAGTATCACAGATGTCTTTGTGTTGATCCATAGTGGATTTTTAATTGATGTCATGATATTATTTTTTCATGCAGATGTGAATGGATTCCCAGATTCCTTATTCATGAAGGCCTTGTAATTTTTCTTTATAACCCATGATGTCACAAATTCTATTTATGATGGGGCATTTTTTACTTTGGAAACATGATGCTAGGTCATCATTGTATAGCAATGAGTCATTGAGGTCTTTAATTTGTTCAACAAAAAGGAGGATGAATCTAAAAAATAACATTAACATGAACTCATATGCTATTGATTATGATTTTATTTTCATCTTGGGCCTGTCATGGTCTATAGGAGAAGATACATGAATGGATTTCTAGATTTCATTGTCTACAAGTACCTTGTCCACCTAGGTCTCAATAATGGGGACTTAGACATGTAGGTGTAAATGGTGTGAAGGGTTAATGGATTGTATGTCATCTTGGTTGAAGGTGGGTTGGTCAAAGATTATAGGTATGTCATTTCAATCAAGGATTTTGAGTATGTCATGCTAAACAAAGATGGGTTGGTCCAAGATGGTTTGACCAAATATGGGTTTATCAAAGATTGATTGATCATATATAGGCTTGTCAAATATGGGCAAATCAATAATGGGTTCATGAAAGGTGGGCTCATCAAAGTGGCTCCTTGAATATGGGTGGGCCAATGATGGTGTGGAATTAGATGTTGTTGGATGGTCGATATAATTGGTTTGACATTGATAATGTTGTGGAAAAATTTGATCATGTTGTAGAAATAGATCTTGGCATATCCTTGATTTATGATTCTCATACATGGATTCACATGATTCTTGTGTAAATTATGTTCCTTAGTTTGATAAATATAAGATACATTGGATAATGGTGGCTTAGGGGCTTCATTGGTAGGGCACTAATTTGGCAATGGTTGATCATGCAATTTTTGATTTGGGGTATGTGATTGATTGTGGGATTTCCTTTAATGGGCTTGTCACTTTAAGGTTTGTTTCTAGTTTAATTTATTCAAAATTTTATAAAATAATAAATTTTATGGCTCAAGAACCAAATGAGTATGGGATGGTTTTTTGTGTTGTGGTCAATTTTCACATCTGTCCCAAAGTTTGAGTAAATGTAGCTTGGTATTGGATGTTGTATGGTTTGATTGGGTTTGGTTTGGTGTTAAAAAAAAACTCCCTTTGATGTGTACATGGGGGATATTGTGATGGGGATTTTAAATAATGGACAGGATGTTATCATCATGGAAAGGGATTGGATATGGAATAAAAGGTTTGTTCTCATTTATTCGAGATGTCATTAGATCAATTTTGATTTAACTTGGTTTGATTTGACTTGGATTTAACTTGATTTAATTAGGATTCAAATCATTTTGATTTAAGTGATATAATCAAATACACATGTAAGTACAACCTAGCTAACTCAAGTGGGATTACAACTAACTTATGGCCCACTGATAGTACCCCAAAAGGTATGTGGTGGGTGATATTGGGGAAATTTGTGTTCCTAGCACCATAAAACATCTGAAACAAAAAGGTTTATATGCTAGGATGAATATGATGATCTAGGGGCATCCTATATATACCTTTTGGTATATTGAGGTTGAATATGTGTGGCAAAGTTGTCATTTACAACATAGGTATTGGTGGATGAAACCACCTCACTTCATGGTTCCATTAAAATAGATGACCGCTTAGTTAAAAGTGACAAATCCCTAAGAATTTATATAGCATGTTAGAACACGGGCTTTTTCTAAATTCTAGGTGATAAAATATTAGTCACAAGACCCTAAAAAGATGAAATAAGTAGGTGCACCTTATTTATGATTCCCAAGATTTACTTGTAACATGAGGGAAGATAATACATAATGTATCATAGGGTAACATAATTGATCTAGTACATTTATGATTGCTAAGTTCACCTTATGGTGCAAAGAAAGAGCATATGCAATGCAAACATCACATACACACACACTCAAACAAGATGAAAAAGATGAAAAACATAATATTGATTGTTTAGATTACCTAATTAAATTGATTAGATTAATGTGTGTGTTTGCTTGCTTTTATGATATTAGACAAGCAAACCTACAAGGCCAAATTTTAGTAGTTTGATCAAAATGGAGAGTTTCAAATTGATACATACTGCATAACAGGGTTAGAAACATGAAAAACACCAAATATAAACCTTCCAAGTCAAAAATTGAATATTAGGAGTAACATTCAAAATGATGTAAAAAGAGTTCAAAATGATGTAAACATTTTTGTTATGTAGACAACATTTAGAATGATGTATATGATGTTTAGAATGGTGCAGATACCATTTTCAAGCACAAAAAATATTGTTTACAAGGATAGAGACACTACGAGAGATGTAGACATTGTTTCTAGGCATGAAAACATCATTTAGTAGGAAGAGACACCACAATAAATACATATGACAAGATGTATACATAAATAGCATACAAAAATAGATAGTGCTCATAAATGAATATGATAAACAGACACAAAAAACATCATTTTCTATGATAGAAACATCACTTCTTAAAACAAATATGTCACAAGTCAAAGAATGCAAATTTGAACTAAAAAAGGGCAAATTAACTCAAATTTGATCTGATTGGACTCTATAATATTAGCATCCAAGTAAAGACTACCTATCAAGCATGTACATGATAAATTATAATGGGTCTATGGTGCCACTGAGGGTGCCAAATATATACACATGAAAATTTTTAACAAGTGAGAGTGTTATAAATAAAACCAAAAAAAAGTAAAATACATATGGTAAGCAATTACAATGGTACCTCAGATGATCAAAGAAGGAGCAATTATGTGATACCTTTACTTACCAATGGTGAAAGCAATCCTGTTAATGTTGGATTGTGTTCAAGATGAAGTAGAGATGTGGTTTCTTAATGCCAATTTGTGTAGAAACAAACCTAGAGCATATCCCCTTGTTGATTAGATGATTTGGCTTGATGAATATGATGATGGCTTGATTCTTATTGAGGTAGAGCTTTGCTAATCTAAGTGTGCTTATTGGAATGAATGGATGTGAGCTCTATGTATATATTTTAAGGATGAAATTGGACCCTTGATTTTGACACAAGATCAAGGGTTGAGAATGAGTCAACTTCCTCATTGAATGAAGGAGGTTGAAGGTTAAATGTAGGGAGTAGAGTGTGTAAGGCTTGATTTGAAAAAAGGATGGGCTTGATTAGATTTTGTCCTAATTTTTCCCTTTTGCCTTGGATTTAGGGATTGAATTGGGGATTTGGAGTGATGTGAGATATGATTATAATATTGGATGATGTGATAATAGATGGGTGATGGGATGATATTATGATTTTATTTATTTATTTGGATATTTGGTGCATGGTTTGTATTACTAGTGTTAATAAACTAAGTAATAAATATTAAATAGTTGATTAAACTAGAAGATAATGAGATGGGAAGTAGATGGGATTTGAAATGTTATTATAATATCATGGTTAATTGATTCAGAGATGGTAGTGAATAGTGATATGTTAAGCAAGGGAAGTGTTTGATGGGATTAAGGTTGACTAAGGATAGATTAGTTATGAAATAGGAATGATATCGAACAAAATAGGGAAATTAGGGTTTAATATGGATGGATAATGATGTTAGTGCAAGATGTTGGACATGTCTAAAGTGAGATGTCATAAGTAGAGTGTCAAAATTGGAGTGTCTACCACTATAATACTATTAGATATTATATTATATCATATTGTTGATAATATAGTATATTATAGCACTATATTATATTATAATATTATATATAAAATATTGTAAGATATATACTATAGCAATATATATAATATATTAATATATAGTATAATAGTAATAAATAATATAATATTAAATATATATTATATATAATAAAAATATATTATAGTACATAATAATAATATTATAATATATAAAATCATAATATAATATATAATAATATAATATATATATATATATATATATATATATATTATTATCATATTATATTATATAAATAAATATTATATTATACTAAGATACTATTAATAAAATATTATATTATTATTATTATAAATGGACATAATACTATTAATTTCCCTCGATGGTGTAATGGTCTCATTGATAGGATGTTGAAAAAATTGTTAAATATGGGTCTCCTTACATCTTGTAAAATGCTCAAACGAGTCCGAATAATGGCATTGGGGAGATAAATTATGTGTTGTTGATTCATTATGACAAGACATTTATATTATAAAAAACATCTTGTGATCATTGTTCATCACCCATGATCTACACCACTGATGTTTTTATCCAATATGATTGACAACAAGTTTTTTCCTAATATGATTAGCACTTATTTTATCATATATTATCATTTAATATGCATCCAAAATGCATTATTATCATCCATAGTGCCATTCTTTTTCATATACTTCAGATAATCTTCCAACCATTATGTCATTATACTTTAATTATTAGTAAAAAACTTAAGCATCTCCTCGAGTTGATTCATTAACATTTTCATTAAAAACATTACTTTAAAAACACTCTCAAACATACATTATTTTATAGAATATGTGGTTGACAAAATATGTTAAAGAGACACATTTTTTCATTGAGATGACACATGTTTTAATCATGTATTGGGTAACTAAAATAGTTATGTGGAAACTACTGATTGCATTGAAATATGTGACATGTCACTAAACTTTGCATGTGTCTATGGTTAGGCTTCTTTGACTCCATCACCTTAAATACCCTGTCATCACCCCTTACCATCACAACCCAACTCACCTTGAAATATTTCACTACTTTCATATTCTATATGGCTTTCTCTCTCCCTACCACTTCATCATTGCTCAAATCATTGTTAAATTAAATGTCTCCTCTTGTAGATGTTTAAATCTTGATTTATATGTTAAACTAGTCTTGTACACTTAAAAATATCACTCAAGGCTCTACCCTTCTTTTATTGACCTTCCTTGCAACTAATAGGATTGTGTTCACCATCTCATTATGCCTAAATGTTTATCTTGTAATCTGACCCTATTATTTAGATTATCTAGATCACCTGTTACACCCTAATTTTCTCACTAAACTTGATTAGCTTATTAAACAAATATTAATGAGTTTAATATTGTTTGATTACTATTGTAGTAAACTATTTTTATTTATGTTTATGTATGGATAGAAATATAATAATTATTTATGTGACTCATTACTAGTTGGTTAGATGTACATGAGTTTCATATGCATGTAGATTATGCTCATTTAGTATTATTGTGCTTTAGTATCATTTTTATTGATTATCATTATTAAGGGCTAACTACCATTTACATTTGTAAAGTGGATGCAGGATAAAGTCCACTCTCTAGATAGATATAGAGGGAGATTATCATTATGGAGGGTGTTGCAGATGATTATGTTATAGGTAGAGAGTTTCGACAGAGAACCCTACACACACCATATAGTACAAATAAATGCATGATTATTTTTTAATGAATAGTTATGTGATTGTTTTAATTTCAATTATATTTAGTTATTTCATACTTGATCATGTTGATTTGGTTTTGATCAATGGTTAGATGTTATTTTGGTCTTGATTGCAGTGTTATTATTTTCTAAGATTATGTTGTTGTCATTATAGAGTATGACATTTGTGTGTGTGTGTGTGTGTGTGTGTGTGTGTGTGTCTTTATATGACTATACTTATGAATTATTGATTGCATGACTCCATATAGGTATGTACCTGTAATCATTCAACAACAAAAAAATTGTTATTAAATATTTATACATGGCATAGAAATAAATTACATTTGTAGATTATTTAATAAATTGATTTTATAAACATTATCTAACCTAGATCCTAGGTGAAGTGACTAATGTGGTACCTAGGATGACATAGTTTTTAAATACCTAAGGGTTTATATAAAACTTTGTTGTTTAATATTTAAAATTATGATATGTATTCAAATTTTTATTAAACATAACTAGTATGTTTATTGAAAACATATATTTGTCAACACTAAATGGGATTCATCATTTGGTTTTATTTTTCTTGGTAAAGCCATGTAACTTAGGATATTTACGGTTTGACTACAAGTTTAGATGAGGTAGAAGCTAACTGTGTTGTTTTGGTAGTCGAAGCTAGAAGTTGTTAAGACATGCTAAGAATTTATAGTTTTATGGTGAGTCATTCTTGGGAATTTATGATGGAGAAGGGTTCACCATGAAATTAGGGGTTTTAGGTGGCATGTTCATGGTGGTGAATATAATAAAAGATGATGGAGTTTTTAGAAAGCAGAGAGGTCATGGTCGACAAAGATAAGATAGAAGAAAATAGGACTTTTCTCACATTCAAAGAGGAAAATATTCATCAAGGGCACTCAAGAGTTAGGATTTATTCTTTTGTTTATCTTACATACCTATGTTTATGTCATTCTGGTTATTAAGGAAGGTTAAATGGGTTTTATAGCAGTTTGCTTTATTTAAAATGGAACTAGGGATTTGACCTTTTTGGAAGAGAAATCTCCCCATGGAATAAAATCACTAGTTCAGTAAAGGCAAACATGAGCATAGATATATAGGATCATATGAACGGAAAGAAATTTTTTTGAATGGTTATTATGGTTTTGTTTTTATTTTATTATTACTTTGAACAGATGTATATTACCATTTTGTTAAATGATTATGTGAATTGGTTTAAATAGAATGACTAGGTGTTAACTTATGTTACTTAGTTAGGGTATTATGAAAGAATTGGGGTTTGCAATTGATACGATTATATAGATGATTATTTGTTAAACAAAGCATTAAATGACTATGTATTAGTAAAAGGAATTGCTTAAAGACATTAATATGGTTCAATTTTCATTAGGTTTTTGAAATGAAACTGGGGTTTTTGTGAATATTATATGGTTCTAGTGTTATTTCATTATTACTTTGAATGGTTGTGTGCTTTGGTTTAAATGGGTTTTGAACTTGTATAAGATCTATAACATCTATGTGAAAATATAATCAGTTATATACAGCTGGGATAAGATTATTTTGTAATAGATAACTACGAGTGTTATTTAGTTATATGGTTTACAGATTTAGACATTTAGCTCAGGATAGTTAATAGGAGTATAGCTGGGTTTTATTGTTTACAAGAGTATTCAATGGAAGAATTGGGTTAGTCTATTTAAACTTATGGCTAGTGAGTTAATATAAATTGTAGGGTTTAGTATGCATAAAAGATTGAGTTGATATTAAAACTGCAAGTTTGGTATGTATAAAAGGACTAAGTTTGTTATTTGTCATAGTTTTAATCAATGGAACTATTATTGTTTGAATAGTTATGTTGATTATAGATTGAGTAATATATAATCAGTTGACTGAGTAATATAAATTATTACTATAGGTGATCATTGTCTTGAACATATATATATATATATATATATATATATATATATATATATATAGAGAGAGAGAGAGAGAAGAGTATGAAGACAAGGATATAGATTATCAATCAAATTATTTCATAATGTTAACTGGTTATGTGTGATATAATTAGATGAATGATTGAAAATTTTTTACTGACGGTGTTAAATGTATGGACTAGACTGAGCTTAAACATTTGTAAAATAATTTAAGTTGAATTATTTTGGGGACATATATGTTTAATTTAGGGGACAAATTTGTGTTGAATGATTTCAGTGAGTTGATGTACCATAAGTTACACAAAATAATATTTCACATTTTGAATTTTGTATTTTAAGGCATTTAATTGGGTCTTTAGGTGTTGTGTGGTGTTAATGTGAATTATATTTTGATTTAAAACTAAGTTAATATTTCTTAAATTGGGAGCTTAGGGTGAAAGAATAATTTCGAAACATATGTATATTGCCATTAAGAACTAAGTGGTTTAAAGTTTTAAATATATTTAAATATAAGTGGACATGCATGTGTGTGTGTGTGTGTGTGTGTGTGTGTGTGTGTGTGTGTGTGTGTCTGTGTGAATAAATTAAAAAGTGCATAGATGTTTGTATATAGTGAATAAATGTGTTCATATGAAAACTATGATGTATTTCATTTATTTATAATATGTTAAATCAATTATTAATTGAATAGAAATAATTAATTTATATTTAGAATAAATAAACATTATGGTTATTGTATTTGTATAATAGTTTGAAATTTAAGATGAAATTCCTAAATTGTGTTTGTTTTTATTATAATGCCTAGATAAAAAGGGTGTTTTACATCAAATGGGTAAATACTTAAGTATTATAAATATTATTAGAAATCAAATACTTGTAATATTTACTTATTGGAAATAGACATTAGGCTGTATTGGAACTTAAGAAATATGACAACAAATTTTACGTTGTTATTATATTACATGTAGTTATTTCATGTTGTTTTCTTTGTTTTTAAATACTTTGTTATTTTTATTTAATATATATGATAATTCTTTGGAAATTTTATATATGACTTATTTAGTAATTTTGGTATTAATGACACTAAGGTAATAATATTGTGAGAATGTTCACATGCATGTTTTTAGAGTCATTAATAAATGAAATCTGATTGAATGTGTGTATGAATATGATTGATCTATGTGATCTTTAAACTATATAAAATTTTTGTGCAAAGTAATATTTATATTTAAACGTTATCATTTCACCTATTTGATTAATATGTATGTATGCACTATGTCATGTTAGAATAGAATTATTTATGATATGTTGTATGTAGTGAATTTATTAAAATACATAGATTTTAGTTGATTTATTAATACCTACACCTTTATCATCTGTTCATCCATGAAGGGAGGGTCATTCTCTAGTTGATAAATTGTGCAGGAGATCTATGGTCTGTGATTGGTGTGAAAAGGCACTATGATAATGCTCTTAGTCTCCTCTAATAGTCAACTAATAGAGAATGTTACTCATGATTATATTTTATATACATTGGTGAGGTTGTGGACACTCATTTGTTCTATGGAACAATGTATTTATTTATATTCACTTTGATGTAAAAACTTGTATATTTGTACTTTGATAACCAGTAGTCAGTTGTTCTTATTGTATAACTTTATTATATAAACTTTTAGCAATTGATTGAGTTAATATTTAATAGATATACAATTTATTATGGATTGAATTCGTAATGCTACTTAATGTTGTTAGTTTGATCATTATCTAAATGAATCATAACCATTTATTTATATAACATACATTTAGTTAAATATCAATAACTTGTCTTAATTGAGAATAATTTATTTTAGATTCTTAAAGTAAAATTTTAAAAAAAAAAAAAAAATTGGGTTAAACCCAATGGGGTTATAACATTGTGGTATTCGAGCCAAAGCTCAAACTCTAGGACTTAATGATCTTGCTAACATATTTGTATTATCTTATTAATCAAAAAAGAGAATAGTGCACTATAGACTTGAGGGTGTGGTTACTTCAAACACTAACCCTCCATTAGATCTAAATCAATTTGCTACAGAATAAGATGCAAAGTTAGATTAGATTCTCATATCCATGCATAAAATTAGGGACTGAATCATGACCTTAGAAGAATAAGTGCATGGACATGTTGATGAAATCAATTAAGAAGAGCTTAAAGAGCACCCTATTAAGTAATAAGTTTAATAAGAGGCTTAGCAAGAGCATAGACATGATGAGGTGTCATAAGATATGAGGACTCGTGTAACTACAGAACTTGCACAGGACATGAAGAAAGTTAATCCTCCTAAGTTTGATGGAATTATGTTAGGGGATGGTGTAAAATCTTGGTTGATAGAAATGGAAAGTGCTTTGAGATCCATAATTACTTAAAAGTCACTAAGGCAGTTTGGGGAGTGTATCAGCTTACTAGAGAAGCAACAACATGGTGGGTAAATAAGAAGCTCAAGATGAACCTCAAATACACTACCACTACATGGGATAAATTCATGGTTTTGTTTAGATCATGATGGGTGCCATAGTTGTATTTTGACCAAAAGCTAATAGATTTTCAAAATTTGAAGCAAAAAAATCTTTCAGTGAACAAATACTATAAATAATTCACTAAGCTCCTAAACTATAATCCTCAATATCAGGGAGACAAAATATTTCACATTCAAATTTTCATTATGGGATTAAAATCTCAAATTAGATGTGAGGTAGATGTGCATGGACCATCTATGATGGATCAAGTCTTTGAGAAGACAGTTAAGTAGGAGTCAAAACTAAAATCTCTTGCTTAAGTCAGAGAGAAGTTCAAGAAGAATTTTAGAGATTCCAAACCCACCTTAATAAGAACTATAAAAAAATAAAAATTCTAAGAATTAGTTTAGGAATTAGAATGCTAAATTCAATAACTTTTTAGGTAGTAAGAAAGCAGATGGACTCAAGCCTGGTTTCAATGGGAACTAGTAGTAAGAAAGGAAAGGACCACTTGTCAGATGTTTCATTTATGAAGGTAATCACTATGCCAAGGAAAGTACTCAAATAAATTATGAAAGTAAATCTAAGAGTACTATGTAGCAAGGAACCTTTAAATAGAGTATCTATGTAGTTGTTAATAATTGTTAGGTTGATTTTCAAGTCTCACCTATTAAGGTTATAGGTAATCTTTTTGGTCAACCTATTTTCATTTTGATTGATACTAGAGCTACATAATATTTTATTTCTTTATGAATGATATCCAAGTTATCTATAAAAACTTATTAAATGGCAAATGCATGATTAGTACAATTTAGAAATGAAGCCAATGTCGATAGGTGCTTAGTGGAAGTTGAGATTGAATTACTTGAATTCACATCAATATTAGATCCTTATGTAGCACCAATAGAGTCATATGATGTAATCCTAAGGGTAAATTGGCTTACTAAGTATAAAACTAAGGTATATTTCTATCTTAATAAGGTAGAATGTCAGGATGATTTTGAGAATCAGACTCAGATCCAAGGTGAGAAAAGGAAGTTGAAACTTAGGTAGATTTTCAAAATTCAACTTAAGAAGGCTCACAGGAAAAGATGTCAAAAATTTATTGTTAAAATAAATGAAATGAATAATTTTAAAGAATCATCCATTAAGGATTATCCTTTTTTAAGAGCTTTCAAGATGTGTTTTTAAAGGAATTGTCAAGATTACCACCCAAGTGAGAGTTTCATTTCTCAGTTGACATTATACCTGGTTCAAAACCACAATCCAAGGTATATTATAGGATGATATCTATAAAATTGGTTGGGATAAAATATCAACTACAAGAATTTTTATTTAAAGGGTTGATTCAACCAAGTGTGTCACCATGGGGTGCACTAATTGTGTTTATCAAGAAGAAGGATGGTACTCTTTGCTTATGTATTAATTACATGATGTTAAATAAAGTGACAATTAAGAATAGATATCTATTTCCTCATATTGATGATATATTTGATCAAATAAATGGGGTTATATTTTTCTCTAAGATAGACCTTCGATCAAGGTATCACCAGCTAAGAATCTAAGAAAAATATATTCTCAAAATAATATTTAGAACTCGATATGGGCACTATGAATTTACAGTGTTGCAGTTCAGGTTAAAAAATAATCCAATGACATTCATGAATCTCATGAATAGTGTGTTTACGGATTCCCTGGACCACTTTGTGTTAGTTTTTCTAGATGATATCCTTATTTATTCTGAAAATAAGGAAGAACATCTATAATATTTGGAGTTAGTTTTACAGCATTTTCAAAAGCATAAATTATATGGTAAGTTGTCTAAATGTATATTTTTATATGAAAGTGCAATATTTAGGACACGTTATCTCCACAAATAGAATTTTAGTTGATCCAATGAATATAAGAGCCATAATAGAGTGGCTAACGCCTAAAAATGTGCATGAAGTGATAATTTTTATAGGATTAGTAGGATATTATGAAAAAAATATTTCAAATTTCTTGAAAATGACTAACCTAATTATCTCTCTTTAAAAAGATAATCAGAGTTTTTTTTGGTTGGATAAGTGTCAAAAAAACCTTTTAGGAGCTAAAAATGAGGCTTACTTTAGAACTTGTGCTAAGAGTTCCCAATCCTAATGATCATTTCTCAGTAATCACTGATGTATTTGGAGTTGATCTTGGAGGAGTTATTATGCAAGATGGTTCAATTGTAACATATGAGTCTAGGAAACTTAAGTCATATGAGGCAAATCCTACCCCACACGATCTAAAACTTGTTGTAATAGTGCATGCCTTGTAATTTTAGAGGCATTATCTATTGGGGAATCCATCTAAGCTCAATACTGACAACATGGGGCTTAAGTATATTTTCACTCAACCAAACCTAAATGATCATTAAAGACATTGGTTAGGGTTCTTATTTGACTATAATTTTGATATTATTTACATCAAGGGAAAGGAAAATAGAATTGTTGACATCCTAAGTCATAAAAGGTATATAATAGCTTTAGTTATTATCAAGAGTACTTTTCATGATTAAGTTATTAACTTATCCCTTGGAGATGAATTCTATGAGTAAGTTCAGAAAGTTTTTCATAAGATGCTTGAAACCCTAAGTTTAAAGGATTCAAGTTGGATAATGATGGTCTCTTGAGGTACAATAGTAGAATGTATGTACCTGATAGATAGAATTTGAGGAGCACAATTCTAAAATTATTTCACAATACCTCTTATTCAAGTCATCCTAGAGTGACTAAGCCCATGGTTGAGCTAAGACCTTTTTATTTTTGAAAAGAAATTTAAAAAGATGCAGTAGATTTTGTGTCACATTGTTTAGAGTGTCATTGTATGAATGTTGAACACGTGCATCTAGTAAGATTGGTGTATCCTCATGAAATATCAGAATAGAAGTGGTAGGTAATTAGTATGGACTTTGTCCAAGGTTTGTCATTATCATGGAATAGTCATGACATGATCTTGGTGGTAGTTAACAAATTAACCAAGGTAGCTCACTTCATAATTTGTAAGACTTTCATTGACATGGTAGTTGACAAATTAACATGGTAGGGAGAGTTTGGAGGACTTTCATTCCCATCTTAATAATTTGTGGTCGAACCTAAAATTCACTAAAGAAATTAAATTGGAAGGGAGCCTACCTTTTTTACATGTTTTCATTTCCAAAAAGGTGATGCTTCCTTAGCTAGGAAGGTCTATAGAAAAGGCATCCTATAGACCTTTACCTACATGTCTCTTCAAACCATCACCCTACATAAAGGGTGGGAGTGTTAAAATCTCTAGCCACTAGAGCTTTCAAAATTTGTGATAATGACAACATTGATCAAGAAATCATTCACTTAAAAAAGCTTTTTAGGGTGTGTTAGGACTTGTTCCAAAGTTTTAACTTAGCTTAAGATTTTGATAAGTTTATTTTAAATAATGAATGTAAATGGGGCATGCTTCTTTTTATAAAGACACCCCCATAAATAAATTAACTTAGTTTTATTTGGTTAATTTTTTATTTTATGTTAAATAATAAGAACTACCTTTCAAGTGGAATTCTCGTGGGGGTTGGTTAATAGGTTAGTTTTTACTGGTATATGGTGAAAACCTATAAATATATGTTTTTCAAGATAAAAAGGTTAACGGTATATTATCACTTTTTTTATGTACTTACCTTATTTTGATTAATAAAATACTTGTGGACCCACCTCAGTGGGCACAAGATTTACTTTAGGTGATTGTTTGGTTAAATCTATTAAAGTGTTATTAGTGGTATCAGAGCATGATAACTTATAAATTCTTGGTAAAGGCAAGGTAAAAGAGAACGTGATGATCTCAAAAAAAAAAAGATGAAAAAATTTATGTGATTGGATAAAAAAGGCACACATAAAATTGATTTTGGAAAATATAAGGTATGCCCCTTATTAATATACTTTGGAGTTAATATTTGAAAAATTATTCCAAAAAAAAATTAAAAACCCTGTGATTGGAGGACTTTGAGAATTAAAATACATTAAGAAATTAATTTTACATGGCTGATTTGAGAAGTAACAAAATTAATTTTTTTCGTCCTCCATTTCTTGAAGCTTGATTCTCCCTGTTAAAGCCTAGAAGTTGATTGTTTGATTTCAATTTTTAAAAATTTGCTCAATAATCTATTTGTATAAAATTATAAGCTTGGAAAACCTCTATAAAAAAGTGGTATGGCCTTTATGAGTTTGTAGAAAAAATATGAAATAAATATGGATAAATCTCTATCAATTTTAAACTTTTTTATGCCAAAAAATCTTATCCAAAACTATTCTGAAAGCTTTTAAATCAAATTTTTGAGATGTATGGATTGGTTTTAAATTTTTAAAACTCCTATAGTGTCCAAAAATTCAACCATCTTCTATTTGTCATAAAATCCATTTTTGGTAGTTTAAATTTGCTCAAAATTATTTTAAAACTCCATTATTTGGCCCTATATAGATTTGTAAGGCTTGGTACATCAAGAAAAGAGTTTTGAGAATTATTTTTTACAGTCATGGTGTCCTTGGATGTATCATGACATTGGAATATAGCTAAAAATTAACATTTTTTATTTTCCAAAGTTTGATAAAATTTGATCAAAAATTGTATGGTTTGAGGGGTCCACGAATCAAAGAGCTTTTTACTTTTTCCAAAAGTTTCACGAATGAATTGATTTTTACTTGAGAAAGTAATTTTTTTATTTTTCAAAGAAGAAATTAATGTTAAAAATAAATTTTTCATTATATGTCTTGTAAAAGCTCATAGAGTAATTGGAAAGCATGATTTTGTAAAAACTCTTGGAAGTTGGAGGTCTAGAGTAAAAATTTTTTTTTTTTGAAATTTTCTATTTGGCAATTTACTTTTTGAAAGAATATTTTATTTTTTGGAATATTTTACATGTTTTGAATATTGTAAAGAACATCAATCATGTGAAAGAATGAAATTTAATGGGAGAAAAACAATAGTTATGTGTTTCATTGGTGAAATAAGGGTGTAATTGGTAAAATTGGTGAAATAAGGGTATAATTGATGAAATAAGGGTGTAATTGGTTTAAATCTTTTATTTTTGGTGAGGTTAAATGTAAAACCTATCAAAAATGTCTTTCTTTTTCTCTACATGGAGATTAAGTGAAAAACTCTATAGAAACATTATTTTATGCAAAGTGTTATTATGGTTGTGTTGTTATTTCATTTTTCGCACTTACTTTTATTCCAAGATGCCAAAAATTAAAAATTTACTTTTAGATGGTGATAGATTAATGATTTTTAATTATTCTGATTGAAAACGTTTGATAAAAATTTCATTAGTTTTTAATGAGCTATGGGATATTACAAAAAAATGAAAATCCTACATTGCCTACAGAGCAAGTCAAACTTCATATTTTTAATCTACATGATTTTAAGTCCTTAACTTTAATCAAGTGTTGTTGTACTTGAGATACTTATATACATATTGGAAATTCTCCTCGTAATTATACTGCATGGAAAACCTTATATGATTTGTATGATAAAAAACTTATGCATAAGAAAATAGATATTCATATGCAGTTGTTTACTTTATTGTTAGAGGAAGATGGGGATATGGGAGAATAAATGTCTAAGTTAAATAATATTACTTCCAAGTACACTAAGATTGGGTTTGAAAAACTAGATCATGATCTCATAATTACTATTATGTTGAAAGGACTACCTAGGTCATATAGGAACTTTGTAGAAATGTTGCATGTCTCTGACAAGATCATAGACATCACTTTTGATAAATTGGATAAGTTGCTTATTCAACATGACCTCTCTCTACCTAAAAATCTAAAAAAATTAAATATTTCTATGTTTTAGAGTCTAATCCTAGTTCATCTTCTTCTAGTCAACAAAATAATAGAGGGAATAGTTATAGAGGGGGTCAAGGTTATAGAGGAGGCAGATATCCAAACCGAGATAGAGGTTATTCAAATCAACAATAATTAGACATTTTAATTCAAATGAGATGAGCGATAGAGGGCATGGTCACAACTCTTCTAGAGATAGAGGTCAAGGTAGATCAAACATTCAATGTCATAGATAAAAAAATTTGGTCACATTGCCTCTTAGTGTAGGATTCCTTTTGACAAAATTTAGAGGACATAAAAAATGACTAAGTCTAACTCTACTCAATATGTTGATCATGAATCTACATTCACTACTTCAGGGCACATTGATTATATAGAATATGAGGCTAGATATGAGCTCACTGATGTATGGGTTTTAGATACAAGAGCAATCAAACACATGACACTTAGGTGAGACTTATTTTGGTATTTTAAAAAATATTCTCTCTCTTCTATATCCTTGGCAGATAAGTCTTTGCATACTCCATAAGGTCTTAGATCAATTCAGATTCTCCTTCTTAATAGATCAATAAAATACTTGGAGAATGTTTGGCATGTTCTCACATTACAAAAACATCTTCTTTCCTTGGTAACTATTTGAAAGAAAGGTTATCAAATTGTGTTTAAATATAGTCTCATTTATATCAATTCAGTAAAGGATGGATACAAAACCATGTATACAGGATATGAGGATGGAAATTTGGTTATATTACATTGTAAAGTGCTTCCCCCCATAGTAGAACTTGTAGCAGTTGTTGAAATAGGTATAGGCACTATGTTTATATAGTGGTTGTGGTATCTTCGCTATGGACATTTGAATGTTCACTCTTTAGTGGATTTATAGAGATATGGTATGGTGAGTGTGTTGCCCACTTTTCACAAAGATAGTATCCTTTGGGAATCATGTGTTTTGGGCAAACAGAATCAAAAAAGAAATCTAAGAATTCTTCATGGAGAGCTAATAGATATTTGCAGTTAGTTCATAGTGATGTATGTGACATGAAGAAGTCATCCATTGAAGGGTGTAGATATTTTGTATTATTTATTGGTGATTTATCTTGGATGACTTGGGTGTTTTTCATGAAAAACAAATTAGAAGTTTTCACTACGTTTCTTGATTGGTTACACTTAGTTGAAAAATAAACAACACTTAGCCACTCTTCATTCAAACAATGGCAGTGAGTATACTTAAAATGAGTTTTCAAATTATTATTGGGAACATGGCATTCATTGACAATGCAGTAATGCTTACACTCCACATTAGAATGAAGTATTTGAATGAATGAATAAAACTTTAGAGAGCACATCACGAGCTACGTTTCACTATAAACAGCTTGATGATAATCTTTGGGTCGAAGCCATTGGTACTATAGTGTATTTGAGAAACAAGTCCCCCACAACTGCACTTTTGGGACAAACTCCATATGAGGCTTGGTATGGGTTTAAATAATAATTTAAACACTTGAAAGTTTTTGGATGCCTTTGTTTTGCATTAGTTCCCACTGAGAATAGAACTAAGTTAGAACCACGAATTCAAAAATGCAACTTTATTAAATATTCATAAAATAAAAAGGGGTGTCATTTACTTGTATAGGATACAAGTAAATTCATAGTGAGTCGAGATGTAGTATTTGATGAATTTGGTACTATAAACACTGTAAATATTGATTTTCAATTTGACAGGTTAGAGAGAAAAATTTACAAAACGTGATAAGGGATTGAATAATAAGGGGAATTTTTTGAGGTTGTGGTATGAGACTAATATCCCTTCAATTTCTTATCCTTCATCAACTAATTCACAGGTTGATGACTTAGAAAATGTTGAAAATTATCTAAGTCTTCCTTAAAATGGTGCACCTGATGAGAATTATGGTGTTCTTGATTTGAATAATTTGAATAAGTATCCAAAATGGTCTCAAAGTACTTTTTTTGACTTGAAAGTAGATGAAGTTGGTTTAACAAGTCCCAAGAGTTCTCATAAATAGGTGAACTATGCAATAGTTATTACTAATTCCACTAAGGCATCTACTTTTGAGGAGGCCTCTACTGAACATGTTTGGCAATAGGTAATGCAAAGTGAGTATAATGTAATACTTAACAATAATACTTGGGTTTTAGTTGATCCTCCTCCACATGTTCAACCCATAGGATACAAATGGGTTTATAGGACTAAGTATAAATCAGATGGCTCCATCAATAAACATAAGGAAAGACTTGTTGTTAAAGGATATGCGCAAAAAGAAAGTATTAACTATGAGGAAACATGTGCACCAATTGCTAAATGACACACTATTCATATGGTACTTGCCTTAATAGCATAGAATGGTTGAAAAGTACATCAGATGGATGTTAAAAGTGCTTTTTTGAATGGTGATTTACAAGAAGTATACAAGAAACAACCTGAAGGTTTTGAGAAAGTGGGTGCAGAACACAAATTATGTAAATTGATACAAGCTTTATATGGGCTCAAATAGGCACCCAGGGCTTGGATGAGAAAATGGATTCATACTTGAATATAATTGGCTTATAACATAGTGAATCTGATGATACTCTCTATTTTTGAGTGCAAGGTAAGAAATTGGTGATTCTTTTTCTCTATGTCGATGACTTGTTTATCATAGGAAATGATGAAAACCATAACAAGTCTATGAATAAGGAATTAAAAGATGGGTTTGAGATGACAGATCTTGGACTTCTTCACTACTATCTTGGCATAGAATTAACTCAAAAAGAGCGTAGTATTTTCATTTCACAAACTAAGTATATTTATGAATTATTAAATAGGTTTGGCATGAGTGGTTGCAAACCTTCCCTCACTCCCATGGAAAGTAACTTGAAATTATCTAAGGATGATAGCAATGCCTTCTTTGATGGCATGAAATATAGACAATTAATGAGAGGTTTGATATATTTGATGACTACTAGGCCCGATATATCATTTTCAGTTGAAATTTTGTCTAGGTTTATGCATGAGCTTAGAGAAATTCATTGGCATGTAGCAAAAAGAGTACTTTGTTACCTTCAAGTAATGAAAACATATGACCTTGAGTATCACCACAACAATAAATTCAAACTTATTGGGTATTGTGATACAGATTTTAGTGGATGTGTATATGATAGAGTATCCATAATAAGATACACTATGCATATGGGTTCAACTGCCATTGCTTGGTGTTGTAAGAAGTAGGATATAGTAGAAAATTCATCAGCAAAATTAGAGTACATTGCAACATGGGATGCTTCTAGAGAAATTGTTTACTTATGGAATATTTTTGAAGATCTTTAGGGTTCCTAGATTGCTCCTACACAATTATACATTGATAATCAAAATGCAATCAAGATGTCTAAAAATCTAGCATTTCATGCCAAAACAAAACATATGGATGTAAAATAGCATTATCTACGAATGTTGGTGGCAAAGAAAACACTTGATCCTATATATTACCCAACTTTTGATCAAATAGCTGGCATTTTCACAAAACCACTTGATAGAATCAAATTTGAAAAAAAATTAAAATGTTTGACATGTGTCCAAAGAACTGACTTTGGATCATGGGGGGTTTGTTAGGACTTGTTCCAAAGTCTTAAATTATCTAAAAAATTTGGTGAGTTTATTTTAAATAGTAAATGTAAATGGGGCATGCTTCTTTTTATAAAGACACCCCCATAAATAAATTAACTTAGTTTTATTTAGTTAGTTTTATGTTTTATGTTAAATAATAAGAACTAACTTTCGGGTAGAATTTCTGTGGGATTCAGTTAATAGATTAGTTGGTTTTTACCGGTATGTGGTGAAAACTTATAAGTATATGTTTTTAAATGTGAAAGGGTTAACGACATATTAGAACCCTTTTTATGTACTTATTTTATTTTGATTAATAAAATAATTATAGACCCACCTCAGTGGGTACAATATTTATCTTAGGTGCTTTTGTTTGGTTATATCTATTGGAGTGTTATCAGGATGAATGGTTACATGGGCAAACAAATCACCAAAGCCATCAAATAAGCTAAGGATAACATTGATAACCATGAACCAATGGATCAATCAAGGGGAGGACCAATAGCTTTCTTACTTTATGTTGAGGGTATTTCTAATAGGATTGTTGGGATTCTCAAATGCCAAGATATCAATACCACATTCATTCCTGTGAACAAGGTGAGAATGGATTTATGTTCTGCAAAAGATCCCACTGACCCTAGCCTCTTTAGTGGTCGATACATTATTGAATGCTTATGTGGTAGCATGTACATTAGGTAAATAAGGAGGTCCATTTGGATGAGAATCAAGGAATACATGGTTGATATTTGTCTTGAAAGAAAGGAAAAGTTAGCTCTTGTTGAACACTCTTACAAAACCAAATATGCTATCTGCATTGAAGATGCAAGAGTCATCACCATGGAAAACCACTTTAAAATAATGAAAACTGAGAGAAGTCATTGAGATTAGTAAACACTCATTGAATCTCAACACAGACGAGGGCCTGGGTATCGATCAAGCTTAGAAACCAATTTTTAATTTTTAATTTTTGTAGGTTTGAGTTTTTTTTAGGTCTCCTTTCATTTATTTTTATCTATTTCATTCTTAACCCATTTTTATTTATTTGTTTTAATTTATTTTTTCTTAGAAACCCTCATATTTCTTCTTTTTTCCAACCAATTTATAATTTAATTTCCTTTTAACAAATTAATAATTTATTTACATTTGTTAAAATTTAAATCAACAACCCTCATATCTAACTACTTAATTTGTTTTTGATAAATTAATTAATTTGATACCCTCTTTATTCATTTTCTAACTTTATTTACTTATATTTATTTACTTTCAATATCTATTATTTTTTTAGGTTTTTAAATGTTAGATTTTAGGTCTTGTGTTGGGTGACAAAAATAGAGGTACGAGCCTGTAATTTAAAAAGAGGGGGTGAGCACTTATTTCAACCTATTAATGGCTACCTTCTCAATTAATACTTCTTTTTTACTATTGTCTCCATCTTATTTAAGGAGTGTTAGTATTTGTTGTTGTCATAATTCTTATTTCTCTTAAGGAAGGATAACGGGTAGTGATCTAAAATATCGATATAAAAAATGAAAACATAGTTATCCCAAAAGTATTTTTGATTGATTTTATGGATTATGAAAGCATTAAATTTTTAATAATGAAATTTTGTTGTTTAATGTTTAAAAGTATGATATGCATTCAAATTTTTATTAAACATAATTAATATGTTTATTGACAAATACAATTGTCAACCCTAAATGGGAGTCATCATTTGGTATTATTTTTCTTGGTCAAGCCATGTAACTTGGGAGAGTTAGGGTTCGACACTAAGTTAAAAGGAGATAGAAGTTGATTGTGTTGTTTTGTCAGTTGAAGATGGAAGTTGTTAAGGCATGTTGGGAATTCCTAATGTTATGGCAAGTCATCTTTAGGAATTTATGATGGAGAAGGGTTTGCCATGAAATTAGGGGTTTTGGATGGCATGCAGATGATAGTGAAAATAATAAAAGATGATGGATATTTTGGAATGTAGAGAGGTCATGGTTGATAGAGAGAGATAGAAGAAAAATGGACTCTTTCTCACAGTCAAAGAGGAAAATCTTCATCAGAGGCACTCAAGAGGTAGGGTTTGTTCTTTCATTTATCCTAAATACCTATGTTGATGTCATTTTGGTTATTAAAGAAGGTTAATTGGGCTTTATACTAGTTTGTTCTATTTAAAATGGAAATAAAGATTCGACCTTATGGGAAGAGAACTCTCCCCACATAATCAAATCACTAGTTCAATAAAGGTAAACATGAGCATAGATATACACAATATTATAAATGAAAAGAAAATTTTGTGAATAGTTATTATGGTTGTCTTTTTATTTCATTATCACTTTGAATGGTTATATATTATCATTTTGTTAAATGGCTATGTGAATTGGTTTAAATAAAACAACTAGGGGTTAACTTTTGTTACTCAGTTAGTTAAGGTATTATTAAAGAATTAGAGTTTTTAATTGATATGTTTATATAGATGATTGTGTGTTAAACAAATTATTAAATGAACATGTATTAGTAAAAGGAATGGCTTAGAGACATTAATATGGTTTAAATTTCATTAGATTTTTTAAATGAAATTGGGTTTTTCGTGAATATTATATGGTTATGATGTTATTTCATTATTCTTTAAACGGTTGTGTGTTTTGGTTTAAATGGGTTTGAACTTGTTTGAGATCTATAGACATCTGTGTGAAAATATAATCAGTTATATACATTTGGGATAAGATTTTTTTTGCAATAGATAACTATGAGTGTTGTTTAGTTATATAGTTTGCATATTTGGACATTTAGCTCATGATAATTAATAAGAGTATAATTGGGTTTTATTGTTTACAAGAATATTCAATGGAAGAACTAGGTTAGTCTATTTTAACTTATGGCTAGTGAGTTAATATAAACCGTAGAGTTTAGTGTGCATAAAACATTGAGTTGATATTAAAACTGCAGGGTTGGTATATATAAAAGGACTAAGTTTGTTATTTATAAGATTTTTTATAAACGAAACTATTATTATTTAATTAGATATGTTGGTTATATGTTGAGTAATATATAATTGGTTGACTGAGTAATATGAATTATTATTGCAGATGATCGTTATCTGGAACATATATATGTGGATGAGTATAAAGATAGGGACATATATTAGTGGTTGAATTGTTTCATAATATTAATTGTTTGTGTGTGATATAATTAGATGAAGGATTGAAAGATGTTTGATTGGTTGTGTTAGATGTATGGATCAGACTAAGCTTAAATATTTATAAAATAGTTGAAGTTGAAATATTTTAGGGACATGGATGTTTAATTTAAGGGACAAATTTTGTAATAAATATTTTCAATGAGTCGATGTACCATAGGGTACACAATAGAATATTTCACATTTTGAGTTTTGTGTTTTAAGACATTTAATTAGATATTTAGGTGTTGTGTGGTGTTAATGTGAATTATATTTTGATTTAAAATTGGATTAATGTTTCTTAAATTAAGAGCTTAAGATGAAGGAATAAACTCAAAACAAATATATATATATATATATATATATATATATATATATATATATATATATAATTCTTTATGAATAGTTCATAAAAACATATATACATACATACATATAATTAATATTTAAAAATTATACCCATAGATGTGTATATATGGGTATGAATGTGTGTGTGTGTGTGTGTGTGTGTGTGTGTGTGTGTGTGTTCATACCCATATATATACATCTATATGTCTATATATAATTCCATTAAAAACTAAGTGGTTTAGAGTTTTAAATATACAAATATAAGTGGACACACATATACACATGCATATGCGGATAAATTAAAAAATACATAGATGTTTGTATATAGTAAATAAATATGTTCATATGCAAATTGTGATGTATTATTATTATTATTATTATTATTAAATCAGATAATAATTGAATGAAAATAATTAATTTTTATTTAGAATGAATAAACATTATGATTATTGTATTTGTATAATAGTTTGGGATTTAGGGTGAAATTCTTGAATTGTGTTTGTTTTTATTATAATTTCTAGGGTAAAAAAGGTGTTTTACATAAAATGGATAAATACTTCAGTATTATAAATATTCTTAGAAATCAAATACTTGTAATATTGTCTTATTGGAAATAGACATTAGGTTGTATTGGAACTTAAAAAATATGACAGCAAGTTTTATGTTGTTATTATATTGCATGTAATTATTTAATATTGTTTCATTTATATTTAAATACTATGGTATTGTTATTTAATCTAAATGAGAATTCTGTGAAAATCTTGTATATTATTTATGTATTAATTTTGGTATTAATGGCACTTAAGTAATAATATTGTGAGAAGGTTCTCACATATTTATTTAGAGTCATTAATACATAGAATAAATGAAATCTGATTGAGTGTGTGCATGAATATGATTGATCTATGTAATATTTAAACTATATAAAAATTTTGGTCAAAGTAATGTTTATAGTTAAACGTTATCATTTCACTTGTTTGATTAATATGCATGTATGCATAATGTCATGTTAGAACAAAATTTTATATGATATGCTACATGTAATGAATATCTTACAACACACAAATTCTAGTTGACTTCTTGATACCTGCACCATTATTATCTGCTCATCTATAAAGGAAGGGTCAGTCTCTAGTTGGGTAATCCTGGAGGGGATATATGATCTATGGTTGGTGTGTAAAAATACTCTAATGATGCTCTCTCTCCTCCAATAGTCAGTCAATAGAGAGTTTTACTCATGATTGCATTTTATATACATTTGTGAGGTTATAGACAATGTATTTATTTATATTCACTCTGATGTAAAAACTTGTATATTTTTATTTTGATAACCAACAATTGACTACTCTTATTTTTTAATTTTATTATATAAACTTTCAGCAGTTGACTAAGTTAATATTCAACAAATATATAATTTGTTATGGATTGAATTTGTATTACTATTTAATGATGTTATCTTGATCATTATCTAAATGAATAATAACCATTTATTTATATAAGATACATTTATTTAAAGACCAGTAACTTATCTTAATTGAGAATAATTTGGTTTAGATTATTAAAGTAATTTTTTTTTTTTTAATTACTTTTTTGGGGTTAAACTTAGTAGGGTTTTAACATCACATGTAGCCCATAGAGCACTTAAACTTTAATATATATCCTTCATTATTAGTTACAGAAATCTAAAAATCTTCTATATTCTTAGATAGTTACATTTAGACTTGGACACTAACATCAACACTACTGTTCATTCTCCAATGCAAGTGTTTGTGCCTTCTAAACACTCAAATTTATAAATCTTTCAATACATATAGGTTGGCCTATTATGTTTCATTAACCCTTATGTGAAGAAATTTTCAAAATAGATGGTATAAATACAAGTTAAAGTCGATCATTATTTATCTAAAAAATAGCAAACAAGTACTTATTCAAGCTCATTCAATCAATTACGTAACTAAGTTATATTTCTATACTCTTCCCTATTTTTATCAGTCATAAGAATAGTCATATTACAGGTTTGAAACATTTAAATATTATCCCATGAATTATATTTGTCAAGATATAAGCTAGACCACTACATGCACTTGAATATAACATTATACACCATTGTTCATATATAGGAGAGAACTACATATGTTTGAGGCCCTCTTTGAAGTATTGACTATGTATGTAGTGCTTATTGATAGAGGAGTCATTGAGCTCAACTTGACTTCATGATACTGCTAACCCATTTTTCATAAGGTGACAAGACCTAAGAGAGGGATATAGGGTTTGAGTTATATTCTGACATCTAGAGCATGTGTGCATGATTTGAACACATAATCCAAAAGGTGATAGAAAAATCAAAAAAACTTAGATGAAAGTTTTAGTCAATAGTTGATACTTTGTACATGACATATGTGTTGCAACACGGATAATAACATTGATGCAAGTGTTTAAATGGTGAATCAATTATTTGTATTGAAAGAAAGCTAATTTTCAAAATCTGATGACTAGATTGAAATATTCATAGAGTCTATTTCTACACTTGCATTACTCATATTTGCATGTACATCAACGTATAAATTAAGTAAAATTTATCTTTTATATTGCTATCATCAAAATATTGAAAGTTGTACTTACTAAATTTTGCATATGTTTAGATTCATTATTTCTTATCAAAATATCAATAGAATCTAAATTATTAATTGACCTACTTTTTAGAGTAGCTTACTCATTGTTTTGATTATGTTACTATTTCATTATTAATCCTTATTTCTAAAAAGGGTTAAACATTTGGTGAGCTTGACCTCTGAGTATTATCATGCAACTACTAGTTTGCTCTAAGGTTTTTAGCCTACTTGAGTTTCTAATTTTAATAGTTTACAGATATGATTTTTTTAATTGCTTGTAGCATATTTGTTTACAATTTAAAAATATGAAAAATATTTAAAAATCTCATTTTGAAATGGAAGATAAAATATCCCTAATCAACTATTTAAATATAAATCAATAATTAATTAATGCATTCTTACATGTTACTCAAAAAGAATCAATAACCATTCTAAGGCTAGTGCATCCATATCTAATAATGGGGAACCCTTAGATGGTATAACTATTACTACATCCTCTATGGGAACAATAAATACTTTAACTCAATTATCTATTTTAATGCCTACATCAACATAAGTGGTGTTTTCATCCCCTTTAGTGACTTCACAATTTTTAACTCAAAATCCCAATGGGTCTATTATGCACACTCTTTTACAAGTCATGCAAGCTTTGGAAGCTAAGGTATCAACATTGAGTAAAATGTTATGAAATCAGCTCATGTTACTGATTCACAAGATGAATTTTAGAATCCTCTCGCACTTGAGATATCTTTGCACCCTTTTTGAATTAGTGTTATTGCACCCAAGTTCACACTTTATGATGGCAAGGGTGATCTTGAACAAAATATTTAATATTTTTATGTAGCATGTCTTGATTATGCTTTAAATGATAAAATTTTGACCAAATTATTTTCAATAAGTCTAAAGGACTTTTCTTTAAGATGGTTATAAGATTTACTAATATAATCTATAAGAGCATTCAATCCTTTGACAGATCAATTTTCAGCATATTTTTTAATCAATATAACATAAAAGACAAATTACTAAAATAAAACAAGAAACCAATAAGCCTATTAATGAATATGTCTTGAAGTATAAGATAATGTTGGCTAAATTGACAATTCCAATGGTAGATAAATAGCTTCAATATATTTTTAAGCAAATTTTTTTTGATCCCTTACATGAGTCTATTATTTTCAAGAAGTTTAAATATTTCGATGACTTAAGCCATATTGTTTGAGATAGAGAAATAATGCTTATTTCATTGAATAAGCTTAATTATGTAGCAAACACACTAACTAAATCCAATACCAAGTTTCATATCAAACCAAGATATAAGGTCAAACCTATTGAAGTTAAAAATAAAATAACAAGCATGATTAATATAATGTCACAACCTAATTAGCTTATTTTATCTAATTCATCTAAGAGACAATTTACATGATTACGTAAGTTTTCAGCTTAGCTACTTTCAAATCTTGTGGAGTGTCATCTCATATCTTTCCCTCCTCCTATGGTGGTTATACGAATCAAATGATACCAAAAAGATATGATTTCAATGCTTATTGTAACTATATCAATGTGTGAGGCATTCTACGAATAAATATTTTAAATTGAAACATAAGATATAAGATTTTATTGATAGTGATGTACTCACCTTTAAAGATTATCCAATGGATTCAATATCACAACCTAATGATTATCAAAATCAAAATATATTTAACAATATATTACAAGATCATTATAAAGAAATATTGGAAGTGAAAATGGTTTATCATGCACATCCTCTTCCACCACATTATGGGTAGACATTAGATGGAATTATTGATACACTTATATGTGAAATACCTCTTATAGTTCAAAGGTTTTTTATTTCATTTTATGATAACAAGATTGTCGATGATGAATTTGATCTTCAATCTTTATTTATCAAGGCACATATTGATCATCAACCTATATGCAATTATATGGTTGTTCTAAGAATGTACATGTTTCATTAAAATTTTGCTTTATTTTATTTAGAAAGAAAGTTGTAAAACTTGGAATAAGGGTGAGATTAATAAAACCTGATGTGTTGTGTGTGCATGAATTAGATGATTGTGGATACTCTTCTTTGTCTAGGGAAGATGACCTATAGATAAAAAAATAACTAGAAGAATGGTTGATTAGTTAGGTAAGTGGGTGGATTGTCTAACAAGCTAGATCTAAAAAGTACAAGACTTTTTTGGAGGCTATCAATCCACTTTTTAGACAAATTAATGTTAAAACAATTTTTGATAAGAAATACTACATAACATAAATGAAAGTACTCGATCAAAAAAAAAAATACTTTTTAAAAAATAATGCAGTTTAACAAAATAACATTAAAAGAAATGCTAAACCGTCAAGGTGTGGTTTAAGTGTGGCCAGATTGTTCTTAACTCTATATAGTGATAGAGATAAAGAAATAAGGTTTTTGGTTGGGATTGGTAGGTGTTTAAATCTTGCTATTTTTATTAAAATGATTTACACAATGATCATTGGCAGTCAAGGTTGACCATTGATGGCTAACAAGTGATCATTGATGGTCAAGGCTAACCATCGATAGTCGATAGGTGACCATTAGTAGTCAAAGTTGACCATCGATGATTCATAGGTAACCATTGGTGGTCAAGGATGACCATTAGTGATCACTGTACATTTTTTATAGATTGGCTTTGTTAGGACTTGTTCCAAAGTCTTAACGTTAGGTTAGATTTTTGGTAGGTAATAAATAATTATTGTAAATGGGGCATGCATCTTTTAGTAAAGACACCCCCATAAAATAAACTTACTTAGTTTAATTATTAGGTAGCTTTAATTTTTTATATTTATTAATTAGAATTACCTTACGGGTTGTTTTCTCATATTTAGTTGGTTATAGGATTAGTTGTTTTTACCAGTCATTGGTAAAAACTATATAAATCTATGTTTGCATTGTAAAAGGGTTAACGAAGTAAAGGCACCCTTATGTACTTGATTTTTTGAATTATTAATAAAATACTTGTACACTCGCACTAAGTGGGGACAAGGTTCAACCTATTTTGATTCTGGAGTTATCAGTGGTATCAGAGCATGGTTATTTTGGAAGCTTGGTGAATTTGAAGGAGCAAGGTGAAAAATCAATTCACGTGATATCTTTTGGCATGAAATAAGGTATGCCATATTAAAAAAAAAAATTATTGGTTTAAATGTTTGAAAAATTATTAAATTATTTTAATTTTTCAAATATTATTCACATTTAAACCTGTATTTTCCATATACCACAGTCTGGTCTTTTTGATCATTTGATACTCCATTGTCTTGTGTTCAAACCTCCTCATCTGGCATAATAATAAATTTTTAGCATTTTAATGTTATTAAATTCATTGTTTTTTTGGCCAAAATCAGATTTATACGGCCTATTTTTGGTTGAAAACCTCTAAAAATTTATATTCATGGTTGCCTTTGTTATTTCCATTCATTCTCAGGCCTCTTAATAGCTAAAACATTTGCAAATGGTGTCAGGAATCTAGAACAACAAACATGCTCTGATCCCACTTGTCAGGATGCGAAACCGGAAACATACAATTGATTACCAAACTTCAAGCAACTTAAATATGCAGAAATACCCAGATTCACCAAGTAACTAGAATTCAGAATAACACGGCATATGAGAGACAATACACAACTTGTATTAACACTTTATACAGAAAAGAATACAATAAAGAAGATGCCACTTCTTCTCCACCACCTTACAGAGGTTTCCCACACCTCAAGTGAACAGTAATTCTTCTCCCCAAAGCTCTCCCTCTCACAGGTCCCAACACCCAACTCAAATACAGAGTTGGTGTTCACCTCCCATGCTCCACGCACACCACAAGTGCTCCACGCACTCCACAAGCACTCCATGTGCTCCACAAGTACTCAAGGTACTTCAAGTAGATCTCCCATGAATCTGCAACAACCTGCAATTCAACAGACCATACTTATGGAAGGAACTCCCTTGCCTTCCTCTCTTGCTCTATCCGAGTACACACCTGTACTCCAAGTAGATCCTGCCTGATACTGCTCCCTGTTGTGTTGCTGTCTATATGACCTTGCACACCTACAAATCAAACAATGGTTCTGCTCACCTGTGAACCTCGACCTTGCACACACATACACCTGCAGATCAACGATCTTACTTACCATGTAGATCTCCTATATAGGCCATGCAACTGTGACCAAGATCTTACACTCCTGAAGAACCCAGCTGGCTCTCCAATCCAGCACCAACACACCTGGTACTGAGGCACTAGGAGGAACGCACCATTGCTCTACCTCACACACAGAAGGAGCTTATAATTATGCTCTCTTACTCCCTAGCACACTTTTCCAATACAACCATGAGTCTATTATATAGATCTCATCCAAACAATAATTAGACATCTAATTATAATAATTAGATCCGCAGCTATGAGTCTAAAATTAGCACTCATCATGCAAACACTTGGTTCGTTAGCTAACTGCCTGTAAATAGCTCGCAGTCGAACCACACAGGCGACCGACGTCGGTCCCTGTCTGTCTGGAGGTGACCGACGTCGGCCGATATATGACCGACGTCGGTTGCTTCCCTTTGCTATCCTTCCGACGTCGGCTGATCAGACCGACCCCAACTTCTCTGCAACTCAGCAACCTTCAGCAACCTCCTCTCCTGTTTGCATCAGTGAAGCTTTTAGCTCCACAATCCTAACAAATGGTATTAAACCCCTATTTTTGCATTCAAATTGAAAATCTAGAATTTTTTTGAACTTGTACGGCCTTCCAATGCCCAGGCTTCATTTTGAATCCATTCCCTACAAAACATACTTTGAAAATTTGCAAAAAATCAGTAAAAATTCATTTTATCCAGCCTGTACAAATTTATACGGCCTGTAGGAGAGAGAACAGGTGAAGAAAAATTTTCTAGGAGCTGCCATGGCATCCCAGGAAACTTGGCGCTGCAATAAAACTCAAAAATTTATTTTTGGTGTTTCTAATATTTTTTTATCAAATATTTGCTAGTTGGGTCCCATGGGA
Source organism: Torreya grandis (assembly GCA_037957365.1). Taxonomy (NCBI): domain Eukaryota; kingdom Viridiplantae; phylum Streptophyta; class Pinopsida; order Cupressales; family Taxaceae; genus Torreya; species Torreya grandis. Next base: position 5,551,596 of record JARHVA010000109.1, read on the forward strand.
GAAGCTTGGAAGAGAAGGCTGTAAAAAGGGAAAAAGAATTTGAATTTATTTACTCACATGTATTTTTTTTTTCCACCTCATACACAAAAATCTGGTATAAGTAGAAATTTCTGAGTATAATGTTTTGAAAATGCTCTTAGAGAAATTGGTTAAGCTTATTTTGTTAGAAGCTTGCAAAGGACGTCAAGGGTTCAAATCCCTTCTTTTTGGAGAAAGTTTTTTTTTTTGCTTTGGAATATGGTTTTTTGAAAAAGGAAGCAATTGGTTAAGCTTATTTTGTTAGAAGCTTGCAAAGGAGGAGGTCAAGGGTTCAAATCCCTTCTTTTTGGAGAAAGTTTTTTTTTTTTTTGCTTTGGAATATGCTTTTTTGAAAAAAAAATATTCTCTTTTAAATCTGAATATTGTAAAACACATACTTATTGTATTGTGTTATTTAATTTTTGAAAAAAGGGAAATTCAATCATATTTCTTTTGCATTGTTGTGGTGAGATAAGGGTGTACATGGTAAAATAAGGTTGTAATTTGGCAAAATAAAGGTGTAATCATTGATTTTTGGTGAGGTTAAGTGCAAAACCCATCAAAAATACTTGTTTTTTCTTATACGCTCTATGCGAAAGTTAAGTACAAAACCCCGTAGAAGCAGTGTCTTGTGCAGTGAGTGTGATATTTGTTTCATTTCTTTTGCATTTTGTCGCATGTTTCTCTACTGCACTTGCTTTCATTTCAAAATGCCGAAAATTTAAAATTTGCTTTCAGATGGTGATAAATTAACAATTTCTAATTATTCAAATTAGAAATGATTCATGGAGGCTTCACTAGTGTTTAATGAGTTATGAGATATTGTTAAGAATGAAAATCTCACATTGCCAATAGAGTAGGCTAAATTAGATATATTTAATTTGCGTGATTCTAAGGCCTTAACTCTCATTAAATGCTATTGTACTTGTGATACTTATGTTCATATTGAAAATTCTCCTCATAGTTACACTGCATGGAAAACATTGTTAGATTTGTATGATAAGAAACCTAAGCATAAAAAGATAGATATTCATATGCAGTTGTTTACTTTGTCATTAGATGAAGATGGGGATATGAGAGAATATATGTCTAAGTTGAAAAATATCACTATTGAGTACACTAAGGTTGGTTTTGAAAAACTAGATGATGACCTCATAGTTACTATTGCTTTGAAAGGACTACCAGGGTCCTATAAAAATTTTGTTAAAATGTTGCATGTCTCTGACAAGATCACAGGCATCACCTTTGATAAGTTGGTTGAGTTGCTCATCCAACATGACCTCTCTCTACCCAAGAAATCCAAGAAAATTGAAGAAGCCCATATTTTAGAGTCAAAGCATAGTTCATTTTCATCTAGGCATCAAAACAATAGAGGAAATAGTTATAGAGGGGGTCGAGGTTACAGAGGAGGCAGATATCAAAACAGAGGTAGGGGTCATTCAAATAATCAACAATCTAATCAATCACATTCACATGAAACAAGTGATCAAGGACATGGTCACAATTCATATAGGGGCAGAGGTCGAGGTAGATCAGACATTCAGTGTCATAGATGTGGAAAATTTGGTCACATTGCCTCACAATGTAGGATTCCTTTTGATAAAATTCAAAGGCCACAAAAAGTGACTAAGACTAACTCTGCTCAATATCCCGATCATGACTATGATGAATCTAGTAATGTTGCCCATGAATTTGCATTCACTACTTTGGGCACATTGATTATATTGAATATGAGGCTAGAGATGAGCTCACATATGTATGGGTTTTAGACACAGGAGCAACCAAACACATGACATTTAAGAGATATTTCTTTTGGTCTTATAAGGAAGCTTCTCTCTCTCCAGTTGCCTTAGTAGATAAGTCTATGCATACACCACTAGGACTTGGTTCTATTCGAATTCTTCTTCCTAATGGGTCTATAAAATACTTGGAGGATGTTTGGTATGTTCCCACATTGAAGAAACACTTACTTTCTTTGGTAACTATTCGAAAGAACAGTTATCAAATTGTGCTTGAAAATGGGCTCATTTACATCAATTCAGTGAAGGATGATTATAAAACAATGTATACAGGATATGAAAATGGAAACTTGGTTAGATTGCATTGTAAGGTGCTTCCTCCCAATATAGAACTTGTAGCAGTTGTTGACATAGGTACAGGTACTATGTCTACACAGCAGTTATGGCATCTCTGTTATAGACATTTGAATATCCACTCTTTAGTGAATTTGTAGAGATATGGTATGGTGAATGGGTTGCCCGCTTTTCGCAAAGATAGTATTCTTTGTGACTCATGTGTTTTGGGCAAACAAAATCGAGAAAAAATTTCTAAACAGTCATCTTGGAGAGCTAACAGATGTTTACAGTTAGTTAATAGTGATGTATGTGACATGAAAAAGTCATCCATTGGTGGGTGTAGATACTTTGTCTTGTTTATTGATGACTTTTCTAGGATGACTTGGGTATTTTTTATGAAAAATAAATCTGAAATTTTTGCTAAGTTTGTTGATTGGTTACACTTAGTTGAGAAAGAAACAGGTTCACATTTGGCCACTCTTTATTCAGATAATGGAGGTGAGTATACCTCAAATAAATTTTCAGATTATTGTCAAGAATATGGAATTCATCAACAATATAGTAATGCTTATACTCCACAACAAAATGGAGTATTTGAACGAATGAATAGAACTTTAGAGGGCACAACACGTGACATGTTGCACTATAAACAGCATGATAATAGGTTTTGGGCCGAAGCCATAGGTATTGTAGTGTATTTAAGAAATAGGTCCCCCACAGTTACACTTTTGGGACAAACTCCATATGAGGCATGGTATGGGTTTAAACCCAAAGTTAAACACTTGAAAGTGTTTGGATGTGTTTGTTTTGCTTTGGTTCCTATTAAACACAGAACTAAGTTAGAACCATGAAGTCAAAAATGCATCTTTCTTGGTTATTCTGAAAATAAAAAGGGGTTTCATTTGCTTGCACAAGATTCAGGCAAATTCATAGTGAGTCGAGATGTAATATTTGATGAGTTTGGAACTATGAATACTGCAAAGATTGATTCTCAACTTTATAGATTAGAGAGAAAAAATACAAAAAGAGATAAGGGTTTGAATAATGGGGATAACTCTTCAAAGTTATGGTATGAGACTCAAATTCCTTCACTTTCCTCTCCTTCATCTACAAGTTCACAAGTTGATGACTTTGAAATTGTTGAAAATTCTCTAAGTCCCCCTTCGAATGATACACATAATGAGAATTCTAGAGTCCATGATTTGAATAATTTGTCTAAGTATCCAAAATGGGCTCAAAGTACTTCTTCTGATTTGATAGCAGATGAAGTTAGTTTAACAGGGCTTAGAAATTCTCAAAAACAAGTGAACTATGCTATGGTTGTTACTACTTCTTCCACTGAGCCATCCACTTTTGAAGAGGCATCTACTGAACATGTTTGGCAACAGGGAATGAAATGTGAGTATGATTCCATACTTAACAATAATACATGGGTTTTAGTTGATCCTCCTCCACATGTTAAACCCATCGGATGTAAATGGGTTTATAGGACTAAGTATAAATTAGATGGCTCCATTGATAAACATAAGGCACGACTTGTTGCAAAAGGATATGCACAACAAGAAGGTATTGACTATGAGAAAACATTTGCACCAACTGCCAAATGGCACATTATTCGTATGGTACTTGCCTTAGTAGCACAAAATGGTTGCAAAGTACATCAGTTGGATGTTAAAAGTGCTTTCTTAAATGGTGATTTACAAGAAGAAGTCTATATGAAACAACCTCAGGGTTTTGAACAGGTGGGTGATGAACACAAAGTATGTAAATTGATAAAAGCTTTGTATGGGCTCAAACAGTCACCCAGGGCTTGGTATGAGAAAATGGATTCATACTTGAAATCCATTGGTTTTCATCACAGTGAATCTAATGATACTCTCTATTTTTGAGTGTAGGGTAAGAAAATGGTGATACTTGTTCTTTATGTCAATGACTTGTTTCTCACATGTAATGATGAAAACGGAATTAAAAGATGTGTTTGAGATGACAGATCTTGGACTTCTTCACTACTATCTAGGCATAAAGGTAACTCAAAAAGAACATAGTATTTTCATTTCACAAACTAAGTATATTTATGAGTTATTAGAGAGGTTTGGCATGAGTGATTGCAAACTTGCCCTCACTCCCATGGAAAGTAACATGAAATTGTCTAAGGATGATAGCAGTGCCTTTTTTGATGGCACCACATATAGACAATTGGTGGGAGGTTTGATATACTTGATGACTACCAAGCCTGATATTTTATTTCTAGTTGGAATTTTATCTAGGTTTATGCATGAGCCTAGAGAAATTCATTGGCATGTTGTTAAACGAGTACTTCGTTATCTTCAGGGAATGAAAACATATGGCCTTGAATACTGCCGCAACAAGAACTTCAAACTTGTTGGATATTGTGATGCAAATTTTGGTGGATGTGTGGATGACAGAGTGTCAACCACAAGATACACTATGCATATGGGTTCAGCTGCCATTGCTTGGTGTTGTAAGAAGTAGGATACAATGGAAAATTCATCAACAAAATCAAAATATATTGCAGCATGGGATGCTTCTAGAGAAATCATTTACCTTCGTCGTATTTTTGAAGATCTTCAAGTTTCTCAGTTTGCTCCTACACAGTTATACATTGATAATCAGAGTGTAATCAAGATGTCTAAGAATCTAGTGTTTCATGCCAAAACAAAACATATGGATGTCAAATACCATTATCTATGAATGCTGGTGGCAAAGAAAACTCTTGGTCCAATATATTGCCCAACTGCCGATCAGACAGCTGATATCTTCACAAAACCCCTTAACAGAATCAAATTTAAAAAATTCAGAAAAATGCTTGGTATGTGTCCAAAGACTTGACTTTGGATCATAGGGGGGTTTGTTAGGACTTGTTCCAAAGTCTTAACGTTAGGTTAGATTTTTGGTAGGTAATAAATAATTATTGTAAATGAGGCATGCATCTTTTAGTAAAGACACCCCCATAAAATTAACTTAGTTTAATTATTAGGTAGTTTTAATGTTTTATATTTATTAATTAGAATTACCTTACGGGTTGTTTTCCCATTTTTAGTTGGTTATAGGATTAGTTGTTTTTACTGGTCATTGGTAAAAACTATATAAACCCATGTTTGCATTATAAAAGGGTTAACGGAGTAAAGGCACCCCTATGTACTTGATTTTTTGAATTATTAATAAAATACTTGTGCACTCGCACTAAGTGGGGACAAGGTTCAACCTATTTTGGTTATAGAGTTATCAGACTTTGAGTAGAGAAGGGGTTGTGGGTAAGTTGTAGAAGGGTTGTATAAGGTATTTTGAAGTTAATAGTTGGTCATGAGGATAAATGTAAGGTTTTAGAGGTCTCAAGGTTAGGTATTTAGCATCCTAGAGTGGTTGAGAATGGTCAGTAGGTGATCCAAAACTCAGAAGTTTTGGTTGATAAATATCACAATAACATAGAAATAACACAATAACAATGAATTCTCTGAGAAGAGATGTAGTATTACTCAAAATTGCAATACAAATATATGTTTATCTCTGGGAAGAGATGTCTGTCTTCACATTTCGGGTTACCTCTTCTTTTATACACAATTTGAAAGCATGGGAATGATGTGGAAGGTCACCAATCTCGAGGGAGATGAAGTGGTATGACTTCCAATATTTAAAACAATACATAATTCGAGGAATTACTATTTTTAGAAATTTACTATTTTTAGACAGCACTATTAAAATTGAAATTTGAGGCACTTCCATTGGGTTTTCGAGGGTCAAACTTCATCAAGAAAAGCTCAATCCATTTTATGACGTTCCTCTCGTTCTTCGCTTTCCAACGATTCAAACAGCGAGTCAATTGGAGCTACGGTGCAAAAGTTATGGCTCCCGGAAGTTTCGTCATCAGTTGGGGTGGAACTGTCACCCGAATTGTCACCTAAATTGATGCTTGGATCATTCCTCCCTCCTTGAAAAGCAAAGGTCCCCATTGCGTTACTACTCCCCATTAGGTGTGGTAGTTGTTTCTTGATTTGATTCTCTGTGAGCCACTCACCTTGATGGCTCAGCTGACCCCTTTTGACCACTCGATAAAGCGGAATAGAACGTCCTCTGGTTGTCTTCATCCAGGTATCCACAATCTGCTCCTCTTCCACTAGAGTAAAACTCTGTGGATCAAGTTCATCAATGTTGAGTTGTTCTGCTACAACTGAAGTGTCCAAGAGAGGTGGATGATATGGCTTGAGGAGCTCCACATTGAATATTGGGTGCAGACCAAGGTAGGCTGGGAGGTTCAACTCAAAAGCATTTTCTCCAACTCTTCTGGTGATGGTGTATGGACCATATCGTAGAGGCCAAATTTTTCTGTGTGGGCCTGCAATTTGTTCCTTCTGGAGCCGCAACCAGACCTTGTCACCCACAGCAAAATGGTGTGCAATCCTATGTTTATCATGGCATTGCTTGTACTTTTGATTCATCTTCTCCAAGATGTCATGAACTTGTTGCTGGAGGTGTTGCATTTGTTCAATAAACTTTGTAGCTTTTGCTGCCTTAGATCTTCCATGAGGTGTGTATTCCATGGTGGAAAATGGAACTGCTATATCAATCAGTGCCATGGGTTGGAACCCAAAACATACTTGGAATGGATTGTGCTTGGTCAAGCTGTGCAGTGCCCGATTGTATCCATGTTGTATGAAAAGAAGTCCCTCATCTCATGTGCGTGGATGTTTGGAGTGGTACATCTGAATCATGTGAAAAATCAAGCAATTTACCACCTCTGTTTGACCATCAGTCTGTGGATGGAAGGCTGTGGACTTCATCAGCTTAGTATCCATCATCTTCCATAGAGTGGACCAAAAGATGCTCAAGAACCTGCTATCTCGATCTGAGACAATGGACTTGGGAAGACCAAAATGGAGCCATACATGACCAAAATATAGTTGAGCAGTTTCCTCAGCAGATATATTGTTTTTACAGGCAATCATGATAGCCATTTTTGAAAAATGATCAACTACCACAAAAATACAGTCCTTACCATGTTTGGAAGTGGGCAAGCCTGATAGAAAATCCATTGAGATGGATTCCCAAGGCCTGGTTGGTTCTGGCAATGGCGTGTACAATCCTTGCTTCTTATTTTTTGGCTTGGCTATCGCACATGGGGTGCAGGATTTGAGATATCTTTCTACATCCTTTCGCATATGGGGCCAGTAGAAGTGTTTTTGAAGAACTGCCAATGTTTTCTCAATACCAAAGTGTCCAGCTGTCCTACTGAAGTGTGCTTCCCATATCATCTTTTGTTGCTCTGCAACTAGAACACAGATGTGTCCCATATGACAGAAGACATTATCTTGCAAATAGAAATCAAAAACATGTGTACCTTTTTGAAGTGCTTGATATGTAGCAGCAAAGGTAGGATCTGCTTCATACAGGGTACCCCAAGTGGCAGTCTCATGTCCGCATAGGTCCAAAACTATTGTGAGTGCAGTAATTGGTGGGCGGCTCAGACAATCCGCAGTTGTATTTGAGCTCCCCTTTTTGTGTTTGATTATCAAGTGGAATTGTTGAAGATATGTGGCCCACTTCTGATGCCTCTCATTTCGGAGCTTGCTTTGTGTCTGGATGAATTCCAGTGGTCTGTGGTCAGTGTGAATGACCGTTTCTTTTCCCAAGATGTAGTGCTTCCATTGTTTTTAGGCTTTCACAATGGCATAGAGCTCCTTATCATATGTTGGATATTTCCTGACTGTATCAGTGAAAGTTTCACTGTGATATGCAACAGGATGGCCATGTTGCATGATGACAACTCCCATGGCATATTCAGACGCATCTGTCATCAACTCAAAAGGTTGATGCAAATCTGGCAAGGCAAGAACAGGGGCTAAGAAGAGTCTATTCTTCAAATTCTCAAATGCCCGTTGCTGTATTTCACCCCACTAAAATGTAGTTTTTGCTCCTCCTTTAGTCACTTGGGTTAGTGACCAAGCAACATGTGAAAATCCAAGGACAAACCTGCGGTAGAAATTTGCAAGACCCAAAAAGCTATGAAGCTCTGTGAGGGTCCTTGGTGTGGGCCATTCTCGAATAACCCGAATCTTTTTTGGATCAACATGGACCCCTTCTGCATTCACAACATACCTGAGGTACTGAATTGTTGTCATCCCGAATGTGCATTTGTCAAGATTTGCATACAACTTGTGCTCCCGAAGAGTTTGAAGCACCTTATGAACATGTTGCAAATGTTCTTCCCACGTTCTGCTATAGATGAGTATGTCATCTAAGTAGACAACCACAAATGAGTTGGTGAAGGGTCGTAGGATGTCATCCATCATCCTCATGAAGGTTGCAGGTGCATTAGCTAAGCCAAAAGGCATAACCAACCATTCAAAGAGCCCCTCCTTAGATTTGAATGCAGTCTTCCAAACATCAGTGGGATTGATGGGAATTTGGTGATAACCAGATTTGAGATCAATTTTGGTGAAGAACTTCGCACCATGGAGCTGGTCCAGCAAGTCATCAATCCTGGGGAGAGGATAGCAATTCTTCACAGAGATTTTATTCAGGGCTCGATAATCAATACAAAGCCTCCATGTTCCATCTTTCTTCGGTGCCAAGACAATTGGGCTACCACAAGGTGAAGAGCTTGGCCTGATGTGACCCTTTTGGATCAATTCTTGAATATGTCTTTTTATCTCATCATTCTCCAAAACTGATCTGTGATACACAGGACTATTAGGCAAAGGTGATCCTGGGATCAAATCGATAGAATGTTTTACCTGGCAATGTAGTGGAACTCCTGTAGGTGACTTGAATAAGTCATCATATTCTCCTGTGATGCATCATATCTACTTCTATTGTTGTGTTGATTGCGTAGTCAGGACTGCAACATCAGCCTTCGTGGATTTCTGTGGCTTGACCACCATGAGGACAAATTGATTTGTTTTCTCCACCAATCTCTTACATTGCTTCGCACTGATTAGGGAGACAAATGTGGAAGGTGGTACCTCTGGTACCCTATAACGCCATTTTCCAAGGGTGAGAGTAATCCTTCGGGTTCATGATTCATAGATGCCATGTCGCTCATAAATGAATGGTTGACCAAGGAGTACATCACAAACATCTAGATTGACTACATCACACAAGACTTCATCTTGGAATGGTTTTATGGCATATGAAAGAAGACACTGATGGGTGACACAGAGGTCTCTCCCTAGGCTTAACCATCCAATACTATAGGGCTTTAGATGAGGCTTCAAAGATAGATTTAGACTTTTCACAACTTTAGTAGAGATTAAATTCTTTTGACTCCCACTATCAAGAATGAAATGTAAAGGCGTACCTTTTACCCATAGTTTGGAGTGGAACAATCTTTCCTTGTCATCTGGTCTTTCTCCATGGTTCTGTGATGAAGTGACAATGGTGTCCGACTCAGCATCTACAATTTCTTCTTCGTCATCTTCGACTGTAGGTTGTGTATGAGGCAGAGTAGTGGACGTTGAGTATTGTGACTCAGAAAGCAATGACTTGATGGCCCGACATTCTTCTTTGGAGTGAGTCCCAGTTTTTTGGTAATCACACCATTTTCTAGCCTTCCCTTTCTGGGATTTCTTATCCTGAAACTCCTTTTGCTTCCAATTTGGGCCTCGTGTTTGACCTTCCTTATCATTTTTCCATTTTGAGGGTTGACTCTTCGTATTCTTTCTGCCATTCTTCTGTTCAATCTTCACTGCAAATTTGTATGCCTCACCGAGGGTTTCCAAATTGAAGAGTTCCATTTCCCCCCATATATACCATTGTAGTCCACCATGATATTTGAGAGTCTTATGTTTCTCACTTTCTTGAATGCCCAACCTTGCAGACAAAAAATGAAAAGTGTCTGTGTAATCTTGAACAGATTGGTCCTTACCTTGGCGAAGTTGTTGCCACTGTATGTAGAGATCATCATATGCTCCGATGGGATAGTACTCTTCTTTCACTGCTTCTACAAAATCATCCCAGGTAGGTTCCGCCTCAAGGCCAATGTCATCTGTGCTGAACCTCTTTTTGCACACTTTCCACTAGTTTTTCACAGGCAATGTTGATTTCAAAAGAGCAAAAGTAATCTTTTCTCCATCGGTGAACTTATTTATAGAGAAGTAGGAAGACAGTTGATCTAACCAATTTTCTACTACATCAGCATTGATTTTACCTTCAAATGTAGGAATATCAAAATTTACCTGGACCTTGAAGGGTGTTGGGGCACTGAAAGGTCATTCCCTGGATGAGGAGCCAGGAAGTGGAGCCGCGGAGCCAAGATTTCCCATCGGAAGTGTTTGAAGAATTTGGGCAAATTGTTGTAGCATCTGTGCTTGTTGCCGTTGGAGGGCCTCATTCACCATTTCCTTAAAAGGATCGGATGTCTCGGTGTCATCCACCATTTGAGGTCGTCTGGAGCGAACAGGTGGAAAATTTGGAAGCTCTGTTGTTTCCCACCCAAGCTTCATATAGCCTGACCTCGTCCTCGAGATCATACACTCTCAAGACAAATCGCTCTGATACCACTGATCCAAAACTCAGAAGTTTTGGTTGATAAATATCACAATAACATATAAATAACACAATAACAATGAATTCTCTGAGAAGAGATGTAGTATTACTCAAAATTGCAATACAAATATATGCTTATCTCTGGGAAGAGATGTCTGTCTTCACATTTTGGGTTACCTCTTCTTTTATACACAATTTGAAAGCATGGGAAGGATGTGGAAGGTCACCAATCTCGATGGAGATGAAGTGGTATGACTTCCAATATTTAAAACAATACATAATTCGAGGAATTACTATTTTTAGAAACTTACTATTTTTAGACAGCACTATTAAAATTGAAATTTAAGGCACTTCCGTTGGGTTTTTGTGGTTCAAACTTCATCAAGTGGAGCTCAATCCATTTCACAACATTCCCCTCATTCTTAGCTTTCCAACGGTTCAAACGGCGAGTCAATTGGAGCTACGGTGCAAAAGTTATGGCTCCCAGAAGTTTCGTCATCAGTTGGGGTGGAACTGTCACCCGAATTGTCGCCTAAATTGATGCCTGGATCAGTAGGTGTAGTGTAGAGAAGGGTCTTTGGAGTTACAGAACACCAACACCAAAAAAGGTATGGAGAGAGTTGAAATTAGACACAGGCTCTAAATTTACTGAAACTAAATAACTAAACTCAGAATAGGAGTATGATACTTAGCTTTATGTAGCTTGATCATCTGTAGAAGTCCTAGAATGAAGGTGAAGCTACTTAGGAGCCTAAAATTATGTGGGCAGAGTGATGGTACCCAAATCCTTTGTGTGGATATCTTGAAATGCCTTCCAAGTCTCTATATGGTTTTGGTTTGATTGGAATGCTTTTGGATTTGCCTAAGAGTCAGAATCTCCCACCTGCTTCATTGATCTTGATGATGATTCATTCATTCCTCCTTCAACCTTCTCTTCCTCTCTTAATATAAAAGAAAGGGAGATTCCAATCAAAGAGTTTAACAAATGGTTCATCACATAGTCTAATTATGCATTGATCATGCAAACAACCAACTAAATTTAGATAGCTAGTAATCAATGAGTAAATTACAATGGAACTATAGTTGACTCCTTTGATCATACAAGAATTCAATTAACCATAAATAATCAGGTCAATCATCAATGGTCAAGGGTCGATCATCGATATTCGAGGGTTGACTGTTGATGATGGTTAAGGGTTGATCATCGATGGTCAATAGGTTACCATTGGTAGTCAAGACTGATCATTAGTGATCGACAGGCGATCATTGTTGGTGGTCGATAGGTGACCATTATTGGTGGTCAAGGTGGAAGAAGTCAAAATGGCTAAAATTAGCCATTTGCACTAATGATTGGTAGTTAAGGTATTGGGAAATGGTTCAAGGGTATTTAAAAGGGCATGGGAATGCATGAGGAATAGGTCTAGGTGCGTAGGATTTAATTAATTTACTTAAATTATTTAAAGGGGTAAAAAGGTGAAAAGGCATGTTGAAGTAATAATCTAACCCAAAGAGGGCCAAGGGGTGGTTTAAGGTTGATGCAACATCTAAAGCCATAGTGTACAGTTTTTTAGTGTCTATATTTTGGCCCTTTTTGTTATGTAGTTTGTATCAGCAAGCTGTAAAACAAAAAAATGGAAGGTTGGTAGAAGGTTGGATGCCCCAAGTATGAGAGGAGGTGTTCCCCCTCAAACTAAGATTTAATGAGGTGAAATAGAATTGGGTATAGGTTTGACAAGTGTATAAATAGATAATAAAAATGGGTAAGATGGATGGATTGGTAAAATAGGTTGTTTCAAGGAGGATAAGTGACAAGTGAATCAGGCCACCACATTTAGGTGCAGTGGATGTAGGTACACTTATAAACTAAAGTCTCCATGAAAAAATTTGCTTTGTTATCAGGGGTCCAAAAAGTAGGTGATCCTAATAATACATAATAGGTTGCAGGTTTGATTAGTTGGATAGGTGGGTGATAAGGTCGGTTTAATTAGTTGGAAATTTAAGTGCGAATAGGCATATAAAATGTGACTAAGTGCAATATCATAGATCACGCATAGACTAAGTTGTCATAGTTTAAGTAGTTAGTAAAATAAGGTTGGCACTAGAAGAACAAGTAACAGGGTAATTAGGCCACAACATTAGGCATAGATGATATGGGTTACTCTTATAAACTCAAGTCTCCTAGGTAAGGTTTATGTATTCATATGTATCCAAAGTTGGATGTGATCTTGAGAAGACAAAAATGGTCGCAAGTGTCAAGACCATAAAGTGTCGTGCTTCAAGGCACCTAAATGGTTGGTGCGTAAAAGTACTTCAAGTTCATCAAGTATGGCAAGGTAGGTATGCGGTCAAAATGACCAAGGCAAGGTTTGGTCATAAAAAGTGTGAAAAGTGGGCCAAATTGATCAATTTGAGGTTAATTTGAATGGTTGGTTGGTTGTTGGAGAATAAGGTGTGCTCCAATGGGTGCATGGTTATGGTTATGCTTGGTTGTTTGAAAAAGTTGGGTTGGGTGGTGTTCAAAATTGGTTGACATAATTTGGTGTACCACTTGGTTTGGGTAAAAAGGGACCCATTTTTTTTATAAAAAGGGTGTAAATTTTGCAGTTGGGGTTTTAATGACTCAAAGATGGAAGACACACACCTTCTCAAATGGTCATGAAAGTAGGAGGTTGAAATGCTTTGATTGATAAAGACCATAATCGCAAGATGGGTGGGCTTAAGAACATAAGTATTTTTCATGTGTTGCATTGGTATTAGTTCATTGGTTAAAAGAAGTAGCTTGATCACGTAGTGTCAAGTAAGCTCAAAATATCTTGATTTTGTAGAGGGTAAAAGGTGGAGATGAATGGTAGGTGGATGAATGGTAGTGTAACCTTTCTTGGGGGATAGCTTGCCCCTCCTATAGGAGACCTAGGAACCATTATATACAAGTCCATGTTCTAAGTTTGGCATAGACTGATCAAGGTGAGAAGTTTACAAATGTTGCATGAAAGTAGATTAAAGCTTTCTTGGGATTGCTTATGGTTTTGACTTTTGATTGTGGGTCTTTTGATTGCTTTTATTTGATGGGTTTGGGAAGCTATTCAATGTGAAAAGCTTCCAAGTGATTGCTTGCTCGATAATTGTTTGACTTAGGCATCCTTCAAGGGAGTGGTCTAAGCTTTGGATTTATTTATTTTGATAGTTGTCCTTCAAGGGATTAGTCTACCTTACTTTGAGCAATTATGATTGGTTTTAGGCAATTGTCCTTTAAGGGAACAATCTATAATTCTAGAGATGTTTAACCCAAGTGATATTTGGTACCACAAATTGAATATTATGTTGGTTTAAACATGGACTAGTCTATATAGGCTGAAAGGCTTTCCTTTATGGAGGAAAAACCATAACACAAGAAGGTTAATGATGGGAAAAATAGGTTTAGGTGACAATGACCATAGGGATTCATCCTATAAGGGATGAAAATAATCCATGAGAACATGTCATAGGTAGAGTCATGGTACCCATGCTTAGGATTAGGCTAAGGCTATGATGGATGATCACATGATCTTGTTTTAATCAGTTGTCCTTAAATTAAGGAGATGAAGGTGGTTGAAAATAAGGGATGAGCTTAAGTTAGATATAAGATGACTAAGAGCTTGGTTTAATAAAAGAATGAGATGTAAATGCAAAGCATTGGGGAGTTTAGATTCTGATATGCCCTAGATCCACATGTGCATGTAAATGATTTGAGCCAATCAAGGGTAAAGAGGTCCCCCAATTACTTTTAAACACTAGATTAGGCATGGAGAAGATTCTATATTGACAAAGAAAGAGGCAAGGTTGGTTAGGTGATGATAGTTAGGCTTGAGTTGAATTTGAGGCTTGATGGTGGTTGGTTATGGTTTAGGTTGGTTTGGGTTATTGATAAAAGGTTGGTCAAGGCCAAATTTGTTTAAGTTTAAGGTTGGTTTCGAGTTAAACTAGGTGTAGGTTAAGGCATAAGTGCCAAAGTTTGGTTTGGTCATTGGTTAATGTTGGTAGGTAAAAGGTTAAGGTTTGGTTTGGTCATTGGTTAATGTTTAGGTTATTGTTTGGTCAAACTTGTTGGAGGAAGAATTCCCCCAGATGTTCTTTCCATGAATGGTTAAGGCAAAAAAAGGTTCCAAGTGAAGATGTTGGTTAGTAAAGAGGATGAAGAAAGGATGAAGATGACTTCATCAGCCTCCCAAGGGTTATTAGTTGTTAGTTGTTAGTTGGAGTTTAATTTGTAGGCGATGGTTCAGGTGGGATTTCCACTATGATACGAGGGTGAGGGAAATGTTATTGGATTGAATTTTGATGGGTTTGGGGTCTATAAATGATATTGGTAACACCATCTTAGAATAAAAATCATTTGGATAAGAATGTTTGGTTGTTTCAATGAGGGAGTCTAGGTCAGGTACGAGTAACTTGGATTAAAAGGTGGTCAAGATTTAAAATATCTCAAATGAAGGGTAGATTTTGGTGTAGTTTAATAAATGAGTTGGTTGGAATTAGATCAAAAGTTGGGTTGATCTTGGCTAATTGATTTGGTTTAGATGTTAGTTTGATTAGTTTGTTAGGTTGTGGAGCTAAAAGCTTCACTGTTATGCAAACATGGAGAAGGTGCTGAGTGTCACAATAACCGGCATCGGTCAGGCCAATCGACATCAATCAGGGATAAACAAGAAGCTACCGACATCGGTCATGGATCCGCTGATGTCGGTCATCTCCAGATAGATAGGGACCGACGTCAGTCGCCTTTGCATTCTAAAACTGTTAGTTACACGAATAGTTAGTTTGTTGAACGGCCAGTTTGCATGTAAAGACTAATTTTAGTCTTGAGGTTGCATTTCTAATTATTGTAATTAAGAAATCTAATTATTGTTTGCATGGGATCTATATAATAGACTCATGGGGCTGTATTGGAATTTATAAAATCAGAAGGGTTCTATCCAAGGAAGAATCATAAGGACTTGGTGAAGCAAGGACAAGGGTTCTTCTGGGTGTGTAAGATCTAGGTCGGTAGGTGTGCAAGGCCAAGTTGATCTGTGGTATAGCAAGATCAGGTGAGATCTACATGGTAAGTAAGTTCAGTTGATCTATAGGTGTATGTGTGTGCGAGATCTAGGTTTGCAGGTGTGCAAAACTAGGTTAATCTGTAGGTGTGCAAGATCAGGGAGATCAGCAACACAACAGATAGCAAGATCAGGGGAGATCTACTTGGAGTACGTAGTGTACTCAGACTTGGAGTATGTGTGTGTACTCGATAGTACTGGCAGTATTGATACTGATTGGTTGAAATAATAACTCTGTGTTTGAGTTGGTTTTGTTTGTAATTGAGAGAGAGAACTCTTGAGGGAAGATTATTGGTACGCCTTAGAGGTGTGGGAAGAGTGTGATCTCTTTATTGTATTTCTTTTTGGAAGAGTATTAATACAATTGGGTATTGTCTCTCATATTCTATGTTATTTCTGAATTTTAGTTACAATTTACTTCTGGTTAAAATTCTGTGTTTAGTTGCTTATACAAAGGTAATCAAGTGTGCTCTTAATTCTGACAATTGGTGTCAGAGCTTTGTGAGTCTAGGTCCTAACCAAGTGGTATCAGAGCGAGGTTGCAAGTTCTCAGAGTGAGGTTCACTAACACCTTGGTTTCAGAGTGTGTTAAGTGTTTGTTGATTACAGGTAACTCTCAGGAGTTTCTGATTGAGTGAGAGTAAAGCAATGGTAGAAGAAAGTACACTAAGAATAGAGGAATTCAATGGCAAGAATTCTCAATTACTAAATTATGGAAAGAAAAAGCAGGTAAAGAAAGATTGTTGGTTGGTTGAAGATCAACATGAAGAAAATGAAGAAGTAGATGTTATAGATATTGTTGCATAGGTTGCTTTTGTATGTTCCTTGGATAAAGTAGAATCTTGGATTATAGATTTTGTTGTCTCTTTCCATGCAGCCCCAAATAGAGTATTTTTCCATGTTAATGTCTATGGATACGTTGGAAAGATTTATTTAGGGGTTGGTGAGCCTTGTCAAATTGTTGGCAAAGGGAAAGTGTGGCTGAAATTGCAGACGGGCAACACATGGGTGTTGAAGGATGTCATGCAGGTCTCAATCCTGAAGAGTAGTCTAATTTATACAGGAAAGTTGGGGATGAGGGATGCACAGTAACTCTCACAGTTGATGCACTTGAATTAGCATGTGGTAAGAAAGTAGGTACTCTTTATCTACCTACTTATATTACTGATCCTCTTTTTGTTGCAAAGATGTGGCTTTGTAGGCTTGGTCACATGAATAAGAAGGAGATGCATGTTCTTAAGAGGAAGTCAGATGTCTTTGACAAAATTAAAAATTAGAAAGCCTTGGTTTTCATGGAGGAGATGATGGACAGAGATCAGTCATAGGGGCTGAATAATTTTGAGCAGGGCAGTTTGGACAAGGTTATGATCCAAAGTAAGCTCGTAGGTAAAAAGTCATCACTCATAGGAAAACATAGTTACCGACGTTGGTCAGGTGGAACTGATGTCAAATAGGCAGGTACCGATGTCAGTCATCTGTAAACTAGAGTCAGTGGTGTCGGGCAGGTGGATACTGACGTCGGTCAGGGAACTAATGTTAGCGACCAGGTGGACACTGATGTCGGTCAGAGAATTGGCATCAGCAATTAGGTAGAATCGACATCGGTTGAATGCAGACTAGGGTCGACTAGAGAATAGATTTTAGGTAGATAGCAAGCTGTCAAGGAGTCTCAAACGCCCATGTGGAGGACTGAAAGGTTAAGTAAGCCTCAAATTTGTTATTTGCCTTCTTTATACTACTTTTTGCTCACTACATAGCAGGTAGAATCCATGAAACAGTGGGAGCATGGCATGAATTCTTTGGAAAAGAACCAAATGGGAGATTTGGTAGAGTTGCCAGCTAAAAATAAAGCACTGAAAGACTAATGGATTCCTTGGTTAAAGAAGAGAGAGAATAGACATGTGAGACAAAAGGCCAAGTTATATGGTC
Organism: Torreya grandis; assembly: GCA_037957365.1. Lineage (NCBI taxonomy): Eukaryota > Viridiplantae > Streptophyta > Pinopsida > Cupressales > Taxaceae > Torreya > Torreya grandis. The sequence continues at coordinate 5,569,195 of JARHVA010000109.1, forward strand.
TTGAGCAAGCTATAGGACAATGGAGGTTTGACAGGTGTATGACAAAGCATGGATTTAGTCAATGTCAATGTGACCATTGTGTTTACTTTACCAGGTTGGATAATATTAGCTACATTATCTTGTTACTGTATGTGGTGTGTATGCTTGTTACAGGGTCACACATGCAGAGAGTTGCTGAGCTAAAGGTAAAGTTAGTTCAGAGGTGTGCCATGAAGGATTTGGGAGCAGCAAAATTCTTTGGCATGAGTATTCCTAAAGACAGAGAAAATCACATGTTGATGTTGTCTCAGGATGATTATGTGAATAAGGTAGTGGTGAGGTTCAAGATGCAGGACGCAGAACTGATTAGCACACCTATGGATGGACAGTTCATAGAACAGTGTCCCAATTCACATGATGAGGTTGAGTACATGTGTACTAGACCTGATATTGCCCCAGCAGGGGGAATTGTCAGCAAGTTTGTGGTCAATCTAAAAAAAATCACTAAAAAGTAGTTCAATGGATTCTCAGGTATCTGAGAGGGACTAGCAGCAGGGATTCATGCTATGCAGGGTCAGGGACTTCTCTACATGGGTATGTAGATTCGGATATGGCAGGTTACTTGGATGACAGGCAGAGCACCACAGGATGTGTGGTGGTTGGTCTTCAAGATTGAACTTGAAGAGGGATACAAGCTAGGAAACAAAATTAGATGATGTACAGGTACAAGTACAGGTGCATTTATTTATCTCCAAGTGGGAGATTGTTAGGTTGTGGAGCTAAAAGCTTCACTGTTATGCAAACATGGAGGAGGTGTTGAGTGTCACAGTAATTGGCATAGGTCAAGCCAACCAACATCGGTCAGGGGTAGACAAAAAGCTGTCGACATCGGTCATGGATCGGCTGACGTCGGTCATCTCTAGACAGACAGGGACCGACGTCGGTCGCCTGTGCATTCCAAAACTGTTAGTTACATGAACAGTTAGTTTGTTGAACGGCCAATTTATATGTAAAGACTAATTTTAGTCTTGAGGTTGCATTTCTAATTATTGTAATTATGAAGTTTAATTATTGTTTGCATGGGATCTATATAATAGACTCATGGGGCTGTATTATAATTTATAGAATCAGAAGGGTTCTATCCAAGGGAGAATCATAAGGACTTGGTGAGACAAGGACAAGGGTTCTTTCGGGTGTGTAAGATCTAGGTCGATAGGTGTGCAAGGCTAGGTTGATCTGTGATATAGCAAGATCATATGAGATCTACATGGTAAGTAAGGTCAGTTGATCTGTAGGTGTGTGTGTGTGTGTGTGCGAGATCTAGGTTTGCAAGTGTGCAAAACCAGGTTAATCTGCAAGTGTGCATAGGAAGATCAGCAATACAACAGGTAGCAAGATCAGGTGAGATCTACTTGGAGTACATGGTGTACTCAAACTTGGAGTATGTGTCTGTACTCAGTGGTACTGACAGTATTGATACTGACTAGTTGAAACAACAACTCTGTGTTTGAGTTAGTTTTGTTTGTAATTGAGAGAGATAACTCTTGAGGGAATATTACTGGTACACCCTAGAGGTGTGGGAAGAGTGTGATCTCTTTATTGTATTTCCTTCTGAAAGAGTATTAATACAATTGGGTATTTGTTTCTATTCAAAATTTTGCTTTTCAGATTTAAGAGAGAGAAGAAACTAAAGAAATAATGGACGAGGCTTGTGAAGTACCTGGATAAAGACTGCGCACCGTAAATCCAGACGTTGTGGGCACTCCTCTTTGGCTGTGGAGGAATGACACCTGCAAAGAAGAAAACTTGGACAAAAAGGCGTTAGATGGATAGGCGGTGGGTTGCCAAGCGAAAGCTTGTTCCCAGAAGTATGAGAACTTCCTTGAGGGAGGTCAACCCACTATTTTGATAAAAGATAAATGACTGATAAATGATAGAATGCTAAAATAGACTGAAATGATAGTAAACTGAAAGAGAAAAGAAAGCAAAGGCTTACCTGGAAGAAGCTGTCAAACTGGTCACAGTCACCGGCGTCGGCGGTCCCACCGTCATCGGTGGTAAAAGATGCCGATGTCGGTTATGTGGCCGACGTCGGTCGGGGTAATGACCGACGTCGGTCGGGGCAATGGCCTCCAGACGGGTCTGGCCAGGGTCTTGGTCAAGGCTGGACAGAGTTTAGTCTGTCTCTATTTGAGGGCTCTGTGGATGAAGGTCTGAGTCTGCTCTGGGTCTGGTTTGAGGATGGTCTTAGTCAGTTAGGGGGTCAAAAGGATAGAGAAGGACAGAGAGATAGAGGAAGCCAATCTGGGAGATAGAAATCTGGGTCTGGGTGACAGTCAGCTCTGAGGGAAGAAGAAGTACTGAATCTAATTTAAAACAGAGGACTAGAAAGCATAAAGAAAACACACAGAGAACATACCTGTGCCCTGCTGAAGAAGGTGGTGATCTTGTTGCTGATGATGCCGGATGTGAACCCTGTTGCTGATGGAGAATCCCTGTTGTTCACTTGCAGAAGCTTGGTGTGTACCTGAGGGAGAGAGTCAGATTGATTGGCAGAGAGGTCAAGTGAAAGGACAGATACAAGGGTCAGATGCAAAGATTCAAGAGCTGGGATACCAGAGAGAGACGCAGAGAGCCAAGAGGAGGAGATAACAGTGAAGAAGCCGTTATGAAGGGTGCCGATGCCGGCAATATCGCCGATGTCGGTCGACGGTTGACCGACGTCAGCGGCTAAAAGGCCAGAGAAAGGCTAAAAATAGCCTTTCATCCGTTTTCCAACCGCCGGGTCAAATGAATGCAAGGATGAAACGGTCGACGGGGGTTAAATGGGCGAGTGAAGAGATTGGAATGGGAGTCTTAGGCATTAAATGGCCATGTGGGGAATAAAAGGGATCCCAAGAAGGTATCCTAGGATGGCGAGGTGGCAAGGAGAAGGAAAAATGGTCTTATTTAATTAAAAATAGATGGTTTATTTTCAATTAATAAGACCTAGGTAGGTTAGGGATAGTCGAAGTGGCAAGGGACCAAGGGGAGAGAGGAAGACAAAGGGTTAGACACTTTTTAGGTGTCTACAGTATTGTCTCTCATATTCTGTGTTATTTTTGAATTCTAGTTACAATTTACTTCTGGTTAAAATTTTGTGTTTAGTTGCTTATACAAAGGTAATCAAGTGTGCTCTTAATTCTGACAATTGGTGTCAGAGCTTTATGAGTCTAGGTCTTAACCAAGTTGACAGAGATAGTCTAGATGGTTGATTTCGTTTATCTATTTAATTTTTTTGGTTATTTGGTTTGATTGGTGAGGCAAGATGACAAAGATTTAACCTTATTGTAAATGTAATAGAATCAAAGACAATGTCATTAGGTAGATGAAAATGATTAGGTTATAGAATAATTGGATGGGTTTGGTTTTAGTTAAGGTTGGGTTGGGTGTAGGCAAGGTTGTGTTAGTTATAGGCTATATGTTTTGAGTTTGGGTTGACTCCACTAAAAGGGTAGGTGGAAAGGGTGAGGTAGTTTTGATTGATTCCATCAAAAGGGTAGGTGGAATAGGTATGGTTGTTGGGGATGATTTCACCTTTTGAAGAAGTGGAAGAGGTAGGTTGATTTGAGGTTGATCCACTAAAAGGGAAAGTGGGAGAGGTAGGTTGGTTTCCTTAATTATTGTTTTAAAAGAAAGTTGAGAAGGTTCTTCTTGGCCAACAAGTGGATTGGTTTTGGTTTCAATTATAGTTTCCTTATTTATAGTTTCACTAAAGACCAAATCTAAAGAAGGGACCTCATTGTATTGAGGGCTTTGTTTATGGGTTTGTACAATAATGGGTGTAGAAAGAGGTTCAATGATGGATTGCCTGATGATTTTTAAGGCTAGGTTTGGGGGAACATGAAGAATATCCTTTGAAACCTCCTTTTGATCAATAAAGTTTTGGATAAACATCTTAAAAGACCCACATATATCTAACACATGTATGTTTGTTGGATGATAAGCATAAAACTCATTCTCTATAAACCAAATGGGCTTTGAAAGAGAAAGATTGATGGGTTTTATTAGAGGAAGTCTAATGACAAAAGTCTCTAAGATTTTTTCAAGGATTGAGTCATATGATTCCCCATTATCTAGGAAGAGGGTGTACCAATGGCTCTTGAGGTTGCGAGCTAATTGGTTGGTTTGATGAAGTTTGTTGGTTTGACATGGTTGATGAATTTGATAGGTTGGGTAGGTTTGATAAAATTGGTGGGTTTGAAAGGTTTGGTTGGTAGTTATTTGTTTGATTTGGAGAGGTTGATAAGGTTGATAAGGTGGGTAAGGTTGATAAGGTAGGTCAGTTTGAGAGGTTGGGTAAGGTTGATAAGGTGGGTTGATAGTTGTTGGTTGGATTTCATAAGGTCGGTAAGGTAGATTGGTTTTAAAAGTTTGGTTGATGGTTGAGGGGATAGACCAAGTCTTGGTTTTGAGATAAATAGGGTTGCCACAGAAGGGGTTCAGATAATTGATATGATGGTTGGGGTAGATAATCAAAAGTTTGATAAGGTTGAGGTAGTTGATATGATGGTTGAGATAGGTAGCACAAAGATTGGTTAGGTTGAGATAGTTGAGGTTGAGGTGTGTCAGGAATCTAGAACAACAAATAACTCTGATTCCACTATTAGGACCCAGAAGCACAATTGATTACCATGTACAAGCAACTTAAATATACAAAATTAACCAGAATGCACAAGTGACTAGAATTTAGAAATAACACAGAATATGAGAGACAATACCCAATTGTATTAATACTCTTTCAGAAAGAAATACAACAAAGAAGATGCCACAGTCTTCTTCCTTACACACCTCTAGGGCTCCCACACCTCTAGGGCATAAACAATAAATCTCTTCAAGAACTCACTCTCTCAATTATGGTCCCAACACACAACTCAAACATAGAGTTGGTGTTCACCTCTAACCAGTCAGTATCACTACTGCCAGTACCACCAGTCAATATCACTACTGCCAGTACACAAGTACTCCACGTACTCCACAATCGAGTATACACACATGATCTCCCCTGATCTTGCTACCTGTTGTGTTGCTGACCTCTCTGATCTTACAAACCTACAAATCAACCTGGTTCTGCACACCTACAAACCTAGATCTCGCACACACATACACCTACAGATCAACCGATCTTATTTACCATGTAGATCTCCCATGAACTTGCAACAACCTGCAATTCAAATGATCTTACAATTAGAAGGATCTACCTTGCCTTCCTCTTCTTGCTCTTTGATGTGTTGCTGTCACCTTTGAACTTGCTACCCCACAGATCTCTTTTGACCTCACACACACACACACACTTATGGAACTAGGAGGAGCTACCCTTTCTCTCTTCACTCTAAAAGAGCTAACCAAGCTCAACTCTAACTAGCACACTTTACAATACAGCCCATGAGTCTATTATATAGATCTCATGCAAACAATAATTAGACATCCAATTACAATAATTAGATCCGTAGCTCAAGACTAAAATTAGCCTTTAACATGCAAATAATTGGTTCGTTAACAAACTGCCTGTGAAACTCATAGTTTTGAACCACACAGGTGACCGATGTTAGTCCCTGTTATTCTGGAGGTGACCAACGTTAGTTGATACTGATCGAGATCAGCAGCTCTGCACACTGGATATGACTGGCGTCAGTTGGCCTGACCGACGTCGATTGCACTACAACTCAGCTACCTCCTCCATGCTTGCATCAGTAAAGCTTTTAGCTCCACAACCTAACAATCTCCCATTTGAAGATAAACAACTGCACTGTACCTGTACATGTACCTGTTTAATCTGTTTCCTAGCTTGTATCCCTCTTCAAAATCAATTCTAAAGACCAACCACCATAAAACCTGTGGTGCACCTCTTGTCATCCAAGTAACCTACCACATCCACATCTACAAACCCATGTAGAAAAGAATTTGACCTTGCATATCATGTCGACTTGCTGTTGGTCCCTCTCAAATACCTGAGAATCCACTGAATTGCCCTCCAGTGCTTCTTTCCCAAATTGGCTCCAAACTTGCTGATAGCTCCCACTGCTAGGGCAAAATTAGGGAGTACACATGTACTCAACCTCATCATGTGATTGGGGACCCTATTCTGTGAACTGTCCATCCATAGGTATGCTTGTCGATTCTGCATCCTACACTACCTTCACACAATCATCCTGTGACAACATCAACTTGTGATCTTCCTTGTCTCTAAGATTACTCATGCCAAAGAATTTCACTGCTCCCAAATTCTTCATGACATACCACTAAACTAACTTTACCTTTAGCTTAGCAAAACCCTGCATGTATGAACTTGTAACAAGCTCATCATCCACATAGAGTAACATGATAATGTCACGACCATCATCCAACCTGGTAAAGTAAACACAATGGTTACAATGACACTGACTAAAGCCATGCTTTGTCATCCACCTATCAAACCTGTACCACTGTCCTACAGCTTCTTCAAGACCATATAACCTGGCCTTCTGTCTCACGTGTCCATTCTCTTTATTCTTTAACCAAAGAATCCATTCATCTTTCAGTGCTTTCATACCGGCTGGCAACCCTACCAAATCTCCCATTTGGTTCTGCATCTAAGGAATCAAATTTCTCATTCATGCCATGCTCCCACTATTTCTTGGATCCTTCTTGCTCTGCAGTGAGCAACGAGTATAAAGAAGAGGAATAACGAATTTGAGACTTACTTACCCTTTCAATCCTCCATATGGGTGTTTGAGACTCTTTGATAGCTTGTTGTCCACCCAAAATCTGTTCTAGTGACCGACCTCGATCACCACATAGTCTGCATCTGACCAACGTCAGTTCCATGCGACTGTCTTGGTCACCGACACCGGTTATCCTATCGACGACAGTCTCCACCTACCTGACACCACTGACTTTGCTTGTCTGCACATGACTGATGTCGGTGCCTGTCTGTTCAATGTCAGTTACTCCTGACTGACACCGGTACCTGTGTTTGCCTATGAATGATGACTTTTTACCTGTGAGCTTACTTTGAATCAAACTCATGTCCAAATTGCCCTGCTCAGAAGTATCCAGTCCCATCCACTGATCTCTATCCATCATCTCCTCCAAGAACACCAAGGCTTTCCAATTCTTAAGTTTGTCAAATATGTCTGACTTCCTCTTAAGAACATGCATCTCCTTCTTGCTCATGTGACCAAGCCTACAAAGCCACGTCTTCACAACAGAAGAAGAATCAATAATACAAGCAAGTAGATAAAGAGTACCTGCTTTCTTACCACATGCTAATTCAAGTGCATCCTTGATAACATTCTAAGAATCCGCTGTGAGAGTCCCTGTGCATCTCTCATCACCCAACTTTTCTGAAGAAATTAGCCAAATCTTCAAGACTGGGACCTGCATGACCTCCTTCAACACCCGTGTGTTGGTCGTCTGTAATTTCAGTCGCACTTCCCCTTTGCCAATACTTTGACAAGGCACACCAACCCCAAAATAAATCTTTCCAAAGTCTCCATGGACCTTAACATGGAAAAATACTCTATTTTGGGCTACATGGAAAGAGGCAATAGAATCTATAAAACAAGATTCTACTTTATCCAAGGAACATCCCAGAGCATCTTGTGTAACAACACCTGCAACATCTGCTTCTTCAATTTTTTCATGCTGATCTCCTACTAACCAATAATATTTTTTTACCTGCTCTTTCTTTCCATAACACCTTAATTGACCATTCTTGCTTTTCAATGTCCATTCTTAGTGTACTTTCTTCTGCCATTGATATACTCCCACTCAATCAGAAACCCCTGAGAGTGACATGTAATCAAACACAAAACCTGCTCCCTGCAACCTTAGCTCTGATACCACTTGTCAAGAATCTAGAACAACAAACAGCTCTAATTCCACTGTTAGGACCCGGAAGCACAATTGATTACCATGTACAAGCAACTCAAATATGTGGAATTAACCAGAATACATAAGTAACTAGAATTCAGAAATAACACAGAATATGAGAGACAATACCCAATTGTATTAATACTCTTCCAGAAAGAAATACAACAAAGAAGATGACATAGTCTTCTTCCTTACACACCTCTAGGGCTCCCACACCTCTAGGGCATAAACAATAAATCTCTTCAAGAGCTCACTCTCTCAATTACGGTCCCAACACACAACTCAAACATAGAGTTGGTGTTCACCTCCAACCAGTCAGTATCACTATTGTCAGTACCACCAGTCAGTATCACTACTGCCAGTACACAAGTACTTCACGTACTCCATGATCGAGAATACACACATACTCCAAGTAGATCTCTCTTGATCTTGCTATCTGTTGTGTTGCTGACCTCCCTGATCTTGCACACCTGCAAATCAACCTGGTTCTGCACACCTGCAAACCTAGATCTCGCACACACATACACTTGCAAATCAACCGATCTTACTTACCATGTAGATCTCACATGAACTTGCAACAACCTGCAATTCAAATGATCTTACAATTGGAAGGATCTATCTTACCTTCCTCTTCTTGCTCTTTGATGTGTTGTTGTCACCTTTGATCTTGCTACCCCGCAGATCTCTTTTGACCTTGCACACACACACTTGTAGAACTAGGAGGAGCTACCCTTGCTCTCTTCACTCTAAAGGAGCTCACCAAGCTCAACTCTAACTAGCACACTTTACAATACAGCCCATGAGTCTATTATATAAATCTCATGCAAACAATAATTAGACATCCAATTACAATAATTAGATCTGCAGCTCAAGACTAAAATTAGCCTTTAACATGCAAACAACTGGTTCATTAACAAACTATCTGTGAAACTCACAGTTTCAAACCACATAGGTGATCGACATCGATCCCTGTTATTCTAGAGGTGACTGATGTCGGCTGATACTGATCGAGGTCGACAGCTCTGCACACTGGATATGACTGGCATCAGTTGGCCTGACCAACGTTGGTTGCACTGCAACTCAGCTACCTCCTCCTCCATATTTGCATCAGTGAAGCTTTTAGCTCCATAACCTAACAAGGTGGGTTATGACAATGGTCAAATAAGTATTGAAATGTTGTTGGTTGGTTACGATGATGATCAAATGGTTGTTGAGAGGTTATTGGTTGGTTGTAGATGACGTTGGATTGATTGTAGACAAGGTTGGGTTGGTTATAGGTGAGGTTGGATTCATTTTAGGTGAGGTTGGGTTGGTTATAGGTGAGGTTAGGTTGATTTTAGGTAAGGTTGGAAGCAAAAGTGGCTCTTAATGCAATGTAACACGCTAAGGCAAGAGTGTTGTCTTCTACTAGTTTAATAAAGTTGGGATCTCCCAGAGAAAACATAGGAGTACTCCCCATTAAACAAGGAAATGGAGATGAGGTGGGTGAAGGCAAGATGGTAGAAGGTTTTTCCAAGGGGGTTAGATTCCTCACAAATCAGACAAAGAGAAGACAAAAAAAATTCAAAGAATATAAAGCACACACTAAAGCACATTTTATCCTAAGGTTCTTTTTTTCTCTCTTGTGGCTTACGCCTTAAGTTAGAATTGTGTGACTCAACTTGGCTTGTAGAATGGGTACTAGAAAATAAGTCTATGGTTGGTTTCAAGTTGTGTTTAGGCTCTCAAATGGGTCTATATTGGAAATCAGTATATGGCTTGATATTAGGGCCTACCCTCTCACTTCAGACGCCATAGTGATAAGAGTGTCGGGTACTTAGCCAAGATATACTGATTGACATAGATTATACTCAACCAGAGAATTGAGTTTTGGTTTCTCCCCTTGGTAATAACATCTAAGTGTGATAGCCAATGAGTGAAGGTTATCACTAGGAGATGAAGCCCTAGTCAGGCCTTATGTCAAGTGTTATGATGTTTGATTTGGTGTAAGTGGTTTTGGTCTGTGTATGCAAACAAGTGAGGCTACGGTTTATTTAGTTGATTAATTAAGCTATGTGAGCTAATTATGCAAGTAAACAATGTATGAAAGGTTAATTTTAAGCCCAAAATAAATTTTGAGTGCATTTAAATGAGCATAAAATAAGAAGAAAAGGCACCTAGATGTAACTAGGTCCCATCGGGCATGCCATAAATGTTTCATTAAAATTTTATTTTATTTTTTTTAGAAAGAAAGTTGTAAAACTTAAAAAAAGGGTGAGGTTAGTAGAACTTGATGTGTTGTGTGCACGTGAATCAGATGATTGTGAATACTCCTCTTTATCTCGGGAGGATGACCTACAGATAAGAAAACAACTAGAAGAATGGTTGATTAGCTAAGTAGGTAGGTGGATTGCCTAGTAAGCTAGATCTAAGAAGTACAAGACTTCCTTAGAGGTTGTCAATCCACTTTTTAGACAAGTTAATGTTAACAAAGTTGTTGATAAGAAGGACTACATAACATAAATGAAAGTACTCGATCAAAAAAAAAACTTTTCAAGAAATAATGCATTTTAACAAAATAACATTAAAAGAAATGCTAAACTATCAAGGTGTGGTTGAGGGGTGGTCAGATTATTGTTCTTAACTCTGTATAGTGATAGGGATGAAGAAACAAGGTTTTTGGTTGGGGTTGGTAGGTGTTTAAAACTTTTTGTTTTGATTAAAATGATTTACATAGTGGCTATGGGAAATCCAGGCTAATCATCGATGGTTGACAGGTGATCATTCGTGGTCAAAGTTAACCATCAACAGTCGATAGGTGATTGTTGGTGGTCAAGGTTGACTATCGATGATCAATAGGTGACCATTGGTGATCAAGGATGGCCATCGGCTATCACTATGGATTTTTGACAAATTGACTTTGGGTAGTGAATGGGTTGTGGGTAAATTGTAGAAAGGTTGTATAAGGTCTTTTGAAGTTAGTGGTTAGTTGTGAGGAGAAAGGTAAGGTTTGAGAGGTCTCAAGGTTATGGATTTGGCATCTCATAGTGGTTTGAGAGTGGTTTGTAGGTGTGGTGGAGAGATGGGTGTTTGGAGTTGCAGAACTCCAACACCAAAGAAGGTATGGGGAAAGGTGAAAGTAGACACAGGCTCTAAATTTATTAAAACTAAATAACTAAACTCAAAATAGGAGTAAGATACTTAGCTTTGTATATCTTGATGGCCTAGAGAAGTCCTAGAGTGAAGGTGAAGTTGCTTGGGAGCCTGTAGCTACGTGGGTAGAGTGATGGTAGTCAAATCCTTTGTGTGGAGATGTTGAAATGCCTTCCAAGTCTCTATCTAGTTTTAGTTCAACTAGGAAGCTTTTGAATTTGCCTGGGAATCATATCCCACATGCTTTATTGACCCTGATGTTGACTCATTGATTCCTCCTTCAACTTTTTCTTCCTCAATATAGAGAAAAGGGAGGTTCCAATCAAAGGGTTTAACAAATGGATTATCACACAGTCTAATTACACATTGATCATGTAAACAATCGGCTAAATTTAGAGATCTAGTAATCAATGAGTAAATTATAGTGAAATTATAGTTGACTCCTTTGATCATGCAAGAATTCAAGTAGCCATCGATGATCAGGTCAACCATCAATGGTTGAGGGTCGATCAGTGATGGTTGAGTGATGATCATCATCGAGGGTCAAGGGTTGAACATCGGTGGTTGGCAGGTGACCATTGGCAGTCAAGGCTAACCATCGATGGTCAATAGGTGACCATTGTTGGCAGTCGATAGGTGACCGTTGTTGGTGGTCAAGGTGGAAGAGATCTAAATGGATAAAATTAACCATTTTCACCAATGATTGATAAGGCTTTGGGAAATGGTATGAGGGTATTTAAAGGGGCATGGGAATGCGTGAGGAATAGGTCTAGGTGTTTAGGATTTAACTAATTTAATTAAATACTTAAATTAGTTAAAGGGGTAAATAGCTAAAAGGGTGTGTTGAAGGAATAGTCTAATCTAAAGAGGGGCAAGGGGTGGTTTAAGGTTGATGTGACATCTAGAGCCATAGTGTACAGTTTGCTAGTGTATATAGTATGTACCATGACATTACTCACATATTTAGATACACACATGATTTATTTCCTTCGATTAAAATAACCTATCCAAAGGATTCAACTAGTTGCAATAGGATTAAAATGACCTATGTAACTAGGTGATTAAAATGACTATAATTCATGGATTCAATATGAATATCCTTTGCAATAGGAAAAATTTGTTCTACGACAACTAATTATACAACCTACTAAGGTTAATTATGCATGAAAGGGTAAGCAATAGAAAATCCCTTTTCTTAGGTGACCAATACTTGAGAGTCCATTACATTAGAGATATACAATGGAATCTTTGAGATCCTCATTTATACCTCCATAACCTAGCCAATTATTGATAATAGAGCACCATGTTTCAGTACGAGTATAAAGACCTAATATTACACCAAGGAAATCACAAAACATCAAACAATGGGTTCCATGAACCACTACACCTTCTACTACTACCTCATGACCAAATAGTCATGTGAGGCATATGTAGAGTATTAAAAATTCTCTAGTTCTAGATTTGGCACATGTATATGATCTTTGGTAGCATGAATAATTTACTATACCATATTTAGAGTATAGATCACCCTATAATCAACTCTTAGATGGGATCATCAGCTAGCAATCTCTTTTCAAATATTCCTAAAATATTAAAAAAATCAAATATTTAAGAAAATATAAAAGCTTTCAAATAAAGAAAAAATACAAAAATATTTAGCATTTCACATGCTTACTAGCTTTTGCATATGTTGTTTACTTTATGTTATTGGATAACATATTATTTCTAAACACATATATAATTTACAAGTACTTAAGTGTGATACATGAATACATTAGATCCATGATACATGAGCATGCAGATGTCAGACCTTTCCTTTTCCCATGTGACACACTACGTTGGGGGCATCTTGATTCTATATGATCATAATTGACACAAGTTCTATTATATTATGATCATTTACATTATCACATTAAGCTTATATACTGGGATTTACTCAAGCCTATATTCATGTTGCTATCTTACATAGTGTACTTGATATGCTATTATATATGGCATTTTCCTAACATATGTATGCAAGAACTAATATGACATGCTTATGCTAGTTGCTTCTATTTCATTTACTTTATCTCTTCACATGGCTTACTTGAGTGTACTTCTTGTTTGCTTCTTTATCTTGCTTGTGGAATATTTAAACTTAGTATTTGCTTGTTGGCTACAATGCCCTAAATCTTCCTTGTTTCTTTGGTGTGTGGATATTTGCATATGTCCTCCTCTTGAGTGTGCAGTATTTGAACATGCCCCTTATTTGTGATATTTTTATATCCCTTTTTGCATGGCATTTGATTACTCTTGCATGTGTGCTTGATTATTTGTTGAGCTTATTATTTTCTAGACATTGACAGGAAACACATCATGCATCTTCAAACTTATTATGTATGTATATTATGAGCTTCATTGATATATCTACTTCGACATTATACTACGATATGCTTCTTTACTACATGATTCACACACATACATCATAGTTGTCTTATATTTTTGAAATAAGGTGACTCACTTTTTCATTCCCCTCACCTCAAAAGGTGGGGGCATGTCATAGAGACATGATTCCACATACATACAATTGATAGAGTTTGCATAATTTGATTCAAATATACACTTGGGAAAAAAAATTATACATTTAGCATAGATTCATGACAAAGTTTTTCAGAATTGTATTATACATATTTTATAGAGCCGAGGTTAGATTTTGATATATACTTCATCGTGAGATAGATTTGAGGTAAATATAGCATGCAAATGCATCAAATTACAGATACATTATTCACATTATACCAATATTCATGCACTAACCCTACCAAGATGCACTATTTAAGTTTTTACATATTGCATCAGTTGGCTTATTTGATTAGTGTGATCAAGACTCAATTCCCTTGATGGACTTGGCACTATTTTATATTATTATGAGTCGATATGGTTATACCATTTGACTTAGGTAAGATTGGCTAGATTATGAAACACTAGAGTTGTGTGATTGAGATTTTGAGGTCTCAATGGACTTAGCACAACTCACCCTTATACTGGATTGGGGGTATGATCACCCTCCAATTCCCCTATTCGCATCTTCAAGGTTTAGTTATGGACATATCTCTAATGCTTCAATTAGGAAACATCATTACCAAAGTAAACTATCAAAGGGCAACATGGTTGCATCAACACACAAGTGTACTCCTTTGCTCTTTTTTTTTTCAAACAAATTTCAATTATTTATTTTCAAATTATAAGTATTAATTATACATGTAACATGTTCTTGATTGTAGGTCATACACATATAAAATTCAAACAAGGCTCAAACAAAGCAAGGTGTGTTGTACACACCACTGTACGCATTTATTCCCTTTAAACTAATAATTTTGTCCTTATGTGTTGTTAGATTAAAGGAGAAGAAATGTAGATGCTTAAATATAGATTTATATGTTAAAATAGTCTTGTACACTTTCTAAACATCACTCAAGGCTCTACCTTTCAGTTCTTGACCTTTCTTGTAGTTGATAGGCTCGTATTTCCCATGTCATTGGGCCTAAATGTTTATCTTGTAGTTTGACCCTATTATTCTAATTATCCAGATCACATTAGCCCACAATACGTTTAAACTTTGATATATATCCTTTATTGTTAGTTATAGAGCTCTAGCAATTTTTTATGTTCCTGGATAATTACGTTTAGACTTGAAAAAAATGTCGATGCTATTGTCCATTCTCCAATGCAAGTGTTTGTGCCTTCTAAACACTCAAATTTACAAATCTTTTGATACGTATGGATTGGCCTATTATGTTTCATTAACCCTCCCGTAATGAAATTTTCAAAAGAGGTGGTATAAATACAAATTAAAGTCAACACATTATTCATCTAGCAAATACTAAGCAAACACCTATTTAAGCTTGTTCAATCAATTGCATAACTAAGTTCTACTTACCTATTCTTCCTTATTTCTATATTAGTCATAGGAACAGTCATATTACAGGTCTTAAGCATTCAAATAACAACCCATGAACAGTATTTTTCAAGTTACAAGCTAGATCACTACATGCACTTGCATATAGCATTTTACACCATTGTTCACACACAAATCAACACATAGGGGATAATTACATATGTTTGAGGCCCTCTTCGAAGTATTGACTATGTAGGCAACACTCATTGACAAATGGGTCCTTAAAACTGGCTCAACTTTGTGAGCTCACCAACCCATTTTTGTCAAGGTGATAAGACCTAAGAGAGTGATCTACGGTTTGAGTTATATTATGATATTGTGAAATAGTGCATGTGATCTGAACACATAATCTGAAAGGCAACATAAAACCCAAAAAGATCCAAGTGGAAATTTTAGTTAATAGTCAATACTCTATACAAGACAAATGTGTTACAACATGAGTAATAACATCGACAGAAGTGTCTGTAGGTTGATGCAAGTGTCCATGTTGATAAAAAAACTAATTTTTTAGAATCTGACGATTGGATCAAAATATTAATACAGTTTATTTCTACACTTGTATTATTCATATCTACATGCACATTAATGCATAAGATGAGTACAATTTCTCGTTCGTATTTCTATTATCCTGTTATTGAATGCTGTCCTTCTATATTTGGTATATGCTTAGATTCATTATTTCTTATCAAAATATCAATTGAATTTAAATTCATTAATTGACCTGCTTTTTAGAGTAGTTTATTCCTTGATTTGATTAGGCTACTCTTTCTAAAAAAGGTTAAACACCTCCCAACACAACTCATTAACATGCCTTATGAAGGAACACATCACCTCAAATTCTATTGCCACCTCCACCAATATTATAAAATTATTGTTATTTAATTCTTCGTATACAAAATGTTAGATGACATTAACAATTATAAATTTCAAGTTGAGTACAATTTCTAATTTACATTATTTCACTTTATAAAACCCTACTTTACTAAAACAAAAAATTACATCCCTTTCAACGTAACTTGCACCCATGAGACAATTGTCAGTATGCTATATGATATGTCCCATATCATTTATCTCTATATGTGATAATGGTAACAAAGTCACACTTAAGAAAAATCTTGATTGCTTCTTTCACTTATCCACAAATATAAGTATGTTGCACATAAAAGAAGGACGTCATAAAACAATTAAAAAAAATTGTCTTTATATGAGTGAAGATTTTATTTTATTTTATTTATTTATTTTGATTAATAATTTTTAATTAGTTGAGACAATGAGAGGGGCCGAAGCCGCCCAACCCACTTTCAAAATACATTATTATTAAATTTTGACTCGTGTTATAAGAACAACCCAATCAATGAAACCAAGTTAATTATATCAATTAGATCTAATGGTCTATGGGATTTCAGCTAGCTTAACCCTTCAAAATGTTGTATTCAATTTATTTCTATAAGTATATTGTTCCTTCTCTTTTTGATAAGCTCACCCACCCAACCTTTTTTATTCTAGTTTCTTGAAATAACTTCAACATAAAACCAATGTTTAATTTTAATGAGGGATTTAATACGTCTAATTCATATTAATGGAATTAATAAATATATAATATTATAATAAAATAAAAATTAACCAATTAAAAAGCTCATGTCAACAACTACAATTAAAAAGCTCATGTAAACAACTATTATTAAAAATATATAAATGTCAAATCTGACCACTGCATAAAGGTTTACATTCTACTGTAATGAGTGGCAGTACATCATCACTTGTGAACGGGGTGAAGGAAAAGCTTCTTCACCAAAATCACGAGTCCTCCGGCGTAGGTACATCGTCAGCTTCAGGTTCGGCCAAAACCCACATACCGTCGGGATCCTGCACCACCCCTTTATTTTTCTCCGCCCACCATGAGCCAGGAATCAGGTACTCCTCCTTCAAGAAATCACACGACTTGTTCACCAGCGCCACGCTCCGCTTCACCGCAAACCGAAACGGCTCCTCCTTCCCCTGCCACCCAGCCACCACATTCAGCTGCGCCTGCAAATTGTGCCAGTCGCTCGGGTTCTTCGAGTCCTTCAAATACGGCGATTTGCGCGTATCGATCTCCAGCCTGGTGCCGATGTCCGCAAATTTCAAAAGCCGGCTCGGATACAGCGGAATCAAATCTATGACGTTCACCACGTGTAGGCACCGCAGGTTCGGGTGCGCCTGGAACCGCCTTTTGAACTCCGCATTGCCCACGCCGGGGGACCCCACCACGAAAGCGGTCACCGGGACGTGCGGCTTCACTGAAGGGACCACGTTCTGTACAACATCAAAAGCGCTGAGCACCCCCAACGCCGCGCCCAGACTGTGACCGGCCATTGTAATGCTCACGTCCTCGTCCTTGTACAGTTCCAGCAGCCGCTTTATCTCCGCTAAAACCTGCTCCCGGGCGCTTATCTTAACAAAGGGCGATTTGGGGTCGCTGGAAGTGTACATGATATACCAGCCGTTCATGACCTTGGGCTCCTTTTCGTCGTCGTCGTCGTCGGAGGACGAGGAGTGGTGGAGGATATTATCATACCAGTGGTGGCTTTTAGCGGGGGTTTCGGCGGATGTAGAGGAGGTCAAAAGAGGGGCAATGGATTGCAGCGTGGGGGTGAAGACGTTGATCCACTCCAGGTCGCGGATTGTGCCTCTCCATGCGACCACGATGTCTCTTCTTCCCAGCTTTTGTTTGCCTTGGTCCGTCGCGACTGCCACGTAGCCGATCCAGTTGGACTCTTTGCTCCAGGCTTCTCTGGAGTGCGATTTGAGCAGGAAGGCTGCCGGAAGGTCGACGCTGGCGGTGGCGTAGAGGAATCGGGTGACTTGGTAGTCCCATTGTTGGCTGCCTGGCGGTGGTGCGAGCGCGACCTTGTGGAAGAAGTTTTTTTTCCCGTATCGGCTGCTTCCGCAGTATTTGGAGTGAGTGTCGTTGTTGAAGGCGTCGTATGTGGCCTGAATGAAATCGCCGTAATGGAGAATCGACTCCCGGAGGGCGTCGTCGAGGGGATGGAGCATGCTTTTCCAGTTGTCGCTGCCGTGTATGGCTCTCCATTTCTCCGCCACGCTTCCGCCCGCTCCAGACATTTTCTTCTATCGGATTTGGTGGTATCGGCTAAGTTTATGACTAAGGAAATGTGGCTCAAATTTATCCGGATTGATTTCACTATCCATTTTGCATCCATAATGAGATAAGGTGGGACCGCTAACGATACGGCTCACCGGTCAAATTTGAAAGATTAGGCATTTTTTTCCAAACTTATTTCAATTTAAAAATAAGTTTTAATTAAAATCTCAATAACTAATTATTTTTAATTTCTTATTTTATATCATTTTCATATTCACTTGTTGTTGGGTTGTAATTTATCATGATTTGTTAATACAGTGAACATATCTTAAACATTTAATAATAGTGATTTTTGTATGTAATTATTATTTTATTATTGAATCGTCTCAGGGTATTATATATTACAAAAAATAATAATACATAAAAGTTATATAGTAAGATAGTCAATTGTTATTCATAGTTCATGAACATTTCATGTCGAAGGAAAAGACCCAACTCAAAATACAAATGGGAGCAAAAAACAAACCCAGACTAAACATGACACTCAATAACAAATACCAATATTAAGGACAAGCAGCGGCCCCTGAAGGAGGGGGTAGAGGATCATCTTTGGGAGGCAGAGTCGCCCAAGCAAAAGGCCAACCGTCCAGAGGATTCGATGCCATCCAACCGTCCAGAGGATTCGTGGTCATATTATTAGCCCAACCATCAGTTGGTTGCCTCTGAGATCCAATGCCCACAGGGAAGATTCTACGAGAGGGAGTTGTATCAAATTGGCTATGCAGTGGCGATGAGCCCACCCTCTCGAATGAAAGTGAGGGGAAAAGTGATCATGGCTGCGAGAACAATTTTTGCACCTTCTAGGAGGCGATTGTGGTGGTCCCTAAGGTGGCCCATCTTGTGGCACACGGTTGATAGTGCAAGGGGCACTCCCCCAGTGATCCAACATCTCTTGAAAGTGGAAGACCTCCATCGCAACCTTATATGTTTGGACTTGAATCTGCATATACGCTGAAGATATAATAAGGACCTTATCGTTAAGTGTAAATTCACAAGAGCAAGCATCATTATTGAAAATAACATTATTTTTGGCCTTCTATAATTGGAAAAGAATGATGGTTCTTAAAAAATCCCACAAAAAAGCAATAGAAGTTGCCCAGTTAACTGAGTTTCCCAAAAGAGTAAGATGACAAGAAAATGGCTCAGGGTGATAAGTCTAGAATAGGCTATGGATCCATTTCCAAACATTCTGGGCACGTGGGTAGAACCAAAATAAGTGTTTGAAAGACTCAGGCTGATGGCATGTAGGACACTTGGGTGGAGCAATGCTCATGTGAGAGAACCGCTCCCTGAGCGAGAGGCCTTGGTAGACAAGGCACCATAAAAAGTGGGCAAACTTAGGTTCGATCCCAACATGCCAAATTATGTCAAGTCTGTCAAGCCAAGTTATGGGAGAGGATTGAAGTCCCTAACGCCTATTGAGCTTGCAAAGAGCAGGGGAGAAGGGGATCATGACTTGATATAGAGGTCCTACAGAGTAGCTCTTGAAATGGGTGTCATAATTCCTATGCCAGTCTTTCCACCAAGCATGAGAAGGCTGCAAACCGAGCTTGTGAAGCATAACATCAGGAAGCAACTCTTAAACACCAAGCATAGAAGAGAAGTTTGCATTATTTAATTGAAATTTAAATTTTAAATCAAGCCAAGGAATCCAATCCTTAATAGAGACCATATCGTGAATGGTAAGAATACCTTTTTGAAATATCCTCAGGGCTTTGATTCATGGCAATTCAACCAATAGAACACTAATGCTTGTCATAATAGGAGACCACTAGATGATATGATCATTGAAAGATAAAACTTTACAAAAACCATCCCCAATCCATTTCATGTGAGGCTTGACAACTTTGAAGGCTTTCCATATGCTTTTGGCCACAAAGGAGGCTTCAATTTTGACAGGAGTTGTAGTGATTAGAAGAGATTGAAAACCTATATTCTTCCAATTGGGCTTACCATAGGGGGGCCATAAGAGATACAATGCCTTAGCAAGGTTTTCCAGATCTCATTACCTTCCATGGCATGAACCACCCACTTAGCACATAAATTTGTACTCTGCTTGTAAAGGTCAATAATTTCCATGCCTCCTTTGTCCCAAAAGAGGTAGTAAATATCCCAGGAAACACAATGGAAGCCCTTGGCATGTTTTGAATTAGATCAGAGAAAATCCTTGAGGATTTTGGCTAAACTTTCATAAGCCGCTTTAGAGGGAGCCCAACAAGAGGAATAATAAACATGGGTGTCCACCAAAATCTTGGTACAAATTTGGAACTTCCCTGCTAAGGATAATTGTTTGGTAATCCAATACCCAACCTTCTTCTCCACTCTTTTGATGTCATACTGCCATAACTCAGCCAAAGAACTGTCAAAGGCAAAAGGTATGCCAAGAAATTTAAATTGTTCTCCGCACGTAATCCATTTCCAATTAAATGGAGAAGTCATTCGGGCATAGGCATCATACTTTGTCTAAAACATTGTGTCATATTCCACTACAAGCTAGATCCCAAGGCCAAACAAAAGATATCAAAACATTTAATAGCTTCCTGAAAGGTTTGCTCTTATTCTTTGAGCATGAAGGAAGTATCATCCACAAAGTGCCCATAAATGTACTAGGAAGAGCGGTCGGGTAAAGAGATACCATGAACCAAACCCCACTCAACTTTGGAGGCAAGGAGATATCCTAAAGCTTTTGTGGAAAGAACATACAATGTCAGAGCTAAGGGACATCCTTACCTAATGGAGCATTACAGGTCAATGCTATCTGACTTGACTATATTAATGGTGAGACAGGCCGAGGCATCTGAAAGCAAAGTTTTGACTACCAAAATGAAGAATTGGCCAAAACCAAGAGCCTTTAACATGGCCGAAATAAAAGGCCACTCAATCCTTTCATAGGTTTTTTTAACGTTGAGCTTGAGAAAAATGGTTCTCTGACAAGAAACTTTGGCCCATTCCATGCCTTCCTAGATGACAATAAGGTTGTCTAAAATATATCTCCCTTTAATGAAACCAATTTGCTTAAGTTAAACAATGACAAGAAGAATAAATTGAAACTGATTGGCCAAAGCTTTGATGAGGATTTTTTACGAGACATTTAATAAGGTAATGGGCCACCAACTAGTAATAAGCTCTAGATTGCCCGCTTTGGGTGTGAATTTAATATTACCTTTATTAATTAAGGATCCTAAAGAATGGTTCTGCAAATCTTCTTTGTAAACTTAAAGCAGGTCAAGCACGATAAACTCCCATATGGCTTTATAAAATTCACACGAAAAGTCGTCGAGGTTTTTGAGATTTGTCATTACTCATGCATTGGAGAGCCTTTATGAGTTCTTGGAGGGTTAGGGAAGAGTCACAGAGCCATTGGTCAGCCTCCTTAACCTTGCAAGGAACCACATCAAGGCATTCCTACAAAGCCTGAGCTCTTTCAATCATAATCTCTTAGGCTTGGAACACTAATTTGTAGTCATCCATGAAGGTCAAAGAGACATCGGGGAGGGAAGTGAGCCTAGCTTGGGCTGCCTTGATGGCCTTGATTTGATCACATGTCTTTTTAGCTTTGAGGGATTTGAAGAAGTCCTTGGAAGCCTTATCTCCAACTTTGAACTAGTGTAGCTTGATGTGTAATTGTGCCCCTCTAATAGCATGGATTTTTGGTACCTTAATGTGGTGTTTGAGCAAGGTAACAAGATTCTGCAAGGTAGTGTCAAAAGGATTGAGCTCAAAGAGGGAAGAGACCCTTCGAGGTAGCATCCTTACTGTATTTCCTAGTATGCACAACTTATTTACCATAGTTTCAAAGGAAAGTGGTTGTGCACAAGATGACCTCCTTCCACCACTCAATCTCGCTGATAGCATAAGGAGGGTGAGGTGCCAAATTTCATATTTGATTAATTAGACGAATGGTGCCACGATGGCTTAGAATATAAGTATTGAGGATGAACTAATTCCGTGGCACCTTGTATTTCCCTATTACCCATTCCACTTGACAAGAAATAGGAGAATGATCAGAGAGAACTAAGTTAGAATAGATAGTGATAGGCTAGCCATTAATGTTGGAGAAAGAGAAAAAAAATTACTTTGACAACATGTAATGATCAAGCCTTTTTAACATGTGGTGATCCCTAACATGATAGTTAGACCACGTAACAATATGTGTTATTAATTGAGTTTCTTGTAAGGAAAGGATCGACAAGATCCTATTTATTCTTGAAATAATCCATGCTCACATTATCTGATGCACCACTGCATAGGCAAGGCACCAACTTTATCCTTGGAACTCTCAACCATATTAAAATCCCCACAAATGAGCTACATGGTAGGGGGAATTTATTAGTTAAGCAAATCAGAGGTATATATATTAGGACCATCATTAGGGCATAAATGTTGAGGATGCTAAAAGAATGGCCATCAATGTCTAAAAGCAACCAAATATCTAGGTGTGATGGGGCCTCCCCCATGGTAATAATGAAGCTGGAAAACTTATGCGACACTAATATGTTGGCTCTCCCACATCCATCTTCATGCAAAGTGGAATGTTGGGTGGCATCATGCCAAATACAACACATAAAACTCCACAAAAAAACCTTTAACTTTAACTTCTTACAGACAAACAAGATCTAGAGAGCCTATTTATTAACAAGTAGCATGCATAAAGTATTTTCTAGAGGATTCTATAACACCTCAAACATTTCATGATAGACAGTTCATTGGGAAATATCATCCACGTGGAATTCCCCCTGCCCATCCTCAAAATATGTTAACACAACAAAACTATTGCATTGGTTTGGGCTAGAAAAACCTCTCAGCATAATGGACTAGTGTTTAAACCCATGGTCATCTTGGGGAGAGTCACCACCACTGTGGGGTGGGCTACATGACTAGCTCAAGAATGAGTCACTAATTGAGGATATCCTAGTGATAGGGACCAAGGAATCTTGGGAACTATTTGAAACTATGCTCTATTGGGCATAGGGGACTGGAACAATGGGGGAAAGCATATTAGGTATCCCTTAAGAAGGTTTGATGCCTGGGGAGGAAGTGGTTGGGGATGAGGGTTTTAGCTTTGGTTGAGGCTTCTTGTAATGGATTGTGGTCCAGTTGTCCCCGTTATCTTCCACCTTGGGATTCATAGGCTGTGTAGGGGCCAAGGAATGCTTTGAACATCCCATAAGTGGGAAATCTTTAATACGATGGTTAGACACATGACAACAAAAGTAAATGTTAGGTAAGTTGAAGTACATAGCTTTTTATGACCAATAGGTATCACCTACTTGAATATCAATAAATGCCTTCAAGTTGTTGGAAAGGTACACTTGAATGTAGACCCATTTATTGGTGCAAGAAGAGAACCACTTCTATTACTCTTGGCAAACAATGTGTCTAATGGGCACACTAATTTGCTCCAAAAAGGTCCATAGGTGCATCGGCAAGCTAAGAAGCTCAACCCATATGGGGACTCAAAGGGAGGCTTGGTCAATGACCTTGAAATCATGGGAACAGTTGGACAAAATCATGAGCATGGTTCAAAGAAACCAACAATATGTTTGGAAAGGAGGGCTTGGGCTTCAAACAACTCTTTAAACTTAAACAAGAAAAACCCTTTGGTAAGATTTCTAATGCCAATCACATGGACGCCTTTTAGGTCTTAGTGGTGGAAAAACCAATTCTAGAGAAATTCTTCTAAGGGGACTCAACCAAAAAATTAATTAATAAGGGAAAAAATTTCATACCATTAGCATGCTTATTCAATAACATCACCAATAAGACATACCTTTGGCTAAGAAGGAAGCGCAGAGGGAGTACCTCATCGAAGACATTTGAGATAAACTTTTGAGCTCTCTGGGGTGCCATTCCTCTCATCTCTTATAACATTGGTTTCATCTTAGAGTGGGGAAGCCATTATATAGGGTTGGCCCACCCATAGGGTAGAGCGCCAAGTGCAATAAATGCACATAACCCTTAGAAAGTCTCATAGAAGTAGTATGCAAGGAGGTCAAGAAATCACACAAGGGAAGGCAAGTTGACCATGAGAAACCCTAGCAAGGCAAATTCCATGAATTCTTATCTTTTGTAAATATTATTTTAGTTATTATCTCATATTATATTAAAGAATTGAGGCTTTCATAGTTCATTAGATAAGAAGAAAAGTTTTGGAAAAAATTATCTTGATTTCTGATTAATTTATCTATGTTTCATATTATAATATTATATTTTCAATGATGGAAGCCAAATGCATAAATTAGAGTTATTTTTTATTTAAATATTCATCAATAGCGATTGCACCCTATGTTGTCATGGGCATGTTGATGGAGAGATGGATGAAATGCGTGAATACATGTGCATGCAATGCATGTTAATGAAAGTATTTTATTTTAAAGTGATACGTTAAGGATAGTATTGTATTTGATTTCATTAAATAGCCTTTGAAATATTTTATGATTAGAGGAAGCTATTTTTTCATGTCTTCCCAAGAGTATCATTTTTGACAAGATGGTTTTATGTTTTTTAGTACCTACTACACATGTATCTATTGTGATCATTTCACCCATTAGTTTTCCTTAGAAAATGTTCCTATCAAATATTGTATTTCTTTCTAAATTTTGTACATTAGTTTTCTCATTTCATTGTATTTTATAAAAGGAAAATTTTGAAAAAGATTATTTTCTTGACTTTTATTGGTTGAAACAGGATAACAGTTCCATTTTTCTGGAGAAATTGGCCTATTTTCAATTAATAATTAAAAAAATATTTCACATTGTCCAATAAAATCACATCAATTATAAACATTAGACATGAACTATGGTCAACAAAAATAAAAAGTTGACAATGACAATGACTAAGAACTATATTTTTTGTTTTGTATCTATTAATTAATGACGCAAATTATTTAGTTGCTCAACCACTTCTTCCATAAAAGTGTGTGGATAAAATTCTAATCCACAATGATACAATACATCAATATAGCCAATAATTTGACCAGTCGTTATAGTCCACATGAAAATAATTTCATATTCTTTAAGGCCAAAAAGAACCTCCTCGGATAGCTAAAAGCTTGATCAACAACTCTATGAGATTAAGCTCAAAGCCAAAATTTGAAGATCTACCGAGCATACCCAACTTATTACCCACTCATGTAACTTTGTAATCAACAAAAAAAAAAAAAAGTTAAACTTTAGTTTTACAAAACCCCTTTTCAACTACTTCAGAGATAGAACCCTATCCTTTAAAATTTTACACTAAACTTTTATAATGTTCTTTATATTAAAACACCCATTGCATGAGAGAAAAAAAATTGGGAACCCACTATAAGTTATGGCTTACATGCAAAAAACAACCAAAATATAAAATGACTTAGAAAATTAGGTGAGCGATTGGTGTAAAACCTAGATCCAAGACAAGTTTCTAGTGATTCAGGAGGCATTAAAGCCTAGAGTAAGATAAATTAAAATAGTCACAAAACATAATACTCTAGCTCTCTATTACACATTGATTTCATAAATCCAAGATATTATAAATCTTACTTAGAACCATTATACAACCATTGAATATTAAAATACAGTCACAACCATAGATTCTACTTGCCTGGTGGAAGTGCAATAAGGTAGTTTTTCTGAACTATCACAAATAATATCATTTTTCTACCAAATGCCTCCTTCATTTCCTTTACACTGCCTACAATTGTGCTGCTAATTGTGTTTTCCCATAACTTTAAATACATCCATTAAAATTTAGGGAAATTTGGCATTAACATTACCATTCTGGCATGAATCCACTACCATTGAAGCATTGGGTTGGTCCAATTACAATTCTCCTTGGAATTTCTCCCTCTCTCGCCTTGGCATCCCTTCCTACTAACTAGGATAACCATTTATTTATTGGGTATTTGTAGACCCTCGAATATGTCTGGATAAGATATAGGAGGATCTATTGGCCTAGAAGGCTATATGAGAGGTCAAAAAGTCCTTGGTGAAGCTTCTTTAGTCAATTGGAATAATAATGCTTCAACCAAAACATAGAATATCAATTTCATGACTATCCCAACCCTAATTCACAATCTAGGAGTGGGACACCAATCCACAAAGTGCGAGACATATTAGAAATTGCCAATAACCATCCTTATTATGAAATTGTGACTTTTATTGGTGGGAGTGGAGCCACTCCTCACATGGTAATGAAGCCTTCAGTTAGTATGTAAAATATAGATATGGGAAGTTATGTTAAATATGATCAATATATTAGAAGAATCCATTATCTGGAAGATGAATTAAATAGAATGCAAACAAATGCATACCCCTCTAGCAATAACTAAAACACCTTTGGCCCACCATAATTACATTTAATAGTTACTCCCAAAGCTTATAGAACAAATTAATAACTTCATAATTACCAACCTCTTCCTACATCACATCCCACAAAGGAGTTTCCTAAACCTAATGTTTCTCCTACTCTAAATGACCTCATAACTACCTTGGTAGGTTGTATTCATGATTTGGAGAATAACCAACTCTTTATAAATAAAGGAGAGAACTCTAACCCTATGTCAGTAGTAAAACATAGCTACAAAATTGTAGTGTATAGCTCTATGAAAAGTGTGCATTTCACACTATTTTATATATAGTATATTCTTTATGTATGTATGCAACTCTCATTCTATATCAAAAGTGTTCATAATGTGAAGAGTATTCGTAGACGTTATAGTGAACTACTATAATGTGAAGCGATAGAGTCTTTGTAAAGCTCTATAAATACCCATCATTTGTATAGAAAAAGATTCTAAAATATTGAGATCTATATAGAGCTTCAAGAATGGTTTTTCTTTATGTTTCATATGTTATGAGTTATTGTAATTTATTTGTTATGGAAACAGTTACTATTTTTAGTTGATTATATCTATGAATCTTGATAATTAATGTTATATGTTGTGTTTGGATTAATGTAAAGTTTTTGTGTGAGTTCCTCTCTTTTATTTATGTATTTCATTTCACAAAGCTATCCCCTATTAGCATGTTCTGATTGTTTTTTCAAGAACCTATAGCAACAATGGTGTAATAAGTGTAGAATATTAAAACATGTTATGATGGCTACAAGGACAGAGAGACCTAGAGTGATGGATCGATGAATGAATTCACAACTTCATAGATGAATTAAAAGGAATGGGAATTTATTTAAAAGAAGTGACTCATGGGCATATATACAGTGAAATATATGAAATTTTCTAGTGAATATTACTTGGACTACTAGCTACATGGTTATCGAGACTCGAATACTACTTTTTTTAGTCAAGAAAAAATGAGTTATTAGTATAGATGAAAGAGAGCCTAGAGAACCTATTAAGGTTGGGTATTGACTAGATTCATGCCATGTATCATTGGGTAAAAAATACCATTAATGGATACATCACTGAATTTTTTTAAATGCATATATTGCATTTGAGGCTACACATGGCATATTTATGAGAGGAATTAGAGGTAAGTTTTTTCAGTGACTACCTACTCTTGTCAAAATGTTGGTTATAAAAAAGGCCATGGTGCCTACCCCTACCAACATGGAGTATTCAATTTGAACATTAGGGGGATGTGTGCAATAATGAAGTGAATAATTAGGAACTAAGAAGGGAAGCTTGAACTTGTACCCAAAAGATAGAGGGTATAGAGAAGCAGAGTGAAAAGCAAATTTTGGGGTTAGAGTGAGATATTTGACAACAGAGAAGATGGAATAAATAAAATAATCATAATATAGTTGTCAACAGAGAAGATGGAATAAATAAAATAATCATAATATAGTTGTTGGTAGAAGTAGATCAGACAATTTATAAGAGTGTGAAGGAATGGAAGTGCATAGGCGAGCAAGAGAAGTTGGAGAAGATGAGGATAAGAAAAGGAGTGGGCTCGAGAAAAGAGAAGGCACATATGAAATCATATAGATGGATAGAGATATTGAGAAAATGGTAGAAAGTGGAAAGGTGAATAAGAGTGAGGAGATTGGTTAGAAGGTAGTTTTATATCACAACTAAAAGGAAGAATACTATTTAGAGAAGATAAAAATCAGTAGTTTGAATAAGTTATGCTAAGTTGCATGATTAAAGCAAGTTCAAGTTCTATTATTGTAGAAGTCAAAAACATGGATCATTCACTTCAAGGTATTAAAGTTCATATTTAATTTATGCAACCACAAGATCACTCCTACACATCATTACCATATAAAATTCATCTCAAACATTATGCACACATAAATGTATTATGCACAAGCCAATCTCTTCATTATTGCCTCAAGAATAAAATATACAATGCATATATTTCTTTCTCTCAAGTATTAAGGAGAATCACAAGGAGTGCCTAATAAATAGTCAAAAGAATTGGTTTCATAACAATTTCTCAGTTATTGTGAACAACTCACATATAGGTGGATTGTTAAAATAAGTGCACAATAAAATATTATTTGTGCACAAAAACAAAACAATTCAATAAATATAACAAAACTTCAAATCAAGATTAACTCCATGAGTGGGTGTAAACATGGCTAAAATAAAACTTGTTTGGAAATGACTCAAACCACTAGCCATTGTGAACACGACCACTCCAACACCCTCCTTTAAGCGTAGAATAGGGAGTGAAAAAATAAAAATTAAAGAGACTAAATGGGTTTCGACAACTATGTCTAATCAGGTACCCATATACAAATCATAATGAAATATAAAGTGTCCCTATGGTAACCAATCCATCTTACCAAAATAAATAGATGTTGAGTCATTGTAACTACTAATTTAAATAGGAATTGGTACTCTGTACGAGACTCACTTTGTAAAAAAAACTTATCACAAACTGGGGGAAAAGAGTTACCATGGATGAAATGTATCAATGTAAGATACCCAAAAACTATATGAAAAAGAGAACGTATGCTACAAGGCATCCCAATAAGCATGACACAAAATCTCAACACAAAACTGTAGTAGGTGCACTCGATGGAATGTAGCCCATCGAATAAAATATGCACTCAATCAACTCCCTTCAAAAGAAAATGTGGCACACTAAGGGCTAGAAAGAATCACAACACCTGAAACAATATGTGCACACATTCCCTCATAATTTTGAAGTGGGTGTAGTGACTCAAAAAATATATCCATATAAGTGGGCCAATCCCACTACAAAACACTGAAATGTTGACACTGGGATACACTAGACTAGTTACTCTTTAAAGGGAGATTAAACTCCATAAAAAATCTAAAGAAGACTGTCAACATCAAAGATACATATATAAATCTCTCAATAATATGTCCATGGTGGTGATGGGACAACCAAAAACTAAAGAGTAAAGTGATCAATATAGAACATATAAACATGACTAAAAAAATACATGACTCTCAGTGTGACTACAAATAAAGGTCCTATGCAATAACAATATTACCAAGTGACGCAAGAAATTACATAATTTAGTCAATGTGTAGTATATGAGATCTATGAAATGAGAGATGTAGGCTCCAAAAAACACATATGTCTAACAAGGAGCTCAAATAACCAAGGAACATCAAAAGGTAGGCAGAGTAATGTGTGGTCTAATAAGTTGAGTGGTGGAGGAACTTTCCCTATAGAGTCCTCTCAAAGAATGATGTTGATGCTGCCAAGAATGATTAGAAATCCACCCCAAATGGACATGGTGGATTAAGATGCCTGCATATGAGTGGGTGAAAAGTCCATAGTAGAATAATGCAAGGTAACATCCAAAAAAGGGTCAGGTAGATCATGTCTGACTACTATAATCTTAGGTTTCTTAGGCCTGAGTGAAGGTGCATAAGAGCTCATATGTAACTCAATATCCTCATGAAGAGTAGAGTGAACAATACATGGATCTCTATTAAAATATCACAATGAAAATGAAGCGTCTGCATCATAACCAATACCATGTTGAGTAATTCACATAACAAGCTGGATAGGGTGAGCAATGCTCTATAGATGCTTCCTAATGCTTACAAGTCTAGTAGTGTGACCCATGAAATGAAGCATGTATGAGCCAAATCCAATGGTATGATGTTCAAAATAAGTAGGCATATATGCAGGTGGAATTGGAGTGGGATGTGTAGAGTGTGCAACAACAATAGGCACATATATATCATCTACAATAATATAAGCAACATGAATAATGGGTTTATCAGAATCTAGTAGATCACACTATAAAATTGCATCAAGTAGATGCATACTATATTTAGTAACACAACATGAAGGGGCATTAGGTTGATTTTGTATGCCAACGAGTTTCTTATGCAAATAAAAACTGAGGGCATCTTTTCCATGAACCGAGGAGCATAGAAGAGAATTATACATCATGATTTTCCTATTTTCTTCTTGAAGTGATAAGAAAGAGGCCATATGATCAATGGATTTATTAGGGCATGGTAGGGTTCTATCAACAACCATACCAAAATAAAAAACAAGGGCAACAACCACTGTATCAGAATGCACATCAGTATGTGGAAGAGGTGAAGGTACCTCATCCAAGTGACCACCAATAATCAAATATACATTATGAGTAGTATGAAGAGGTGGAACAAGTGTCTCATCCTTAGAAAATATGTCCTCACTAACAATGGAAAGAGGACAAGAAATAATAGGAGGAGATGTAGATGCTAAATAGTCCTCATGCAAATCACTGTCAAGAATTTCATCCTTACAAATAGGATAATATGGTGGAGAAATAATGTCACTAATAAAATCCTCACTATGAGAGGAAGGATAATGAAGAGGAACATGTGGAAGTGAAGTGACCTCATCAAACAATGCTGAAAGAATGTCCCAAGCTTCCTTAGGTGACATGGTATGCTCGATATGAGTTTGCAAACTATCAAAAACATGAAGGTGAATAAACAAAAGTGCCTCCTTTTGTAAAGATGTAAGCCAGACAATATAGTCCTCATCTGTATATATGAGAAATTCACCAATAACAACTCTCCATAATCCTTTCATCTGTAAGTGCATCTTTATTTTGGTTTTCCAAGCGATGTAGTTTGAATTACTAAGGGGTTCAATCATACGAAAATCCATACTTGAAGACATGAAAAACCAATAGTGATTAAAATGGCCAAAGAGGGACACTGGTTATCACCAAAAATATGTCTACAAGTAAAATAAATGGTATAAAAGAGGATAAACCACACTAAAATAGGATGCCAGACTCCACCGAAAAAATGTCATGTGTACAAATCACACAAAAAAATGAAGTGTTTTTTGAGGGGATCTGACCCCCTGCCAGATCATACCCCAGCCTTTAGATTTAACTAGCGAGAGTGAAAAAAGTCATTTTAAAAATGCTCTCCTAAAATTTTTCACCACCTTTTTTTAAACATTTACATCTCAAAAGATTAAGCCCACTATGAGGATAAAAACCCCTAAAAAATTGCCTCCTTTTAAGTAATTTTTTTAATTTATAAAAAAGTTATTTTCTTTTAAAAAAAATGATTTTGAAGGGATGGGTTTATCTCTTGACCCTTATCAAAATTAAGGTTTTATCAAAGAAATATTATCCATCGTTTCATTGTTTCCATTCAAAAGTTCATTTCAACAAAATTATAGTTGAATTTTCAAAAGAAATTTTAAAAATTAAAAAAAAAATAAAAGGCAACCTTTGTATTGTGATTGCATGGGTTAATTAAAGGTGGTGGTAGGAAGCTACAATTGGAACCAAGAATATCCACCATGTATGATATTTTGAGGTGGAAGCCAATAACAAAGGATAAACAACCATATCAATGGCACATGAAGGATGATGAGTAGATCTGCAGGGAGCGGCGACAACATGGGAAATGAACCATTAGTTGGGGAGTTTGAACTAGTTGTATTCAAATGAAGCCTTAAGAGATGAACCAAAAAATATCAATGCAAAGTTTTAGACAATAATCCTAGCCAAGAGCATTGGAAAAGACATTGATGAAGATCAAACCAACTTGCAACTAATGGCCAGTAGGATTCCAAGAGAGCAGGTTGATGGAGGATCAAGCTCTTCTCACGATGTTTGGCATACCATATAATAAGATGGTATCAAAAAGGTAGATGGCCACCATATGGTGCTATCAAAAAATTAGAAAAACTTGAACTCAAAGCTTCTGAAGGAATCTCGTAGGTGATAAGACACCACATGACATCCTCTTCATGCAGACATTAAAACCCTTGCAATCTCTTCCCCTCAAAATAATCATCTACATGACACATGGCTATGACAGGGAGTGAACTAAACTACCACTAATTCTCTCCTCATCCATCTCATAGAGGATATGTCCATCATGAGCAATAATATCATCTCTCAAATGGTGTTAGGCCAAAGGTATTTGGAAGAGAATACTGATAATAAGATAAGCAACATGAGTTCAAGGGGAGGCTCAAAGAGATGTTCCTATTTAACAAGTCTTCAACATTAGATATTATATCCTCTGACTCAACTAGCCTGATCCAAATTCCTCTATGCAACTATGTGCCAAAATAAAACAAACAACACCTAGACCATAGACTAGAGACACCTCAAACCATGTGTACGGCCTTTATAAATTCAAAATGGATATGAAAGTAGTACAACCAATTCAAGAAAAAAGTAGAATTTGGAAATGAGAGAGGCTCAATGATTAGAAAAATTAAATAGATGCAACTGAGTAATGGATGCATGAATACTACTCCGATACCATGTTGAAGTTCATATTGAACTCATGCAACTGTAGGATCACTCTTGCACACCATTACCACATAAAATTTAATTAAGACATTATGCACACATAAATGAATTATGCATATGATAATCTATTCATTATTGCCTCAAGAATAAAATATATAATCCATAGATTCCTCTCTCTTGGGTACTAAGGAGAAGCACAAGGAGTGCCTAGTAAATAAGCAAAAGAGTTAGGTTCACAACAATCTTGTGGTTTCTATGAAAAACTCAAATATAGGTGGATTGTTAAATTAAATGCACAATAAAATATTATTTGTGCACACAAACAAAATAATCCAATGAATATAAAAAAACTCCAAATCAAGCTTAACTCCGCGAGTGGGTGTAAACATGGCTAAAACAAAACTAGTTTGGAAATGACTCAAACCACTAGTTGGTGTGAACATGATCACTCCAACACAATGGTACACATCCCATGTGCCTAATTTATCAAAAAAAATATTGAAAAGTGTGGATGTTAGTATAGATAGTGCTTAGTTTGGCTATTTTATAGATAAGTTTTGGAAGTATAGAACATACACTAACAAAGTTATGGATAAGAAAAAATTGATTGAGGTAGGATTTTAGGTTTCATCAAATATTAAGATAGTGCCCAATGAGACCACTACCACCACCATTGGTTTAAAATATTACCACTATGAGCATGGCTCTAAATCTATAAAAAAAATTTAACATTCACACCATATTACGGGTTTATTGATCTTGATTAGTATCTGCTAACTTGTGAGATGAAATGATAGATAAAAAAGGTAACTATAGATGATGGGAAGAAGTGTGAGCTCATTATAACTTTAATAGGAAGAGATTTGAAGTTCATCTATGAAAAGGATGTTGTTAAATTGAGCTTTAGCAATGTCAAAGATCAATTGATAGGTAAGTTCAAAGTAAATAAGTGTGTGAGTCAAATGATCTAAGACCTAAAAGATATTAGGCAACAATAAGGTGAATTAGTGTATGATTATGATCATAGATATTAGGATGTAATGAATAAGGTATAATTTCTATTCTAGGATAAAGATAAGACCACATGGTTCATATAAGGCTTGTGACCTTGAATTAAGTTTGGCATTATTCTGACATAGATTGATAATAAGGTGGATGCTTAGGAAATTGCATTCTATGTGGAACAAATAGAGGATTATGGAGATAACCCATTACACACTATAAAGACAGATATAAATATCGACGTTGTGTTGCACAAGATGTAAAAGATACATGACCAAGCTATGCCTTTGGTGCATGGAATTTAAAAAAGAGGGTCACCATATAAATGATTCCCCTAAAGTTATGATGAAATTATACAAAATTTGTCATGTAGTAGGGCATGCGAATATAAAATGTCATTTGTTACAACAATACATTCAACAACCTCAGGGTTTATACTATAACTTTTGAAAGTCACACAATCATGATGACAATAATTTATGATCACTCCAAGAACTAAAGGAAGATATCACTAAGAATGTATTTATAGTCGCAACACAACATGTTCCCTATGTGAAGCCAAGAATCCCAAGCCTAGATGTAGGCATGACTGCTACAATGCAGACTATTCCTATATGGGTGCCAACCTCACCACAAGCTCTCGAAGGTTGGAAAACATAGGTTATGTATTCTCCTTAATACTAAGCAGGATGGACCCTCCATCTCCTCAATAGAAACAACCTTGGAACAATGTGTCACCACAACAACAAACATGATGAACTCCATCTCCTACCCAAGGAACTTACATGGGATATGATGGAAAAAAGCAACAAGATTGGGAATATTCTTAGAGGCAAGCAGGATATAAGGGAAATTATCAGTCACTCTAGGGATTATAACAAAGATAAGGCAAATATAGAGGAGGCTATCGATGAGGATACCAGGGTGGTAATTGCAACTAGGGTGAATAATAGGCATGAAAATCAATTGTATGTTATTTGTGTAGGGAGTATAACTAATTCACATGCAATTATCCTAATAATCCTTAGAATCAAATGTATTATGTTTATTCCATGGTTTTAAAACAACACCAAACAAATGATTTTCTAGCCTTGGAAAAGGAGAGGAGAGAAAAGGTTGTGAAAAAAGTGAATTGGATTAATTTGCACCATAAGGATCCTATGTTTCTCTAGGCAATCACGTGACAACAACATGAAAAATAAGGATTACCTCCTTTAGAGATGTTGTAATAACAAAGAATTGGAAAGGTCTAGCAATATAAATATCTCAACTATGTGACAAAAAGGGGTTTACCAAAAAACTTAGGTTCTATAGAATATTCAGCATTAGATTCCATCAAAAGGTGATATTATAACTACTGATGTGCATACATATACATAAATTAAGTGCATCATGAGATATGATGGAGCAGGTACTACCTTGATCAATATTCTCAAACTCCTAAGTACTCTATGAAATGAAGACATATCACAAAATATTATAAATTTTTTGCATAACTTGTTAGAGTGTGCATAAAGGGGTCAATAATGAACTAACAAGGTAGTATGGTATGTGTTGGGTGAATATTTTGTCACCAGATAATTGATGGGCAAAATAGGTTACTTCAACCACAACATAGGGAGGTTGGTCAGCTAGATGTGCAGGTTTACCACATCAAAAGGGGAAAATCCTCTCCTCTCATCAAGGGGAGGTTCCCTGTAACTATGAGGAGTCTATATATATATATATATATATATATATATATATATATATATATATATATATATATGTATGTATAAAATAACACTCAGGGGTAGAAAAACACCATCCATCTCTCTTATTTCAGAGATGATGTTCACAAAGGAGAAATCTAGGTGAAAACACTGAAGGCACTTCTCTTCTTTCAGAAGTGGTCTTACAACAAACAACAAGAGTTCTTTCTGGTAGGTACCAAGTAACTAAAACAGGGGCATGGTAACCAGCAGAATGAGGTGTAGCACAAAGTCTCCACCTCAACTACCAAAGAGTGAAGAATGAAGGGCAATGAGGCACAAATTCATCCCAAGGCCCTTTACATAGAAACAAACTAAAACATACACACACAAAAGACAATTGTGGCAGCACAAAGTCTCTCCACAGTTGGCTTCAGGACACCTTCTTGATTACTTTCACTAGTCCTGCTTATTTCATTAAAATGGACAAGAATGCATTCAAGAAATAGACATAAGAACAATCTCCTAAATGACACAAGCTATAACATCATAAAGTCTAAAAGTAACCTACTTTCTCATTCAAATAAAGAAATATGATTAACAATCTGAGCTCAAAGTCTCAATAACCACCTTTCAATTTTGGAAAAAATTTGCTTCTATAACCAAAAAGATCTCCTCTTCATAAAATAATAGATTACCATATATAGCAACCAAGGAAGACTTGGCACTTTGTTTCATAGAACGGCCCATGCTGCATTTAATGCCTTGAATGCATTTTTAGTTTAGTCAAAGAGGCCATGCTAGAATAAGGCATCTGCTTTAACTGTGGCATGTTAATTCATCTCAAATATCTTCTCTTTAGCATGGGTCATCTGATCTTTCTCCAAATATGTACACGGCTGTCCCCTCGCTTTTATTCTAAGGGAGAAAAATAATCTGCATGTTTTAATGCTTGCGAGCTCAGATGTCTACTTGGTGGACTGTTCCACCTACTGGAAATAACTTTTATGTAGATATTTTTGGTCTGTCCCTCTTTCTTGTTGCAATTTGAGCTCTCAGGCTATCTTTTCCCTTTCTAATGGCTCTTTCGGCACCCTCTTCAGTTGGTCACTGAGTTTGTTTTCAGGTTCTATGCCACATTTGAAAATTAAAAAATATTTTGTTACCCTAAATTTGACATCCGTGGGGACATCATTGGTTCACTGGTTCAATAGTTTGGGTGGCCTTCTCGGCTCCTTGGTTCCATCTCTTCTTTGGTTCATTCACTTTCCTAGTTCATTTGCTTGAACCCTCTCTTTGAACTAGTCTCTGGAATCTTCCACTTTTTTCCTTTCCTCAGAGATTTCTTTGAACTTTTGAACCCGTTGAATCCATTAAACCATTTTAGTTCAAGGTTAAATACTTCATCCTCTTTCTTAGAAGCCTTTTTTCTTTAAGTCTCTTGAGCTTTGAAATTTTTTCAGCGTTATATCTTTGGAACCCCCTGAAGGGAAGGTGTCCCTTTGAGCCTTGAGAAATGTCCATTTCTTGGTCGTTGAGAGCCCCCCGCAAGGGTACCTATCTTTCGAGGTCCTTCGAGTGGCCTTCT
Organism: Torreya grandis; assembly: GCA_037957365.1. Taxonomy (NCBI): domain Eukaryota; kingdom Viridiplantae; phylum Streptophyta; class Pinopsida; order Cupressales; family Taxaceae; genus Torreya; species Torreya grandis. Next base: position 5,606,214 of record JARHVA010000109.1, read on the forward strand.
TCTTCAAATCCTGCAGAGTTCGTAGAACCAAGCCTATAGAGTCCATAGAAATAGGTATGTAGAGTTCGTAGAAATCATTTTGCAGAGTCCGTAGAAACAAGCCTACAGAGTCTGTAGAAACAAGCTTGCAGAGTCTGTAGAAACAAGCCTACAGAGTCTGTAGAAATCAGCCTGCAGAGTTCGTAGAAATCAGCCTACGGAGTCCATAGAAACAAGCCTATAGAGTCTATAGAAATAAGCCTACAAAGTCTATAGAAATCAGTCTACAGAGTCCATAGAAATCAGCCTGCAGAGTCCATAAAAATTACCCTGTAGAGTCTGTAGAAATGAACCTATAGAGTCCATAGAAGCAAGTCTGTGGGCCTTTGATCATTCCTTCAGATTTATATCTTTGGAACCTCTTGAAGGGAAGGTGTCCCTTCAGGCTTTGAGAAAGGTCTATTTCCTAGTCGTTGAGAGCCCCCCGCAAGGGTACTTGCCCTTCAGGGTCCTTCGAGCGGCCTTCTTCAAATCCTTCAGATAAAATGTTTGAAGAAATTCCTTTAAACATTTTCTCTAAAGGGAACCTTTCCTTTGCCTTAGCCGCTTTTTGTCAGGCCTTTGATCATTCCTTCAGACAAAATGTCCAAAGGAATTCCTTCAGACATTTTGTCTGAGGGATTTCCCTTGTAAAATTTCACCGTGGAAAATCTTCCCGAAGGATATCTTTTTGTTCCCTTTTGTTCACTACCCTTCGCAAGGGCACTTGCCCTTTTGTTCACTTCCCTCCGCAAGGGTACTTACCCTTTGGGCTTTGGGGGACTCCTTTGAAATTTTTGATTAAACCAACTTTGGTTCAACAGTTCAACAGTTCAATCTTTTGTTTGACTCATTCAATTGACCACTTGAACCAACCGCTTTGAACCAATCTCATTAAACCTTTGAACCTGTTGAACCTTTTTTAGTTCAAGGTTCAATGGTTCAATGTTTCAATCTTTCTTCTTTTCGTTAAGTCTTTTGAAGCCGTTAAACTTGCTGAAGTGGTTAAACTTTGAACTTTTGCCGAAGCACTTAACTCTTTAAGCTTGCTGATGTCTTTGAACCTTTGAACCTGCCAGTCCCTTAACTGAAAAAGCTTGAATAATGAAGAATTTGAATGCTCAAAATAATTTTTGAGAAGGGAAGAGAGAATTTTGGTCTACAGGGCTAAATAGTTCATATGTTGTCCCAAAAAATGAGTGATAGATTTTGGGAACAACAGTTGGCTCCAGTTGGGGAACTTCTTTCAGTTGAAATTTTGAAATAGCTGAGGGGAGTAGAAACTAGAATCTCCAGTGCCTTTAATTATGCCATTGGGCTATGGAGTCATGTTACCCAAAAAAAGAAAGGCATTAAAAATGAAAATGAAAAGCATAATATCAAACTAAAGACTATACAAATATACATATGTACAGATGATCTTATTTGATACTTCAAGAATTTAAGTGCTTCAGATGCTGCCCATTGTGAGGCAAAGAAAAGGGTGTGCCATCTTGATACTTCAATAGAAAACTATTTTTACCATTGAGCTAATGGATAGTAAGCGGGACTCTCCATAGGGAATCAAATTTCCCATGCATTTCCTTTGGTTCTCTTCTTTGTCAAGATCCCCAGCTCATAAAGAGCATAGTTGACTACCTTTGTATAAGCAACTAAATGCATAATTTAACCAGAAGTAACAAGTAACATAGAAATTCAAAAATAACACAGAATATGAGAGACAATACCCAATTGTATTAATACTCTTTCCAGAAGGAAATACAAAGAAAGAAGATGCCACAATCTTCTTCTACACTCCTCTAGGGCTCCCACACCTCTAGGGCGTAAACAGTAAATCTCTTCAAGAGTTCTCTCTCTCAATCACAGTCACAACAGAAAACTCAAACACAGAGTTGTTGTTCACCTCCAACCAGTCAGTATGACTATTGCCAGTACCACCGATCGAGTACTCGAAGTACTCCAAGTCTGAGTACACCACATACTCCAAGTAGATCCCTGTGATCTTGCTCCTTGTTGTGTTGTTGATCTCTCTGATCCTACTGCCACCTGCAGATCAACCTGGTTTTACAACAACCTACAAACCTAGATCTCTTTTTCTCTCTCTCACACACACACCTACAAATCAACTGATCTTACTTACCATGTAGATCTCCCATGAACTTGCAACAACCTGCAAATCAAACCTGGCCTTACACACCTGCCGACCAAGATCATACACACTTGAAGAACCCTTCTGATTCTCCAAACCAGCACTCTTGTGGATCTTCTCCTAGATCTTGCAACAACCTACAAATCTACCTGATCATACACACTTGGCATTGTGGCACTAGGAGGAACAACCCTTACTCTCTTCCCTCTGAAGGAGCTAACCTTGCTTTCTTCCCTCTAAAGGAGCTAACCTTGCTCTCTCTAACTAGCACACTTCACAATACAACCCATGAGTCTATTATATAGATCTCATGCAAACAATAATTAGACATCTAATTACAATAATTAGATCTGTAGTTCAAGACTAAAATTAGTCTTTACATGCAAACAACCCATTCAACAAACTAACTGTTCGTCAACAACCAGTTCTAGAATGCACATGCGATCGATGTCGGTCCCTGTCTGTCTGGAGGTGACTGACGTCGACCCACTCCTGATCGATGTCAGTTGCTCTGTAACTGGATATGATCGATGTCAGTTGCACTGCCGACATTGATTGCTATAACACTGAGCAACCTCCTCCTATTTGCATCTTGGTGAAGCTTTTAACTCCATAACCTAACAATCTCCCACTTGGAGATAAACAGTTGCACTTGTACCTATACATCATCTAATATGTTTCCTAGCTTGTGTCCCTCTTGTTAGGGTGTGGAGCTAAAAGCTTCAACTGTTTGCAGACATGAAGAAGAGGATGCTGAAGAACCAGTAGCACCGGTGTTGACAGTATGATCGATGTCGGTCAGATGCAGTGCAGAAGAAAATCGGCGATGGCAGATAGTCGACTGACGTCTGCAGAACCAGGGAAGCAGGGACCGACGTCGGTCGCTTGTGTGTTCTAAAACTGCTGTTGACAAATAGTCAGTTAAGTGAAGCGAGTGTTTGCATGTCAAATGACTAATTATAGTCACGAGCTGCATGTCTAATTATTGTAGTTAGAGTTCTATTTTTGTAAGCATGGGATCCTATTTAAAGACCCATAAGGCATGTATTGTAATTATCAAGAAGGCAAGTAAAAGCATTAAAGCAAGGTCAAGGAGATCTACAGGTGTAAGGTCAAGGAGATCAGTTGAAGCATTCAAGGAGGGATAATAACTCAGGCTATAGAGTTGTTGTGTTGAGCAAGAGAGAGAGGGAAGAAGGTCTTGAGGTGTGGCAAGCCTTTGAGGTGGAGGAAGAAGTGGCATCTTCCTTATTGTATTTTCTTCTAGTAATATTTAATACAAGAGTGTGTATTGTCTCTCAGATTCTTTGCTGTCTCAAGTTTATAGTTACTTTATCATTCTGGTATAATTATGTGTTTAATTGCTTATAAGAAAGTAATCAATTATGCTTCCATTGGATAAGGGGTCACCTAATAGTTGGTATCAGAGCATATTTATTGTTCTAGGTTCCTGACAAGTGGTATCAGAGCTATGGTTTGCAGGAAGCAGGGTATTGTTTTTTATTACAGGTCATTCACAGGGTTTCTGATTGAGTGGGAGTTCAGCAATGATAGAAGAAAGTAAGCTACGAATGGATAAGTTTAACGGCAAGAATTATCAACATTGGAGGATGCAGATTGAGGACTATTTGTATCAAAAAGATTTGTACTTACCGTTGGGTGGGGTTGCATGCAAGCCCACAGATATGAAGGATGAAGAATGGAATGTTCTTGATCGAAAGGCTCCCGGTTCCATAAGGTTGAGCCTTGCATCGTCTGTGATTTCCAGCTTATCACAGCGCAAGATAACGAAAGAGTTGATAAAATCCTTGGCAAATTTATACGAAAAGCCCTCGGCTTCTAATAAGGTATATCTTATGAAGTAGCTATTTACTTTGCAAATGTAGGAAGGTGGATCGGTACATACTCATCTCAGTGATTTCCATGGTTTGGTAAACCAATTAGCTTCAGTCAATATTGTTTTTGATGATGAGGTAAAGGCTCTCTTGATTTTATGTTCTTTGCCTGAAAGTTGGGACGGTTTGGTTATGGCAGTAAGTAATTCTGCATCTGCTTCTAAAATCTTAAAAGTTGATGATGTTGTGAGTGTGATCTTGAATGAGGAAATATGCAGGAGAAGCACAGGTGAATCACCAGGGAATGCTCTAAGTGCAGAAAATAGGAGAAGGCAAAGGGAGAAGATTGAGCAAGAGAAATCAAGGTCGAGAAGGAGATCCGAGTCCAAAGGTATTACCTGCTGGTTTTGTGGAAAGAAAGGACATACAAAGGAGTGTTGGTTGAGAGATAAAGAGAATCAACATGCAGGTATTGAAGAAGCAAAGGATGCAAATATTGTGGTATAGGACGCTCTCATACTTTTTTTGGATAGTCAAGTAGGATCATAGATTTTAGATTCTGGTTCATCTTTTCATGCATCCCCAAACAGAGATTTGTTCTATGAGTATGAACAGGGAGACTTTGGAGTTATTTATTTAGGGGATGGTACGCCTTATCAGATAGTTGGCAAAGGGAAAGTGCAGCTGAGATTGCAGATTGACAACACATGGGTGTTGAAGGAGGTCATGCATGTTCCAATTTTAAAGCAGAGTCTGATTTCTGTAGGAAGGTTGAGTGATGAGAGATGCACAATAACCCTCACAGTGAATTTTTGGAAGGTTACCAAGGGAGCACTTGTTTTAGCAAGAGGTAAGAAAGTAGGTACTCTTTATCTATCTACTTGTATTACTGATTCTACTTCTAGTGTATATTCGAAGATGTGGCCTAATAGGCTTGGTCACATGAATAAAAGGGAATGGAAGTTCTTGATTCAAAAGGTATGTGTTTAAATTCAGAAAGCATAGATAGAGTTCATTGCAGAAAAAGAAAATTTGATGCTTTTGACAAGAACAAAGAAGCCTTGGTGTTTATGGAGGAGATGAAGGATAGAGATCAGTCACAGGGGCTGAATAAATCTGAGTAGGGCAGCATGGACAGAGGTTTGATCCAAGATGAGCTCACAGATGAGAATTTCATCACTTACAAGAACACACAGACGCCGATGTCGGTCACATGGGATCGATGTCGGTCATCCAGATACCGACATCGGTCATGTGCAGACCAGCAGGGTCGGTAGGTCGGGCAGGAAAAGCTCGACGTCGATCATAAGGACCAACGTCGACAGGGTGGACACCAGCGTCAGCTAGGGAAACAATGTCGACAGTCAGGGTCAATGCAGGGAACCGACATCGGTCGAGAGTAGACTGGGAGATGGCTGAGATCGATCACTGGAACAGATGTTGGGTGGATCAATAAGTCTCAAACACCCATATGGAGGTCAGAAAAGGTATGTGAACCTCATATTCATTGTTCACCTTCTTTATATTACTTACTGATAGTCATGAACTAGGAAGATGGAAGAAGCAATGCAAGTAGAATCTAGAAACAGTGGGAGCTTGGCATGGATGAGGAGTGTGAGTCCTTGGAGTAGAACCAAACAGGTATTTGTTGGTAGAGTTGTCAGTTGGAAGAAAGCACTGGATAGAGGGATGGATTCCCGTTTTAGAGAAGAGAGTGGATGGACACATGAGACAGAAGGCTATGGTATATAGTCTTGAGTAGGCTGCAGGATAATGGAGGTTTGACCATTGTATTTTATCTTTACCAGGTTGGATAATATTAGCTACATTATCCTGTTACTGTATTGTGTTACTTGTTGCAGGGTTTCATATACAGGGAGTTTTCTGAGCTAAGAGTAGAGTTGGTTCAGAAGTATGTCATGGAGAATTTGGGAGCAACAAAATTCTTGTGGCATAAGTGATAGGTATAACATCATAGGTCTTGTGGTGGTTGGTCTTCAAGAGTGACGTTGAAGAGGGATACAGAGCCAAGGGAACAAAATAGATGGTGTACAGGTACAGGTACAATAGCAGTTGTTTATCTCTAAGTGAGAGATTGTTAGGGTGTGGAGCTAAAAGCTTCAACTATTTGCAGACACGAAGAAGAGGATGCTGAAGAACTAGTAGCACCAACATCAGCAGTATGACCAACGTCGGTCAGATGTAGTTCAGAAAGAAACTAGCGACGGCAGATAGTCAACTGATGTCGGCAGAACCAGGCAAGCAGGGACCGACGTCGGTCACCTGTGTGTTCCAGAACTGCTATTGACGAACAGTCAGTTAAGTGAAACGAGTGTTTGCATGTCAAATGACTAATTATAGTCACGAGCTGCGTGTCTAATTATTGTAGTTAGAGTTCTAGTTTTGTAAGCATGGGATCCTATTTAAAGACCCATAAGGCATGTATTGTAATTATCAAGAAGGCAAATAAAAGCATTGAAGCAAGCAAGGTCAAGGAGATCTACATGTGTAAGGTAAAGGAGATCAGCTGAAGCATTCAAGGAGGGATAATAACTCAGGCTATAGAGTTGTTGTGTTGAGCAAGACAGAGAGAGAAGGTCTTGAGGTATGGCAAGCCTTTGAGGTGGAGGAAGAAGTGGCATCTTCTTTATTGTATTTTCTTCTAGTAATATTTAATACAAGAGTGTGTATTGTCTCTCAGATTCTTTGCTGTCTCAAGTTTCTAGTTACTTTATCATTCTGGTATAATTCCGTGTTTAATTGCTTATAAGAAAGTAATCAATTGTGCTTTCGTTGGATAAGGGGTCACCTAACAGTTGGTATCAGAGCATATTTATTGTTCTAGGTTCCTAACACCTCTTCAAGCTCAACCTTGAAGACCAACCACCACAAACCCTATGATGCACCTCTTGTCATCCAAGTAACCTACCACATCCGAATCTACATACTCATGTAGAGAAGTCCCTGACCTTGCATAGCATGAATCCCTACTGTTGGTCCCTCTCAGATACCTGAGAACCCACTAAACTACCCTCTAGTGCTTCTTTCCTGAATTGGCTATGAACTTGCTGACAACACCCACTATTGGGGCAATAATAGGTCTAGTACACATGTACTTAACCTCATCATGTGAATTGGGACCCTGTTCTGTGAACTATCCATCCATAAGTGTGTTAACCGGCTTTGCATCCTGCATCTTGAACCTTGCCACTACCTTATCCACACAATCATCTAGAGACAAAATCAACCTGTGACCTTCCATGTCTCTAGAAAAACTCATGCCAAAGAATTTCGCTGCTCCCAAATTCTTTATGACATACCACTGAACTAACTTTACCTTTAGCTCAGCAAAACCCTGCATGTATGCACTTGCAACAAGCACATCATCCACATACAGTAACAGGATAATGTCGCGACCATTATCCAACCTGGTAAAGTAAACACAATGGTTACAATGACACTAACTAAAGCCATGCTTTGTCATACACCTATCAAACCTATACCACTGTCCTGCAGCTTCTTCAAGACCATATACCCTGGCCTTTCATCTCACGTGTCCACTCCCTCTCTTCTTTAACCAAAGAATCTATTCATCTCTCAGTGCTTTTATTCTGGCTGGAAACTCTACCAAAACTCTCATTTGATTCTTCTCCAAAGAATTCATGCCATGCTCCCATTGTTTCCTAGACCCTACCTACTCTGCAGTGAGTAATAAGTATAAAGAAGGGGAATAACGAATTTGAGGCTTACTTTCACTTTCAGTCCTCCATATGGGCATTTGAGACTCTTTGACAGTTTGTTATCCGCCCAAAATCTATTTCAGTGACCGATGTCAGTTACCACCTAGTCTGCATCCAATCGACGTTAGTTCCATGCGACTGACCTGACTACCGACGCTAGTTCCATGACTGACATCAGTGTCCACTAGGTCACCGACATTGGTTCCTTGATCGACGTCGGTATCCACCTGCTCGACACCAATGACTTTACCTATTTGCACATGACCGACGTCAGTGCCTACCTGTTTGACGTCGGTTCCTCCTGACCGATGTCGGTAACTGTGTTCTCCTATGAGTGATGACTTTTTACCCGCAAGCTTACTTTGAATCAAAACCCTATCCAAACTACCCTGCTTAAAGTTATTCAGCCTTCTCTACTGATCTCTGTCCATCATCTCCTCCATGAACACCAAGGCTTTCCAGTTCTTAAATTTGTCAAACACATCTGTCTTCCTCTTAAAAACATGCATCTCCTTCTTGCTCATATGACCAAGCCTACAAAGCCACATCTTTGCAATAGAAGAAGAATCAGTAATATAAGTAGATAGATAAATGATACCTACTTTCTTACCACCTGCTAATTCAAATGCATCCACTGTGAGAGTTACTGTGCATCTGTCATCACCCAACTTTCTTGAAGAAATTAGCCTCATCTTCAGAACTGGGACCTGCATGACCTTCTTCAACACCCATGTGTTGGCCGTCTAGAATTTTAGCCGCACTTTTCCTTTGCCAAAACTTTGACAAGGCACACCAGCCCCTAAATAAATCTTTCCAAAGTCTTCATGGACCTTAACATGGAAAAATACTCTATTTGGGGCTACATAGAAAGAGGCAACAAAATATATAAACTAAGATTCTACTTTATCCAAGGAACATACCAAAACAACCAGTGCAACAATTCTTGCAACACATGCTCTTTTATTTCCTTCATGTTGATCTGCTACCAACCAACAATATTTCTTTACCTGCTCTTTCTTTCCATAACACCGTAATTGATCATTCTTGCTTTTGAATTCCTCTATACTTTCTTCTATCATTGTTATACTCCCACTCAATCAGAAACTCCTGAGAGTGACCTATAATCAACAAACACTTAACAAACTCTAACCACCTGTTAGTTGATCCTAGCTCTGATACCAATTGTCAGTGGTATCATTGCATGAAACCAGCAACCTGAGTTCTGATACAACTTTGTTAGGATCCCCAACTCATAAAGAGCACAGTTGACTACCTTTGTATAAGCAACTAAATGCGGAATTTAACCAAAAGTAACAAGTAACATAGAAATTTAGAAATAACATAGAATATGAGAGACAATACCCAATTGTATTAATACTCTTTTCAAAAGAAAATACAAAGAAAGAAGATGCCACAATCTTCTTCTACACTCCTCTAGGGTTCCCACACCTCTAGGGCATAAACAGTAAATCTCTTCAAGAGTTCTCTCTCTCAATCACAGTCACAACAGACAACTCAAACACAGAGTTGTTGTTCACCTCCAACCAGTCAGTATCACTACTGCCAGTACCACCGATCGAGTACTTGAAGTACTCCAAGTCTGACTACACCACGTACTCCAAGTAGATCCATGTGATCTTGCTCCTTGTGTTGTTGATCTCCCTGATCCTGCTGCCACCTACAGATCAATCTGGGTTTGCAACAACCTACAAACCTAGATCTTGCACACACACACACACACCTACAAATCAACTGATCTTACTTACCATGTAGATCTCCCATGAACTTGCAACAACCTACAAATCAAACCTGGCCTTGCACACCTACCGAATGAGATCATACACACATGAAGAACCCTTTTGATTCTCCAAACTAGCACCCCTGTGGATCTTCTACCAGATCTTGCAACAACCTATAGATCTACTTGATCATACACATTTGGTAATGTGGCACTAGGAGAAGCAACCCTTGCTCTCTTCCCTCTGAAGGAGCTAACCTTGCTCTCTTCCCTCTGAAGGAGCTAACCTTGCTCTATCTAACTAGCACACTTTACAATACAACCCATGAGTCTATTATATAGATCTCATGTAAATAATAATTAGACATCTAATTACAATAATTAGATCCGTAGCACAAGATTAAAATTAGTCTTTACATGCAAACAACCTGTTCAACAAACTAACTATTCATCAACAACCAGTTTTGGAATGCACAGGCGACCGACATCGGTCTCTATCTGTCTGGAGGTGACCGACATCGGCCGACTCCTGACCGATGTTGGTTGCTCTATAACTAGATATGACCAACGTCGATTCGCTATCGACGTCGGTTGTTGTAACACTGAGTAACCTCCTCCTGTTTGCATCCTAGTGAAGATTTTAACTCCACAACCTCACATTCTCTTGTCCCATTATAGGACTTGATCTCTAATCTAGAAATCACAATTTTTTGCTTTCTGATCGAAGAGCTTCTTCACTAGACTTTGATGCATAATAATTCGATTCGCCACCATAGTTCACTGCTCATCCAGCTCAGTCAAGCACATGATCCTTTTGTTAATGGAGCTTTCATATGTCTGATCTTCGACAACATTTGCCAATTTTAGTGTTGGCAATTCTAGGGTGATTGGTATCTCTGCATTGAGACCATACAAAAGTTGGAATGGTGACATACCTATCGCCCTTTTGGGTGTAATTATGTCTGCCCATAAAACATCAACTAATGCTTTATGCCATGTTTATTGGTTGTCATCCACCAAATTCCTGATGATGGTCACTAGGTTCTTGTTGCTTGATTCAGCTTGGCCATTCCCTTGTGGGAAATAATCAGAAGAGTGGGAGAGGGTAATCCCATAGTAAAAATAGAACTGAGTGATCTCATGAGAAGAGAAACAGGCTGCATTATCTGTCACAATCTTGATTAGGAACCCAAACTTGAAAATGATGTTTTCCTTAAAGAAATCACATACCACTTCTAAAGTAGCATGCTTGGTTGGAATTGCTTCCACCCATTTGGTGAATTAATATGTGGCTGTAAGGACATAATCATGTCCAGCACTGGAAGATAGGTTTACAACACCAATGAAATCAATTCTCCATTGCTGAAATGGCTCTTCTATTACCACTGGCTTGAGAGGTAAAGCAGCTAACTTGGGTCTTCTAACAAACTATTAGCATAGTTCACACCTTCGTACCTATTTATATGCATCTTAAAATAAAGTAGGCCAGTAATACCTGGCTCGTAGAATCTTATGGGCAGTCACAAGTGCATAAAAATGTCCTCCATAGGCCAGATTATGGAAGGACTTCAAAAGTTGGTTCTGTGCTCTTTATCCACGCAACGAAGGAACACTCCATCTAGGTTCTTCTTATACATGCCATTGTCCCATAAGACAAAATTGGTAGCTTTCAATTTAGCAGTCCTCCTTTCTTTACGACATAGGTGATTGGGACATTCAACATAAGTAAGAAAATGAGCAATACTTGAATACCACTCATTCGTGGTGGAGATAAAGGGGACTTTTGGCATGTCTTTCACTTCTATTTCTTCATGCCTTGCTTCTTTGGGTCTATTGTCAGCAATCAATCGATAGAGGCCCCTTCCTCATACAAGCTTCATTGGTTTGATAATGAGATCAAACTCCTAGATTTTAGCAATCTAATTTCCCCTTTTGGTTCCAAACTCCTGCTGAGTTAATATGGATTTAACTATGGTATCAGGTACTAGGGCAGTAACTTGTGAATTTAGGATATAAAAATGGAAGTGCTTTACTGATTTTACCACTGCATAAGCATGCTTCTCCATGTTTGAATACTTCAGTTCATGAGCTTTGAGAGGATATCTCATGAAGGATATGGGAGATTTCACACCTTATTTATTCTGTTGAACCAAAATTACTGAAAGTGTGTGTTTAGAAGCATAACTGTATATGGTGAAATCCTTGGTATAGTCTAGACAAACTAGAATTGGGGCATGAACAATTGCTGTCTTGATGTCTCAAAATGCCAATTTGTCTTCTTCAGTCCAACTAAAAATGGCCTTTCCCTTCATCATGTTTACAATATGGCGAGTCTTCTCTGTGAACTCAGAGATGAACCTTCGTAAGAAATTTACATTTCTGAAGAAAGAGTGAACTACAGTCTTACTTGTGGGTAGGGTAAGCTCTTAGATGGATTTGACTCTATCTGAGTCAATCTTTATGCCTTCTCAGGATACAATATGTCTGAGAAGTTTTACTTTTGTTACTCTAAAAATAGACTTCTTGGGATTTAGAGAAATGCCATTATGGCGACATCATTTCAACACTTGTTGCAAATGGCGCACATGATAAGGGTGATGCTTGAAAAACATGGTCAAGTCATCAAGGTATACCATAATGAACTTACCTATTTCATCTTTGAAAGTAAGGTCCATTACTCTCTAGAAAGTGGTGCCAACATTTTATCAGGCCAAATGGCATTCTTCGATATGCAAAGGTGCTCCAAGGTGTGGTGAAGGTAGTCTTATGCTGGTCTGTTTCACCAACTTCAACTTAATTGTACTTGAAAAAGTTGTCTAACATTGATAACATCTTTGAACTGGTCACTATCTGAAGAACTTGGTTTATGATGGGCAAAGGATAGTTATCCTTTAAGGATGACTGATTCAAATTTCTGAAGTCCACACAGAGGTGAATTTTTCCATTTTTTTTTCTGACAGGTACTATGTTTGTGATCCATGTGGAATGATGAAGTGGGAAAATTATCCTAGCATTCAACATTTTTTGTATTTCAGATAGAATAGTACCTGATATTTTTGGATTGTACTACCTAGATTTTTGCTTGTAAGGCACCGAATCACTCTTGAGAAGAATTTCATGGTGAATTTTTTCAGGCCTGAGTGACTTCAGATCATCATAAGAGTATGCTAGGACATCCATGTATTGGCAGAGTAGAGCAGCAAACTTGAACTTTTCTTCTGGAGTGCAACACTTTCTAATGTTCACCATCTTGGGATATTTTTTGGTATCCAAATTTATTTGATCAAACTCTTGAGAGGAGCTTGAGTCCGCTTGTTGCTATTTGATAAACCTGTCATGCTTATCAAACAACTTCTCTAGGGAAACCAGGCCTTTTGAGATTTTATTTCCTTTAAGTTGTAAGAATTCTTCACCTGCATCTGAACTTGTTGCAGGGGTTGCTTCACTAACTTCTAAGTGAAGCTATTCAAAGCTACCTTTTTATTCCAGGACGGTAATGATTTGGTTGTCTCCATTGAACACTTGCCAATGATTGGCATTATCAGGCACACTTGGTCGAAAGACCAATTTGATAGTGTACTTGTCTCCTTTAAAATTTGGGTGAGAAACCAAGAGAATTGCAGAAATAGCTAATGCATCAACTCGGTCATTTAATTCCTTGGGCACTGTAGAGATATTGAAAGCATCAAAGCTTTCAATTTGATCCCAAACCAGATTGCAGTAGTGGTGTAATATCTCATTTTTAGTTTGGTACAGGTTTCTCACCTAACAAACCACCATCTCAACATCTCCTTTGGCATGAAGGAGTTTGACACCTCTGTCTTGAGTGGCCTTCAATCCCAGTAGTAGAGATTCGTACTCAACAGTGTTGGTGTTGTTGAATTGCAACTTGTATGAAGAAGGAAAAATATCTTGTTGAAGAGATATCAACACAATCCCAGCACTTGAACTGGTAGAGGAACAACTTCCATCAAATTTTAGAATTTAGACATCATCAAAAACTAATTTTTTTTAGATTTCTCTTTGTGTGGAGGGGAAAGTTCCTTTAGGCTTGCACTATGCTCTCCCATGTCTTCTGCTATTTTATTTGAACCAATTTTTAGATTGTATTTTTCAGAGGTTTCATTAGTCACCACATGAACCTCCTCTATGGATAAGAAGTAATTACCCAAGCCTGAAGACTCAAACAAAATTTGAGCTTCAGGCGCTGATATTTGAGTGACCACATATTTTGCTTCCTTGTTAGGGAGTAATCTCTGCATAACGCTTTTTACTGGGATCCTTGCCTTAGACAAGTCCATACTTAATTCTCCACCAACATTCTTACAGAAATTTCACCCAAGAAGGATGCCGTATGAGGCTAGGATGTCGGCCACCATGACTGTCATCTTGATTCTCTTATTCAGAAATGCTGCAAATGTAAATTGGGCGTCCTTGATTTGTCCCAATAGTGGCACTTGTTTGTTCTCCATGGAGAAACATCTCCCAAATGTCTTAGTTTGTGTGAGACCAAGGGATTCAGATACTTTGACAGACATGACATTGTCAGATGCACCTAAGTCTATGATGCAATTGTTTAACTGGAGTCCATTTATCAGCAAGGAGACATAAAATGGTTTAGTCCTTTCAGGATCAATAGGAGTAATGACAAGATTGTTTGGGGTAGACATGTTCCCTAGGGGATCACAAGTTACCTTTCTAACATCTTGCCCTACAGGGATGGTTTTATTCTTCACACATTCCACTAACTTATCCAACTGCTTGAGGTTGGATTGTAGAAATTCAAATTCAGACATATGAATTTTAGTTTTCTTGACATGGTCGACTATGTCAAACGTCTGAAATGAATTACGAACAAGGAAATATAGTTCATCCTTTTGGTTTTTAGGGGGGAGGACTGATCTACAAAATTAAAGTTGAAGGTGAATGCATACTTGAAGTACTTACTTTTTTATTACTCACTGGGTCCTTTGGCTGGAAACGTAGAGAAGTTCCTCATTTGGTAATTAAAATTGTAGGCTGAGCTCGCTCCTCTATTTTTTCTTTATTAGCTTGTTGGGCTGACTGATTCTTGGACTAGGTGAACACAACATATGATCCCTCAACTACTTTACCTTCACTTCTGGGTTCATTCTAGTAATTTAGGAAACCAATGTTGGAGTCACCAACTAATTTTTCCTTTCCCTCTATGAAGAGATTAGCATCATATTTTGGGTTCAACTTAGGGTGGAAGGAGAAATCTGATTCTACTTCAAGATATCTAACTACTGAATTGGTTGGAGGTGCTTCAATAGCTAATTTCCCCTAAGAGAGAGGAAGATGATTTGGCTGCCCTTGATTCCTGGTAGCATTGCCTTGGTATGACTGATTGGGAAATGTCCTCTTTGGTATATCTCTGTATGAAAGAGCAGATGACATCCCTTGCACAATTTACTTTTTGAGAGCTAGAAACTCATTTTCCAGCTTTTGCACCATTGGATCAGTGGTGCCTGTAGGTGAGTATTCAGAAGATAAAGAAGATTTACCTCTGTTAGGATCTCTTCTTATCTTCTCTACCAAGATGAAATCATCTTTCACCTCAGTGGCCAAATCTTGAGCAGCAACAAGGGCTATGCGGCCAGCACGTCTTAGCAAAAAACTCACTTCAGGTAGCTATGAATTGATGAAGAAACATTTAAGGTTCTCAGGTGTTGGCTGAGCAATCATAGGAATCCAGTTCCTTAGCTTGTCGAACTTGGCTATGAAGTCCCTCATAGGTTCATGAGGTTCCTTCTTCATTTGTGTGAGCTGAGCTAACAGGGCATACACATCTTCTACAGGCTTGAACCTAGCTTCAAACTTAGCTTTGAGAGTGTTCTAGTCAGTCACAGTCTGGAACTATAGATGATAGAACCAGTTTGTAGCAGCACCTTGTAATGTCTCCACAAATAGCCTGACTACTACATCCTCATATTCCACACCTATCACACCACAGGATATGATGAAAGCTGCAATGTGTTCATCAGGATGAACTCTCCCATCACCAAAGAATTTAGGGAAATTCTTTCTTGAACTACGTGGTAGCTCATGTAGAGGTGGAGTTAAATTGAGTGGGCTAAAAAGAGTTACCCTAGGGGCCTTGAACTGCCATAATTTGATTATGAAAAGTGGAGATAACAAATCTGGATGGAGTATGTATATGCAAAGCTCTGCCTTGTATTGGTGACCTGGTATTGGCAGGAGAAAAAATCCTAATTCACTGAACTTAAAGTTGTGGAGGAAACAAATCAAAATTGCCCTACTACACTAACTCAAAAATAAGGTCAACAACACCTTGGGCTCTCTAGCTTCTAGTATAGCATGGAGTTGCCAGATTGTAGAATAAAAATAGAAAAGAACTGGCCCTACTTCAGCTTAAAGCTTGAGGCTTCAAACTGGGTGCTCTTCCCCAGTGGAGTCACCAAAAAATTGTTGGCATGAAGCTGGCAGTGTTCTTTCCTACTTCACATCATTTCCCAGTGATATGAAATGCTTCAATTTGAATAGATTGAAAAAAGATTGAAAATGCTTGTTCAATCCCCAGCGGAGTCGCCAAAAAATAATTGGGTGAATATTTTGTCACCAGCTAACTGATGGGCAAAATAGGTTACTTCAACCACAACATAGGGAGGTTAGTCGGCCAGATGTGTAGATTTACCACATCAAAAGGGGACAAATCTCTCCTTTCATCAAGGGGAGGTTCTCTGTAACTATGAGGATATATATATATATATATATATATATATATATATATATATATATATATATATATATATATATATATATATATATATATATAGAAAATAACACTCAGGGGTAGGACAACACCATCCATCTCTCTTCTTTTAGAGATGATGTTCATAAATAAAAGAGAAATCCAAGTGAAAACACTGAAGGCACTTCTCTTCTTTCAGAAGTGGTCTTACAACAAATAACAGAAGTTCTTTCTATTAGGTACCAAGTAATTGGAACAGGGGCGTGGTAACCAGTAGAATGAGGTGTAGCACAAAGTCTCCACCTTAACTTCCAAAGAGTGAAGTATGAAGGGCAATGAGGGCACAAAGTCATCCCAAAGCCCTTTACACAGAAAGAAACTAAAACATACACACACAAAAGACAATTGTGGCAGCACAAAATCTCTCAATAGTTGGCTTTAGGACACCTTCTTGATTACTTCTACTAGTCCTACTTATTTTATTAAAATAGACAAAAATGCATTCAAGAAATAGACATAAGAACAATCTCCTAAATGACACAAGTTATAACAACACAAAGTCTAAAAGTAACCTGCTTTCTCATTCAAATAAAGAAATATGATTAACAATCTGAGCTCAAAGTCTCAATAATCACCTTTCAATTTTTACAGAGTTTTGCTTCTATAACCAAAAAGATCTCCTCTTCATAAAATAAGAGATTACCATATATAGCAGCCAAGGAAGACTTGGCACTTTGTTTCATAAAACGGCCCATGCTGCATTCAATGTCTTGAATGCATTTTTAGTTTAGTCAAAGAGGCCATGCTGGAACAGGGCATCTACCTTAATTGTGGCATGTTAATTCATCTCAAATATCTTCTCTTCAGCATGGGTCATTTGGTCTTTCTCCAAATATGTACACGACTGTCCCCTCACTTTTATTTCAAAGGAGAAAAATAGGCTACGTCTTTTAATGCTTGCGAGCTCAGATGTCTACTTGGTGGATTGTTCCACCTACTGGAAATAACTCTTACGTAGATATTTCTAGTCTTTCCCTCTTTCTTGTTGCAATTTGAGCTCTCGAGCTATCTTTTCCCTTTCTGCTGGCTCTTTCAGCTCCCTCTTCAGCTGGTCGCTGAGTTTGTTTTCAGGTTCTATGCCACATTTGAAAATCAATAGATATTTTATTACCCTAAATTTGACATCTACAGGGACGTCATTGGTTCACTGGTTCAATGGTTTGGGTGACCTTCTCAGCTCCTTGGTTCCATCACTTCTTTGGTTCATTCGCTTTCTTGATTCATTCGCTTGAACCCTCTCTTTGAACTGGTCTTTGGAATCTTCTAATTTTTTCCTTTGCTCAGAGCTTTCTTTGAACTTTTAAACCTATTGAACCATTTTGGTTCAAGGTTCAATGGTTCATCCTCTTTCTTAGAAGCCTTTGTTTTCTCTAAGTCTCTCGATCTTTGAAATTCCTTTAGCTTTATATCTTTGGAACCCCCCAAAGGGAAGGTGTTCCTTCAGGCCTTGAGAAAGGTCCATTTCCTAGTCACTGAGATCCCCCCATAAGGGTACCTTCCCTTCGGGGTCATTCGAGTGGCCTTCTTATTTAAATCCTGTGGAGTCCATAGAATCAAGCCTGCAAAGTTTGTAGAAATAGGTATGCAGAGTCCGTAAAAATCAGCCTGCAGAGTCTGTAAAAACAATCCTGTAGAGTCCATGGAAACAAGCCTGTAGAGTCCATAGAAATCATCCTATAGAGTCAATAGAAACAAGCCTATGGAGTCCATAGAAACAAGCCTGTGGAGTCTGTAGAAACAAGCCTATAGAGTCTGTAGAAACAAGCCTATAGAGTCTATAGAAATCAGCCTGCAGAGTCTGTAGAAATCAGCCTGTAGAGTCTATAGAAATCATCTTGCAGAGTCCATAGAAGTAAGTCTACAGGCCTTTGATCATTCCTTCGGCTTAATATCTTTGGAACCTCCTGAAGGGAAGGTGTCCCTTCAGGCTTTGAGAAAGGTCCATTTCCTAGTCATCGAGAGCCTCCCGCAAGGGTACCTGCCCTTCGGGGTCCTTCGAGCAGCCTTCTTCAAATCCTTCAGACAAAATGTCTGAAGGGAACCTTTCCTTTGCCTTAGCCACTTTCCATTGGGCCTTTGATCATTCCTTCGAACAAAATGTTTGAAGGAATTCCTTCAGAAATTTTGTCCAAAGGATTTCCCTTGTAAAATTTCACCACGAAAAATCTTCCTGAAGGATATCTTTTTGTTCCCTTTTGTTTACTACCCTCCGTAAGGGCACTTGCCCTTTTGTTCATTGCCCTCTGTAAGGGCACTTGCCCTTTGGGCTTTGGGGGACTCCTTTGAACCGTTTGATTGAACCAACCGATTGAACCAACTTTGGTTCAAAGGTTCAACGGTTTAATCTTTTGTTTGACTCATTCAATTGACTGCTTGAAACAACTGCTTTGAACCAATCTCATTGAACCTTTGAACCCATTGAACCTTTTTTGGTTCAAAGTTCAATAGTTCAATCTTTCTTCTTTTTGTTAAGTCTTCTGAAGCCGTTGAACTTGCCGAAGCAATTGAACTTTGAACTTTTGCCGAAGCGCTTAACTCTTTAATCTTGCCGATGTCTTTGAACCTTTGAACTTGCTAGTCCCTTAACTGAAAAAGCTTGAATAATGAAGAATTTGAATGCTTAGAAAAAATTTTGAGAAGGGAAGGGAGAATTTTGGCCTGCAGGACTAAAATAGTTCATATGTTGTCCCAAAAAATGAGTGACAGATTTTGGGAACAACAGTATGTAAAAACTAAGAAGCCTTGGGATGTTGATTCCCATATGGATATTGAGTTGGTAGGATATGAAGTGCCAAATGTTGTGTTCAACTTTATAAGCATAGTTAATATGATCCCTAGATCTACATGGGAATATTTTCGATGACCAACGCTCAACTATATTATAGTAATGTTAAGCTTCACAGACTATGGTAGGGTATAACCTATTGGTCATCTCAAAGATGTGGGGATTAAGTTTCAGACCTAAGCATGCGAGGAGATTTTTAAGTAATTAATATGAAGACAGATGAAACACACTACCCTACATTGATTGGTAAGAATTAGCCTTATGATAGTCAAATGACCATTAATACATGGTGTAACTAGTTAGAAGCACACCAAGGGGATAAAATTATTGTTATACTCCTAAATAAAGCTGATAATAATCCATACATCATCCCCCAAAGAACAAGATTAACCTTATGCTTATGGAGATAAAAGTTGGTTTAAGGTGGGTATAAAGCACAAGTAAAACACATTGTGAGTTACAAAGTGCCAATGTTCTTACCCAAAATAGGAGCATCAACAATAGTCGTAACCAAAAAAATATTCTGTATACAAAATTGTAATAACAAAGGCACAAGTACCATAGTTTTAGATTGAAGACTGTAAGACACCCTCTTTGCGATCATTAAAAGATCTAAAGTATATTTATTGTACAATGTAAGTTTGATAGATATGGATTATACTAAACCTAAAATAGGTATTTTACCTTGAGAAACATCTTCAACCAATGAAAATTTTGATACCCACATGCTGAACTGGTTGAGAGGAGACTATGAGGTGCATCCACTGTGAATGGTTTTTGCCACCAAACACCAATTACCTCAATACAACTAAAGATTTGAATCATTCCATCTTCAATTTTGAATATCATGTGCCAACATAGATTGACGAGTGAGTGTATTGAACTATGCATTAAAAATAACTATTACGACTTGGTGGCAATTCACATAACCAACCAAATACAATGGGATGAGGATTTTGCATTATTACATGCTTGATTATAAATACCACCTATTGTCATGGAATAATGGCCCTTTTTCCAAGAAGGACAATGCCTAAAAATACATGTTCATAAGTGTGTGGATGTGTGATATGCGTAGGTGTCAAATCCAAATATTGGGTGCATAGATTCATATATACTCTGGAAGTTCTTCTAATAGCCTGGTACATGTACCAATAATGCAAATGTGAGATGAAGAATTAGCCTCATGTACAATTTTCATTCAAACTTTTATCTTTGAGGATGAGAATCCTCTTGTGCATAACGCTATGAATAAGTTGAAAATATTTTTATGTTATGGATGAGTAGAAGATATAAGTACTACGACATACTAATCTTTGTAGTAAGAAGCTACTAGATATTTGGATGTAGTTATCAAAAATTACAAGACCAATAAATAAAAGGAGCATCTTTTTTATCAAACCTTGCAATAAGATCATGGATGATGTATAACTGATAGAATCTAGTGATAGTGATGAGTACTTAGATTTGAAGGGCTTTTTTGAACCCAAATGAGAAGTAGAGTCACTTGAAGCTAACATCAAAGAACAAATTAGAGATAAAATGTTAATAAATCTAAATATTGAGGAACTCGAAGGGTAGATAACTTTGTGAGAGTTGATTCCAAGTGGGTTTAAAAAAATCTATTAGGAACCATTAAATAAATTTGTTAGGAACATTGAGATAGAGTATGAACCCAAACTTGTGACTCTAGGAAATTATTGGACATAAAATGAGGTTTGAGTAGCATTACAACTTTTACGAGATTATCATGATATATTCCCAACAAATTTCACATAAGTAAAGGGTGTAGATCCTTTACTGGAGAGATGCACATTTACCTAAAGGAGTGCATAGGACCTATTAAAAAGCATCCATACAAATTAAAACCTAACATGAAACTGAAAGTAAAGGCTAGATTGGACTGAATGTAGGAAGCATTTATTATCTATCTGGTGGAAAAGGTTGATTGGGTCAATCCAATGGTACTACAACCTAAAAATTTAGGAGAAGTCAGGGTATGTGGGGACTACCATGTGCTAAATAATGCATGTATTAATGATCCTCTTCTAATTTCATTCATAGATGAAGTCTTTGAGTCAGTTGCAGGACATGAAGTATATTATTTTATGGATGGATTCATAAGTTATCATCAGATATCAATTGTAGCAGAGAATTAGGCCAAAATAACATTTGCAATAGAATGAGGATCTTTCACATTCAAAATAATGATGTTTGGGTTGAAGAATGCTCCAACTATGTTCTCTAAGGTTGTGGTCACTACCTTTAAAGATTTCTTCTGTGATTTTATCGTAGTCTACCTAGTTGATTGGGTTGTATCTCCCTTATTTAAGGAGCACTTGTCTAAGCTAAAAATTATGTTGGAATGGTGGCGAGCTCTATGCATTGCACTAAACCTAAATAAGGCTTATTTTTCACACCTTTTGATGTTTTGTTGGGGTATATAGTATGCAGTGATGGGTATATAGTACCAAGCCAAAATCACAATAATTATGGGCATGCCACCTCCTACAAGTTCATTAGAGGTCCTATTTTTTTAAGACATACATACTACTATATAACATTCATAAAAGGCTACACAACTATATCTACCCTTATGTAAAAAATACTGCATAAAGATACAAGGTTTGGATGGAGTAAAGAGTGACAACAATGTTTGTAGATCTCAAACAGAGATTGGTAACAACTCCCATTTTGGTCTTTATCGACTGGAGAAAACCTTTTCACGTTCATGTTGATCCCTTGGGAATTGAAATAAGAGTTGCTCTTGCACAATTGGGAGACAAAAGATTGGATCATCCCATTCACTTCATAAGTCACAAACTCTGAGCTGCAAAGAATAATTATATGACTATAAAAAGGGAAGCTCTAGAAATGGTGTTCGCACTGCAAAAGTTTAGCCACTACCTTCTAGCCACATCATTCAAATTATTTACTGACCACTAGGATTTGTGATACCTGGTAAATAAGCCTATGTTGGGAGGAAGAAACTCTCAACGGTTAATGTTATTTCAAGAGTTTTACTTTTTAAAAAAAATCAATATCAAGCCTAAGAAATAAAATATGGGGCTAGATCATTTGAGCAGAATACATAATGGAGAGGAACTAGAAGAATTGTAAGATGAATCCCCCAATGCTCATATATTTAGAGTCTTTATGATTCCTGCAAATTTACTGTAAAAATTACTCCCTTTTGGAGAATTTCTTCAATGGTGAAAGACTTGAAGCTCAGGAGTGCACAACATAATTTGAGGTCAATCATAATTCATTAATTTTATTGAAATAAATGAGAGTTATTTATACAAATGATTGATCCTATAAAGTAGGAGTCAAGTCTTTATCTCTTATCCCAAAAATCTCTCTTCTCTCCTACAATTTCTCTCCTGTTATCACTCACAAGCCTATCCTATCTGTATGAATTGGTATTATGACCTTTATAACTCACTTTGTTTATTCTTTCACATTAATAAAGCCTAATATTGTGAAGCACTAAATGACTATTTCTATCATTCCCCCTTAGTGAAAGTATGGAGAGAAGAACTTTATAGATTAAACAACTCTAAATTTTACTCCCATAACATGGATGCCAGGGTCACCCGAGAATGTGTCTATTACATCAATGATAAATTATTATATTGAAAACATCTTGTTTTATTGACAAATACCTAATCATAGGCTTATTTGAATTGATGAGTCAAGAAGACAACCAAAGATGCAAACAACTCATTGGTAACTTTGAAATCACGATAACGAGCACTAAGGTAACCATCATCAACTCTTGGCTCTATGAATATCTTTATTTTTTCTTATTTAAGTTAGCTTTAACCTATTATTCATACATATCTCTTTATTTCTCTTGATAATAAATCACACATGTTGATCTAAAACATCAAATGAGAAAAACTCACATAATATTCTAAAAAACACCCATTCAAATCTTGATTAACTATGAAAACATCAAATATCTAATACCAAAATTGTAATACTATACTAAAACTCAAACTTAATTAATTAAAAAAAAAAAACTTAAAAACAAATTTAATTATAAAACAAAATACTAAACAACAAAACAATAAACAATTTAAAACTTAAAGACTAGTAATATTAAAAACCTCTTAACAACATACCTACACTGACTAATAAAAACGAATATAAAACTTAAAAAACTAACGAAACAAAAAACTTAATACCATTTTTTATAACTTAAAATGGTGGATTCAAAACTCAAAAACAACCCTAAAAAGGAATACTACGGATTATCATAAAAACTGTAAGACACGTAATTCCTCTAAAACTCGACTCCATACTTTAAAACAAAAAATCTAAAACTAATTTTTTATTGAGAAAAACCATGGCTTTTGACAAAGGCTGATGTCGTGGTTTTGAGGGAGCTTGCCATTGTAGAGCTACTATAAGGGATTGGAATCACGATTGGAGGTCAATCGCCATTTATTAATTTTATCCAAATAAGTGAGAGTTATTTATACACATGTTTTTTCTTATAAAGTAGGAGTCAACTCTTTATCTTTTATCCAAGAGATATTTCTCTTATCTCTTACATTTTTAATCCTATTATCACTCACAAGTTTATTTTATCTTTGGTATTACAACTTTTACAATTCACTTTATTTATTTTTTCACACATTAATAAAGTTTAATAATGTAAAGCACTAAATGAGTAATACTAACATCTACAAGATAGAAAATTGCATGGAATAAGGGATCTTTTATGTGCACTATGTAAAAAGGGACAAAAAGCAGTTGATCACACAATTTATTCCCTTAAGCAGTGTTAATGGGTTTCTATACAAATTAGATAAAGATTAAATACTACACAGAGTAGCTCTAGAACATGAATGACCTCAAATTCTAGAAGAGATGTATCAAGGAATCATAGGTGGATATTTCATAGGAGAATTTACTGCGAGAAAGATTCTACAAAGTAGTTTTCGAAGGCCTACCCGATTTTAGGATACACACTAGGTAGCTAAACATTGTGTAGTTGTTAGAGAACTAGAAAACCAAATTAGAGAGATGAGATGCTACTAAATCCTATGCTCGCTGAACACACATTTAAACAATGAGGTATTTATTGTGTGGGACCAATCAATCCACCCAACAAACATAGTCATACGAGATACATAATTACTGTGACATACTATTTTACTAAATGGGTTGACGCTGATGTGACACCAAGTTGTAATGTTAAAGATGCAACCAAGTTTCTATATGAAAATATTATAACTATATTTTGGTACTCGATCAAGTTGGTCAGTGACAGAGGAACACATTTCCTCAATAACACCCTAAAGACTCTCGCAGAGGAGTTTATGATCTCACACCATAAAAGTATGGCATATCACTAACAAGCAAATGAACAAGCCGAAGCATCACACAAAGTCCTTAGTAAGGTGCTCACAAAGATATGCAATGTCCAAAGAGATGATTGGGAGGATCAAATTCCTGTGATCCTATGGGTGTAAAGGACAAATGTATGACAAGTTTCACCCCATTTTAGTTGGTCTACAGACTTGAAGTAGTAATGCCCATAGAATACATAGTCCCTACTCTGTGCCTTGCAATGATCATGTGACTAGAATTTGAGACTTTGTGAAGAAAACATCGATGGATCTAACACGAATGAAAGAAACCTGCCATATCACAAAATGGACCCAAGAGATAAATAAACGAAGTCAAAAAGCATGACATGATCGTAACCTACGAACCAAAGAGTTTCAACTAGAACAAATAGTGTTATTAGATGATAGAAAATTTAGAGCATTTGTAGGCAAGTTGCACATTAGATGGAAAAGAACCTGCATTATTCACAAACTATTGTAGCAAGGAATAATTATATCAAGGAATCTATGATGAACCATTCTTTTTGGGGATTTAAATATTTATAGCATTAAGCCTTATTACCATTAATCTCTTATTATCATTAATCTCTATCTTATTTTGAAGAAGTATCAATATTGGGTGATGAGTAGCACGATGTAGTCTAGGGTTTTTGTTTAATATTTTTTTCTTTTTTTTGTTTGTAGGTTTTTAGTATAGTAGTAGTGTGCGATTTATTTATCACAGGACAATGAAAATAAATAAAAAGTCACATTTGCAGAGTGTGACAAAAAGATCAAGTCACCACAAAAGGAACACACCATACAATTATACAGGGAGGCACGTCACCAACTAATTCTAGGGATGAGGCAATGGTACACATAGTATGAAGATAACACAAATAAAGGTCATTCAAAAGTTGTAAAAGGTCATCAATATCCAAAGCATTAAAAATCTTCAAGTCATAAACTAGCTCACTCTTAATGTTTTAACACTCTACCCTATAGTCACGTAGCTCTACTTCATTCCCAGTCTGCTGGTGGTTATAGTCAAATACATTGTAGGTTAAGATGTTGGACACCCAGTTATTAGTGCATGGTACCACCTCTAGGTACTACATCTCTTCAATCATCAAAGGTGGTGGAGGGGGCACAACAACTTTCTTCTTTTCTTGGCACATTATTTCTATCTCTATGTCTCTTGCGCATGCTCCTAGTTCTTTCGATGTTTCTTCTCTGATCGAAACCATCTCTCCATCCACACTCAACTCTTCTTCCTTTGGAATCGCAGGCAATGGTTTACTTTGTTGATCCTTCTTCTTTGGCTGTATCACCCTTCGTAGAGTTTGAAGGTTAAGGCACGGCCATCGAATGTTCCCAAAAGAATACATGTTTGCTTGTGTGGATACTTTGGATCTCTTACTTCAATGCATTATAATGATAGATGTCAACCTCTACAACTTGTAACTTTAGAAATTCCACACGTCTTTACTATTAACTTGAGCCTATCTGTTCCTCGCAACTAACACACACTGAAAGACCTAAAAATAACCTAAATTCATCGCTTTGCACTCGTTTGGATTTGGAAATCATTCTACAATAGCTCAAATTCACTCCTTTGTCTCTGTAAGTAAAAAGTGAAATGACCCTTGTTAATCCTTTTATAGGCTCGAGTGTTAACTTGCATTTACTACCCCACCTCCTCAACCATCACTTCATGCAACAAATGTTTCTAATGGTATTTCCACAATGCGGTATTGCCACACTTGCAATTACCACTATTCTCCTTGTATTAATTACATGTCCCTTCCTACACTTTTCCTAAAGTGCATGATAATTGTAAAGCCTTTTGAATGTTTTCCATTCCAAAGACGAGAATCATTCTTTACCTTAACTAGTTTATGGTTATGTGCCATGTCCTATGCACTCTTTTATCCTTATGCAATTTCACTTACGCACCTTTACTCCCACACGTATTCATATAGACCATATCTTGGGACTCCATAAATGTAATACCCCTACCCCACACTAATAATTGTTCGTGGTGCTCCACGATAATATAAACAAGTATAAAAAGCAAGTGTTGACCATAAAACCATTGAAAGGCATGTAACTAGTGTGACACTTTATTGAAAATAAAATAAATCCTAAATTAAGCTAATGGAAGATGCCTTATTAGTACAAAAAGGAAAGACTTATTCAAAGAAGTACGATCATAACTGACTACCATTGAAATGACCAGGAAGAAATTGGATGTCTAAATGTTTTAGCTTGCATGCACCAGTGGGATGGATACTATGAATGATGAAGGGACCATCCTAGTGTACATGAATCTTTTTGGAGAGGCATGCTAACTGGGAGTCATATACTAAGACTTGCATGCCAAAAGAAAAAATCTTATTTTCCAGATGGTGATCATGCCAAGCTTTCTGTTTATGTTTCTTCACTCCTTGACTCCAGTATGTGAGAAATTGAGTTTCATCCAAGTTTAATAAAGCATCAAGGTGCACTTTCAAGGATGTTTCATCATCCAATTTTCATACATGCACAATGTGAAGAGAAAGAACAAAGAAATCCACTAGAAGGATTGCTTCGGTACTGAACACAAAGTTGAATGTTGTACTCTTGTTTAATCACTTGTAAGTGGTCTGGTAAGTCCATAATATTGCATACATACAATCAACCCAGTTAGTGTGTCCAATATTACATATTTTTGTCAATTTAGTGCCCAATATCTTATTGAGCATGTCAACTATACCATTGGCTTGGAGATGACACAATGTTGTCTTATGGTGGGCGATCATGAACTCTGCCAATAGGACATAGATAGTCTTATAAAGAAGTGGGTACCTCAGTCAATAGTGAAACTCAATAGATAACTGAACCTAGAAATGATATTCTCTCAGATGAATCTAGTAGCAATAATAGTTGTACAATCCTACATTGGCATAGTTATAGCCTAATGAGTTAGATAGTTAGTAGCAGTGATAACACATCATGCACCAGTATGCCTCCCTACTGGGTTGATGGGGCTAATGAAGTTAATGGCCCATTTTTCAAAAGGTTCTTGAGACAAAATAGGATGAAAGGCATTTCATCCCTCCTATTTGGATTTTGAACGTGTTGACAAATGCCACATTAGCACACGTAAAGCTTAAAATCCTTAAATAAGTTAAGCCACCATAAGCCATCCAAAAGAACCTTTTGTGTGGTAGCATCACTGACATAATGTCCTCCATTGAAACCTTTATGGACTTCATGGAGTACCTCAGTGTGCTCATGTTGCACAATGTAGCATCAAAACACTTTATCCTGGCCAAGATTATAAAGGTCACCCCTATAATTTGAAATTAAGTGGCTCGAACAATGAGATGCTTCTTTTTTAGAGTGTTGAAGTGAGTTGGGGTTGAGCTAGTATTCAAAATTATGGCTATATATTCTAATTCCTTAGAGATGGGCAATACGCGGAATAAATGTTTGTCAGGTAAATCATCTTCTATGGTGCACACTAGTTCACAAGATTCACTGTATGAAAGATGGTTTGGACCACAATTAGCCTTACTAGGCTTGACCATAATCGAGAACTACAATTCTTGAAACAACACAATCCACTGACAAATGTGACCATACAATATCGATTTGTTGACCAACTACTTTAATGCCTCATGGTCCGTGAAGAAAAAAAATGGAGTTACCAATAGGTACTATCAAAACTTTTGGAGGGCATATACCATAGATAATGCCTCATGCTCGGTAGTTGCATAGTTTTTTTTAGTTAGAGTAATATTTTGACTTGTAAAGTATATAGGGTGATCCAAATTACCCTCACTAGGCTGAGCAAGTATAACACCAACTGCCATACTAGAAGCATTGACATGGATGTGGAAAGGTTTCATCCAGTCCATAAATTAGAGAATGGGTATGGTGATAAGCTTATCCTTTAATGCAACTAAGGCTTCTTGGTGAACACTAGTCCAAATAAAGTGAGCATTATGTTTTAGTAACTCCTCTAGAGGTACAACAATCCTAGCATATCCATGAATAAAATTTCAATAATATTTAGTATGCCTTAGGAAAGCATGAACCTCTCACTGGGTGGTCAGCATTAGAAGCTGGAGGATGACGACAATCTTGGCTAGGTCCACTAAAAGTCCATCATGGCAGATGACATGACCAAGGAGAATGTTAAATAGGGTAGCAAAAAGACATTTCTTTAAATTGAGAGAAATATGAAGATTTTGGCAGTGCTCAAGTATGAGCCAAACAATGGTCCTTCACTAAGCTGTATATTGTCTAGTCATCAAGATAGACCTAAAGGAACTTATGGATAAAGTCCTTGAAAGGTTCAACTGTAATGTGGGAGAACATAATAGTGGCATTCTTCAATTCAAGTGGAATGACATTATAAGCAAAATATCCCCACTCAGTTACAAATTTTGTCTTGGGCTTATCTTCTTCCATGATCTAAACTTGATGGTACCCATAAAATCCATACATAAAGGTATAAATTTGACATCTAATAATGCCTTCAAGGATATCTTCAGTGAAAGGTGTCAGGAAAGGGTCAGTAACACAAGCAATGTTAAGTACTCTATAAACCACACAAATCCGTATGCATCCATCTTTTTGATACTTATTACCATGGGACTCACCCACTCAAACTTGTTGATTAGAGTAATGAATCCTACATGAAACATGTTATTGATATCTTCTTTAACATGAGCACATAAATTGGTATTCATCTAATAAGGCCTCTTTCTAACTGGTTGAGTGCCTTCTACCAAGTTGATGTGCATTTTACCCCAAAAAGAATGGACACCCTTCATCTCAATATAGTTATGTGGAAAAACATTCTGATACTCTTTCAATAGCTCAAATACCACAGTGATCTCAGTATCAGACCAATAATCCCCCATGATATCCATCTTGGTAGCTTCCTCCATACGAATATTATGTTGAATGGTCTAGAGTGGATCCAAGTATGGGTGTTGTTCATTCTGAATGGTGTCACGAATATTTTGAGCACCATACTTTGTGTGTACAGCCAAATGATTAGTCGATGGGTTAGGCAGATCAGATCCATCACCTTCATCAACCTAAAACATAAATTTATGCTCACCCCTTCAGATTTCTTCCCTTAGTGCATGATTTAGTACACATTCATGCGATGGAGAGTATGCTTGTTGATTAGGCTCATGAAAAATAGTCAAACATTCCTCCTACATGCCATGCATGCCTCAAATCTAATATTTAATGGGGGATGGGTCATCTATGACAACTTGATGCATATATTATAGTGTGAGACATAAATCCATCTAAGGGGATGAATAGGAAAATGCCAACATCATTTTACTCTTAAGCAAATGCCAAGAAATTATATCAATATGGTACTCTTTGTGGACATACCATGCTCTAGCCCAAGCTCATAGAGTTCCATAAATAGTGTGAACCTAAAGGCACTCTAGAAATATAGTGTCATATGTCATCTACATTGTCTCACAAGCTTCAAGGTGAGGTTCCAAAGTGCGAATTCCACTATAAATGACAACACTGCATATATGATTATCATGGTGAAATCTATGATGCAAATCATAACGTACATGATCCCAAGTAATCAAATGGTCATGATGAGTTCACCACCATCAAACAACCATGCCATAAAAAATATGAATGATTAATCGTACTCGATCAACGTTAGAGTCATAAAAGGCTTCTAACTATTGGACAAATTCATGGACCTCCATTTGACTGTGGAACCTCAGAGCTTCATCTAGCCTTACGAGTGGCACAACCATGATTTTTCTATGAAGGAGATGAAAAAACTTATGGTGTTTATGATACTTCCATCGAGTATCATGGTGACTACCTATAACACCACATATTCTCCAAGTAATATTATAGTCACCTTGAGCCTAGTAGTGACAAGTATTACTAGTAGTATTCGATAGGGATTATGCATCCATCCAACACAAGATGCCATTAGGGGTGGGGTCATAGCATTCATTGATTCGATCTATGAAATTTTAAATGTGGTTGATGTCTTCATCAACGTTAATCAATTTAACATAAGGAGGCCCATGAACATTGTCCAATGGAATGACCACACATTGCTCATCATTTTCAAAATTGATGTACCTCTTCTTAAATCTCAAATCAACATTATTGGTGTAACACCATGGATGACCCAATAGAGTTGGGAAGTCATCATCTTCATCTAATTCTATGACTTTGAAGTCAACCTTGAATATAACACTAAGGATATCCACAGTGGCATCTTTAAGTATAGCGATGGGCAAAGCGCAAGTCTTTTTAGCCATGAATAACACATGGGGTGAAGGTTGCAAAGCTGGACTAGTCATATTTTGCCAAGAATATTTTGTGAGAACATTAAATTTAGTACCAGTGTCAACTAAGACATCCTAGGCAACCCATCTATTTATGGCAGTGTTAACCAATATCTCTTTGTCCCCTTTTAGGCTAGGTTGGATGGGAGTATCTTTCCATCATGCATGGTTTAACCAATAATCTTTAATAGGCCTTGGTGTATGGTGCCTCAGATATTTGTACAATAATGTTACAATGTATTCATCTAGTTGTCATTTGCATAGCTCTTAAAATTCATCTCATGTCGTGTCATGATGGTTTGTGGCTCTCTACATATCAACACATTGAGCAACATCATGATCCTTAAGGAAATGAATCTCCCCTTGCAATTCTCTTACCATATTCATATGTCTTAGAACACCTATTTTTGTTGCTGAGCATCAAGATAATGAGTTACATAAGGCTCTTCATGCTGAAATTTCTCAATAGGTGGATTGGACATAATTTGGGATTGACCACCACTTCATGTTGTAATATTAAATTTAGATCATGTTAGAGTGATAGGGTATGGTCTCCAGTGTATTTTTCAATACATATCATGATGTCACCCTTCTCATTTCTTTCTTTCGTAATAGTTGTGTATAAAGTAGGGCACTCCTCCAGATGGTGCTCATTTTTATAAAAAACACATGTAAGATAGACCAAGAAATCACACTGGTAATGGTCAGGGGACACACACTTATAAAAAGTTTGTGGTGGAAAGTGTCCACCTCCATGTACTTAACCTTGACCTTACCCATGATAACCACCTCCATATCTTGGTTATTTACAATAGAGGTCTGATGTGTACCATGTGTGCACACCTCATGAATGTCACTAATGAGACAAAAATCATTGGTATCATGAGTATGCATCACATATCTTAAAATTAGTTAAATTTTTTGAATGAGTGGCACATTATATTAATAGACAAGCATGGACGTTGTGATCTTCTTGGCATAATTCACAAGTTTACCTCAACATAGCTTGTATGTTCTTACAAGGATAATTATTCTGGTTATGGCCTTCAAACTCGTATTCAACACACCATAAGCCACTATAGGTGTCATGAGCACCATGTGTAGTAATATTTTTTATTTTTGATGACATTTCAATGATCTGATCCTCCATGAAAGGACTAATCCTTATATTAATACTGTTAATAGCTTCAACATGAAGGATGGCTTTCAGGGCCTTGCACGAGTTGGTAAAAGTTTTTTGAAACAAGGTTCATCTAGAGGGGATAAACAAACCTCCCAAAAACCATTGAGCATGTTGAGAAACATTTATCTCAAATGAGAGCTTGGAGAGAAGTGTCTTGAAATATGCATCATATTCATACATGCTCTCAGTGAGTTCTTGATTGATATCTTTCAATGCAGCTATACTCTATTGCTCAAAATATAGAATATCAAATTCTTGGAGGAATGTTTCCTTAAGTTGATCATAATATACTATAACTTGTTGAGGATAATAATTTCAGTACTACTTACATGCACAATCCATAAGGGTGGTTTCAAACTAGGTGGCTTTTCGTTCAGAAGAAGTTATGTCATGTGCTCCTCATATGAGTTCACACTTACAAACATGCTCTATGACATTATCCACACCTTGATACTCTAGAAAATGGAGCATCATTTCATAGTATATGGTGGGTGATTTAGGTGTTTTCAATGGTGGATATTGAGGAACACTTCTGATGCCTCATGTTCCATGGGGGATAAGTCCATCACTACCTCCTGCACCTCCTGCTAGTCTGTTGGTTGAACTACCACCAAAGACACCTCTCATACCTTTCATAGTAGCATAAGCACCCAAGACGTTAGGCATTGAGGTAGGTTGAGTAACTACAATCAGGATGGTTCTTTTCCCACTATTTATGTTGGGTCCACTAGGCATTCCGATTTGGTCCATATAATTACTTTGCAAAGGAAAAAATAACTAATACACTAGTATCTAAAACTTGTTCTACTAAGGTTTCTCTCACATGTTTACTCTTTGAATCTATACTATCTATATTCCAATTATGTATAATTATATTGTTTAACTCAAAAACATGAGCTCGCATTATGGGTGGGAAACTTGGTATGTCCAACTTGAGTTCATCAGTACTTCCTAGTTTGCTTCTCCCACATATGTTGGAGCTAGAGTTAGTTGCAGTCCAAAAGTTGGGGAGTCCTCCTTATGCTCTTTCACTTCCTTACAGATGCTTACAACACTTCCTGAGTCATCTTGTTCCCTTCTTAGATTACTTCCACCCAGAATCCTTCATTGAGCTTCATCATATTTGCACTTCCACAATTCCTACGGACTAGATACCATACTGAACCAACAATTCTTCATAAGTACCTCTACATTCCCCCATTAACCATGCTACTTATGAAAGGAAGAGTTTATCCTTCCATATAAAAATTCTCAAGTCTATAATCTATAAAGAGCTTCTTCACCTCTAGCAAAAAATGTCTTAGATATTAACCACATAGTTCTCAGAAATATGGAACTAAGCTTCATATGGACAAGAATAACTCAAAACTGTCTACTCCAAGATGTAACTATTTAACACCCGATGCCACCAAACATCAACAACATGCTTCTAAGGTACTCCCAAATGTGATATAACCATTAGATGCTCTAGTGTCTAAGTTGTCTCTTGTCCATGATTTCTCGATCGATCTTGAGCATAGGTTGTGATCCAAGCATGTAGATGAACAAGTACCTTCACAGAAAATGTCTCATACAATGAATTATATATATTTTTTTCAACCCACATGCATGCAAAGATTCCTAGTTTGAGAAATGGTAATATAAAGTTATTCTCAACACTAGTAATCCATCACTCAATGTTCTCAAGTGACATTCATTTGAGTATTTTTCACCATCATGCAGGTAAGTACTACAGGTCCTGAAAATAGAACCAAAATGTTGGGGTCAATTTTTCTATCTAAGTATAAATTTCCTTAAGCATGTGCTGAAGTGACTAAAAACCCAACATGCTAGCATGCTATCATTTCCTGCAAGAATGAGTTCTCACACAGTCACCTGAAGCACACAGTGAGGGGCTGATTCCCATTAGTTTTGTCATGTGAAGGTGTAGTAATATAAAATGGTACTCGAATGCATCCACTTTAATCAATGATTAACCATAAAAATAAATACACAGTAATCGTGGACCTAAACTCAGTTACCTAAACAAAAACATAAAAGATGACTAACATCATTATTTCCATAATCAAAACAAAAACATATAATCAACATAGATTTCATTCATCATATTGAAAATTTATTCACAGGTTACATGAACAAATGTATAGTGAAACTCAGTTGTATAACTTTGTGTTATCTAGTTGAGTACAATAATAATAACAACAGTATCCTCAATCACATCAACACAACAATAATAAAAAACATCACATAGTTATATGCAGTGGTATTTATACTTGGTTTCCCAAACCAAGTAGTTAAAATAATAATCACACTTATAATGACTCACCAATGATCATCAACACACTTGAGTCATGGCGACCAATTACATTATTTTCCTAAGGACCTAGGTTTTTATGCCCCTATATTCTCTCTTTGATGCTAGATCCTCATCATTGAGTGCCTATATTCCTATAGGTTGATGATATATTTATGCTTAAATTAGTATATCTTATCCATTTTAATCACTCCCTAACCATCTCCTGCTTCCTGCACACTCCCCAAGTCTTTTGCTAGTATTCTTAGTCCTTCATTCTCAGGTTCTCCATTTATTATGTATATTTACTCTGACTAGGTCTTACTGTGCAATGGGATCCCTCACCATGATCTATTGCATCGTTATTCTTTTGTGTCATGTTTATTTATAAAATGACTTAGCCAAAATTTGAGGTCTAACAATTGCATTCAATTTTAAAGGTATAAAGGCACATGGATAACTCAACACATTCAAAGTAAAGTATCAGGTAGAATCATATGGAAAATTCTATGGATACAAGAGCATGCAAAATATTATGCCATTACATACCTTTGTGAACAATAATGATGTAGGGGCATCTTGGAATACTCAAGTGGTCTATAATGTAGGTGCAAATTTGAATTTGTGTTCAAGTTAGTTTTCCCTTCAAAAAGGGAAATTCAAATTTTCATAGTGTTTTAGTGGACCTAAGTGAATATGGATTATATGTAATGAATAAAAAATGTTTTAATATGTATATTAGGCCTATATAAATGTCCAAGAGTGAAAATAAATGCATAATTCATGCAAGAGCGAGGTGGAAGTCCACCACCCCACATAGGTCTAGAAGGTTTCTTGTAAAATCTTGATCAATATTCAGTTATGAATCTTGTTGTAAGAGTCTTTGTTATAAAAAGGAGTTTTGTTAGTGTGTGAAGGTAATTTTTTGAGAGGATTTTATTTTTATGAATAATGGACATGTACATATTGAAAGTTGATAAATAGAAGGCTATGTTGATGAAAATTTTGTGCTTTTGATATTGCATGTCTGAGAAATGAGATTTTTGAGGTGTATTAGGAACCTCTATTGGTAATTGATTTGTTAATGTGATTGATTTGTGTTGCTATTTTTTTTATTCACTAAATTTATTCAAGGAACATTGTGATAAGTTGCAAACAGTCTCAGTTGTAGAGATAACTAACCCTGATAACAGGGAACAGGGATATACAATCTTAAGTAAACAATTTGGTTAGCATTTGATTGTTTTGTTATTGGAATCCTATGGAGAATGGAATTTAAAATTGTATAAAAATGTGTTCCTAGGTTAGGGTAAAGTTTTGTTGAATAAATACTTTGAAGGATCTTATAAAATCAAGGTCCTTGTCAAAGGAAGGGAATACAGACCTTGAGTTGATGTGTTTTCTATTTGATTATAGATTGTATCTTCAACATTGTCAATCCAATCAAGTTTGGTAAGTATGTTAACATTATTGATAGATTTTTGAGTGTGATTTGAAATAATATGTTGAAAATAATGATAGTGATGACATCTATTGCTCAGATATAACATCTACAAACCCCTATTTTGTAAGAAAACCACTATCTGTAGACTGTGCTTAACAAGAAGTTGAATCTTGAAGTTGGTAGTTTATGATTTAAATATAAATAAGTGGATTGAGTGTTATTTTAGGTCATGAGATTCATGTTTAACAAATAAAACCTAACAGTAAGTGTATCTTTTATATCTAACCCTATTTCCTGTAGAAAATGTTGTTTGGTAGGATTGTGTAATGACTTCTTAAAAGTTATGAACAAAGAAATGAATTACCAATGATTTTGGATGAGTTTATAAGTGTGAAGGAATACATTGAGGGTTTTAATAGTCTTTGGATTTTTCAAAAACATACTATGTGGGTTAAAACATAGAGATAGACCTATAAGACATGTAATTTCCTACACAAAAGAAAGAATTTGGAGTTGAAAACACTAACAAAAGATTTGGAAGTGAGGGACATCACTTGGGTAAGTGGAAATAGGTATAAAAAAACCCAATGGATGTAATTATATCTTTTTAAATGTTTTAAAATGTAAAATATTGGATTTTGTAGGCTCTCAGGCTTGTCTACAGGATAGTAAACCCTAGACTAGGTTTGGCAAATTATGAGTGTTCCCATTGATAAAATTCTTCAAAATTTGGTGATTAACAAGATTATATTGTATTATAATATATTTAGGATTTTTTATAGTGATTTTGTACTTATCCTTACTGTTAAAGGACCTTGTGTGTAGAGAAGAGTGCAAAATAGACCTAAAAGGCCTAAACGGGGGCCTAAATACATGAAGAAAAGTGGTCTAGAGAACGAGTTGGGGGATGAAACTTGGTGATTGGATGGTTTAAGGAAAAGGGTATCTATATTTGTGTATATTTTTTGGATAAGTGTCCATACATATCTTTATAATGAGAAATTTAGTAAACAAATGCTACAAGGAATTAAGAAAGGGCAAGGCAGAGTTGTGTGGAATAGGTTTTGTGCATTAAAGAAGTTACAAGATGGGTTGAGAAGTGTGAATAGGTTGTTGGGATAACCCATAAGGTGATAAGATTCATAATCCATTGTGAGGAAACATATGTCCATTGTTGCATGTTGTCAAGGGAGAAAATAGTGAATCAAGACTATGAAAGTTCTAGTCAATAATGAGTGATGTAATTGAATTAAGATAGTTTGTAATATGGATTTGTAATGTTTTATGTGTTTATAATTTTGATAATCAAGGAATTTGGGTTTTGGTCCATTTTGACCCATAGATTTAGTGTTTTCCAAGAAAGATTGACAAGATTATAAACAAGAGAAAGAAGTGTTGTAGGTTGAATGATATTAGCTCTGCATCATTTGGTATCAAATCCATATAGATGCTCTAGGGAAGGTGAATACAGGTATAGACATTGTGATTATATTGCATGTTACATATTGATTAAGAAATTGTAGGTAAACAAGAGGACAATTTATAAAACAAACTTGTTGAAGGATAGAGTAAGAAGGAACAAGTATGATGTATTTTGTTTTTGATTCATTTGATTTAAATGTATGACTCATATAAAATAATAAGTATTGTGGTGGCAGCCCTGAAATAGAAGAGCTATTAACAAGCTCAAGAGAGAGAGAGAGACAAGCTCATAAAGAGAGATTGAGAAGGAGAAGATAATCTTAGTGCAAAGGACAAGAATTGGAAGGCCCAAGTGTGGTCATAAATAGAAGGTTCCAAGTGTTAACCAAAGGGAATGGTCCAATTGAGACCAAAACAAGGAGAAGAATGTTCCCAAGTGAGGTACCCAAGGAGAGGACGAGAGAAGAGGTAGTAAGGAAAGTTAAAAACAAGGTTAAGCATGAAATCCATAATGAAAATATGGTGCATTAAGACACCAAAAATAAGATTGAGATGGATAGAGAGATGGAAGTGACGAGGTAGCAAATGGAGGAGATGCTAATCAAGATAGAGCAGATAAAAGAGTTTGTGAACCCACATCTTGGATGGGTCATGAAAAGGAAGCCAATCAAATAGCGAATCAAGCAAATAATCTAAAGAAGAAGAAGATAAAAGAGGAAGGACATGGAGGCAATCGACCCTCATGATTTGAAATCTGTTGTTGCTTTGATATGTGTGAATACAGGTTTAAGAGATGAAGAGAAGGAAGAGATAGATGAGCCCATTCATAGGCTCAAGGAATAAGAGGAAGAGGAATATGACCAAGTTGTGATCAAAATAAGTCAATATGAAGAAGATATTCCATGTAAAGTCATGTTGACGGAACAAGAACAAATAGGTTAGCCATTGTGGAAGCAAGATAACATGAAGAAGGAAGAGATACATACTCAAGAGGAGGCAAGTGAAGCCAAAGGAGAAATGGGATAACAACATAAGGAAAGGTATGAAGGATATTCTAGTTTGTATGAGTGTTTAAAGAAAGATTATGGATTTGATCCTCATCAAATGTATAGAGAAATGGTCAAGGAGGTTACCAAGGAAAGCATAGACTTATGGAATGCAACAATAGTGTCTAAGATAAGATCATTAATGAAGGCAAGGAGGAATCAATCATATGTAATCCCAAAGATGAAGTTGCATTTGTTGAGGTTGAATTAAAGGTGGAAGATGAAGGAGAACTCATGTAAGGAGAGAAGCAAAATGCATTGATAGCTGACGCAAACTAGAGTGAAGTATGCAAAGCACATGAAGGTGCTTGGAAGAAAGAGAAAAAAGCAAGCAAAGAGGGAAGATGGAGAATGCCTCAAGGGCATAATAAATAATATGTTTTCATCAATGAATTGTTGTATTTTGTAGGTGTAGCATGGAGAAATATGGAAAGATGCAATACAAAGTATAAGTGTGGCAGTCAAGAACACACACAACTCTATGAGTGTTTGAAGGAAGAAGAAGAATATGGATGGAAAGATTTGTATCCCCTTTGGAGTATGATTAAAGGGAATTTTAGAATACTCAAGTGGTCTATAATGTAGGTGCAAATTTGAATTTGTGTTCAAGTTAGTTTTCCCTCTAAAAAGGGAAATTCAAATTTTCATAGTGTTTTAGTGAACCTAAGTGAATATGGATGATATTTAATGAATAAAAAATGTTGTAATATGTATATTAGGCCTCTATAAAGGTCCAAGAGTGAAAATAGATGCATAATTCATGCAAGAGTGATGTGGCAGTCCACCACCCCATGTAGGTCTAGAAGGGTTCTAGTAAAATCTTGATCAAGATTCAAATATGAATCTTGTTGTAAGAGTCTTTGTTATAAATATGAGTTTTTTTAGTGTGTAAAGGTAAGTTTTTTAGAGTATAAAATCTCATTCCATTTGAGGTTGATGAATAATGGACGTGTACATAGTGAAAGTTGATAAATAGAAGAATGTGTTGATGAAAATTCTGTGCTTTTGATATTGCATGTTTGAGAAATGAGATTTTTGAGGTGTATTTGGAACCTCCAGTGGTAAGTGACTTTTTAATGTGATTGATTTGGGTTGTGATTTTTTTTATTAACTAAATTTATTCAAGGAAAATTGTGATAATTTTTAAATAGTCTCAGTTGTAGAGACAACTAGGCCTAATAACAAGGAACATGCATATACAGTCTTAAGTAAACAATTTGGTTAACATTTGATCATTTTGTTAATGGAATCTTATGGAGAATGGAATTGAAAATTATCTCCAAGTGTGTTTTAAAGTTAGGGTAATTTTTTTTGAAGAAATACTTTGAAGGATCATATGAAAGCAAGGTCCATTTCAAAGGAAAGGAACACAAACCCTAAGTTGATGTGTTTTCTATTTGATTATAGATTGTATCTTCAGAATTTTCAATCCAATGAAGTTTGGTAAGTGTGTTAATTTTATTGATAGACTATGGAGTGTAATTTTTAAATCATATGTTGAAAATAATGATAGTGATGACATTTGGTGCTCATATATAGCATCCACAAACCCCTATTTTGTGAGAAATCCACTATCTACAGACTGTGCTTAATAAGAAGTTGAATCTTGAAGTTGGTAGGTTGTGATTTACATTTCAAGAAGTGGATTGAGTGTTATTTGAAATCATGAGATTCATGTTTAAAAATAAAATCTAACAGTAAGTGCATTTTTTAAATCTAACCCTGTTTCCTGTAGAAAATGTTGTTTGGTAGGACTATGTAATGACTTCTTGAAAGTTATGAACAAATAAATGACTTGACAATGATTTTGGAAGTTATGAACAAATAAATGACTTGACAATGATTTTGGATGAGTTTATAAGTTTGAATGAATATATTGAGGGTTGTAATAGTACTTGGATTGTTCAAAAAAATTCTACGAGGGTTAAAACATAGAGATAGACCTGTAGGACATATATTTTCCTACACAAAATAAAGCATTTTGAGTTGAAAATGTTGATAGAGGATTTGGAAGTGAGGGCCATCACTTGGATAAGTGGACCCAGGTATAAATATATCCAATGAATGTAATTAGACCTTTTGAAACATTTTAAAATGCAAAATATTGGATTTTGTAGGCTCTCAGGCCTGTCTACAGGATAGTAAACCCTAGACTAGGGTTTGACAAATTGTTAGTGTTCCCATAAAATTATTCAAAATTTGGTGATTAAAAGGATTATATTTTAGGCTAATATATTTAGGAGTTTCTATAGTGATTGTGTACTTATCTATACTGTTAGAGGATCATGTGTATAGAAGAGTGTAAAACAGACCTAAAAGGCCTAAATAGGGGCCTAAATACATGAAGAAAAGTGATCTAGAGAATGATTTGGAGGATGAAAATTGGTGAGTGGATTTTTAAGGAAAAGGGTATCTATATTTGTGTATAGTTTTTTGATAAGTGTCCGTACATATCTTTACAAGGAGAAATTCAGTAAACAAATGCTACAAAGAATTAAGAAAGGGTAGGGTAGAGTTGTGTGGAATAGGTTTTGTGCATTAAAGAAGTTACAAGATGGGTTGAGAAGTGTGAATAGGTTGTGGGGATAACCCATAAGGTGACAAGATTCATAATCCATTGTGAGGAAACATATGTCCATTGTTGCATGTTGTCAAGGGAAAAAATAGTGAATCAAGACTATGAAAATTCTAGTCAATAGTGAGTGATGTAATTGAATTGATATATTTTGTAATAAGGATTTGGAATGTTTTATGTGTTTTTAATTTTGATAGTCAAGGAATTTAGGTTTTGGTCCATTTGGACCCATAGATTTAGTGTTTGCTAAGAAATATTGACAAGATTTTAAACAAGAGAAAGAAGTGTTGCAGGTTGAATGATATTAGCTTTGCATCAAAGAAACCTATATATTTCAAACTTAATTCATTATTTTTCCCACAAAGTGTTCATCAATAATAAGTCTAGATGAAACTAGTGCTCATTAGCTATCAGACCAAATGTCATGGATAAATCACAATTTCTCATTCTAATCTCAAACATACATAAAGAGGATATGGGCATTGGTATTGCCCTATGGTAAACCAAATATTATGATATATACCTGATTAAATTCATAGATGTTAATGAATCCAACCTATTCACCCATGATCAAATAAAAGAAGCACAACCACAAGCCCTAATGCTTGGATATTGATCATGAGGATCTGATGTAGAATGATTTATCAAATTACTGACCTTTAGGTAGTTGGATGAAATTATGCTCACCATTATTAGATGGTAACATGATGGTGAAATATATTTATCATAATACATGACAATATTAATCAATCCACCCACAGTGATGCAATAAATAGGGTTACCCATGAGGGGTAAATCTTTGGCCCTTTACAAAAAAAATGCACCACCAATTCACTCAAACACATGAGAAAGCTACATTAGATAATCTAGGTGGATTCCCACTTAGTCTATCTAAGATGTTTCAGTTGAATCCTTGAAGAATACATCACGAAGAAGTTATATAAAGTTAATAAAAATGCCAAACAAGCCATTAAAAGTATCATTGACATCACCTACTGCATGATAATCCTCAATGAAGATTTTAATTGGCAAACATTTTTTGTCTCAGAGCTCATCACAAATATAGAAAAGGTCATAAATGAGGCATCACAAACCTTTCAGTACCAATTCTTGATAATTATTCTTTGCTTCACATATTAGAACTCACCTAAGGGACCAATGAATCCTAACGCAGACTTTTAGGCTATGATAGAGTTTGCTAATATTACCTAGACTAAATAGAGAAATATATTTTGTAGCTTGGATGATTCAATGAATAGTGGTGAGAAATTATTGTAGATGATTACTTCACACCCCCATATCCACACATATATAATTTAATGTCTTGAACAACATGATTAAGTAACTAAGCTTCATGATAACATACAAATGAGAGTTTATAGGCTCTTGAAGGCACCCATCACTTCTTTTCCATTATTCATTATTATGCTTGTACGAATGTGGAAGTTATACAATAAAAGGCCTTGGATGCCCACTCATAACCACCATTACAATCAATGCCTCCAGGGGTGCATAAACCATTTATGCAACAACCACTAGTATAATAATAAGCAGAGGCATAAGCATCACATCAAATAGAAGTTTCCCTATTGTAGACTACTGTAGGAAAAAATAAGGTGCCACTGCACATAGCCTCACCACCTCCAGCGAAGAAGAGAACATGAAACACCAAATCATGGATGTATCAAAAGCATGTCCAAAAATTTTAGTAGAATATGATCTTTTAGAGTTGGATGTAGGCGAGTTGTAAGTGTTATAATCAATGCTTGAAGACATAGGTAAGGAATTATATGATCAGGGAGAAGAAAAATATTTTTTCTTCTGGAAGATAATACACACTTGCCAAGTGCAAAAAAATGTAAAAAAAACTTGTGGGTAGACATCACCACACCTATGCCATCCATGATATTATATAATGTTGGGTAGGAGGAAGAGCACAAACATTGACAATATGAACTATTTCAACCAAATCCAGGCTTAAGATCTCTAGGATTGTAAAACACCATACCATTGTAAGAGAGCCCACAACAACTTTTAGTGTGAAATCAAAGGATCTATATTGTGTCGATATTGTCACCATCATTTAGAGAGCATATGGTCTATGGTCTCCTTTGTCAATCATCTCACAGTCAATGAAGACCAACCACAACAAGCTCAAGATCCAACACCACAAAAACAAGAGCTAACTTAGGCCTATAAAAGGTTGAAGAAAACATGAGCGACACTTTATAGACCAAATTATTTAGCCAACAAGAACATGGTGTTGGATTCATATCCTTCATATTCCCATTTACAAGAACAAGTAGGCATCACAACTCAAGAGTAAGCTTATCCTGAGTAATTGATGGAACAAGTAGACATCACAACCCTGGAGCAAATTATTGTAAAACAAGTCAAGATAGAAAAGGCACATAAGGTGGTTGCAAAGAAGGATCATAAGGTAGAAAGAAGGAATACCAAGGAGGATGTAAAACATAAAGCTGTTGAATATGAATATTAGAGGAAGTATCTGGAGGAGGAGAACACAAAAAAATCCAAGGAAGTAGAATCACAAAATAAAAAGGATGCAAAATTTGTTGTGAAGAATAAGAATGAATAAATAGAGGCTGAGAAAAAAATGTATAAAAAACACAAGAGGAACAAAAAAATAAGTAGTAGGTATAAGAATAAGCTAAAAATAAATAATTCAAATGGGCAACTCAAGAGGCATAATCAAAGTAGAATAATGCCAAAATTGATGAATCAAGTAAAGAAATAGAGAAAGTAAAAGAAGCCCTATGCAAGTAAGAAGAAAAAAGAAAGAATCAAGAATGGGAGTAAGAGGATGATGCTAAATCCAAATAAGAGGCAGATGCTAAACCCAAATAAGAGGCAGATGCTAGAGCCAAAGAAGAGGTAGACACAAAACCCAAGGCCGAAACATAGTGCAACACAGAGCAAGAAGTCACAACAAAGCATGTAGTAGATTCTTTGAAGAAGGGTGCGATAGTCGAAGCTCAACAACCATATGCTACATCACAAGGATAATGGTCCACCCAAGGGGATATATAAGAGGAGTCATCTTAGTATAAGTAACAATTCCCTAGCCAATGGTTGTGGGATGTACTTATAACTTCCACTCACCAAAAAAATTTAACTAAGCCAATGACATAAATTAAGAAGGCACCTATCATAGTTATTAATTCAAGTTTAGATCTATCAACAATAGTTTAGGAAACATATTTCAATGTTTCCTAGCTTCCTCTATCTAATAAATTTGAAAGAGTGATTACCTTTCAATAATTTATTACTCAAAAGGCTTTGACTTTAGAGTGAGAGATATCATAGCTTAGGGAGGTAAACACATGACTACACATTTGTCTCACCAAAGCACACCAGATCATTGATAACAATTTCATTGCATTGGTCACTCAAGTCTTGGGTGATCAAGTGATGTCAGAAAATAATAAATCCTTTGATCTCTTATACCAGCTAAAAAAATTGGCTTACTATACAAAAGCTATGACAAATTCACATGTAGGGTTAAACATTAAGGCATATACCAAGATTTTTTTGAGATATTAGAAGAATATGAATTTTTTTTGGATATGGCTATGCATAAAACTCAAAACATAGCCATAACATGTTAGATTATAAATAAAAACTCAACATCGCATGGACTGAGGCCAAGCTAGAATTTTCTAAGCGTGAAAAGGCCAAACCTGCAATGGAAGATCAATCTACTAATTTTGACACATTGGGTGGAGCACTCAAATAATCACTTGAATCAAGATATAATGTCATGCAAAATATGAAAACCTATAAAAATGAAAGGTTTTACAACACATTTGTCAATATTCAGACATATATGCATGTAGATTGGAGGAGCTATCACAATAAATTCAATACAAATTATCAAACACTAGGGCTCTACTTGTAATTACAAAAACTGAGGACATTCAAAGTCTAATTGAATGCTAAGTACTTATGCACATTCTAATCATGATGGTGTGAGAAGCTATTAATGATTGGATAATGTTCAAAAGTGACTTATTCCATTTGGATAGTTCTATCATAGATATCATTTAGGAGATGCAATTAATCCCTCCAAATTAACTTTAGTATTCGTTTAAATATAAAAATATGGTCACAATTATGAAGTCAATAATCCAATCTTAGAAACTATTTCCAACACCAGAATCTACAA
Source organism: Torreya grandis (assembly GCA_037957365.1). Classification (NCBI taxonomy): domain Eukaryota; kingdom Viridiplantae; phylum Streptophyta; class Pinopsida; order Cupressales; family Taxaceae; genus Torreya; species Torreya grandis. The sequence goes on from JARHVA010000109.1 coordinate 5,651,101, forward strand.
CCATGACTTCCTCAACAACAACTCAACTATATTCATCTTCGTATCTTCCTCTAGTTCCTTCAATGCATTCAACATAATAACCTTATTTGTAGGTATTTTGCACACTTTAGTTTTTAATTTTTGAAGGGTTTTTTAGTAGGAATAATTGAAACATTAGGAACAAGGATAATTATTTGAAAACCCATAAAGGGAAATCGTCTGGTTATGTCAGTCTATTGAAAATTTGAAAGGGTGGTAGATTGATACACTACTTAGTTGAAACTTGAAAGTGGAGCTAAGTAGTGTGCAATAGGTGAAAACCAATAAATGACACATTGAATGATAACTATGAATAATATTTTTAGTCTAATTCTTTTCATCAAGCAACTCCATTAGATCCAATATGTGACACACTTCCTATGACTTTATCTTGGGATAAGACAATGATTAAATCTAGGGAAAGTGTTGGTAGTAGAATGAGGCTATAAAATTATAGTGTATAGTTGTATAACAAGTGTGCATTTTGCACCATTTTATACGTAGTATTTTCTTTTTTATGTATGTAACACTCAGCATTTAAAAATTATTCAAAATGTGAAGTCTTCTTTGAGGTTGTAGCAAAACACTATAATGTGAAGCGATAGAGTCTTCAGAAAGATATATAAATACCACTCACTTTTATTAAAAAGGGTTTTGAAATATTAAGGTGAATATAGAGCTTCAGGAATGGTTTTTCTTTATGTTTCCTTATGTTCCTTGCGTTGATATGTTATGAGTTGTTGTAATTTATTTTTTATGGAAAGAATTATTGTTTTGAGTTGATTACATCTATGAATCATGATAATTCATGTTCTATGTTGTGCTTGAATTAATGTAAAGTTTCTATGCAAATTCTTCTCTTCTATTTATGTATTACATTTCACACAAATATCCCTTATTATCCTATTACGATAGGTTTTCTAGGAACCTCTGATAACACCTTCTTAAGTAGGTTCATTCCTCCTCTATACCCATCACAACAATGGCTTACCAACCACCCCAACAACAACCCTCCACACTTACATCATAATAACAAGCCTACACACTGCCTCCCAAATATATTTTAAACTAAAACATAAGGGATATTATTACTCATGGAGTCCCAAACACAAACACTTCCAACATCCTTCCACCCTAGAAATATCCAAACAAGGTTCCACTTGGAAGTGTGTCCACATACACTCCTCCCAACAACATGGTGACAATGAATCTACCACTCTACATTCCTCCAAGTTATGTGTCACCCATGTACACTCCTCTAAAATAAACTAATCCTTATCCATCTAACACTCTTCATCCTTACTATCACATGTTCTACAAGACCACCCAACTAGACAATTATTTTATGGCCTATTATACACCACCTTATCAATCACCCTCTTTTCTTCCTAGCAGTCACATACACAACCCTTATCCAAACCTGACCATTCAATCTTATCCTATGATGCCTTTGATAGATTTTAATGTTATGAGTACTTACATTAAATATCTAAAGAAACACATTAATCATAGCATACAAAAGGTTCTTCTACCTCATCCCCTCCATAAACTTCCTAAATTTAAATGGGAAAGAAATCTCAATGCACATTTCAAAGCATACACTACTACTGGTAGGGAAATTTTTCTTTAGGATAGGGATGTTGAGTTTTTTTCCCTAAAATGCTAGAAGAAATTTATCTTGATTGGTATTACCACCTTTCAGAAGCTTCTATATATTCCTTTAGATGAATCATGGTAGAATTAATTAAAGCCTTTGATATGAACAAGTTTCTAAAAATTGGCATTCGATAATTCCTCCATGTCAAAATATAAAATAATGAATCAACTACCCATTTCATTATGATATTGAAAAATGTTCTATATTTGTCTATCAGTGCACCAAACATGGATCAAAGAGAGCTATGCAACCTCTTTCTTCATTTCCATAACATGAAAATGAGGGAATATGTTCAAAATTTATCTTATCAATCTTATGAAAAAACACTTAAGAGAGCTTTAAAAATCAACCAAGCGGCCATTGATAGCAGTCATCTAACCTATGGATCTAATGGGCATATAGTTACCCTTAACCAAAATAATGGGGGTTTTCAAAATGTAATGCAAAACAATGCTAACAATAACCAAGACCCCAATGTTCTTAAAAGAAAGTGGAATGCCACCACTAATAACATGACCAATCAAAATAAGAAACAAAACCCTAAAATAATTTTCAACCTCAACCCATGAACAACAATAACACAAATAATAATAATGCTATGAGGAACCAAATCCTCCACCTACAGTTTATGTGGGTGATTTCAATCAATCCCAAACATGAAACATGCAATTCCAAAACCAATTCCATAACATTGACCATTTTACATAGTTTCAAAACCAACCCTTTTACCAAAAGAAAACTTAAATAGGGTTTGGTCAACAGTAAAAAAACTAGAAGCCTAGGGAATATGATCCCAATTTCTATTTCCTCTTCCACCGAGTGGTTGGATATGACACTCGTGCATGTCGAGAGTACAAAAATTTCATTGAAAGACTCCCTAAATAATAGAGGAAATTTTTTGTTGATATGTTTCTATGGAATGCAAATGTAAACCCTCAGGCCCAATTCAATGGTCACATATCCCCTCAAAAACAAAACCTCCAAATTTATCAAAACCCATTTCCAAATTATCAAATGTGATTTATTGAGAACCAACCACAAGGTAACTCACAAATTCAACCAATTAAACACACATAACCTATGCTGACATTCACTAATGATGTCAACACTTATACTTTTGATACAACAAACCTTGATGTAGCTCCCCAATCAAGGATTCAAGGGAAGACCATAATGATAGAGGTGGTGGGTTAGAAACTAAAGAAGTAAATTGATGTAGGAACATCAAACTAGAAGACTCCATTTTTGGTGTTTTGTCAGTAACTGGTCAAGTTAGTCCATCTTGGAGTGTCAAAGTGTTTGAATAACCTTTTAAGGTCTAATTGTGGTCTTAAAATCCATTTGGGTCCCTTAGGATGTGTTAAGTGACTTCTATATGATTTCCCTCCAAAATAGGGATTTGAAAATATAAATGTTATAAAAAGGCTAAGAAGGCCAAAATACATGTATAGGATAGTTAGGTAAACAAATTTGGCTTAGGGGCTCCATTCAAGTTATGAGATAGGGTTTTAAATACTTTCTATGTTTTAAATCTTAAGACAAGTCAAGTGAACAAATGTAAGTCACCCTTGTATGTTGAGGGTTAGTTATGCAAAAGTAAGTTATTGTAACTACTTGGAATCCAACATTGAAGTTGGAAGAGAGGAGAGAATCATAATAGTAGAGAATAAATGGCATAGAAAATAATATAGATAGGATAAGAACTCTCCAAGAAGAAAGGGGAGAGTCTGAGAAGTAATAAATTCTATATTACTCCTCATGAATGATAATAGAGTCTAGATGGATCAAAATTTGTATGTTTTTTTGAACACAATGAATAAATAAGCATGTAAGTTGATGTTCTTAACTGTATTGAGTGTTGTTAATCATGTGTGTTTCCCTTGAAGTACCTTGATTCCATGTATTTGTTTATCTCTATGTGAAGTTGTAGGTTGTTGAAGGATTGGTGGAGACAACCAACAAGAGCTATAGATTGCAGTCTTAAAATGAAGATGTTGGAATGTTTCTTTTATAGAAAAAAACTTTGAGGTTAGTTGGGTATACATTATTGTCTAGGATTGAGAAAGTACAAACCCTCAAGCATCTATGATAATGTAAGAAACAAGGTGAGACTAAGAGTAGACGGGACTATTGAATCCACAAGACCTAGTAGACTGTTGTCACAGTCATTGAATGAGGCAGTCCTTGGTTTTTAAGACATCAAATAATTATGTGAAGATTTGATGATTGAGATATGAATGTGTAAGTCCTTGTATAGAGAAATATGTCTTATTTTAACTCAAAGAAGGTGATAACCTCTATACACAGTTCACATAAGGAGAGAACCTTGGTTGCAATCATTGAGACCTTGTTTGTGTGTTGAAGTGATAAAGATGGAAGTGATGATTGAGTAAATATGATAATAGAGAATGGTGTTGGAAAGATGTTGGTTTATGTTCAAATAAATATTTAAGAGATAATGCATAGGTTATAGACTTATGACAAGCTCTATTGTAACTTAAAAACCTTGTTTTCACAATTTAAAGGAAACCCTATTTTAGGAAGCTTATTGTCAAGGTAACAAGAAGAGTTAAGCATTGGTATTGAATTTGATAATTGATATAACTATTTTAAGGTGAGTAAACAAAAGATCAAACCCTAGAAACTTCTTTTAATTGTTTGTTCAAACCCAGACCCTCGTTCTGTATGCATAATTACCCTTGTTTATACAGTCAACACTCAAAAGACATGTGAAAGGCCTACATCAAGCATATGGAGTTTTTTATAGGTCAAGTATAGATTATTAAATTGTATAGGAATGACAAGAAGGTCTCTGGGAAGGATAAAGTTATTAGGGGAAAGAGAAAATATAGTCAAAACCCATGCACAGTAAAATAAGGTATGCACAATCTACTAAGAACTTGAGGTTTTAAGCAAAGAATGGAGGTTTCTATAGCATTGAAGGAGTTACAAAATATGAATATATACATAATTAAAGTGATTTTGGTCTTGGATACACTATATAACTCAACTTATAGATTTAATAAGCTTTCAGCATGTGCGAAAAGGATGTAAACCCTAGGACTAGGGTTTCATTGATTCAAAGAGAATCCACTATTGGAAAATTACCAAAATTTGTGATTTTTTTCACTTGAGAATGTGTGAGGAGACTAAGGTGGTTTTGGATTTATAGAGTATAAACAAGTACAAATATCTATAGATGAGTTGAGATAGGGCTAAACTAGGCCTAATTAGTAAAGGCTAGTGATGGAAAAGGGGTCTACCGGTAGAATTAGACAATGAAACTTTAGAGGAAGGAGTATATGGATATGCATAGATATATATGGTCTCACATTCTCAATTAGTTCATGGATTTGAAAAACCAAAAGAAAAACCTAAAAATAGAGCTATAAGCATAGGTAGAGCTTTGTGATCTTGAGATGCAACATAGAATGAAAAAAAGTGTTTGAGCCCTTGAAAGGGACTCAAACAAGTTTAATAAGATTAATAAAGACCATATAGAATAAAAATTGAAGTATTTTAAGTCTATATCAATAAGTGGCTCTTGAAACCTTAAGGTCAGTTTCCTAGTGCAAACTAGTGGAAGGAGGAGAATAAGTTGTGATAGGGAATGAATTGTATGAGTTGAATAATGAATATGAGTAACAAAAAAAGAGTATAAAATCAAAAATAAGTACACATAATAGTATAAGTAACATAATAATCAAGGATATCATCAAGGCTAAAAAGAAAAAGAGAGGAAAATAGAGTTGTGCAAAGTAGAACAAGAGGACAAGCCATATAAAATGATTATGACCAGTTGGTTTAGCTTCAGATGATGATGTATATGGGGGATTCTCCCCCATAGCTCTGAATCATTTGGTATTAGAGCAAGGCAAGGTAATCTTGGGTAAAATTGTGTTCTAATTTCTTTATAAATTGTTGATTTGAGATAAATGTATACTGCTATGAGGTATGCATGAGAAGTAACCTTTTAGGGTATTGAAGGAGGAGATAAGATTGTAGGTCTGATCCATTATGGTTATAATAGAGGAGAATAAGAGTGATAAATTTAAGAGATACAACCCCAAATTACTTTTAGAATGACAAGAAGCTAGTTAAGGAAAGACTAGAAAAGAAAGGTTGAAAAGAGAACATTGAAGCTCCAAGAGAGAAGAGGGAAGATAGAAAACTCCAAAAGAGAGTCAAGAGGGTTAAGAAAATATCCTAGAGAGGAATCAAGAAGAGGAAAGGCCCAATAGAGGTCTAAAAGTCAAGCTTGATAGACTTGATAAGAGAAAGGTCTAAATAGGCCTATAAAACAAGAGAAATAAAGAAGATGGATATAGAAAAAGAAGTGGAAGATATAAGAAGAGAATTGGGGAAAGGTATAGAGAGGATAGAGCTCATGATGCTCATAAGAGAACAAGAAAGCCAATGGACTGGTTGACATGTGAGGAGAAGAGTAAAGTGGCCACTAGAGTCACTTGTGAGAAGAAGAAGGTAAAAGAAAAGTGTCTTAAAAGATGAGAAGAAAAAAGGAGAGCAACCTAAAGAGGCATAAGAGAGATGTTGCCAAGTGAGAAACAAGAAAGAGAGATAGAGAAGAGGGTTCTCATTGAGGAGAACAAGAAAGAGAAAAAAGTTCCAAGAAGATAACATGAGGGTGAAAACAAGAAGAGATGGAAAATATCTATGCCAAAGACAATCAAAGAGACTATATGGTCTCTCATTTTATATGATAACAATGTTTTTAATGTGTTTGCAGGTATGAAGATAAGTATGGTGAAGGCTAAGCATGAGGCCTCAAAGATGATGAAGAATGGTCCAAGAATAGTACCCATCAAGTGGTAAAAATATGAAAAAGATAAAGAACCTCTTGAAGAAGACAAATTGAAAGATATTGAAGTTATACTATATGCTTAAATGAAGAGAAAGAAGAGTTATATAATGCATTGCCATGCATAATATATGAAACAAAGGAGATGATTAAAAAATAAGATAAGAAGGTCACCCAAGAAGACATGGAGGACACCCATGAAGACATGAATGAAGATATGAGCTTGCAGTACTTGCCATTGGAGTTAAATGAATTCATAAATATTGATTTTTATTGCATATGTAAAGAAGAAAAGGATGATATATAGGTTGAGCAAAAGAATGATAAATTGCAACCCTAATGGAGAGCACAAGGGCATGGATATGTGTGGCCTAAGTGGTTGAAACAAATAGATAATGAAAAGGAAGAGATTAACCTCAAACAAGAGGTCAAACAAAGCAAAGTCATAGGTGGAAAGCAAGCACAAGTATGGAAGCAAAGCACAAATGGCAAGATATACCAAGTTGGTATGATAGAAAACAAAGGCATGGAACATGAAAGAGGTGAAATGAGAAACAAGTGGCAGCATAAGAAGGAAAAAGGCAGAAAATGGGTGATAAATAACACAAAAAGTGCACAAGAGGATCAAGTTGCAAGTGTACTCCAAGCAAGCATGGAGATGGAAGAAGATGATAAGCTACAAAGCAAGCAAAAGAGATAGTGGAACCAAACCAAACCAAGGAAGTGAAGGTATAGCCATGCATAAAAGAAAAAGAATTCATAAGATAAGTGTTTGAAAGATGTGTTTTCACATGTGGTATATGATGATATGTTTGAATTTGATTTCAATGAAGAAGATGTTTTGTACATAGAAACCATTGCATTGATGAATGGATGTGTAACAAAGCAAGGTGAAGAGGAAGCACCTCAAACAGTGATTGGAAATAAATTTATTCAACATGAGGAGGCTAATAATATTCTCACAAATGAGAAATTCCAAGGAAAAAACAAAGAACAAGCTGCCCAAGACAAGGAAGAGTAATGTGAGCCAATGTTTGATGAGGATTTAGAAGAGATGGATGTACAAAAGTTACAAGAAGAGTTGGAGATGATATAAGACATGTTCAGTACATATAAGGGTCTAAAATAGGATGATTTATAGTAGTTAAATATCAATGATGAACTCCAAGAAGCATCAAGAGAGGAGAAACAAAGAAGAACACAAGAAGTTGTGCAAACAGGCACACAAATAAGCAAGCAAATGGAGCATACAGAAGCATACAAGGTGAATTATTCATTATGGAAAGTGAATGTTGAGTTTAACATTGATAAGAATGGTCATGGACATTCAAAAAGGTGATAAGTAACATTGTACTATGGTGAGTATAAAAATAACAAGAAATTGCTCTTGCATAGTGAGCAAATTGAGAGGAAAGAGCATAAAAATGTGAAGAAGCTGGAAGAAGAGGTAGAAAAAGAGAGTATAGACAAGAAAATTATAAAGTTTTAGGTGCATGAGATGCCATTATAGAACAAATAATAAGGTGATATTAGGAATAAGACACAAACACTACTCAAGAGGCAAGAATCAAGTAAGATTCTTGAGGGAACAAACTATCAAGCAAACATAAGAAAGAGGAATAGGCACCATTTGATTACAATTGAGTATGATGAAGAGAAAAATTAATTGGAAAATATGGAATATGCAGCAAACAAAGAGTTACAACAATTGGAATACCTCATAGAGTTGGAGGATGCATGGACAAGAAAGCTAGACAACACTACAAAGAGGAAGAACAAGAGTTTAGCAAGGAAAAAGGAACAAGACAAGATGAAAAATAGTACAAAAATTATGAAGGACCATCAAAATATAAATTGGAATGCAAGGAAAAGGATTAGTGGCTCAAGTTTTCTCCCTCTTGGGGAGTATGATGTAGGAGCATCAAACTAGAAGACTCCATTTTTGGTGTTTTGTCAATAACTGGTCAAGTTAGTCCATTTTGGAGTGTCAAAGTGTTTTAAGGACATTTTAAGGTCTAATTGTGGTCTTATAATCCATTTGGGTCCCTTAGGATGTGTTAAGTGACTTCTAGATGATTTCCATTCAAAATAGGGATTTGAAAATTTAAATGTGGAAAAAAGGCTAAGAAGGCCAAAATGCATGTATAGGAGAGTTAGGTGAGAAAAGTTGGATTAGGGGTTCCATTAAAGTTATGAGACAATGTTTTGAATATTTTCTATGTTTTAGGTCTTAAGACAAGTCAAGTGAACAAATGTAAGTCATCCTTGTATGTTGAGGGTTAGTTATGCAAAAGTAATTTATTGTAACTACTTGGAATCCAATGTTGAAGTTGGAAAAGAGGAGAGAATCATAGTAGTGGAGAAGAGATGGTGTAGATAATAGGATAAAGAGGATAAGAACTCTCAAAGAAGAGAGAGGAGATTCTGAGAAGGAATAAACTATATATTACTCCTCATGAATGATAACAGAGTCCAAATGGATCAAAATTTGTATGTTTTATTGAACATAATGAATAAAGAAGCATGTAAGTTGATGTTTTAAAATGTATGAGTGTTGTGAATCATATGTATTTCCATTGAAGGCCCTTGAGGACATGTATTTTTTATCTTTATGTGAAGTTTCAGGGTGTTTAAGGATTGGTGGAGACAACTAACAAGAGTTGTAGATTGCAGTCTTAAAATGAAGATGTTGGAATGTTTCTTTTACATAACAAAATTGGATGTTAGTGTGGTATACATTATTGTCTAGGATTGAGAAAGTATAAACCCTCAATAAACTATGATAATTTAAGAAAAATGGTGATATTGAGAGTAGATGGGAATGTTGAATCCACAAGACCTAGTAGATTGTTGTCATAGTCATTAAATGAGGCAATCCTTGATTTTTAAGACACCAAATAATTATGTGAATATTTGATGATTGAGATATGAATGTGTAAGTCCTTGTATAGATAAATATGTGTTATTTAAACTCAAATAAGGTGATAACCTCTATACATAGTTCACACAAGGAGAGAACCTTGGTTGCAGTCATTGAGACCCTATTTGTGTGTTGAAGTGCTAAAAATGGAAGTGATGATTGAATAAAGATGATGATAGAGAATGGTGTTGGAAAGATGTTGGTTTATGTTAAAATAAATATTGAAGAGTTAATGCACAAGTTATAGACTTATGACAAGCTTTGTTGTAACTTGCAAACCCTATTTTCATATTTTAAAGGAAACACGTGTTTTAGGAAGATTATTGTCAAGGTAACAAGAAGAGTTAAGTTAAGTGTTGGTATTGGAGTTTATAAGTGATATAAATATTTTAAGGTGAGTAAACACAATACCAAAACCTAAAATATTCTTGTAATTATTTGTTCAAACCCAGACCCTTGTTTTGTATGCATAATTACCCTTGTTTATACAATCAACACTCAAAAGACATGTGAAAGGCCTACTTAAGGCATATGAAGGTTGTTATAGGTTAAGGATAGCTTATGAAATTGTATAGGAACAACAATAAGGTATATAGGAAGTATGAATCTATCAAGGGAAAGAGAAATATAGTCAAAACCCATGCACAGTCAAAGAAGGTATGCATAGTCTACTGAGAACTTGAGGTTTTAAGAAAATAATGGAAGAATAGAGGTTTATAGAACATTGCAGGAGTTAGACAAGATGAATAAAGACCTAATGAAAGTGATTTGGGTCTTGGAGATAATGTATAATTCAAGTTATAGATTTAACAAGATCTTGACCTATGCAGAAAGGATGTAAACCCTGGGACTAGGGTTTCATTGATCCTAAGAGACTCCATCATTGGAAAATTACCAAAATTTGTGATTTTTTTCACCTGATAATGCATGAGGAGACTATTTTTATCTTGGAGTGATAGCGTATGGACAAGTATGAATATCTACAAATGAGTTGAGATAGGGCTAAATTAGGCCTAATTAGTAAGGACTAGTGATGAAAAAGGGGTCTACAAGTAGAATTAGACTATGAAACTTTGGAGGAAGGAGTATATGGATAGGGACCAGATATCTATGGTCTCACATTCTCAATTAGTTCATGTATTTTACAAACCAAATCAAAACCTAAAAATAGGGCTATAAGCATATGTAGAGCTTTGTGATCTTGAGATGCAAAAGGGAATGGAACAGAGTGTTTGAGACCTTGAAAGGGAATAGGAAAAGTGTAATAATATTAATAAATACCATATATAAAAAAATTTAAAGTATTTTAAGCCTATATCAAGAAGTGGCTCTTGAAACCTTAAGGTTGGTTACCTAGTACAAACTAGTGGAAGAAAGAGAATAAGTTGTGATAGGGAATAATTGTATGAGTTGAAGAATGAATGTGAATAACAAAAAAAGAGTATAATATCACAAATAAGAGCCCCTAAAAGTATAAGTAACAAAATAATCAAGGAGACCATCAAGCCTAAAAATAAAAGGAGAGGAAAACAGAGTTGTGCAAAGTAGAACAAGAGGACAAACCATAGCAAATGATTATGACCAGTTGGTTTAGCCTCAGATGATGATGTATATGAGGAATTCTTACCCATAACTCTACATCATAAATATCATCACTTGCACATAGGAATATCAATTCATAATCCCTCATCCTTTCAACATCTTGGATGATTATATCGTCCTTAAATGTATGGGAAGCTACAACTTAGTCGTAGACCTTACGAAGACATTCTCCCACATCTTGTTTCAAGAATGCTCCTGCCAACCATTCAGATTTAATATATGACCTAGGGTTGGGGTACTTAGACAATGTGATTCCTCCACCTCAAGCCTAGATCAACCATATTAACCTTGACATATTTCCTCTTAGGCAAAGTTCGAAGGATGTTGGTTACTTATTTGACCTCAGAGGTCTCCCTATTGATTATGATATGGCTAGGAAGGGATCCAACCTTGTTTCTAAAACTATAGATTTATAAAAATTATGTATTTACGATTGATGGATGATGATGGAGTAGTTATGAACATATTCCCATTTTCATTCCTATTAAATATTGGTTATGGAGAAACCTACTACTCGACTACCTGCAACACCCTTTGAGAATATGATAGCCTTGTTGTGTTGGTTGATCCAAATTATTTTACTTTATGTTTATTAGTTTGTTTAGTGTGTTAATGGGAGACACTTACATCTTTCATGTTGTTAGTAAATTTAATAAATAAATAGTTAGTTGGGGTTAGTAAGTTAGTTGAGGTTGAACTCATTGGATCTCATAGGATAATTTCTCATAAAAGTTTTATAAGCTTGAGATCTTTGTAAATATTTTTAATATAGACAATTTTACATTTGTTCAAATTTTATCAAATTTTACAATGTAGTTTTCATATTTACTTATGTGTGCATGGTCCTAATAGTGGTATTAGAGTCAGTGAAAAAATATTTGAAAGTGAATGTTGAACTTGAATCTCAAACAAATTTGAAGATGTGTTCCAAGCCCAAAGAGAATAAGGTATTATATATTGTGTTTTTTACATTATTATCCAAAATACACAGTTTATAACTTTTACAAACACTTCAAACCTAATTTGTATGACCATTGAAAGTCTTATAATAAATAAAAAAATTAGTCATAGTCATTTGACACTTTTCAACCTTAGTCTACAATATTTAAAATTGATTTACATGCCTAAAACACAATATTGTATGCCCTGATTTGCTCATAAACCCTAGTTTTTGAGTTGTACAACTTTCAAAATCCTTAGGGAGCAATATTTACATTTTTATGCAGTAGTATGCTTTAAAATTCAATTTAAAGTTTTGTTTCTCTATTTGATATGATTTTATAGCCCCTATTTAATAAATAAATCCATTTATATGACCTATCTATAAAGTTGTGTGATCTAGAGATGTAGTAATGGCATCCCATATATCCAAAATTTGATCTAGGTGTTTTGTGTTTACTACTGGCAAGCTTAACTTTGTCCACCAATCTTGTTTGCATTGCCTTGTACAGCCTCCACTATTCTTCTATATAATTGTACAAACTTGTAAGCATAGATGCAATTTTCAATAGTAATTTGGGACCTATAATATCCCATGGCATGATGAAAAACTGAATGGTGTGCTCATAAAAAGTATAATTTAATGTATCTTTAAACAATTTCTTTATCTTTATATTCCAATGTTTATGTGGGCTCCACAAGAGAAGGAAAGGTGTAATTTTCACATTCTAGGAAAAGTTGAGTGAATTAAATTCACATGCACAATATTTTTTTATTTATGAGAAATAAAAAAGTACAATTTAAATATAATATTCTCCCTTTGTATTTCAAAATTTCTTGTAGGATATTTGGTTAAGGAGCTTTTGTAAGTCACATGCAATAACAAAGGTCCAAGGCTCAATTCCTTCTAAAGTTATTTTTTTAGTCAAATTTACTTTTTAAAAATAAAGGAATCTTTTTGGAATATGATTTTAATTCACAAAGTGAATATAATGGAGTAACAAGAGTGTAAATGCGTTATTTTTGACACTTGCGACACTTTTTACAACTTTTGTGTCTAATTACTATTTTTTACAAAGGTGATCATGTGACCAACTTATTTATAGATTTTTGGACATTTTAAACACATCAGAATAGTAAATTTTATGTTTTAAAGCTTCTATATATGTTATTTTCAATAAATGTATTGAAAATAATGTATAAAGGTGAATTTTTAGTAGAAACCAACACCTTCAAAATGCAAATTTTCATTATGTCCTCTCATGCTTGTATTATTGATGAACATATCATACATTATAGGTCCATAAGGATCCTTGTGCTAAATAAAGTATAAATTTCAAACCAGAGGTTGGAGGACCCATTGGAGGCTATAGGACTATTTCCCTTCTCGAATTAGTTATTTGCTCATATTTTGGGTCAAATGTTTGAATGACAATTTTGGTAGTAGTATGCTTAATTCAATTTAAATTTTGGTTTTCTTCACCTCATTAATATTCATGACGAGGAGAAGACATCGTAGTTTTGATTTTATTTATTGTTGTAAGGGTTTCTCACCTCTCACCTAATAGGGGAGAAGATATTTCATGGCCTTTGATCAATCATCAGTGATTGTATGAGTTGACAAGGGTTGATAACACCTTCAATGTTGATCAAAGGTCGTCAACATTTTTTAGACATTAGGGAGATGTGCCGTACATAGTAATAAATACTCATATGGATGAGTTTTTTTGTGAGACCTTATGTGGATTGATGTGGTTAAACATGCCTTTTCATGTTATTAGTAAACTTAATAAATAAATAGTTAGTTGGGTTTAGTAATTAATTGAGATTGAACCTATTGGGTCCCATAGGATAACTTCCAATAATAGCTTTATAAGTTCAGGACCTTTGTAAATATTTTTAATACAGATAATTTTACCTTTGTTCAAGTTTCATCAAATTTTATAATGTAGTTTTCATAATTACTTGTGTGTCCATGATCCCAACAATCCTCACGTCCACTTCAAGCAAAACCATTGTGCTCCCAATTACCCTAGGTCTTAAGACCATGTTGACAAAATTATATGTAAGTGATAAAAACAACAATTACAACATGATTATATGAATGCAATCCTTTCTACCCTTTTCTAATATATAAGGTACCTCCATCTTAGAAAGGTTTCCATTTCCCAAGGGGACCCTAAACCCTTTGATGTTATCCAAAAGACCATGCACAACAAATTGGGGTTATACATTGATTATAATTTATCCACCAATGGTGTGGTGAAACCCACACATTTGATCAAAGTAAAATATACCCTGAATCCCAAAGTGGTTGTTTTGAAAAAAGGGGTAGAGATTGCTATTTCATTTTGAAAAACAAGACTAAATAAGAGGAAGTTGTAATAATAGAAAAAGTAAGTGGTAACGATCTTAAAATGATACCAGTTATCTCGACCATGTCCATAGTTAAAATCACTAATACCTTGGAAAAATATTAACCCATTAAGCTTCCTTTGGACCCATATCGAATCGAGACTTATATTCTCCACATACCTCTTGGTTTAGAGGCTATTGATACCAATCTCGACATTGGCATGATAGTAGTCTTAGGGCATGATAATAAGCCCAAAAAAGATCTTAATGATCCATATATTTATAAAAATTAACCCACACCCCATCACACTAGGGAAAATTATAGATTAAATTTTAGGTTAAATGACAAAACAATTCATCCTCCCCTTGTCATGCCAACGCTAGAGGAAGGGATTTAAAATTTTACCATAGGCACTATATAAATCAATATTAGCTTTGAATATCAGCCTAAATTCCTCAATCTTAGGTATTCTCTCTCTTCTAAAGAGTTAGAAGACTATCAAAAACTTCTCACACAATCTTCACAGATTTTCACCTTCCTTGAAAAAGATATGATGGAAAGAGGAAAATTAATCATGCCTTATAAAAAATATTGTCAATGATCCATGTAGGAAACCTTATTTTGAGGCTCGATAGACAAATAGACTAAAATGAAGGAGAAGGTCAAAGTTTAGACTCAACTAGTTAGGTCCTTATTTAGTGACTGAAGATTTTAAGAATGAATCCTATTGATTATGCACTTTGGAGGGCAAAGATTTTGGTGAGTATATGAAATATCTACACTTTAAATACTTTTATATCTAGTTAAAACATTTCACATTACCCTCATTTCATTTCATTTTCCATCATTTACATGTATTTTCATATCAGATGTCATGCTTGGTGATTATTTAGTTGTTAGTTCACACAAAAAAGTTTCAAAATACAACTTACAATCTCATTTTATTTTTCATGCTACCTTATTATCCCATAGAAAATAGTATTAAAATTAACATTACATTGGTTCTTATCTTAGTTCTACGGGCAAAATATTCCTCTATTTCCATACACCTTATTACAAATCTTATAAAATGCTACCCTACAGCCTAATCTAGAATCTTGTACATGGTAAAGTCTCTTCTTACAGTCCCCTCTAAGTATAAAACATTAACATGCTAAAAAAGGTAACCTTCCTTGCCTATCTTGGTCTTTGGTGTTGAGCCCTTGCAGCTTACTAGTTGCATGGTACCAATATTTAGGAGTAACAACCTCATAAAATATGTGATAAATGGACAAAAAGACACTCATTTAAAACATAAAAATAAAAATAATCATAAGTTTATGTAAAAAAAATTCAAATCTCACATATGTCACCGTTAACTAACCTTTAGTGTTAAGCCCTCACATATTACTAATTGCATAGGGTTAGCATTGGGTAGTTATGCCCTTACTCACCTACATCTAGTCTTTGGTGATGAGCCCATTTGTCTTCCTAGTCACATGAGACTAAGTGTAGGGGGTCACAAAGAAAAGTAAAATAAAATTTATAATAAATGTCAAATTACAAAATGTCCAATAAGATTTGTTCAAAAGGCTTGTTTACATGTCTATGTTGAAAAGGGTAACTTTATCCCATTTACTGATTTTGTAGGACCATTTACCTCGAGGTAAAACTAATAAAGTTATTTTTTAAAGATTTTATCAAGAAGTACATTTATCCTCCTTTGATCATAGGGATTAGGTCACATTCCATTTTTGTGTGAAATTTTTGTTGGTTGAATATTTTGTCGATCAACGTACTAATAAACAAAATAGGTCTGATCATCCAAAGTAAGAAGATTGGTCATCCAAATGTGTAGGTTTACCACATAAAAAGGGGACTAATCTCTCCTCTCATCAAGGGGAGGTTCCCTATATATATATATATAAACATAAAATAATACTCAAGGGTAAAACAAACCATCCATCTCTCTTTCTTCAGAGATGATGCATGCAAATCAAAGGAGAAATCTCAAGGGAAATGACAGAAAGCACTCCTCTTCTTTCAGAAGTACTATTCAACAAACCACAAGAATCCTTCTGGTAGTAATTGCAAAATATAACCAAGGAAGTAGTAACCAACATATTGAGATGTAGCACAAAGTCTCCACCTCAATTGTGCAAGAGCGAGATACGAAGGACAATGAGGGCACAAAGTCATCCCAAGGTCCTTTACACAGAAACAAAAAGAAAACACACTAAAGACAATTGTGGGGGCACAAAGTCTCTCCACAGTTGGCTTCAGGACACCTTCTTGACTACTTTCGCTAATTCTGCTTATTGAATTAAAGGAACAAAAAATATATTAAGGAAAAAGACATAAGAACAGTTTCCTCAACAAAAAATATATCACATCACAAAGTCTAAAAAGTCACTTGCTTTCTTATTCCAATAACAAAATATAATCAACAATTTGAGCTCAAAGTCTCAGTAATGCCTTTCAATTTGGGCAGAGTTTTGTTTTTGATAATCAGAGAGAGAGATCTTACACTAACAAGAGAGTCCCTTATATAGCCTCTTCAAGAAGGACTCGGGAACAGTAACACATCATGTTTCATTGAATTTTGTTATGAAGACATGCTAGAATTTAGGGGCATTTACCCATTTGCTTTTCTTAATGCAGAGAAACAGGTCACGCCATTAAATGTTTACATCCTTTGATGTCCACCTGGTGATCTGCTTCTAGAAACATATTCGATGTGCAAATGTTTTTGATCCTTCCTCATCATTCCTCCTTTTTTGGTTAATTGAATTGGGTCCTTGATTCAATTTGATGCTCTGTTCCTTAGTCACTTCTTGCTGGTCTTAGCCTTAAAGCCTTTGAATGCATTCGGGTCCATTTTGGGGTTGGGAAGAGCCCCCCGCAAGGGTATCTTCCCTTCAAGTAGTCTTCAAATAGCTCTCAGGCTTCTTTTGGTAGGTCGCTAAGTTATTTTGATTTTCTTTAAGGCTTTTCAAAATCAATGGCTATTTTATGAACCTTGAAATTGACGTTCGCGCACCCATCACTACATTTCCAACAACTAGTTTATTGTTCTTGAATTTAAAATATTCGAGCACATCACCCCTTGGACCTTCTTCAGCTTTCCTATTTTGCATCCTCCTGAAGGGAAGGTGACCCTTCAGCTTTGGGGAAGTGTCCTTTAATTCGGCATCCAAGAGTCCCCTGCAAGGGCACCTGCCCTTCGGGGTCCTTCGGCGGCCTTTTGTCTTCGGATTCCTTCAGATATTTCTCGTAGACTTTTTCGTGGACATTTTCCCACAGACAAAAAGTCCGTAGATAATTTCCCATAGACAAAAAGTCTGTAGATAATTTCTCGCGGACAAAAAGTCTACAGACAATTTCTCGTGGACAAAGAGTCTGCAAGAATTATTTTGGCTGTCTTGTCTTTGGCCTTCAGAAATTCTTTCAGGCTTTCCTCCCGTAGCTTCTCTGAATTTCTTCAAACTTTTTGTCCAAAGGAATTCCTTCAGACAAAATTTTGAAAGAATTCATTTCTTTGCCTTAGTCTTTTTCCTAAAGGAAATCCCTTTGTCTTTTAGTCTTTCCAATTGGTCAATGTGTCTCCTTCCTGCCCTCTGCAAGGGTATCTGATCCTTTAGCTTTGGGGAAACCCCTTGAACCTACCAGTTGAACCAACCGAATGAACCAACTTTGGTTCAACGGTTCAATGGTTCATTCCTTTTGACCGCTTGAACCAAGATTCTTTGGAACAAGCCTCGTTGAACTCATTGAACTTTGAACCTATTAAACCCATTGAACCTTTGAACAAAAGTGGTTCAATGGTTCATCAGTTCAATCGGTTCATTCTCTTTGATTTGGCTAAGTCCTTTTGATCCTCGTTGAACCAAAGACGTTGAACCTATTGAACCTTGAAATCGTTGAACCTTTGAACCAAAGTGGTTCAATGGTTCAACGGTTCAATGGTTCAAGCCTCAAAAACTTGTTGAACCTTGATTGAACCAACTTGTAAAATCCTTTGAACCTATTGAACCATTAGTCTATTGAACCTGTTGAACTCTTGCTGCTGATGTTGAACCTTTGAACCTGTTGAACCAAAATGGTTCAAGGTTCAATGGTTCAATGGTTCAATCCTTGCTTAGAAGCTTGCCGATGAACTCTTTTGGTTGAACCTGTTCATTGAACTAACTTTGAAATTGCCTAAGTGTTGAGAGCTTGCTTCTTTCCTATAGAGTCCATAGAAATCAACCTATGAAGTGAGCAAAACTTGGCCTGCAGAGTCCGTAGATTTTCTTCCTGTAGAGTCCATAGATTCAAGCCTGTAGAGTCTGTAGATTTTCCTCCTATAGAGTCCATAGATTCAAGATTGCAGAGTTTGTAGATTTTCTTCCTATAGAGTCCGTAGATTTAAGCCTGCAGAGTCTGTAGATTTTTGAGAAGCTTTAAAAATGAGGAATTTGAATGCTTAGAACAAATTTCAAGAAGTGTAGAGATTATTTTGGTCTGAGGAACCCAAAATAGTTCAAATGTTGTCCCAAAAATGAGTGATATTTTTGGGGGACAACAATTTTGATGTATAGTTTTCATTTTATCATCTCATGTATATCCCACTTTTCCCATTCATTAATTGAAAGTCATATATTGTTTTGATGAGAGAACTCGACCATCACTTGAAAAATAGTTGTTAGTGAATCTTAGTTTTATGTATTTCCATTACATTACATAATTTTCATACAATTTGTTTTCACATTTTACATATATAAGTATTTCCATATCATTATCAAAATGTAAGAGATACATGATATATCATCACATACCTAGTCATCTAAAGTGCATAAATTTAAAAGCAAACATAGAAATTAAACACATAACACTTTATGGCAAGTCATAAAAATAGACCAAAATATCCTGATATTTATCATAATAATGTCAGGTTTATATAATCATGTCTCTAGTAAAATCCACCTCTATAGAGATCATTATGTCTCATAATCTCAAAAAAATCAAAATATAATGTTTATCCTCAAAACCTATCCTATTCCTATAGGATGGACCTAATGCCAAAAAATGTCATGAACTATGGATCCTAGGTCACCTCCTACTAGTACCTCCATGAGAGATTGTGTACTATCCTATCTATTGGCTCAAAGAGGCCTGACCCCCCTTCTTAGCTAGAGCATCAGTCCGAGCCTCCACCTAATATTACATTGTAGTCACTCTCACATTTAAATTTTTGTTCTCCACCCTCAAACTAGCTAGTGTCACAAAAGCATGGTAAGATGGGGAAAAACATCTATGTTCCTACTTATCCTAGTAGGAGGTCCTAGATCAACCAACTATTGGTCAAAATTCATGTCTACCCTCATCTAAAATAGGTTGATCAAGGTGTCTATGATCATAGTCCTCTAGTCTGTAGATGTATTTGAAACCAAAAATAAATAAAATACATTAGATCCAATCATATGAAAATAAAAGAAATAAATCAATAACTATACTAAAAATAAATACATAAAGAGCTAAAATCAACAAATGAACTATTTTACCTGGATCAACCTCTTACTCATTTAGATTTGAGTCATCCTCATACTCATCATCCTCCTAATACCCATCCTCATCCAATTGAATTAAATTTTTATCCCCTCCTTCCACTACTTACTTTTGTTGAAGGGGATCCTACTGTGGTGGTGGTGATGACTATGTAATATGTTGCTCCTTCCCTACCATCGATAGTGCCACTGGAATAGCCATAATACCTAACCTCCCCTATTTCAATGAGTTATTATCATTCCCATTTCATCTTAGACATCCCTAAAATAGGAAATCTTATTATCAATGGATGCCATACCAATCTCCAAAGTCTCCTCGACCTGGCCTCTCTGATGTTTGTATATACACTAGAGGCATGTGGAGGTTTCCTATGAAAGGCAACCCAAAATGTTGTGGTACCCAATAGATGGGATTCACCTTGATCTGGAGTCATATTTCCCTAACTTGATCTACTCTTTCAACTACTACAAGGTAGATTACCTCATTAATAAACTGATCAACCATCCCAATAGATCAACCATTATCAAGGTACCTAGTACTTGAGGCAATGTTATAAAGGGCACTACATCTATCTAGAATGTTGATCTAATAGGCCTAACATCCTCAACTATAAACCCTATTTTTTAGGGAGCATCATCTCATATATCTATCTAATGATGAGTGTGGGGTGGTTGATCGAGAGTACTCCTAGCCATGTGATCTTGTACAGGTCTCTATATGTGTGGGAAAGGACATCTTGAGCCCATGAATAACGTAGACCCATTTCTTTGATCTGAAACACAATCGGTGACTAATTGTATATCAACTTATCCATGCCCTTACCTCCCACCATCTCAGAGGCAAGGATCCAAACAATGGCCTTTTGGAGGTTCAAGATAAAAAATCCCCTAACCCCTAAAATCCTAACTCCAATTTTAATACTTGAATTTCAAAACTCTCTCTTTATGCAAATGGGCTAAACCCATATCCCCAACTTCAAAATTATGTTTGATTCTCTTCTAATAAACGGTTGCCTTATATCTTGTTTCACTCTCCTCTAATATCATTTTAACTTCCTAATGTATATCATGCATCATCTATGCATACTCTTCATCTTCAACACTTTTCTTCCTTAGCCCAATTATTCTTTTTAACTGACACACATCCCTAGGATTACTACCATATACAATTTGAAAAAGAATTATACCTATACTCTGATTAATGTAATTATTTTAAATGAATTCAACTTATGCCAATAATGAATCTCACCATTTGGGATTGTCTCCAAATAAAAATATAAGTAAATCACCAAGAATATGATTCACAATTTCTTTTTTCCCATTTGTTAAAGGGTTATAATCTGAACTAAAATACAATATTGTGCCCAATTTTTTTCACAATGTTCTCTAAAAATTACCAACAAATTTAGTATCCCTATCTGAAATAATACTCTTGAAAATACATGAAATATCACAACCTCATTGAAAAATTTAGAAATATTCATGGCATCACTAGTATTTTTACAAGCTACAAATATGTCATTTTCAAAAATTTATCAAAAAAATAAAAAATAGAGTCATTACCTCAATTTATTCTTGGTAGTCCAAAAATAAAATATTAGAGGTACAATCACTGAGAGAGGCGGGGGGGTGAATCAGTGATGATAGATATTCAATCTAATTCCAAACTCTTAACCATTCAACACATACAATCATGAAGCATACACATCATTCATAACAATAAACATGGAAGATAAAATAAGATCAAGCATAAAACACGTGATATATGTGGGAAACCCTCTTGGGGGATAAAACCCATTGAATCTTGAAATATGGACTATATTCCTATAATAAAAAGATCTAACATTTCAACCAACACCAACTAATCAAGGAACACCCATCCCTTATTTTAGTGAGAAACCAATCCCATAAGGAGATATTACCCCTAGCTAGCTAAGCACCCATAACAACTAGAGCTTTAACAAGCTTTATCTTGCAAGGAGGAACCAACCTCCTAGGAAACTAATCACCCACTCATCTACCTTGAACAAACCATCTTAAACACCTATTTTTTCTCTTCAACTGATGATGACAACCTTTGTCTGCACTCTTCACCTCCAATCTCTTTCAAGCTACCTCTAGGACTAACTCACTCAAACTACCTCTTTTAGGTTCATTAGGTCCAATAACCTATGTGTCCTCTTACATCAACTTGATCAGAGAAGCATGATTGATCCTCTCCACTCTTTGTTGGTCTTCAATGACCTATACATTCTCCTTCAAAGGTTATCTCCTTCGATTGAATCCACACTTCCACAACCAGCACAAATAGGCCAACAATACCTTGTATTTATACCACTCTCTTGGTATAACCCATCTTGGTCAGCCAAGATGATTACCATACTTTTTATACCTTTGAAATAGGTTATCAAACACATTATATTTAATAACCACACACTTTTTAGGTCGATCAATACCTAATTAGCCCCAAACCACCATTAGGTCTTGGTGAGACCTAAAACAATTAGGCCTTCATACTCATACGTTACAACTTCAACTCCTTGGGCCACTTTAAGATTATACCAAAGATTTAAAAACATAAAAAATATCTCCAATATACCCTTGATAACTCCTTCATGGGTCCATGCCACCTGGAACACTAACTCAATAATTGAACCTACCAATTAGGTCTCCTTCTTTTTCAGGTCTTCATACACAGAAAACACAATCTCAAACTTTTGAAGCAAACACTCAAATATTTCACATAGCCATTGATTATATCACATGGGTGAAACCTTCAAAAACTATGCAACACCTTCATGTGCTTTATATATTTTAACACAAGCTCTAAGCACTCAAAACAACTCTCTCAAAATGACCACTTAGACTGGTCATATAAAGTCAAAATGCAGTCAAGCTATTTTGACTCTTCATATTTGATTAGGGGCATATCATGACAACCAATTCCTTATAATATTTTAATACTTATATAATATCTTCATACTCATATGCTTCCTCAAATCTACTCATAACATCTTCAACTTACCTCTGCAAGATGGTCACTCAAACTATAAGTGTACTCAATAAACACAATCAAATTTTAAGCCTTTATTCATACTAAATATGGATTGATAAAACCTAAAAAATCTATATATATGGTCCTCATGGATTATACAACACTCTCCAATAGTTAGTTCATCTTGAAACATTGAAATACCATCAAGAACTCTTCAATTATCCATCTCGGGTCACTTATAGAACATGGTCAAACCATTAGTCAAATTTGGATCTCAATAACTTTGACTATAAAAATAATTAAACGTTACAACTAGCTACTTTGGATGTGCCTTGAAGTCCTCTTCAACTTTTATTTTTACACCATCAATAAATTCATTCTAGATCAAAAGATATTATCAAAATACTGTAGACTAGTTTTTCCCTTTGCTAATTAAAATGCCAATGGTCACTGTGTAATGCAAACATTGCAAACATTTGTCTTCATCTTGTGTCCCCTAGAAACTTGCTCAAATTCACTCTATCAATCTCCTTGTGAGCCTCCTAACTTTAACTCTTTAACACTCACTATTGATCATTGATCTACACTTCTGTGATTAAGATACTTGGCACCCTCACGTGCCTTCTATGCACATTGCTATTAGCCCCCATCCTTGTGCCACTTGGCAATCCCATGTGCCTGTTTATCACATTGTTGTTAGACCCTACTCTTGCACCACTTGGTAGTCCCACATGTTTTTGATATTATAAATGCTCACCATTATATCTATCTTGACTATTTGACCCTCGATTTTAATGTAATTAAACCTGATGGTCTTTGGTCCATCATAGTCTACTAAAGAAACTTTGAAGGTGTTGGAAATAATATCATTAATGTCGAAGTTATAGCATTATTGGTGATAAAGGCTCCATTGCATTTAATGGTATTTTTAATATTCATATCTTGGCTAATGTGTGTTCATATTTATTTAATATTAATGAATATATTTTTGGTTACATATATGTCAAAAAAGGACCCATGGAGAAGTCAAAGAGTCATGGGGTTAAATATGAAAGAGGAATGGGATGCATTTTCTCATGAAGAGTCATCTTGAGGAATTCTAAAAGTCACCATGTGAAGACAAAAGAGATATGTGTATTTTTTCATGAAGAGACACCTTGAAGAATATGAAAAGTCACCAAGATAAAAACAAAAGAGGAAATGACGCTTTTGCTTATGAAGGGTCACCATATGACTTTTAAAATGCAAGGATATGAAGGGTCATGCAAGTTTGGCACCATTTTCCATAAAGATTGAAGAGTCACAAAGGGTGAATGCCAAAGGTCATTTGAAAAGCTATAAATAAAGGGTTGAGAATTCATTTGTAATATGCAATAGAGTGCATGGTTTGTATTTGTTTTTGAAAAGAGAAAAGCAAGAGATATTGTAGAGTTCTATCATTTGTTGAGTAAGCAACATTGAGAGATAGTTGTGTTTTATACATAAAAGGGGTTGGTGCTCTTATGGGTTGTTGCTCACAAATAGTTACTATGTTGGTGCTCAACAAAGGGGTTGGTGCTCCTACAAGTTGATGCTCACAAACTTTGTATTTTCAGTTGGTGCTCATTCATATACTTGAGATTGTTCTCCATGGTTTTTTTTCACTTTAGATTTCCACGTAAAGATATGGTCTCTCTCTCTCTCTCTCTCTCTCTCTCTCTCTCTCTTGTGTGGTGAAAATTATTATTTCAATTTTATTGCATATCTTGAATGTGTGATTAAGTGGTTAAAAAAAAATCATATTAAGTAATAAGATATATAATATACTGATTCACCCCCCTCTTAGTATATTTTATATTTAACAATTAGTATCAGAGCAAGTTCTTTTTAAAAAAATTTACAGCTTAAAGGTGGATCGGGAAAACATGATGACTAGATCACATGAAGGATTTTATACAAATAAGGCACCTTTGTTTGATTAGATGAATTATGTTTTTTGTAGCATAAGGATGAAAACTTATTTGATGGCCCTTGGATTTGACATATGGCAAGCGGTGGTGGATGAATATGAAGAGCCACAGACACTTGTAACTACTTCAGCAAAAAACAAGGCAAGTGAAAATAATGCTAAATATTTAAATACTATTTTATGTGGTTTATGTAAATCAAAATTTGTTAAAGTTATGTAATGTAAATCTGCTCATGAAACTTGAGTAAAACTTGAGAATATTTATAAAGGTGATGGCAATGTTCAAAAAGCTAAGCTTCAGACTTTCAGAAGACAATTCGAGATTTTGAAGATAGAAGAGGAAGAAAATATAGCAAGTTATCTTTTACAAGTTGATCAAATAGTTAATCAAATTTAAGGTCTTAGAGAAAATTTAGAAGAATTAACTATGATTTAATTTTTTTGAGATCTCTACCATTGAGATATGATGCAAAAGTTTCAGCAATTGAAGAGATAAATAATTTAGCCAAGCTAAAGATGGATGAGTTTCATGGTATTCTTACGACATATGAGATGTGAACTGAAGAAAATAAACCCTCAAAGAGAGAAGCTACTTTCAAGACATCAAAAAAAAAAGTCTAAGATTTAAGAATCAAGTGATAGTTATAGTGATGATAAAGATGACAATGGAGCTCTATTATTTTGCAAGCCGAAAAAGGGCACAGATAAATATTATAGAAAATTACCTTTTAAATATTTTAATTATGAAAAGATTGGACATTTTGTAGTTAAATGTCTAAATAAGGGTAATGATGACAATGAAGAAGGAAAGTCTATACACAAAAATAATTTCAAAGGCAAATTCAAGAAGGAATTTGAGAAGAAGAGTTTATATTCTAAAGATCCTAACTCAATCGAAGATAGTGGAGTCAATGAATTAGAAGAAGAAATTCTATTCATGGCCAAACATGAAGATGATTCTACAAGTAAAAGTACAGATGATCAAGAAGAACAGGATGAAGCTGAAGTGAATCCGGAAGGAGAACTCATTTGTGACTTAGAAGAGTTAAAAGGTATTGGAAAGAATAAAAAATTAAAGCTCCAGATTGAGAAAAATGAAAAGGAGTTAAAAGAAATAATTGAAGATCTATAAGTACACTTTGAAGAAGCTAAGAAGAATGAAGAAGATCTAACAGCATAGTTAAAAATAATAAGTAAAGAATGTGAAAGATATGTTATTGAAATTGTTTCTTTAAAAGCAGATCTTGAGAAAACAAATAAAACAATCAATGATTCAAAATTTGAGAATAACACTAATATGTTGAATAAAATATTATAAAATCAAATATCAATGTCAGATAAGGCATGTATTAGATTTGAAAAAGAGAAAGAGGAGGTCACTACTTTCACAGACAAGGAAAAAAAAAAGAGCTATGTTGAAGCTCTTACAAAAGAAGAAATAAAAATGAAAGAAGTTAAGAATATAGAGGACATATCAAACAAAGAAGGATGGAGGGAATAGAGATAGAAAAAGCAATCAGATTAGAGATACATAAATATATTCTATTTTTATGGTTACTATTTTTATTGTAATAGATATGGTCATAAGAAATTAGAATGTCAAAAAAGAGTTAACATCTTCAAAAATAAGAAGAAGAAAAGTCATGTAGAGTCAAGCAAGAGCCACAACTCATTTTCTCCTCTATCAGGTTTTAATGAAGAGGCTATAATATGTTACAAGTGCAATAACATCAGACACATAGCCCAGTATTGTAGAAGTGTGTTTCAGTCAGTCAAGAAGGACTAAAGTTTCAAGGCTCCATTCATCAAGAAGAAACTTTAGACAAGTTCATGGCAAAAGAAACAACCTAAAAAATCTATGTTAGTGCAGACAACTTTGCATACAAAAAATGAAGAAAAGCCATGGTTTATTGACAGTGGATATTTGAGGCACATGACATGAGATAAGAGAAATTTCATAACCTTGAAGAAGATCAATAGTGGCATAGTGAAATTCAGAGATAATACTACTGCCAAAATTGTTAGAAAAGGTACACTGAGTCTAGATAATGGTAGAACTAAAATTAAAAATGTTTTGTATGTAGAAGGTCTTAAGTATAAGCTTTTGAGTGTAAGTCAAATATGTGATCATGGGCAAAAAATAAAGTTTTATGCAGAAGGTTGTGAGATTAGAAGAAAAGATTCAAATGTGTTGGTTGTAGATGCTCAGAGAATAGGTAATAACTTGTATATGTTATCAAACATCAAAGGTCAAAGATGTTGTTTGATTCAGATTGAAGAAAATTGGCTATGGCACAAGAGAATGGGGCACATAAATTTTGACAATCTTGTGAATATTAGCAAAAATCAAACAGTCATAAATCTTCCAAAGATTATAAAGCCATCCGATATGCTTTGTGAACCTTGTCAACATGGGAAGTAGGCTAGAAGTTGGTTCAAAACAAAAGAGTATTCGACCACTTAGATGTTAGAGCTTGTTCACACTGATCTATATGGACTGATGAAAACTTAAAGTACTCAAGGTGAGAAATATTTCATGTTAATTATCGATTATTTTTCACATATGACTTAGGTAATATTTTTAAAGAAAAAATCATAAGCTTTTAGATATTTCAAAGCATTCAAATCATTAATTGAGAATAAAATCAGTTTGAAGATTAAGTGTATAAGATAATATTGAAGAGGAGAATTTATTTCAAATCAATTTATTGAGTTTTGTGAAGACCATGGAATAAAGAGACATTATTTAGCAACCAAAACTCCATAATAAAATATAGTAGTTGAATAAAAAATAAAATAGTTCAAGAGATGGTGAGGACAATGCTAAATGAATCTAAGATAGAAGATAAATATTAGAGAGAGGTAGTTGCTACAGCAGTGCATATTCAAAATAAAGCATTATTGAGAGTCAATAGTGATAATACTCCTTATAAGCTATAGAAAGATAAACCAGTAATAGTTGATTATTTTAGAGTTTTAGACATCAAATGCTTCATAAAGAGAACCAATGAAAAACTTGGTAAGTTTGAATCTAGAGTAGATGAAGGTATATTTCTTGATTATTCTTGAAAAAATAAAGCTTATAAATGTTATAACAAAAGAACCAAGGAAATTGTTGAAAGTACAAGTGTCAGGATAGAAGAAGATGGAACACAAAGAATCAGTGATCTAGTAGACATTCCTAAAATCATTGAAGAAGGTTTTGAAGAATCAGATGAAGATGAGAAGAAAGAGAAAAAGGGCACCAAAACTCCATCCAAATATGTTCAGAGAAATCATAATGAAAGTGACATCATCAGGGACGTAAATGAAGGAATTCACACCAGAAGAATGATGGTAAGTGAATATGAGCAAGTTAATTTTTCTTTGTTATCCAAAATTCAACTTAAAACTTTTTTAGAAGCTAGACATGATAAGCATTGGGTTAAGGCTATGGATGAAGAATTAAATTAGATAGAAAAGAATGATACTTGAGAATTAGTGTCTAGACTAAAAAATCACAATGTGATAGGAACAAAATAGGTTTATAAAAATAAGTTGAATGAAAATAGAGAAATGACCAGAAATAAAGCAAGATTGGTATGTAAAAGATATGCTCAGATTGAGGGAATAGATTTTGAAGAAACTTTTGCACCAGTGGCAAGGTTAGAGGCTATTAGAATGCTTCTTGCATATGCAGTGCTTAAAATTTTCAAAGTGTTTTAGATATATGTCAAATCTACCTTCCTAAATGGGAATCTAAAAGAAGTATACATTGAGAAGCCTAAGGGATTTATTCTCTTAAATATTAGTATCCATGTATGCAGATTGAAGAAAGCATTGTATAGATTAAAACAAGCTCCTAGAGCTTAGTATGCAAGACTTGATAAGTACCTACAAGATCAAGGTTTCAAGAGAGGATTTGCTAATAGTAATCTCTACATCAAAACAAAAGGTGAGCATCAATTGATTGTTGTGGTATATGTTGATATTATTTTTGGAGAAAATATTGAAAAAATGACAAAATAATTTTTTGATAATATGCAAAAAAAATTTAAGATGTCTATGCTTGGAGAATTGTTATTTTTCTTGGGATTGCAAATATTTTAGTTAGATAAAGGAATTTTCATATCTCAAAGTAAATATGCTAAGAAAATATTGAAGAAATTTGGTTTTGAAGATTATGCACTAGTTGGCACAAAAATATGTAAAGGAAATAAGGTGAGCAAGGATGAAGATTCACCTATTATAGATCAATCTTTGTATAGATCTATGATTGATAATTTTTTATATTTGACAGCATCAAGGTCAGAAATCATGCATGTAGTAGGTATGGTTGCAAGATATCAGTCATCTCCAAAAGATAGTCATGTTCAATTGGTGAAGAGAATATTTAGATATATCAAAGAGACATTAGATTATGGATTATGGTATCCCACAAGTACAGATTTCATTTTAGTCACTTATACAGATTCAGATTGGGTAGGGTGCTTGGATGACAGAAAGAGTACAAGTGAAGGAGCTTTCTTCCTTGGTGATAGCTTAGTATCATGGCTAAGAAAGAAGCATAATTCAATCACTTTTTACAGCTAAATTAGAATATATTGCAGCGGTATTGTGTTATACTCAAGTGCTTTGGATGAAGCAAACTTTGGAAGATATCAAGGTAAAGTATGATGAACCTATTTCTATTTTTTGTGATAACACAAAAGCTATTAATATTTCAAAGAATTCAGTGATGCATTCAATAACAAAATATATTCCCATTAGATATCACTTCTTGAAAGAGCAGGTTGTAGATCAATAGGTTAAGATGGAGTATATCAGTACTACGGAGTAGATTACAAATATTTTCACATAGGCACTACCAAAAGACACATTTGAGTATCTACGAGAGAAGTCAGGAGTAATTTCTTTTACTTTCTACCATTGAGGTTCAACATCAATTGAGGGGGAGCTAAGTGTTAACTTCAGGTAGGCCTTTTTTCATTGATGTCAAAGGGAGAAAATAACAGGTATAGGTAAAATATGTACAAAGAATAGGTATAGGTTGCTATAGTAAGGGGGAGTTACTGTATATTTTTTAGATGACAGTATGTGTAATTTTTAAGATGTGGTAGTTTTAGTTTGAAGTTGCCATCAATGACAAATGGGGAGATTGTTGAAAATATTCCCATTGATGTCAAAGGTCTAACATTATTAGTGATAAATGTCTTATTGAATTTAATGATGTTTTTAATATTCATATCTTGGCTAATGTGTGTTAAGATTTAATTAATATTAATGAATATATTTTTGGTTGCATATAAGTCAAAAGAGGGCCCATGGAGAAGTCAAAGAGTCATGGGGTGAAAGATGAAAGAGGAATGGGACGTATTTTTTCTGAAGAGTCATCTTGAGAAATTTCAAGAGTCACCATGTGAAGACAAAAGAGGTATGACACATTTTTTCATAAAGGGACACCTTGAAGAATATGAAAAGTCACCAAGATAAAAACAAAAGAAGAAAGAATGCTTTTGCTTATGAAGGGTCACCATATGACTTTTCAAATGCAAGGATATGAAGGGTCATGCAAGTTCGGCACCATTTTCCATGAGGATTGAAGGGTCACAAAGGGTGAATGCCAAAGGTCATTTGGAAAGCTATAAATAAAAGGTTAAGAATCCATTTGTAATATGAAAGAGAGTGCATGGTTTGTATTTGTTTTCAAAGAGAGAAAAGCAGGAGATATTGTAGAGTTCTATCATTTGTTGAGTAAGCAACATTGGGAGATAGTTGTGTTTTATACACAAGAGGGGTTGGTTCTCCTATGGGGTAGTGCTCACAAATCTTTACAAGGGGTTGGTGCTCTTGTAGGTTGGTGCTCACAAATAGTTGTTGTGTTGGTGCTTGGTAAAGGGGTTGGTGCTCCTACAAGTTAGTGCTTGTGAATTTTATATTTTGAATTGGTGCTCATTCATGTACTTGAGATTATTTTCCATGGTTTTTTTTACTTTGGGTTTCCACGTAAAAATTTGGTATCTCTCTCTCTCTCTCTCTCTCTCTCTCTCTCTCTTGTGTGGTGCAAATTATTGTTTCAATTTTATTACATATCTTGAATATGTGATTAAGCGGTTAAAGAAAAGAAATCAAATTAAGTAATAAGATATATAATATACTGATTCACCTCCCCCTCTTAGTATATTTCGTGCTTAAAATAAGGTTTATATCTTGAACTAGAAAACACTTCAAGACTCAAAATTTTCAAGAGTAGCTTCCTAGATCTATAAACATCTCTATGAAAATATTTGACTAATATTAACTTTTTTATTATGTGCATAAAATGCACAAAATTGTTGGATCACTCATATCTGCATGATGTGTAGTGATGGCCTGGCTTCTCTTAATCTAGTATATGCATGTTTCTCTTTTCAAATGATCAAATGACACACCAAAACTTCACCAAGACATTTGTGTATACCTCACAACTTTTTTTTTGTCTTTACAAACTTGCACATGTGTCATATTTCTCCAAACTATCATACTCAACATCTTTGTCATTCATGCATTAGTACCACATGCTCTCTTTGACATCAATGATAACCTAAGACATCAATAACCATGCTCAACAATCTCTCCCTTTGTTATTGATGTAAAAAGATCTTTAAAATGAATTCTTACACATTTAAACTTATGTATTCTGATATTTTTCTCCTTTGACATTAATGACAATGGGTCTCTTCCTCAACATGCCAACAATCATTCATTAACATCATGTATGCATTCAAATACTATTTAAGATGCTCAAGATACTTACATAATTTTAAGCATATTGTTGTCTCCAAAACCAATCACTTGTTTTAGTGGATAACCTGTTCACCATTTTGGTCCTACAGGCCAAAAATGGTCTCCTTCTTTCTCAAAAATATTCTAAGCAGTCAAGTTATTCAATTGCACAAGACTTTTCAGCTAAAGAAATCACAAGTTCAAAAGACAAATTTTTGCAAGAAGAAATTACAAAACACTTGAAGGCATTTCCTAAAATTTATAAGGATGGTTCAACGTTGAGGTTCAATGATATATGGTTTAACAGTGGGGTTCAATGATTTGAAATGAATGCCGCCAACCATTGAACCATTGAACTCTATTTCAACAGTTCAAAATGGTTCAAAGGTTCAAAATGGTTCAAAGGTTCAAAAAAGTTTGAGCAGAAGGTTCCAATGAAAGGTTCAAACAATTGGTTAAATGATACAAATTGAATTCATAATAAGACTAAGTGAACATGACTCTTTGCAAAACACAAAATATTGAGCCACTGAACTGTCGAACCATTGAATCGTTGAACCATTGAACTGGTGAAATCTAAAAATATGGTTCAAGGTTCAAAATGGTTCAAGTGACTGGTGATGTCCCCGCAGATGTCAAATTTAAGATAATGAAATAACCATTGATTTTCAAATAATGCAGACTTGAGGACAAATTCAGCTATCTACTGAGAAATGAGCCAAAGAAGCCAGCAGAAGGTGAGAAGATAGCCCTGAGAGCTCAGATCACTAGGAAGAGACAAAATATAGCAAAGAAAGAGGGAATCAAATAGAAAATCTAGAAGCATCAGTGGAAGAGTTATTCTAGTGGGTGAAATAGTCCACCAAGTGGATATCAGAGAGTGCAAGCATTTAATGGCGTGGCCTATTTTTCTTCGTTTGAGTAAAGATGAGTGGATAGTCGTGTAAGTATCATAAAGAGGAGCGGCTTTGCCTTTCAGAGGATTAGGCAACCCATGCTTTGGAGAAGATATTTGATATGAGTCAAATGCTAAAGTCAGGACTAGTAACCTACTCTAGCATGGCCCTTGCACAAAACTTCCTCTTTCTAATGCATTCAATGTAGCATGGGCCATTTTGTGAAAACAAATGCCAAAGTCTTTCTTTGGATGTTATATATTATAATATCTCATTTTGAATGAGGGAGATCTCTCAATTATTAGAAACAAAATTATGCCTAAATTGAAAGGTATTTTTGAGACTTTGAGATCAGATTGTTAATCATATTTTATCAGGTGAATGAGAAAGCAAGTGACCTTTCAAACTTTGTGTTGAAATAACTTGTATTATGTAAGAAATTGTTCTTATGTATTTTTTTCTAAATATAGTCTTATCTATTTGATCAAATAAGTAGACTAAGTGAAAATAATTTGGAAGATGTTCTGAAGCCGATTGTGGAGACTTTGTGCTACCATAATTGTCTTTAGCTTGTGTGTTTTGCATTTTATCACAAAGAATACTAAGAAAAGCTTTGAATTACCTTTATCTTCTGTCATCTTATTCTATTATAGTTTGTGGTGGAGACTTTGGGCTACACTTCATTCTATGATGTCCAATGTACCTAATGAGTAAAAGAAGCAATGAAAGACTTTTTGCTTTCATGGGTTTCTTGTGGATCTAATTATTAATCGAGAAGTTTTTCTGTTATTTTATGAACATTTTTTTTTAAAAAGAGAAATAGATTCAGTTATTACACAAGAGTTTTTCTTTACTTTGTGAACATCATTTCTGAAAAAAGAGAAATGGATGGTGTGATTCTACCCCTCAGTTAGTATTTAGTATAGGTCTAGTTTATAGGGAGCCTCCCGTTGTTGAGAGGAGAGATTTATCTCATCATGTTGTGAGTGATATACCAATTTTATCTTTAGTTAGTTTATGACAAAATATTCACCCAACAGCTTTTTGGTGACTTTGTTGGTGAAGAATGCGCAATTTGAAGTCTCAAGCTTCAAGTTGAAGCAGTTCTAGATCTTTTCCATTCTACACTCTGGTAGATCCATGGTATATGCAAAGTTAGAGAGCTCAAGGTATTGTTGATCCTGTATTTGAGTTGGTATAGCAAAATAGCTTCGATATATTTCCTCCTTGACCTCGTCTTCAATGAACCAAGAGTTTTGTTCCTACCAACGTTAGGTCTCCAATACCAAGTGAAGCTTCTCTTTCCTCTGCTAGCAGAGCTTTATCTATACATACTCCACAAAGGTTTGTTATCCCTCCTTTCAATCATCATATCATGGCAGCCCAAGGCCCTTGGAGTAACACTTGTGGCCCCCTAAATCTAACTCCACCTTTACATGAACTACCTCATAATTCAAGAAAGAATTTTTTCAAGTTCTATGGTGATGGAGAAATTCATTCTAATGAGCATATTGCAGCTTTATGCATATCTTGTGGTGTGATAGGCATTGAATATGAAGATATAGTGGTAAGACTATTTGTAGAAACATTGCAAGGTGCTACCACAGATTGGTTTTATCATCATCAAGCTCAGAGTATAACTGACTGGAACACTCTCAATGCCAAGTTTGAGACTAGGTTCAAACCCACAGAAGATGCACATGCCTTGTTGGCTCCACTTACACAAATGAAGAAGGAGCCTCATGAGCTTATGCGAGACTTCATTGCTAAATTTGATAAGCTAAAAAATAAGATTCCTACAATTGCTTAGCCAACACCAAAAAATTTTAAGTGCTTCTTCATCAATTCTCAACTTTCTGAAGTGAGTTTTTTGTTGAGGTGGGCTAGCCATATAGATCTTTTTGTATCTCATATTTTAGCTACCGAGGTCGAAGATGATCTTATTCTTGTAGGTAAGATAAGAAGATATCCTAACAAAAATGAATTTTCTTTACCTGCTGAAAATTCTTCTACAAGCACCACTAATCCTATGGTGCAAAAGTTAGCAATTGAGTTGTTAGCTCTAAAAAGTCAAATGGCCCAAGGAATGTCTGCTTCTCTTTTTTATCAGAATACATTTTCTAACCATTCATATCAAAGTAATGCTACTAGAAATCAAGGGCAACCCAATCACCTTCCTCCCGCATAGGGGAAGCTTGCCATTGAAGTAGCACCAACCAACTCAGTAGTTGGTTACTATGAAGCTGAACATGATTTCTCTTTCCAACCTGAGCTGGATCAAGAAGATAACACTAATATATTTGTAGAAGGAGAAGAATAATTAGCTGGTGACTCTAATATTAGTTTTTTGAATTACCAAGATGAAGTTAGAAGAAAGGGAGAAGTGTTTGATGGATCATACACTATTTTTACTAGGTCTCAAAACCAGTCAAATCAACAAATTGATAAGAGAAAAGTAAGAGAAAAACCTCATCCAGTAATTTCAATTGCTAAACGGGTGTTTTCACTACCTTTTTAATCAAAAGACTTGATGATCAATAAGAAAGTAAGTACCTCAAACAACCTAGTACCTTTTGCTTCCATTTATTAGACCAGTCTCACACCCAATAAAACTCAAAATGATGTACTTTCTTCTTTTATTTCTAGTTCATTTTAGTTATTTGACATAATTGATCATGCTAAGAAGACTAAGATCTAAATATCTGAGTTTGAATACCTACAAGCCAATCCTGAGTAGTTGAAAAGGTTGACTGAATGCATCAAAAACAATACCATCCCTGCAGGATAAGATTCTCTTGAAGCAACTCATGATCTACTGAAGAACAAATTCATCCAAAATAATCTTGTCATTACTCCTCCTGTTGCCCTTATAAAAATAGAACCTTTCTATGTTTCCCTTTTGATTAATAGTCATAAGTTGAGCAACTATATAATAGACTCTAGAGCCTCTGACAATGTTATGCCCACTAAAGTAGCAGACTCTCTCAGCCTTATCTTAACTAAAACTTTTGGGAGATGTTTCTCCATGGAAAACAAGTAAGTGCCACTTTTGGGTCAAATCAAAGATGTCTAATTTGCATTTGTGGCTTTTCTAGATAAGATGATTAAGATGATAGTCTTAGTAGCTGATGTTCCAGCTTCTTATGGCATTCTACTCAGACGTAATTTTTGTAAGGATGTAGGTGAGAGTTGAATATGGACCTGTCTGAAGCAAAAATACCTGTTAAGGGCATCATGCCAAAGTTACTTACTAAGGAGTCAAAATATATTGTCACCCAAACATCAGACCCTGAGGCTCAAATTTTATTTGAATCTTTAGGAATGGGTAATTATTTTTTGTCTATTGAAAATGTTCTCATTTCATCAGATCAAAGTTCATTAGATAACATTTCAAATGATTCAGACAGGAAATCAAAAGAACTTGTGGAAGAAAGCTTAGGGGAAAATGAATCTTCCCTTACTAATGAAGAAAAATCTATAAAAAGATCAAATCTTAATGGTCTTTGGATCTTAAAATTTGATGGTAGCTGCTCTTCTACTAGTTCAAGAGCTAGAGTTGTGTTGATATCCCCATAGGGAGATATTTTTCCTTATTCATACAAGTTACAATTCGGCAATACCAACAACACCACCGAGTATGAATCATTATTGCTCGAATTGCGAGCTGCTCATGCTAAAGGTGTTAAAGTTATTCATACTTAGGGAGATGCTAAATTGGTGGTCTGCCAAGTGAGGAGCCTATATTGAACTAGGAATAAAAGAATGTGACATTATCACAATCTTGTGTGGGATTACATTGAAAGTTTTAATGCTTTCAACATTTCTACAGTGCCTAGAGAATTTAATGGTCGTGCAGACACATTGGCCGTCTCTACAACCCTCATAAAGATTTCAAAGGGAACAAGTACACTATTGAGTTGGTCTTTTGACCAAGTGTACTTAATAATGCCGACCATTGGCAGGTGTTTAATGGTGATAATCAAATTGTCACTTTTTTAGAAAAGATGGACAATTTTGAGGAGCTCTATTTCAAAGGTAGTGCCTCTTCAACATAGGAATCAATTCACAAACTGGTGAAGAGTTTCTTCAAAACAAAGGAAATAAAATTCCAAAGGGTTTGGTTTCTTTTGATAAACTATTTGATAAGCATGACATGTGTATCAAGCAACAACCAATGGATTCAAGTTCATCTAAGGAGTTTGATCAAGTAAATTTGAGTACTGAAGAAAATCTCAAAATGGTCAACATTAAAAAATGTTGCACTACCAACTAAAAGCTCAAATTTGTCACTCTTATTTTCCGCTACATTGATGTTTTAGCATATTCCTATGATGACCTGAAATCTTTTAGCCCTGAAAAAATTCAACATGAAATTCCTCTCAAGACTAGGTCATTGCCTAACAAGCAGAAGCAAAGGCAATACAATCCCAAGATATCAAGTACTATCTTTTCAGAGATTTAGAAGATATTGAATGCTAAGATAATTTTTCTAATTCACTATTCCACTTGGATCGCCAACATAGTTTTTGTAAGAAAAAAGAACAAAAAAATTCATATATGTTTAGATTTCAAAAATCTCAATCAGTCTTCTCTAAAGGATAACTACCCTCTACCTATCATAGATCAAGTGTTGCAAACAGTAACGAGCTCAGAGATGTTATCAATGTTAGTTTTTTTGGGTACAATCAAGTAGAATTTGATGAAGTAGATCAACATAAAACTACTTTCACTACCCCTTGGGACACATTTTCATATCACAGAATGCCTTTTGGTTTGATCAATGCTGGTGCCACATTCTAGAGAACAATAGACCTTGCCTTTAGAGATGAATTAAGGAAGTTCATCATGGTAAATCTTGATGACTTAACTATCTTCACTAAGCATCATCCTAATCATATGCATCATTTGGAACAAGTGCTAAAATGCTGCTGATAAAATGGTCTTTCTCTTAACCCCAAGAAGTCAGTTTTTGGGGTTACAGAAGGTAAAATTCTCAACCACATTGTATTCCAAGAAGGTATAAAAATTAACTCAAAAAGCTTTAGATCTATCCAAAATATTACTCTACCTACTAGTAAGTCTGCGGTTCATTCTTTCTTCAAAAAGATGAATTTTCTATGAAGGTTCTGTAGACATAGAAATCGTGCCTACCCTTTGGTCGTCCTCCCCCCTTGGCCCCCTTGGTCTATTTCCTAACACTTGTCCTAAGTCCCCTCCATTATTAAATTAAAATAAATCAAATATTTTAATTTATTGTCCCCTTTTCACCTCACCCATGCCATCTCAGATTCTCCTCCTTGGATGCCCCCACCTCATTCCTAGCTTTAATGACCCAAATCTCATTTTAGCCCTTCCTCTCACGTCTATTTAATCCCTCTCGGCCATTCTTCCATGACCGTTTTGACCCTGGCAGCATGCAAGAATGGATAGAGGCTAATTTTAGCCTCTGTCCCCATACTTCTACTGCCGACGTCGGTCAGTATTCGGCCGATGTCAGTGGTTCTGCCGGCATCGGTTATTCTTTAAAACTGCATTTTTGCAACTATTCTTCCCCCCGTGAACGGGAACTCTTTTGGCACTTGGCATTCAAATTCTCTCTCTCTCCCTCTCGCATAGCAAACACCACTAGCTACAGGTACTCTGCAGGACAACTCCAGATTGTGAGATCAAAGGCATTTGCAGATCTGTCAACAGCATCAATAATAGGTCTCCTTCATTCTTCCTTCAGCAAGAAGGAGGTAAGTACTTCATTATTTTTCATTTCAATTTTATTTGAATTCATCTATTAAGCAAGACCACTACCCATAACCTTCCCTGTCCTTCCCAGAGAGGCTGAAAGGCCTTCTCTGATCCCTGTCTCCCCATCATCCCCCTTTTGCCTCTACTACTCAGCTAGTCCCTTCTTAGACCATACTCTCAGTCCAATCAGCCCTACACAAACCTCCAAGCAGTCCCTCTAACCCCCAAACAGTCCCTCTAATCCTCAAACGGGCAATCTGACCCTTAAACGAAACCCCAGACCACTCTACAGACTGAAAACCAGCCCTAAAACTCATCCCTGGCCATTACCCCGACCGACCTCGGCCATTTCCCCTACCGACGTCGGTAGCCTAACCAACATTGGTGACCTTCATTGACCGACGCTGGTAGAACCACCGACGTCAGTGACTGTGCAAAGCAGATTACTACATAACAGGTATGCATTTGTTATTTATTTCTTTCATTTTGTCTTTATCATTTTTGTTTCTGATTATATTCTATTTTTAACAGTGGACTATCATCCTCCAAGAAGTCTTTGCACTTCTAGGATCAAGCTTTCGCTTGGCAGTCCACTTTTTTGTCATTTAACAATTTTTGTGTTTTAGTCTCTTTCTCTTTCAGGGGTCATCCTCCACAACCAAAGAGGAGCTCCTGCTATCGTCTGAATTTGGTGCGCAAGTCCACATTTGGGTACGTATAAACCCTCATCCACTTTCTTAGTTTCTCATTTTCCTTTCTTGAATGTGAAAAGCAAAATCTTGTTTAGAAACATTCTGGCACGCCCGGTGGGACCCTAGGGTCTTCCTTGGGTTCTTTTCTTTCTTTTCATATAGGGTGCATTAGGTTTCTCCTCTTCATCTCTTTCTTCTATCTTCTAAAAGACACCATTAGCAGGATTAAAAAGAACTCTTCTTTCTTTTTTTGCATCTTAGACTAGTCAAAAGTCATACTCTTCAACCTCTTCATCACTTGTCTTCATACGAACTAACATTTCGACTTGGGCTTAAAACACATTGCATTTCATTTTTTCTTGACTGCATACTTAGTCCACATCTAGTAATTAACAACCGCATCATGAATTAATCGTAAATCACTTTATGTTACACAACCAAATCACTTGCACAAATCAAATATCAAAACTTACCTGAGACAAGGCCCGACTGGGATTTCATCACCCAGTGGATATCTTACCCATCTCAGCAATCCCACTTGGATTTTATCACCAAGGGGAAAGCCCACTCTATTCTCTGGCAGAGGATAATCTCTAGGGAAAGTATATTTTGGCTAAGCGAGACTAGCTTATCACTAGGCTCGTGAAGTGAGGAGAGATTGCTCCTTAGCACCAGGCCATGTACGAAACCTAACCCAGACTCTTGAGCACCTAAACAAACCTGAAACCATCCATAGACTACCTCTTCTAGGACCCATTTTGCAAGCCAACCTCCCAAACACATTCTAAGGCATAAGCCAACACGATCCTAATAATTTATTCTTAGGGATTTAACGCTTAGGATCTGCTTGTGTTCTTCATCTTTTCTGTTTCCATCTAGTTTTTTTTGAGCTAGTGAGGACATTCTTCTTTTTTTCTCCAAAAACTCTCAAATTTTTTTGGGTTTCTGGAAAACACAGTCACGAGCATTAGTTTTACCATCGACGTCGGCAACCTTTACTCACCGGCATCGGTTATCTGACTGACGTCGACCATCTGTTCTCACCGACATCGGTTTTTCAATCGACGTCGATCACTGTCATAGTCCTTTTTTCAAAACAATAGCCTTAAAACCTGACCTTTTTTCTATCAAAACCACATTCTAAGTTTCTAAAACTGAAAAAACATAGTTTCTGAAACCTGACCCTTCTTGTCTTGAATGGTTTTGACACGCAGTCAAACCAAGGCTCTTCTTGACCACGCGAGACATCAACCACTTCTGCCTTCCCCATCCATAACCAGTCCTATAATGGAGTTCCACTCAGAGACCAAAAGAACTCCTACTCGACCGACCCCAACTCAGTCTCCCATTGTCCCTGAAGGAGACCAAGACTTTGAAAGATTCTTGGACCTCAATGGCAGAGCCTTGCAACATTATCTCGCACAAAGCCGAATGCGAGACTCCTTAGGCAACCCAATTTATGGGATGCTGACTTCCTTAGTCGAGACAATGATCACATCAACAGCGTCCACAATTCAACCTATAGACAATCAAGCCAACACCTTGACTAATAACCTGACCGTGTCCTATCTTCAAAATTTAGCCTCTCTTTTTAGACCTACCTCCATGGGGGTTTCGGCACCCCCTCAACCTCAAAATACTCAACCAAATTCTACACCCTTCCAAAACCTAGTGGTCTCTATCCCCCCTACTCTTGCACCTATCAATACAAGAGTAACTGTCTACCCTTCAACAAGTGTATCCACTCCTCAACCACCATTGACGGCCCCTATCCAATTTGTGCCTACCAACCCCATAACACAAGTGCCCTTGGCTTCAAAATCTGCCCCGATGACTAGCTACCCATATGTTGCGTCTACACAAGTGCAACCGACCACGTCATATGCCCCTCTCAATACCTTCCAAGCACTTTATAATCTAGGGGGCGCTCCACCCATCAATCCGTCAGCTGATATAATCAAAATGCTGATGAACAAAATGTCTAATTTCGAGACTTCTGTTTCTGGTTCACGCAATGCCCTCTCATATGAGCAAATTTGCAACGAACCCATCCATCCTTTCGTCCCCATCAGGCCGTATTCTAGTCAGTGAGAGCTTCCTAAATTTTCTCATTTCTAGAGTAAGGAAGACCTGTAATAGCACCTACGGGCATTCAGACATGCCTGTTATTTCATAGCCCATGATGATGCATTACTTTTACGCACATTTCCCATGTCGCTCTCTGGTGCTGCTCTTGACTGGTACAGCTCTCTTGCCAGCCATTCTCTTTTCACATTCACCCAATTGGCCCAACTCTTTCTCGACCACTTCTCTATCAATATCACCAAAAAGGTCTCAATCACATATCTGTATTCTATCTGATAGTTTGAAGACAAATCCATAGCTGATTTTGTTGCTCGCTGGAGAGGCCTCATCAATCAGCTCTCCTTTTCTCTACCCCAACTCGAGCTTATCAAACTTTTCTCTTAGGCCTGCGCCAAACATATTTCCTCTACCTTGCGGGTTCATACCTTTCGCACCTTCGATGAAGCCTTCACGATGGCCTAGAAGCTTGAATTACGTGCCATTGAGGAGAACAAAGTCAAGTTACAGAGTAAGAACCCCAACTCCAAGACCAATGACTCCTCTTCTAAACCTTCTTCATCTAATCCTAAATCTAAGGCATCAACAAACACTGTAGTCATTAGACCTTCATCCTCTTCAACTTCAACCAACCAGCCCAAGCCATCCACGTCCCAAAGCATCACCCATCAATTCCAGCAAAGATATGTGCAGCGAATGTATACTCTGCTCGGGGAGTCATATGCATCTGTGCTGGACAAGCTTGTCAAACAGGGGGTTCTCAATCTCCCCCAAATCTGACCACCTCCACAATTTGATCTCTCACGTGCCATCCCTGTGTGGTATAGGGAAAATGATTTTTGCAACTATCACTATGTTAAAGGCGATGACACGGGCAACTGCAAGACCCTTAAAAATATCATCTAAGACATGATTGAAAAGGGTGACCTCATCTTAGACAATCCAAACGTGCCACCCAATCAAGGCATAGACATCTTTAAGCAACCATTTCCTAATCATCCTCCTACCCAAAATAATGTGTAGACTATGACTGATGACACTCACGAACATAACATACGCACAGTCAATACAGTCTCACCCTTCATCCCTGACCAACCTCTCACACAGACTCAAGAGGTCAGTCCACCCATCAGTCCATCACATGTGGATAAAACTTCTTCTTCAGTTAGTTTTCCATCGACTTCTCTTATTCTGGAGGACGCCTCGACCATACCGGCACCACCGGTCTCACCGTCCTCCTTCTTGCTACCTATGGAGGACCCGAACCTTCCTACTCCTCAACCGCAAGTGGAGGGCACAATCATCCTTGCCCTCTACCCTCTTGAGGAGCCTCATTCTCCAGTTTCTTTCCCACCAAGGGAAGAACCTGTCTCTCCTCCTTTTCCAACCAAAAATGACCCTGTTGTGACTCCATCATGCCATGGGTCTGAGACTGCTACACCGACCTCATATTTGGCCCCGCAACTATCCACATCTTCTCAAGGACCTAAACCCCATCCTACATCTTTTTAGCCATTTTTCCAATTAGTGGAGAAACTCAGACTTCTCCCTTCAAGGAAAGTGGAGCATCAAGTATTGTGGGAGTGACTTAAAGCTCTTCAGCATGCCCGTGTCATCTCATCTCATGCCGCCAACCCTCCCATGGCAAAATCTCTCAAGACTTCCAACCAAGACCAGACCTCCACTTCTAGACCTTCCAAACCTCAACCAACCACATCAGGACCGAAACCCTCATCTACCCCATCAAAACTAATCAAGTCACTCGGTGTTCGCCCTGTCCCTAACCTCACTCATCCGCAAGTGAAGGTGGACTTAGACCAGGCCTTAACCAATAGTAGTCTTCAAAGCAAATCAAAGAAGACTGTTGAACCACAGAGGTGAACTCCTCCTCCTTCGTCACCATTGCCCTCCATTTTGGGCCCTCATCCTTCGACCATAATTAGAGTCCTCCCCACTCCAACTTATAATCAAAACAAGTTGCCTCCTCTGCTTCTTTTGCCTACCACAAGCCTACCCTCTCTGAAAAAGTCAGCACCTCTCATGAAGACAGTGTCATCTCCTCATGTGGCCGAACCATCAACCCACAAGGTGGTACAAAAGCCTCCTTCAACCCTGCCCAAGCAAAAGTCACCAGCATCTCACACATCAACGAGCACGGACCCTTTAGTGGGCTCATACTCTTTGATATTGCATCGACTTTTACAGACCTCTAGCATAACCCTTCCGCCTATCAAGCCATTCTAACTCCTCGAGTCAAAGCCCTCCTGGTTTGACGATACTAAGATTTGCCTATATCATCATACGCTAGGGCATGACACTAAGAATTGCTGTGCCCTCAAGGCTGTCATTCGCCGCTACATGGAGAAAGACACTCTTCTTCTTGAAGACACTATTGACAGACCCTTGACGCCTTCCCATATCCCTCCAACCTCTTCAACCACATCGACATCTCATCAACAGACTATGACCCCCTCATCTCCTTCATCCCCTATCTTTGAAATCAATGCCATCCACATAACCACTAGGTCACAAAAGGACAAGGCAAAAGAAAACATTGTCATTCCTTAGACCTATCCTTTCGTCAAGCCACCTCAACCACTAAAGCCTAAAATATCTATCCTTGGCACGTCTCAACCCTCTTCTTCTTCTTCTTTAGG
Source organism: Torreya grandis (assembly GCA_037957365.1). Taxonomy (NCBI): domain Eukaryota; kingdom Viridiplantae; phylum Streptophyta; class Pinopsida; order Cupressales; family Taxaceae; genus Torreya; species Torreya grandis. The sequence continues at coordinate 5,694,690 of JARHVA010000109.1, forward strand.
GGCAATCCATGACTCCATGTTAAAATAGCTTCACCAGATGCCTGTGAAGATGACCCTATACGACCTCATCTAAACTTCACCCCAGCGTCGTCAAGCTCTCATCAGAGCCTTACAGGCAGTAGAGGTCCAACTCGAGGACCCCCAACCACTAGCTGCCCTGGTCCACTCATTATCTCCCATTGCCTCTATCACTTTCAGCGATTTTAAAATTCTTACATCTAACACAAAAGATCAGGATGCTACTCTCTTTATCACTACCTATGTTGATCAAACATGCATTAAGTGCATTATGATTGATGGAGGCACCAACATTAACATCATCTACACCCATGCCTTTGATCAATTAGCCCTCCCCAAGAATTGCATATCCAAAACTGACGCAATCTTGCGATCTTTCAATGACACCACTGCCACAACCATTGGCACCATTGTCCTTCATATTCGCATTGGCCCGCACACAGTCCCAGAGCTCTTCTATATCATCGAAAGAGAGTTTCAATATAACATGTTGTTGGGCCAACCTTGGATCCGTGCCATGTCTTGTGTCCCCTCTACCCTGCATCGTTGTGTAAAATTTGAACACGACGGGCAAGTCCACACCATTCTTGCCGACCCATCACCCTTCAAAACTTGTAACACAACCTATCGACCAAATGACATTCTCATTCCTCTCAAGCCATCAATCCTGACACCGTCTCCATCCGTGAAAGCTTCGACCAGTTCGCAACCAGCGGTTGCCCTCACACCACCTCTTTAAGTGACAACCAAAGACCCCATGGAAGACATCTTCCAACGACTTTCACTTGGGAAATATCGCTTGCTGACCTTAGACATGTTTCAAACTCCACAAGAGTATGGATGTCTTCACCACAGCCCCAGTTATGACCATCAGATTGGGATGGTTGTGCCTTATGGTCCTCCTCATCTTCGAACCAATCTCATCTATGGGGGGCTCAATCAAGCTCCTACTGACGGGAACCCTCTCTCTTCACCTCAACCATTCACATCAGACTTCTCATTTCTTGGCAACCCTGCCTTCGCTCACACCTACCTCTATAGGTGCGCTTGGAAGGGTTTCGACTTTGGGCGCTATGAGTAAGGCTCCCATCAGCCCATCAAACCTCTCAATGATGACAATGCCAAGAAACGATATGGCCTAGGTTTCCAAGACCCTACTCAGGCTTCTGCAGACCTTTGCCTCGAACCCACCATCGACCAATCACCTCCCAGCTCGCCTATTCTTCCTCCTTCACCTACGGAGTCAGTGGTTTCCATCCCTCCTAACTTTTTCAATGCCTAAATGCCATTCGCTTCAGAGCCCTGACCTATCAACCAGGTGGGGTACCCAGGTCTCTCCTTCCCATCTCATTTATGTAAACCCATTAATCATCTGCACTGGGTGTTAGACATTCTTCTTACCACAAAATGACTGGGGGGAGTTTGACTTTATACCGACTATCCTAACCTCGACCAACCATTAACCTAACCTCAACCAATCATCAAACCAGACATCGACCAGACATTGACCAAGTCTCAACCAAGTATCAATCGACCGACCGTGACCAAACATTCAACCGAACATTTGACCAAACAATGACCAAAGCATTAATCAGCCAAAAAATCAACCAAACATTCAACCAAACCTTGACCAAACCAACCTTTTAATCATGACCAAACACCAATCTCGACCCGACCCTCGACCAGTCTCGACCAATCAGTGACCATATCAACCAACCATGCATCAATCAACACGTGACCAATTTGGAAAGAAGTAAACAAAGATAAATTTGCCCCTAATTGGCTCAAACCTTTCATCATCACGCATAAGTATGGGTCAGGGACTTATCGTCTATCCTCTCTCGATAGACGGCCAAAACTTGAGCCTCTTAATGTGTTGCATCTGTGACCATTCTACTGTTAGTCAAGTACTCATCCTCTTGACATTTAACTTGAGCTTGTCCCTTGAGAAATCCCCATCCTCTTAATCCTCATTCCTTTCAACCCTATTCCCCTAAACAAATCCTTTATAACCCTTTTATACCATATGGATGCTTTGTCCTAATAAAAGGGAGCCCTTGAACTTCTATAGTCTTGTCCATGACTCCAAATTCTAAAAAAAAAAATCGAGATGTCAACATATCCAAGGTCACAAAATCAAAAGACAGACTACTCCCTCGAAGGACAATTGTACTATCATTACTGTAGCTAATAGACTGCTCCCTTGAAGGACAGCTATTCAAAACCCTCGTATATATATAAAGCAAAAATATAGACCACTCCCTTGAAGGATGGTTATGACTAAATCTTGCTATAAATAACACTCTTTTAGAATCTTCCCGCATCGATCAGCTTCACAATTGACCACAAAGCAGAATGACATCTCTATGTAGACTTTTCGCATCGATCAGTCTGCTCAAAAAAAAAAACACGGGTCATGGACTTGGCTTATACTTGTCTCAGGATTTCCTATAAAAAAGGCAAGGTTATCTCTACTCTAAAATGGGTTACCCTATCCTCACCTATCATAACACCTGCTCAAAGGACTTCGAGCTCACTTTAATGTCAAAGTGATTTGATTACCACTCTAACACAACCCATGGTCAATGACGTAATGCATGAATGGGGCTCTTGGTTCTAACAACCCTATTTATGCTATCTTTCTGGTCCGTGTCAATGAAAGAGCAATGCGCCTTTCACTTCTTTACACTTTAGTCACATTTAACCAAATCATTTTCTCAAACCAAACCAACCCAAGCATTTTCAGACCAACAACATGACATCATGACATCATACATCATCCTAGTCCATTTCACATAGTTTCTATGGACACCAATACACATGAAAACTATCGACCAGACACAATTTATGTTAAGCATAAACCAATACTTGCTGAAGCATAAATAGACTCAATTCATTTTTAGCATACATCCATCATGAATATGAAAAATTGCTAGGGATGAAAGACCCCAACCAATATTACAGAATACACCATTTGGAAAAAGCTGTAACATCTTTTTCTCCTCATCATTTCGACACATGACCAAACCAATCATCGACCCACTTTGACTCCTAGCCTGAACTACATTAGTCTGAGGCCTTAAGACCGGGTCTATGTAGGTAGCACTCAGATGATACGACATCTTTTGGGGTTAGCTCGACCACCCTTGTTTGTTCATCTACCTGATGGACAAACCTTCTTTCCTCCTTTGACCATGACTTAACCTCGTCCAAGACAATCAACCACTTTGACCCTTCCTCTCTTTGGGGATAACTACATTGGCCTGAGGCCCTTAGGACAAGGGTTATGTAGGCAACACTCAGTTGACATTGGGTCTTTTGGGGTTAGCTCGTCCATTCTTTCATCACATTCTTTTGTCACTTGCCAATTACATCACAAACAATCACATGTTTTCATAATCATTAACAAAATCAAAACACCATCATCATAATCATGAACCATCATCACATTAATCATTACATATCATCATAAAACATCATCACATCATACCTCAGCATACATCATTAAAACATATGAGAAATGCTGAAAACATCTAACATCTAAAACATCCATAACACATCAATAGACAAAAATCTCATTATATATATATATATATTAATGTTTATAATGGCATAATTTGTGCCTCTCTCTCTCTCAAAAAATCAAATATATTTCACATCAACAGCTTACAGGCTAGTATATACATAGGATCAAAATCTGCCCTCAACGCTGTGGTGGTGGTGGTGGTGGCCGAGAAGATGCTGTATCCTCTCTCCCTTCTGATCTGCACTGTCTACGCGAATCTGTAGCAGTCACCTGTGACATAGACCGCTGGTGGCTCAACTCTGCCCTCATATCTAAGTATCGTTGTATCTAAGGAAACCCCCTAATAGCTCCCTCATAATATGTGATCTCATCTAATGCATTATTGTATCTAACTATAGATACAGTCTGTGGTGGACCCATTTGACCTACTACCCTACCCTGCACTGAACCCTGCAGCTATGAAAATCCTGGCCGCACTGACGCTGACTGTGTGGGCTGCTAAACTGGCTACTGGGGTGGATACTTAATCAGACCCTATCCTGCCAATGCATGTGCCTGGGCTACGGCCAATTGACCCGGCAAAATAGTGACCTATCCTGTCAAAGCAGCCACTTGACCTGTCAACCCTACCATCTCCCCCTGTAATCCTGTGACCTAGCTCTCCAAAATGGTCACTCATCCTCGTGCTACATCTCTCTCCTGGATGGCAGCATCCCTCTCCTGTTTGATAACATCCCTCTCCTGTCTCGCTATATCTCACTCCCTGATCACTGCTTATAGATCAAGCTGTGGTCCTGCCTGTATCCCTACATACTGTCCTACCCACCATGCTGAGTAGGCCTCTGTGCATCTTGGATCTATTATCCCAGGGCCTGCTAGTAGCTCCTCAAAATTTGGTCCCTTTATCTCCTCTGGCAATGGGAGTGGCACCTCAATGTCATCTCGCCTGTACCATGGGAAGGTGGGTGGCACATCTTGAAGCAGCCCATATTGGTGCCACACTCTCTCCACTGGCACCCTCTTGAGCTCATCGACTCACCTGCCCCTGACCCATCTCAGGCTCTGTAGCCCAATCAACTACTCCCCCTGGTCTCTGAACGCTGGATACACCAAGTACAGTCTCAAAATGATATCTGTTGGGATCAGGGCCTCTAGTACCTCTCTATAGTGGTCAATATCTCTGACCACTCTGTCCACTCGCGTCTGTGCCATCACCTCGTGCCATCACCTAAATTTGACCTTGAAGCCAGCCTGAATCACCACTGGAAGGCCAAGAGGTCGAGTGACCACAATATGCTCATATGCCCAGTAGTGCAAGAGGTGGCCCACACACAAACTATATCGCTACCACTGATTGATGCCCCATAGCTCTCTGTATACTTAGACTAAAAAGATGGGCACCCAGGCAAACACTATCTACTGCTCTATCATGTCTGTCAACACTCTAGTCATAGCAATCAAAAACCTGCCTCCCTCTGCATCTGGCAGTGCATAGACCGTGATACCAATCATCATCAAGATGGCTAGCCGATGCACATCCTCATCTGCTGCATACAATGGCTCATATGCAAAACTGGCTGAGTGATAACTTGCCTCAACTGCATGCTCACTAAACAATGTCACCATGTGTATATCATGTGTCTCTCTCAAGCATGCATATAAGTCTGCTCTGTGTACCGATAGCTATAAAATCTGGTACATGTCCTCAACCATCACTATCATCTCCCCTATCGGTAAGTGAAAGGTGTTGGTGGAATGATCCCACCGCTCGATCAGAGCCACCATCAGGCTCACATCCCTCGCCACCTGATAGTATCATCGCAGCCCGTCGAGTCTCACTGTGCTCATCTGCGCCCACTCCTCTCCGGTAATGTCTCGATGCATCTGCATCAGCAATGGTGACAACTGATCCCACAACATCAGTGTCTACCTCACCTGCATCCAACAGTCAAACCCATGTCAACGTGATTACCAATCCCCATGACTCTTTTTCCTTTTTGAGAGACCTAGCTCGCCTATTTGCCCTTTTCTTGATCATCTACTTGATTGTCTCTGGTTATCCTGACACCTGAGAAGCCCTTGGCGTAACTTCGACCCCTTGACTTGGTAATTTTCTCGACTCTCTCAGACCAGGCAGCCATCGACATCAGTTCATGTGTTGATGACGGCATTTACCTAATCGACGTCGGTCACCTAGTGACCGATGTCGACATGAAACTGACTGACGACGGTCGTTGGTCGGCCAACACCAGCATACCCGCTGATGTCGGTGACTAGTTTGGCCCTAGAGCCAAATGGGGCAAGCCCTAAAAATTAGGGCTTCCCCATTAGACCACCCATTTACCCCCAAAACACTCCTAAATCAACCTAAACTGGCTTACCTGCCCTTAACACCCTCCTAGCTATCCCTCCCCCTAGATTTCTAACTAAAAATATGCAAATTTCAAAAACAAAAACAAAACTAAAACCAAACCAACAGAGTTCACAAAGCTTCCTACCTCATCCCATCGACGTCGGCGTGGTGGCACGATAGGTGCCGCTAGTGGTGGACCACCCACGGGTCCTCCTCTGCTCTCTGCCATCTCCTGTCTCAATTTGTCTACGAGCTCCCCCTAGCCTACCACCACCTCTGCAACCTCTAATACCCATCCAAATCGCTCTCTCTTCGCCAATCTCCCTCTGCCAACTCACACTGTTCAATCGGTTAACTTGGGGTCACTTTCACTCAGTCACTCTAGAGCCCTTTTTTCTCTCAGTCAAGCAATCACAAATGACTTTTGGTGGGCTGCCAATCCAGTTTTGTCAAATTTGGTAGGCCATCGACGTCAGCATCGGTGTGCCCTAGTCCACTGATGTCAGTGAATTTCTGTCGACATCGGACTCCTTAGGCCATCGACATCGGTTTTATCACTGACGTTGGCTACCTTCAAACCTCCTTATTCTTTGCCATGACCAAAATCATGCCCCTAATCAGTCAACTTTCATAGTAGAAGTCATATTAACCTCCTGGGGCACACTTGAGATCACTTTTACCTCCGTCCCTCGACCACCAGACCTTGGAGATCGCGACTATCTCCTCTGACCACTTTTGAGACAACTCTGCCTTGGTTGTTTTGATTGCCTTTGCTATCTCGTGCCGAATTAGCAAATTGTCCAGACCCTCACAAGTATAAGATCACAAGTCGGTTGATCCCCACTACTTGTGACATTTTTGTGTTTCCATGAGCACTTTTCGAGCCCGAGATACCTGGAACACGACGACCATTAGAGCTATAGCTTGGATCAAATAATCCAATCAGCTATGACTACACGCTGGAGCCCAGTTATTTCAATTTTGGCACTCCTCAACCCTTTGACCATGACAATTTGACCTGACCATCGTGTGGTGTGGTACACATGCAATCTCACTCTTTGCAGCGTTCACACTCGATCCTCACCCTCTCTATCCATCTCTTTGTCAAATCAACACAAGATCTCAGGGTCCCTTCCCTTGACTCCCACTTTGAGAGGGGAACACTTCATCCCATACTTAGGGCAACCAACTCTTATTTTTGTCTTGCAGTTCGTCAAGAACAACCAACAAGACAAAAAGGGGTAAATGTAGACATAGAAATCGTGCCTACCCTTTGGTCATCCTCCCCCCTTGGCCCCCTTAGTCTATTTCCTAACACTTGTCCTAAGTCCCCTCCATTATTAAATTAAAATAAATCAAATATTTTAATTTATTGTCCCCTTTTCACCTCACCCATGCCACCTCAGATTCTCCTCCTTAGATGCCCCCACCTCATTCCTAGCTTTAATGACCCAAATCTCATTTTATCCCTTCCTCCCACATCCATTTAATCCCTCTCGACTATTTTCCCATGACTGTTTTGACCCTGACAGCATGCAAGAATGGACAGAGGCTAATTTTAGCCTCTGTCTCCATACTTCTGTCGCTGATGTCAGTCAGTATTCGGTCGATGTCAGCGGTTCTATCGACGTCAGTTATCTTTAAAATTGCATTTTTGTAACTGTTCTTCCCCCCACGAATGGGAACTCTTTTGGCGCCTGGCATTCGAATTCTCTCTCTCCCTCTCGCATAGCAAACACCACTAGCTATAGGTACTCTGCAGGACAGCTCCAGATTGTGAGATCAAAGGCATTTGCAGATCCGTCAATAGCATCAGCAATAGGTCTCCTTCATTCTTCCTTCAGCGAGCAGGAGGTAAGTACTTCATTGTTTTTCATTTCAATTTTATTTGAATTCATCTATTAAGCAAGACCACTGCCCACAACCTTCCCTGTCCTTCCCAAAGAGGCTAAAAGGCCTTCTCTAATCCCTGTCTCCCCATCATCCCCCTTTTGCCTCTACTACTCATCTAGTCCCTTCCTAGACCATACTCTCAGTCCAATCAGCCCTACACAAACCTCCAAGCAGTCCCTTTGACCCTCAAACAAAACCCTAGACCACTCTGCAGACTGAAAACCAACCCTGAAACTCGTCCTTGGCCATTACCCCAACCAACCTTGGCCATTTCCCCTACCGACATCGGTAGCCTAACCGACATCAACGACCTTCATTGACCGACGCCAACAGAACCACTGACATCAGTGACTGTGCAAAGCAGATTCTGCATAACAGGTACACATTTGCTATTTATTTATTTCATTCTATCTTTATCATTTTTGTTTTTGATTATATTTTGTTTTTAACAGTGGACTGTCATCCTCCAAAAAGTCTTTGCGCTTCTAAGATCAAGCTTTCGCTTGGTAGTCCACTTTCTTGTCATCTAACAATTTTCGTGTTTTAGTCTCTTTCTTTTCCAGGTGTCATCCTCCACAACCAAAGAGGAGTTCCTGCTATCATCTGAATTTGGTGCACAAGTCCACATCTGGGTATGTACAAACCCTCATCCACTTTCTTAGTTTCTCATTTTCCTTTCTTGAATGTGAAAAGTGAAATCTTGTTTAGAAATAAGTTCATCTCAAAATTTGCAAAAAAACCTGTCACATTATCGACATGATGAAGGATTAAGCTACTTTCCAATGGACTACAAAAGGCACAACAACATTTGAAGATATCAAGAAGGCTATTGCTCATGCCCTAATCTTAGTTTATCCAGATTATCCCAAAGACTTTATGGTATACAATTATGCTTTTAAACACAGACTTTCAGCCATTTTGGTTTAACATGACAAAGAAGGTGTAGAGTTTTCCATATCATTTATGCACTGCCCTCTCAAAGATCATGAATTGAAGTATTCAATTATGGATAAGCATGTTTATGCAGTAGTTACGGCGATAAAATATTTTTGATTCTATATCCTGAATTCACACATTGTTATTTTGGTGCCTGATACCACAGTGAAGGCTATTTAAACTCAAAAAGAGTTTGGTACAAAAAGAGACAATTAGATTGCCAAAATTATAGAGTTTTATCTTGATATCAAGCCTACGAATCTAGTGCGGGGAAGAGGTCTTTGTCAATTGATTGCTGAAAATGTATTAGAAGAAACAGGACATGAAGAGGTAGTGACTGATGACATGCCAACATTTTTTTTGTTACTACTACTGATGAGTGGTATTCCAATATCGCTCATTTTTTTACTTATGGTGAGTGTCTTACTCATCTGTCTTACAAAGAAGAGAGAAATATTAAGTTGAGAGCTGCTAACTATGTTTTGTGGGACAATGGTTTATACAAAAGAAGCCTTGATGGGGTATTTCTTTGCTACATAGATAAAGTGTAACAAAGTAAACTTTTAGAGTCCTTCTATAACTTGGCTTGTGGAAGACATTTTTACGCACCCGTGACTTCTCATAAAATTCTACAAGCTAGATATTATTGGCCTACTCTGTTTCAAGATGCATACAATTGGGTACGTAGATGTGATTTATGTCAACAATTCATTAGAAAATCTAAGTTAGCCGCATTACCCCTCAAGCTTGTGGTGATCGAAGAGAATTTTCAACAATGGGGTATTGACTTCATTAGCACTATGAACCCATTCTCAAGTGTTGGACATAACTATATCCTCATCGCAACAGACTATTTTACTAAGTGGGTGGAAGCCATTCTAGTCAAGCATGCCACTTCATAAGTGGTGTGTAATTTCCTGAAGGAAAATATTTTTTCCCATTTTAGAGTTCCAAACAAGATTATAGCAGACAATGCCTCATGTTTCTCTTCTCAATAAATTACTGACTTTTGCTACAATCACAGAATTATTCTTTCCCACTCTTCAGACTATTATCCGCAAGGAAATGGTCAGGCAGAATCAAGTAACAAAAATCTAGTTACTATCATCAAGAAACCGGTTGATGACAATCAGAAGACTTGGCATAAATCATTGTTTGATGCTTTATGGGCAGACATGATTACACCTAAGAGGGTAGTAGGCATGTCCCCATTCCAAATTTTATATGGTCTAAATGCAGAAATACCGATTACCTTGGAATTACCAGCATTGAAGTTGGCAAAGACAGTAGAAGATTCAACTTTTGAAAGTTCTATTAACAAAAGAATCATGTGTCTGACTAAGTTAGAAGAGAAATGAACTATAGTAGTGGACTGCATTTCTAAACATCAAAATTAGGTGAAGAAACTTTCTGACCAAAAAGTAAGGATTCGTGAGTTTCAGATTAGAGATCAAGTCTTGTTATGGGATAAGAGGAGAGAACCAAAGGGAACGCATAAAAAATTTGATTCCTTGTGGAGAGGTTCATTCGTCATCCATCAATTCAGTGGTGATCATAGTTTATTATTGAGATATCAAGATGGGATGCCATTTTCACTGCCTAACAGTGGGCAGCATCTAAAGCACTTCAATTCTTGAAGTATCAAATAAGTTTATTTGTACATTTGTATAGTCTTTGTTTGTTTTGTTTTGTGTTGTTCATTTCATTTTTTAGACGTCTTTCTCTTCTTGGTGGCATGACTCTGTGGCCCAATGGCATGGAAAAAGGCACTTAAATTCTAGTTTCTACTCCCTTCTATTGTTTGAGTACAACTGATGGAAGTTCCCCAATTGGAGCCTACTGTTGTCCCCAAAACAAGTGACTTGTTTTTGTGGAAAACTTGTTGACCATTTTGGTCTTGCAGGCCAAAAATGGTCTCCTTATTTCTCAAAAATGTTATGAACAGTCAATTTATTCAATTGCATAAGCCTTTTTGGCTAAAGAAATCACAGGTTCAAAAGGTAGATTTTCGCAAGAAAAATTTACAAAACACTTGAAGGCATTTCCTAAAATTGATAAGGATGGTTCAATGCTGAGGTTCAATGATATATGGTTCAATGGCAGGGTTCAATGATTTGAAATAAATTCCACCAAACCATTGAACTGTTGAACCATTGAACTCTGCTTCAATGGTTCAAAAGTTTAAAACGGTTCAAAGGTTCAAATAGTTGGTTCAACAATACAAATTGAATTCATAAGAAGACTAAGTGAACGTGACTCTTTTCAGAACATAAAATATTGAGCCGCTGAACCATTAAACCATTGAATCATTGAACTAGTGAACTCTAAAAAGATGGTTCAATGTTCAAAATAGTTCAAGCGATCGGTGACGTCCCTACGGACGTCAAATTTAAGATAATGGAATAATTGTTGATTTTCAAATAATGCAGACCCGAGGATGAACTCAATTATTTACTGAGAAAGGAGCCGAAGAAGCTAGTAGAAGGTGAGAAGATAGCTCTGAGAGCTCGGATCACCAGGAAGAGACAAAATATAACAAGGAAAGAGGAAATCAAATAGAAAATTCAGAAGCATCAGTGGAAGATTTATTCCAGTGGGTGGAACAGTCCACCAGGTGGATATCAGAGAGCACAAGAATTCAATGGTGTGGCCTATTTTTCTTCATTTTAGTAAAGATGAGTGGACAGTCATGTAAGTATCATAAAGAGGAGCAGCCTTGCCTTTCAAAGGATCAGGCAACCCATGCTTTGGAGAAGACATTTGATATGAGTTAAACGCCAAAGTCAGGACTAGTAACCTGCTCCAGCATGGCCCCTACATAGAACTTCCTCTTTATAATGAATTCAATGTAGCATGGGCCCTTTTATGAAAACAAGTGCCAAAGTCTTTCTTTGAATGCTATATATTGTAATATCTCATTTTGAATGAGGGAGATCTCTCATTTATTAGAATAAAAACTCTGCCCAAATTGAAATTAGACTTTGAGCTTAGATTGTTAATCATATTTTATCAGGTGAATGAAAAAGTAAGTGACCTTTCAAACTTTGTGTTGAAATAACTTGTGTTATGTAAGAAATTATTCTTATGTCTTTTTCTTAAATACAGTCTTATCCATTTGATCAAATAAGTAGAGCAAATGAAAATAATATGGAAGATGTCCTAAAGTCGATTGTGGAGACTTTGTGCTACCATAATTGTCTTTAGCTTATGTGTTTTGCATTTCAGCACAAAGAATACTAGGAAAGGCTTTGAACTACCTATATCTTCTATCATCTTATTCTGTTGTAGTTTATGGTGGAGACTTTAGGCTACACTTCATTCTATGGTGTCCTACATACTTAATTAGTAAGAGAAGAAATGAAAGACTTTGTGCTTTCGTGGGTTTCTTGTGGATCTAGTTATTATCCAAAAAAAATTCTTTTGTTTTATGAACATCATATCTAAAAAAAGATAAATGAATTCAGTTATTACACAGGAGTTTTCCTTTACTTTGTGAACATCATTTCTAAAAAAAGAGAAATGAATGGTGTGATTCTATCCCCCAGTTAGTATTTAGTATAGGTATAATTTATAATATTTTATAGGGAGCCTCCCCTTGATGAGAGAATAGATTTATCTCATCATGTTATGATTGATATAACAATTTTGTCTTCAGTTAGTTGATGACAAAATATTCACCCAACACATATGAATCAATTGCTCCCCCTTTGACATGCACCAATATGAATTTGGACTTCTCTGATCATTCGACCTAAAAAGTGATCACAGATCTTAGAAATCTCCCCCTAACATCATGCTCTATCTCATGTCATTTTTTATTTGACATACACCAATCTAAACTTGGGCTTATATGATCCTTGGACCTGTCTACCTATAGAAATCACAAGATCTTTTTGTTCATGCATGAATATTCAATACCTTGTTAAAATACATGACTTAGTTTGTTTATGTCATCATATCAATCTTCTTGAATTCATAATTATAGCAGACATCTTCACACTTCTATCATGACTGAAACATCTTCACATATGCTTCCCCTTACATCATGCACATCTTCTTCAAGCCACTCAAGCTAACTGAGTTATCTCCCCCTTATCCAAACACATCTTCAAATGATATTCTTATCCTGGAACATCAACTAAAACTCAACTAACATCCACCATGCTTCCTCTTGCTTTTCAAGTGTCTCTTTGAAGCCTAGATAGAGACACCCTAATCCACAATGTCTTAGAACAATGTGAAATAAGGAGTTGCCCACAACTCCTTATATTCCTTCTCCTCCTTGGTCATCTAAAACTAATAGTTCTTCTTCTTTTTCTTAAACTTAAGAGAAGCAACTTGCTCATCCACTACAAGATTCTCCTTTATTAAGAATGAATTAACAAAACATAGAGACAACAAATATTCATGACATACCTCATCACTAGACATTGACAACTGATGTTATTCACATGAAACTTGTTTAACAATAGTAGAATGTTTACTTGTATCCATACACACTTTAGAACTAGCATCAACTAGCACCTTGGTATTTTCTTTGAGCTCAACTTGAACTGACTTTTGGTTCTACTTTTCTATTTGAATAGATGACACATTCTTTTGCAATTCATGAACCTTCTTCATATCTAATTCCTCTTTTATTTAGTAAGCAGTCCACTTTGATCTTTCAACTCAACTGAATTAGTTTTATTGGTTTTCACTTCCTTAGGTTTCCATACTAAGGATTCACCTTTTTTTAGCACTCTAGGATGTCCATGAACCTTATTATGACTTGAGAGCTTGCTTTTATAATATCTTTAAATATGACCAACTTGATGACAACTGAAATAAATAACATCATTCATACCTTTTGCTTGATGAATATTATGAATATTAATAAACATAACATCTTGTCTCTTAGGTTTATTATGCTCAAGCTTAACTATCTTAGGTCTCCATACCTGGGTTAGTCTTTTTCCATGCATTCTAGGGTAGAATTTAGAAATATGTCCCATGCCATGACAAATATAACAGACTATATTATCCATAACTCTAGCTAACCAACGGCTCTTCCTTCTACAGTTTCTTGCCTTATGACCAAAAATATTACATGCAAAATAATGACTATGAAATCAAATTTCATACCATATAGCATTTGGTTTCCTAATCAGTCTTTTCACCTTCTTGTCTTAAACTAACCTCTCTTGCTTTTTCCCAGTCTTGTTTACCTTGACAACAAATTGTTCATGTTCATCCTTCAATGAATCTATGTTGGTCTTCAATTGAATAGTCTCATCCTCTTTAGCTCTCATACTTGAACTTGTAGCCTCTAATGAAATTTTTGAGATCTTGGATGGTCTCCTTATCCATCTTAGTTTCTTTAGTCATGTCATCCTTCAATCAATATGCTTTCTCTTCAATAATATTTATATAATCAAGATTAGACTTCAGCTCATCATGCTCACCTTGCTTTGAACTCAATTTGACATTTATCTCTTCTAACTGAGTTTTGAGATGTATGCATTCTTCCTCTTTTGAACTTAGATTAGTCTTTGTAACTCTTATTTGATCCTCAAGAATGTTGATCTTCTTTTTATCATTTTTTGATCTTGAAATTTCCTTCAAGGACTCTAGTTCTTTATTGAGCTTGATGCACTCATCCTTAATAGCCTGAAATCTTGAGGCCATGATCTTATTTTGATCTTCTTGATCATACTCTCTCATCTTACCTTTGTACTTCTTAAAAAATGCCTTGTACTGATTGCACTTTTCTTCACTTGATTTTAGACATGCATAAGTAACCTCTATTTGAGCCTTCAACTCTTAATTCTCTTTCTTCAATTTCTTAGCCATTTTATGCTACTTAAAATCACATTTAGGCTGTTAGACCTACTCCAAAAGGACCCACTCTGATATCAATTGTTAGAGGTACAATCACTAAGAGGGGGAGGGGGTGAATCAGTGATGCTAGATATTTAATACAATTCTAAACCCTTATCTATTCAACACATACAATCATGAAGCATACACATCATTCATAACAATGAACATAGAAGATAAAATAAGATCAAGCATAAAACACATGATATATGTGAGAAACCCTCTTTGGGGATAAAACCCATTGAACCCTGTAAGATGGACTACAATCCTATAATAACAAGATCCAACATTTAAACTAGCACCAAATGATCAAAGAACACCTATCCCTTAGTTTATTGAGACACCAATCCCACTAAGAGCTACTTCCCTTGTCTAACTAAGCACCCACAACAACTCGACCTTTAACAAGCTTTATCTTTCAAGAAGGAACCAACCCCATAAGAAAAAAAACACCCACTCGAATACCTTGAACAAATCATCTTAAACACTTATTTATTATCTTTAACTGATGATGACCATCTTTGTCTGCACTCTTTACCTCCAATCTCTCTCAAGATACCTCTAGGACTAACTCACTCAAACTGCCTCTTCTAAACTCATTAGGTTCAATGACCTGTGTATCCTCCTGTATCAACTTGACCAAATAATCATGACTGATCCTCTTCACTCTATGTTGGTCCTCAATTACCTATACCTTTTTTTAAAAATATTCTCTCCTTCGCTTGAATCCACACTTCCATAACTAGTACAAATAGGCCAACAATACCTTGTATTTATACCACTCTCTTGGTATAACCCATCTTGGTCAGCCAATATGCTTACCATACTTGTTCTACCTTTGAAATATGTCCTCATACACATTATATGTAATAAAAACACACTCCTTAGGTCGACCAATACCTTATTATCCCCAAACCATTATTAGGTCTTAGTGAGACCTAAAACATTTAAGCCTTTATACTCATACATTAAAACTTCAACTCATTGAGCCACTTTTAGCTTCTACCAAAGATTAAACACATCAAAACTATCTCCAATATACCCTTTCTCACTCCCTCATGGGTCCATGCCACCTGGAACACCAACTCAATACTTGAACCTACCAATTAGGTCTTTTTGCTCTTCAGGTCTTCTTACACAGAAAACACAGTCTCAAAATTTTGAAGTAAACACTCAAATGTTTCACATAGCCATATTATTAGATTAAATGGTTGAAACATTTAGGACCTTTGAAATTCTTTCATGTGCTCTAGATACTTCAACACAATCTCTAATCACTCAAAACAACTTTCTCAAAATGACCACTAAGACTGGTCATATATAATCTAAATATAGTCAAGCTATTTTGACTCTCCATATCTGATCAGGGGATATAATGACAACCAATGCATTATTATAATATTTTTATATTTATATACTCATTTTATTCCTCAAATCTACTCAAAACATCATCAACTTACCTCTATAATATAGTCACTCAAACTGCCATTGTATTCAATAAACACAGTCAAATTATAAGCCTTTGTACATATTGAATATGGATTGGTCAAACCTCTATAATCGATATATATGGTCCTCATGGAGTATATAACACTATCTAATAGTTATTTCATATTGAAACATCAAAATATCATCAATAACTCTTCAATTATCCTTCTCATGTCACTTGCAAAACATGGTCAAACCTTCAATTAATTTTGGAGCTCAATAACTTTGATTGTATAAATAGTCAAAAATTTTAACTAACTTCTCTGGATGTGCCTTTAATTACTCTTCATATTTTATTTTTACACTATCAATAAATTTGTCCTAGATCAAAATATATTATCAAAATAGTCCAAACTAGTTTTTCCCTTTGCTAATTCAAATGCCAACGATCACTGTGTAATGCAAACATTGCAGACATGTGTCTTCATCTCGTGTCCCTTGTAAACTTGCTCAAACATGCTCCATCAATATCCCTTTGATCCTCCTAACTTTAAATCTTTAACTATCACCATTGATCATTGATTTGTGCTTCTATGATTAAGACACTTGGCACCCTCATATGGCTTCTGAGCACATCGCTATTAGTCCTCACTCTTGAACCACTTGGCAGTCCCACGTGCCTTCTAAGAACAATGTTTTTAGAACCTTAATCTTGTGCAAATTGGTATTCCCATGTGTTTTTGATCTTCTAAATCTTCATCGTTATATTTGTCTTGACTATTTGACCCCAAACTTCAACATAGTTAAACTTGACAGTCTCTGGTCCATCACAATCTGCTAAAGCAACTTTGAAGGTTTATATCTTGAAATAGAAAACAATTGAAGAATATAAATATTCATATCACCTTCTTGTTTCTATCTCCATAAAAATATTTTACCAATGTTGACTTTATGATTACTTGCACAAAATATATAAATTTGTTGGATCACTCATATCTGCATGACATGCAACAATGATCTGGCTTCTCTTAAGCTAAAATATGCATGTTTATCTATTCAAATGATCTAATGACACACCAAAACTTCACCAAGACATCTATGGATGTCTCATAACTCCTTATTTGTCCTTATAGACCTACACGTGTCATATCTCTCCAAGCCATCAAACACAACTTATTTGTCATTCATGCACTAGTACCACATGCTCTCTTTGACATCAATGACAACCTAAGACATCAATGACCATACTCAACATAAAATCCATGATCAATGCATTCGATGATCTATTTATAATAGATAATAGATGATATAAACCTATATTCTAAATTTTTCCTTTTGTAAGCTAACAAATTTTGCATCTTTCTATAAATTTATTCACATCTACACTCAATTGTGGAAAATATTATTGATCACTAATCTACGCCAAAAGCATTCCATACCCAAAGTGAATAGATAAACCTCCCCTATAATTAGTTTTGTAAAATAATATTGATCACTCAAATTTACTCAGAAAAATCATACCTAAAGTGATCAGCTAAAACTCCCCTATTTTTATCCTTTAACATTTTCTCTCTCATAAAGCCTTGAGGTATGCATAACCTCTTCACTTAAAAAATCAATCTCCTCTCAATCATGTATTTGAGCCATGTTGTTTTGTCCATTTATGTGTGATTCTTGCATGCTACCTAAACATCCCAAAAATCCTCATCATTCTCATACAATTCCTTCATTGACTCAAAGCCAACAACTTCAACTTTGAGTTCATTCATAACTATAATTCATGTACTCAAGGCATTCACAACCTTATTAGTTTTCCCACTTATATGTTTGAAAATAAAGGAATAACTTTGAACATATTCCACAATTTTGTATGCCTTTAATTGATTTTTCTTTGGTTGTTTTTAAGTTTTAAGGTCTAGTGATTTGTAGACAAAACAAATTCCTTCAACAATGAATAATTATATAAGTTCTAAAGATATTGCACTATTAAATAGAAAGATTGATCATAAAAAAAGTATTTTCTCTTTGCTTCATCTAACTTCTCACTAAAGTATGAAGTTATCTCACCTTCTTGATTTAGCACCACACAAAGGGTTATTCCACTCTCATTGGAATCCACTTGGAAAACCTTCCCAAAATCAGGAAACACCAACACTAGTTAATATGTTATCTTATTCTTCAAAATATGAAAATTATTCTCTATTGGATTTGTCTAAATAAATTCTTCTTTTCTCCATTCATAGTCTCTATGATAGGAACATGTGTACCAATAAATTTCCTTATAAATTTTTTGAAAAAACTAATTAATCCATGAAAACTTTCAGCCTCAAACATGATCATTGGTGAAGGCCACTCCACAATTCCCTTCACCTTTTTAGATTCCATTTTAACCCATCTCTTAAGAACACAAACCCCAAATACACTATCTCCTCTTGCATGAAATTAATTTTTTTCAAATTAATTAGAATTTATATTTCTTCAACTTATCCAAAACCAACCTCAAGTACTTTACATGTTCTTCTTTGGAATAGCTAGAAAAAAAATATCATATAAATAAACAACCAAAAACTTACCTACGAACAAATTCAATAACTCATTCATGGGCTTCATAAAATTACTTAGATCATTTTTCAACCCAAATGACATAATTAACAACTCATACAACCCATCATTTGTTTTAATGTGGTTTTCCATTTTCCAACTTCTCTTATTCAGATTTAGTGATACCCTCTCTTTAAATCTATCTTGTTGAATAAATTGGCTTCACTTAAACAATCTATTAAATCATCCATTCTCAATATTGGAAATATGTACTTGATGATGATCTTGCTTATTTCCCTAAAATCAATAAGTGTTCACCATTCTCCTCCTTTCTTTGGTGATAAAACAAATATAACTAAAATTTGAATCAAACTCTCTTTGATCAAGCCTTTATCTAGAAACTCTTGCACCTATCTCTTTATCTTTGCATTTTCCTTTAGGGTTAGTCTATAATTTGCCTTATAGGGAAATCTTGCTTCTAACACTAGATCCATATAATGTTTAATGCTTCTCATGGATGGTAATATATTCATAAAATCATCTATCACAATGTCACCATATTTATAAATTCTAAATTTCAATGGGAATATATCTTACCTTAATTTTTATACATATTATGAATTTTGTAATGAAAGAAAAATGTGTCCCCTTTTTTACTTTCAAAATTTTCTTTCTTGATACTGTCAACACATTTGAACTGATGTTCACTTCTTCTCCCATATCCTTTAATGGACTGAAGATGAACTTATTTCCATCTTTTATGAGTGTGTAAGTGTTTATTCTTCCATCATGCATAACTTTTACATCATACGACCACACCCTTCCCAAAAATAAATAACACACATCCATGGGCATAATATCACATAGAAACTCATCCTTAAATGAATCAATTTGAAAATTCATTGTGCATAATTAATTTACCAATACTTGATGGCCTTTAAGAAACCATGAATTTTCATATGGAGTAGGGAGAACTAACCTTTTCATCCCAAGTTTCTCTACCCTTTATTGAGACACCAAATTATATGTGTTGCCACTATAGTGGCTACCTTACAACACTTCCCTCCATATTATCAAATAATACATAATAGAATTTTTATTTGTACTAGTTTGTTCACCTCATTGGCTAGTTTCAAAAACAATCTCTTCTTCATAAGTGCCTTTCCATACTCTTGATCTTCCATGTGCACTGAATATTCAACACTTTCTTGATCACCATGAGAACTATGTGTTGTCCCTTTAGTATTTTAGCTAATGTTTTGAGGTTATTCTAGACACTCAAAATATCTACATCCAAAATACATTATTACACTTAAAACACTTAACCGCGAAGCCTTTGCCTTTTCCTTTTCAAAAATACCCTCTTAGCCTAAAATAATAACATAGTTCTAGTTTTGAGAGATGTTTGCTCGTCCCACATAATCTTGTTATCATCCACCACAAATTTTTTATCCCCTTCCTATTGAGGACCATCCTTTACCTCTAGATTTCATTTTTTGCCTCCTAGATAAATTTTATTCTGCCTTCAATTCACATTAATATGCTTCTTCCATAGTTCTCATATTAAGCCAAAAAAACTCATCTTAAACAACATGTGGCTCATTCACATATTTGGCTACCTTATCTTGGTCATATTTTATATGCCCAACTCTTATATCAAGTCTATAAAATTCCTTAGTATATTCCCTGATACTCATCTCAATTTACGTTAGGTTTTGAATCTCCCTAAACAAACTCATTTGATAGTCTAAGGTAAAAAATTGGCCTTCAATTAGGTCACCATTATATTTCATGACTTGATTTCCTCCTTACCTTTCCTTTATCTCTCAATTTTCATGTGATCCACTATAGGGATGCATGACCTTTCAAAATTTTGCATGTAATTCTAAATTTATTGGGATCCTCCATTGAATCATAGTAAAAATATTTTTCTGTTTATGTGATCTAATCCACAAACTTTTAAAATTTCAAACTCCCACTATAACAAGATGTTTCTATTTTTGGCTTACTGCCAAGCTTTGCATCTGCATTGATAAATCTACTCTCAATGTCATCTTATGTCTCTTCCACTTTAGGTCCTTAATCCCCTTATTATCTATCTTCACTTACATCTTCAACATACAATCCTCTCCTTTGTGATGTCTCTATAACATCTAGTCTCACTTGGATTCAAGTAAATATTTCTACCAAGTTTTTAACTTTAGGTGCTCTTACTCTTGCACCTCTTTTAACGTAATTACCATTACATGCCATTTATTCACCCAAAACAAACTTTTTTTTCACAAATTGATATGAATCAACTAGAGTATTTACACACATGTTCCAACGAAATGAAACTTTGGGATCTGATACTAATTGGTGTTGGTGGAAGATATAGGGGCAAAATTAATAGTTGCCTCACTCCCCAGTAGTAATCTCTCTACACTATCAAACATAGAGAGACACAACACAAAATAAAGACAACATAGTTATTTATTAATTGAAATACAACATTACATTACAATTAGCGGATTTATATTAAAGTCTCATGTTACACTTGCAGGCTTAAATTTCTTCTTCCCTGTGATCTCTCTTGTTTCTTGATTCTGTCTATTACTCAAACCTTCAACAATTCCTTCCAACTCCTTTCATGATATATGTTCTGATTTTTATGCTATCGTAAAAACTCCCTTTTGTGATTTTCATGGGATCCCTCATACTACCTTGCCTTACTTTTTGGCATTCCTATGTTTTTTGTTTCTATCTTCCCAATTTTTGGTGAACAATGAACACATACATGAGTTCATTGCCTTATGATCATAACCATCTTGAAGTTATTTTCAAGAGCTTTCTAATGACATCTTAAATTCCAAATTTGGTTCTACCATGAAAAATTTGTGACCATGAAAATATCTTTGTGCCATTCTTCCATTGTTCCCATTATCATGCTAGGTGGAATGATCCCAGGGCCTCTACTTAATAAGATCCAAATGTTATTCAAGATCTTTGTGGTACTAAAGAACATGTGTATTTATAAAATCCACTTATGATCACTCGTGCATCTGTGTAGACTCATGGCTTTGAAAATCCATTTAAGGATTGTGATGCTCCATCCAAAGTTAAGATCAATTTATAACTTTTGACCCCTCGTGATTGTGACACTATCATGTTCCCTTTTTAATTAGTTTGATTTTTCAGGGAAAATGCCCTATTCCAATATTTTTTTGGGCTTAGAGACAAGAAAATAAAAAAACAATTTTTATTATGTGGACCCAAGAAATTCATTAGTTCATATTTTGGATAAAAGGGGGCAAGATATTAATAAAATATTATTATTAAATATTTTAGCCAATTTGGGCATGGATTTCTAAGTGAAGATTGAGTGGCAAGGGAAACTTACCATGTAAGGCGTGATTATTTAAGAAAGGATAATGATATGGGATAAATGAATTTATTAAAATCATGTTGCATTCTTATCATTCAGTTAAGTGGTTCACATTTGGGCAGGTTTAGAAATAGAAGCAAAAGTGGAGAAAAATAGGATTTAAGTAAATTTTGGGTTGGTGGATTACGATAAAAACTAGTGTTTTTTACAACTCATGTCATATTTAATCCAAAAAATATATATTATAATTTTGGTGCCTCTCTTGGGCCTCTTGGGTATTAATATGCTTTGCTTTTATTTTTGGAGGATCTTTTGGCCAACTAATGATTTTTTTTGTGGAATAGTGTGCATCCAGTGTTCTTCATATCATCCTAGAATGAAAATCTTGGATGAAGGTGGTATTTAAATGAAAACCAAGGGATCCCAAGGATTTTAGGATGAAACCCATATGATCCAGAGATACAATTCCACACAAGAATTGTAATAGAGCTTCAAGGAGTGTAGATTCAACTAGTTTTCAGAGTTTTATGTAGGTTGTTGGTGTGAGTAGGGTTGGAGACGTATTTTTAGATTTTTGGGTTGTGTTACAGTAGATATAAAGTGTTTGGTGAAGTTATGCTTTATTTATTTTAGTATTGTATAGATTTGGTAATCAGTCTACGAGTCTTATAAATTTATGTTATGTTTTGAGTAGTATTTGTGGTCCATGTGTGTAGATCTAGCAAGGGTTTTCCCAAAACTTTGTATGTTGATTCAGAACTATTGTGGAGAGTTTATTTAAGTATTTTTTAATATTTTTTGACTCATTTATATGGAACATAATACTCCATATATTCTAATTTGGAGTTATTATGTGATTTCATAAAAAAAAGTCAAAATCTAGGTTTTTCTAGCTAATGTAAAAATGGCATAAATTATACAAGAATTATTCCCAGTATAAAATGCATTATAAACATAATATTTTAAAATTAAATTTAGTGAGGGGACATGATAGTGGTATCAGATCCACAATCTTTCTATCCTGTAGGGTTTTAAGAAAAAAATTGAGTGAGAGAGAAACTAAACATTTCATGGGTACATTGATTTGTTTATCATGGGTGGATTCTTGTGATTCTTAAAAGATGAAAAAAATACAGATCTTATTCAATATAAAATGATGGAATCAAAATCCAAGATAAAATGATCAATTCAAGTCAAATGATCTTAGATAACACACAAAATTTAGTTCTAGCTAAAACATCTCAAAAAGAAGAGATACCATAAATGCACTCAAGAGAAAGAAACTTACTTTCTATGATAAAGAATGAAAATTTTGGATCATGGAAGAGGTGAATCAAGAAGAAAAATTAGAACTAAAAGATTTTTCCAAGGAGCCAAAAAAGAAGATGATGGAACCAAAAATAGTTATGAGTACATGTGAGCCAAAATTACAGGATAAGTTCAAGGAAATAATTATGGATCATGAGCCAAAGAAAGAAGAGGAAACAAAAATATTAAAAGAAAGTGAAAGAAATAAAATCATAGAAGAATCCACCATAAAGATGGAAAGTAAGAATTTTGATTTAGAAAAGAATATTTCATTGACTTCTAAGATTGAATTTCCATAAAATGTTGGTCTTAAAGAAGTCAAGGAGGAACAAATGATATGTATGAAACATGAAATTAAAAAGTCTAATGGTATCCATGAAACACCTATTCTAAGCATTGAAAAAAATTTATCAATGTTATGTGAAGATGGTATACCAAATAGCCATGTTGATGAGCAAGAAAAAGAATTGGAGTTACCAAAAACATAAAGGAAACAACCCTTGGAGGAATTCACCAAGAAGATGGAAGGTATGATTTCTTATTTTGAAAGGAGTATTCCAATTCAGGAAACATATGAAGTTAAGTATCAATATGACCTTGTTGGAAGGATTAAACATGCACATAATAAGAATGTCTTAGAAGATACTAATATTGGATGGGAGTTTACGAAGTTTTTCAAATCAACTAATGAAGGTAAACATTTTGATTACAACTTGAGAAATAAGGATGTGGGGAAAATCAAGGATTTGTTGCATCATTTTCATATGATGTCATTACAATGTTTGCATCATGATGAGAATTATTCTAACAATAATAAAAATACGATGGTTCAAAGTGGAAGGGAGATCCTTTCTCTCAACATAAAAATGCTTCATACATGATGGTGTGGGATTTAGGTGTTTTATCCAAATCCAACATATATATTGAAGGTAAAAATTCTTTGGTAATATAAGATGTTTTGTTGACTTCTAATGATTGCATGCGTCAACAAACAAGTGATGAATCCAAGGAAGAAAGGTATTTACTTGTTCAATGCAAAGAGTTCAAGATGGAGGAACAAGTACTAACCTCAAAACTTTCAAAGGGTGAGACATTGATTGATTTCCAAAGTAGCATTGTGGATGGATATGCATTTGAGGAGAGTATTTTTGTCAACCTTAAGTTGGGAATTCTAAGTCACAAAAATGGAAGGGTTGAGGATATCTCAATGAACTCTCTTTTGGAAAATGATGACGAGCATTTTATTTACAACCAAAAGCATGAATATATTTCAGATTTCCATCTAGCTATGTCACTACAAAAATTTTGTCATCATGGAAAGCATGCAAAATTGGGTGATAGATTAAGTGATATGATTGCAGTATAATGCATGTCGACTCATTATTTCAAGTTCCAATTTTTTTTTCATATGGGTTCCATGTAATCTCTTGAAGGTAAACATAGATAGAGGTATTTATATTATTATTGATTTCTCCATCTCTTGCATTTGGAATGAAAGGAAGTCTATGAAGAATTACATAGGGTTTATTGTGTTTTCTAACCACATTATAAAGGATCAATGCTCACGATTTATAGATAACTTGTAGGATCCAAGTACCATAATTGAATACAAGATCATGAGTGATGGACAAATGGAGATACTCCTTAAAAAAAGCTTGATGCTAGATGTGGGTAAGCAAATTAAGTATATTTTTGATGTTCAAGATTTTGTGACTAAGTTTTTAATGGTGATTTGGGTATCAAGCTAAAGGAAAGTTCAAGGATTCATGAAGGGGGAGACTCTACAAATTCATAACATCATGAAGGCACGACAATTGTTCATCCTTTTGGGTGAATAAGAGGTATACAAAGGCTTATATATCATTAGTCTTGAAGGAATCATAGAAACATGGAGCTTGCATGGTGTGCATTTTATGGGAGAGTTCACTATGGAGTTGGAATCCAAGAAATAAGAGTTTTCAGTCACTTGGATGAGTTTTCAACCCAAGGAAGAGGAGGTGGATCAAAAGAGGATTCAAATTTTCCCAGTTTGGGCATCCCAAACACACTAATTTTGTTGAGAAGGCTCTTTAGTTTATGCGGCCGTGATAAAAGATTTGTTAAGGGATTTACACATACAACAACACCCTTAAACAAAAGAACAAAGAAAGGAGATATGCATGGATGGATAGAACACAATAATTTTATGATAAGCCTATGAAGGTAATCAACTCATGTCTTGTATTCATTTTAGATGTCTCACACCCATTTGTGGTAGAATATGGTGTTTCAAGATAAGGTATTTGGGAAATATTAATGCAAAAGTGGGACTCCATTAAAATTGAGAGCAAGAAGTTGAAAGATTCAAGAAATGGTTTTTATAAGAATGATAATAAAATTCTTGCAATTATGAAAGTTAAAAAAAGATTTGATTTGTGATAAATATTTGGCTGAAATAGACTGCAATGGATTCAAACTCTTCTTGGTTCAAATTTACTTGCATGATCAAATACAAAAGAGGGTAGGAAAAATCCAAACTTATGATGACATGAAGGGGAGTAAGAGTGTAATTATTGATGATTTTACTATGATGCCCTTTTCTTATTCTATTTTCACTATTTATTATGATTGGAAGATCTCTATCATGGTAGATTGTGTCCATAATACATTTGTTGCTTAAAATTTTGATGGGAATGTGAGAAAAAATAGATTTGTAGTGATGTATGGCCTCATACTCTATAAAAACCATAACTTCTTAGTTCTTAAATCCAAAATGAAGGAGACGACTTTAAGATCCTTTCATAATCCACCAATAACGGGACATCCAGGTTTCTTCAAAACCTATAGATAGATTAAAGAAAGATTCTCTTGGATGGGTCTCAAAGAGGATGTTCTTGTGCATATTAGAGTGGTGCAACGGATACATGGTGAAGAGTTCTTGAGATTTATTTGGGATCATGGTAATATTCAGATTAGAGGAGTTAACCCAATCATATTTTCATTGCTTGACCCAAGTCAAGGATGTAAAGGTAAAATCATGCTTTGCATCATGGATTTTTTGAAGGTTTACATTTATGATTTTGTGAGTCATGCCCATTCATTTGACATTTATTCTCATGGGGTTAAGATATTTCTCAAAAGGGTGACCAAATTAATGAGTGGTAAAAGGATGTTTGGAATGTTAGGTCATATATATCTTGTAGTGCTCTTTGACAAAATTTGGCTCACTTGATAAGCACATGGGCCAGATTACATGGGCATTATAGTTGGGTTCATCACAATGGCACAATGATTTTTATGTAGCTTAGGTTGTAATGCCTTGAGGACCAATAATTTTGGGAAGGGCGGATTTGTCATGTTCCCTTTTGAATTAATTTGATTTTTCAAGGAAAATGCCCTATTCTAGTATTTTTTAGGCTTAAAAATGAGAAAAGAAAAATCAATTTTTATTATGTGGACCCAAGAGATTCATTAGTTCATATTTTGGATAAAGGGGGAAAAATATTAATAAAATATTACTATTAAATATTTTAGCCAATTTGGGCTGGGTTTCTAAGTGCAGATTGAGTCCTAAGGGAAACTTACCATGTAGGGCATGGTTATTTAGGAAAGGATAATAATATGGGATCAAGTAAACATACTAAAATCATGTTGCATTCTTATTGTTCAGTTAAGTGGCTCACAATTTGGCAAGTTTAGAAATAGAAGCAAATGTGGAAAAAAATAGGACTTAAGTAAATTTTGGGCAAGTGAATTTTTCCAACTCATGTCACATTTCTCACCAAAGCAAGAAATTATAATTGTGGCACCCTTCTTGGGCCTCTTGGGTATTAATACGCCCTACTTTCATTTTTGGAGGATCTTTTGGCCAACTAATAATTTTCTCTTGTAGAACATTGTGCATTCACTTATTCTTCAAATCATCCTAGAACAAAAAATCATGGATGAAAGTGGTCTTTGGATGAAAACCAAGGGATCCCAAGGATTGTATGAAGAAACCCCTATGATCCAGAGATACAATTCCACACAAGAATTGTAACCGAGCTTCAAGGAGTGTATATTTAGCTAGTTTTCAAAGTTTTATGTAGATTGTTGGTGTGCGTAGGGCTAGAGAGATATTTTTAGATTTTTGGGTTGTGTTACAACAAATATCAGGTGTTTTTTGAGGTTAGTTTTTGGTTGTTTCATTATTGTATATCTTTGGTAATCAGTATATGAGTCTTATAAATTTATGTTATGTTTTGAGCAGTATTTGTGGTGCATGTGTATAGATCTGGCAAGGGTTTTGGCCAAACTTTGTATGTTGATGTATAAATATTATGGAGAGTTTATTTAAGTAAATTTTTAATGTTTTTTGACTCATTTATATGGAACATAAGATGCCATATATTCTAATTTGGATTTATTATGTGATTTCATAAAAAAATGTCAAAATATGGGTTTTTCTAGCTACTATAAAAAGGACATAAATTATACAAGAACTATTTTGAGTATAAAATTTATTATTGATCTAATATTTTGAATTAAATGTATTGAGGGGACATGAAAAACACGTGACACAAACTTAGGCTCCCAAACTCATGCAACTACCTTTCAAACCTATGGGAATAACGTAACATTGTGAACCCCCATGAACTCTGTGGTCTCATGCATGAATTCAAAGAGTTTCATGGACCTGTTGATATTTTTTATTCACTTTATAATATTTTCTTATCTTCTCGATATTTCATGGGACCCTAGACTTAGCCGTAATGAAATATCTTTCAAAGTGTGGCCATCGATATAAAAAACATGTGTATGGGGTCTCTAAAGAACATGGATAATGTGGTCGTCATTAGACTTATGAACATTGAGAGGCTATTGAAACATTGAAACTTAGGTTACAAACAAAAAATGTGACCATGTGAATCCCAAATGTGACTAATGTGTTTTTTGATAACCAAAATGTGACTACGGCCACTTATTAAATAAATTTATAGAATTTAAAAAAAAAATTGGTGATGCAAGATTTATTATACACCTTGGATAATCCTTCATCAAGAATGGAGGTTGTGAATTGATTTTATATTCATCAATAAAATTAAAAATAAGTATATATTTACATTTTTATGCATTGGAAAATTCTTGGATTGCTTAAGTGGAATGCATTATTTCACTAAGATAGACCTGAAAGTGGATACCATTTGTTATGCATTGGAAACTTTTTGGATTGCTTAAGTGGAATGCATTACTTCACTAAGATAGACCTGAAAGTGGATACCATCAAATTAAAATAGTAAAGGGTGATGAATGGATGATTAATTTCAAAATGTAAGACTTTTTGTATGAGTGATTAGTTATACCTTTGGGTCTGACTAGCATGCTGAGAAAATTCATGCAACTAATGAATGAATTGTTGAATCATTTTCTTGGTAAGTTTTTAATTGTATATTTGGATGACTTTCTAGGTTTTAATAGGTCAAAATAATAACACTTGGTGAACTTGATAAAAGTGATACATGCACAAGAATAAGTTTCTAGTAAATTTGAAGAAATGTAGCTTCATCAAGGAAGAATTGGTGTACTTGATATTTGTAATATCTCAAGAAGGATTGAAGATGGATCTTGAGAACGTGAGAGTTATTGTTCAATGACCATCACCAAAATGTGCTTTTTAAGAACAAAGTTTCCATAGATTGGAAAGCTTCTATCATAATTTCATAAGAAACTTTAGTAGATTTATGCACCTATCACATTAGTGACAAGGGGTGATAGGAAGGATTTTTCCTGGACTCTGTCAGACCAAGTATAATGGGATTATAAGTAAATGATAATTTGATGTAAACCAAAGCTATATTTTCATTAATTGAATGAAAATAGTTTACATTATTTATAGTCATAGACTATCCATATTTCAATAAGACTCTTTAGATTCGTACATAGACTATCCATATACCACTACAAGACAAAATATCTCCTAAAATCATTTCTATGATTATGTAATATTATATACAATAATATTACATCCCCATTAATCTTTATGGGTTTATTATGAGACCAAGCATGCCTCTAAACTTTTCAAAATTTCCTCTTCCAAACACTTTTATCAAGATGTACATTGGTTGTTCCGTAATAGGATAATATAACAATTTTAAACTATCATATTTCACATAACAACAAATAAAATTAAATTTGGTGTTGATGTGATTGGTTCAATCATGAAAGACTAGATTTTTCCCCATTTGAATTGCAGATGTTTTGTCAACCATGAGTGTGCTGATGAAACTTGTTACTCCTAAACATATGAAAGTACCCTTTTGAGTCACACAAATTATCTGGTTACCTTTGAAGGTGCCATGTATTTTGATTATATTTAATAAATTTCAAACACTGTTGCTTCTTTGACTCTAACTATTGCTCCCAAATTCATCAAAAAATTTGAAGTAGATTTCTCATCTTCAAATCAATAGAATAGTCAGGATCTAAATATTTGACCAGTTTGAAGTATCATTGTATGAAGTATTTGAGCCCAAAATTTTGTGTTCATTTTAGATATCAAAGGATTTTTTGTTGCTACCTAATGAATTTCTTTAGGTTTTGCATGAATTGAAAAAGAAACTCAATAGAAAAATAATATCTAGTCTAGTCATGGTCACATAGATTAGACTTCCAATGAGTTATTTGTATTTAGTAGTATCTACCATTTATGTGATATCTTCTAATATCAATTTTAGATTTTGTTCCATAGGAATACAAAGAGGCTTACAATCTGTCATTTATAATAAGCTCATAATTTCACCAATATACTTATGTTAAGTGATGAAGATATACTTGTATTTTTTAATCAATTCAATACATGTATAATAATGAATATAACCTAGATCTATCATTTCAAATATTAACTCTTCTTTTATTTTTTTAGTGTATCTCTCATTTTTTATATGATGAGTAGATCATCCACATACACCACTAGAAATACAACTATGTTTTCAATAAATTTGACCAAAAATGTTGCATATACAAACTCAAAATTTTTGAAATTCATGTTCAATAGGTGCTCAATGAGTTTTTCATACCATACTCTTGGGGCTTGTTTCAAACCATACAAAAAAAATCAGCTTACACATTTTGTGCTCTTGGTCATCTACTACAAAACCTTTGGGTTGAGTCATGTACATTATTTCTTTGAAATCACCATTCAAAAATTTATTTTACCATTTATTTGGTGAACTTTCCATCTATTTTGAGCTACAAAATTCAACATAGTTCAAATGGCAGTCCATTTTGTTGTTGGTGCAAAGGTTTTAATGCATTTTATTCCTTATTTTTAGCAAATCCCTTTGTGACAAGCCTTGCTTTGTGTTTTTAAAGTGAGACATATGATTTTTACTTGTTTCAAAAGACTTAGTTATAACCAATGGTTTATATATGTTTGGAGGATCAACCAATTCCTAAGTTCTATTTTTGACCAACACATCATTCTAACTCTTCATTGTTTGTCTCCATGCATCAAACTTTTTAACTTGTTTTAAGGAATTAGGTTCAAAATAAAAATCAATGTTGACTTCTTCTTCAGAGTCCTCTAAGGTAAGTTTTTCTATCTTATCTTGAATTTCATCTACAAACTTGTTTGATTATTTTGTGGTTGTATATACACTTATTTTTCCAACCTCATCATGTCTGACATATCTCAATGTTTGTTCGACCCATTTTGATATTTTTTGAAAGGATTGTGGAATCACCAATGAATCATTTTATTGACTAGAAGCTCCTTCATTTCCTAACATTGAACCATCTTCTAATGAAGTTTTACCTATTTTTGTAGGGGGAGTGTCATTTTTAATTACAAGATTTAATATAGATTCAATTGTTTCCCAGTTACATGTTCAACCTTCATATCAACATCCTTGAAGAGAAAAAAATTAGTATATTTCTCAAGTTGATTCAATTATTAATTAATGTTTGTTATGTCCTTTACAGTTTCACAAAATACAATTCTTGCAACAAGAAATTTCTTGTTTTTCTCATCAAATAGCTTGTATGCCTTTGAGAGCTCTGAGTATCCCAAAAGCATGCATGTATGATTCATGTCTTTCATTTTGTTCCTTTTATAATATGCAATCAATGCATATCATGTGGATTTGAAAAATCAAATATTTTGCACTAATGAGAGATGACCACAACAGACTTCATATGGAGTCTTCATTTGAATGGATTTCATTGGGATATTTTCCTTTAAACTAACACGTTTTTTTCCCTAGTTGTGCACCTAATTAAACAAGAGTTTCAACGTGTTAATGCACTGGCATTTCATGAGAACAAGTTCTCATGTGCTCACCTAAACCATGTAACTTAAGACCATTTTTTTCTATTTTTATCGCACGAGGGTGGGTTTGTATAACTTCTTAGACAAGGTCGCTCAAATAATTACTTAGTACTAAACTCATCCTTAGTCCTATATCTAATTCAACTTACTTGTTCATCACTTCACGATCAAAAGAAAAAAAAAATGGCATATAAGGATAACAAAGAAAAGCAACCCCATTATTACCATAGATAAATGAACACAAGCATTATGTCAACAAAGGCTTATTTCCATTGTATTCTTAAAGTATATCAAAGAGTACAATTATTCCAAAGTTAAAATGATAACCAATTTGTCAATAACTCATCAACAACAATACAAAGTACATCAAGGGCATATTTACACTTAGTTTATCCTAACCAATCAGTTATATAAGTAAATATAATTAAGATAACTCACTAATGATCATCAACAATATTGAGTCATGACAGACATTTATAATAAATTCGTATGGACCTCGGCCTATTTTCCCCTATATTCTCTCTCTATGTTGGATCCTCATCATCGCGTGACTATCTTCCCATAGGCCAGTGTTGAATTCATGCTTGACTTAGTCTTCTCTTCCATTATTTTGAACCACTCCATAACCATCTCTACTTTCCCTAATTTCTCCAAGTCTTCTACTAATATTTGAGTCCTATATTCTCAGGTTCTTTGTTTAACATGCATCTTTATTCCATGGGATTTCCTTCTTCCACAACATGGTCTTATACGCCATGTCTTTCTGTGATGTTTGTTACCACAAAGTACTTAGCCAAAATAGTCTTAAATATTGGGGGTCTAACATGACTCCACACTAAGTCAATAGTCCAATCCAAACTATACATCATTTTAGGTCCCTCTAAAAATTTAGGTCCCATCTACTCAATTTACTTCTTCACACCCTTCAAATGGTTTAAAGAATTTTGGAGCTAGGACGTGATTTTTTATGCCACCTCCTTAAAATTCTTTATCTCCTCAAGATATTCAAGACAATGACCTACTTGAATGACTACATGCTCAAGGGATGTAGAGGCATCCTTATGAATGTATTCGAGTGAGGTGACCTTTGTTTCAACCTATCCTCAGAAGGGTGCAAAAATTGCATTAATCTCCTGGTAGTGATTGTTTATTTTATTTTCCATAGCCTCCATATCTTCAAATGCTTTGTCATGCTCAGTGTGTTATTTAATTACTAAAGTGTTATCAACCAATGACTAACGCCAAAGTTCCTTTGCCTGAAGCCTTACTTCCAAAATTTTACTAGGCCATCCTAGCTTAGAAAAAACCCCATCCAAGATGGGAATCATGTCACTAAACCTATTCAAAAATCTCTTACAGACCTCCATAGATTCAGTAAATTATTATGTTACCTATATTTGATTATGCCAAGGGCCAGTCTAGTCCTTGCATTTATTCATCAAAAGTTCTACTAGGGTTTCTAATTTATCAATTGCCTCTCTAGTAAGGGATACCCCATACGCAAGAGTCAGATCTTGGTTCAAAATTATCTTGTAGAGGTTCAAGGTCTTTACCTAAGCCATTGTTTCTATCTCTAATTGGTGTTTGACCTTGGCCAACTCCTCTTCAAGATTTATTCTCACGATGCACTCATTACGATATTGAGTAACCATTTATTAATGCTTATTATAGAGTCACCTTACATCAGATTTAGGTAAGGCAATCTACCTAGTCACCTCATGTCCAACTTCAAGAGTACCACACTTGCCTATGTTCAAGTACACATATGGGGATCCACCCAAAGTGTGTCTATAAGTTCTATCTCTCCTAGTGCTAAAATTAGGATTTTTGATGGCAACTCAAAATTGCATTCTTCATTATAAATATCACTATAAAATGACATTTCTTGCTAAGTTTGCTCAGTCAAATCCTCTAGTGCAAAATATGCCCACATAAACAAATGTCTATCTGACACTCTCTTCTGGTACTGAGCACATAGGGTCATGGATGGATCAATAGTTTTTGACCTCTACTGGATGGATTTGTCCACTGGCTCTTTCCCCTTAGAGGGATCTTACTTAAGTATCTCAACATCTGTGTCTTGACTATGGTGGTTGGGTCTAATACCAAGACTACTCATTTCCAAGGTCATGTTCAAACCATCCCTCTCTTCACTAGTGGGATTTTTAATATCCACTTATACTTCGTCAAGGGTTGTATCTTCATGTCATGTTGGTGAAGGTGTCTTCTCTTGTGTCAGGGTGACTTGTTACTCCTATTCTCCTTCAAAAGTCTCTCTTTTTGGTGTTTCCTCTAGGGTTGTTATCTTTTATTATAAGTCACCATCCTTTGGCACTAAAGTTTGATGTTTCAAAGGAACAAATTATATAGTTGGTTCTGAGCCTTCAAGTTAACCTTCAGACATAGTATCCTTGGGTGGTCTAGGGGTAGTCCTTTTCCACCTAGCTTATTTTAGGTGAGCATTGGTGCTGGCATCAGTCCCTTACCTCTTTTGCTTCTTCTTTCTGATCTCTGGGAGGGTTGAAATTATTTCCTTCTTATTATTCGCAATCCCTAATTTCTTATTTTGCCTTTCAACATATAAAATAAAGAATGAATGGAATTACCAACCAAAAAATGCTGGACCTTAATATCAATATTATCTGACTTCAGCTTCTCCCTACATGTCTTTTTCACTGGGTAAATATACATTTGATGGAGAGTGTGAGTCTCAACATCAATTTTATCAGCATCGATGTGAACAAGGTCCACATAATTGATCTTATTGACAACATTTATGAAATATCTAGTGGTGAAGGCATATGGAAATTTAAGTCATCTTGACAAGTCACCTAAGGGAACCATATGTATGCACGCTAGAGAATAGTGTTGATTAACTATAAATTTGGTTTGGTCTACGAGTTCTTCAATCAAGTCTTTGGGAATGCACCACTTATTCCCAAAGTCTTCCTTCATGTTGTCATACCACCCCTTTATTTTAACTTTATGGGAGGGAATTATCACATTAGGGCAAGTGAACAATTTAAGCCTCTCCACAGAGGATTTATGCTCTGGAGGATAAGCCCAATTCAATACTCTAATTGTGTACTCTGCTACACCAATCTCATTAAAAATTAATAACAAAAATATAATTCCCCATGAAAATTTATGGTTTGGTAGGTAGTGAGCCTTTTTCGCATCTGCAATAATATTTTCAACAAAATACCATGACCAATTTATACTTTAATCCCATGGTAACCTGATGGGAAACATATAAATATGACATGTCCACATCTTTCCATTTTTTCATGCCTCTAACCTTGGTCATTATTAAGTGTGCAACCACTCTAAGGGAAAGATCTTGGAGACTTTTTGTGCACATTGCATGGCCTTATTTTATTTACTCAACCATGATTACAATCTTCTCAATCTCCTCCTAGTCCTCTAAGTCTGAAGTGAGGTTAAGGCTCGAGCATTGCAAACCTATGACTTTGGTCACCCTCTAGGATGTGATTTGCATTTGATCCCCAACAAAATAAAAATAATCCACATGCATGTATGAAATAAGAAACTTTACTGCTTCCATAAGCTTCCCAAAATATGAAAGATTAAATAACTAGAAGAGTCCTACATCATTAAGCCTATTAAAAATACTTAAGTCATACATAAGCTCATTCTAGGTATTCTGGTGTTCTACCCAATAGTCACGTTGTAGCTCTACCTTATTTCCAAACTATGATTATAGTTAAAAATATTTCAAGTGGGCACATTTGACTCCCATTTCTTGACACACAACACTGCTTCTAGTTATTTCATTTCCTCAATTAACACTGGGGATGGAGGTGGTACTATAGCTTTCTTCTTGGCCTAGCACACCATCCCTGATTTATTTTTTCCCTTTCCTCAGCCTATTTTGATAAACCTTTCGCATGCATGTTATACTGACCAAGTAACTCTTCCCTTATCAAAACTCATTGAACACATAGGCTCTCAAATTCCTCTTTCTCATGTATCACAAGTAAGGGCTCGCTACATTAGGCCTTTTTCTTCAGTCGCATCACCCTCTAAGGAGACCAAAGGTTGAGGTGAGATCATCTGACCTTCTTTAATGAATACATGATTGCATCTTTGACTCGTTCAAATCTCCTATTTCAATGTCCTCTGATGGTGGACATTGACCTCTATAACCTGTAATTTCTTATACTTGTGTTTCCCCAATCACTCTTTCATCATTCTCCCTTTTCACCACAATCGTTTCACTCCACAATGCTCAAATTAGTCACAAATATTTGGTCTACAATCTTCTAGATGCTTAAAAATGTTCTTCTAGCAACTTTATAACACTCTTTTAGCTCTATAAATTTATGAATTTGAAACTAGTAAAATGTAAAATGATATGTGTTTGATCTTTTATAGCCTTGAGGGGGTGATCTGCATTTATTTCCCCACTACCTCATCTATCACTTCACAAATTAATATTATAACGGTATTACCATGATTCATAATTGGCACACTTTCCATTAAAATTACTCTTATCATATTTAATACATTTTTCCCATCTCGTGTTGTTCCCGAACTACATGATAGTTGTAAATAATTTTAAAAAAATACATTACCAAGGTAGGAACCTCACTTATTTACCTTGAATCATCTTATCAATTATGTGCCACATCCTACGTACCCATTTATCCTGATACACTTCCACTTACATGCCCTTTTTTCCTACATGCATTCCCATTCATCATTTCCTTAGTACTCTATAGTTTTTAGTTCTCTCACCCTTCTTACCCCACACTAAAAGTTGTTTGTGGTCCTTTATGACATTACAAAGAAATATAAATACAAATAAAAAAGTTTTGAACTAAAATTAATCAAGGGAATGCAACCAATGCCAAACCTTGTTTAAAATAACCAAAATTCTACACTAAACTAGTGGCATATGTCTTATTACTTAAAGAGGGAAAACACTACTCAGAATAATAGGGTCGCAACCGACTACCATTAAAATGGTCAAGAAGGAACTAACCATCTAACTACTTCAATTTTCATGCATCAATGGGACAAATATTATGGATAATAAATAGACCATCCCAGTGGGTGTAAAGCTTTCCCGAATGACATGCAAACTTGGAGAAAAAGTCTTGTTCTTCAAATGATGGTCATGTCAGGCCTTCTATTTCCACTTATCCATTCTTTGACTCTAATGTGCGAGGAAGTAGATTTCATCTAATTGAAGTAAAGCATCCAAGTGTGATTTTAAGTATTATTCGTCATCCAATTGACCAACACATGAAATACGTAGATAAGGGACAAGGAATTCAACTGGGAGAATGGCTTCGGTACCAAACACAAGATTAAAAGGTGTGCTCTTGTTTAATTATTTATATCTAGTCTAATACGTCCATAACATTTGATAAACATGATCATCCCAATCAATTCATCCAATATTACAAATCTTAGTCAATGTATTACCCAATATCTTATTGAATGTTTTTACTATACCATTGACATAAGGATGGTAAGGTGTAGTCTTGTAATGCACGATCATGAACTCAACTAAGAGGATGTGAATGGTATCATTAAGGAATTGAGTTCCTTAATCATTAGTCAAACTTAATGGACATCTATATCATGTAATAATATTCTCCTAAACAAACCTAAAAATAATGGCAATGGCACAATATTGAGTTTGCATAGCTTCAGTCCAATGTGTAAGGTAATTAGTAGTGATAATGACATATCACGCACCAATATGCCATCCTAATGGATTAATGGATCCAAAAAAATAAATATCTCACTTATCAAATGGTTCATGTGTTAGGATCAGATGAAGGGGCATATCATCTTAACCATGCACTAGTAGATATCACATTAGCGCGCATAAGTTTCAACATCTTTAAACAAAGTAGGCCACCACAAGTCATCTAAAATAACCTTTCATGTTGTAGCATCACTAACATAATGCCCTTCGATGATACCCTCATGAACCTCCCAAATAATCTCAATGCGCTCATGTTGCATGATGCAATGACATAAAACTTTATCCTACCCAAGCTTTTAAAGGTCACCCTCTATGAGCTAGAAGGGAGCTACGCGAATTACCAACTACTTCTTTTCTTGAGTACTGAGGTG
This sequence comes from Torreya grandis, assembly GCA_037957365.1. Classification (NCBI taxonomy): domain Eukaryota; kingdom Viridiplantae; phylum Streptophyta; class Pinopsida; order Cupressales; family Taxaceae; genus Torreya; species Torreya grandis. The sequence continues at coordinate 5,732,311 of JARHVA010000109.1, forward strand.
GGCTAGTGTTGAACCTATATTCAAAAATGTTATGATATCCTCCATACATTTGGGCACTTGTGTGACTTGTAAATGTTACATGTTAGGTAAGTCATATTCAATGGCACATGTTGGTTCACCAGATTCAATGTGCAATAAATGAGTAGGGCCACAATTAGCCTTACTAGGTTTCACCATCACAGAGAACTGGAACTTATAGAAAAGCACAATCCACCATCAAATGTGTCCATGCAATATCGAATTATTTACTTGGTACTTCATTTCTTCATGGTTCATAAAGAAAATAAATGGAGTGGCCAACAAATACTGATGAAATTTTTGAAGCGTATAAACCATTGAAAAGGCTTTACATTCTATGGTCGAGTAGTTATGTTCAACTAGAGTGAGGTTCCTAATAGAAAAATTGATAGGATGATCAAGTTTACCCTTCAAGTTGAGCAAAGACAGTGCCTACTACCATGCTTGAAGCATTGACATGTACATGAAGAGGCTTCATCTAATCTAAAAACTAGAGAATAAGGGAAGTAATGAGCTTATCTTTGAGTGCAAGGAACAGCTGCTGGTGAGCATCATTCTAAACCAATTGACCATTCTATCTTAGTAATTCTTATAGTGGCACAAAGTTCTTAGCATAACCTATAATGAACTTATTATAGTATCCCATGTGTCTTAGGAAGGCACATAGCTCTCACTATGTGGTCGACGTTGTAAGGTGAAGAATAATTGCAATCTTTGCCAGACCCACTAAGAGTCTATCAAAAAAAATGACATGACCAATTAAAATTCCAAACGAGATAGAAAAAACACATTTCTTCATATTCAAATAAATCTAAAGGTTTAGACAATACTCAAACATAAGGTGGATATTATAACAATGGTCCCACACTAAACTATAGATGGTCCAGTCATCTAGGTAGACTTGAAATAATTTATGAATAAAATCCTTAACCGTAATCTGTGAAAACACAATAGGAGCATTCTTCAATTTGAAAGACATCAAGTTATAAGTGAATGAACCCCACTCAGTTTCAAAAGTGGTCTTTGATTTACACTCTTCCATGATCTAGACTTGATATCATCCAGAGAAGCCATCCGTGAAAGTATAGATCTCACATCTAGTAATTCATTCTAGAATCTCCTCAGTGAAGGGCATAAAAAAGGGATCGATTATGTAAACAACATTGAGTACCCAATAGTCCACATAGACACAAATGTTACCATACTTATTTTATATCAATGACCATAGGGCTCACCCATTTAGACTCATCAATAAGAATGATGAATACTACACACAACATTTTATAAATGCTCTCCTTGATCCAAGTGTGCAAGTTGGGATTGATACAATAGTGCCTATTCCTAACAGGTCAATCAAATCATACCAAATTGATGTGCATCTTTCCTAAGGAATAATGCACTCCTTTAATTTCATTGTAGTTTTGTGGAAAGATGTCTTGATACTCTAACAGTTTAAAAACTTTGTAAATCTTTATATTAGACCAATAGTTTCCAACAATAGCCATCTTGGGCACTTCTTCTATGCCAATATTATATTGGATCGATTGAATTAGCTCTAAATATAGATGTTGATCATCTTGGATGGTTTCTCAAACATTGCACACACCATACTCAGTATACAAATCTAAGGGATCAATAGATGGATTACGTATATTAAAATTGGTACCTTCATCAACCTGGTACATGACCTTTTGTTTGCCTTTTTAGATCTATTTTCTTAATGCATGGTCCAGTTTAAGTTCAGGTAGTGGATATGATTCTTCTATATTAGGTTCCTATAAAATGTTTAACCTCTCCTCCCATATTCCATGTATATGTCTGATGCGATCTTCAACCAATGTTTGGTCACCTACAATATCTTGATGCATGGCTTGTAAGGTGAGACATAAATCCATTCAAGAAGTGACTAAGACAATGATTCAATCATATTACTCTTAAGGAAATGCCAAAAATTAATCTCCATGTGCTACTCTTCATGTAAATACTATGCTCTAGTCCAAGTGCATAGAGTGCCATAAAATGCATGAACCCATAGATAGTCAAGGAAAAACATCTCATTCGCCTTCCACATTTTTTTTAGGCTTCAAGATGAGCTTCTAGAGCATTGATTCCATCATAATTTATTGTGCCACAAACACAATTATTGCAATGGAAATGATTGTGTAGAGCAGAGCAAACTCGATCCCAAGTAAGCAAGTTATGACAGTGATGCCTTGACCACTGAGTGGTTGTGCCATATAAAATATGAATTATCGAGCATACCTGATCATATTCAAACACATAGAAGGATTCTAACCCCTGCACAAACTCTTGGACTTCTATCTAACCATGAAATCTAGGAGTTTCATCTAACCACATGGGTGTCATAGCCATAATACATCCATGAAGAATATGAACAAATTTATGATGTTTGTGGTGCCTTCACGAAGCATCTTTTGACTACCTAGAGTTCCACAAATCCTTATGGTAAGATCATACTCACTATGATCCCAATAGTCATAAGCATTATTCGTAGTGTCAGATATAGACTATGCATCCACCCAATGTAATATGCCATATGGACTAGGATTAAGGCATTTAGTACCCTGAGCTATGACATTGTAGATATGGTTAATGCCCTCATCAACATTAACTAGATCAACATATGGAGGTACTTGAGCATGGTCTAAAGGGATTATGTTTTGCTCATCATTCTCAAAGTTGATGTAACACTTCTTTAAGCTTAAGTGAACATTGTTCGCATAACACCAAGGGTGACCCAAAAGAGATGGAAAGTCATCAACTTTGGCTAACTCAATTAATTAAAAGTCAGCTTTGCAAGTGACATCTAAGATATCCACAATGGCATATTTAAGGACTAAAATAGGTAGGGCATGAGTCGTATTAGCCATAAATAGAATATGAGGAGAAGCTTTCCATATTCTGCAAAACATCCTTAGTGAGGACATTTACTTCGACACCAATATCAACTAGGATATCCTCAATGACCTATCAATCAATAGAGATGTTAACTAATCTCTCTTTATCCCCCTCATTACTAGGTTGGATATGAGTCTCTTGTTGCAATGCATGGTTTAATCGATGATCCTATGTATGCCTAGGTGTATGATGCCTTCGCCAATTTTTCAAAATAGGTACAATATCCTCGTCAAGGAGTTGCTTGCATAACTCATGGAACTCATCATGCATCGAATTGTGAAGATCTGTATCTTTTTCCATGTCAATGCATGTATTAACATCTTAATCCTTGAGGAATTATATCTCTCCTTAAAGCTCTCACACTAAATTCATAGTGTCATGTAACTCTTTCTTCTATTGTTGACTATATAGATATCGAGTCGCACAAGGCTCCTCCCTTTGAACCTTTTCAATGGGATGGTTGGACACAAACTAGGACTGGACACCACTTCATGTCATAATGTTGACTTTGGGACCAATCAGAGTAGTAGGGCACAGTCCCTATTGAGTCTTTTCAATTCCTATCATTCTATCACCCTTTTCATTTCTCTTATGCATGATGACAGTATATAGGTTTGGGCACTCCTCTAGACAATGTTCATTTTTATAAAAAACACATGTGGGATACAATGGACAATCACAATGGTAGTGCTCTGGGGAACTACACTTGTAAAATGTTCTTGGTGTAAAATTTCCACTTTCACATCCTCGAGCACGACCTCTGAAAGGCTGGCCTCCACAATTATCTTAGTTAGTAGTAACATAAATCTGATGAGTAAAACATGCATTCACCTCATGAATTTCACTAATAAGATGATAATAATTGGTATCATGAGTATATGCATTGCATATCTTATAATATGTAGATACCTTTGATTGAGTGGAACATTGAAGTAGGGGCAATACCTCACATTGTGCTCTTCCTAGAAAATATCATAAGATTGCTTCATCATGATGTGAATACTCTTTTGAGGAAGTTATTCCTATTGTGGCCTTAAAATTCATAGTCCACACACCACAAACCACTACAAGTGTCATGAGTATTATGCACAGTGAGCTTTTCCAATTGAGATTCCATTGAAACAATATGAGCCTCCATGAAGGAACTAATCCCCATGTCTATGTTTCTAATGACTTTAGCACGAAGGGTGGCCTCCAAGGCCTCACACAAGTTGGTGAAGGTATTATATGATAAGGTGAATCAGAAGGGAAGCAATAATCCTCCTACAAACCACTAGGCATGCTGAGTAGCATTTATCTCAAAAGAAAGCTTAGAGAAAATCATCTTAAAATGTGTATCAAATTCATACACGCTCTCAATTAGTTCTTACTTGATGTTCTATAGGGAAGATATGCTCTGCTATTCATACTCCAAGATATCAAATTCATGGAGATACACTACCTTTAGTTAGAAATAATTCACTATAGCCTACTATGGATCAAAATTATGGTACCACTTGTGCGTGTGGTCCAAAAGATTGGTGGAAAACTGTGTTGCCTTTAATTTAAAATATGTAATGCCACATGCTTACAAAATAAGTTCACACTTGTGAACATGTTCTATTGCATTCTCCACACTATGTTACTCAGGTAAATAGAGTGTCATTTCATAATATACAGTGGGGGGATGAGGTGAAGGCAATGGATCTTACTACAATGCACTTCTTATTCCTCCTAGACCTTGTGGGGGAGGTCCACCAATGCCTCTAGATCCTTTAGCTGAACCACCACCGATACCACCTCCCTCACCTTCGAAAACAACAAAATAACTCAATACATTGGGCACTAAGGTAGGATGATTAATTATAGATGGTTTGATACTCTTCCCACTGGCTATGCTTGGTCCACCAGGCATTCCAAACTAGGCCATATATTTGTCTTGTAATGAAAAAGAAATTAATAATAAACTATTATCTTGGTTTTAGTATATAAAAGTATCTCTGACAGGTTCAATTTATGACTCTACACTATATGTATCCCAATTACATAAAAAAACATCATCTAAATCAAGATTATGAGCATGTGTTATGGGTGGGGAAATGGGTCTATCCAGATTGGGTTCTTCAATCACCATTGCCTAACTTGTTTCTCCTGTGCACAATTTTGCTAGCATCAAGTGTAGTCCTATGGTTGGGGAGTCTTCACTATACCATTATACTTCCCTTCAGACCAATACAACATTTCTTAAGTCCTCCTGTCCCCTCCCTAGATTACTTCCACTTGTAGACACTTAAAACTGGCCATTGATAAACTCCAACTAGGGTTTTGGCTAATTTCTACTCAAAATGCACAATTTGGCACTAAAACACTAAAACATATTCAATTGCCGATTTTGGCTAGAGTATCCTTAAATGGGACAATACAATTTATGAGATAGCTAACTTTGATCAAATCATTCCAAGTCAAAATGCCAATTTTGCACCTAGGTGTTCTAGATTGCTCTTTCCTATCAAATCTTTTGCACAAGATGTGTGCCTTTATTATTTGTTATTGGTAACATCTTAAATGGGAATATGCATTCAATGCATCTAACAGTGACTTCCAATTCCAATCCAGTCAAATTTTGGACCAATCACAAGGTATTCTGATCAATTTGAGTAATTTGTGCACAAAATGCTTAATCATGCTTAAGAGCTAATTAACCAAACAAGGCCTAATCAAGAATTCCATGGAAACTTGTTGAATACTTATTTTCAGAAATGAATATTGAATATTTGCATCAAGTGACCTCATTTCTTGGGAAGACATCCCTAGGCCATAAATGCCATAAATATCAGAATTCATACCCTCCATGCCTCATCAATGCCTTCCATGATGCCCTCCATGCCTCTTAATTGCCCCTTCTTCCATTGTCATGATGAGGATAATTAAAAATTTAATTTTAAAAATTGAATTAATCTTCAACCACACATCTCAATCTTGAGATGGATGGTTCATGTTGATTCTAAACATTCTAAAAAAACTATAAATAGAGAGGCCATGAACATCATTTCTAAGCTTTTTTTTTGTGCAAAGTTATAATGCACAAATATCTTCAAGGAGCCATTGCAATTAGTGTTACCATGCCAAATTGATTTCAAGCCAAGCCACAAGACAAAGGTGCTAAGGAGAGATGGAGGTAGCCAAGATTCCATTTCCAAGGACTTCATGAGCACAAGCCGAGCAAGCCACCACTACAAAGGCATTTGGAGCATCTAAGGGAGGTGAAGGAATTCTTGTATTTGATTTCTTTATTTTTAATTGTGTTTGTCATTTGCTTTTATTAACTAAGCTCTCCCTAGTGGCTAGGCCTAGATATATTATGCTATTAGTGTGTTTATTTCATTTTATTTTCATTTTGAAACTAACATGTTACTAACCATCCTCTCTTAAGTCAAATTCATAGATCACATAATGGCACGCTCGGTGGGACCAGACGCATCTCAACCCTGAAGGAGATATTTTTGTAACTCTAAAATATTTATTTGAGCTCTTAAAACTCTTGTAAATTGATTTTCTAACTTTATTTTACCATTTTTGGTTGCCACAATTTTTACACAGTAATTGATGTCAGTAAAAATACCGACATCAGTTACCTGCTTAACCGACGTCGATCAGCAAAACTGATATCGATTAATTAGAGTAAGCAACATCGGTGGTAATAACCAACGTCAATCATTATGTTTTTTTATAAAAACACTAACCTGAGAGCTACTTTTCCAAAGTTTATTGTTTCAAACTCAAAAGAGCTTCAAAGTTAAAGGATATGCTAATAATTTTGCTGTAGGAATAAGCTTGATATTTGTTCCAAACATTTTTAAATCACCTTTGCATGCTTGAAAATCAATTAGGAACTTTGTTTTGGGTGTTTAACAAAGAATTTGGATGTTTTTTGTGAATGTTTTCAAAGTTTTCAACTAAGACCAAGGGGTCAAATTAACACCACCAAACTTTTTATTTGGATTTAAAATTGAACACACTTGTCAATTCTTGTTTGCAATAGTTGTTTAGTTATATTTTTGTTTGGCAAAAAAATGAATGTTGCGTGTATGCTCTTCCATTTGTCCCTATAGGGAACCCTTAGAATCAAAAGCCTCATTTCTATTGCAAGTATCTTAGTCCAAAGCTTAGAAAAAATGTCATCTAAAGAACTACCCAAAAACTCGTCAAAGTTTGGGTGACCTAGAAAATGACCCTAAAGTCTTTCTATTTCATGCTTTCTTTTTTTTTTACAAAATTGGCTTGTGAGGGGGACTTAATCACCTCCCACAAGTTCTTTAAGGAAGCTTTGACCTGGGATTTCATCTCCCAACATTGACTTTATTCGGCTCCTTTGTAGTTGTACACGAGACGTAGTGACAATTTGGACATCGCACTACACTGAGTGAACAACAAGATATAGTGGTTGCAAAAAGGACTAGACCTTTTTGCAATAAGTTAAGTGATACATACCCAAAAATTTTGCTTTTCTTTTGCATTTTTTGGCATGTAAGTCATTGTATAATTGATTTCCCTAGATCGTTCAAAAAATTGTTAGATCTTAGATAAATCCCCACTTGCCGCGGAAGTATTGTTGGTGCAAGGTGTGCCTCAACGTCCATGTCGCAATATTGTCATTTGAAAGAACGGGGGTGTAAAAACCCTACTATATAATGCATATTTAATTTTGGATGGACACTTAAAAACTTCTCAAATGATGTATATTGACAGATTCCAAAAATAACAAGCAACCTTGTCAGTTTAAGATCTAACAATGGTTAATTAGTTGGTCCTATCCTAGATTAAAGTTTGTTTGGAGTCAAAAATTGGTGTAAAAAAATAATCCAAAACCAAACTCATAGTCCAAATTTTATTTTGAAAAAAGAGCCATTATGTTGCCCACATGAGATCATCAATTTTCCTTGTTTAAAAGGTTTATCAAAAACTTGAGAGTCATATCATCCACTTTGGCACAGTTATGCTACCCAATAGAGTCTAGACCTTTACCAAAGTTGTTTAAATCCTTCACTTATAATCTAGATTCGAATTACATCTTTACAAGTTCATAGGGTTGATGTGTTAAGTGGATTCACCATTTTCACTAAACTTGATGGAACTTAGGTTTAATTTCCAATTTGAGTTGAAGGTCATTTAAGACTCATAATCATTATCATCACTTAATAGACTTAATCCATTTTTTGCTAAACACTTGCACTTTAAGTCTATACACCACAACATTTTGAGTCAAGAAAAGTAGTGTTATGTTGTCAAAATTGTAAGAAAACATCTTTGCCTTAGAGAGTCTTTGAAACAAACCTTTTTTGTCACACTTTTTGGGTAGTACAGCATCGTTGCGCTACCCAAAAAAATTTGAACATTATTTCATAGACCCTCTTGCATAGAGTTCTAAATTTGTTCTTACATTTTTAGACCAATTTGAGTGTACTTTTGTGATCTTTTGTCTAAAACAATTATATTGTTCGCTTTTGTCTAGCTTGTTTGTCCAAAAGAAACCAGTTTTATACCATTTTTGTGATAAAATAAACTATAGCTAAAATGCCTTTTGTTTCATACCTTATACCTAGTTGACCAAGTTTATGTTCAAGAATTAAATGCCTATTGTTTTTTAGAAGTGTTTCAAATCCGTTAGATTAAAACTTTCATCTATTTTCAAAGTCTAGCTTTTGACGCCGTTTGGCCAAGAGTCCTAGCACCTGCCTTATTTGAGCCTAGCTTTTGACATCATGTTTGGCCAAAAGACCTAGCAACTTTTAAATTCTTAGATTAGACTGATTTGAAACACTTCAACCTTAGAGTTTTCCATTTTGATTTTAGGTTCATTTACTTTCTTATCTTTGTGTGAACAGTGAAATGTTAGATACTTCACGTTAGCTTTTTCCTCACAAAATTTTGCATAAACCTTTTCATCCTTTTAAAAAAATCTAGACCAAGTTGGGACATCATTTATTTTAGATGTTGTCTTCTTTTTTTTAGAGTTTGTATAACTCCTTGACCTTTTATCACAAAGCATTCACTATGGATCCCAACATGTATTCATACACTCATAGTGGACTCATGTACAACCCAAGGATTAATAATGTGGTTACGTAGGAAGAAATGGTGCAAGACCCTTATGCGGATAATATTTATTATGAGATGGATTCTTATCCCTCTTATAATACTTAATTATGGGCACAAATCCAAGATCCGTTAGCTAACTATTTAGTTAACACACCACCTTACACAAAATAGGACCAAGAATAAATCGTGCAATACTTAGCTACAATACCTGCAGTGGACGAGCCAATACAACAACAGTCATATTATACTAATATGGCTTCCATGTATGATCCATTTTTGTTTGAGAAACATTTGTTAGAGAGCAAAGATGGGATTTTGGTTAGAGCCATAGAGATAGGGGCTAAGTTTCCAGCAAACATCCACCATGAAAATTTATCAAGTCTAGTAAGAATGCCCCACAATATCATTTATGATCAACAAGCTTCTTCTAGCAATCCTATGGCTCTAGTCCAAACAACATACCAAGATCTTAATATATCTGATCAAGGCAAAAACATTATGGAAGATCATTTTAACAAAATACAAACAACATATCAAACCTACCTGAATCTAGCACGTGTTTTCAATCGGATGAACATGGTAAGTAAGCCTCTCATTGACCTAGTTCCTTCAACAAGAGTATTGATAGAGTTAACTGGATAAGAGAATTTGAGTTCTAACCCATTCGTACAAACTGATTCAATAGATAACTTGATGCATATGCTCGTTATTGAAGAAGTGTCTTCAGCCTCTACACTGAATAATGAACTAAATATAGTAGATAATGTGCAAACAATGTCTAGTCCTGATCAAAGTGGTACTAATGCACAAACAATTAGCCAACAACATGTCCCTCTAGTTAATCCTATAAATAGGTCATCATACCAGGGAGTGGGGGTTTCTACACACTAGCCTCAATCGGTTGCTTCCTCAAGTGTGCAACCTACAAGATTAGGTGATCAAACAACAACCATTGTCACACCTCAATGATAGAATGTGACGAACCCTACTCCTCAATAGGTAGTGAGTAGTATTACACAATAGCAAAAATAGTCTAGTGTATCAACACAACAAACGATGAATACATTGCCACCTCAATCAAGGGCAACAAATATTTCACCCCGTCAAGTAACGACAAACATACCTCTTCAGTCACAGACTAATATGCCAATCTAAAACCAAGCAATGACTAGTCAACAACATGCAAATATTAGTCGATGATAGATGTCTAATCTACAACCTACTTTCACTTCTTCACAGGGATTCATGCAACAAGGAGGTCCCCATGTTTCTCAAATACCTACTAAACGACCATTGGTCCAAAATATGCCACAAATCTAGAAACAGGGTATAGGTCCACAAGTTCCCATTCAATAGTAGGGTTCGATTAGTTGGCATCATGTCCCTTTTCAACTACAACAGGGATAGTATAATTATTTCCCTCCATCCCAACCACAAAATCCCTCAAGTCAAAACTTTATCGTCAACCCAAACCAGAATATCACACAACCAAATGTGTAATTTTAAGTACATCCTAATCCATGTATGCATATTCTTGGTCCATTCCCCAACTAAACCAATATACCCCAATAGGTATCTCCATCATACCTTGGTCAAAGTGTTTCACTTGTGACCTCCAAACTATTTGTCCAAACCAATGTTCTGCCTCAAACCAATATTCCTTCCAATTTTATATCCCAAGAATTGCAACAAATGAAGGATGTAATTGATGCCATTCAAGTTGAAAAGTAGATCAAAAAGTTCAAATTAGATGACATATGTTCCTATCCATTCAAAATGGAGTATTTGTAGATACCATTTTTTCTAGGATATGAACCACTAAAATTTGATAAATACAAAGAGAAAGGTGATCCTAAGGCTCACTTGACCGAATTCTTTATCGCATGTCAACTAGTGGCATATAGCGACATATACCTTTTATTTTTGTTTCCAAGGAGCTTGGTTGAACAAGCCTTGGAGTGATTTTTGAAGTTACCCAAAAACTCAGTAGCAAATTTTGATGATCTTTCTAATAAGTTTGTGCAACACTTTTCCTATAATCTTGAACATGAGATTTTATTAGTGGACCTGACACAAGCAAAGAAAAAATCTAGGGAGAGTTTTACAAGTTATTTAGAGTGATGGAGAGCCTTTCCAAGTTGTTTCACCTATAGTTTACCAGATAAACAATTAGCCGTCGTGTTTACCAAAAATTTGCATAGTAAGATAGCTTATCATCTGGAATTGTAATGTGTGCATACGTTCAAGGAGATCATTGATAAAAGTTTGTTGATTGAGATGGCACTCATCAATAAAGGAAACATCAAGCTTAATTCAAATAATCAAGATCAAAGTACCAATCAGGGAATGGACCAACATCCCATTCAAGTGCCAACATCACAATCGGCGCAAGCCAATAACCATGAAAGACTGAAGCAATTCAACTATAATAGGAATGTTGTGGGAAATGGAGTAACTAAATCTTGTCATGTGAAAATGGTGCAAACATCATCTACACCACATTTTCAGCTTATTCCTGCCCAGAAATCTCTCCAACCAATGCTACAAGCATAACAACCAAAACCTACACAACAAATACAACAGTCATTACCATTGCAAACCCCTCCTCGTAGAAGAACCATGCATGCACGTCATATCTTTAGTGACTTAGGAGAACCTATTGAGTATGTATTATGCAAGCTTGTTGCCTCTAAACTAATTAGTTGGCTTATACCAAAGCATTATCCATAAGACATTCCTTATCCTGATTGGTATAGTTAAAATGAATTATGTGACTATCATCGGGTCAACAGGCATAATCTATAAAGATGTGTCCAAATCAAGCATTTAATCGAGAATATGTTGGAGAATGGGGAGATAAAATTGGATAATGGTTCTTTCAATTTCAACCAAATTCTTGAAATCTATCAAAACCCTTTTCCTTGACATAACAATCAATAACAGTAGAATAATCAGCAAAAGCAATAATGACCAGTGTAGCAACAAAATCAATAGTATCAAAATAAAATGCTGAACTAATAGAACCAATAAAATTAGCAACATAACTCATAACAACAGAATAATGGACAAAATCAAGGTCAGAACGATAACAACCAAAAAACTTCTCATGCATTTGCACATGACTACAATAGGGTTGTAGGTCATATTATAGGGGGTAGTGTTAATACCATCTCCATTAATCCTAGACCAAACACTAATCAACCTAGACCATTGCTAAATAACAATATTTAATTAAATCACATAGATAATCCTTCTTTGTGTAGACACCAATATTGTGTCAACCCCCCTTGGTCCATTTCTAAACACTTACACACCTTATTAATTTAAAATAAACTATTTATTTTAAATTAATGACCTCACTTAGACACCTCACCCTAGACAACTCACCTTGGACACCTCACCTGGACACCTCGCCTAGACACCTCGCCCTAAGACCATTTCTTACCCTATGAGTCACCCTGAGACTAGGTCATCTAAAGCATGACCTATTCTCACTCCATCCTAACCTCCTAACTAACTCTCGTGCCTAATAAACCCATCTTTTGACCGTTCTCCAATGACAAATAAACTTGGCAGATGGAGAAATGGGCAAAGGGCTAAAAATAGCCCTTTTACCCATTCTCTAGCCGCCGACGTCATCACAGTAGGATAATATTTTCCTAATGCATCTATATGAAAGTTTGATTTTTAGAAGAATGAACCCAAGAAAAACTCTAGGGGTCCCACCGGGCATGCCAAAATGTTTCTCTAAATTTTTGCTAATTACATTCAGAAAAAAGAAGAAACTAAGGGTTAAAGGTTTGGGGTTTGACATTACCCAAATTAAGTTGTGCACCATATCCAAGCGTTGTGAGAGCTCCTCTTTGGCTATGGAAGAAACACCTGCAAATAAGAAAGAGACTCAAACACAGAAAATGTTAGAAGAGGATATGGTGGACTGCCAAGCTACGCACTCGGTCCCGAAAGCGTAAAGCTTTGTAAGGGATGACAGTTCACTATTTAATAAAAAGAGTGTCATATAAAAAGAAATGATGAAAGTGTTAGGTTGTGGATTTAAATGCTTCACTGATGCAAATGGAGGAGGTTGCTGAGTTACAGAGCAATCGATGTCGGCAGGCCAATCGACGTCGATCATATTTCATGTGCAGAGAAACCGACATCGATTAGGGATCGGCCAACATCAGTTAGACAAGAACCAACGTCGACAACCTATGTGTGCGTGCGTTTGCATGCACTTCTAGAACTGGTCTAATTTTAGATGGATAGTCAGTTTGCATGTAAAAGACTAATTTTAGTCTTGAGTTTGTGTTTCTAATTATTGTAATTAGGAAGTCTAATTATTGTCTGTATGAAATCTATTTAAGAGACCCATGGGGCTATATTGTAAGAGTGTAAAATCATAAAGACTTGCAAAGGCAAGGACAAGGGTTCTTCCAAGGTGTGTAAGATCTAAGTTTGCAGGTGTGCAAGACTAGGTTGATCTACAGGTGTGCAAGATCAAGTAGAAGATCTACATGATAAGTAAGGTCAGTTGATCTGCAGGTGTGTGTGTGCAAGGTCAAAGGAGATCTGCAACACAACAAAGAGTAAGATTAGATAGATTTATTTGGAGTATGTGGTGTACTCAGTTGGTACTGAAAGTAGGCAACAATGGTTGAGTTGATTGTCACTTACTGGTTGGTGTACTAGCAGTATTGTTACTGACTGGTTGAAACAACTCTATGTTTGAGTTGATTGTGTTTGTAATTGAGAGAGAGAACTCTTGAGAGAAAATTACTGGTACACCCAAGAGGTGTGAGAAGAGTGTGATTTTTTCATTGTATTTCCTTTTAAAAGAGTATTAATACAAGGTTGTATTGTCTCTCATATTCTGTGTTGTTTCTGAGTTCTAGTTACATATTACTTCTGGTTAAATTCCATCTTTAGTTGCTTACACAAAGGTAATCAAGTGTACTCTTAACGAGTAGGGATCTTGAAATTGGTATCAGAGCTAGGATCACCAAGTGATACCACTGACAATTGGTATCAGAGCTAGGATCACCAAGTGATACCACTGACAATTGGTATCAAAGCTTGGTTAGGTACACTAACAGGTAATCAGAGCATGTTAAGTGTTTGTTGATTACAGGGTACTCTCAAGAGTTTTTGATTGAGTGAGAGTAAAGTAATGGCAAAATAAAGTACACTAAAAATAGAAAAAATCAATGGCAAGAATGATCAATTACGGAATTATGGAAAGAAAGAGCAGGTAAAGAAAGATTATTGGTTGGTAGAAGATCAGCATGAAGGAAATAAAAAAGCAAATGATGCAGGTATTATTGCATGGGATGCTCTTATATGTTCTTTGAATAAAGTAGAATCTTGGGTTTTAGATTCTGTTGCCTCTTTCCATGCAACTCCAAATAGAGTATTTTTCCATGATTATGTCCAAGGAGACTTTGGAAAGATTTATTTAGGGGTTGGTGAGCCTTGTCAAATTGTTGGCAAAGGGAAAGTGCAGCTGAAATTGTAGATTGAAAACATATGGGTGTTGAAAGATGTCATGCATGTCCCAGTCCTGAAGAGGAGTCTAATTTTTGTAGAAAAGTTGGGTGATGAGGGTTGCACAGTTACTCTCACAGCGAAATCTTGGAAAGTTTTCAAGGGTGCACTTGAATTGGAATGTGGTAAGAAAGTAGGTACTCTTTATCTATATACTTGTATTACTGATTCTCTTTTTGGTTTATCTACTTCAGATGTAGATGCGAAGATGTGGCTCTGTAGGCTTGGTCACATGAATAAGAAGGGGATGCATGTTCTTAAGAGGAATTCTGATGTCTTTGACAAACTTAAGAACTGAAAAGCCTTAGTTTTTATGGAGAAGATGATGGACAAAGATTAGCTCAAGGGGCTGAATAATTCTAAGCAGGGCAGTTTGGACAGGGTTATGATCCAAAGTGAGTTCGCGGGTAAAGATCATCACTCACAGGAAAACATAGTTACTGACGTCGATCAGGTGAGAATCGACGTCGAATAGGTAGGTACCAACGTCAATCATGTGCAGACCAGAGTCGGTGGTGTCAGGCAGGTGGAGACTGACGTCGGTCAGGGAACCGACGTTGGTGACCAAGTGGACACCAATATCGGTCAGGGAACTGACATCGATGATCAGATGGAATCGACGTCGGTCTGGTGCAGACCAGGGTCGACTAGAAAATAGATTTTGGGCAGACAGTAAGTTGTAAAGGAGTCTCAAACACCTATGTGGAGGACTGAAAGGGTAAGTAAGCCTCAAATTCATTATTCACCTTCTTTATACTACTTGAACTTATTGCTCACTGATGGTCAAAAATCAGGAAGTTTTGAAGAGGTAATGCAGGTAAAATCTAGAAAATAGTGGGAGCATGGCATGAATTCTTTGAGAAAGAACCAAATGAGAGATTTGGTAGAGTTTTCAGCCAAAATGAAAGCACTGAAAGATGAATGGATCTCTAGGTTAAAGAAAAGAGAGAATAGACATGTGAGACAGAAGGCCAGGGTATATGGTCTTGAACAAGCTCTAGAATAGTGGTACAAGTTTGACAGGGGTATGACAAAGCATGGCTTTAGTCAATGTCAATGTAACCATTGTGTTTATTTTACCAAGTTCGATAATGGTCGCAACATTATCATGTTACTATATGTGGATGATATGCTTGTAACAAGTTCATACATGCAGAGATTTGCTGAGCTAAAGGTAAAATTAGCTCAGTGGTGTGTCAAGAAGGATTCAGGAGCAAAAATCTTTGGCATGAGTATTTCTAAAGATAAGAAAAGTCACAGGTTGATGTTGTCTCAGGATGATTATGTGAATAAGGTAGTGGAGAGGTTCAATATGCAAGATGTAGAACTGGTTAGCACACCTATGGATGGACAGTTTACAGAATAGTATCCCAAATCACATGATGAGGTTGAGTACATGAGTATTAGACCTGATATTACCTAAGCAGTAAAAGTTGTGAGTAAGTTTGTAGCCAATTCGAGAAAAGAGCACTAAAAAGCAATCTAGTGGGTTCTCAAGTATTTGAGAGGGACTAGCAGTAGGTATACATGCTATGCAGGGTCAAGCACTTCTCTACATGGGTATGTAGATTCGGATATGGCAGGGTACTTGGATGACAAGAGTATCACCACAGGATATGTGGTGGTTGGTCTTCAAAATTGAACTTGAAGAGGGATACAAGCCAGAAAACAAAATTAGACGATGTATAGGTACAAGTACAGGTGCAGTTGTTTATCTCCAAGTGGGATATTGTTAGGTTGTGGAGCTAAAAGTTTCATTGATGCAAACAGAGGAGGTTGCTGAGTTAAAGAGCAACCGACATCGACAGGCCAACTGACATTGATCATATTTAGTGTGTAGAGAAACTGACATCGATTAGGGATCGGTTGATATCGATCAGACAAGAATTGATGTCGACAACTTGTGTGTGCGTGCATTTGCATGTACTTTCATAACTGGTCTAATTTTAGATAGACAGTCAGTTTGCATGTAAAAGACTAATTTTAGTCTTGAGTCTGTGTTTCTAATTATTGTAATTAGGAAGTCTAATTATTATTTATATGAGATCTATTTAAGAGACCCATGGGGCTATATTGTAAGAGTGTATAATCATAAGGACTTGCAAAGACAAGGACAAGGGTTCTTCCAAGATGTGTAAGATCTAGGTTTACAGGTGTACAAGACCAGGTTGATCTATAGGTATGCAAGATCATGTAGAAGATATACATGGTAAGTAAGGTCAGTTGATCTACAAGTGTGTGTGCAAGGTCAAAAGAGATCTGTGGAGTAGCAAGGTCAAAAGAGATCTGTAACACAACAAGGATCAAGATCAGGGAGATCTACTTGGAGTACGTGGTGTACTTAGTTGGTACTAGAAGTAGGCAACAACAGTTGAGTTGATTGTTACTTACTGGTTGGTGTACTGGTAGTATTGTTACTGACTGGTTGAAATAATAACTCTGTGTTTGAGTTGATTGTGTTTGTAATTGAGAGAGAGAACTCTTGAAGGAGAATTACTGGTACACCTAAGAGGTGTGGAAAGAGTGTGATTTTTTCATTGTATTTCCTTCTGGAAGAGTATTAATACAAGGTTGTATTGTCTCTCATATTCTGTGTTGTTTCTAAATTCTAGTTACATATTACTTCTAGTTAAATTATGTGTTTAGTTGCTTATACAAAGGTAATCAAGTGTACTCTTAAGGAGTAGGGATCCTGACAGAAAGACTAAGAAAGAGAAAAATAGATAACACGTAACTGTTCTCTGCAGTCAGTCATTGACGTCGGTAGTTATGTTGAGGTCAGTTTGTAAAAGGTACCAACATCAGTTTTGTTGCCGATGTCGGTAGGGGTAGTACTACCGACGTTGGCGACTGTGACAGACTGAAATGGGTTGACCAACCTCTTTAGACTGTGGGTGAGGTTGGTTAGGAATGAAAGGAGAGACCATGTCGACCGTGCGTATATTGTGTTCTTGATAGAAGAAGAGGATGCAAGAAGAGAATATTTTCCTAATGCATCTATATGAAAGTTTGATTTTTAGAAGAATAAACCTAAGGAAAACTCCAAGAGTCCCACCAGGCGTGCCAGAATATTTTTCTAAGTTTTTGCTAATTATATTCAGAAGAAAGAAGAAACTAAGGGTTAAAAATTTGGGGTTTGACGTTACCCAGATTAAGTTGCACACCATATCCAAGCATTGTGAGAGCTCCTCTTTGGCTATGGAGAAAACACCTGCAAATAAGAAAGAGACTCAAACATAAAAAATGTTAGAGGAGAATATGGTGGACTGCCAAGCTACGCGCTCGGTCTTGGAAGCATAAAGCTCTGTAAGGGATGACAATCCACTATTTAATAAAAAAAGTGTCGTATAAAAAAAAATTATGAAAGACTAAGAAAGAGAAAAATAGATAACACGTACCTGTTCTCTATAGTCAGTCTGTCATAGTCACCAATGTCGGTAGTTATGCTAAGGTTGGTTGGTAAAAGGTGCCGACGTCAATTTTGTAGCTTTTAATTACTAAGTGAGCTAAATATGCATTCAAGTAGGAATGAAATGCAATAGTTTTTAACCCAAATTGAAATATGTTTGTTTAAATGCAAACAATTGGAGAAAAGGTTAAGAGTATGAATTTTTCACTACTTTAAGATGCAAGCAAGAAGTGACAAGAAGAAAAAGAAAGATGTTCTTTTTAACTTTTGCTAATGGTTTTTTTTCGAAATAAAGAGATAGAAGAAGAGGATGCAAGAAGAGAATATTTTTCTAATGCATCTATATGAAAGTTTGATTTTTAAAATAATGAACCCAAGGAAACTCTAGAGGTCCCATCGAGCGTCCCAGAATGTTTCTCTAAGTTTTTGCTAATTACGTTCAGAAAAAAAAAGAAACTAAGGGTTAAAGGTTTGGGGTTTGACGTTACCCAGATTAAGTTGTGCACCATATCCAAGCGTTGTGAGAGCTCCTCTTTGGCTGTGGAGGAAACACCTGCAAATAAGAAAGAGACTCAAACACAGAAAATGTTAGAAGAGAATATGGTGGACTGCCAAGCTATGCGCTCCGTCCCAGAAGCGTAAAGCTCCATAAGGGATGATAGTCTACTATTTAATAAAAAGAGTGTCGTATAAAAAGAAATGATGAAAAACTAAGAAAGAGAAAAATAGATAACACGTACCTATTCTCTACAATCAGTCTGTCACAGTCACCGATGTCAGTAGTTATGCCGAGGTTAGTTGGTAAAAGGTGTCGACGTTGATTTTGTTGCCGATGTCGGTAGGGGCAGTACTACCGACGTCGGTGACTGTGACAGACTGAAATGAGTTGACCAACCTCTTCAAACTATGAAAAACTAATGACAACAAGATAATATTTTCCTGTGGTTCTTCAACTAATAGAGCTAAGTATTATTCTTCTCATTTTAGTATTTTAGAACATGTTGATAATTGGTTTCTATTTACTATTTCTAAAAACACTGTTGAGAAACCCGACTTCATCTGTGGAGAGGCTGAAATGCCTTTCTCTCATTCTCACCTCCTTTACACACCAACCCTCTACCTCAACCCTTCTTCAGACCATAGTCACCTCCCTGCAACCTTGCATAAACCTCCTAATTCTAGGAAACTCCTTTGACCATTCTAAAAATACCCTGAGACCCGTCCAAGGCCCACTGCCCCTACTGACATTGACAATACAACCGACGTCGACATCATTGACCAAACTGACCTCGACAGTACTATCGACGTCAACAACTATGACAGACTGACTGTAGAGAACAGGTACGCATTATCTATTTTTCTCTTTCTTAGTCTTTAATCATTTCTTTTATAGCAACACTCTTTTCGTTAAATAGTAGACTATCATCCCTCAAGGAGCTTTATGCTTATAAGACCGAGCGCGTAGTTTGGTAGCCCACCATATCCTCTAAAATTTTCTGTATTTGAGTCTCTTTATTATCTACAGGTGTTTTCTCTACAGCCAAAGAGGAGCTCCTACAACGCTTGGATACAGTGCGCAACTTAATTCAGTTAACGTCAAACCCCTAACTTTTAACTTTAGTTTCTTCTTTCTTCTGAATGTAATTAACAAAAAATTTAAAGAAACATTCTGACTTCTAATCAGGCGATTGCGAGTTCGTGTCCCATCGGGCATGCCAGAATGTTTTTCTAAGTTTTTCGTTAATTACATTCAGAAGAAAGAAGAAACTAAAGTTAAAAGTTAGGGGTTTGACGTTACCCGAATTAAGTTGCGCACCATATCTAAGCGTTGTGAGAGATCCTCTTTGGCCGTGGAGGAAATGTTAGGGTGTGGAGCTAAAAGCTTCAACTATTGTAGACATGGAGAGGTTGCTGAGTTTCAGAAGTACCGACGTCGGTAGCATGACCGACGTCGATCAAGTACAGTGAAAAAAGCAACCGGCATCGACAGAGAGTCGGCCGACGTCGATCAGCACCAGACAGATAGCGATCGATGTCAGTCGCCTGTGGCAGTTCCAGAACTGTTGTTGACGAATAGTCAGTTAAGTGAAGCGAGTGTTTGCATGTTTAAGGGCTAATTATAGTTCCGAGCTACGTGTCTAATTATTGTAATTAGAGTTCTATTTTTGTATGCATGGGATTCTATTTAAAGACACATGAGGCATGTATTGTAAGTCAAGCAGGCAAGTAAAGCATTGAAGCATTGAAGCAAGGTCAAGGAGATCTACAAGCAAGTAAGGTCAAAGAGATCAGCTGAAGCATTCAAGGAGGGGATAACAACTCAGGTTGTTGAGTTGGTTGTGGTTGAGCAAGAGAGAGAGGAAAGAAGGTCTTGAGGTGTGGCAAGCCTTTGAGGTGGAAGAAGAAGTGGCATCTTCTTTATTGTATTTTCTTCTAAGAGTATTTAATACAAGATTGTGTATTGTCTCTCAAATTCTTTGTTGTTTCAAGTTTCTAGTTACTTAATCACTCTGGTATAATTTTGTGTTTAATTGTTTATAAGAAAAGTAATCAATTGTGCTTCCTTAGAAGGGTTCCTAACAGTTGGTATCAGAGCTACGGTTTCAGGGAGCAAATTATTATTTATTGATTATAGGTTATTCACAGGGGTTTCTATTTGAGTGGGAGTATAGCAATGGCAGAAAAAAGTAAGCTACAAATGGAGAAGTTTAACGGCAAGAATTATCAACATTAGAAGATGCAAATAGAAGATTATCTATATCAAAAAGATTTGTACTTACCGTTGGGTGGGGTTGCATGCAAGCCCACAGATATGAAGGATGAAGAATGAAGTGTTCTTGATCGGAAGGCTCTGGGATCCATAAGGTTGAGCCTTGCATCGTCTGTGATTTCCAACTTATCACAGTGCAAGACAACGGAAGAGTTGATAAAATCTTTGGTGAATTTATATGAAAAGCCCTTGGCTTCAAATAAGGTATTTTTTATGAAGCAGTTATTTACTTTGCAAATGCAGGAAAGTGGATCGGTACATACTCATCTTAGTGATTTCTATGGTTTGATAAACCAGTTAGCTTCAGTCAATATTGTTTTTGATGATGAAGTAAAGGCTCTTTTAATTTTATGCTCTTTACCTAAAAGTTGGGATAGTTTGGTTATAGCAGTAAGTAATTCTGCGTCTGCTTCTAAAATCTTAAAAGTTGATGATGTTGTGAGTGTGATCTTGAATGAAGAAATACGCAAGAGAAGCACAGGTGAATCATCAGGAAATGCTCTAAGTGCAAAAAGCAAGAGAAGGCAAAGAGAGAAGGTTGAGCAAGAAAAATCAGGGTCGAAGGTGGGAAAGAGATCCGAATCTAGAGGTGTCACCTGCTGGTTTTGTGGAAAGAGAGGACACACAAAGAAAGAGTGTTGGTTGAGGGATAAAGAAAATCAACATAAAGGTAATGAAGAAGCAAAGGATGCAGGTATTGTGGCACAAGACGCTCTCATACTTTGTTTAGATAGTCATGTAGGATTATGGGTTTTAGATTTTGGTTCTTCTTTTCGTGCATCTCTAAACAGAGATTTGTTCCATGAGTATGTCCAGTGAGACTTTGGAGTGCTTTATTTAGGGGATGGTATGCCTTGTCAAATAATTGGCAAAGGGAAAGTGCAGCTGAAATTGCAGATGGACAACACATGGGTGTTGAAGGAGGTTATGCATGTCCCAGTTCTAAAGCAGAGTTTGGTTTCTATAAGAAGGTTGGGTGATGAGGGATGCATAGTAACCCTCACAGTGGATTCTTGAAAGGTTACCAAGGGTGCACTTGTTTTAGTAAGAGGTAAAAAAGTAGGTACTCTTTATCTATCTACCTGTATTACTGATTCTACTTCTTATTTATCTACTTCAGCTGTAGATTCAAAAATGTGGCTTAATAGGCTTGGTCACATGAATAAGAAGGGAATGGATGTTCTTGATTCAAAAGGTATGAGTTCAGATTCGGAAGGCATAGATCAAGTTCATTGCAGGAAAAGAAAATTTGATGCTTTTGACAAAAACAGAGAAGCCTTGGTGTTTATGGAGGAGATGAGAGACAGAGATCAGTCACAGGGGCTGAATGATTCTGAGCAGGGTAGTATGGACAGGGGTTTGATCCAAGATAAGCTTGCGGGTGAAGATTTCATCACTTATAGGAACACACAGAGACTGATGTCGGTCACATAAAATCAACGTTGGTCAGGCAGATACCGACATCAGTCATGTGCAGACCCGCAAGGTCGATAGAGTCGGGCAGAGAAGTCTAACATCAGCAGAGGGGACACCAGCGTCGGCCAGGGAAATGACGTCGACAGTCAGGGTCAGTGCAGGGAACCGACATCGATCGGTTGAAGACTAGGAGATGGGTGAGATTGGTCACTGAAATAGATGTTGGGCGGACATCAAGCTGTCAAGGAGTCTCAAATGCCCATATGGAGGTCAGAAAGGGTAAGTGAACCTCATATTCGTTGTTCACTTTCTTTATATTGCTTACTGATGGTCAAGAAATAGGAAAATGTGAAGAGGTAATGCAGGTAGAATCCAAAAATAGTGGGAGCTTGGCATGGATGAGGAGTGAGTCCTTAGAGAAGAACCAAACATGGATTTGTTGGTGGAGTTGTCAGCTGGAAGAAAAGACTGGATGAGGGATGGATTCCCAAGTTAAAGAAGAGAGTGGATGGACACGTGAGACAGAAGGCTATGGTATATGGTCTTGAGTAGGCTATATGACAATGGAGGTTTGACCATTATATTTTTCTTTACCAGGTTAGATAATATTAGCCACATTATCCTGTTATTGTATTATGTTGCTTGCTGCAGGGTTACATATACAGGGAGTTTTTGAGCTAAGGGTAAAGTTAATTTAGAGGTATGTCATGAAGAATTTAGGAGCAGCAAAATTCTTTTGGCATAAGTGACAGGTATAGCATCACAGGTTTTATGGTGGTTGGTCTTCAAGAGTGACTTTGAAGAGGGATACAGAGCCAAGGGAACAAAGTAGATGGTGTACAGGTATAGGTACAGTTGTAGCTATTTATCTCTAAGTGGGAGATTGTTAGGGTGTGGAGCTAAAAGCTTCAACTATTGCAGACATGGAGAGGTTGTTGAGTTTTAGAAGTACCGGCGTCGACAACATGACTGACGTCGGTCAAGTATAGTGCAGAAGGCAACCAGCGTCGACAGAGAGTCGATCAGCACCAGACAAACAGGGATCGACATCGGTCACCTGTGGCGATTCTAAAACTGCTGTTGACGAACAGTCAGTTAAGTGAAGCGAGTGTTTGCATGTTTAAAGATTAATTATAGTCCCGAACTGCGTGTCTAATTATTGTAATTAGAGTTCTATTTTTGTATGCATGGGATTCTATTTAAAGACCCATGAGGTATGTATTGTAAGTCAAGCAGGCAAGTAAAGCATTGAAGCATTGAAGCAAGGTCAAGGAGATCTACAAGCAAGTAAGGTCAAGGAGGGGATAACAACTCAGGTTGTTGAGTTGGTTGTGGTTGAGCAAAAGAGAGAGGGAAGAAGGTCTTGAGGTGTGGCAAGCCTTTGAGGTGGAAGAAGTGGCATCTTCTTTATTGTATTTTTCTCTAAGAGTATTTAATACAAGATTGTGTATTGTCTCTCAAATTCTTTGATGTTTCAAGTTTCTAGTTACTTAATCACTCTGGTATAATTTCGTGTTTAATTGCTTATAAGAAAAGTAATCAATTGTGCTTTCTTGGAGGGGTTCCTAACAGGAAACACCTACAAATAAGAAAGAGACTCAAACACAAAAAATGTTCGAGGAGGATATGGTGGACTGCCAAGCTACGCGCTCGGTCCTGAAAGCGTAAAGCTCTTTGAGGGATGACAGTCCACTATTTAACGAAAAGAGTGTTGTTATAAAAAAAATGATGAAAGACTAAAAAAGAGAAAAATAGATAATGCATATCTATTCTCTGCAGTCTATCTATCACAGTCATCGACGTCGATAGTACTACCGAGGTCAGTTTGGTCAATGATGGCAACATCGGTTGTATTGCCGATGTCGGTAGAGGCAGTGGGCCTTGGACGGGTCTCAGGGTATTTCCAAAATGGTCAGAGGAGTTTCTTGGAATTAGGAGGTTTATGCAAGGTTGCAGGCAGGTGACTATGGTCTGAAGAAGGGTTGAGGTAGAGGGTTGGTGTGTAAAGGAGGTGAGAATGAGAGAAAGGCCTTTCAGCCTCTCCATAGATGAAGTCGAGTTTCTCAACAGTGTTTTTAGAAATAGTAAATAAAAACCAATTACCAACGTGTTCTAAAATACTAAAATGAGAAGAAAAATACTTAGCTCTATTAGTTGAAGAACCAGAGGTGTCAAGATGCTTGTCCCTGTTGTGGCTGATGTTGAGGTCCTCGTACAGTGCCTCAATCCAATCTCTGAAATGACTTGTGCAAAACTTTGATAGTTTGGAGGATGATAATTGAGTTCTGATGCTTGGTCTCAGAGTGTGTGCGTCGATATGCAAAGAGTTGAGGGGCAACTCAAAGTTAGATTCTAGCTTATGTAACTAACATCGACAATCCCGTCGGTGTTGGTCAATAGTTGACCGACGTCGACGGCTAAAAAATGCATAAAAGGGCTATTTTTAGCCCTTTTCCCATTTTTCCATCTGCCAAGTGCATTTGTTGTTGGATAACGGTCAAAAGACGGGTTTATTAGGTACGAGAGTTAGTTAGGAGGTTAGGATGGAGTCAGAATAGGTCATGCTTTAGATGACATAGTCTCAGGGTGACTCATAGGGTAAGAAATAGTCTTAGGGCGAGGTGTCTAGGTGTGTCTAGGTGAGGTGTTTAAGGTGAGGTGTCTAAGCGAGGTCATTAATTTAAAATAAATAGTTTATTTTAAATTAATAAGGTGTGTAAGTGTTTAGAAATGGACCAAAGGGGGTTGACACAATATTGGTGTTTACATTTTGAATACCTCATCCCATACTTGGGGCAACCTATATCTATTTTTGTCTTGCAGTTCGTCAAGACAAATCACAAGACAAAAGGGGCAAATGTAGACATCAATAGTGTGTCAACCCCCTTGGTCCATTTCTAAACACTTACACACCTTATTAATTTAAAATAAACTATTTATTTTAAATTAATGACCTCACTTAGACACCTCACTCTGGACACCTCACCTTGGACACCTCGCCTAGACACTTCACGTAGACACCTCGCCCTAAGACCATTTCTTATCCTATGAGTCACCCTGAGACTAGGTCATCTAAAGCATGACCTATTCTCACTCCATCCTAACTTTCTAACTCTCGTGCCTAATAAACCCATCTTTTGACTGTTCTCCAATGGTAAATGCACTTGGCGGATGGAGAAATGGGCAAAGGGCTAAAAATAGCCCTTTTACCCATTCTCTAACTGTCAACGTCAGTCAACTGTCAGTCAACACCGGTGGGATCACTGACGTCAGTTACATAAGCTAGACTCTAAACTTGAGTTACCCATGACTCTTTGCATATTGACGTGCACACTCTGAGACCAAGCATTAGAACTCAACTATCATCTTCTAGGCTACCAAATTTCTGCACAAGTCATTCCAGAGATTGGATTGAAGCACTGTATGAGGACCTCAACATCAGCCATAATAGGAACAAGCATTTTGACACCTCTAGTTCTTCAACTAATAGAGCTAAGTATTCTTCTCATTTCAATATTTTAGAACACGTTGGTAATTGGTTTCTATTTACTATTTCTAAAAACACTGTTGAAAAACTCAACTTCATCTGTGGAGACGCTGAAAGGCCTTTCTCTTTTACACGCCAACCCTCTACCTCAACCCTTCTTCAGACCATAGTCACCTACCTACAACCTTGCATAAACCTCTTAATTCTAGGAAATTCCTCTGACCATTCTGGAAATACCCTGAGACCCGTCCAAGGCCCACTGCCCCTACCGACATCGACATCATTGACCAAACCGACCTTAGTAGTACTACCGACGTCGGCAACTGTGACAGACTGACTGCAAAAAATAGGTACGCGTTATCTATTTTTCTCTTTCTTAATCTTTCATCATTTCTTTTTATATGACACTCTTTTTATTAAATAGTGGACTGTCATCGCTTACGAAGCTTTACGCTTCTGAGACCGAGCGCGTAGCTTGGCAGTCCACCATATCTTATTCTAACATTTTCTTTGTTTAAGTCTTATTCTTATCTACAGGTGTTTCCTTCACAGCCAAAGAGGAGCTCCTACAACGCTTGGATATTGTGCGCAACTTAATTCGGGTAACGTCAAACCCCTAACCTTTAACTTTAGTTTCTTCTTTCTTTTCAATGTAATTAACGAAAAACTTAGAGAAATATTCTGGCATACCCAGTGGGACCCTAGAGTTTTTCTTGGGTTCATTATTTTAGAAAATAAAATTTTTATATAGTTGCATTAGGAAAATATTCTCCTCTAGCATTTTCTTCTTCTATCTCTTTATTTCAAAAAAAAACCATTAGCACAAGTTAAAAACATCTTTCTTTTTCTTCTTGTCACTTTTTCCCTGCATCTTAGAATAGTGAAAAATTCATATTCTTAACCTCTTCTCCAACTTTTTACATCTAAACAAAATATTTCAATTTGGGTTAAAAAACTATTGCATTTCATTCTTGTTTGAATGCATACTTAGCCCACTCACTTGGTAATTAAAAAAGCATTATGAATAAAGCATAGTGCACAAATGTTACACAACCAGATCACAACACAATCAAATTAAACATTTAAACATACTTGAGACAAGGCCCGTCTAGGATTTCATCACCCAGCAGATACCTTATCCTTCCTGGCGATCCTACTTGGACTTCACTACCAAGAGGAGGACCCACTTTGTTCTCTGGAAAAGTATAAACTATAGGCAAAGTATATATTGGCTAAGCGACCCAGCTCGGCTCTGCGTTCGTGAAGTGAAGGGAGCAAGCCCCAGCACCAGGCCACGTACTGAACCTAACACAAATTTTTCAACACCAAAACATAACCTGAAATCAGCCATAGACTTCCTCTTTAGGACCTGTTCTAAAAGCCTAATTCCCAAACATATTTTTCTAAGGCATAAGCCACCACGAGTCTAAAATTTATTCCTAGGAATTTAATGTTTTAGAGGTTGCTTGCCAAATCATCTATTTTGTTATTTTTATCTAATTTTTGAGCTGGTAAGGTCGCATCATTCTGAGGTCCAAAAACAACTCAAAATTTCTCTTTCCAAAAACTATCAATTTTTTGTGTTTCTAGAATTACACAAAAACTAACATCGATTTTTACACCGACGTCGGCAACTCAGATTCACCGACATCGGTTATCCCACTGACCTCGGCAACATTTCATAACCGACATCGATTAGTAAACCGACGTCGGTCACTGTCAACAAATTTTCTTTCCAAACAACAAGCTTAAAACCAGACTTTTTTTCTGTTAAACATAAATTTTGGTTTTTTAAAACTAAAACACACAGTTTTTAGAACCTGAACCCCTCTTGCCTTGAATGGTTCTGACATGCAGTCAAGCCAAATCTCTTATTGACCAGGGGAGTCAACAGCTACTTCCACCTTCGCTTTTCATATCAAGTCACCAAATGGAGTATACTTCAGACACTGAGCATACTCTTATCCAACCTACCCCAAATCAACCTCCTATTGTTCCCAAAGGGGATCAAGACTTTGAGAGATTCATTGACCTCAACGTCAAGGCTCTCCAACACTATCTCGCTAGAAGCTAAATGCGAGATCCTTCAGGTAACCCTGTTTATGAGATGCCAACTTCCTTGGTTGAAACGACAATGATATCAAAATCCTCCGTTACCCAACTTATGATCACTCAGGCCATTGCCTCAACCAGTAATCCAACCATGGTCAATGTTCAAGATTTGGTCTTCCCTTCTATTTCTGGACCTACCTCTATTGGGGTTTTCGTACCTCCTCAACCACAAACAATTCAACCAAGTTCGACACATTTTTAGAACTTGATTGTCATTATCCCACAGACTCTTGCGCCCATAAACACGAGAGTGGCTACTTATCTTTTAACTAGTGTCTCCACCATTGAACCACCCTTGACAGCATCTAGTCAAGTTGTGCCCTCCAACTTCATGGCACAAGCCCCCTTGACCTCAATATCAGTCCCTTTGACGAAATACCAATATGTTGCGCCTACACAAATGCAACCAAATACGTCATATGCCCCTGCCAACTTCTTCCAAGTACCCTATAGCCTAGGGGGTGCTCCACCAGCCAATCCATCTACCGATCTAATTAAGATGCTAATGGATAAGATGTCCAACTTTGAGACATATGTTTCAGGTTCAAGGAGTGTTCTTTCATACGAAAAAATCTGTAACGAACCTATTCACCCTTCAGTGCCTATTAGACCATACCCTAGCCAGTGAGAACTCCCAAAATTTACTCACTTTCAAAGTAAAGAGGACCCACAACAACATCTACGAGAGTTTAAACACGCTTGCTACCGCATAGCGCACGATGATGCATTATTACTTCGCACGTTCTCCATGTCACTTTCTAGCACTGCCCTTGATTGGTATAGTTCTATTACCAGTCATTCTCTCTTTATCTTCACTCAACTAGCTAAGCTATTCCTTGACCACTTCTCAATCAATATCACTAAGAAGGTCTCCATCACAGACCTATATTCTATTAGAGACTTCAACGATGAATCAATAGCTGACTTCGTTGCTCGTTGGAGAGGTTTAATCAACCAACTCTCCTTTTCATTACCTCAACCTAAGCACATTGAGATCTTTTCAAGAGCATGTGCCAAGCACATCTCATCCACTTTGTGGGTTCAAACATTCCGCACATTTGATGAAGCTTTCACTATGGCCCGAAAGCTTGAACTCCGCGCAGTCGAAGAAGATAGAGTCAAATTACGTAGTAAAAATAATGACGCAAAATCCAATGACCCTTCATCTTCTAAATCTTCTTCTTCCCTCTCCAAGTCCAAGGGATTGGCAAACGATGTGGTCCTTAGATCATCATCTTCTACCACCACCAACCAATCTGAACCTTCCACATCACAAAACAATTCTAACAACGATATATACAATGTCAATCCACTCCAATAGGAGAATCATATACTTCTGTATTGGATAAACTAGTAAGTAGGGAGTCCTCAACCTCCCTCAAATCCGACTAGTCCAATTTGACCCCTCACGAGCCATCCCTGCATGGTATATGGAAAATGACTTTTGTCACTATCATCGTGTCAAGGGTCATGACACAGACAATTGTAAAACTTTTAAAAACATTGTTCAATACATGTTAGACAAAGGAGACCTTGTTTTGGATAATCCTAACGCACCAACCAACCAAAACATAGATGTCTTTAGGCAACCATTTCATAACCATCCCCGAAGTCAGAACAATGTTTAGACCATGGCCAATGACCCTCAAGAACACAACATATGCATGGTCAACATGGTCTTTTCTTTCATTCCTAACCAAATTCTCTCACAATCTGAAGAGGTTGGTCAACCCATTTCTCCACCATGGGTAGAAGAGCCTATTCTACCCATATCACCCCCACGACATCAAACACATCCTCTACCCATTCTTCAACCTCGTGAGGAACCCGTATTACCTGTTCCTCTTGCCCCCACCTTTCCTCTTCTTCTACAATTCGAAGAAGTTACCATTCATACCCCATGCCTTCATGTAGAAGGGGCCATAATCCCTCTACTTCACCCTTTAGAAAAGCCTTCCTCTTCTATTTGTCCTCCACCGATGGAGGATAGTCCTCCATCCACCCCCTTTCACACGTAGGAGATTCTACTTTCACCTCTCCCATATTGGAGGATGCATTGATGGCACCAATGCCAGTGGCCCCACCCTCATCCTTCTTATCACCACTAGAGGATCATACTTTCCATGCTCTTAGACCACATGTGGAAGGTGTTGATCATCCCTGTGCTCTATCCTCTTGAAGAGCCAAATTCTCCAATCCCTTCTCCACCGAGAGAAGAACTTGCCACTTCACCCACTTCAGTTGAGGAAGATCCGGTGATGGTTCTCTCTCGCCTTTGGCCCATGATCGCTGCGTCCAACACGTTTTTGATCTTGCGATCACCCAAATCCTCCAAATCACCGACTATAAGACCTCACGTGACGTCGCCTAAACCCTTCTCTCGATTGACAGAAAACTTAGGATTTCTCCATTCTAAGAACTTAAAACATGAGGCGCTATGGGAGCGACTTAAGGCTCCTTATCTTACACATCCCGCTTCGCCTTATACTGTCGACCCTTCCATGAAAAATTACTCCAAAGTCTCTGACAAAGATCGGGCTTCCACTTCCAAATCATTAGAAGTTCAACCATCAACACCTGAACCCAAACCCTTGCAAGCGTCCACCATGTCGAAACAGATTAGATCTCTTGGTGTTCTTCCTGCATCAAACCTCACTCACCCACAAGTGAAAGTAGATTTGAATCTCACCCTGCATAGTAGTGGTCCTCGCACCGTACTAAAGAAGGCTGCTAAACCATGTCAGAGAACTCCTCCCCCACCTTCACCATTGCCCTCTATCTTGGGTCCACATCCTTCCACTTTAACAGGAGTGATCCCTATTCCAACACCTCAAACTGCCTCCATTACTCCCTCTACCCGTCAAAAACATACTTCTTCCAAAAAATTTGACACCTCTCATCAAGAAAGCGTCATTTATGCGTGTGGCCACGCCACCAACCAAAAAGGTGGTACGAAAAACTCCCCCTACAACTCCTAAACAGAAGTTGTCAACCCCTACTCCAACAATGAGTGTAAACCCATTAGTGGGGTCCTATGCTTCATTGTTACGCCAATTGTTGCAGTCTTTTAGCATCGTTCTCCCGCCTATTAATCCATACCAACCTCTTAGATCAAAACCATCTTGGTTCGACGACACTAAAATTTATGTGTATCATCACACACTTGGACATGATACTGAGTGTTGTTGCGCTCTTAAAGTTGTCATCCGCCAACACCTGAAAAAGGGTACCCTTCTCATTAAGGACCCATTTGACAAACTACTGACACCATCCCATGCCTCCCAAACCTCCTTACCTGAACCGGGATCCCATCATCAAACTATGGTCCCTCTACCACCTTCTCCCCTTTTATTCGAAATCAACACCATTAATGTGGCCACCAGGTCCCAAACCCTAAAAGATAAAGGAAAAGAGCGAGTTTCTATTCCTTGGACATATCCATTCACCAAGCCTTCTCAACCACCAAAACTCAAGATTCTTATCTTGGGCACATCTCAACCAACATCTTCAGGGGCAATTTGTGACTCCATGGTGAAATAGCTTCACCAAACCCCTGTGAAGACGTTTTTGTATGACCTAATACAAAACTCTCCACAACATCACCAAGCCTTCATCAAAGCTTTACAAGTAGTGGAGGTCCAACCTGAAGACCCCCAACCACTAACTGCTTTAGTCAAATCATTACCTACCATCGCCTCCATCATCTTCAGTGATTTTAAGATTCCAGACTACAACCTGGAAGATTAGGATCATGCCCTCTCAGATTAAGCTTATCAGGGAAAAGCTTCGTAGGATGAATCCTCGCGTCACACTCCTTGTCAAAGAGGAGCTTCAATGCCTTCTCTTTGTCTCATTTATCCAACTCATTGATTATCCGCAATTGGTGTCAAACATTATCCCTGTCACATAAGCAACTGGGGGAATTTGAACTTATATTGCCTATTGCGACCTCAACCTAACTAGCCCAAAAGATGACTTTCCTTTGCGAAGCATCGACCAAAACATGCCTACAACAAAAATCTGAAAGAGCGAGATTTCAAAATCATAGATCTCGTCCTTAAAGAAAACCAACACGTGACCAATATGGAAAGAAGCAAATGAGGTAAGTTTGCTCATAATTTGGCTCAGACCTTACATAATAATGCGCAGGTATTGATCAGGGACTTCTCATCTGTCTTCCCTCGAAGGCCGGCCAGAACTTGAGCCTCTTAATGCCTTACATCTGTGACCATTCTAC
This sequence comes from Torreya grandis, assembly GCA_037957365.1. NCBI lineage: Eukaryota > Viridiplantae > Streptophyta > Pinopsida > Cupressales > Taxaceae > Torreya > Torreya grandis. The sequence continues at coordinate 5,764,298 of JARHVA010000109.1, forward strand.
AGTTAACCAAGTAATCATTCACTTGATGTTTAACTTGAGCTCATCCCTTGAGCAACCCCTGTCATCCTCATTCCTATTCCTTTCAACTCTTTTCCCCTATAACAATTAGCTAACCCTTTTTTAAAGCAATAAATGTTTTGTCTTAATAAAAATGGAAACCCCTAAACCTCTATAGCCTAGTCCATGACTAAAAGTTTCATAAAAAAAAGAAACAATATAAAATTGGGATGCCTAACCAAAGGTTATAAACCATAAATGTAGACTGCTCCCTCGAAGGATAGCTGTATTATTGTTGTAATTAATAGACTACTCCCTTGAAAGACAGCTATTCAAAGCTATCAAAACATACAAAGCAAAATATAGACCACTCCCTCGAAGGATGGGTATGCCCAAATTTTGCTCCAAGCACAGCACCCTCTCAGAAGCTGCCCACATCAATCAGCTTCAAATGACCAGTAAACAAAACAACATCCCTAAGTAGACTTCCCGCATTGATCAGTCTACCAAAAGAAAAAAGACAAACTATTAAGTCATGGACTTACCTATAGTTGCTCTCAAGGTCACCTATCAAAGGGGCAAAGTTATCCCTACTAAAAAGGGTTACGCTATCCTGACATCTCACATAATCACGCCTATTACCTTAAAATACTCAAAAGATTTTGAGCTCACTTAATGTCAAGTAATTCGATTACTTCTCTAACACAAACCAATGGTCAATGACGTAATGTATGAACGGGGCTTTTATTTGAAAAAATCCTATTTATACTCTCATTATGGTCATTGTCAATGAAAGAGCAACGCACCTTTCATTTCTTATCCACCTTCATCACATGCAACTAAAACATTTTCTAACCAACCAAAACCAAACCAAACCAGAGCATTTTTTAAACCACTAACATAACCTCATGATTTATTTAATGCAAATATCAATTTGTGTTATATAAATTATCATAGCCCATTCACACTAGTTTCTATGAAAAAGAATACACATGGAAACTATCAACCAAACACAATTTATGTCAAGCATATACCATCACCAATATGAAAACTTGCTAAAACATAAATAATCTCATTTCATTTTTAGCATACACCATCACTAATATAAAAAATTGATAAAGATGAAAAACCACATAACCTATGTTACAACATACACCATCACACAATATGGAAAAGGCTATAACATCATCATACACTAATTTCATTTTTAGCATACACCATCACCAATATCGAAAATTGCTAAGGATGAAAAACCACATAACCTATTTTATAGCATACACCATCACATAATATGGACAAGGCTATAACATCATCATACACTCATCATTTCAAGCATGTGTCATCAAACATATGAGAAATGCTAAAAACACTAACTTGACCAAACCAACTATCGACCTCTTTGACTCCATCTTCCCTTTTTGGGATAACTACATTGGCCTGAGGCCCTTAAAATAGGGGCTATGTAGGCAGCACTCAGTTGACATGGGGTCTTCTGAGGTTAGCTCGGCCATTCGTTCATTCATCTACTTGATGGACCAACCATATAACCTTTAACCATGACCTAACCTAGTCAAACCCAATCCATAACCTACTCCCTTCTTCCCTTTTGAGGAGAACTACATTGGCCTGAGGCCCTTAAAATAGGGGCTATTAGGCAACACTCAGTTGACATAGAGTCTTCTGAGGTTAGCTCAGCCATTCATTGGTTCATCTATCTAATGGACCAACTATCTCAACCAAGCCCAAAATCATGACCAAACAACCAACCCTGACACTATAGAAGTTGCCTAGACTTCTCATGGAGCACATTGGAGATCACATACATCTCCCTAACCACAAAACACAACACTTGAGATCACTTATATCTCAGACCGACTCGACCAATGACCTTGGAGATCATGACTATCTCCTCAGACCACGACCATTTTCGAGACAACTTTGCCTTGGTTGTTTTGATTGCATATATGCTACCTCACGAATAGTTTGTAAATTGTACGCACCCCATATTATGCCCCTCACACTTATTGTCAGATCGTGACCTAGTTGATCCCTAATATTTGTGACATTTTCATATTTTTCAAGAGCACTTCCTAGCCTGAATACTTGGAACATGATGACCATTGGAGCTACAACTTTGATCGATCTAACCCAAACAGCTACGACCAAAAAGCTGGGGATCAATTAATTTGATTTTAGTCCTCCTCGACCATTGGAGCTACAGCTTTGATCGTTTAACCCAATCAACTACCACTAATACGCTGGGGACTGGTTACTTCAATTTTTGTGCTCCTTGACCTTACATGTGACAATTTGACCTACCTATCACATGAAGTGGTATACGCGTAATCTCAACTATTGCAGCGTTCACACTCACCTCACCTTACCCATCCACTACCTATCAAATCGGCACCCGATTTCGAATTCCCTTCTCTCGACTCCCACTTTGAGGGAGAATACCTCATCCCATACCTGGGGCAACCTATATCTATTTTTGTCTTGCAGGTCATCAAGACAAACCACAAGACAAAAAGAGGCAAATGTATACCCCAATATTGTGTCAACCCCCTCTTGGTTCATTTCTAAACACTTACACACCTTATTAATTTAAAATAAACTATTTATTTTAAATTAATGACTTCACTTAAACACCTCACCCTAGACACCTCACCTTGGACACCTCGCCCTAAGACCATTTCTTACCCTATGAGTTACCCTGAGACTAGGTCATCTAAAGCATGACCTATTCTCACTCCATCCTAACCTCCTAACTAACTCTCATGCCTAATAAACCCATCTTTTGACCGTTCTCCAATGGCAAATGCATTTGGCGGATGGAAAAATGGGCAAAGGGCTAAAAATAGCCCTTTTACCCATTCTCTAGCCGTCGACGTCGGTCAACTATCAGCCGACGCCAGTGGGATCACCGACGTCAGTAACATAAGCTAGACTATAACCTTGAGTTGCCCCCGACTCTTTGCATATCAACGCGCACACTCTGAGACCAAGCATCAGAACTCAACTATGATCCTCTAGGCCACTGAAGTTATACACAAGTCATTCCAGAGATTGGATTGAAGCACTGTATGAGGACCTCAACATCAGCCACAATGGGAACAAGCATCCTAACACCTCTAGTTTTTCAACTAATAGAGCTAAGTATTCTTCTCATTTTAGTATTTTAGAACACGTTGGTAATTGGTTTCTATTTACTATTTATAAAAACACTTTAGAAACCCGACTTCATCTATGGAGAGGCTGAAAGGCCTTTCTGTCATTCTGACCTCCTTTACACACCAACCCTCTACCTCAACCCTTCTTCAGACCATAGTCACCTGCCTGTAACCTTGCATAAACCTCTTAATTCCAAGAAAATCCTTTGACCTTTCTGGAAATACTCTGAGACCCGTCCAAGGCCCATTGCCCCTACTGACATCGACAATACAACCGACGTTGGCATCATTAACCAAACTGACTTTAACAGTACTACCAACGTCGACGACTATGACAGACTGACTGTAGAGAACAGGTACGCGTTATCTATTTTTCTCTTTCTTAGTCTTTCATCATTTCTTTTATAACAACACTCTTTTCGTTAAATAGTGGACTGTCATCCCTCAAAGAGCTTTATGCTTTCAAGACTGAGTGTGTAGCTTGGCAGTCCACCATATCCTCCTCTAACATTTTTTGTGTTTGAGTCTCTTTCTTATTTGTAAGTTTTTCCTCCATAGCCAAAGAGGAGCTCTCACAACACTTAGATATGGTGCACAACTTAATCCGGGTAACGTCAAACCCCAAACCTTTAACCCTTAGTTTCTTTTTTTTTTGAATATAATTAACAAAAATTTAGAGAAACACTTTTACCTGAGAGTGCATATAGGAAATTTGATGCTTTTAACAAGAACAGGGAAGCCTTGGTGTTTATGGAGGAGATGAGAGACAGAGATCAGTCACAGGCGCTGAATGATTTTGAGCAGGGCAGTATGGACAGGGGTTTTATCCAAGATGAGCTCGCGGGTGAAAATTTCATCACTTACAAGAACACACAAACACCAATTTCAGTCGCTTGGAACTGACGTCGGTCAGACAGATATCGACATCGGTCATGTGCACACAAGCAGGGTCAGTAGAGTCGGGCAGAGAAGTCTGATGTCTGTAGAGGGGACACCGGCATCGGCCAGGAAAATGACATCGACAGTCAGGGTTAGTGTAGAGAACTGACATCGATCGGTTGCAGACTAGGATATGGCCAAGATAGGTCACTGAAACAGATGTTGGGCAGACAGCAAGCTGTCAAAGAGTCTCAAACGCCCATATGGAGGTCAGAAAGGGTAAGTGAACCTCATATTCGTTGTACACCTTCTTTATATTGCTTACTGATGGTCAAGAACTAGAAAGATGTGAAGAGGCAATGCGGGTAGAATCTAGAAACAGTGGGAGCTTGGCATTGATGAAGAGTGAGTCCTTGGAGAAGAACCAAACAGAGATTTGTTGGTGGAGTTGTCAGCTGAAAGAAAGGACTGGATGAGGGATGGATTCCCAAGTTAGAGAAGAGAGTGGATGGACATGTGAGACAGAAGGCTATGGTATATGGTCTTGAGTAGGCTGCAGGACAATGGAGGTTTGACTATTGTATTTTTCTTTACCAGGTTGGATAATATTAGCCAAATTATCTTGTTACTGTATTGTGTTGCTTGTTTCAGGGTTACATATGCAGAGAGTTTCTGAGCTAAGGGTAAAGTTAGTTCAGAGGTATGTCATGAAGAATTTGGGAGCAGCAAATTTTTTTTGGCATAAGTGACAGGTATAGCATCACAGGTTTTATGGTGGTTGGTCTTCAAGAGTGACTTTGAAGAGGGATACAGAGCCAAGGGAACAAAGTAGATGGTGTACAGGTACAGGTACAGTTGCAGTTATTTATCTCTAAGTGGGAGATTTTTAGGGTGTGGAGCTAAAAGCTTCAACTGTTGTAGACATGGAGAGGTCGCTGAGTTTTAGAAGTATCGGCATCGACAGCATGACCAACGTCGATCAAGTACAATGCAGAAGGCAATCGACGTCGGTAGAGAGTCATCCGACGTCGGTCAACACCAGACAGACAGGGACCGACGTCGGTCACCTATGGCAGTTTCAAAACTGTTGTTGATGAACAGTCAGTTAAGTGAAGCGAGTGTTTGCATGTTTAAGGGTTAATTATAGACCCAAACTGCGTGTCTAATTATTGTAATTAGAGTTCTATTTTTGTATGCATGGGATTCTATTTAAAGACCCATGAGGCATGTATTGTAAGTCAAGTAGGCAAGTAAAGCATTGAAGCATTGAAGCAAGGTCAAGGAGATCTACAAGCAAGTAAGGTCAAGGAGATCAGCTGAAGCATTCAAGGAGGGGATAACAAATCAGGTTGTTGAGTTGGTTGTGGTTGAGCAAGAGAGAGAGGAAAGAAGGTCTTGAGGTGTGGCAAGCCTTTGAAGTGGAAGAAGAAGTGGCATCTTCTTTATTGTATTTTCTTCTAAGAGTATTTAATACAAGATTGTGTATTGTCTCTCAAATTCTTTGTTGTTTCAAGTTTCTAGTTATTTAATCACTCTGGTATAATTTTGTGTTTAATTGCTTATAAGAAAAGTAATCAATTGTGCTTCCTTGGAGGGGTTCCTAACAGGAAACACTTAAAAATAAGAAAGAGACTCAAACACAAAAAATGTTAGAGGAGGATATGGTGGACTGCCAAGCTACGCGCTCGGTCCTAAAAGTGTAAAGCTCCTTGAGGGATGACAATCCGCTATTTAACGAAAAGAGTGTTGTTATAAAAGAAATGATGAAAGACTAAAAAAGAGAAAAATAGATAATGCATATCTATTCTCTGAAGTCTGTCTATCATAGTCACCGATGTCGGTAGTACTGTCGAGGTCAATTTGGTCAATGATGTAGACGTTGGTTGTATTGTCGATGTCGGTAAGGGAAGTGGGCCTTGGACGGGTCTCAGGGTATATCCAGAATGGTCAGAGGAGTTACTTGGAATTAGGAGGTTTATGCAAGGTTACAGGTAGGTGACTATGGTCTGAAGAAGGGTTGAGGTAGAGAGTTGGTGTGTAAAGGAGGTGAGAATGAGAGAAAGGCCTTTCAGCCTCTCCACAGATGAAGTCAGGTTTCTCAACAGTGTTTTTAGAAATAGTAAATAAAAACTAATTACCAACGTGTTCTAAAATACTGAAGTGAGAAGAAGAATACTTAGCTCTATTAGTTGAAGAACCAGAGGTGTCAAGATGCTTGTTCTTGTTATGGCTAATGTTGAGGTCCTCGTACAGTGCTTCAATCCAATCTCTGAAATGACTTGTGCAGAACTTCGATAGCTTGGAGGATGATAATTGGGTTCTGATGCTTGGTCTCATAGTGTGTGCGTCGATATGCAAAGAGTTGAGGGGCAACTCAAAGTTAGAGTCTAGCTTATGTAACTGACGTCGGCAATACCGCCAGTGTTGGTCGATAGTTGACCGACGTCGATGGCTAGAAAATGGATAAAAGGGCTATTTTTAGCCCTTTTCCCATTTCTCCATCCGCCAAGTGCATTTGCTATTGGAAAAAAGTCAAAAGATGGGTTTATTAGGCATGAGAGCTAGTTAGGAGGTTAGGATGGAGTCAGAATAGGTCATGCTTTAGATGACATAGTCTCAGGGTGACTCATAGGGTAAGAAATAGTCTTAGGGCGAGGTGTCTAGGTGAGGTGTTTAAGGTGAGGTGTCTAAGTGAGGTCATTAATTTAAAATAAATAGTTTATTTTAAATTAATAAGGTGTGTAAGTGTTTAGAAATGGACCAAAGGGGGTTGACACAATATTGGTGTCTACATTTTGAATACCTCATCTCATACTTGGGGCAACCTATATCTATTTTTGTCTTGCAGTTCGTCAAGATAAACCACAAGACAAAAAGGGGCAAATGTAGACATTAATAGTGTGTCAACCCCCCCTTGGTCCATTTCTAAACACTTACACACCTTATTAATTTAAAATAAACTATTTATTTTAAATTAATGACCTCACTTAGACACCTCACTCTAGACACCTCACCTTGGACACCTCGCCTAGACACTTCACCTAGACACCTCGCCCTAAGACCATTCCTTACTCTATGAGTCACCCTGAGACTAGGTCATCTAAAGCATGACCTATTCTCACTCCATCCTAACTTTCTAACTCTCGTGCCTAATAAACACATCTTTTGACCGTTCTCCAATGGTAAATGCACTTGGCGGATGGAAAAATGGGCAAAGGGCTAAAAATAGCCCTTTTACCCATTCTCTAGCTGTCGACATCAGTCAACTATCAGTCGATGCCGGTGGGATCACCGACGTCAGTTACATAAGCTAGACTCTAAACTTGAGTTGCCCCTGACTCTTTGCATATCGACGTGCACACTCTGAGACCAAGCATCAAAACTCAACTATCATCCTCTAGGCTACCGAAGTTCTGCATAAGTCATTCCAAAGATTGGATTGAAGCACTGTATGAGGACCTCAACATCAGCCACAATAGGTACAAGCATCTTGACACCTCTAATTCTTCAACTAATAGAGCTAAGTATTCTTCTTCTCATTTCAATATTTTAGAACACATTGGTAATTGGTTTCTATTTACTATTTTTAAAAACACTGTTGAAAAACTCAACTTCATCTGTGGAGAGGCTGAAAGGCCTTTCTCTCATTCTCACCTCTTTTACACACCAACCCTCTACCTCAACCCTTCTTCAGACCATAGTCACCTGCCTACAACCTTGCATAAACCTCTTAATTCTAGGAAACTCCTCTAACCATTCTGGATATACCCTGAGACCCATCCAAGGCCCACTGCCCCTACCGACATCGACATCATTGACGAAACTGATCTCAGTAGTACTATCGACGTCGGTGACTGTGACAAACTGACTGCAAAAAATAGGTACACGTTATCTATTTTTCTCTTTCTTAATCTTTCATCATTTCTTTTTATACGACACTCTTTTTATTAAATAGTGGACTGTTATCCCTTACGAAGCTTTATGCTTCCGGGACCGAGCGCGTAGCTTGGCAGTCCACCATATCTTATTCTAACATTTTCTTTGTTTATGTCTTATTCTTATCTATAGGTGTTTCTTTAACAGCCAAAGAGGAGCTCCTACAACGCTTGGATATTGTGCGCAACTTAATCCGAGTAATGTCAAACCCCTAACCTTTAACTTTAGTTTCTTCTTTTTTCTGAATGTAATTAACGAAAAACTTAGAGAAACATTCTGGCACGCCCAGTGAGACCCTAGAGTTTTCCTTGGGTTCATTCTTTTAGAAAATAAAATTTTCATATAGGTGCATTAGGAAAATATTCTCCTCTAGCATTTTCTTCTTCTATCTCTTTATTTCGAAAAAAAACCATTAGCACAAGTTAAAAAGAACATCTTTCTTTTTCTTCTTGTCACTTTTTCCCTGCATCTTAAAATAGTGAAAAATTCATATTCTTAACCTCTTCTCCAATTGTTTACATCTGAACAAAATATTTCAATTTGGGTTAAAAACTATTGCATTTCATTCTTGCTTGAATGCATACTTAGCCCACTCACTTAGTAATTAAAAAAGCATTATGAATAAATCATAGTGCACAAATGTTACACAACCAGATCACAACACAATCAAATTAAACATTTAAACATACTTGAGACAAAGCCCGTCTAAGATTTCATCACCTAGCGGATACCTTACCCTTCCTGGCGATCCTACTTGAACTTCACTACCAAGAGGAGGACCCACTCTGTTCTCTGGAAGAGTATAAATTATAGGCAAAGTATATATTGGCTAAGCGGCTTAGCTCGGCTCTGGGTTCGTGAAGTGAAGGGAGCAAGCCCCAGCACCAGGCCACGTACTGAACTTAACAAAGATTTTTGAACACCAAAACATAACCTAAAACCAGCCATAGACTTCCTCTTTAGGACCTGTTTTAAAAGCCCAATTCCCAAACATATTCTTCTAAGGCATAAGCCACCATGACTCTAAAATTTATTCTTACGAATTTAATGTTTTATAGGTTGCTTTCCAAATCATCTATTTTGTTGTTTTTATCTGATTTTTTGAGCTGGTAAGGTCGCATCATTCTGAGGTCCAAAAACAACTCAAAATTTCTCTTTCCAAAAACTATCAATTTTTTGTGTTTCTAGAATTACATAAAAACTGACATCGATTTTTACACCGACGTCGGCAACTCAGATTCACCGACATCGGTTATCCCACTGACCTCGGCAACATTTCATAACTGACATCGATTAGTAAACCGACGTCGGTCACTGTCAACAAATTTTCTTTCCAAACAGCAAGCTTAAAACCAGACTTTTTTCCTGTTAAACATAAATTTTGGTTTTTTAAAATTGAAACACAATTTTTGGACACTGAACCCCTTTTGCCTTAAATGGTTCTGACATGCAATCAAGCCAAATCTCTTATTGACCAGGTGAGTCAACAGCTACTTCCGCCTTTGCCTTTCATATCAAGTCACCAAATGGAGTATACTTCAGACACTGAGCGTACTCTTATCCAACCTACCCCAAATCAACCTCCTATTGTTCCCAAAGGGGATCAACTCTTTGAGAGATTCATTGACCTCAACATCAAGGCTCTCCAACACTATCTCGCTAGAAGCTAAATGCGAGATCCTTCAGGTAACCCTATTTATGGGATGCCAACTTCTTTGGTTGAAACGACAATGATATCAAAAGCCTCCGTTACCCAACCTATGATCACTCAGGCCATTGCCTCAACCAGTAATCCAACCATGGTCAATGTTCAAGATTTGGCCTCCCCTTCTATTTCTGGACCTACCTCTATTGGGGTTTTCGTACCTCCTCAACCACAAACAATTCAACCAAGATCGACACCTTTTTAGAACTTGATTGTCATTATCCCACCGACTCTTGCGCCCATAAACACGAGAGTGGCTACTCATATTTTAATTAGTGTCTCCACCATTCAACCACCCTTGACGACATCTAGTCAAGTTGTGCCCTCCAACTTCATGGCACAAGCCCCCTTGACCTCAATATCAGTCCCTATGATGAACTACCAATATGTTGTGCCTACACAAATGCAACCAAGTACGTCATATGCCCCTGACAACTTCTTTCAAGTACCCTATAACCTAGGGGGTACCCCACCAGCCAATCCATCTACCGATCTAATTAAGATGCTGATGGATAAGATGTCCAACCTCGAGACATCTGTTTCAGGTTCAAGGAGTGTTCTTTCATATGAAAAAATCTGTAACGAACCTATTCACCCTTCAGTGCTTATTAGACCATACCCTAGCCAGTGATAACTCTCAAAATTTACTAGCTTTCAGACTAAAGAGGACCCACAACAACATCTACGAGTGTTTAGACACGCTTGCTACCTCATAGCGCACGATGATGCATTATTACTTCGCACGTTCTCCATGTCACTTTTTGGCACTGCCCTTGATTGGTATAGTTCTATTACCAGTCATTCTTTCTTTACCTTCACTCAACTAGCTCAGCTATTCCTCGACCACTTCTCAATCAACATCACTAACAAGGTCTCCATCACAGACCTATATTCTATTAGACAATTCAACGATGAATCAATAGCTGACTTCGTTGCTCGTTGGAGAGGTTTAATCAACCAACTCTCCTTTTCATTACCTCAACCTAAGCTCATTGAGCTCTTTTCAAGAGCATGTGCCAAGCACATCTCATCCACTTTGTGGCTTCAAACATTCCGCACATTTGATGAAGCTTTCACTATGGCCCGAAATCTTGAACTCTGCACAGTCGAAGAAGATAGAGTCAAATTACGTAGTAAAAATAATGACGCAAAATCCAATGACCCTTCATCTTCCAAATCTTCTTCTTCCCACTCCAAGTCCAAGGGATTGGCAAACGATGTGGTCCTTAAATCATCATCTTTTACCACCACCAACCAATCTGAACCTTCCACATCACAAAACAATTCTAACAATGATCTATACAGCGTCAATACACTCCAATAGGAGAATCATATACTTCTGTATTGGATAAACTAGTAAGTAGGGAGTCCTCAACCTCCCTCAAATACGACTAGTCCAATTTGACCCCTCACGAGCCATCCCTGCATGGTATAGAGAAAATGACTTTTGTCACTATCATCGTGTCAAGGGTCATGACACAGACAATTGTAAAACTTTTAAAAACATTGTTCAATATATGTTAGACAAAGGAGACCTTGTTTTGGATAATCCTAACGCACCAGCCAACCAAAACATAGATGTCTTTAGGCAACCATTTCATAACCATCCCCGAAGTCAGAACAATGTTTAGACCATGGCCAATGACCCTCAAGAACACAACATATGCATGGTCAACATGGTCTTTCCTTTCATTCCTAACCAAATTCTCTCACAATTTAAAGAGGTTGGTCAACCCATTTCTCCACCATGGGTAGAAGAGCCTATTCTACCCATATCACCCCCACGACATCAAACACATCCTCTACCCATTCTTCAACCTCGTGAGGAATCTGTATTACCTGTTCCTCTTGCCCCCACCTTTCCTCTTCTTCTACCATTGGAAGAAGTTACCATTCATACCCCATGCATTCATGTAGAAGGGGCCATAATCCCTCTACTTCACCCTTTAGAAAAGCCTTCCTCTTCTATTTGTCCTCCACCGATGGAGGATAGTCCTCCATCCACCCCCTTTCACACATAAGAGAGTCTACTTTCACTTCTCCCATATTGGAGGATGCATTCATGGCACCAACGTCGGTGGCCCCACCCTCATCCTTCTTATCACCACTAGAGGATCATACTTTCCACACTCTTAGACCACATGTGGAAGGTGTGATCATCCCTGTGCTCTATCCTCTTGAAGATCCAAATTCTCCAATCCCTTCTCCACCGAGAGAAGAACTTGCCACTTCACCCACTTCGATCGAGGAAGATCCGATGATGGTTCTCCCTCGCCTTTGGCCCATGATCGCTGCGTCCAACACGTTTTTGCTCTTGCAATCACCCAAATCTTCCAAATCACCGACTGTAAGACCTCGCATGACGTCGCCTAAACCCTTCTCTCGATTGGTAGAAAACTTAGGATTTCTCCATTCTAAGAACTTAAAACATGAGGCGCTATGGGAGCGACTTAAGGCTCCTTATCTTACACATCCCGCTTCGCCTTATACTGCCGACCCTTCCATGAAAAATTACTCCAAAGTCTCTGACAAAGATCGGGCTTCCACTTCCACATCATCAGAAGTTCAACCGTCAACACCTGAACCCAAACCCTCGCAGGCGTCCACCATGCCAAAATAGATTAGATCTCTCGGTGTTCCTCCTGCATCAAACCTCACTCACCCACAAGTGAAAGTAGATTTGAATCTCACCCCTCGTAGTAGTGGTCCTCGCACCGTAATAAAGAAGGCTGCTAAACCATGTCAGAGAACTCCTCCCCCACCTTCACCATTGCCCTCTATCTTGGGTCCACATCCTTCCACTTTAACATGAGTGCTCCTTATTCCAACACCTCACAAAAACAAACTGCCTCCATTACTCCCTTTACCTATCAAAAACACACTTTTTCCAAAAAATTTGACACCTTTCATCTAGAAAGTGTCATCTATGCGTGTGGCCACACCACCAACCAAAAAGGTGGTACGAAAAACTCCCCCTACAACCCCTAAACAGAAGTTGTCAACCCCTATTGCAACAATGAGTGTAAACCCATTAGTGGGGTCCTATGCTTCATTGTTACGCCAATTGTTGCAGTCTTTTAGCATCATTCTCCCGCTTATTAATCCATACCAACCTCTCAGATCAAAACCATCTTGGTTCGATGACACTAAAATCTGTGTATCATCGCACACTTGGACATAATACTGAGTGTTGTTGTGCTCTTAAAGTTGTCATCCGCCAACACTTGAAAAAGGGTACCCTTCTCATTAAGGACCCATTTGACAAACTACTGACACCATCCCATGCCTCCCAAACCTCCTCACCTGAACCGGGATCCCATCGTCAAACTATGGTCCCTCTACCACCTTCTCCCCTTTTATTTGAAATCAACACCATTAATGTGGCCACAAGGTCCCAAACCCTAAAAGATAAAGGAAAAGAGCAAGTTTCTATTCCTTGGACATATCCATTCACCAAGCCTTCTCAACCACCAAAACTCAAGATTTTTATCTTGGGCACATCTCAACCAACATCTTCTGAGGCAATTCGTGACTCCATGGTGAAACAACTTCACCAAACCCCTGTGAAGACGTCTTTGTATGACCTAATACAAAACTCTCCACAACATCACCAAGCCTTCATCAAAGCTTTACAAGTAGTGGAGGTCCAACCTGAAGACCCCCAAGCACTAACTGTTTTAATCAAATCATTACCTACCATCGCCTCCATCATCTTCAGTGATTTTAAGATTCCAGACTACAACCTGGAAGATTAGGATCATGCCCTCTCAAATTAAGCCTATGAAGCAAAAGTTTCATAGGATGAATCATCGCATCGCACTCCTTGTCAAAGAGGAGCTTCAATGCCTTCTCTTCATCTCATTTATCCAACTCATTGATTATCCGTAATGGGTGTCAAACATTATCCCTGTCACAAAAGCAACTGGGGGAATTTGAACTTATACTGACTATCGCGACCTCAACCTAGCTGGCCCAAAGGATGACTTTCCTTTGCGAAGCATCGACCAAAACATGCCTACAACAAAAATTTGAAAGAGTGAGATTTCAAAATCATAGATCTCGTCCTTAAAGAAAACCAACACGTGACCAATATGGAAAGAAGCAAATGAAGTGAGCTTGCTCATAATTGGCTCGGACCTTACATAATAATGCACAGGTATTGATCAGGGACTTCTCGTCTGTCTTCCCTCGAAGGCCGCCCAGAACCTGAGCCTCTTAATGCCTTACATCTGTGACCATTCTACTGTTAACCAAGTAATCATTCACTTGATGTTTAACTTGAGCTCATCCCTTGAGCAACCCCTATCATTCTCATTCCTCTTCCTTTCAACTCTTTTCCCCTATAACAATTAGCTAACCCTTTTTTAAAGCAATAAATGTTTTGTCTTAATAAAAAGGGAAACCCCTAAACCTCTATAGCCTAGTCTATGACTAAAAGTTTCGTAAAAAAAAGAAACAATATAAAATTGGGATGCCTAACCAAAGGTTATAAACCATAAATGTAGACTGCTCCCTCGAAGGATAGCTGCATTATTATTGTAATTAATAGACTACTCCCTTGAAGGACAGCTATTCAAAGCTATCAAAACATACAAAGCAAAATATAGACCACTCCCTCGAAGGATGGTTATGCCCAAATTTTGCTCCAAGCACAGCACCCTCTAAGAAGCTGCCCACATCAATCAGCTTCAAATGACCAGTAAACAAAACAACATCCCTAAGTAGACTTCCCGCATTGATCAGTCTACCAAAAGAAAAAAGACAAACTATTAAGTCATGGACTTACCTGTAGTTGTTCTCAAGGTCACCTATCAAAGGGGCAAAGTTATCCCTGCTAAAAAGGGTTACGCTATCCTGACATCTCACATAATCACGTCTATTACCCCAAAATACTCAAGAGATTTTGAGCTCACTTAACGTCAAGTAATTTGAGTACTTATATAACACAAACCAATGGTCAATGACGTAATGTATGAATAGGGCTTTTATTTGAAAAAACCCTATCTATACTCTCATTATGGTCCTTGTCAATGAAAGAGCAACGCGCCTTTCATTTTTTACCCACCTTCATCACATGCAACTAAAACATTTTCTAATCAACCCAAACCAAACCAAACCTAAACATTTTATAAACCACTAACATAACCTCATGATTTATTTAATGCAAATATCAATTTGTGTTATATAAATTATCATAGCCCATTCACACTAGTTTTTATGGAAAACAATACACATGGAAACTATCAACCAAACACAATTTATGTCAAGCATATACCATCACCAATATGGAAACTTGTTGAAACACAAATAATCTCATTTCATTTTTAGCATACACCATCACTAATATAGAAAATTGCTAACGATGAAAAACCACATAACCTATGTTACAGCATACACCATCACACAATATGGAAAAGGCTATAACATCATCATACACTCATTTCATTTTTAGCATACACCATCACCAATATGGAAAATTGCTAAGGATGAAAAACCACATAACCTATTTTACAGCATACACCATCACATAATATGGACAAGGCTATAACATCATCATACACTCATCATTTCAAGCATGTATCATCAAACATATGGGAAATGCTAAAAACACTAACTTGACCAAACCAACTATCGACTTCTTTGACTCCATCTTCTCTTTTTGAGATAACTATATTGGTCTGAGGCCCTTAAAATAGGGGCTATGTAGGCAGCACTCAGTTGACATGGGGTCTTCTGAGGTTAGCTCGGCCATTCGTTCATTCATTTACTTGATGGACCAACCATATAACCTTTAACCATGACCTAACCTAGTCAAACCCAATCCATAACCTACTCTCTTCTTTCCTTTTGGAGAGAACTACATTGGCCTGAGGCCCTTAAAACAGGGGCTATGTAGGCAACACTCAGTTGACATGGGGTCTTCTGAGGTTAGCTCAACGATTCATTGGTTCATCTATTTGATGGACCAACTATCTCAACCAAGCCCAAAATCATGACCAAACAACCAGCCCTGACACTATAGAAGTTGCCTAGACTTTTCATTGGGCACATTGGAGATCGCATACATCTCCCTAACCACAAAACACAACACTTGAGATCACTTATATCTCAGACCGACTCGACCAATGACCTTGGAGATCATGACTATCTCCTCAGACCACGACCATTTTCGAGACAACTTTGCCTTGGTTGTTTTGATTGCATATATGCTACCTCACGAATAGTTAGTAAATTATACGCACCCCATATTATGCTCCTCACACCTATTGTCAGATCGCGACCCAGTTGATCCCTAATATTTGTGACATTTTCATATTTTTCAAGAGCACTTCTTAGCCTAGATACTTGGAACACGATGACCATTAGAGCTACAGCTTTGATCGATCTAACCCAATCAGCTACGACCAAAAAGCTAGGGACTGATTAGTTTGATTTTAGTCTTCCTCGACCATTAGAGCTACAGCTTTGATCATTTAACCCAATCAGATACCACTAATAAACGGGGGACTGGTTACTTCAATTTTTGTGCTCCTTGACCTTACCTGTGACAATTTAACCTACCTATCACATGAAGTGGTATACGCGTAATCTCAACTATTGCAGCGTTCACACTCACCTCACCTTACCCATCCACTACCTATCAAATCGGCACCCGATTTCGAATTCCCTTCTCTTGACTCCCACTTTGAGGGGGAATACCTCATCCCATACCTGGGGCAACCTATTTCTATTTTTGTCTTGGAGTTCGTCAAGACAAACCACAAGACAAAAAGAAGCAAATGTAGACCCCAATATTGTGTCAACCCCCTCTTGGTCCATTTCTAAACACTTACACACCTTATTAATTAAAATAAACTATTTATTTTAAATTAATGACCTCACTTAGACACCTCACCCTATACACCTCACCTTGGACACCTCACCTAGACACCTCGCCCTAAGACCATTTCTTACCCTATGAGTTACCCTGAGACTAGGTCATCTAAAGCATGACCTATTCTCACTCCATCCTAACCTCCTAACTAAATCTCATGCCTAATAAACCCATCTTTTGACCGTTCTCTAATGGCAAATGCACTTGGCGGATGGAGAAATGGGCAAAGGGCTAAAAATAGCCCTTTTACCCATTCTCTAGCTGTCGACGTCGGTCGACTATCAGCCGACGCCAGTGGGATTGCCGACGTCGATAACATAAGCTAGACTCTAACCTTGAGTTTCCCCCGACTCTTTGCATATCAACGCGCACACTCTGAGACCAAGCATCAGAACTCAACTATCATCCTCCAGGCTACCGAAGTTCTGCACAAGTCATTCCAGAGATTGGATTGAAGCACTGTATGAGGACCTCAACATCAGCCACAATGGGAACAAGCATCCTGACACCTCTAGTTCTTCAACTAATAGAGCTAAGTATTCTTCTCATTTTAGTATTTTAAAACACGTTGGTAATTGGTTTCTATTTACTATTTCTAAAAACACTGTTTAGAAACTCGACTTCATCTATGGAGAGGCTGAAAGGCCTTTCTGTCATTCTCACCTCCTTTACACACCAACCCTCTAACGCAACCCTTCTTCAGACCATAGTCACCTGCCTGAAACCTTGCATAAACCTCTTAATTCTAGGAAATTCCTTTGACCATTCTGGAAATACCCTGAGACCTGTCCAAGGCCCACTGCCCCTACTGACATCGGCAATACAACCGACGTCGGCATCATTGACCAAACTGACTTCAACAGTACTACCAACGTCGGCGACTATGACAGACTGACTGCAGAGAACATGTACGCGTTATCTATTTTTCTCTTTCTTAGTCTTTCATCATTTCTTTTATAACAACACTCTTTTCGTTAAATAGTGGACTGTCATCCCTCAAGGAGCTTTACGCTTCCGGGACCGAGTGCGTAGCTTGGCAGTCCACCATATCCTCCTCTAACATTTTCTGTGTTTGAGTCTCTTTCTTATTTGTAGGTGTTTCCTCCACAGCCAAAGAGGAGCTCTCACAATGCTCGGATACGGTGCACAACTTAATCCGAGTAACGTCAAACCCCAAACCTTTAACCCTTAGTTTCTTCTTTCTTCTGAATATAATTAGCAAAAATTTAGAGAAACACTTTGACCTAGGAGTGCATACAGGAAAACCAACAAACTAGGACTTTCCCTTTTGGATCTTATAGCGACAACTTGTCCTTGCCATGTGACCACATACAAGTGCACCGAGAACTGAGCCTTGTCTTGTCTAGTCCCACACCATTCCCAGCATCGGTTAGCAATAATGGTCTAGTATCTAATCTCAATTGTAAAATCATAACTCAGAGGTTGAATATTACTATATTAGGCCCATAACCATCTACCACTTTCCCTGTCATCCAACCAACCGTTCAATCTCAGAATAAACCATTCACTACTGACAAAGACAAGAAGTTTGATATTGTGGAACAATTTCAAAAGACACCAACACAAATTTCTATTTTATATTTGCTGCAGACGTCAATAATCCACGAAAACATCTTGAATGAGTTTTTGACCCAATCCATTGTTGCTAGTGACATATCCCTTGATAACTTTCAAGCTTTGGTTGGACACCTAGCTCCAGCCCAACAAGTCACATTCAACCAAAGTGATATGTCTTCTATTGGCCCACACCATAATAATATGTTATGCATCGAGGTTTATATAAAATAGCATAAAGTGAAATGTGTCCTTATCGATAATGGATGAGGGCTCAACATAGTGTTTCTAAATCTCATCAAGATTTTTGGGTACATAATGGCAGATCTCCAACCAAAAAAATAACCATCAAAGCTTATGATAATCAGGAAAGAGAATCATAAGCAACCATTAGTTTACCAATTATCATTGGGCCTTTAACCCATGATACACTTTGCCATGTGCTAGATCTTGAGTTATCATACAACATGCTTCTAGGCAGGCCTTGGATACATGAGATTCATGCAATCCTATCAACACTGCACCAATGTATCAAGCTTTCCCACTCAGGGATGGAAGTGACTATTCTAGGAGATTTACACCCATATAAACACTACAAACATCTTGAGTTTAAATTTCAAAGCTATAATTATCAGTACGATATGAATCCAAGTTTAAAGCATGATAAATGAAACGCTATGCATATTGATCCATCACCGGATAATTGCATAGATCCTAATACTTTGGATTCTCTTTCCCACATGCCACCCCCTGAAGCTTCCAATCATTTCACCATTTCAAATAATGGACCGAGAGAATATGTGACCCATGATACATTTCATATTGCAAATCTTCCTCAAAATCTAAAAACCTTTGGGTGACCTAAAGTCATCCCACATATGCATTAGCAAAAAAAGAACAAAGATAAGGGATCTGTCACATTTGTACCAGCATCTGGACTAGGACCTAACCCTCTTTAAGGGAATGAATCATGGTTATACAATGACAACCAAGTTGATTGTTTAAAAAGTTCCAAGTATCTTATTCCTAATAGGATCATGGAATGTCACAATTATAAAAGAAGAGGCCTTAGACTAAATCAACAAGGAACCATCGAGCCAATTTCCATGACTAAGTATGAAAGACCTTATGGACTTGGATTTAAACCATCTGGGGGTGACCCCACATATCTTGTTCAAACTCCATCACCAACGACTAGTGATGATGATGTCGACAACGAAGCAGAGTCTGATGATAGCCTTACCTTTGATAACCTAGCTAAAACCAACTTGTTTGATAACAATGCCATTTGTACCTTTACCCTGTCCATTCATCACAATCCATTGCCATTATATTATGCCCAACTGATAGATTGGGACCAATAAGAATCTAGTCTACCGATTGATGAGTTCCAGAATGATTAGGTATTATGTGATTTCTTAGGCTTTAGAAATAATGTTTTGTTGGGAGATCACAAATCATGATTCTCAATCACATTGGATCTTGTAGCCTATTTTGGAGAGCGAGTGACCACCTTTAGCAGAAAAAAATAAGTAAAACATTGAGGTCTCAAAGTGAAAACCTCTTTGAGGTGCTTTCTAACTAGGAAAAAAGTAAAGATAAAGGTCAGTCTAGTGGTGAAAACTTGTTTCAGGCGCCATTAGATGGAGGTGTTCATTCTTATTTGAATTTAGACCAAGAGACCACCAACGACAAACTTGCCTATGGATTTCAGTTCAATTTTGAGCAACAACAAATATTTGATCAAATTCTTGAAGAATTTCTAACTATTTTTGTCACATGGCAAGATCTATCATTAGGGGTTCAGATTCATCATGCCTAGGAGAAGTTGAAGAGCAAGTCCTAACAAAGGACCCTGACATAGTCTAATAGTTCAAATTGTTACCTACTATCCTAGAAGATGGTTCGACCCTTCTTGTCAAAGCTACAATAGAGGTAAATATCAGGACTTCATCAGACTTGAAATGGATAAAATTAGGTGTGTCCCTCACTGAGGAGGAACACTATGTCTTTATAGCTCTGTTGAGAGAGTTTGTCGATATTTTTGTATGGGCCTATTCTAACATGCTAGGTTTAGATCATGCCTTGGTTTTGCACCACCTTGAAGTTAATCTTCATGCCAAACTGGTAAAACAAAAGTTAAGTAAGATGCATCCTCACATTGCTATATTGGTAAAGAAAGAGTTAGAAAAACTCTTAGAAGTAGGATGTCTCTGATCTATTGACTACTCTGAATGGATCTCTAATATTGTACCTGTTATTAAAAAGCTTGAAGGGATTAGAATTTGTACTAATTTTTGGGACATCAACAAAACTTATTCTAAAGATGATTTTTTCTTTTCTAATATCGACATGATCATTGACTCCACGGTTGGTTATGAAATGCTTTCACTCATGGATGGCTTTTTAGGATACAACCAGATCAGAATAACACTAGAAGATTAGTATAAAACAACATTCACCACTCCATGGGAAATATTTTGTTATTAGGTGATGCCATTTGGCCTTAAGAATGCTAGAGCTACATATCAAAGGTCCATGATTGTCATATTCCATGATATGATGCATGATATTGTTAAAAATTATGTCGATGACATATTAGAAAAATCCAAGAACAGGGCTGACCATCTAGCAGTGCTACATAAGATATTTGAAAGACTGGGAGAGTACAAAGTCAGATAATCCAAAAAAATATGTGTTTGGTGTAACTTTAGGCAAACTACTTAGCTTCATTGTGTCTCGTAGAGGTATTGAATTTGATTCGGTTAAAGTCCATGCTATAACCAAGATGCCACCACCAACCAATTTAAAGTGACTCTGTAGTTTACAAAGTAAGATCTAGTCAATCTGATGCTTCATCTCTCAACTAGCAAATAAGTGCCATCCATTTACACACCTTTTGAAAAAAAGAGTTGCATTTCACTGAGATGATCACTACCAAACAATTTTTCAAAAACTCAAAGACTATCTTGTTAATCCACTTGTTTTATGACCTCATATGCTAGGAAAGCCATTCTTGTTATACCTATCAGCTACTACCCATGCTCTGGGGGCACTCTTAGATCAACATGATGACAATGGAAAAGAGCATGTTGTGTACTACCTAAGCTGTACCTTGGTTATATATGAACATAACTATGCACCTATTGAAAAATCTTGTTTGGCCACAGTTTTTACAGATCAAAAATTGTGCCATTATACGTTGAATAATAAGACCATGGTCATTTCAAAGGTGGATCCACTCAAATATCTAATATCTAAAATAGCTTTGCAAGTAAGAATGGCTAAATGGATCATGATTCTTAGTGAGTTTGACATAGATTGTGTCAATTAGAAGGCAATCAAAGGACAAGTTTTTGCAGATCAACTTGTTGAATCACCTCTTATAGATACCCAACCACTCATGTTTCAATTTTTTGATAAATCTATCATGACCTTCATTAAAACACCTCTTGAAGAGTAGTCCTAGAAACTATATTTTGATGGTTCATTCACTGCACATCGATCGAGGGTGGGCCTGTTATTTATTACACCACAGGGGGATCTAATCCTTAAATCATTCAGAATTAGCTTTCCTTGTACAAACAACATGATTGAGTATGAAGCACTTATTGTTGGTCTTCAACAAGAAGTGTAATGGAATATATCTTATCTTCAAGTTTAAGATGATTCTCAGTTAATCATTAATCAGGTCATAGATCATTTTCAAACCAAAGATGACAAGTTGGTTCCATATAAAGCCATGATCGACACTCTTAAACAATAAATTGATAGCATTTAGTTTGAGCATATACTGAGGGATAGTAACAGAACTACAGATGCCATGGCTACTATTGACTCATTGATTTGATAAATAGATAGAGAGTATCAGTTCTTCATCAAGAATTTGTTAGTACCAACTCATGAATCTTTAATCGTTACCATGAGTTGTGATATTGTTGGTCCTAATTCTATCTGGTACTCATACCTGTACAACTACCTTCATGACTAAGTTCTACCACCTAACCTATCTCGAAGACAAACCAAAGCCTTCATTCATCATTCCACTAATTATACATTGCTTGGATCCACCCTTTACCATCACAGTTTTGATGGAACTCTGCTTCATTGTTTAACTTCGGTAGAGTCTACGCTATCATTAAGAGAGGTTCACGAAGAAGTGTGTGGAGCTCATTATAGTGGGGCATTCCTATCCAAAATGCTCTTCCATACTAGTTATTATTGGCCCACAATGGATGTAGATGCCAATGCATATGTAAATAAATGTGACAAATGTCAACGACATGTTAATCTGATTCATGTCCTAGCAAAAACTCTGAAACTAATGTTGACACCATGGCCATTTTATACATGGGGACTTGACCTCATTGGGAAGATTAACCTCACTTCATCTGATGGCCATAAACATATCCTTACTGCCACTAAATATTTCACTAAGTGGGTTGAAGTTATACCCCTCACTTATATGATTGGAAAACAAATTTTCAAATTCATCTTCAACCATCTCATCTACCGCTACGGTATCCCCTCTGACATTATATCTGATAATAGAGGATCATTCAAGAACAAAGATGTAGACCAGTTATATACTAAATACAACATCACCCAACATTTTTCTATAGTATATTACCTTCAAGGTTATGGCCAAGTTGAGGCATCCAACAAAACCATTGTCAACATTCTCAAAAAGATTATCAATGATGTCGGTCATGATTGGCACCTCCAAATATTCCCTACCCTTTGGGCATACCATACCAATCATCGTACCCCCACATGAGCCACTCCATACTCACTTGTTTATGGTATCGAAGCCATCCTTCCCATTGAAGTCAAATTGCCTTCACTACGCATCTCTTTCAAACATAAACTAGATGATCATGAATATTGAGTAGCTCACCTACAAAATATAGACCTACTTGATGAGAAGCACATAACCACACTCAAAAATCTTCAAGCATATCAGAACTGACTTAAAGACCATTATAATCGATGTGTTAAGTATAGAACATTTAAACCTGGTGATCTTGTTCTTAAAGAAAACCAAAAGAATACCACAATAGAGAAAAAATATAAAAGAAAATTCAAACCAAATTGGATATGGCCTTTCATCATCACTACAGATTATGAATCAGGAGCATACAGGCTTGTCACACCAGGTGATGATGAACTTCTGGAACCGATGAATATTATTCATCTCAAGCGGTACTATGTTTGAATGCTAAGGTGTATTATCTGTAAGGACAATTTTAATTATGACATTTTATCACTATTCTTCTTTATGCAAATACCATCCCTATCTGTCTCTTCACTGTATCCACTTTTCGCTTCCATTCTATCAACCTAGTGTGTTTTAAAGCCTAGCTCATTTGACCTTGGTTTTTGTTATTCATTATGCAGTTTCAGCATCGAGGTATCTGATCAGTTCATTAGTTAGTTCAATTATTTCAGATAAGGAACATATCTTGAGATAGTGTGATAGAAGATTTGATAGTAGCATATTTTATTTGTTAGTCATTTCTTACCATTGATCTTGCTACTAGTCATAACCGCCTTTGGCCAAATTAGTACCATTGACCTATGTTGTTGTGTCCTAGTTATAATCACCTATGAGCAAACTAAGGGAAACATTAAACCTTGACTTACCAACTTGCCACTACCTATGTCATATTGTGTCTTTTTACCAACTATGCCTATTTTATTTGAATTAACTATTGCACTGGTCAAATTCCTCCGTTGTAATGGTGGAATTATAGTGACTTGAGGTCCTACTCTGGGACTATGTAGGCAATGCTCAATACTTTTTGAGGTTAGCTCAGTCGCCTTTTTTCCCATGCTCTCACCATTTTGTGAGCAACCTTAATTTAAATGCTCTCATCATTTTGTGAGCTTAAACCATTTAGTGTCTCTTTATTCTCGATTCAGTTGAGACACTCTAAAACACTTCCAAAAACATTTAAAAAATTATTATAAAAGAACAAAAACATTGACCACTTCTTTACCTTATGGATTATGGGAACCTTTACTAAGTTACAAGCAAATTACTTATCATTTAGTTTCTCCATCCTTTTTGGTCGTTTTCTCTCTCAAGCACTTATCGTTTTGCAAGACCATTCCTATTCTTATATTACATCCATTATGTTTGTTTTCCTCAGTTATCACATTCTTCCCATTCCCTGGGAGAACTATATTTGGCCTGAAGTTTTTTATTGGATATTACATCCATAAAACTATGTAAGCAGTGCCCACTTGCCTAGTGCATATGGAGACAACTCAGCCACCCCCTTCATTTTCTTCTATTCCCTCTTTTGTTTATTTTTTAAGTTGTCGCCTCTTTTCTAGGGGCAATGTTCGTAGGGTTTCTATTTCATTGTTTGTTTATTTCTACTTGTTTTATTTGTTTGTCTACCCATTTATTTGCTTTCAGCACTGTTTCTTTGATTCAATTTATGTGTGTTCATTAGATGATTCCTTGTTCATACTTACACTTGAATCCATCCATATTCATATGTTTACCTTATCATCATGGTTTCTATCATTGGTGCATTATTTTCTATTGAGTATTGGATTATGGGAGTCAGTCCTCATGCATATTTTGGTCAAATCCTCATGATATTATACCATGATGCCTACCAATACATGTTACAATAAATCTCAGCTTTAAGAATTCTATTCAGCAATGGCAGCATCTCTTTAGCAATGACATCTCGATTCCATACTAACAATATCCCAAACAGAGTAATTAACCACGAAAGAATTTCAACTTTTATTGGTTCAGATGAGCATCTCCCTACTAGTAGGTTGTTCCAATTCATCATTACCCTTTGTATTAAGTCATCATCATATTCAACCAAGTTTATCATGTTTGCCACAATCAGGGTCTAATGATTATAACTGCCTATGGGCAAATCATTGCACACTGTTCTACCTGCATTTCTCAATTATTATAATCGTCTTTGGGCAAATCATTTTGTTGTCACCACTTTATTTTTTTTGCCTATACACGGGCATATTATTATCTTGTTTTTCTATCTTAACTAGGGAATCTCCATCTTCTCAATGATTATAACCATCTTTAGGCAAATCATTGTGTTATCATACCATGTTGCCACTATCAGGGTACAATGCTTATAACTGCCTTTGGAAAAACTATTGTGCATCATCCCACTTGCATTCTTAATGATTTTGACTATTTTTTTAATATCATTATGTTTTTATCCCATCATCTTTCATTTCTTTGGTCCCCTCATGTTGTTTCTTTATTTTTGAGGGACTGTTTACCGACCTACTTGTGCCAACCATTCCCTCGAGGGGGCATCTTACAGTTAGCTTATCATCATTGCATTTGTAGGCTTACAGGATCTTTTCATTCTTTGAGAAGATGTTACTGTGTTTATAACTTGCAACACATTCTCAAACATGGGAAAACTGTAGACACCTAAAATTGGCCATTGATAAACTCTAACCAAGCTTTTGACCAATTTCCACTCAAAATGCATAATTTGACCTAAAAACACTAAAACATACTAAATGATGTAAAACTGACATATTCAAATGTCAATTTTGGCCAAGGTATCCCTAAATAGGGTAATGCAATTTATGGGCTAGCTAACTTTGATCAGATCATTCTGAGTTAAAATGCTAATTTTGCACCTAGGTGCTCTAGATTGCTCTTTCTTATCAAATCTTCTACACAAGATGCGTGCCTTTTGTTATTTGTTGTTGATAACATCTTAAATGAGAATACGCATCTGACAGTGACTTCCAATTCTAATCCAGTCAATTTTGGACTAATAACAAGACATTTTGATGAATTTGATTAATTTGTACTCAAAGTGCTTAATCATGCTTAAGAGATAATTAACCCAAATCAAGGCTTAATCAAAAATTCCATGGAAACTTGTTGAATACTTATTTTTAAAAATAAATATTGAATATTTACATCATCAAGTGACCTAATTTATTGGAAAGACATCCCTAAGCCATAAATGCCACAAATATCAGGATTCATGTCTTTCATGATGCCCTCCATGCCTCTTAATTTCCCCTTCTTCCAATGTCATGATGAGGATAATTACAAACTTAATTCCAAAAATTGAATTAATCTTCAACCACACATCTCAATCTTGAGATGGATGGTTCAGGGTGATTTTAGATATTTTCAAAAATCTATAAATAGAGAGGCCATGAACATCATTTCTAAGCTATTTTTTTGTGCAAAGTTATAATGCACAAATATCTTCAAGGAGCCATTGCAATTAGTGTTACCATGCCAAATTGATTTAAAGCTAAGCCAAGCCACAACCAAAGGTGCCAAAGAGAGATGGAGGTAGCCAAGCTTCCGTTGCCAAGGACTTCATGAGCACAAGCCAAGCAAGCCACCACTACAAAGGCATTTGGAGCATCCAAGGGAGATGAAGGAATTCTTGTATTTGATTCCTTGATTTTTAATTGTGTTTGTCATTTTCTTTTATTTACTAAGCTCTCCATAGTGTCTAGGCCTAGAGATGTTATGCTATTAGTGTGTTTATTTCATTTTATTTTCATATTGGAACTAACATGATACTAACCATCCTCTCTTGATTCAAATTCCTAGATCACACCACTCATATCCCTTCCTTGAGCTTCATCATACTTTCACCTTTGCAACTCCCGCTGACTAGCTACCATGCTGAACCAACAATATTAAATCAAAAGGTGACCTTAATTTTCCCACCGTGTTTCTCATATGAGAGAGAGTTTAGCCATCCATTAAGAAGCTTTCAAGTCCAAAATACACTAAGAACTTCTTAATCTCCAACAAATAATGTCTGAGATATATATCACATGATTCTCGAAGGAAGTGAAATTGGGCTTCCTCTAGACAAGAGTACATTGAGACTACGTATTTCAAAATATAACTATTCAAAAAAATTCACCACCAAATATCCACTATATGCATTCAAGGCACTCCCAACCATGCCAAATCCAATTGACACTCTACTGACCAGGCTATCTTCTATCCATAGTTCATTGACCAGTCTTGTGCATACACTAAAATCCAAGCATGAAGGTGAACATACACTTCTAAAAAGGATGCTTCATAAAGTGATTCATACATATGTTCTATCCATGTGCATGTAAAAATTCTTGGTTCAAGAAATAGTAATGCAAATTTATCTTTTACTCTAGTAACCCATTGTTCAATATTCTCTAGAGATAGCCATTTGAGCATCTTCCACCATCGTACAAACAAGCGCTATGGGTCCTAACAACAGAACTAAAATGTTGGGATATTTTCCTTTAAATCAACATGTGTTTTCCATAGTTATACACCTAATTAAATAAGAGTTCCAACATGCTAACACACTAACATTTCAAACAAGAATAATTTCTTGCATGCTCACCCGAAGCACACAACTTAAAATCAATTCTCATTGGTTATTCATGTGAGGGTGTGTTTATCTAACTTTATATAAAAAGGTGCTCAAACAAGTACTTAGTATTAACCTCATTATTAGTCCTATATCTAATTCAAATTACTTGTTCATCACTTAACTTTCAAAAAAAAAGTTGGCATAAAATGATAACAGATAATATCAACCCCATTATTAACATAGACAAATGAACACAAACATTATATCAACACAAGCTTCTTTCCATTATATTCTTAAAATATATCAAAGAGTATAGTGATTCCAAAGTTACAATGATAACCAATTCATCAAAAACTCATCAAAAACAATACAAAGTACATCAAGGGTGTATTTATACATGGTTTAACCCGACCAATTAGTTATTGAAGTAAATATATTTAAGATGACTCGTCAACGATCGTCAACAAAATTGAGTCGTGGCAGCAATTGACAATAATTCCTACCAACTTAGGCCTATTTGTCCCTATATTCTCTCTCGATGTTAGATCCTCGTTGTTGAGGACCTATCTTTTGGCATGTCGATCCTGGATTCATGCTTGACTTAGTCTTCTCTTTCATTCCTACAAACCATTCCATAACTGTCTTTGCTTTTTGCACTTTCTCCAAGTTTTCCATTAATATTTGAGTCCTAGTTCTCATATTATTCATTTAATATGAATCTTTATTCCATGGGATTTAATTCTTCTATGCCATGGACTCACGTGCCATGGTCTTCTATGTCATTTGTTACCACAAAGTACTTAGCTATAATAATCTTCAAAATTGGGGGCCCAACAGATTTTGATGGTGCCCTATTATTGAGATAGATTGTTATTTGAGATACTTCTACCTACAAATGCAGATTTACCCTTTTAAAGTAAAACATTTACTAATCCATGTTGATCCACTTAACTACTTCAATCTATTCAAGAGTGTAATGGAATGTGAGATGATACTTGATTCCATTCAAATTGAGATATGTTTCAAACACATTGACATGAATTCATTATCATTGTCAGTCATGTCCTATTGGGCTTCATTTTCAAGAAATGTTCAAAACTTTTGAAAAAAATTAAAGGCTTCTGATTTTTTATTTAGAAAGTATATTTAAGTCATTATACTATAGTGATCACTGAAAAACATGAAGTACTTGTGACCACCAATGAAGATAATTGGTAGAGAACACAAATTAGAGTTAATTAAGTATAATTTCTTGTCAACTTTCCCTTCTAATTTTTTAAACAAATCTCTTTTGCGTTTGGCCAATATGCAAGATTTACATTTTTCAATATCTGTGGGCAATGTTAACAAGCCTACAACACCATTATTTTATAGTGTTTGAATGGTGTCATAGTGTGTGTGCCCAAATCTAGCATGCCAAATAAGACTTGTTAGCATTCCTTCTTCAACGAGATGATAAAAATTCCTTGACACTAAATTCTCACCCGTGAACTTTAGTAATTTTCCTTCCTCGTATCTAGTTGGAAAAATAGTGTTAATCACATTTTATTGTGACCTTCACCTCTCCATCATATAACATAATGGAGTGGTCTTGTTGTCGAATGATCACTAGAGACAATAAGGTTTTTTCAATTAAGGAAGGTATAATACAATTCAAAGAATGAATTCTAGAAGCACTTTTTACTTGAGTGAATTGAACCTTTGCCTTGAGGTCACATACTTGTTTTATCTACTAAATATACTAGACCGCAATCTTCTTCATGAAAATTCTCAATAAATTCCCTTTCAAAATCCATATGTTACATGGCACCAGTGTCTAGAACCCAAACACTATCCCATATTGAACTCTCTAAGGCATTATTTTCTTCGTCAAATATGGAAAGTACACATTCACTATAAAACTAACTCCAATCTAGTTCTATATTTTTCTTCTTTTTGTTTTCATTAGGCTTCAATTTTGTCCCATGATGTTTTCCATACATGGGTCTCATGAATTCATTTTATTTCACAATGTTTGTAAAAGAAATGTTGTTTATCATTTTGATTTTCTTGATGTTGAGCTTTATTTTTGCTAGATTTTCCACATGACCCTTTGTTTTTACATTTGCCTCTCTCATTTCGTACTTTCTGATAAGAATTTAACTTTTGATTAGCATAACAAATGCTTTAACCTGTGGACTCGGTTTTTCTTCCATTTTTTTTCTCTTTTAGCCATCCTCTTAAAAAATTGATCAAAGGTGATAGACTTTAATAGATTATTTGCTTTCAAAGACTCAATGTAGGTTGAGTATGTAGAGAAAAAATCCTTTATGAAGGTAGTCTTTTACACAAATTTTTATACTAGAATCATCAACATCATGTTTGATAGAATAAGTATCAAAAGCCAAATTCACGACGCCACATTTTTTCAATTCAATATTGAAAATTTTCAACTACAAATGTATCAACTCCAATTATAAATGAGAATCATATAAGTCCTTAAATTTGTGAAATGATTTTCAATTAATTTTTCATCTATGTATATGACAAAAAACCTTAGCGTAAACTGATGCTCGCATACAGGCCAATGTTTTTGAATTATTTTACTTCACACATGAAAGCTTCACACTTTTTGATATTTTTGGGTAGTGTTGGCATACCTGCAACACCATTCTTTTGCATTGTGTGAATATTGTCATAGTGAGTTTTCCCAAATCTAACATGTTAAAGAAGACTTGTTGGCATTCCTTAATTAGATGAGTAAAATTTCATGTAACTAAATGGTCACCCTAAGTTTTATCAACTTTCCTTCATCAAATCCAGTCAATACAACGATATTATCACATTTCCTTGTGATCTTCACTTATCCATCATCCAGAAAAATTTAGTGGCCTTGTTATCAAATGATAACTAGAGAAAACAAAATTATTTTCAATTGAAGAAATATAGGACATTATGGATAATGAAATCGAGAAGCCCTGGTGACTTTAGTCTAATTGAACATTTGCCTTAAGGTTGCAAACTTGTTTTATCTGCCAAATATACTAGATCATAACTTTTTTTATGAAACTCCTCAAAGATGTTCCTTCCAAAATTCATATTTTGTGTGGCACCAGTTTTTATAGCCCAAGTTGAATTGTTTGAGGCATTATTTTCTTCATATGAGATAGAAAACACACATTCAATTGAAAATTGAGCTAAGTTCAATTTTGAGATTTTCTTCTTTTTGTTTTCTATAGCCTTCAATATTATTCTATGGCATTTTTGCATTTATGGATCTCATGACTCCCTTTTCTTTCACAATGTTTAAAAAATAAGTGTTTTATGTCATTTTGCTTCTCTTGATGTTAACCATTATTTTTTCCAACTTTGCCACCTAACCCTTTATTTTTACCTATCTTTATCATTTCCAACATACTTGGAAGAATTTCCATTTTGAATAGAATAGCAAATATTTT
Organism: Torreya grandis; assembly: GCA_037957365.1. Classification (NCBI taxonomy): domain Eukaryota; kingdom Viridiplantae; phylum Streptophyta; class Pinopsida; order Cupressales; family Taxaceae; genus Torreya; species Torreya grandis. Next base: position 5,795,224 of record JARHVA010000109.1, read on the forward strand.
CTCTTGTGGACATAGTCTCTTTTGAAGGTTCTTTCTCTCTCATACATTTTCTCAACCAATTGATCAAAAGTGAGAATCTTCAACATATTGCTCACTTTCAAAGACTTCAATTAAGTTGAATATGTAGGGAAAAGAGTTTTTGTAAAGATAGTCATGCATACATCAATATTTACACCACGAACATCCACATCATGTTTAATAGCTTAGATTTTTGAAGTCAAACTTATGATATCAACATTCTTCAACTCGATATTGAACAATTTCAATTGAAATTAGATGAGCTCTAATTCTAAGTGAGAACCATAAAATTTCTTCAATTTTCATAATGTTTCCCAATAAATGTTTCACCCCTGTATGCGATGAAAAAACCTTGCCATCAATTGAGGTCCTTATCAAGGCCAATGCTTTTACATTAATGTGTTTTTAGGATCATAATTCATTTGTTTCCTTCGGCTTAGTTGGTTTTGCATCCCCATGATAGACGTTTAAACACAAGTCAATGAAGATGAGTGTATTCTCCACCTATCTTGACCATTCTAACTAAGAATCTTTCTCGTTTAGTGTTGTGCCAACAATAATTTTGATTGAATGCATGTTATTTGTTTAGAGAGATGGAATGGTTCTTTATCACTCCAAAATGTTTCATTTTCATATAAACCTAACCAATATACCAAACCTATTTATATGCTCACCCTTCCTATATACTCAAAAGTATTTGAAAGAAGCGTGTCCTTTCTATATACTTGGTGGTACATAAAAGAGACATTAAAGCACGTGAGAGCATAATAGTATGTGGTACCAAGGTAGTACATGAAAAATATTCTCTTTATTTAAGATATTTGCTTAGTAAGAAGTCCTTATGCATGGGAGTAATAACCTTCTATACTCAAAGCATTCTTACTTTCGATATTTACGTCTAGCAATAATCATGATTAGGTGAAGAAGGAAACATGAAAATAAATAATTATTTATTTCTCCTCGACAATTTATAGGGATGATGCCACAAACATATTTTTTGCATCTATATTAGGATATAATAATATTACTTCAATCGTGATGACATTACTTGTAAATGTGAACCAACACTATTGACAGAACGCTATGATTTTACTTGTTTGTACAAAATGTTTATTTTCCAAAATATTCTTGATTTTGAAAAAGAAAATTGATTTTGGCTTACAAAATGATTTATTTTATTATGTTTAAATAAGTCACGAGTATATTATTCCCTTATGGGAATATTCTCCATTAAAAATAAGGCTAATATTTGGAAATAATTACATTATTTTTCTTTAACTTGTCTCAACAAGTTTATTATTTCCATGTGAATTTTGGCACCAAGTGGAAGTCAATGCCATGTAGAAGGTGTAATTAAATTTGGAACACCTTATTCAAGATGTCAATTTAAAATCTAAGCTTGAAACTTCAACATCTCATAAATTTGTCCACCAATCTTTAGTTTCATCGTACAATCAACTCAAGATGCCTAACATTCACTTTTAGCACATAAATTAAGAGAAAAATGTCAAACATGAATCAAAACACAATCTTAATTGATTAAAATGTAATATAAGTGGGTAAATGCTATAAAAAAATTATAAGGCATAGTCAAAGATGATAAGTGTGCAATCCAAAACACCTTGGAGTAGCTAATACACACCCAAAATGTATTTATTTCACCCAAAATGTAGTTAAAGCAATCAATAACATCACACATGTTTGAAACAATAGGAAAATAGTAGAAAAGAATTCCATGTAGGTTTGAAACATAGTCATATTTCCCCATGATGTCTTCCTATAGGGATATAAACAACTACATAGCCCACAATAGAGGAAACACCTCTTTTATCTAGTCCAAATCAACCAAAATGCCTCAATTTTTCCAAAAACACATTACAAATAGATTTTAAAAACTTTAATAAGGTGATTTTGAACCTATTTTATTGGCTAAAATTGAAATTTACGAGGATGAATGGAGGAATAAAAATATTAATAAAGCAAGTGCTTTGATACCAATGTTAGGTCAAGAATAATAAATGAAAAAATTGGTGCAACCCAAAACTTTATTTTCATTAATTGAATGAAGAGATATTATATTATTTATAATAAAAAATATGACTATTCACTTCATTTTCCAAGAAGGTTAGTTATCTTATTACGTAGACTATCCATCTACCACTATGAGAGAAAAGATCTACATTTATCCCTGAGATTATCTAATATTGTATAAAATAATATTACAGACTCCAAAATTTGAGTATAGTTTCTCAAAATTTAATAAAAATGTAATGGAGCAATGTTTCTTGGTGTTTCCAGATTTGATCAATCTTTCAAGGAGATTACGATGTAAGTGCCACACCATTGGAGCTATGATGAGTTAGGAGGGTAAGCCTATCACATACTTCAACAACAACAAAAATGACACACAAAGTAAGTATTTAGTTTATTATGATGATTTTTATGCTATTGAGCAAGCATTGAAGTGGTGGAGGTGTTATGTATTGCTGAAGGAGTTTGTGTTGTTCATAGACTACTAAGTGTTACAATTCATAAACAATCAAGATAAACTAAATCAAATGCATATGAAATGGGTAGATTTTTTTTCAAAGTTACTCATTTATCTTGAAACATAGGAGTGGATAATACAATATATTTGTAGACACACTTAGTAGATGGCATGTTATGTCAACCCAAATCCATGTGGAGGTCATGGGATTTGATTTCATGAAGGAGTTGTATGTATAAGATGAAGATTTCAAGTAAGGATGAAAGGAATGCAAAAAAACCATGCACGTAGATAGAATGAATTGTGTGGATTATTTTTTAAAAGAGGGGTTGTTGTTTAGAGGAGCGCAATTGTATATACCCAAAGGATCTAGGCATGAGAATCTCATTGATGAGAAGCATAATCGCAAATTGGCTAGTATGTTCATATATTTTTATTCCACCATGCACATTTTTCCAACATGTCATACAGATTTGATGGAGACCGTACCACATTTTGAAACCCTGTAATCTATTTTTACATAAATCGAACCAATAGGTCAATTTTCTTTCATTCTAGATCGTATAGAGTAAAACTTTTAGATCTGATTTTTTTTACTATTCTCTGCTCAGACCACCATCCTCCCAATCTCAATTGTACACCTGTGCATTTTGATATACAACATTTTGTGAGACTCCAAGTTGTAGCAGACATTTGGCATGGCAAACTGAGTTGTCGATTGGCTTTTCTCCATTCTGAGTTATACGATCAATATTTTTGAAATTTTATTTTTACAAACTGTTATTTATTCTATACTAGAACATTCCAACCTACGTTATATAATTTTCCCTATTGTCGTACAATAATTGGAAAGCCTCTAAGGTGATGCAATCATTTGATCAAACATTTGACTTGCAGATCAGTTTTTATTCACATTAGGCCATACAGATGTGATTTTGTAGAATCAACTTCTGAAATTGATTATTCATTGCTTGTTATTTCCTCCCAAAACCTATCATACACATGAAAATTATGCCTTACATCTATTTGGGAGTTTCAAAGTTAGCATATTTTTAAAGTTCGCTAAGTAGAGCAAAAAGAAAGTGTAAAAGATCTAGAAAGTTTGCTAAGATGCCTATCATACATTTGAAACACCCATTTTAGTTAGCTTTATATATAATTTTGTCCTTTGAAAATTTTGAATTGATGCATAAAGGAGATGGTAGATTTTATTTTTGTTAAAATCTAGCCATAAAAGATTTAGAATTTAAATCACAAGCAAGTGTGAAAGACAAAACCAAAAATATACAAAATGAAAAAAAGATAAAATTGGAGTGATTGTTTTAATTATTTTTACTTGCAAAATTTTATTTTCCATTTTATAAAATTACAAATTATAAACTGAAACCATTTGTAAAACCTCTTTTATTTCTGGTAAATCAAATCAGTAAAAAAAATGAGATTGTAAAAATCTCATTCACAGTGTTCGATTTTAACGATGCCTTTGATTCACATTTATGTGTAATGCCATCACACTTTGAACTACTGTGTTTATATCTTAACATATATGTAACAATGATGTTTGGGCATCGACCCGTTAAATATTCAGAGAGTAATAAGGTTCAAAAATATTTATAAACCATCCCTCTATTATGCATTCATTACTGTTGATAGACATAAACCTTGACAGTTAGAATTTTCAAGTATATAGGGAAGTTATAACCATGTATGTGAAATTTCTTCTAAGTGTTAGTGACAAAATGAATCTCTTTCACATACTATCTAGGTACCTATTACTATTTTGCTCTCACATGCATTAAAGTCTCTTTCACGTACCAACGGGTATATTGAAGGATGAGCTCTTCCAATACCAACAGGGATATAGGAAGATACACATATAGAGAGGTCTAATATATTGATTTGACAATATATAAAAAGGGGAATCTTTTGGAGTTATAAGTCATCAATCCATCTCTCTTATACAGTTTGATTATACTTGCACACATGGTCAAAAATGGATCACGTTTATTCTGCTAGACACTTAACTTCTTCGAGGTGACAACTACGCAGTGTGAAAAACTAAGGTTAAAACCCACTTAGAATTTGAAGACATATGGATAGTCGTTGATGGTACATAGACCCGACATGATATTGACATTGATCAACAATGCAAATATGACAATTCCAATTAGAAGGCTAAGCTCATAATCATGTTCAAAGTCTTATATGAGGTACAACCTCATATCTATAATGCCACTACAACTCAAGATGCTTTGGATAAGGTTCAAATAGCCTTTGAGGCAAATAATCAAAGTTGGATTCTTCATATGCAAAGCCAACTCCATAATCTAAAGTTGATATCTGAGAAAAAAGTGGAGGCTTTTATTCCTAGAGTTGAAACCTTGTGGGCATCGCTTGAAGCATTGGGAAAACCAGTGAAAGATGACTCTTTGGTTCTTATTGTCCAAAGAGATCTGCCCCATGCATATAAAATTTTTGTGACCACATTGAATGTCATGGGTTAGAATACAACTTTTGTCTCGTTGGTTAACATGTTGTAACAAGATGAAGCCATGTAACCTGATGAAGATCATGTACTTACCTCCTCTCAGAAAGGGAAGAAACCCATGAAGACTTATAAATTTAACACTTAACTGAACAATCAATAACACCAGTAGGGGAATAAATCGCGTTCACAAAAGGTTTGTATTATTTTTGGAAAGACAGGACATGACCTCAAACATTGCTACTATAATGGATTCATACAGGGCTCATCCAATAATAAGCCCGCTTCACAGAATCCACCTCAGTCACTGAAGCCTAAACCCCATTCCAAAAGCATTAGAAGAAGAAATAAAAACATGGTAATGTTGATGAGGATAATCATTCTTTATAAGATGATCATGTCTTTACTACATAGACACATAAGGAACCTTGTTCTTCAAATTTTTTTTGGTATGTTGATTTTGGTGCCACAAGGCACATGAAAGGAAAAAAAGAATGGTTTTCCACTTTATACCAATCCAGATATCGAGGTAATGTTTCTCTTGGTGATGCCTCATCATACACTATTCAGGGTAGAGTTGTTATTTCTTTACAGCTTGGTAACTTCACTACCAAGATCATAGATGTCTTGTATGTTATATGACTCACTAAAAACTTGTCTGTAAATCAACTTCTCGATCACAATCTCAAAGTTAAGTTTGATCACAACCATGGTGATAAGTTTTTCCTTATCAAGAACAAGTCTTGAGGCTCTATAACTATTGCACGAGCTTTTAATGTAGGCAAGATGTTTCAACTTGATTTTGTACATAATGACCATTAGGCACTTGTTATGAAGGGTATAGACAAATCTAAGCCATGGCATAAAAGATATGGTCATTTAAGTTATGGTATTTTCTTGCATTAATCAAACACAACATGGTCAGAGGTGTTCCTACACTCAAACAATCTTCCGATATCGGTTCTAGTTGCGTAGCTAGTAAACAACAAAGATCTCCTTTTATCAAAAGTGAATATAAATCTCCTTATCTATTGGATCTAGTGCACACCAATATGTGCAGACCTATGACTTCTATCCTAAAAGGATACAAGTATTTCAAACTCTTTGTTGATGATCATTCCTACAATATGTGGGTTTCCTTATTGAAGACTAAAGATCAAGGATTCCAAGCCTTCAAATAATTCAAGGCCTCTATTAAAAATGAATCTGGTCACAAAATCAAGGCCCTTCGTTCAAATTGTGGCGGTGGGGGGGAATACACCAGTAAAATTTTCACTACATATCTTGTAAAGCATGGAATAAATCATCAATGCACTGCTCTTTATACACCACAGCAAAATGGTGTTGCAGAAAGGCATAAAATTGTCATTGTAGATATGTTTCTAAGCATGGTTGATGATGCACAACTACCTTGTTCATATTGGGCATAAGTGTGTCTCACAATTGTATATCTACTTAAACAGAGCACCCACCAAAGCTCTTGATGGAATTACACCACGAGAAGCATGGACTGGGATGAAGTCAAAAGTCTCTCATCTTTAAGTCTTTAGTTGTAAGGCATACATGCATGTCCCAAAGAATAAAAGGAAGAAATTGGAGAAGAAAACCCAAGAATGCATTTTTGTGGGATACAATAGTGATTTGAAAGCATATTGATTCATTGATCTATAGACTATGAAGAAACTTATTAGCAAAGATGTAGTGCTTGATGAGAAAGATGAAATCAGTTCATCTTCCACATAGACATTTGATACAAACATCATACATGTAAACTTTTTAGATGAAAATAATGGTGATAGTCAATCAGAAGCTCAAACACCACCAATTGCTACTCAACATATTCCTAAATGGTATACAAGTATGATTTGAGATGAAAAATTGAATGGACCTACAAACACTTCATCTAAAATACCGAGGACTTATAGTATGGTTCATGCAGAGGTAAATTTGGCCTTAATGAGCATTATTTCAGAAACATTTGAGCCCTCTATAGTTCGTAATACCCTAGAGTCCAAACCTTGGAAAAATGCCATGGATGCATAATATTTGTCTCTCATGAAGAATGACACATGGTAACTTATTGATCTTCCATCATGGAAGAAACCTATTGGGTGTAAATGGGTCTTAAAGACCAAACACAAAGTAGATAGAAGTATAGACAAACACAAGGCAAGACTCGTAGCAAAGGGCTATGCTTAGAAATAAAGTATAGACTATGAGGGGACTTTTGCTCCTATAGCTAAGATAAAGACAATCATAATGATATTTGCAATGGTTGTATAGTTTGGGTGGAACTTTCATCAGATGGATGTTAAAATTGTCTTCTTAAATGGAGATATATAGAAAGAGGTATACATGACTCCACCAGAAGGTTATGTCACACCAAGGTAAGAGCAAAAGGTGTACATACTCATAAAATCTTTGTATAGTCTCAAATAGGCTCCTAGAGCTTGGTATATAAAAATTGATGACCATCTCATAAAGCATGGATTTCAGAGGAATCCATGTGATCACAATCTCTACCTCAAAAATCAAGGGCGGGCGGAGGGGCCGGGGGGATTGTTATTGTTATTGTTTATGTCAATGATCTAGTCATCACTAGCAGCTTAGTGAAGATGATTGATGCAACAAAGGAAGATATCAACCAATTTTTTGACATGATAGATCTTAGGCTACTGCACTATTGTCTTGGATCAGAAGTATGGAAAAAAGAGCACCAAATATTCATGTCTCAGATGAAGTATACCAAGACATTACTCAATAGGTTTCAGATTGTGGATTACAAATCCATGGCTACACCTATGGAGACAAGACTTCATCTATCTCACTCAGATCCATCACCAACTAGTAGATGCCACTCTTTATTGTTAGTTGATTTGGAGTCTCATCTATCTCACATACACTAGGCCATATATCAACTATGATGTCAACTATATTTCTCGGTTCATGCAGGAACCAAAGGTAAGCCACTGGAAAACAACAAAGAGGTTATTGTGATATATTCAAGGAACAATGGATTATGGCCTAGCATACAAGAAAAATGATAAGTTTTGCTTGACAAGATACACAGACGCAGATCATGTAGTTTCAATTGATGATAGAAAATCCACTTATGAGTTTGTATTCTTTTTGGATCTAGTCTGATCTCATGGGGGATCAATAAGTAAAACTTTGTTTCTCATTCTTATATTGAGGCAAAATATCATGCTATAGGAGTTGTCTATAAGGCAATATGGATATGTTGCATACTAGTAGGATTGGGAGTTTTACAGATTCAGCTAATAATTCTGAACTACGATAATTAGGGTGTTATTAAACTTGTTCGTAATCTAGTTTTCATGATCACACTAAGCACATTGAAGTTCAAGTACATTTCATATACAAAACTGTTAAACAACACAATATATAGCTCCAGTATTTCCCCACTCAAGATCAATGTGCAGATGTCTTCACAAAGTCACTTACACATGATAAGTTTGAGGCATTCAAAAATTCTCTCTCTTGTACTCTCCAAGCTATGATAAATTAAGGGGGGGATATTAAAATAAATTTACCATAGTTATAGCCTTATGTAAAAGTGAGGTTGTTATCTATAAAACAACTCACATAGTTTTTTAGATTAGTTTGTTAGTTGTTAAACTAAGTTAGTTGAATATGTCTATGATGGACCTATTTCATAAAATAGTAGATTACAGATTGTTAATAGGTTATTTTATTATCCTATTTTGTAGGACTATTATGAGCATATGTAGGGTTATAAGTACATCTATGTAATTGATAATCTGTAAGCTCAATAAATCTTATTGGATTTATGCTAAGAAGATATAGGGAGATAGATATATAGGATAGAGTCATTATGATTGTAGATGTTGTTAAGTCTTATTTCTATTTAATAAAACATTGTTTGTTGTTTTTGCTAAGTGACTCTTTTATCATGGTCAAGGACATCCCTTCATTGGGAACCCCTATTGTGAACTGCACCAAGTGGTATCAAAGTAAAAGAATATATCATCAAGTGGTATCATAGTAGGTTAAGGTTTGAATCCTATTGAGAATGGTTTTACACATTGTTGTGAATATCAAAAAAGAGAACACATCTTCCAACAAATTGTAGGTGTTGGGTAGGTGTCAATAAGATATTATGCAGTCCATTTTTTCTTTTTTACAACTGAAATAAATTATTACAAGTGAAGAAGAATCAAGTGATAAAAAACTGAGAATATTTTAGTCAGTTGCAATTTTTGAAAGAGAAGTTTGTGTTTGTTCAAGGTAATAGGAAGTCTTGTAAGGGGTGGAAGTTGTGTGAAAGTGAGAGAGACTCTGAGTCTGGTGCATGTTGTGAAAAATAATCCTGCTTATGTTTGAGCAAGTTTTGAAATAGAAGCTTGCATGTGAAGAGAGGATAAGTTTGTTTCAAGGGTTGAGAGTTGTGTGAAAGTGAGAGAGAATCTTGTTTGAGTCTAGTGTAGGTTGTGAAAAATAATCCTACTTATGTTTGAACAAGTTTTTAAATAGAATATTTCATGTCACGAGAGGATACGTTTGTTGTAAATGTGTGAAAATACATGCAAGTATGAATAAAGTTTTGAAAGATAATCTCTTGTGCAAGTCTAATGTAGTTTCTGAAAGATAAAATTGCTTGGATCAATTACATGTTATGAAATATAAGCTTGTTTGTACATAAGAAATGGCACATAAGAGAGGACAATTACCAAGAGTGGAAGACTTGGCAAAGATGTTAAAAGAATTAAATGTAATATTGGAAATGATGGATACTTCACAAAATGGAGAAGATGTTATAGTTGTAAGTAAAGAGGATGAAGAAGAAATTATGGTGGGGTTGTTATCCCTACAAACCATGTTAAATACTTTGAAGAGAGACCAAGAAAATGAAGTAAAATATCCCAACAAAGAAAAGGGACCAGCCAAGGTCAAGGTGAAATAAAGAGGTGAGTCCACTTGTAATGTTGATTTGTTTTGTGATAAAGGGAGCCCAAAAAATCTCATTAAATGGATTGTTGAGTTGGAAATTTTATTTTAAAAAGCGAATATTGAAGATCCCATGATAATAAATATTGTATGCAAGATACTATGTGTACATGTAGATCTATATTGGAGACATCTCCAAAATAAGATACAAAATAAAGGAAAGAAGAAAGTGAGTAGTTAGGAACTAGTGGTTTCCAAATCGATGGGTCATGTTGTGCACCCAAAATTGTAGAACGAGGAAGATTGTCTTGAAAGGAAATGTGAAAAACAAGTTTCCCATGTGAGCAACTCAAAGATGTGAGTGAACATAAGAATATTGCTTTGAAAAGCAATGGGAAAGTGAGATCTACAAGTGAGGAGATTTAGTCTATTTTTAAGAGTAACAAAGAGAAATAAATATGTGAGTAGGCTATAGAAGAAGAGATCTTCATGAACGAGGATGTGGAGGTGATATATTTTTCACTTGAATAAGGAGACCCATGCTTGGATGATGAGAAATAGTACGTGATATCCCATAAGTGGGAAGAGGTTGAATTATACTTGGAGGATATAGGTAATGCATTATCTGTTTCTCTTTTGCATGGAATAAAGGCATAAGACAACAAAGAAGAAGATCAAGTTTCCATGAAGGAAACAATAGGAGTGGATGAAGTGCAATTAAATGCACATGAGAAGCATATGGTTGAATAGGATGCATGTACATAAGAATCAAGTGAAAAATGAGGAGATAATAGCCATGTAGGTTTTTTAGAATGGATATTTGAGATTCCATCATGCGAGTGAAAGTTATAAGGAAAATGTGAGTAGCATAGAATAATTGGATAGCATGGCTTTGAGGCATCAAAAGGAGTTGGAAGAACCATTTGTCAACACTATTGATTCTCTTGATATGTGTGATCTATGTGCAAGTCCAACAATGAAGGAGATAACATAAAAGAGGATAAATTTTGATTTGGTCTAGCATGCTCATATGTATGAGAGATAATGAAAATAAGTGGAACAATAGAAATTTCTATTACATCAGTATGATGTGGAAAATAAGACTCTCACAATAAGCGTCAATTTTAAGAATTGGAAAGGTGAAGAATGTCACTCATATGACATATAATTAAAGGGTGAGGTGAAGGAAGGAGAATGCAATTAGTCGTTTTTTTATGCACAAAAGATGACGAGTAAAGAAGAAGAGAAAAAGGAGGTATCACAAGATTAATCAAGCATTGTTCAAATAATTAGGCAGAATGATGATGACTTTAAGGAGACCAAGCTTGTTAGAAATCAAGCTTACAACATGAAGATGGAGGAATGACCTTTGGGGACCACAAGGACTCAATATTTTTAAACTAATTCATGATAGTAGTTTGTGTGTAGGTGCATAGATAGAGAGAAATGAAGCATTTAAAGAAACCTTACAAGGTTAAGAGAGTAGGTCACATGACTTTAAAAGTTAGAAAGACGTAGAGAAAGAATAAGAATCTTTCAAGACTTTTGAAAATGAAAAAGCCACAAATAAGATGTTGGTGACAAGAGAAGAGATAAAAGCCATGAGAAAAGAGTTGTGGATAAATAAAAGTGACAAAAGGAAGAATTTAACAACAGGTTGGATAACTAATGGACATAGCCACATAGGCTTTAAAAGGAGGTGGTTGGACGATATTAGTAGGAATCAACACACAAGAGAAAGTAAGATGCAGGATGGAGCATCTCGGTGGAGCTGGTCGAACGAAGGTGGATTTCATTCCACATGTAAATGAAAGAAGAATAAGAAGATAATCATTGGGTGTAACTGTATGGACACTGACCAAATATGAGATTTAAAAAGAAGCATTTGGTAAAGGTGGTCAAAGTATGGTGGGTCTAATCCCAAAAATAAAAGAGAGTGATCAAAGGTAAGCAGAAGAAAGCGGATATGAAACCAATAAGAAGTTGTAAATGGAAAAAAAAACATGACAATTCCCTGAGATATTTGGTGTATTGGGAGGGAACACCATAGTCAGTCTTAATGGCCAAAAGATTTATTTTTTTTTGCTTATTCCATACATATGAGCAAGAGCTCATATTTTAAGTTACCTCAGGTGTTTGATGCAAGATCATCCAAGGTGTACAAGCAATCTTGCATTGCCAAAAATAATTATAATTTTATGTAGTTTTCAATAATAAGACTTAGCATAGTTTTACAGGGTTCTCAAGTCACATGTTGAGGCCCAATTTTAGTGCATGGAGTTGAAACGGTATCAGGGATCACATTAATCATAATATCACATGTTCACATTTTATTACGTGATTTTAAGATGCCTTTTGATCACATATAATCTATTTGCAACCTAAGTTTCAAGGTTCACGAGGTCACTTTAATATGTTTAATTCATGGTGGCCATAATTAAAATATAGTCAAGATCACAATTCATGGTGGCTAATTCTTAGTCCCAAGGTTTGGTGGAGGTCACACACACATTTAGATAAGTAATCACAGTTACATGATAGTCGCTCATAGTACTTGTTAAGTTTTAAAGCAAATCGTGACTAAGTCCTTGTGTCAGGTTGACGTGCAACAACAACCATCAAATTTAAAATAGTTTGAACAGGGCATCTCCAGTGTACATGTAACATCACAAAGAGCTTGGTTCACAAAATGACAGGCTGACAAGTGATGACAATTGTCAATTTTTTTATGTTTATGGGATTCTCAAAATCTGTGCATCAATGATGACCTGACAGACATCAAATTTAACCTCGTGATTACATAGGATGATCACGTGGACCTAAAATTTGATAGAGAGTTCACGAGGTCCATAGGTTGAGATCCTCCCACATAGCAAGCAAACCATTGCATAAGTCTATGATCCAGGATTCTATCACATGTCACAATCACAAGGGAGTCACAATTTATCAATATTAGAGATGTTGAAATTATGAGTTTTGGTGAATATTCTCACAGTTTCGTAGGTATGTAGAAAGGTCACAATATTCAAATGAATGCATGATCAACATTGAAGTGGATTATATAAATCTATAGGTCCACAGAGGACCAAGAGACTATGGGAAACAAAGTTGAAGCTTGACACAAAGGGGTCAAGATCATGTCATGTGGCACGATCACATGCAATCACTACTCACATTTGGGTCAGAGTTCATTATTAATTCATATAAATGGGAGTGACACAAGTATTTTCATGCAACCATTATTTTTCACATCAGATCACCATATTGACCATGCCAGGTCTCGATGGAAATCTCTCAAAGTGAGAATTTTGTTTGTCGCCACCATGTAGTAAATAATGCAACCATATGGTATTTGTTTCCAAAATATCTTTTGAAAAGCATGGGCCATAAGGAGAATCCAAGTAGGCTGAAAAACAAGGGGAAAGCAAGATCTCATCCAAGCGTTAAGGGGGATTTTATTAGAAGGATTTTTTTTTTTTAAATCACAACTAGAGTCGCTTGGAAGATCAATCAGAGGTCAACATTGGTCAACATTCTAATAATCAATTGAAGGAAATTGACTTGGAATTGAGAGTTAGCATGGAAGAGTTGATTGAGATCAACTAGCGATCAATTTGAGAATTAACTGGGCAGAAGTAGAAAGGGACTACATAGTATAAATAAGTCTCAAAGAGAGAGGAGTTACATATTAAACAATAAGAACAAAAGTGTGAATAAAAAATCTTGCAGAGGCTTAGGAAAAGAACAAAGACTAAGATTTTAGAGCCAGTAGAGGATTAGATAGTTAGAAATAAGCAGATAGAGATCAAGGATAGAGTCATTGTGATTATAGATGCCGTTAAGGATTATTTCCATTTAATAAAATAATGTATGTTGTTTCCACTGTGACTATTTTTGTGTTGTCAAGGGCATCCACTCATTGGGAAATCCTATCATGAAGTACATCCGATGGTTAACAAGAGCCTTGGAAACCTATTAAGGTGTCTAGTGGGGGAGAAGCCTTGACTATGGGACTTAGTCTTAGCACAAGTCGAATTCGTGTATAAAAATTCAATAAACAAAAGTACTAGAAAGGCCCCATTCTATATTGTTTATGGCCAGAGTCTAATAAGTGTCATATAATCGTGACATCTGAGTAGAGAAAGGGAATAGTGCAAAAGCAAATTGTTTTTAAGAATACATGCACAATGTGCATCGACAAGTGCACATAAAGTTGAATTAAATTAATGCTCAATACAAACCATGTGCATATTTAAATAGGAGAGAACAACAATTCTAGTTTACAAACATGGTCTTGGTGTACTTATCCAAGGAGAGGTTCCCAAAATGAACATATAACAAGTTGAAATGGAAGAAAATCAGACCATGTAAGTTGCTGAGGAAGTTTACAACCAATGCATACAAGATAAAATTCCCTGAAGGGATAAATATATCAACTAACTTCAATGTTTCATATTTGTACCCTTCCACCGAGGAACAACCTGAACAAAGAATGCAAGCACAAATTTTGAAGTGGTAGACTCGAAGTGAAAATTCCCTGAGAAAGTATGAGAATAGGTTAAACATGTGATAGATATGAGAATCAATCAAATGTGTAGAAATAAGTATAAGGAATATTTGTTCAAGTGGAATAGCGGAGAAGTGGAAGATGTGACGAGGTTGAGTGCATCAGAAATCACTAAGTATGGAAGATATGTTGAATATCTTATGGAATGTGCATGAGATGGAGCTCATGGTTCATTTATCTTATGTGGGATGTATGATGTAGGAACATCCAAGCGCACGAGCAATCCACATCACACAAAAAAATACTTGAATTAGGAATAAGTGTTTGTGAACCCTTGCAATGCGGAGTATGTGGTTAACTAAATAAGACTCATAACCCTTTGCACTATCTTGTGCATGTGTGGAAGCCTTGAAAACTAGGTGCAAAAGTATAGAAGCCATGTGCAACAGGAAGTCTTGCTCCATGTTGATTGGAAGTCCTTTGTAACTATACACACTGGATAATGGTTAGTACCTTGGAAGACAATGCACTCATCTTGGTTGGAAAAGCTTGTGCACAACCTTTGTTTCTTTCGCACATATACGGAGATGGAATATGAATTGTCAAACACATGTTAACATAGATCAAAATTGACTTGGATGTGACATGTTATGCTCGAGCATGACGATGACGATTGAGAACACACAATAGGGTGAAGGTGATGAGTCCCAATTGGATGACAATGAAGGTGAACCATTTCAAATTTTGTAACAACTTCATGTGCCTATATATATGATGGTCGAAGAAATTGAAGATTTTGGAAACTAAAGTAAAAATACTAAAAGTTGAGTTTGAGAAATTTATTTCAAGTTGCTACAACTTGTGTGAGAAGAAGGAATAATTGTTGGTTCACGTAGAGCCTTGTGATATTCCAAGACAAATGTGGGATCATTTTTATTTGATATCCCATTTAGGATCATTGTAATATTTTCCCAAGGCTGGAATAAGAAGATAATGTTTTGTGCATGTGATTTTAATTTCCTCTATCAAAGTTAAATTATGTAACTTTTTATTCTGTTATGGGTGTAAGTTGTTGTGCGCACCCACTCTGGGTATTGGCAGGAAATTATTGTGGGATATGTGGTTTAAGACCCATTGGAATCTCTAACTCTGACTACACCTCATCCTTTACCCATCATGCGATATCACAAATCCCAAATAGACCAACTCTTCTTTCATGAAACTACATTTTTTAAAGTTGACTCGCAACTTTTATTCTTAAATATTTAATACTTCCACAGTCTATGGAATTAATCAAAATATTTTTGGGGATTACTGTGTTTCCATTTTTGAACTCAACGTTCTGAATCACTACATGTGATCCTTCCTTAGGATAAATAAGAATGATGGCAACAACAAACACTAACACTCCTTAAATAAGGTGGAGACAACGATCAAAAAAGAGGTATTAAATAAGAAGGTAATCGTTAATAGGTTGAAAGTTGTATTCACCCCCTCTTTTAAAAAATTACAGGCCCATACCTTTACTTTGAAATGCAACAAAAGGCCTAAACCTTGATCTTTAAAAACAAGAAAAAAGAAAAATAATAAATAACGAAAGTAAATAAATATTTAAAAACAAGAATAATAAATGACGAAAGCAAATAAATATAAGAAAAATAAAGTAAGAAACAGAAAAATAAAAGGGTTTAAATTAATAAATTTAAATTATTACAAGTAAATTAAGAGGAAGTAAATTAACAAATGTAGCTAAAATAAAATTATTAAATTTTAATAAAAGGAAGTAAATTGATCTGAAAAAGGGTGAAGGTGGGGGGAAGAGGGGAGGGGGAGCGGGGGGTAAAAAATGAGGGTTGCTAAGAAATCAAAGAAAACAAATAAAGAAAAGAAAATGGGGTTAGGAACAAAACAATATTATGATTAAGTTTTATTTTTTCAACTTTTGCAATAATAGCCTCAAATGCAACAAATGTCATCCAAATACACAATAACAAACTTACCAATATATAGATTTAACACTTCATTCATAAGCCTCATGAATGTACTTGGTGCATTTTTCAACTCTAAAAGCATAACCAACCATTCATACAAATTATCATCTTTTTGAATGTAGTCCTCCACTAATCACCATCTCTAATTATCATTTTTCAACTCTAAAAGCATAACCAACCAACGCACTCTTCAAATCAATATTTTTAAAGTACCTTTCTCCCCTCAAACAATCCATCAAGTCATCCATGCGAGGCAATACAAACCTATACCTTATTGTAATTTTGATAATGAATTTCCAATCCATACACATGCCATTCTCCTCCTTTCTTAGGTGATGACATTGTTGGAACTACACATGGGCTTAAGCTCTCTCTTATCAATCCCTTCTCTAACAGTGCTTGTACTTGTTTCTTCACTTCTTCATTCTACATAGATGTCAACCTCTACATTGCCTTGTTTATCAAAATAGATCCAAAAATCTATGTGATGGATAATGCTCCTCATAGGTGGCAATCCATCCAATAAATCCTTTGAAACAATTTTAGGATATTCAATCGAAAAATTAAGCACTTCAAGGGGAATTTCTCTTACCTTATATGGTGTCCTAACTTACGTGGGTTACGAAATGAAAGTAAAGCATATGCCTTCTAATTATTTTCCTATTTCAAAAATTGTTTTCTAGAGACTATCAACACTTTTAAGTTTGTTGTATAAGTCTACTTCTACTCCTTTATTATTCAACCTCCTTTCCAAAGTGTATAGGTATTTCATGTAACATCATGCACAATATTCGTATGAAATTGCCATGGTTTATTAAAAAACACGACATACATCCATGCGCATAATGTCACCTAAAATTTCATCCTTATATGATCCAATTTAAAAATTAACCATACATTTCTTCTTCACTAAATATGATGTCCATTTTGCAACCAAGGTGCCTTTATATGAATTGAAGTGTATCACTCTTTTCAGAGCAAGCTTCTCTACCATCTCATTACATACCAAGTCATTCATGCTACCATTATCAACAATAATCTTGCAACACTTACCTATGAATTTGTATATGGGGCAAAAAATAGTCAACTTTGCATTTGTTCATTCTCCTCCTTAAATGGTTTTAGCAGTACTGTCTTAAACATGAGAGCTTCTCCATGTTTTGATTCCTCCATGATATTTGACGATATGACACTTTCTTCATTTGCTTGTGCAATGTAATTGTCTTCCTCTTTTCTTCTATTGTTGGTTTGAAATATTTTTGGATATTAGAACGTTTTATGCCCAACATCTCTACACTCAAAGCATGAGCCCATGAATCCTCTACCTCTTCTTATACATTTAATGAAATTACTTCGCAAATAAAGTAGAATGAAAATAATAGATCGAAATGTAACTGTGATAGAGCATAATATATGAATAAATGGCACGCCAATTCGAAGGAGCAACCTCCACAAACTTACAATAAGAATAAAATTTTGAATGATGTAAGCTACTAACCACTACCTCCTATATATATATATATATATATATATATATATATATATATATATATATATATATATATATATATATATAATGGATACACCCTAAGTTGACCCTATTAATATATCAAATAATAGAAATGATCATATGACTTAATTAAGGGTTATGATAGCCACAAGTCAGCCACGCATATCCCAGTACATGTTATAGGCTAAGGTTGAAGCATGCCTCTGAACCTCTTTCAAACAAGTATTGTCCTCAACGTTGACAATCATTAAATGCTTAGTATGAATTCTTTATCCTCCTCTAGCATATCAAAAGACTTTGTAATTTCCCTCTTCTACATCCTCTTGAATTGAGTCAGGAAAAGATCTTTTGATTCCATGATGATTCTTCCTTCTTCATTGAGATTTGGTAACTCTGACTAAATGGTAAGCTTCTAAGCAAAATTTCAAACATGAACGACTAAGTGTATTTTTGTTGACTAAGGAAGCTCATGTTGAGGGTGTACTTTGACTACTTGAATTTTTGGTTTTACCTTCGAGGAAAGTGTGTTGGATGGCAACCTGTAGTAAAAAAAACTTCATAAATGAAGACTTTTTAGAAGAAGTGTCTCTTTTAGGTGGCCTCTCTATTGACATATCCTCAACAACTAAATACTTTGCCACCTTTTCCTAAAAATTTGATGGTATTTGCATGTGACTTTTTTTCTTCCATGGAAAACAATTGTGTTGCAAGCCCCATTGAACCCTTTTTTTGTGAATCATTTGCATTTGATGAGAGCTTACCATATGCAGTGATAGGACACACACTCCTTTCAACTCAAACTTCTTACATTCTAAATGAAAATGCATGAAGAATTCCTAGAATTTCATCTCGATCATGTCCAAGGATGTGAGCCATTGGACTCCCAATATAATCCTAGCTCCCCCCATGGAAATGGAAACATAGGTGTAGATGGAAATTTGAGCACAAAATGATTTGATTACACAATTTAATCAAAACTCAAAATGTCCAATTACCTAGTTAAAATATAGAGCCATTAAGACCAAAATGCAATTGGATGAATGCAGACTTCAATCCTACACCTAAATCCTAAAGCTAAATGCTCCAAACCAAGATTAAACAAATTAAAACAAGAGGATTGGGATTACCTTTGACTCAAAAATTTGATATAGTGATATTGCTTGATGAAGGATTGTGATCGATGCTTGGACATGGATTCAATGTTTGGTTGCTAGTTGGACATGAAGGCTTTATGAATTTGCTAGTTAGCTCCAATGGAGGATGGAGGTTGTTTAAATAGAAAAAGAAGGGAAAGATCTATGGTGGAGATTTGAAGTTGGGGGAAAAAGATCAAGGGTAGAATTTTATTTAAGGAATTTAAAATTCCTTCGAAGCCTCTAGATTTAGAGGCTTTTAGAGAGGAGAGATTGGAATACAGAGGATTCTAGAATCCTCCAATTCTAAAATTCTCATAAGGATTAATTAAGCTTAGGGATGGGATTAGGTGGGTGATTAGGGATTAAAGGTGTAAGAGAGCCTAGGCATAGGCTAATACGTTGGCTTTGTAAATTTTAAATTCTCAAATAATAAATAAGTGGAGATTAAGATGGGATAATGGGGATTTAGGATAATTAATTGATTGGTGGGAGTGGATAAGGTTAATAGATGAAGAATATTATAAGAAAAATATTGAATAAAATGGCTAAGAAAGGGGGGATAAATTAGATTAAGCAAAATTAGTGTCGACTAACAGGTACATTAGTGACAATAATGTAGGCGAGCGAATTTAGGTGCATACAATAGAGATGAACAATTAACAGTACTTATTGAGTCAATCAATACGGTCACCTATTATTTTTCAAGATCCCTACTACCTTGAGATTTTGTGGATTGTTAACACCTGATATCTATCATGCCCAAAATTTCACCCAAATAATACCCATAAAAACAGTACTAATTTTTTTTTAAAGTGTACTTTTGATATATTGAATAAAAGATCTTTCCTAAATTCACAAGATCCGATGTAGGTTTTGTTATCACAATTATACACTATAAATATCTGTAGTGAAAGAAAGGTAGGTTATACCATATTTGAATTAGTTTGTTGTGAGAAATCACAAGATCTTTCAAGATCTGTACTTTGATTTACCATTAAACTATTCACTCACAAGAACCGCGTGTTAACATATTGGAAATGTTTGTTTGCAAATACTGGCAGTGGTAAAAAGATGGAAGGTGTAATTGGAATCACTAATCTCCCTAATAAATATCTATAATGGACACACACATATATATATGAGCATATACTTGGTTAAGAGAGGGAGATCCAAAATTTGGGGTTATAATCACACCGTAATACACTCAGTTTCACCTCAATAAAACTCTAGCTTTTCTTATGCCATAATAATAGAGGATATAATCATGTTTACGAGAACCATTTTTTTAATACTAGTGATTCGATCCCTAGTAAACAATCAGAACATACACCGAAAACTTTATTTATTTGTTTTTGTTAAGATACACCTGTAGCTGTATCTTATCGCTCTAGTACTCAATGTAATTCAACAAATGCTCCTTATAAGCAAGACTAAAATCTGAGAGGGTTCAAACGAGCTCCTAATAGAACAGAGATTAAGAAAATTCTATTTTTGAATGAAAACTCTTTAAATTCCAGCGAAGTACAAGCTACAGGTGTTTGCAAGGGGTGACACCTCTTGCATTTGAAATACGTATCTATCTTAGTTTTGCGCAGCGGTAAACTGATAGCCATATCAATCCATATGGTGTATTAGCAATGTGACATTTTGTCAAACGGTTCGCCTGGCTCCATACATTTGCACAAATAGAATAATTATTTGTTCAAGACCGTCACAACTACACCTTCTGACAAAACTAAGTTTTCAATTTGTTTATATGAATCTCCATTTCGCTTGTCTAAAATTTCCATTTCGAAACCTGCTGGAAGGAATGCCACTAGCATTGCCCAACCAATTAATTACAGTCTGATAACTCGCATCTAGCC
This sequence comes from Torreya grandis, assembly GCA_037957365.1. Classification (NCBI taxonomy): domain Eukaryota; kingdom Viridiplantae; phylum Streptophyta; class Pinopsida; order Cupressales; family Taxaceae; genus Torreya; species Torreya grandis. Next base: position 5,816,153 of record JARHVA010000109.1, read on the forward strand.
TAAAGTATACGCTCATCTGACCTGGCTGTCCTAAATAGGGACAAATCATGCCTAATGTGCATATTTGACAGGTGTCCAAAGGACTGCGAACTGTACAGAGTTGAGCGCCTTTCAGACCAACGTCAATACATTCATTTATCAAATTCCTCATCTTAACCTGGGGCTAGAGATTAATAGGAAAGAGAGAGAACTCTGGTGGGCAACGAATTCATACCGACCTGGCAACAAGTTTCGTTTCATTTCTTCATATCCTTCCGAAGTTATAAAATGTTAAATGTAACGCATATATCAGTAATACCAATCTAATGATTTGCTCAAATAAACTAGATCTAGGAGTTTACGTGGAGTTTATCTACGTAGGAGAAGACACTTACGCACTGAAATCTTAGCCCTAAATTTCATACCTATAATGGCTGAGCAAACAATAGCAGTCACACCAGATTTGTTCATAAGTTGTAAATCGCATCACTTGCCTATTATGCTCCTCCCTCCTCCTCTGCTCCTAACACTGCTGCAATCTTCCTGTTGTTGCTCACAAAACCTATCCATAACAATCTCCATCAACAAGCTCCTCTTTCTCCACCCCTTAGACAACCTTCTCACTCAAATGAGTGGAAGAATAAAGAGGCAAAATTTTAACAATTATTTTCATTATTATTTTATTCATTTTTGTTTTTTAAATTCTAACTTGTCCGCCACCTTCCTCCGCTTTATTAAAATTTTGACTTCCATTTAATCTATCAAATATGGTTGAAAATCCCCAAACTATAGCTCATCAACAACCTCTACAACTTTTTCTTCATTTTCATCATCATCATTTATGCCCTAGTGTAGAACAATGTATTTTTGGCGCGTCTTTGTCTTTGATTGTACTTGTTATCATAGTTAAAACATAATCCTTTTGACCTCCTCTTCAATTTGTTGAGGAGTCGGTTGAGTAGGCTAAGGGAATTAGTCTGTTGGAGTGTTATCTCGTGTACTAGTGGATGGTTGTCTTTCGATGACTAGTGCCCTCTCCTCTGACCTACGTGCGATGACAATAGCTTCAAAGATATAAATCAGATTAAACATTTTCAGTTCATGTTGGATGCGATCCTTGAGCCCACCAAGTGCAGAGACCTAAATCTAATCATAGGTACTTCGCAATGCTAAATATTGACATATCCTAAATGACTTGACTTACATCCAAATACATAAATCTTATTCAGCGTTTATCTATATGCGGGCTCGACCCTTTATTCGTCATCACTTCTACATAGAACTTTCTAAGTTAATATTCAAACCTTTGTTACATCACTTTTGGAATACCTCAACTTAGAACAGTTGTCCCTGATTCTCTAGGTCAAATCCTGTCCACCTAGAGCAACTTTGATCCCCCACCAAATAATAGCTAGTTTCCAAATTCAAAATATTGTTTTGGGTCTTCCCACACATTTCATAAGGTTGGCTAAAAGAAATTATCAAAAGGTTTTGTTATAAATACAAATCAAAGATCATTCATTACTACTAACTTAACAATATTTATTGACCACTTTTACACCATTGTATATTGAAAAAAAGTTTCATATTTTTCCGAAATTCAAGATCATTCACAATGAACAACCATAAGTCAATTCTAAAAGATTTCAAATCAAGTCAAGAGATATCATTGTCAAGTATGGAAACCACATTTTTATTAGTATACATATAGTTTATTAGCACAATTATAAAACCATTATAAGTGGGAGAACTACGTCTAGCTTGGTTTCCTTTTCAGAGTATTTAGATTCGTAGGCAACAGTCAATCATCAAGGAGATATTGGGGTCAAATCAACACGTTACATTCTCTCTCTCTCTTTTGCAAGCTTATAGCACTCACAAAAACCCTTGGGGTTTCCAAAGCAAAAAAGAGAAAAACAACAATTCTTGCCCAAAAATATCAGAATCACAACATCTGACAGACATAGGTGCAGAAGGTGGAACAGTGAAATTTTCATCATAGTCAATACGAACAACTCTGTAATCAATGGACAGGATTGGGCTATGTGGTCCAAAAAATGCGATCTTATCTAGAAATATCTTTATATTTTATTCTTGATCCTACATTGTCACGATTCTGCTTTCCTCTTTTTTTCACTGTCAAACATTAGTCAAAATTAACTTGGACAAATCAATAGTTAACAAACACGATCGGCTTGCATTGTTTTCTAGAGAGAGTGGAACTGTTTAAAAGCATATTCATATCATGTAACTGATTATGAGAAATCATAGACCCAATGTCTTGTTGATTTCCACTGTGAGATATCTAAAACAATCAAGCAAGAATTGGATCTATGTTAAGTAAATTTGTTCTTAGCGATTTCCAAAAATAATATATTATAATATTTAGCAAAGATATAAATTAAAATTGTTAATAATTGTATATCTTTAGCACTTTGATCCCTTTCAAATATTACATCTATATTGTACAACATATTGATTGTTAAATCAAAATAGGATAAAACATTATTTTGACCCTGTACAGTTTCAAACATTGCTTCCTTTTCAATTTTTCTTCTAGGTTTTGAATGAATTCATGATTCTCAAACACTAAAGAAATTTGATCATCATTTACTAGATTTGATTGAACACTCCTCTAGGATTTCTCTTTGACTTCAAGGCTTCAAATTGAATTCTTAATTGATTTGCACAAAAAAAATTGTTGGCTTTCGATTTCTTTCTTCTTTTTTGCTCTCTAAAAATTGTGTTATGATAGTTTTGAAACTCATAAGAGCTACATTCTAGGCAAAGTAGTCTTCAAATTTACCTAAATCGTGATGTGAGGGGTACTGTTCCAATACTCAAGCCATTAGAATATATGTGTGTGTGTGTGTGTGTGTGTGTGTGTGTGTGTGTACCTCATAGTATATCAAAAATACTTAGGTTCTATTTTACAATTAAGATCAGTATATCTAAGAGCCTATAAATTAAACACACCTTGTCTAGTTACACCCTTAATAGCATTTGCAAGTTCAAAGTTTTAAAATCAAATAAAGGCTAACATGAATAATATACAATCTCATGTCTTTCCTCAACCCCCTTTACCTCCCACACATCCTTTTAATGGTGTTTGTATGCATATTGAATTAGAAGAACATAAGGCTTGTGCTTGTGAAGTCATTCAATATCAAAAGGCCACCATGAGAGTGTCCATAGAAGAATTGAAAAAATAAAATCAACATTTCAGTGTAAAGATTACATCATTTGAAAATAAGATCACATGTACAAATAATCCATAACATGATAATGTTAACCATATATCTTCATATATATCCAAATATTTTGTGTCTAACAAGACTTGATATGAAGACTATAAGCCAAAACATGATATATCTATAACCATCGATTCAAAAAGTGTACAAAATACTAATAAAATTTCAAGTGATATTCTAAGAGAAATGTTTTTGAAACAAGTTGACCACACTACCTCATATATGCTCTCTAGGAAGATCAAAATGATAATATGCATATCATAAAATGCATAAGCATCATACAGATAATTTTTGGCTTTGAAGAACAAAATACAAAGTATCATTGATAGTGGTGATCGTATAGTAGATAACTCAATCAATTAACCCACTCACATTATGATTGCATCTTCTCATGAACAAGTGCAAAAAGAACACAAAGAACAAAAAAGATTACAAAAAACAAATTCAAAATAGAAAATGTTAAAAAATGACAAATTAGAACAAGAAAGCTTGCATAAGTTACATCAAGAGAAGTTACAAAATTATCAATTACTAAAATAGAAGTTGTCAAAACAAAATCAAGATAAACAAGAAAATATCCTTAAAAGGGGAATTTTCATGAAAGGTTTTTATCGATATCTTCCATTGTGTTACGTGGATAGATAAAATATAAAAACAATCACATGTTCTATGCTCATTTGATGTTATTTATTTTCTTGTATGATATGTAAAACATTGCTTGTTTATGGCCCTTGGCCTTATGTATGCAATATTTGCTTGTGTGACATTTGAGCATACTCATTGTTTGTGGCCCTTGGTTCTATGTGTGCAATATTTGTTTGTGAGACATTTAAACTTGTTTAATGATTGTGGTCATTGCCCCCATGTGCGCAAAATTTGCTCGTGCAACATTTGAACATGTTCATTACTTGTAGACCTTGGCTCTATGTGTGTGAAGTTTTTTTGTATGTGTGACAATGTGTGTTGTGCTTGTTGCACTTGTTGAACTTGATTAGTGGTGCTATGATCTATATCATGCACTTTTACTATATAATCCAATTCAAAGATGGTTACTTTACTATGTGCTTCATTTCTAAATCAATCCAGGCATGACACTTATATGTAATGCATTCAATATGTTGCATACATGCTTCAATGACAATTACATTATTATGATGGCATACTCTCTACATCATGATGCTACATGATTATATCTTTATCACATAATATAGTTTAACTATTTTTTTTAGATAAGTGACTTACATGCTACATCTCTCACTTAAAAGGGGACATCACACAAGACTTGTCTTGAAGATCCAAGACTCCATGAACATATCAAATCAAATTTAGGACATGTTACAAATTTTAAATATTCATAGTACAATTTTCAAATATTCAAATTAATGTAAAATCAAATTCTATGACAAAGTACAAGTTTTCAAATATTCAATATAATGCAAAATTATATTCAACAATAGAATATAGGTTTCAAAAATTTAAAGTTCCAAAGAAATACACATCAAATACAGATTATAAGGGCATATGCATTCACTTTTTTAAAAAATTGAAGTAGAACATTATACACGTTTGAATGCATATGCAAAACAATTACAAATCAACAAATTAAAAGTTTCAAATACAATTAGTTACAGTTGAGCTTATAGATGCTTAGCATTCTATATCTTTTGGCACATATTCAAAATGTTTGTTATTTATTAATGCACATTTTCAAATTTCAAAAGGCATGCTACTAGTTCATGCACACATCAAATACAAGACAATTTTATAAATTCAAAGACCATGTTTATTTCAATCCAAATCCATTGGTACTGAGGTCATGATGGGGGCACAAATATTTTTTATTCTCTTTTGATTATGCAAATAGAATCTAGATTTGTCTGCAATGGTGTGATTCGATCTATTACAAAGAATGTATATTCAAGCTTAGTGACACTCAAGAGCATTAGCATTACTTCTAGCAAACCCATTGTGTCAATGTTTTATCACAGGTGATATACATTCAAGTCTAGTGACCCTCAATAATGTTGACATCACTTCTAGCAAACCCATCGTGGTTCCACCTTCTTTTGGATTATTACATTATGTACTATTCCTCATTTATGAGAGTTGGAATATGCATCTTTCCAACTCGAGGGATTGATTAGTCATTCAAAAATTGGGACTTGATCACTCTCAATTCGCTAATGGTTGAATTCTCCAAGTGTGCTTCAACAAAGGGGGCAAATTTTTCCAATAATTCACCGTCTTTTACAGGGTTCAATGTAATTTCAACTCCATACATATATACTCATTCCTCACTCTCTTTTCAATTTTCAAGAGTTTCAAAATTCAAAAATGAACAATGACTAATTCATGTGTTGTTTTAGGGTTTACTAAAATGAGTGCCCTACGCGATTGAAGTATCAAAATAAAGACAAAGTGTGTTGTACACACTCAAGTTTAATTAATTTTTTTTTACAATATCAATTTCATTACTAGATACCTAAATCTGATCATATATACTTTACAATACTAGTTCTTGAAATATCTTAAGCCACTTGACTTGCGTCTAAATACATGACTTTTATTCGTCATTCTTCTAAGCCTTTATCTAGTGGTATCAACAATTTGTTCGTCATCACTATTACACATAACTTTCCAAGTTAATGCTCAAACCTCTGTTACATCACTATCAGAATACCTCCAACTCATGACAGTTGTCCATGATTCTCCAAAACATGCATGCACTAGGCAACATACATGTCACCTAGCACAACCCTGCCTCGTAGAATCAAGGACGTGCCCTGAGTTAGAGGTATTTTAAGAGTGATTTAGTGGACATTTCCACTTAAAATGGGCTTGTCCCCACACCAAATAACAGTTTCCAATTTCAAAATATTCTTTTGGGTCTTCCTGCATGTTTCATAATGTCCAATAAAGAAAATTATCAAGAGATTTTGCTATAAATACAAATCAAAAAGTCATTCATTATTGTTAGCTTTGCATTATCTATTGACCACTTATACACTATTACACATTGAACAAATATGTCATATTCTTCCCAAATTCAAGATCATTCACAAAGAGCATCCATAAAAACCAAGTCTAATGCATTTCAAAACAAGTCGAGTTATCATTGTCAAGTATCAAAGCCACATTTCTAATTGCATACATATAGTCAAGGAGCATAATTGCACAATCACTCTAGATGGGAGAATTACGTGTGGCTTGATTCCCTCTTTAGAGTATCTGGATATATAGGCATTGGTTAATCATCAAGGGTGATTGGGGTCAACTCAATCCATTGCACTCCCCCTCCTTTTTTTGGCAAGATTCTAGCTCTCATGAAGACCCTTAAGGCTTCCAAAGGAAAAAAAACAATAATATCTATCCAACAATATCAGAATCACAACATATCACCCCAATCAATAGAGATAGGGGCATAAGGTGGAACAATCATATTTCATCACAGTCAACATGAACAAGTCCGCAATCAACAAATACGGCTGACCTACGTCGTAGTTCAAGAAGCATGGACCTGTCCAGGAATATCTTCAAATATTATTCTTGATCCTGCACTGTCACAATTTTACTTTCCTTTATTTTTCATTGTCAGACATCAGTCACAGTCAACTCGAACAAGCCCACAATCAACAAAGAGGATTGGCTTGTGTTGTTGCCCAAGGAGAGCAACCCTGTCTAGAAGCATCTTCAAATCTTGTTCCTAATTCTAAGCAATCAAAGTCCGATCTTTTGTTGATTTCCACTGTCAAATATCCGAAGTAGTTAACTAGGACCCAGATATAAGCTAAATACATTTTTCTTAGTTTTTATTAAAATAGCATATTTCCATATTTAGCAAAATTACAAATCATAATTGTTAATAATGGTATATCTTTAGCATTCTGCTCCTTTAAGTTTTACACCTATATTGTACAATATATTAATTGTTAAATAAAAAATAAGGTAAAACACCAAGAAACAAGTCATTCTCATTTTCCTTTGTGATTGTATCCCCCCTTAAGGATAGATTCTGGAACTGTTGAATAGAATCACTGACAAAACCTATTTGTCATAGCTTCTCTAACTAACTAAATTAATTATATCACATTGTTAAGATAGTGGAACTATAATTCATCAATAAATTTTCACTGATTCACACTAAGACCCTTCTTTTGAGCACAAAGTCATCGATACCAAATGAATTGCTTAGGTTCCAAATATAAAGATGTCGTTACCACCTTCAGTCTGTGTGCGATTTGATGTACCTCAATTTAGTTCTCCATTTAGTTAATCCAAGTCACTGGATCCTTCCCATCAAAATCATGCATTTACGTGTTTGGCATCATATTCCATGACCCCAAATTGGAACCAACTGAAGGCAGATCATAAGTTGTATTAGTGTTTACAATGTGTTGACCTAAAGATCCACACAAGTTGGTCTAAGCAATAGTTAATTGCAACCGACTTTATGGATTCATTTGAAAATTTAAAATTTAATAGTCTCTCTATTTGAGCTCATCCAATCAGTGATTGACATTGGTAGTATTAGATTGTATAATTTGCACACTATACTCAAGTTGTCTCACCTTATGATCTATCAAAGAAAACCCTAGAAGAAAAGGTCCATCGATTCCCGAATCTGGATCCATCTCTTCTTCATTAGGAGTTTCCCTGGAGTTTTAGAACCCTTGCCTTGGGCCCTAGTGTTTGGTCTTGCCATAGAAAGTCTTGACAACACAAATTGATATTCAACTTTGATCGAACTTTGACCAAACGATTTAAGACCTATATCGACCTCAAATCTAAAAATGTAAAGAACAAAACCGTAGTAGATTTTCGCAAACTTTCCAAAAATGTAAAGAAATTTGAAAAAAAATCTTTGTAGCTGGTAAAGCAAATTTATGCAAAACCCTAAAAGTGTAATAACTCGCTCAAAAATGATCACCAAAGCATAACCTTTTTACTATGGCTTTCTTAAATGATTTTTGAACCTCAATAAAAATAATTGTAGAAAAAATTACAACAATTTGCAAAATATATACATTTTTTCCAAACTACGGTTTCAACCATTAATCTTGCCCAAATCAAAGCTCTAATACCACTTGTAATAAAAATACTTCACAGATAAAATAGAATACCATCAATAGATCACAGTATGCTAAAATATAGCAAATATATATGAGCAATTTCGAGGCTACAACCTCACAATAAGATCATAATTTGCAATGATGCTAAACCATTAACTATTACCTCTTTTATATGCCCTAATTATATTATGGACACACCCTAGGCTGACCCTACTAATAATATGAAGCTATAGAAATCATTATGATAGCCACAAGTCGACCATATAAGCTAAGGGCATAGCAATACCATAGTATCCTCTTCCTCTTGAAGAATATCTTCTTCCTTTTGGTGCATGAATCTGATTTTGAGACATGTTATCATTCATAAGTATGTTGTCCTCTTCTGAGGTTTGCTTGACCTCTTCCCCTTAAGAATCTTCCTCTACCTCTTGTTGTATTTTGTTGTCTTCTTAAAAACTTATCATATGTTTTCAATGCATGTTAGAAGGCTTCTTCTATAGTCCTCAATCTTTAACATTCCAAACTCATTTGTTATAGAAATATGAAGAGTGTTCACATACCTTGAGATCTCTCCATCATCTTCAACATGACTAGCTCAAATAATGAGCTTGCAAAAATCCTTTGTGTAATCATTTACATTCATTTCCATTTACCTCAAGTTTTGAAACTTCTTGAAATAACTCAACAAAAATTAAGGTATCAAAAAATTCAACCATCCTATCTCAAGTCTTCATTTTATATGTCTCTTCCAACCCTTTCCAACAACACATGATCCCATCATAAGGATGCATGTCCCTTCAACTTTGTGTAGACAAACTTCACCTTTTGGGGTGCCTCCATTTGCTCATAGTTAAAATAGTTTTCCACTTGTGAAATCCAATAAATGAGATCCTTAAGACATAAACTACTTAAATAACTAGGGGTGTCCAACTTAGGTTCGTCAACTAGCTCTTTAAAATCAACTATTGGGGCTCCTCGTCCATCATCACTTGCATCTACAACAATAGTTCTTCTACATTATGTAGTCTTACATGGCTTCCAATCTAGCTTGGAATTTCTCTCAACATCTCCACCAAGTTTGCAACCCTTGTTGCTCTTCCTCTTATTACATAACATGCTCCTCTATGTACCATTACTAATCCTCGCAACTCATAACAATGCACAACTCTTTCAAAACCTGCAACTGACACAACTAGAGCCTCACACTCTCAATCAAACAAGACACAACATTGATCTAATACCAATTGATACAAATGGGAATGAAGTAGCCAAATTAATGGTTGCAACATAATCTCACTCCTCTCCAATGGCAACACTTCAAATAGCAGAGCTCATACTTGAATCAAATACACATTCATTAATTTTTTGAATGGCATTGTTACAAAGACTTCATATACACTTGTTCACTTATTGAATACAACATTAAGAGAATACATCCCAATTCAGTCCCTCAATAGACTTGTTGCACTCTCTTCTTTGCTCTAGACACACCTTCCTAACAAGCTTCTATGCTCTCTCTCTATCTCTCTCCCTTGCTTGCACAACTTAGGACTAACTCCCTAACTAACTTCCTTTCAATTCTCTTCCAAAACCCATCTGAATCTTAGTTGAATTCTACTCTGGCATGGCCTCTTCAAGTTCCCATGTTCTTAGAAAATGGTCCACCTACCAAGTTTTTGGGTTTTACGCAATTACTTCATTATTTCTTTCTCTGCAATGAAATCGTTACTACAGACTTGTGGTTTCAGAATTATCCCTTACAATAAGTGATAGTTTCGACATCTGCCCAAAATGATCCAATTGACCTCAAGGAGATCACTGAAACTTATTCTTCATAAAGTTCCTAAGATGTTGGAGTTATGATGATGCTCTTTGGATTCGTTTTGATCATCTTCGACATGCACAACAATGTCGACTATGTTGATATGTCATAAGCACATACAAAAATGCATGTTTGTGCTTGATGCAAGATTGTTAGTTGACCCAAATGCTCTAGCAACAATTATATTTACCATTCCTCCCTGCACTAACAAATGCTTATGATACTTATGTGTTAAGTGTGTCCTTGTGCCTTTTGATTATTATCAAAATTACCCAATGAAAAAATGTCATTAAGGTAATGATTACTCATGGTAGTTGTTTTGATAAGACTTAAAATCACAAGTAAAACCCCACAAAAATAAACAAACTCCAAATAAAGTGTCTGATGAAGCCTTCAACTACCTACTATAGATACATTATTAGGTTATAATTACGTTAATCCCACATTGGGAAGAATTGTGAGACAAGGGTGACTTCATTACATGATCCAAAACTTTGCCAATGGAAAAAAAGGCTAGAGGATAAGAAGCCTAAAATCATAGATTACATACACTCCTCTCCTTATAACAAAGGCTTATAGTAATTATGTGCTAAGTAAGCCCCCTTCCCTCATAATTATTATTATAATTACATTAAGAAAAATGTCATTAGAATAATTAAAAATAATTACTCATAAAAGTCATCTTGAGGTGACTTAAATATACACAAATATAAAAAATAAAAAGTAATGATAGTAAAGATAATTACAAGTCTAAAAAGTAATGTTTTTAAATTGAATTTGCAAAAAAATATCTAATTGTGGCCAACAATGCATTGTAATAAACATGTTCACATATATACTTATTTTGTCGAGTATACTTTAATGTTTAACAAGTGAGTTAAAAATGGTTATCTCTATTTAGACACCTACAAATGTTGTTAGCCTATTCATTGTGCATATATCATTGAGGGGTGAGGCGGAAGGGTTGGGAGATGATAGGTTATTGGGTAGTAGTTCCTTCAGGTAGTCAAGGTTAGAATTCAAAGAATATTCAAAGCCTTGTGAATGCGTTGCACCCTAAGTGTCTCCAGATCACCAAAAACAAATCATTGTACAATTTTAATATTTTATTAATAATTTGGATTATTATTTTTATATATTATCATGTAGTTATTGCCCAAACTGATTTGTTATAAATATCCTTCCAAGTTCTATTTACTATTAATATTGATTTTCATAAATAATAAAAATAGAACAAAATAAGTGATAAAATAGAGTTAAATTTGAAGATTTGGAGTTAAGACTCATGGTATCTTTTGAGCGAGGGACAAAAGGTCCTAAAGAACAAGACAATAGAACGAAAAATTAATTTTAAGGCAAAACAAGAACAAAGATGTAACAAATTAAAATTGTAATGAAACATTATATTATTGACTATTATAGTTTTTTCAAACCTCTTACCACTTTAACAATTTATTGAAAATATGCAGGCGTGTTTGTTTTTCAAAATTATCATATAACAATAACCCAAAGCTTTGATATATTGTAAATATTATTTTAAATTAATATTAATAATAGTTTTGCTTTTGTAAGGAATAAAATAAAAACAAAATAGACAATAAAACAGAATTCAATTCCACGTGGGAGCACAGTGGAAAGGCTTATATGTGGGCTGCTCTTAAGGACAAGGCTAGGATTTTAGTGGTTCAATTGATAATTGGGTCACATCATCTTAGGTGTGAAACTGGTAGATGGACAGTCCTCAAGGAAGAGTGGGAAGAAAGAACTTGCATTTTTTGCAGCAAAGGAGTGGTTGAAACTAAATAGCATTTCATCATTGAATGCGTTGCATATGCAAATATTTGGAGTCAATATGAAAACAATTGAAAAGTAGGCAGCCTAAGTGAGTTTTTTGAGGAATCTAGGCTTCACAATAGCGCTGAATTATTGATTGAGTTTCATATTAGAAGATCTGATATCGAAAATAACCTAAAAATGTCTTGATGTTCCAGCGCTTGGTCCCTTAGACTGCTTGGTCTCATGGACGTCATTAAAATCTTTCATTTCATTTCAAACAGGAAAAGGTAAATATGGCTTTAAAATAAGGACAATAGAACTAAAGAGTTTGAATTTTAAGGAAAAGCAGCATCAAAGAAGAGAGCAATGTGCAAGGGCTAATATTTGGACGAGTTAAAAAATAATGGATTTAGCCAATGAACACAACCTTTAGAAATTGGATTTATCGCTTTGTTGGGTTAGCAATGTGTTGAATTTATATCAATTCATGTTTGGATGTACATAGAACTTAATAAAAGGGTTTAAAATGCAGGAAACATCTTCATAATTTTCAGAAACTAATTTAGAAGTTTCCAGGACAATCTGGTCCTCACGGGATGTTTGTTTTGGAGTTTTCCAGCCCCAAGACATTCCCGGAACTAGAACTCACCGTTTTAACATTACATTTTTTGAGCTTCGTAGCTTTATATCTTCCTTCCCTTTGATATACGTTTGAGCTAGCTTCCTAGCTTTAATATCTTACCTTTCACTTCGATATGCATTTGAATCGACTTTCAACAGACATTACTTTCAAAGTATAGTGAATGAATAAACGCATTATACCCATACATCTAGGAAGTAGTAGTCATGAAATATCTGATTAAAAGAAACACGTATAGACATTCTATATACTCTGTGTTGCACTGAAATGCCCCCACCCACCTCGTACCTGGCCCGGAAACGTCCAGACATGTGCCGGAAATGACGTGGACGTTTCTGTCATGTGTATGGGCATTTGCAGGCAAATCTGTGGGCCAACAAAAATCAAGTCAAAAACAAATTTTCGAAAAAAGGTAAAACGATACATACTCCTCGGACCAGAGGAGCCCAAACCAGAAAGTATATATAGAAAATAAACATTTAAGTACTTTATTATACTTCAAGTTATATTTTATATATATATTTTTTCAGGATGTTTGAGAGTGGTTTCAGACCTCTAGGAGCTATAAAGCAAATTCTAGGTTTTGGAGAATCCTATCATATTTCAGACTTAGTCAGATTCCAAGGTTTCAGAATTTTAGACTTAGCCATATTTCAGGGTTTCAAGATTTCAAGGAGACATCATAGGAGGTATGAAAGCTGCATAAAGAGATGGAGGTATGATAGAATAGTACAAGAACATCTCCCACAAAGTGCCACAAGCCAACCCCACCCCATTCCCAATGCACCCTTTAAGACGTGCACTCAGTGAGATTTGATGCATTGGCAAGCCCTTGCAAGCTAGATGATTTATAGTCAATGAATGATAAAGTTGAAAATAAGTGGGAATGGAATTCATGATTTTGAGGGTAATCTAGGTGATTTATTCTAGATTTTAATGTACATTTTGTCTTTGAAATAATGAATTCTATATTTTTTCAAGTGTTTTATCTTTTATAGACTAAAATGAGTATTATGCATTGTTTTTGTTTTTATTTATATACATTGTACAGATGTTTCCATTTCCGTGTTTAGAAAACGTTTATGTTTCCATTTCCATTATGGTTTCCAATTACAAACTACATAGTATATACTCGAATCAAATATATAGGAAGCCTGCAACAAGTAACCTCTTATTCAATGGTGTAAATGCCAGGTAGAATCAATAATATAGGCTTCGAATCATTACAGCTATTTTCTTATACAGTATCAATCTCAACTCAATTGAAATCCTCATATTTCTTATATACGACAGCCTTCTGGAAAAGAAGGCTGATGACATATTTCATCATACAGAATTTTGAAGAATATTAATTATTTCAATCTTATAAAATATCTTTGTAAGGACAAAATTAATGCAAACCTCGCAGACACAATTCTGCCAGAGATGCTTCCATAGCAGAGGAGATATGTATGTATAAACAGCCTGCAAACAAGGAAATAGTCATCAGAAATCATTCTATCAATTGTATTTTGTAATAATTGATTTCCTTCTCTAAGTTGAATGTTTCTCAGGACACTTAACACAGTTATGAATCAAAATCAACGGTGTACGAAACAAATTTTAAAAAAAAAAAAAAACGATTGAATAAGAGTGATTAAATGAAGCAAACATGCTGTACCTGAATTTAGTAGTTCAAAAGAATGAACGTCCTGCAGCTTGTTTCATTTGATTTCAAACTTGACACTTGTGTCAAACAATGGTGTATGAATAAAATGATGCGGTTAAAAACACAATCTTAGACCAGAGGAATAACCCAAAGAATGATTTCCATTTATAGATTAGAGTGTGCAAGTTCTCATATTAAATCTTTAAACAATGCTGCAATTGCCCCAAGACTGTAGGATGCACTCTGGCCATGGCTGCATTGAAAGACACCTCCCCATGTAAAGAAGCACATGCTTGAAGATTTTCTTTCATTACATAAGCCAGTGACATGCTCTTGATTGGGTCGGAAGATTTTATCTAGTCAAGAATAGCAGAACACAGCAGTTACTTTTACATGGTAACCAAGCCAAAAATACACCCAAACCCACAAAGAAGTTAATGAAAGAAATTAAAAAGTATCTTCAAATACTGTAGCATGATGCAAACAAAATATTACTCTATGGACAAAGAACTTTCCACACCCCTCCCCATAAAACAACATCATCATCATAAGATTATAACCCTCCCCATAAAACAACAACATCATCATCATAAAATAATAACTCTCCCCATAAAACATCATCATCATCATCATAATAATAATAATAACAATGAAATTAGAAGCCTTCTGAAACCTATAGCATACCTGCCTCTTCCTGAAATCTTTACTTTCTGCAGCACCAGAATGAAGTTCTTCATGATTTTCAATTGCAAAACTGTAAATTCATGTAAAGGCCAAGCAAGATACTTTACAAAAAAAAATTAGAAGAGATAAAATAGGATTGACACATTTTTCAAGAATACCCTTGTTACCTAGATTCTTCGCTTCCATTCTGATCAATATCACCCACAAGAATACTTGTACAGACACTGCATCAAAGTTAGAATCTAAAGGGTCAGATCATTTTCAAGTGACGAGAATAAAAATCAGAAACAGCATTAATGTAATAATTCTTATGAAATAAAATATAAATGAGAAGGAACCTAACTTGATTATTTGGTCAAGTTTTTCAAGAATATGAGGTTCTCTTGAAGTTAACAAGATACAAAGAGCCAAGGCATAAGCCTTTCTAGGAACAATAGTTACATTGTCTACCTGCACAAAAAGTGGGATCATTGTCAGTATTAACAGAAATATCTTAATCATCTTTATTATTTGCACATACACTTCTCTACGGAGAGAACAATAAGGATTGGAACATGAACCTTGGAAGGATATTTACTATGGTTCCCTAAGTCTCAGGTACGAGGGGACATGGGGACATAGGGACAGGGTTTCCGGGATTGCAGAAAAAATTGCAATATTTTGGGGACAGCAAGGGGATGCCTATTAAAATAATATTTAGAAATTAATATTAAAAATAATAATTTTATTCAATGAAATTTAGGAGTTTAAACTTATTTCATATTTTTTAAGGTAATTTCAGAATTGGGGTTCATTGTTTTTGTGAAAATAACAACATTTTTTAGGGTGGGGGGTTCTGTTTAAGTAAAAGCATGTGAATTGTTTTTTCAATCAATAATCTAAAAAAATATAGGAATGTCTCTCAAATCTAGAGGACACATCCCCACATAACATAGATATTTACATCCCACAAAAATATGAATAATATAATTAAATTGCCTATTGAAGCCTTCAATTAATTAACACAAATACATGATTGGGTCGTAACTTAGTTGATCCCACATTGGTAAGACTTATGAGACGAGTGACTTATAAGGCATTCCATGCTCCAAAAGTTTTGCTAGACCATAAGAAGCCCGATGCAGTGGATTATGTTCACTGTTCCTATCCCCTACTAAGAAATGTTTCCAGGTGCTTGTGTACTATGTGGGTCTTTTTTCCTTATAATTACTATAAAAAATACACGAGGAAAAATGTCACGAGGGTAATAATGATTAATGGAGATATCTTGAGATGACTTAAACACGAGTAAAATCCCACAAAATAATAATAATAATATGTATAGGATTTGATGCTTTCACAGTCAATATCGAAATCAATCCTTTTTTGGAATAACTATGTGAGTTTTTTCGGATCACTAACCTTCTTAAATAGCCAAAGGGATCAAGAAATTAACCATTGAAAACCAGAAATGGAGTTTCCACATTTTAATGAAAAGGATATTGTCGTTAGTTTTAGAAAGGAAATTTTCTTTTTTAAGTTTTTAATTAATAGAAATAATTTAAGTAATTTAATTAAGTTTCTAATAAAATTAACATTCTATTATAAATTGTTATTGATTTTCAAATATATATTTTATATTGTAATATTTCTATTTTTAATTTTATTTCAATTTTAATATTTGAATTTTATTTTTATTTTAACTTCTAATTTTATATTTATCTATATTATCAAGAAATATAGTTTGTACAAAATTATTAAACATTATTATATCTAAATAAGAAAATTGGAAACTAAGTAATACCTAAGGCCCTATAACGAATCCAATAGTGGTTTCCAATCGTTACTCAGATCTAGACCATCATCCCTATTAAGATTGCTAGGGCGTTTATAGATTTCTATGGCCTCTCTCAGTTTACGCTTATGAAAATGGTTCTCAACAACTATAACCCTAGTTTGGTCAATGTTAATGGCATGCTTTGTCTTATAGGAGTGCTCTGCAAGAGCAAATTTTTCTTTTCTTTCAAGTCGAATATCTACAGCATGCTCATTAATTATGGTTTTAATAGATCTACCAGTTTCCCCAATATATGGGATTCCACAAGAGCATTCTACAATGTATACACCACTCTGAAGGTTATGATCGTGAGGGTCCTTAAAAGTATTGAGGGCCAATCTTAAATTACTAACAGGAATGAAGGTAGTATTGATATTATGATGTTTGGGACTTTTAGATAATTTGTTAGAAATACCTTCTACATAAGGTAGGAAAGCTATTGGGCATTCTAGAAAAGGTTCTTTAGGTCCTTGTCTGTGTTGCAGGGATACGCCCCCCGGCCCGACGCCTCCGACACAGGGACGTCCCGGGTACTCCAGGAGGCGTCTCGGAGGCGCTCGCCGGCGTGTCGGAAACGTCCGGGACGCCTCCGGGAGTACCCGGGACGTTTCCGGCGCGTACCCGAGGGATTCCGGCAGAAAAATGGCGAATTTTTAAAAAAAAAAAACCTCAGAAAATCCTTAAAAAAAAACCCTAAAAACTAAGCAACCCTAAATGTAAATCCAGTCCGAACCCAAATGTATAGAAATAAAATAAACATTTAAGTATAAGAAGACATCTAGTTTCTTATACTTTAAGATATATTTTATTTATATACTTTCAGGATGTTTGAGAGGGGTTTCGGACTGCTAGGAGCTATAATGCAAATTCTAGGTTTTGGAGGATCCTGTCATATTTCAGAGTTAGTCAGATTCCAGGGTTTCAGGGTTTCAAACTTAGCCATATTTCAGGGTTTCAAGATTTCAAGGAGACATCATAGGAGGTATGAAGGCTGCATGAAGGGATGTATGCGTGATAAAATAGTATGAGAATATCTCTGGCAAAGTGCCACAAGCTGATCCCACCCCATTCCCTGTGCACCCCTTAAGGCATGCATTCCTAAGATTCAATGCACCGATAAGCCCTTGTGAGAGAAACTGTCAGTAAATGATAAAGTTGAAAAATAATGGGAGTGGCATTCATGATTTTGTGGACAATCAAGATGATTTATTCTAGATTTGAATGTACATCTTGTCTTTGAAGTAATGAATGAATGAATATTATATATTTTTAAGTGTTTTATCATTTATAGACAAATATTTTCACACTATGTAGTTTCAAGTGTTTTACTAAAAAAATGAGTAATATACAATATATATATATATATATATACAGACGTACCCACGACATATCCAAATCAAGGTTTTTGAAAAATGTCGTACCCATGTACCCGAGACGTCCCCGTATCCGTACCCGTACCCGTACCCAAACAACATAGGTCCTTTATCAATTTTCATTTTAGTTTGTTTAATAGCTCTTGTAATCTGCTTATTCACGTGACCATTCATTTTGAAAACATAGCTTAAGTGCTCAATCTCCTAGTTTATACTATCATTATCACAAATCTTAAAATCTCTAATAGCTAAAGTTTTCAGAACTCCCACCTTTTGCGTTGGGTGATGATGAGAAGAGGCATGACGTTAAAGATCGGTGGGAGTTTCCTTTCTACAGACATTTCTTGCTGGAGAGCCATTATCTTTCTCGGAAAAGAGGATATCTAAGAAAGGTAATTTTCCCTCAATCTCAATTTCTTTGGTGAATTTGATGCTAGGGAACAAGTTGTTGAGGTAAGAATGGAATTCCTCCAGGCTTTCCTTTCCATGTTGCCAACATAAATTATTATCATCAACATACCTCTTCGACCATTTGGGCTTCAATGGACAAGAGTGAAGAGCTTGCTCTTCAAACTTTTCCATAAAAAGGTTGGCTAAAGGGAGAAAAAGTTTGAGTTCAAACATAAAGCTACAAGGTTTGCAGTTTCAATATTTGTGAGACTTAAGACTATCTCTAAAGCATGAACAAGAACTTTCGTAAAGAGGGAAACTACATCAAAGCTAACCAAAAGCTCGTTGTTATCCACCTTCTTATCTTTAATAAAATCTACAAAATATCCAGAATCCTAGACAAAAGTAGTTTTACCTGCTAGAGAATCTAATTTACTTGCTAAGAAGGCAGATAGACTATGTCGGAGAGTCAGTGGTATCAATAAAAGGTCGTAAAGGAATACCTTCCTTATGGATTTTTGGTGCCCCGTAGATTCAAGGAGTCACTTCCTTGTTAGGGACCAATTTTTTCTTCGTCACAACATCTAGAGAGGATGCTAGAATGTGAGAAACAGGGTTGTAGTCGAGTTTCCTATAGCTACCACTATCATCTAGGTGATGTACCATTTATGAATAATAATATGATATTTACGTCATCAAACTCTACCAAAGAAAGAGGATTGTAATACAAGGAATATAGTCTTGTGCTCAAATGGAAGCAAACATGATTGTAGTCTCAGCAAAGCCCAAAACCATCACCATAAAGGGCCTCCCTAAGCCACTTGATCCTTTACAATCAAATCACGTATTCTTGTGTGAATCCTTGGACCTTAAGTATCTATCCCTTAACCAAGCTTGGACTTTCTATGACAACACTTTGATCATCCAGTTCCGTTCCGCCAATGAATGCTTACAAGCTCTACGGGATAAAAAGAAGCTCTTCTCTCTCCCTCCAATCCACCTGGATACAAACCTTACAAAACCCCAAGTGGAGAACTTCAGAAAGCTTGTGCTCAAGTTGTAGCTGCTAGGAAAGAAAACAAATGCATTGTTATCCAGGGTTGTAGGGCCATTATTCGTGACTCTCCTCCTTCTAGGTGGTCATGCCCTAGACTGTTATCATGATGACAACCTCTAGTCTCAATGGTGGGTGGTGGCATCTCCATTGCTTAATAGAAATGCAATGGTGCTATAAGGTCTTCTCCACGTACTTTCCAAGATGGTATTGCTTCCTGAGATCTCATCTTCCTCACTGAGACCTATAAGAGCCCCAAACGGGCCCTCCCTCCAATCATAGGGCACTCGTGAGTTTCGACTTCTTGTTGTGACACTCAAAGATCAGGCGGTGTTTGTGGTTCAGGTGATGTGGCTTGCCTCATTCGGGATAGCCTCAGGTCTAGAGCTTCATTGATGGATTCTGATGTTCACTATAGATACATGTGGCTAAAGGTTCAAATAGGTCCACCTTCTCGAGGTATCTTCATAGTTGTATGCAAAGCAACTGATTGTGAAAGTCTCCAAGCTGAATTCATCAAATATGGTGTGGATTTCCTTGCCTTTCCCCTTACCACACTCTTTAATGTGGTGGCATGTTCAGGTTTTCCTCAGTCGTGGTCCCAGCATATCATTCACCCTATTCATAAATCTGGGGATCTCTCTATCCCTAGCAACTGTAAGACCACTATGATTGGGCGTACATTTGCCAAACTTTATATCATAGTGCTAGACATGCCATTATCAAAGTACTTAGAGAGGAATAATATCAAAGCTAAAGGGCAGCCTAGCTTCAAGAAGGACCACCTGACTATTGACCACATCTTTACACTCCGGGCTATTATTGAAGAGGATCGTCACAAAGTCTTCCAAAGTCTTTTGTTGTTTTCTTGATTTCAAGAAAGCCTTTGACTCGGTCTTAAGACACCTGCTTTTACAAAAGTTGAGAGATATCGACATCCTAGATTCTTTGATGATTGTTGCTTGGAGACTTTATGAGACAATTATTGGGCAATTTCATACTTCTCATGGTTTCTCTAATTTTGTGAAGAGTACCATTGGGGTCAAGCAAGGATGTCCTCTCACCAACCCTATTTGAAATTTACGTTAATAAGTTAGAGGAGTTTCTTCGGCGGCATAACCATATAAACAACGGTTGTATTTTGCATGAGATGTTTATAGTTATCCTTATTTTTGTTGATGATGTCGTCCTCCTTTCACACTCTGTTGAGAGCTTATAGAAAAAACTCGATGCCTTTGCTCTTTTTTGTGAGCTTCAATAGCTTGTGGTCAACCTTGCTAAAACTAAGGTCATGATTTTCAATATCTCCAAGCACCCTCTCTCCAGATTCAAGTTTTTCTACAAAGGAGAACTTCTAGAAATCACATCAGCCTACACATATTTGGGGTTCCAAATTTCTGGTCTATCCTTTCAAATGACGTATGCCTCTCACCAATGTTTTTGCAAGGGGTATGCCTCTTTCTGTATTGGAGCTCAATGTTTCCAAATCCACTTCCAGGACATCCCTTTCAAGTTACACCTTATTGATACAATCATCAAACCTACAATTCTATATAGTTCAGAGGTTTGGGGACTTAGCTTGAGAGCCACTAAGTGGGCCTGTATTAAGTGCATCCAAACTCTCATGCTACAACACATGATCCATTGCAAGCAGACAATTACTCAATGCATCCTCCAAGGTGAATTTGTTGCCCAAATGCTACACTTTGAGACTATCTTCAGGCTTACTTTATATATCCAAAAACCTAGATCCTTGGGGGGTTCAACTTCTAGTCATGAGAGATATCCATATTTAGCACTCTGCTCTTCAAAGAGGATTGCTTCATTGGTCCCCATCAAACGCCGACATTGTTGGTACTTTGAGACTTGGTTGCTCCTTCTATTGGCATCTTTATTGATATGATATGTCAGCTTCGTCCCCTCAATAAGGTGGAGACTAAGGAACACTTCATTTTCAAATGCCCCATTTACTATGAGATCTAGGGAAAATATCATTGCCTCTATAGGCAACACTCTTTCTGCTACCTTTGAAAGGCCATCACCCTCTGTCGCAAATCCTTACATGGGGAACCTAGAGACTCTAGGGTCCCTGTGTTGATCACTTTTTCTTCCAACCCATCCAGGCGATTGGCAGCACTAAGTGCCCTTTGGACACAAGTACTCTACACACCAAAGTTGATAGACCAAATCTCAACACACCATCAACACTCAAATTACTAAGATCCCCCAACGTGTTCTTCTTTGACATCATTGTGTTGCTCCTTCCCATCAATGTGGCTCTACTCCTTCCCATCGTGTATCTACTAAACGATCACCCCCATACCAAGGGGCAAACTCATTACAAGTAATTTTCTACTATGGGAGTTACACCAGCCTTGGATATTAGGTGTGATTTGAGAGGAAGCACTTTGCTTCCCCCTACGATCCCCTAGTTTGGCCCCTCCAACATTGGATACTCCCCAATGAGCACTATCAAATCTTTCACAATGATCAATGATGGCTCAGATGACTCCTCCACTTCGTGCACAAACAAAGATATTTGGTGAAGTTTCCTTCCAGTCTTCATCGGCACATGCTTTTGGGGCTCCTATTCTCCCTTCATTGCTATTTATATTGTTTTCATTACCACCTATGTTAATGGTACTGCTTTATTTTGTCTTTTGTATTTTCATTCCTTTTTTTTTGCTTTTAAGATTCTCTCTTCCTAGAACTTTCTATTGTTAATTGTTGTATCCTCAAGTCCCATTGACCTACTTTTGGTCATGCGTGGGCATCAATAAATTTTCTTTCTTTCTTTCTTTCTTTCGTTTTCTTTCTCTCTCTCTCTCTCTCTCTCTCTATATATATATATATATATATGAAGAATCACAATGTAGTTGTTCCATAGAGAACACACCTTTGTAACCATATCATGAAGTATTCTAAAGGGAGATTAACATAAAAAGTGGGTCTCCCCACATAAAGTGTTTGTCTTTATCATGTGTATGCCTATGTTTTTGAATTTATCTTCGATGCTATTTTATAGTTGTTTACCTACATGCAATAAAAAATTTTGGGTTTCTACTCAATATAATCTATAGTTGTTTTTCTTAACACAAATGTTTGGAATTTTGTAGTCATAAAATTATTCACATCGTTGTTTATATTTTTTGAAGTTTTTAGTGAATTGTGTTTATTTATAGATTAGTCAATTAACATTAGCAACATGAGATAAATTTGCATGATCCTTGATTATTCACTGGAAGCTATGCTTTCGTAATTATGATCATGGCCACAAAACTACCTTTGTTGCCAGAGCTCTCTGCCTAGCCCCCCTCCCTCACCATTTCTAGCTCTTGAGTTAGGTCTAGTTTTGTACCAATGGTGTTTTCTTGTGCCCCCTCCAAAATATTTCTACTAAGAGTACAAGGTTAGAGCCTCATTAAACAACCAATCCTTTAAGATGTTCACACACCACCAAAAAAATTATGATTGCTTTTGTATGTAATAACAATAGTCGGTCCCATGTCATATTTAAAGTAACAAAATCTTAAGTGTGCAGTTGCCTTGAAAAGAAATAGCATGATTTCTGTACACCCGCAAGTGGAACAAAACCTCTTTAAAAGCACTTACAACCCCAATTTTTTAGCTAACAGAGGTTTTTTATCCCTTGAAGGAGAGAAAAACCAACCAAAATCCATTAATGTTTCTTAGTGAGATCGGTCACCTATTCCCATAAGCCTTTGGCATGTGACAACTCCAAACAATATGTAATATGCTTTCCAACTATCCACCATCTAGGGCTTGTATGCTTTCATTCCCAATTTATGTAGTCTATGCTTGAGCTCGTGATGTATTGGAGGCAAATTGCAAACAGCCTTCATTGACTCAACGAGATCTTTAGAGATCCTTGCATGTACTTAAGCTCCAAATGAACGATACTTTGTAAACAATTTGCATGCTAAAGTGCATTAAGCATCTCCTTAGTTTTCTATTTTCTTTGTGATGTGTATTGCTCCTCCTTAGCATCATGGATCTACTCCTCTACTTTTCCCTCGTGAGAAAAGGCACACATCATAAATTTCTTCGCTGCCACGGGATTTTAATCAACCTTCAATGTTGGGAAAGATTCTAAGGGGAGTGCTTTGTTTCATTCTAGGATTACCCAACTTGGCCCCCTCAATGCTAGTTGCTCCCAGATGAGCATTATTAGATCCTGCATTTGGCCTTTTCATAGTGTTATGCCCTTAACCTATGGCGTGTCTAGAGATATGTGTAGCCAACTTGTGGCTTACATACCTCTTATATTATTTTGTTGCATCTCTCTATATTTTTAATAAAACCGGCATATGAAATAATCCTGGCTAAGTAGAGTATATATAGAAAGTAGTGGTCAGTACTTGATCATCATATTGTAAATTCTGCTCTTATTGCATTGTTGTGGAGGTTGCCCCTCAAAGTGGCTCAGTGACATTTATCAAGCATTCTGCTCTTCTGTCAATTATTGTTGTGGATCTACATATTCTGCTCTTATTTCTATGATATAATATTCTATTGTGCGAACATCTACGTAATTTCATTACAAGTGGTATCAAAGCTTCGATTTGGGCAAGTTTTTGCAGCATTTTTTTTAATCTAGTGTTACGGGTCCTCTACGAGTGGAAAGATCGAAAAAACATAACTTGTAATCAAGAAAGAATTTAATTTTTTTGTCACTGTAGTATTGTTTGAAGTGTTTTTTTTGAAAAAAAATAGAAAAAAAATCTAGAAAATTTTTCACCCTTCTGCAAATTAGCAGTCATTAGATTCGTCTCAGTGAAACACACAATAGTATAATATGTCGGTACACTTTTCAAGCCGAATATTTTCATCCTTGTGCACATTAGCAGTCATTGGATTCATCTCGATGAGACAATTGCAATGGTATAATTTGCTGATACACTTTTTTTCATGGTTGAAACCATCATAGGGTTTGTGCATGGTTGGTCCTAACACTCTCAAACGCAGGAAAGGGAAGAAACTCCAAAAACTCCTCACAAAGATGACATGGAGTCCAGCACTTATGATCCGTTTGTTTCTAAGGTGGTTCACCAACTTCAATCAGATTTACAAAGCATGGTGCGGAAAGATGATCTCAATGTGGTCAAATGGGCCATCATTGGGGTAAGAGGGTAACTGAATGTTTTGAAGGACTAATTGACACTTATAATTGGGCGATTGTTCAATATTACAGCTCAACATTTACAAAATAATCCTCCACCACTCCAATTTCATTTTCCCATTCAAACAATCACACCTCAAATCTTGGTCCGAAGCAATTGTTGCAGAAAGTGGACTTGTGCAAGTTTAATGGTAAGGATCCACTCACTTGGATCAATCAAATCGAAAAAAATATTTGATCTACATCAAACTCCATGTTTGCAAAAGGTGGTCATGGTCTCTCTATATCTAGAACCTGAGCAGTTCATTTGGTATAGATGGTTGTGTGTTCAAAAGGAAAAGAAGGGCCTTCAAGTTCCCTAGTTTGTATTTTCTGAGGAGCTACAAATCCACTATCGCAACAATGTCTTAAAAAACTTCAATCAACTAGCCAAACTGCATCAAAAAAGGACTATGAAGGATTATATTCATCAATTCTAGAATCTCTCCTTACATGTGGATGACATCACTAAGGCAAATTTGACTGACCTGTTCTTGGGTGGCCTCAAAGATAGCATCCAAATGGAGGTTCGCATGTTTACTCCCAGTTCGATATTTGAAGTCATACCAATGGTACGCATGATAGAGGAAAAAGATTTGGTCAAATGAAGACCTTTTGCTAATGTCCGTGAATGCAATTTCTCAACACCATCATTTCCTCAACCTACAAGATTGACCCCTCAACAAATTGAAGACAAGCATGCAAAAGACTTATGTTGTGGCCATGATAGCAAATGGAGCATAAGGACAGATGTGCTGAAAAGAAGTTTTACTTTGAAGGCACCAATGAGGATGACGAAGATGATGAGGCTTCATGTGCAGGTTTGAAATAACCCAAGGATAAATCTGAAGATTCTCAACCTACTATTTTCGGTCATGCACGTTCAGGTATTCATACTCAAACTCTTAAGGTGGTAGGTTTCCTCAAGAAACAGAAAGTGATTATGTTGATTAACTCTAGGAGTAGACATAACTTCATCAATAGTAAGTTGGCTACTTGTTTGCACGGTTTCATTTATCCAGCTCCAGAATTTCAGGGCATGATTGTAGATAGTGGTACAATCAATTGTTCTAGAAAATGCCATAGTATTAAACTTGCTATGGGAGACTACCTATTAGATTCTGCTATGTTTGTTATTCTCATACGAGAGTTGACATTGTTTTAGAAGTGCAATGGCTCACCACTTTGGGCACAATTGAGATGAATTTTCAAGAACTGTTCATGTGCTTGCATTCAAAAGGCAGGACATTTGAACTGTGATTTACAAGGTAAATCTTCACAATTAGTTAGCTCTCACCAGATGATGAAGATGCTCAGAAAAGGTGCTGAAATATTTGTTGCGCAATTATTTTCCATAAAAGTTCAACCAAGGAGTCTATCCATCCTGATTTACAACTAGTGTTGGATGACCACTCTATTGTTTTTAGTGCCATGCCAAAATGACTTCCACCAAGCAAATCGCATGATCATGCCATTAGACTACTTCCAAGTAGTACACCACCCAACATCAAACCCTACAGATATCCCTATGCCCAAAAGAGTGAAATTGAAAAGATGGTACAAGAGATATTGGAGGCAAGAACTATCAGA
This sequence comes from Torreya grandis, assembly GCA_037957365.1. Classification (NCBI taxonomy): domain Eukaryota; kingdom Viridiplantae; phylum Streptophyta; class Pinopsida; order Cupressales; family Taxaceae; genus Torreya; species Torreya grandis. Next base: position 5,842,424 of record JARHVA010000109.1, read on the forward strand.
GACAACGAAAGTGAATATTCCTCCTCGATGGTCATGGTGCATAAGAAGTATGACATTTATAAAGGATGTGCCCAGACTACAAAGAACTCAACAAGTACACCATAAAAATTAAATTTCTTATTCCAGTAATTAATGATTTGTTACATGAATTGCATGGAATTGTTTATTTTACCTAATTAGATCTTCACTCTAGGTATCATCAAATTCAAATCTGTGAAGAGGACATACCTAAAATAGTTTTCCGAACTCATGAAGGCCATTATAAGTTTATGGTCAAACATTTTGGTCTCACAAATGCACCATCTACATTCTAGAGTTTGATCAATACTATTTTTAGGCCATTTTTTAGAGTTTGTGTTGGTTTTTTTTTTAAGACATCCTCATTTACAGCAAAAATTGGGAAGACCACTTGACGCATATGAAATAGGAATTTTTGGTTTTGGAACAACATCAACTTTATACCAAACCTTCCAAATGAGTTTTTGGCATCAGAAAGGTAAAGTACTTGGGTCATATTGTTTCATATGAAGGTGTGAAAGTTGATCCTAAAAAGATCCTAGCAATGATGGAGTGGCAAGTACCCAAGACCCTCAAGAACCTTCGAGAAGTTCTAGGGCTAACGGGTTACTAGCGCAGGATTGTCAAAAATTATGGCACCGTCGCAACCCCACACATTTGTTGAAAAAAGACTCCTTCCAGAGGACTAGAACAACTACCATGGCATTCGAACAGCTGAAAATGGCTATGCACCACTCCAATTTTGACTACCCCTGATTTTTCCAAAACTTTTTATTGTTGAATGTGATGCATCAAGGTACAACATGAGGGTTGTACTCATGCAATAAAGCAAACCACTTGCATTTGAGAGTTGTCAACTGAAGGAAAAAATAGACTCAAGCCAATCTATGAGAAAGATATGATGGTTGTTTTGCATGCAATCGAGCAAAATGGAGACCTTATCTGATGGACCAACACTTTCAGGTATACACTGATTATGATAGCCTCAAATATTTTTTGAAACAATGATTATTATCAGAAGAATAAAAGAAATGGGTGACTAAAATATTAAGATATGATTTTGAAATAGTGTATAAGGAAAAGAGAATGTGGTGGCAGATGCACTATCCAAGAAGAATGAATCAATTGAGTTATTGTTATGCGCAAGGACCATTTGGCAGACAGATTAGCTAGAGGAAGAAAAATTAGAATGGGAGAATGATAGGGATACCCAAGATTTGATTCAAAATCTTCAACTTGGTTTTGGGGGGTCTAAAAATTTTGCATGGAAGGGGAACGCATTATGGTATAAAAATCGATTATACCTCTATAAGCATTATTTCCTCAAACATAGAATCCTTCAGATACTTCATGAATCTTCAATAGAAGGTCATTCAAGATTTTTAAAAGCATATTATAGAATCAAGCAAGATTTCTTTTGGGAAGGACTCAAGGGGGATGCCCGTCGTTGAATGCATGGTATGTCAACAAATCAAAGGTGAAACCATGAAGACAACCAATCTTTTGTAGCCTTTATCCACCCTAGCCAGAGATGGGAGGAGGTTTCCATGGATTTCATTACTGGATTACCGTGGTCTAAGGGTAAAATTGTTATCATGATAATTGTGGATCGACTCACCAAGTATGCTCATTTTTGTTCCTTATAACAACCATTTGTCACTAGTACAGTAGTTTTTGCTTTTCTCAATATAGTTCAAAATTTGCATGGTACTCCAAAGATCATTGTCAGTGACCAAGATCCCATATTTACTAGTAATTTTTTGATTGAATTATTTGTTTGTTTGGGCACCCAGTTGGCTAATAGCTCATCCTATCATCCTCAATTTGATAGACAAACAGAGATAGTCAACAAATGTCTAGAAGGGTATCTTCATTGTTTTGTTTTCGACAAACAGGTAAATGGGCTCATTGGCTACCACTTGTCGAGTGTTGATATAACACTTCTTTTCACACTTCTTACAAAATGTCTCCCTTTGTGGCATTGTATGGGTATCACCTCTCATCCATCACTACAGCCTTGAAGGTGCATCGCAAGGTTCGAGCTATTGAGGAACGCATTCACCATCAAAAGGAGGTACTCGCTAGTTTGCATGAGAATTTAGCAATGGCATAGAATAAAATGAAGCAACTAGCGGATCAACATTGTACTAAGTGGCATTTTGACATAGGTGATTGATCTTTGTGCGTTTGTAGCCATATAAGGATGTCTCTGAATGTAATGTCCCCTTTTTCATAATAAAGGAAAACAAGTTGAAGACCTTTAGCCTAATTTTACTTCTAGGTTAAGGGATGATAATTGGAGAATTTATTTCAATAATTAATTAGAGTTGCTCGAATAGTGATTTTAATCATTTATCTTAAAGCAATTTTAATTGATTATTAGAATAATGGAACTATCATGATTAATTATTTAAATTACTTGAAAAATGATTTTTACCACTCCAAAAATTAAGGTAATTAGGTAAATAATTGGATAGTATTTTTAATTAATTAAATGCTCAAAAAGTGATTTTTATCACTCTTGCAAATAAAGAAATTTAATTAATTAATTATTAGATTATTTGCCCGAAAAGTAATTTTAATTACTATTATTTTTTAAGGCAAATTAATTTAATAATTAGATAATGAATTGTGACTTTGTTGGCCTTTGAGTTGTTCCAAATTGGAACGCCACTCTTTAGGTGGGATCCAAAAGTGGAAAAGAGGAATTAAAGGTCAGCAATGATTTTTAATTCATGCATTGAGCTCCCTCACATGGTTCACCCCCTTGAAAGGGTATTTATTGCAAGCAAATGATCCCTTTTTGAGATTATGCTTATTGGGATATTGAATCTTATGCTCAAGTATGTCAAACTTGAACAAGTGACTTGACAAAATCCTTCAAGTGCACAAAGGAGTTTGGGGGCGAAAACTTCCATTCTCCCGCATAAGGCAGCGCTATTCAAGGGTTGTAATTGTGTTTCAAATTTGTGGATTGCAAATTTGCACCCTCTCAGGGTGGCGTCTTGCCTTAGCAAGTGTAGTTGTGTGTTGGGGTTATGTGACTTGCTATTGAAAGCCATTTACAGGGTTTTGAAGAGCTCTAGAGGGTCATGACTTGGCCACTTGTGTTGAAGACCCCATTAAGGGCTGCACTACAAGGGAATAACCCTCTCCTAGGGTTTGGGAATTTATTATCAAATTATTCAAGCTAAGGTGAATTGGTTTGGAGTTGATTTTTTAGGGTTTGGAGGGTTATTTTGTGCCCAAATAATATTTTGTAATTTTCTATTAATTTTTCTACATTTATCAATAATCTTGAGGATATTTTCCATCACTTTCAAGTTGGAAAAAACACCAAAAATCAGTATTATATTTGCTGTAAATTTTCTGTATGTTGGTGCTAGTATGACTGATTTTATTAAGTGATTTGATGCCCTAAAAATTAGTACAGCATTAAATAATTTTTATGCTAGGGTTTCATAATTTATTTCCAGCAATTTGTAAGTTTTAGACACCTAGGGTTTGGCTGAAAATATATATATATATATATATTGTTTTGGCTAGGGTTTGCATAAAATTCTAGATTTGAGTAATTTATCTCATTTGGGGACATTACACTGAAGCAACAGAAAAAGGATAATAAATTATCCCCTAAGTATTATGCCCTTATCAGATCTTGCAAAAAATTGGTAGTGTGGTCTATAAGCTGGAATTTCCCCTGTTCACTCACATGCATCTGGATTCCATGTCTCTTATCTAAAGAAGGTAATTGGACACAGATTTTCTACTCAGACTGAGTTACCTAAATTGGATGAAGAAGGTTGACTCATTCTAGAGCATGAAGAGATCCTTCACATGTGCACTCAACAATTGTGGACCAGAGCGATTAAGGAGTATTTAATCAAATGGAAGAATACGCATTCTGAAGATGCAACATGGGAGGATGAAGCATTTCTACAGCAACATCCTAGCTTGATTCGATGTTGAGGACAAGGTTGTTCTAAAGGGGAGGGGAATGCTACACCCGTAACCTATGGCGTGTCTAGGGATGTGTGGCCAACTTATGGCTTACCTCCTTTATTATCTTGTCACATTTCTCTATGTTCTTACTACGATTGACATATGAAATAAGTAATAACCATGGCTAAGTAGAGTATATATAGGAGGTAGCGTTTAATATTTGATCACCATATTATGAATTCTGCTCTTATTGCATTGTTGTGGAGGTTGCACCCTCAAAGTGGTTCAGCGATATTTATCAATCTGATCTTCTGTCAATTATTGTTGTGGATCTACATATTCTACTCTTATTTTTGCAATATAATATTCTATTGTGCAAACATCTAAGTAAATTCATTACATAGTGATAGACGATGACAGAGGATTCCTTTGTCTCGGGAATGGTCAAAGATGTTTGTTAGAACTGGCATCCAATCTTTTCAACTTTCTTCAACCCATCCTCTTTGGGGGTTCTTGCTCCCCGTACATGGCTATTTGTACCGGTACCTTAACCACATGATGGAGATTTAATGTTTTGGGTTTACCCCTTGTTTATTTTCATAGCTTTAGCTCTTTTCTATTTAGTTAGTCTTTGATCCTATGGTCCCTTTTCCCTAGCACTTTCTATTGTAATTGGATGTATTCTCAAGTCCCATTGACCAATTATTGGTCACTCATGGACATTAATATTATTTCTTTCTTTATGCATCCATTTTATCTGTACTCTTTATGTACATCCATAAGCATGATAAGATATCAGATTTATCAAGGTACCTAAAAAAATTGTACCACCAATCCTTACACTACTAATTAGGGGACTGAAAAAAGTAACTTGGTTTTGATCTCAGTTTTTTAAAATATTTTCCTCTAGGTGAAGCAGTAGAGGTCATCAACAATCTTGATTCCATTCCCATGCTATTTAAGGGAATTGTAGCATGGGATTTTCCCTAATCTGGTTCCATTTTTGGATATGACAAGATAGTACTAAAGAAAAAAGACTATTTGAAGGAACGCCCCTTCCAGATTCTTTCCCAACACCACCTCCCTCCTTCAATCATTTTCTTTAAGAACTCCCAATATTTCAGCATATATTGTGTACGACAATGGTCTTTGAGGCGTTAAAAGAAGTTGAGTATATATAAATCCTAATAGACAGGGACTATTGTACAAGTGATATATGTATCTGTCTCATTTTGAAAAGATAATGCAAAAGGGACAAACAATCAAAATGGATGCCCCTTCTAGACTATTTCCAAACCCCCTCCCCCTCATCCAAACAATGGCTTAAAAAATCCCCAGATTTCTATATATATTTGGAAACTTACAAAAACTAAGGCATTGAAAGAGTGTAAGTATATATCAAGTACAGCAGCCAAAGAGTTGAACTTTTCTCTACAAAACAGTATAGAAGCCTAAGAAGATATTGCTCATTAAATTTTTCCAAGATCTATTGCACTTGACAGCTCCAAGAATCTACTTTACATAGGAATCTACATTGTGTGTACATCAAAGTTCCCATTTTTCTATGTGCGAAGGACACATTTTGTCCATCATTATACAGAAGCATGAATAAAAGAGTGGCGTATATATCAAGTATGGCTGCCCAAGATACGAACTTTTCTCTACAACAACATAGAAGCCTAAGAAGATAGTGCTCATTAAAGTTTTCCAATATCTAGTGCACTTGATAGCGCCAAGAATCTACCTTACATAGGGTTCTTTGTGTGTGTAATGCAAAGTTCCCATTTTTCTTTGCGCAAAGAACAAATTTTACTCATCATTGTACAAGAGCATGAATAAAAGAATGCCATTACATCATTGATCACATCAGCCTGCACTTATTTGGGCGTCCAATTTTCTGGGCCATCTTTTAGTATGAAGCTTGCCACTCAAGTCACACCTTTGCAAGGGATAAACCTCCCTTTCTATCTTGCAGTTGCGCCAATGTTTTCGGATCCACTTCCAAGATATCCCTTCGAAGATGTGACTATTTGATATAGTCATCAAGCCTAAGGTTTTGTATAGGTCCAAGGTTTGTGGGCCTAGTTTAGGGTCTATTGATTGGGCTCGTATTGACAAGGTCCAAACTCTCATGATTAACCATATGATCAATTGCAAACGAATTTTTCCTTAGCATATTGTCCAACCTGAGTTCGCCGCCCAACATCCACTCCTTGAGACTATCTTAAGGCTTACTTTCTACATTCACAGACTTAGAACCATGGGTGATTCAGCTTTACATTGTGGGAGGTATACATATATAGCCCTATGTTCTTCAAAGAAGATTGCATCTTTCGGCCCCAATAGACATCAACATTGTTGATATTTTGAGACTAGTTTGCTCCTTCAATCTATCTACATCTCTATTGATAGGTTACCTCCTTTCATGTACTCTTTGGATGCCCCTCATTGCCTTCTTCCCTTAAAGGTGGTCATCATTAGAGTTGTCAGAGAGGATATCTACAAGCAGTACATCCAGGCCACCTTGATCTCTCCTCCTCAACCGCTCAGCCCCGAGCTTTCCTTTTGTGCTATAAATTTCTTGTTGGTGGTGGATGGTGTCATTCATCGCCTTGACTGTCTCCAACGTCATTGGTCTCATGGCTTGAGGTTTCCCCTCGCCCGGTTCAAGATGTGCTCACACCGGTTGCAGGTTGAGAATGATCATCATAATCCACATGGGGATTGGCTTTGTCGTCTTTTCTCCCTCCAGGAGGTGGAGTATGAGGAACACTTCATTATTTTATGCCCTAATTATTATCAAATCTGGGAAAGATGTCATTTTCTTTACAAAGATAGATAAGACTATCCACTTTCTTTTGGTACCCAGACCAACAATACCTAGCCCTTTTTCTCAAGAGCCAATCTAATATGCTGCCTTCTGCCTGCACTCAAGAGGGCTTTATTAGCGCAACCAGCAAGGTATTCTTCCATATACCACCCATTCTCTATGACTCTTAACATTGAAAAGTTTTGTTGTCGTCTTCCTCTTCCTATTCTTCTAGAGGACAGAATAAGGGTACCCATTGTTCAGTGCATTAAATCTTTTTTGCATCTTGGTTTCCTATGTTTAATTCACAGTTGAATGAAACCAATATAGAAAGTACTGACAGATCCATACCTTATATAGAACAAAATCCAGAGAACAATAAAACTTATGCATATCTTATCCTCAGGAAATTCAAGTCTGATCCTATGAGTTTACACTTCACAGATATTTATCTCTCTGTTTCCCTTCAAGATTTCTGTAATGATATGAGGACATTATAGCCAAGAAGTGATCATTGAGGCCTCCATTATTGAAGTCAAGTCACAACCATTCCTGGAGCGAATTGGCATCATTAGACAACTGAAATCCGCATCGCACCCTGCACCCAAAACACCTTGGAACGGCAAAACACAAAGAACAAACACAACATATGAGTAAAACTCAGGGGAACGCTGCAACAAAGACAAGTGTCTGTGGGAGCTTACCTTATGTGGGGAGACGAAAGTGATGGATTCTGCCACTTGGCAGCATCACACATCCTGCAAGGAGCTCAGAGAAAACAGATTTATGGACATATACAGCAACAAAAATTGTGCAAGATGATGATACTAGCCACTATCACTCAACTCCACATCAACCGGGGCAACTGACTCTACGCATGAAGTTGAAGCCTCCCAAAAATACATAATGGTTACAGTTATTGCCATCATGCACTCTGAAAACTTTTAAAGAGATTTTCACTCTCGTGGAATAAGGTGTGTGTGGTGCTGCGATGTGTCGCCACTTGGCGCATACGAATGAACACAAAGACCTAAAAGATTTACAATAAGACCTTAAGACTCGGGTAATATCAACATTAAAACACATGGGGATGATTTTGACACTTGTTTGCCTTACAGAAAACCCAAAGACTTTAGCAATGCAAATAAAACACAAGGAAATGTGAAGGAAATAAAATACAAAAGGAATGCAAAATATGAACTAAACATTTTAATATCTTAGGAGCCTTATTTAAATTTAGAGGTGGCCCCAAATTTTGAATTTGGATGTGTTGGTGACAACACAGCCATCAAAGTGGACACTGTTAGAGCAAACAACGGAGATGCAAAATATTTCCCCAATTCTACCACCTAGCTTTTCCATTGCAACGCAGGTGGTAGATGTTTCAATCTTCAGTAACAGCTAATGATTTTTTGGACCGTCCCAAAATTGCATACAGTCCTTGGTCAATTTTCTATGTCATCAAATGTTATAAGTGTACAGCAACATAAATCAAGTGTTGAAGTCTCCCTACGTTGATGACAAAGGGAGGCCATTCTATTTTAATTTATATGAACATTCTGGGTTCAAAACAGACGAACATGGTGGTTCACACTAGCTCAAGGGTGAATATGCTACCTGAAGGCACTTTAAGGAAAATGAATAATCTGACATCGTGGCCACTGAGCTCCAAATAGACCATAATTGATCATTTTGAAATCCAACCTCTAAGGACATTGGTTTCTCAAAAAGTGCAGGTAGGAGGATGTACTTTCATGATATATTTTGTCATCATATCACGCTTTAAGACAACCAATAATCCCTTGCTGGGTCAACAATGGCTAATACTAGCTATGGTGAATGTGAAGATTAAACAAAATTTATTGACAATCGAGTAGAGTGGTAAAAATGATCCAAAATATGGATCAATTTTACTGGACATGTCATCTAGTTCATTTCCACCATCGTCAATTATGTAATTCATGTATATAAAACACTGTAAGACGCTTCTTCAAGTTTGTTCATGTAAATTGAACTCTTAAGTTAAGTTGTAATGGCAAAATCAGTGTTGGGATGGTCTAAGCAATCTTCTAATGATGATGTCAGCAGCTTGCAGCCTTTGAAACTAATGTTTCGTCAAAGATGACCAAACCACCAGTAAAAACAGGCAGTGGTTGCATAGCTGCTGGTATTTGCAGGTGGCGGTCGCATAACCACCAGATTGCATAAAGCAGTGGTTTCGCCACCAACCAAAACACAGGAATGGGAACGGTTGCAAATGCTTACTCTTCTTGGCGACGGTTCATTTGGATTCGTTGGTAGGTTCCGTGGTGGAAGGGCATAAATACAAACTGTGTTGAGGCAGAGCACATAAGAGGAGTCAGTGAGAAGTCTTGAAGCTGGATTCACATTGTTGTTTGCAATTTTGGGTCCTTTGTGTTGTCTCACTGTTTCCTAGCTGTAAGTGGGTGTCCCAGTTGTGTTGGATCACTGTGAAGTCTCTGAAAAGTGCAAAGCACTCCTGTGTGCAAGCTTTTGGATAGTATAGTAATGAAAAATCTGTCCATGAAGGCCAAGTTTGGCAATAACTTGTACAATTGTTGAATTACGTAGTGGAAGTGGCAAGCAATTGCCTCACCCACTGGAGTTTTTCCCACACGGGGTTTCTCCAAGTCATATAGAGTGTTCATTTTATGCCTTATCTAATTTTACACTTCGTTCTTATGTTTAGTTTTCTGTAAATTTCATTTCCAGCACTTGTCTATCTCTTTTTAAGCATTGAAAGTACTTTAAAACAGTCATCTATCAAACTTTTGCTTAGCTAGAAGTACTGGATCCATATTGGTAAAGCTTAGTGTGTAATATCCACCTAGTTTACGAATCAAAATATATCACTGTGGATTTCGAGACAGTATTAATGAAGAGTTAGCGTCATTGGGTTCCAATGATGATCAACCTAACAACAAGATCAACAATTATTTTGTTGAAAATGTGATTTAGTAAGTGAATTTCTCAGAAGATAAAGTTTTTTCAATGTAGTTTAGTGTTGATAGATGGAGGATTACAAAATTCTCTCCATCTCACTTCCACATTGACATAGAAGTCCAGAAGGATCAGATATCACTGACTGCAATCCTGGATAGCTTAGCTTCGACATCAAAGGTAACCTATGACAATAATTCAAATGGTAAGTCCCTTGTCTCGGTCGCAGACACACAGAGCAAGGAGAGTTTTCATCTTTCCACTCAGTTTGATTTTAGAGACGTCATTTCCAAGGAGAAGAGTTGGGAGTGTGTGAGCATAAGATATAGGTGCAATTTAATAAAAAACAGCCCTCGTTTTCAGGTCAAACCCATTTGGAGTATCTGAGTCTTTTGTCAAGTTTTAGCCTAGTAATTTTTTTTCCAGGTCTGGGTCAACTTGACATGTCGGTCTTGCCAAATCCAATCCAAGTTCGAGTCTGGCTACTATGATATACACAATGAAGAATATTACACAAAAGATAATCATGACAGACTTCTCATATACAGAGGTTCTTGGACTGCAAACACTTAAGAGGGCTTTTCAAATGATATTCTTGCAGGCTCCAACAACTTATGTCGGTCAAAGAACATCACACCCATTCAAAATCCTAACAGAATTATGTTGGGACCCTAACAACAGAAACATCCTGAAAGTCTTAAAACGTGACTTTGGAGCAGCATTATATCATTTATACTATTGAACCTAATTCACTGTATGAAGAATCATTCCAAATATTATTCAAAGTCTTGATGCAATGAAAATATTGCCTTTTGACCATAGCTTACTTCTTTTCTTCCAGCTTTGATGGATATGAGTGCACCAAAAGGTCGAGCTCAAAATGAATTAAAAGATATGAAACTCAAACTACACGCTAACAACAACCATCCTTTAAGTATTCAATATTGCAAAAATGCTGAATGTAATCTTAAATAAAAAGAAACGGACAAGAGAACAATGGTCACAATAGATGTTTTTAAATATAAAACAGACATCATTATCAGTACATGGCAATTTGAAGATTCAAAGGTAAGGGTTTAAACTTAATGTCCACAGTATGTAAATACCTTATCAAGCCAAGCATCAATCAGACAAAGAAGGATATTTTGATCCAATTTAATCCCTGCTTGTTGAAGCATCGGTGAAAGGGAAGACTCTGTAATAAAGTGTGCAAAATAGTTACTATTTTGCACAAGCACCCTTGCTAAAATTGCCCCTGCAGATGCTTTTATTGCCGTTGCCGAGGGATCAGACTCATCTCCTCCGCCAAGGAAGTATACTACAAGTTTCTACCAAAGAGGACAAACATGAAAACAAAAACCGCTTAGGGGAATCTATTAAATAACAGATCAAGAATAGTCGCATTACAGCTAGAATCAAACAAAACCAAATTAAAATTATCAGTTGGAAATTAATGTACCTGCAGCACTCCACCTAGCAAAGGAGGTGCATCCCTAGGAAAGCACTGTAAAAAAAAAAAAATTCCAAATATGTTACATCATTCAAGCATGTATATAGTTTTAAAAGCAAATATAATTTTACAAGCCGGGAAAACAAGATCATCTCTGCAACTGTCTGATTTGTGAAAAGAAGAGGTACAGCAAAAAGAAATATAATTCTCTATAAGATTCTTCCCAACCGTTGAATCTTAACCTTCCGGAGAAAAGCATCAATAACAGTCTATACAATGTGTATGTAACTTCAGCCACTATTGCAAAAGGAACCTTTTTTTCTTTCTTAAACAATCTATATGTAAAAAATACTTCTGATAAAATTTCATGTACACGAATCAATAACATCATTGACAAAGTGAAAATTACTAGTAAAACTGAGACCTAGAAGAGAAACACAGTTATATACTAGTATGCAATTAGATAAAATAGAATACGATGAATTTTAATGTCCTATAGGCCAAAATGGTCTATAGGGCTTATTTAAAAGTGTTTACTTGTTCACAAGATTTTTCCTCAGAGTTTTTAGCTTTAAAAAAAATTCCCCAAGCTAAGTTTGATTGTTTTTAATTAAAATTTCCTATGCTAGGTATAGACACTTCATTTTCACCACTCTACTTTTGACACCCCACTTTCAACACCCAAATTCATCCCTAATCATCCCTAGCTCATCCTAATTTATTCCTCATCATCCCTAATTATCCATAACTATCCCTAATCATCTCTATTCATCCCTGATTATCCATAATCATCCCTAATCACCCTTAATCATCCCTAATACACTGCTAAAATCTTCTCATCCATGTATTAATCCACCCTAACATCACTAAACCCTAATTTGTTTATCATTACAACCTTAATCCCATCATTCCATAACTCTAATCCAGTTGTTAACATATTCCTAGCCAAACTGCATCACACCACCACCCCACCTTACCCAATCCCGCTAAAATCATACTCCGGGTTAATCAACCAGTTAATAATTATTAGTTATTTGATTAGCACTGATAATAAAATTCATGCACAATCTAAAATCCAAAATTTAAAAATAAAATAAAATCAAAATAAATCAAATCACCTCATCATAAATGAAATCACCCCATCTCAAATCAAATCCCAAGTCAAAAAGCAAATCAATCATGCCCATCCCCTCAAAGCAAGACCATATCTTTCCAATCTCTCTCATTTAATAGCCAACCCCCCTTATTGAATGAGGATGTGGACTCAATCTTAGCCATCCATTTCAAATCAAATCTAACCGTCTATTTACGCCATCAAAAATTTATAAATTGAACCCCTCTCCTTCCTTTCCAACAAGCTTCAAGAGCTTAAGGATACCATGTCCATTTAGCAAGCAAGCTTGAATAGCCTAGGGAGACCATGTGCATTTAACAACAAGCTTGAATAGCCTAAGGAGACCATGACATTGTGAGGACAAGCCATCAACATCATCCTAGCATCTCATTATCGATCTAAGGGGCATGCTGCCAAAATTCTTGCACAGGTCCACTTGAGCATCCACAATCCAACAATCAAGTGAGAAAACCCACACAACGAGGTCTTCACAGTAACTTGGTAAGCAAAGGTATGATCTTCTTTCTAGCTCAATCAAATGTATTTGTGCTTACTTTAGAGTAGTAAATGGTTTTATTTCTTGTTTCTATTGCATAGCTCTAACTTTTGCGTGTATACACTAGGTTACAAGGAAACATGTTTCATATTCTACTTCATTTAAGCTATACACCTTACAAATTCTTTGTTCCCAGGGTGTTTTGGGGAGGTCCATCTATCAGTTTCAATGTAGATGTTGGTTCTTAATTTTGAAATCATAATTTTCTTTGAGGTCTGTTACCTTATGTAGGTAGGTAGATGTTCTAGTTTGGGCTTGGTGATCTTCTTATTATACCAGAGCTTTTTCTTGTCTATGATAATTTTGTTGTTCCAAAGGGTTTTAGTGATTTCAGATTTTAGTTTTCAGGAAACTGTTACAAATGGAACCTCCTCATGTCATGGGTATCAATTCGACTCCTTGTTCTCTTCATGCCCCTTCAAGGAAACATCCATGCAGCCTGTAGGGAATCCCTGCTGTCATCAAAATGTCCCCACAGCCCCGACATCCCCACAGCCCACAAGAATGCAGAAGGGAAGTTTTCCTGGATCATTACAGCTAGTTCATATTGTTGACGTCATCCTAACTTCTCATGTACTACCTGTGGATCTTCAAGATCTTGCTTGATTGTTTCTTAATTTTATTTTTATTTCCTTGACTTTGTCACTATTTGTAAACAACTGCATAACTAGCAACAAATCATCCCTGCACCTGTTTCTGATGTGTATTGATCTATCTATTATGGATAAGAAAGTTGTAGCTACCGCTCTCTTCTAAGGCCCATCAACTCTCCCATGAATAATGCCTAAATAAGGTTATATGTTTTCAGATTCCAGTGCTGACAGAGCTTCCAGAGTTCAACAAATTAGGCAAAATCACCATGCAACATTAAGTAGTGATAAATAAAAGGGTAAGTCAGTTACGCAACAGGTCAACCCCTGAATACCTTATCAATGAAATAATATGACAACTGAAGATGCTATTGCAAGAACATCCACAACTAACAAGCATTGAGGGCAATGCTTTCTGAAGGCGGAGGACTTGTGAAGGCACTGATCCTCCATCTGTCATTATGTATGAATAGGTTATAGAGTAGCCAACACGTGAGCATAATCCTCGAGTAGCCTTTTGTGAGTTTCTTACTTTTTCCCCTTCCAGTTAGTCAGCCTAATTAGGACCTTAGTGGTTCCACTAAATTAGTTATGCCTACAAATAGAGAGTACTCTTCGTTTGGAAATCATCGCTCATGGAATTTTACTCTTTGGTTCATTTGTATCTAAAGGTTAGTTCCTTGAAGAGGCTTTGCTTTATTATTGCAGTAATTCAATCTTTCAATATTCTGCCTTCACATATCATTCCGAATTTGTTCTGTTCTACTCTATTTTGCTATCATTGTTTGGATTGTCATTGCCACTCTATTATATTGTTCGCAACATTACTATTCCAACTGTACAAAAAAACTTGTTTTGCAACCTTGCAATTTTATCAAATCACACAACTTTGAATGCTCAAATATTTGTTGTCAGATTATAATTTTGAGAAACAAGTACTCATCGAAAAGCTCTCTAAACCAACGTGCAGATGGGTCTTGAGAATACACAATGGATTTCTTGCAATGTTCAATAGAGGTTTCATGCACTGAAATTTCCAATGTCAATATCTTTGCAATCCAGTGACAAAATCCAGCAAATAAATATTTCATGAAAATAGATATTTGGAAAAAATTGTGATAAAGGATTTTTGATAAATTAACGTTTCAGATCACACTTTGTTGGAATTATAGAAATAAATATTTTTGAACAGTGGAAGCCTGCAATCGGAAATAAATATTTGTTGGAATCATCTTTTAGAGCAGAACAACGCACAAAAGTAACTTTTAAAATGAGCAATCAATATGATTGCATGAATCATTATACGTTTTTGTGGTGTAAGTCTTCCAGAGATGATATTATAATCATCCCACAATGGATTTTTTAAAGTAAGCATCCACCTGAAAGCTCCTGCAAAGATCAGAATAACCAACAGACCAAAATTTTGAAAAAACTGTCCCAAATCTCTTCGGCATGTGATCAATAAAATGATGTTCTAAATGTTTCTTATCAGAATAGTTACTTTACGATGATGGGAGATAATTGAAACATAACCATAGCATAAAGAAACTGTAGTGATTCTCCAACATCATCACCACCACAACAACAAATGATATAACGCTATGTAGACATTTAGTATTGCATCAACTAAAGAAATGAACAATATTATGCAACTAGGATCAAAAGGAGAGAGGCACACACAAAGAAGAGACGCACCGGAATTTCAATAGGGTACGGATTGCCCTAATAATCCTCAATAATCAAGAATAATAAATGATCCACGTCATTCAATGATATATCTGCTTAAAATATTTGATCCATTTTAATAACATATTTCATGGGTAAACCCTAGTCAGTAATTACAATCTGGCTTAAGCTGAAAACCCTTCACTTTATTTCAATTCCCAAGAATGCCACTTGTAGGCAACTCAAGTGCCGCAAGTCCATGTTTACAATAACACTAACATTAAATAAATATTAAATACCGTACACTCATGTCATCAGGGGTCACACATTCAGTTCTTTTTAATAAAATTTCAAGTTCATTTTTATTGTTCCTTGCAGACATAAAGAAACGAGGCTTTTATATGATGTACTAGCCATGCACATTCCTTTACTCTCTTAATTCTTTGTTTACAAAATCATAAAAATCCTGTTCTACTAAGAACACTATATTCACCTCATTTTTAAAACAAGTCGAAACACTGAAAAGGATGCCCCAGAAACAGACCAACCTGAACAAGCATTTCTATGATGGGCAAAGTGGATAGCAGTCCCTTTTGGTTCACATTTCCAACAACACCATCAAAAATTTTGGCCACACCAGAGGCGTGTAGATGCAAAAAATCTGCTCCACCTATAAGAATGTATCCCTCGATGATTTTCATTGCAACCTGGATACATACGACACAATAAATGCCTTGCATAAGTACACAATGTTTGACAACAAACTATCACGGCACCATGAAACTTTTAGCATGTGGAAAGACAATGTCAAGATTTAACAGTTCCTGCAATTAGTTTTCAAGTCAAAAGAAGACACTACATATGATCGATAATAAAGCCCCTCTTTTAACAGATTTGGCATTTTCCTAAATAGCTGTCTACCATATGCAGTCAAGCTTTGGTATTAAAATAGCTCTAAGAAAACTGTCTTCCAAGCATAGCAAAGACATCAACTATTACAGATAGTCCCTTAACTCAGAAATTGTACACTAACATATGTAATTTGTTATGCATGTTATATTGCCTTGTCACCAAATATTCCTTAATAAAAATAGCAGCATATATAAATGTTAAGACCCATTTCCCTATATTGTTTCAATTGAGTCGATAAAAATATTGAACAATTATATGTTGTTTGAATCCTTTACGAATAATTCCCAATATGAAAAGATGCATGAACAAGGGGATTGTTCAGGTCTAATTTCAGGTGAGCTTTATTCAACACACACACATACATCATGTGAATCTTTTAGGTCAAGAAAACTTTGTGCACCCACACATTTCATCAAACAACAGGTATGGCCACAACATTTTTAATGTAGAATCCTACCAAGACTACTTATCGATGGTAACTTTGACGGGGCCAGTGCAACCTACAATAGAACAACAGTCATCAGGACAAGCAAAGGGCCCCACCAAATGAGTATCTATTAGATATATTAGACTTCTTTCACCAGAAAAATATTCGTTACGAATCATAATTCTCGAAAGGAATCACAGCTGTTGTATCTCTGATATAATGTATCCTAGTTTAGTTTAGCTTTGAATGTCCTGAATGAAAATTAAACTGTCTTTTTAATTTAAGCCCAGACAAAAATCCTCTTTACCATTCCAAATATAACCTTTAAATGCTGTATAACGTCTCAAAAAAAGAAACTAGATTTCTCATTGATATCCCAGAGACACTTCTGTAGAATGTCTACAAAGAAACTAGACTTATCAGGAGGAGCATGCATAGAGTATTGATTGTAGAGCATACCAAAGTAGAGCAGAGTATCGTAACAGTAGCAGATTTGTAATCATAAAATATAAGCCTCAGAGAAACTTCTGTAGAATGTCTACAAATAAACTAGATTTATCAGAAGCAGCATCATAGAGTATTGATTGTAGAGCATACCAAAGTAGAGCAGAGTATCTTAACAGTAGCAGCTTTGTAATCATAAAATATAAGCCCAGACAAAAATCCTCTTTACCATGCCAAATATACCCCTTTAGTGCTATATAATGTCTCCAAAAAAGAAACTAAATTTCTCGTTGATATCCCAAAGAAGCTTCTGTAGAATGTCTACAAAAAAACTAGACTTATCAGTAGGAGCATACATCTATGTATTGATTGTAGAACATACCAAAGTAGAGCAGAGTATCTTGATGGTAGCAGCTTTGTAATCATAAAATATAAGCATCAATAGAATTTGTGTAGTTCAAGGAGGACCTGATACCACTGCCTTTACCCCGACATTAATTATGCTTTTTGAAGGACAAGACCCAATGATTGTCGCGCAACTATCACAACCAACATTACTAAGAGTCGTGTTACAATACTAACTAAATGCCAACAAAAGATTAACATAACAATGTTGGCTATTACAATATGTTCATTCATAAATGTCAGTCTACACAATTTGTGTAGTTCAAACTTTCAAAGAGGTCCTGACAATTAAACCATCTTTTTAATTTAAGCCCAGACAAAAATCCTCTTTACCATGTCAAATATACCCCTTAAGTACTATATAATGTCCCAAAAAAAGAAACTAAATTTCTCATTGATATCCCAAATAAACTTGCATACAATGTGTACAAAGAAACTAGACATATTAGTAGGAGCATACATAGAGTATTGATTGTAGAACATACCAAAGTAGAGCAGAGTATCTTAATAGTAGCACCTTGGTAATCATAAAATATAAGTGTCAATACAATTCGTGTAGTTCATGGAGGACCTGGTACCCCTGCTTTTAAGTTTTACCCTGATATACAATATGCTTTTTAAAGGACAAGACCCAACGATTGTTGTTTAACCCAACTGTCATAACCGACATAACTAAGAGTCATGTTACAATACTAACTAAATGCCGACAAAATACTAACAAAACAATGTTGGCTATTACAATATGTTTGACATTGTTGCTTCTATCCCTAGACATAGGGTATCGATAGAGGTGTGCATTTATCAGTGGAGGTGTGCATGTATATGTGGAGATGCCAATCCCTATTACTCGATTCATATTATGTATATAATAGTCGAGAGATATAGATAGTGTCACTTGTATTGCGTGAATGAGAGTCGGTAGATAGTGGGGTCGATTGAGACCCCAGACCAAATCGTAGAGGGGAATTGAGTACTACGAAGATGAGATCAAAGTATTGTTCTCATTGGCGTCCGTCAGTGAAGTGATTGGCAGAGAAGAAAAGCCCCATATATCTTAGGATATTTGTACGTTACATTATTAGATCTAATCCAATGGAATTAAACACGAGAATTTATATCCTCCTTTCCGATTTCTATCTTTCCACAAAGTTTCTTCAATCGACTATTCCAAAAGTAGAAAATGCTCTTCCTTTCTAGTTGGTGGTTTGATCCCTTTCCTTCATTACCATTAGCAAATGATTCGTGTAATCTGGAACAATGCTTGTTTTCTCAGTGTTCTACAAATGACCCACTCGATAGCCCCTATCTATATATGATATGGGCCCCACCCCGAAAACTAGAGAAAGCAATTTTAGTTCGAGTGGCCTATCTATAGATAGAGGGGGTTGAGTGGCAGTTATGGAACCCTATCTATATATATAGGGTCACTTCGCAAACCAAGTGCCCAAATAGTTTTGATCTAGTTGGGCGGGATGGGGGCGAGGGGGGGGCTCCCCAAATTCATAAATGTCAGACTACCAAAACAAAGCAGGGAGAACAAAAATTGCGCTTTCCACTTGTATGAACTAAATTTGTGCCATGCAAAATGTTTTGCAAGAAGAAATTACGTTTTTTTGGCATTTTTTTGCATTGAAGAATCATGTTAGGGCTCGGCCCAAGAAGCAAAATGCAATTTCCAATAGACATGTACTCGTGATTTGGACGGATGTTTTGTGTGCAATAGATGAGACAACTTTTTCGATTTTTTGATATTACAGTCAAGAAAACCATGGATTACCACAATAATTTGAAGAAAAGCATGAAGACCTACGTACTTCGCAATTTGCCGGAGTTGAAGACATTCCCGTGATCAATCCCAAACAGTCATGAATTTTGTGACCATTTTTACCAGATCAGACGGAAGAACAGAAAATTGAAGTTAGAACGTGCTAGGGCATGGCAGAAGACTAGACCAAAAGAAAGGCAGAATCAATTTTCCAAACACTACAAAAAGACATGATTTGCTATTAGTGTAGACTGTTGGTGATTTGCATAAGAGACTTCCAGAGTAGAATTTGCATTAGGAAGGATGAAAGTGAGAAAGTTAGGGCATAGAAAGTGCAATTAGAAATTGAATGCACACAAAATAGAATTATAAGTAATTTGACACATGAGAGTTGTATCAAATTCTAATTTTACTAACTTTCCTTTTCCATTTATTGACTGGTCAAAGGTCAAATATTATGAGTATAATGGCCAACATTCAGAACTGGTTCTGTCAGAAGCACAAAAACTAGTTGCCCAGAATTATAATGTCTCTAGTCATAAGGTTTCAACAATTGTGGAATATCATGATTTTGAATTAGGAATGATTTTTGGAATCATCATGTTAAGTGAAACTAAATCCAAAGTTTTGGGTACCTAATGTGTACCCATCTTCAAGGAAAAAATATAGAGTAATGATGAATTGCCTTGAGGAAAAAACAATTAAAATCTACCCTAAATAATAATGATTTAAATGAACATTAATTAAAACATAAAAAGGGTGTACTTTAGCTACAATGTGTATAATCATGCCTTCATAATTGGTTCAAAATAGGGTGCCAAGAATCCCCAATACCAACCCCTTTGTCCCTATTTAGGTTCTCTGGTCTTTTTTCTATTACAATAGTTTCTTTGACCTTCTGCTTATAATAATCATCCTCTTTGACAATAATGTTGGCTTTATCTATGCAAATATGGTGTTTTGTGATATGGGTGTGTTCAACAAGGGCGTAACTATCCAGACGAGAATTGTGAATGTCTCTTGAGTGCTCCTTGAGACTCACTTGGAGAGACCTCCCTATTTCCCCTACATAAGGTATGCCACAAGAACAAGGGATTATGTAAACACCTTTTGGAGATTTAGGATCTAATGGATCTTTGGAAAAGTCTAATTAAGTACGAAGAGTGTTGAGGTTTGAACGCAGCTTGTATACCACCCTTCTTTATAATTCTTGCTAATTTTTCTAAGATTCCTTTTACATAAGGGATGGTGATCCTCGGAATCTCAAAATCTCTATTAGTATCTCTTTGCCTCCTAATGCTAGTTCTTTGGAAGGCTTTGTCAATTTCTCGTCTATTATAGCCATTTGCCAACAAAACTTCAAAGAGGTGATCCTTTTCTTGACTTCGGTGTTTGTGTCCAAAATCCTAAAAGCCCTAATTGCCAAAGATTAAAGGACTGTAGTTTTATGGCAGGGATGATCGGTGTGAATCTGCTTGGAGATGAAGATTTGTGTGGGTCGTTTTTCTATAAACCTCATGAGATAAAGTGCCACCCAATCTATTTGAGAGGACATCAAGGAAAGGTAATTTTTCACCTTCTTTTTCATTGTGAACTATATCTATTCTGATCTCCCATTCACATGCGCAAGAAATTTATCAAGTTCCTCATTGCCATGGGACCATTTTGCATTGGTGTCATCCACGAACCTGTCCCACGAATCAGGCTTTAGTGGGTAAGATTCAAGTGCTTTAGCCTCAAAATGTTCCATGAAAAGGTTGGCAACTATAAATGATAATGGAGATCCCATTGCCACTCCTTCAATGTGTTTATAAGTGTTTCCTCTTAATGTGAAGAATGTTGATCTCAAGCATAATTCTACCATCATCCCTGTCATGTCTCCTTTCTTTGATGTCCTTATCTCAAAAAGACAAGATGACACTTTATCACACGAGGTTTATAGAAAAAAGACCCATACAGATCACTATCTCCAAGCAGACTCACACCATCATCCTTGCCATAGAACTGCAGTCCTTTACTCTTTGGCAAATAGGGCTTTTAGGATTTTTGGAACCAGACACCTAAGTCAAGAAAAGGATCACCTCTTTGAAGTTTTGTCAGCAAATGGTTATAATAGATGGGAAATTGAAAAAGCCTTCCAAAAAACTAGCATTAGGAGGCAAAGAGATGCTAAAGAAGATTTTGATATTCTAAAGATCACCATCCCTTATGTAAAAGGAATTTCAAAATTAGCAATAATTATAAAAAAAGCGCGGCAACAAATTGTGTTCAAACCTCATAACACCCTCCATACTTCTTTAGCCTTTTCCATAGATCCATTAGATCCTAAATCTCAAAAAGGTGTTTACATAATCCCTTGTTCTTGTGGCATACCTTATGTAGGGGAAACAAGGAGATCTCTCCAAGTGAGACTCAAGGAGCACTCAAGAGACATTCATAATTATTGACTAGAGAGTTTTGCCCTTGCTAAACACACCCATATCACTAAACACCATTTTTGCATGTATAAAGCCAATATTATTGTCAAAAAGGATGATTATTATAAGCGGAAAGTTAGGTAAACTGTTGAAATAGAAAAAAGACTAGAGAATCTAAATAGGGGCAAAGGGGTTGGTATTAGGGATTCTTCGCACCCTCTTTTGAATCAATTATGAAGGCATGACTATACACATTGTAGCTAAAGTACGCCCTTTTTATGTTTTATTTAATGTTGGGGCAGCCAACTTGTTTTCCCTCCATTCTTCATTTGAATCATTATTATTTAGGGTGGATTTGCATTGTTTTTTCCTCCAAGGCAATTCATCATTACTATATATTTTCTCCTTGAAGATGGGCACACATAAGGTACCCAAACGTTGGATTCAATTTCACTTAACATGATGATTCCAGAAATCATTCATTCTAATTTACAGCATCATGGAAATTTGCACAACCTTATCATGATTGTGATATCATTATTATCGACAAGGAATCAAGCCCTGCTACTTTGTCAATTATGATATGGAAATGTGATATCATAAGAAGGCTCTTCTACTTTTAAAGTTATTCGTTTCAAATGATTTGATACCTCAAAGTTTAGAATACCACTATGGCAATTGTGCTTTGGACTAGTCTGCAAAACAAGCATAAAACTTTGAAGAAAAGTCGGGTCCTATATTTGAAGAATTTGTTATTTTCTGCAAAGATGACTAACGATGAGTCCCTATTAGAACATCTTTAGATGAAACATCTCTGAGACCAGTTCGCTGCCATAAAACAAAAGGTGGATGATGACAACCTAGTTGCTCTTGTTCTAATTTGACGCCCTCAAATGATTATTTTGTGGACGCTTTACTCTTGATGGAGAAATCCGAGCACTGAAATTTGATCGGGTCAGTTCCTATTTGTAGCAGAAAGAACGCAAGCAGACACAGACAAATGAGTCCAATGCGAGACAAATAGAGAGTACATTTTGTGCTCAATCAAAGGGGAAGTGGAAAAACATCATTGGTGATTCATCTTCCAAGTACAAATTAAAGTGATTTTACTGTCATAAGGTTGCACATATCAAAAAGGATTCCAGAAGCAACAATATGCTCTTTCGCAACAAAGCAGTCAAGTAAATGTGCACATAGTTGAAGTGAACGAAATTCTGAGGAAGAGTATGCACTCATGGCATCATTCTTGAACATTGTGCTCCCAATTCCCGGTTCATTGATTTCAACGCATCCAAACATTTTACGTGTCGCAAGGACTAGTATATCATGCTTCTGCATAAAAATATTCTTAATTCAATTTTATTAGTTGATGTGGAGTCACTTGCAATAGAGGGGATAGGAGATATTCACATAGTGTTGAATAACGCTGAAGAAATCATAGTAAGGAATGTTAGGTATGTCCCTATTGTCAATCTGGAGTTGCACCCTGAATCGAATACGTGTTGAAATGGCTAATCCTCTCTCTATTTGAAACAATGGGATCTTCTCACGAGGGTGGGTGCCTCAATGGTGAGAAGAACCTCCAGAGAAGGCTGGCTCCTATAAGATGTATCAACGAGGATCTCAACTTCTATGCTACAAACTGCCTGGAAAAAAGGGAAGAAAGAACTTGAAAGAAAATCCTAGCTAATGCGGTGATACACCTAATTTGCTTGATCCACTCAAATCGAGCTTCTAAGAACACTGACTCAAACAAGGACGAGGCAGAACTTCAACTCCAATTGATCAATACACATAAGTATTTCACGAAAAAGTTCTATCTAATGATCTAGGCTTGAGAGAAACGTAGAAATAGGCCTGATGAAAGGCACTAAACAGCCACTAATATCCACTATAAACTCAGCAAAAGACAATCCAACACAGAACGTGACCTGCATAAATGACCAGCTAGTAACTAGGTACAAATCCAAATTTGACAAACAAGAAAGAAAATCTATCACTTAGGCAAATCTATAACAATAGTACACTATAGCAGCTGCTAAAAATTGAAAAAACATGATCCTCTTCTCATTGATTTGAAAAAAGGTTACAGCATAATCTTTGGCAGAAGTTTTTCTTGCCAAAAGAGGGAAAATTTTACAAGGCTGAAAAGCCATTAATATAGAAAATTTTCAATAGCCAAGAGGTGGCGTTGAAAATAGAAAAGAAGACAACTCTTTCATTAGCCCAAGTCCAATTTGCATTGCATGAGCCTTCCAAATTTATTTTTTCTTGTCTTTTGTCTTGCATGAAGAATCCTTGGCGTTAGTGGACAGTTGCTAATTTTGGGATGCTCTTTCAACATGCATGAAATCTACGCCAACCTTGGAAGTCTTGACTTAAGCTCGAACCATTTCAAAGCTGAACTGAAACGTTTGAAAGTTCTCCTTTGCGTTGAAAACACGAGTGAATGTGACACTTGTCAATTAGTCAACTCTAAATTAATAACAGTCAACTCCACATCCGAATTTGGAACACCCCTCGAGCTGTTGGAATGTTTGAAAATGAACCAACAAGAGTGCATGCACGTAAATCACATCAAGCTCCCCAATGTTAAATTCCCTGAATTTTTCGTGCAAAGTGAGCCTCCATCTTCAAAACTGAAGGTAACGTCTTGGATGTGTCTATTCTTGTTCATGGCTACCTTGCATGCTTGTTAATCTCTTCATTAGCTGAAGAAATCCTTGCCTTAATCTAGCTTTCCATTTGACTGTCCATGTTCATTAACCGTTTGTCTATGTCTCAGACTTCTCCTTTGCATGTAATCGTCTCGGCCATTATCCTCTCAGACCTTACTGCCTTCTAAATCTCAGACTTATTCATCTAGTCATTTTCTCGTGGACAAAAAGTCTGCCAGAACTGACTATAGATTTTCATGTATTGGCTTGCTTGTTTCTCTCGGATTTTTCTCTCTCGAACAAAAGGTCTGAGACTCCTTCCTTGGGCAATTTTCCTTCATCATGATTTGTCTTGCTTTTTTGGTTCTATGCTTCATGTGCCTTTCCATCAGACTTTTTCCTCTCGGCTAATCCTTCGGAAAAAAATGTCATGAACCAATTGTTTTGGAAAAATTGTCAAACCCATTCTTTCAAAGTTATTGCCTTACATTTCCTGCAAACAAAAAGTCCGCGGGAATTGTCCCTTGGCCTTCCCAAGAGAATAGCCGTTCAAGCTTTCTGTCATGATCCTTTCCCAAAGGGCACCTACCCTTCGGGGTTTTTGTAAAATCCTTTGAGCTTACCAAATGGACCTTCCCGAAGGGCCCCTGCCCTTCAGGTTTTTTTGCAAACGACTCTCCCAAAGTTGACATGTACCTTCTCGAAGGGTACCCCACCCTTCGGGTTTTTTTGTCAATGACCCTTCAGAAGGGTACCTTGCCCTTCGGATTTTGCAACTTCTTGAACTTTGGTCCTTTAAACTTTTCCGAAGGGTACATACCCTTCAAGAATTTTGATTTTGTCCCTTCAGCCTTTGAAATGTACCTTCCTGAAAGGCACCTGCCCTTTGTGTTTTTTGTTGAGTCCTTATCCAAAGTGAATTCCCCGCCTTTTGATCCTTCCCAAAGGACACCTACCCTTTGGAAATCCTGAAATGTACCTTCCCGAAGGGCACCTACCCTTCAGGATTTTTGTTTTTGTCCCTTGTGCTATCCTCCGAAGGCATTCCTTCAGACAAAATGTTCGAAGGAATCCTTCGGACATTTTGTAGAGTCTTGTTACTTTCCCATGGAAAAAATGTCCACGGGAATTGTATTATTCTTTTTCTTGGACTTCCCCCTGCCTACGACTGCCTCGAACAATCTAGGGGCCTTAACTTCGGACTTTCAATGACTCAAGACTTCTAAAAGAGAGAAGTCATGCACCTCCCAAAACCTGATTTGATCTAACAAGAGTAAGTCGGGTTCGGAAAACCCACTTGCTCGTACTTGAGAAACACTTGGAAGTAAGGCACAACTGAAAACCCGATAAGCACTAGGAAGAGTAATTCGGACCTGAGAAACTCAACTGTTGTATTGTTGAAGCCGCATAAGTAAAGCACTTTGCAAAACCCGATTTGCACTGTCAAGAGTAATTCGGGTTTTCCAACCCAGATTACTTCTACTGAGGGGTTTCAACTACTGATTACTCATAAAGTGAAATAAGTTGTGTCTCTTGAAAAACCCGAAGACTTCTCTTTCCAAAAAACCCGAAGTCTTCTACTGTGTAAAACCCGAAGTCTTGCTTGAATGCACACCCTCTCAAACTTAGGCAAAATTTTGGTATGTAGGACAAAAAATGGCCAACATTTTTGGCGACTCGCAGGGAAGCATGCTTGCTATGCTTGAGAACTCAGACCATATAGATGCTATTTGAACTCCCAAAATAATGATAAACCTGGTTTCTGAATGAAAATATCCTCTGATCATGGCTGAAGTAACCTTTCTCTTTCAAAAATAAGAAGGGAAACACAAGAAAGCAAGAAAACTAAGAAACAAATGTGCAAACAAGCACCTATTGGAACAAAACTAAAAGAAACTACTATGCTTGAACAGCGCTTGGAGGAAAGCAAAACAAATTAACTATGTACATGGAGCTTTGCTCTTCAATAGCAATGTTTCAGATGTATCCCATTAACTAGGATTGGAAGCTCCTGCCCATCCATCTTGGCAAGTTGGAAGGCATTGTGGGATTTGCTGCTGGAGATCGTGTATGGGCCACTCCAAAGGGAATCAAACTCCATGTGCCTTCCTGGTTTGGCTCGATTCTCATCCCACTTGAGGACCAAATCCCCTTCATTGAAGCTTCATGAGGAAGCTCCTTTGTCAAACATTCTTTTCACCTATACCCAATGACTTTTCATGGCTAGCATGGATTGATTTCTTGTCTCTTCCAACTCTATAAGCTCTGCATACCTAATTTCCATAGGCTCATTCTCCAACAATTCAAGCTGATGCATTAGTTCCAAAGTTGAAAATTCAAGAGAAATAGGTAACCTTGTTTCCTTACCATATACCATCTTGTAGGAAGAGTTGGCTATTGACCTCTTGTAAGTGATTCGATCAGCCCATAGAGCTGACTTCAGCTTGAGATGCCATGACCTCTGATTGTCTTCAATAGTCCTTCGTATGATCCTTAAGAGGTTTTTATTTGTAGATTCAACAAGGCCATTGCCTTGTGGATAGTAGTTTGATGAAGTGTTGAGGTAAACTCCATGCTGGACAACGCATTGACTAATTTTGGATCCCACAAAAACCATTGCATTATCAAAAAAATTCTTTGACTTTACCTCAGTTTTGTCTACCTTTGTCACCTTAATTGCTTGTTGTACCTATTGCTTTGTTGGCTGATCGAAATTAGCCAAGACAACACCTTTCTCAACCGATTTTGGAGACAATTCAAGAGCTGAAACCTCTTGGATAAGCTTATCCTTTTGCCCTCGATTTGTAAGAGAATCTCACATGCTAATGTTGATATTAGATTTCTTCATTTGATCAACTATACTGAAATGAGATCCACTAACCTTTGGGTGTACCTTTTGATGCACTGGCTATTCATGAATTTGAGGTAATTGATTAACCTTACCAACCTCTGTATTCTGATTTTTCTGAGTTGTAGGGGCAACAAGCTGTTCTTTCACACTTTTAGAGACAACATGAGAAGTACTTGAAGCTCTTGATACCGCTTGAGCCTCATCAATAGCTCTTCTTTTAGCTCTCTGATAGGTTATAGCTGCACTCTAACCACTTGGATTGTTAGTTTCAAAATTTTGAGTAAAAGCAATATGATCATCTACTTGCCAATTTACATTAATAGCATCAAGCTGCCCTTGAATTTGATGAGTCTCCCCCTGTGATGCCAAACCTGTATCATGATACTGACTTCCTTGAAAAGAAAACTCTTCTTGTGTCATATGTGGCATGGTGATGTTGTGTGATACCAAGGCTTGGTTTTGAGCATCATTGAGATTTGAAGGCTGCCAACCTGAATCCTGCATCAAATTGTTTTGAGATGGGCTAGGAACAATGGCCTTTGAAATGGAAGGAGCATTAAAATCAAGGGCAGCATATGGCTTGGCTGAAGTTATGGCTCCTTGTGCTTGATAAGGTGGTCTATTTTCTCTGAAACCCTGATAAGGAGGCTTTTGATCTCTAAAAGGTTGATAGATATTCTAATTTTGTTGTTGATAAGATTTATTACCTTGAAATTGTTGCCTCTTAAACTGTACTAATTCATTTCCAAAAGATTGTAGCAAACCTTTTAACTCTCATATCTCACTAGATTGACTAGTAGGAGTTGTAATTTGATCTTGAGGTGCTAGAATAGGAGCTAATGATGAAATTTGAGGAGCTGCTATGGAACTTATTTCTGAAAATATAGGCATTGGAGGTCTTGGAGAAAGCTTACCTGCTTGTATCAAACTATTTTCTGCCCTTATTGCAACTTCATAAGCATCTGGCAAAGTAGTGCCACCCATTGACTATATCATCACACCAATATCAGAATTAAGAGCTTTCAAAAAATACATAAATGCATATTTAGGAGATGCCCTAATCAAAACTGGTATCTTGGTCCATGTCTTCTGGAATCTGAGATTAAAATCGAACATGAACTCATGAGGAGCTCTCTGTATGGCAATTAATTTCTCAACTAAAGATAAGTGATCAGATTTGTCTTCAAATTGCTTGACTAAGGCTACACTCAATTCATCCCAGGTGAAAATGGATCTGAGTGGGAGGGTTTTATACCACTGTAATGCTTTTCCTTTGAAAGAAGCAGTAAGCAATCTAATAGCAACATTATCCTCAAATACTGAACAAAGATTAGCCACATCCTGGATATGCTCAATAGGGATTGTTTGATTTTCACCTGAGATGAATGAAATACTTTTGAGGGCAGACACAAAAATGTCATCAAACTGTGTTAGATTCAATGGGCTACCTCTATTAAATGAAGGCTACCTCTATTAAATGGAGCAAACACTTGGTTTCTGATGGCCATTTGAATATTAGGGATTGCAGTGTTTAGAACAATAAGATGAGGACGTAAATATTCTCTTTGAGGATATGGATTTGCCCTCCTAGATCTTGCTCTCTTATAAGTTACAAATTTAAAAGGAATACCTTGTTGATCTTGTGGTAACCTTTGGCATGAACGAATTGCCGGAATGATGCTATGAACTCTGCAACTGGATGTAGATGAATATCCTCTATTGCTGCAAAAACTCTTCAGATATGCAAGAAACTTTTTCGTGGTCCCATCGGGCATGCCAAAAACTGTTGTCAACTTGGAGTTGCACCCTGAATCAAAAACGTGCCGAAATGGCTAATCCTCTCTGCAATTGAAACAATGGGATCTACTCACGAGAGTGGGTGCCTCAATGGTGAGAAGAACCTCTAGAGAACGTTGGTTCCTATAAGATTTATAAATGAGGATTTCAATTTATATGCTACAAACTGCCTAGGAAAAAGGAAGAAAGAACTTGCAAGGACATCCTAGCTACAGCGGTGATACACCTAATTTGTTTGATCCACTCACATCGAGCTTCTAAGAACACTGATTCAGACAAGGAAGAGGCAGAACTTCAACTCCAATTGATCAATACACAAGTATTTCACGTAAAAGTTCTATCTAATGATCTAAACTTCAAGAAAACGTAAAAATAGACCTGATGAAAGGCACTAAACAGCGACTAATATCCACTATAAACTCAGCAAAAGACAATCCAACACAGAACGTGACCTGCATAAATTACTAGCTAAGAACTAGGTCCAAATCCAGATTTGACAAAGAAGAAAAAAAATCTATCACTTAGGCAAATCTATAACAATAGTACACTATATCAGCTGCTGAAAATTGAAAAAACACAGTCCTCTTCTCATTGATTCGAAAAAAGGTTATAGCACAATCTTTGGCAGAACTTTTTCTTATCAAAAGAGGGATCATTTTACAAGGCTGAAAAGCAATTAATATAGAAAAATTTTAATAGCCAAGAGGTGGCGCTGAAAATAAAAGAGGAGACAATTCTTTCATTAGCCCAAGTCCAATTTGCGTTGAATGAGCCTTCCAAATTTGTCTTTTCTTGTCTTTTATCTTGCATGAAGAATCCTTGGTGTTGAAGTGGACAGTGGCTAATTTTGGGATGCTCTTTCAACATGCATGAAATCTACGCCAACCGTGGAAGTCTTGCCTTAAGCTTGAACCGTTTCAACGCTGAGCTAGAACGTTTGAAAGTTCTCCTTTGCGTTGAAAACACGAATGGATGTGACACTTGTCAATTAGTCAACTCTAAATTAAGAACAATCAACTCCACATCCGAATTTGGAACACCCCTCGAGTTGTTGGAACGTTTGAAAGTGAACCAATAAGAGTGCATGCACGTAAATCACGTCAAGCTCCCCAACGTTAAATTCCCTAAATTTTTCAAGCAAAGTGAGCCTCTGTCTTCAGAACTGAAGGTAATGTCTTGGATGTGTCTATTCTTGTTCATGGCTACCTTGCATGATCGTTAATCTCTTCATTAGCAGAAGAAATCCTTGCCTTAATCTAGCTTTCCATTTGACTGTGCATGTTCATTGACCGTTTGTCTGTCTCGAATTTCTCCTTTGCATGTAATCGTCTCGGCCATTATCCTCTCGGACCTTACTGCCTTCTAAATCTCGGACTTATTAATCTAGTCATTTTCCCGCGGACAAAAAGTTCACGAGAATTGACTACATATTTTCCTGTATTGGCTTGCCTGTTTCTCTCGGACAAAAGGTTTGAGACTCCATCATTGGGAAATTTTCCTTCGTCATGATTTGTCTTGCTTTTCTGGATCTATGCTTCATGTGCCTTTCCAAAGGACTTTTTCCTCTTGGCTAATCCTTTGGAAAAAAATGTCATAAACCAGTTGTTTCGGAAAAATTGTCAAACCCATTCTTTCGGATTTATTGCCTTACACTTCCCGCGGACAAAAAGTCTGCGGGAATTGTCCCTTGGCCTTCCCAAGAGAATAGCCCTTTGGGCTTTCGGTCATGGTCCTTTCTCGAAGGGAACCTGCCCTTCAGGTGTTTTGTAAAAGCCTTTAAACTTGCCAGATGGTCCTTCCCGAAAGGCACCTGCCCTTCGGGTTTTTTTTTTGCAAACGACTCTCCCTAAGTTGACGTGTACCTTCCCAAAGGGTACCCTACCCTTCAGGTTTTTTGTCAATGACCCTTCCGAAGGGTACCTTGCCCTTCGAGTTTTGCAACTTGCCAAACTTTGGTCCTTTAAACTTTCTCGAAGGGTAAATACCCTTCTGGAATTTTGATTTTGTCCCTTCGGCCTTTAAAATGTACCTTCTCGTAGGGCACCTACCCTTTGGGATTTTTGTTTTTGTCCCTTGTGTTGTCCTCCGAAGGAATCCTTCGGACTTTTTGTAGGGTCTTGTTACTTCCCCACTGACAAAATGTCTGCGGGAATTGTATTCTTCCTGTTCTCGGACTTCCTCCTGCCTGTGACTGCCTCGGACAATCTAGGGGCCTTAACTTCACACTTTCCATGACTCGAGACTTCTAAAAGAGAGAAGTCGTGCACCTCCCAAAACCCGATTTGATCTAACAAGAGTAAGTCGGGTTCGGAAAACCCACTTGTTCTTACTTGTAAAACACTTGGAAGTAAAGCACAACTAAAAACCCGATAAGCACTAGGAAGAGCAATTCAGCCCTGGGAAACTCAATTGTTGTTATTGCTGAAGCCGCATAAGTAAAGCACTTTGCAAAACCCGATTAGCACTATCAAGAGTAATT
The DNA here is from genome assembly GCA_037957365.1 of Torreya grandis. Classification (NCBI taxonomy): domain Eukaryota; kingdom Viridiplantae; phylum Streptophyta; class Pinopsida; order Cupressales; family Taxaceae; genus Torreya; species Torreya grandis. Next base: position 5,873,683 of record JARHVA010000109.1, read on the forward strand.
CGGGTTTTGCAACCTGGATTACTTCTGTTGATAAAACTTTCATAAGCAAAGCACTTCTCAAAACCCGATTTGCACTGTCAAGAGTAATTTGGGTTTTCCGACCCGGATTACTTCTGTTGAGGGGTTTCAACTGTTGATTACTCATAAAGTGAAATAAGTTGTCTCTTGTAAAACCCGAAAACTTCTCTTTCCAAAAAAACCGAAGTCTTCTGCTGTGTAAAACCCGAAGTCTTGCTTGAATGCACACCCTCTCACACTTAGGCAAAATTTTGGTATGTAGGCCAAAAAATGGTCAACAGTCCCTGGCATGAACAAAAATCTTGTCTATTAGTCAATTAACATAAAATCCCAACATTGTTGTAAATCTCTTTAGGAAGCAATGTATTGTGTCTGATGTGAAACAAGACAATAATTGCCCTAAGAATTGGGAAAGGTGGCTTGTATAGGTTTGTTGACTCTATTATAGTCAACTTAAATGCATGTGGAGAGAGACTTCATCCTACAAGATGTGCGGGAGGCTACAATGCTTCAATTACAAGCAATGGCTCGGAGGACCGGAACCACGGTTGTTAATTCAGCAGAGCATGGTTATTTTGCTCTCGCTTCTGACTTTTTATGGTCCCTAAACCACCACTTAAACAATCCATTGGATGTAAATGGGTGAACAAATTCAAAAGAAATGTCGATGGTACTTTGAACATGTACATGACATGTCTTGTTGCGAAAGGATTTCCACAATAGGACATAGACAATTAGAAGACTTGTGCTTTTGCTCCTACTACGAAGATGGTCACATTTTGGTTGCTTCTTTCTCTCCATAACAACTCAATTTAGTTTTCTAAATGGAGATTAAAACAAGGAGATCTACATTGTGTTGCCTAAAGGTTTTTGGGTACCTAGTCGTGATTATCTAGTTTGCAAGTTGATTAAGTCCTTGTACAAACTTAAGTAGGCTCCACAAGACTAGTATATTTTGTTTGATCACCATTTCCAAGATTTTGGATTCAAAACTATGGAGGTCGGGTTGAAGTTATCAGCAAATGATGACTCATCACTAATTGATGAATCATTCTACAAACAACTGATGGACAACCTAATATATCTTATGTCTACACAACCATATCAATGTTTGTTGTTTGTGATCTTTCTCAATTTTTGTCTCAAACGATGCTCATACATTGGACAGCAACAAAACATCATCGGACTATAGATTTTAGAGTGATATCAAAGGAGCAGCCTGCAGATTTTGACTAAACTTCTTGGTTCCATTTTGTTTATAAATTTTGGGACAAACTTGTAGTAGTCCCCAGTTTAGTCATTACGGGGTATTAAAGTTACTATTGAGCTATTATTTATATATTAACTAATATCCAGTTATCAACCTCCTCAACTCATCTAACTTCTTTATGCTTAATAAAATACGGACACACACAAGTGTGTATGTGTCCTGTACCTTCCATTTCTCTTCATTCTTTCTTTCATTATTACTAACAAAATTCACAGGTTCATTGTTGTAGATGTTTAGAAGCCACAAGTTCACGTTCCCGTGAACATTTTACCATATGTATTGTCTCTTGCATCTTGCTTTTCCCATGAAGGACTTCCTACTCAACAAGTTGTAGCTTGGCCTTCCCCTGATTGAACTCATGATTCTTTGCTTGTGTGAGTTGTGTCTACCAGTAGAGTTGCTCCAAGAAAAGACTTTGTTGATCCTCTAACTATTGTCGTAGGGCTGCCACCTTACTAATAATATTGTCCTCATCTTGCAACCGACGTTGCTCACACATGGAAGACTAGAGCAACAAATATTAATGCCTATAAGTAGGCTCAATATTTTGTAGGGATTCTAGAACTTTCTACAGTTGAGAAATAATGGTACGAGGGACTCATGTGGGCAGCAAATGCTCGTGCATCTCACAAATGTTCTTCTTTGGCCATCCCTTACTAACAAATATTCATGCAAACTCGTCATGGTTATCTTCCTGCCCAAAATTCAGTATACAGGTTACCTCATCCAATATCATCCTAACCTATGAAGGATCAACGACAACCTCTAAATGCCCAACCACCCTGGAAATGCCTTGAAGTGCCTCAGCGATGGACCACATAGCACACAAAAACTAAGACAAAGTGTCATATGGATTGTCCCTTTTTGGGTTGGGGAGAAATACTAGAATAGTCGCATCCTCGACCTAGGGATTAGTAACCTTTACCTTTGAATCTAAAAGTCTAACTGATGCATGTGACTTTGTGTTAGCCCCTAATTGCACATGCTCTTGTTTTGGATCTGCTCTTATGGACTCCTAGGGCTGCAATGGGCTCAAAGGGAGATCAAAGTCCAAATTTACTGGTTCACCAAGTTCGTTCAACTATTTTTCTATCTATTTTTCCTCTGTTTGTCGCCCATCATCTCATGTATGTAATGGAATGTTGGCCATAGGTTCCAATGAAAGGGTGGTATGTGGTGCCTATAACTCAAAAAAAAGTAGGAATATAGAGCCCATTTGTTTGTCCTTCCTCATCATCATCATCAGTTTCATACCCATCACCCTCTTCTTCAAAAGTGAGTTGCTCTAATATCACCTTCCTCTTCTTTGTTGAAGATCTATCTTACCTCCTCTTCTTCAAGTCATCTTTCTATCATAAATTTCTTCTCGTCAGCGTTGGATGCTAGGAGAGTTGGATCCAACTCTTGATGAACCCCCTCCTAGTTCTTCCTTCTCATTGTTCATCCCCGCTTTACGGATGCTTAGAGGTTTTCGTGGGTTGCTCACTTTTGCTTCATTTTTGCTTCTCTCTTTGGCTCTGAGTGTTCTTGCTCTTTGCCCTGTTTTGTACTATTTTCTTCCAGCTTTGTTCTTTTCATTTTTGGAAACCTCTAGGGTTTCCCGCTTTTTCCTAATACTTTTGTAATTTGTTGTCCCTTTGACCTCCTTTTGTGGTCATTTGTTGGACATTAATATATTTATCTTACCTCCGATCAGTATGGTCATCTAAGGGAATGCCAAGGCATCTCAAACAAAACAAAGGGCCAACCTGGGTCATATGAACTACCAACTGCAAAGCAACCATCTACTATGCACTATGTACATAGCATCCAAGAATAATCCCATAGCATGGTGTGTCATGTATAAGCCTTTGTATGACAAGGAAAGGTACTCATGAATATGTGCAGACAACAACTCTACCTAATTGTAAATCTCACCTTGTCATAAGCCCAGCAGGGGAGCTATCATCCAAACTACAATGTTGAATGCCCAAATAGCACCTACTAACTGACATCAAATGACATTTACAAGACATCGCCATTCTTCAGAAGCCAAATATTCCTTCTTTGGGTTGCAAAGGCCTAGATTATATACAAGCCAACTCCTCCAACGTTAGTTTTGGTCAACATAAGTTTTGAACATCAAAATCCTTATGTGCCTAAGTAACTTGAGGGTGGGTTGCTTACTCACCGACAATTCATGTGACGGTACCCCAAACACCCATGTAAAGTCTTGGGCTATGTATGTAATATTTAATTCTTTGTCCATGTAGAAAACAAATGATCCCTTGTTGCTCCGATCATAGCTCAATTCCATCAACACCAAACATGGTTTGAGCTCACAGCTATTGAAGTAGGGCATCTATAAAATCCAATCCACCCCAGATCTACCCAGGGTATCTTCAATTCATGGTTTTCAGGCTTGCTGGCCCACCATGTTTGAGACTCCATAGCGGCCAAACTTTCCCAAATAAGTGTGTCAAGAGTGGCCCGAGTTTTTGGTGATGGTTCCTCAACCTTCAGTTTTTTTTTGCCTTCAGTGACTAGTTTTGAGCTCGGACCCCTATTAATGATGTTTGAATCATTCTTGGCACTACTACAAAAGGAGATGTGGAGTTATGTTTCCATAGTCGTGCCAAGCCATTCAAATGTTGTGTCTGGGGCATTCTTTTTCTGCATAGAAGATGGGGTTGTGGTTGAAGCGAGAGGATTTTTATTTTTTTGCATCATAACTGCCATGGCAAAACCAAAATTATTTATCAAAAATAATACTGGATAAAACCCTCATTCTACAGATACGTGGATATGGATGTAGATCCTTAAATTTTTGAAAGTGCCTCGAACTCTACAGTTAATTATTTCTTGAAGCCATTATTGTATGTGGAATTGTCAAACAGTCCGCTACCTATGGAAGCAATAATTTGAATGTTTCCAATAGATCCTCTTTCGCTAAAAAAAATCCACCACTCTGCAAAGGAAAGAGTGAAAATGAAGGTTCTAGGTCAGATGTTGGAGTTTAAAGGTCATATGGCTTCAAAACAATAGTAATAGAACTATCTAGGGCATATGTTATGCAGCAATACAGATACATTGGGAAGCATGTTAGCATTGAGAAGGGCATAAAGACAAATCTGAACGTTCAAAGGAAGGACGTTCAACGTAAAGGGGGTGTCTAGGAGAAGGACGGGAACGTTCAGGTCAAACCAATGAGGGAGGATGTTCACGTAGAATTCGTTCAAGTGAGGGATGTACCACTAAGCGAGGACATCCAAGTAGAAGTCATCCAAGAGGGTGAATGTGCAAGGAAGTTGTCGTACGGAGGGTAGATGTATAAGGGAGTGGGGCAATCAGCAAACGGCGAACATTCAAACCCGGAGCGTACGATATATACTTGGTATGTACATTGGGTGGGGTTACTTTGTGTGGCATACAATGTGGAGGAAGTTCCACTTTTATAACCCTTATCAGTTATTTTATTATTATTTTCATAGACAAGGTTTGTACTTCCAATTGTTTTATTATTTTTTATGTAACTTCCGTACCTTTGTTTTCAATAGTGATGATATTCGTTTTCAATAGAGATGATATTTTTTTTTAGTTATGGTTGGTTTTGGCTGCTAGCAGCCATCCCCAACCTAGTAGTGCATCATAAGCCTTCATTTTTAATGAGATAACAACAAAATTCAATAGGGATTAGGTTCCAATAATTACCTCTTGTTCCATCAAGACCCGCAATACTTTGATGCCCTGTTGGTCTACTCCTACCAAATGGAAGGTTGGAGGCCACATGGTTGGCTTCCCAAAATTCTTTCAATTCTCCTCTAGAAGAACATTCACTCATGAGCCTCTGTCGACAATACTATTTGTCAAGTTCCGGCCTAATATTTTCACATGCAAGACCACCAATTGTCTGGCTAGATTCACTGTCAAGAGTATGGGATCAATAACTTGCTCACCTGATGATGGGGTTTCTACTATTAGCTCATTGTCCAACTTATTTTTTTCTTCTACATTCACACCCCCCAACACTGTGTGTGCCGCTCTCTTCATGTTGTGATCAATGATTTGCACAACCAAGGTTATAGCAGTGCTAAGTTTGAGAATGCTTTGCAACAGGGACACTACTTTGATGGGTACAGTAGCTTGTATATTTTTCCCTCCAATTTATTTGTCCTCGTTCCTCAATCATTGCTCTTTCGATCTCTACTCTTGCATTGACCAATTGTTCTTTGTAAAAGGTTTGGGTAATTTATCTTCTTTGCTTGGGCCCTAGTGATTGTCATCACTTTTTCATTTGTTACATCAATCAATCATGTTGACATTTTCTTGCTTTGAGCAATTGGAATCCTTGTGGTCTCCGAGCCCACACTATCTATCGAGAAGTCCGGTGATGACTTGATTGGTGAGCAATCTCTTGCAAAATGGCCCCACTAGTTGCATTTAAGGTCAGTTATAGGCGTCCTTATATGACAAGGGTGGGACCAGCTTCTTTTGTTGAGAAACAAAGTAAAAATAGAAAGAATAGACATTGTACTACAATAAAATTGCAGATATGGTTCAATGAAAGTTCTCCAAACAACCAACATCTGGGGCAGCATGCACACTATTTTCAGCACGGCCACCATAATCATGATCCAATGGGATCCATCAAGGTATGTACATCGCACAACTCACCATCTACCTTAAGATATTTATGCAACTTTCTTTTCAAGCAAAATCGCCTCAAGCCGGACTCGCCACCAAAAGATAAATATTGTTACCTCAAGCTGGAATCGCCACCAAAGCTCTCCTTCATGCTAGATGGAATGGAACATCACCTATGCTCCTTCAAAGAAAATGCCCATTGAATGGGAGAAGGAAAATTTTTGAAATACTAATGATGCCAAAGAGATATTTCATGGCCAATTTCTCATCCAACATCAGAAGATCAACCTTCATTTATGAGAAAATTAGCACTCTTCATGAAGCACCGGTCTCTAGAGTTCAATCCAATGGAGGACTTACCTACAACATTACCAGTTTGGGTATTTCTTCTTGTACTCTCAAACAAATACGGGAAAGAGCAACTCCTGCAAAAAATAGTGACTGCCATAGGAGAATACATAGCATCTTCAAATTTCACAAAAAAATCCAAGAGTGCTAAATTATGCGAGGATTTGTGTTAATATTGATCTTGACAAACACCTTCTAAATCAGATGACTCTGAGCACATGAGGAATAGAATGGGAACAACCCATTGATTACAAGAATATTCCATTTGGTGTCAACACTACCATGAACACAGACATCTGGTACGCATTTTGCCTAACCATGCAACTAATGATCAAGCAAGAGTAGATCCAAAAGCCAGAAACCAGAAAGACCTCAAACAATATCAAAGGAAAAGATTCAGCCGCTCAATCAGCAAAACCAAAGAAGTCAACCAAGGGCCTCTGAGTCTGAACCATTCCCCAATGGTAGTCAACAACACAAGGAGAATGCAAGAAAGGGAAAAAGTTTCCACAAAAATCAGATCCACTCTGCCAACATAATCCCTTTGCGGTTAATGCAAATCCAAGCAACAAGGATATGGAGTTTGTTTCAGAATCTCAAGAAAGATACAATCAACTCAACAAATCTACCCATGTCCACAACAGCAACAGAAAAAGGTAAATTCTCATGAACGATCACTTTTGGTGCTAAAGCTAATACTTCTGCTCAAACCAAAACAAAACCCAGTAAAGAAAACTAAGGCCACACAAGCTTCTTATCTCCCAAAACTGGCTGGTCTGGGAACCCAAGCTAATGGCCACAAGGATGAAGAAAAGGAAACCTTCATTCAAAGGAATAACAGAAGAAGAAAATGTCCCTCCCAAGCTAGATACAAACCATGCGATGATTTACATTGAATCTTACCTGGAATAACATCTGCACCCACAAGGCAATGAGTAGACCACAACCACTGCCTCCCAAATATGGATTCTCTCATGGAATATAAGAGGTCTAGGCATACCGAACAAATGCCATTTCTTGAGAAACAAGGAAAAAACAGAAAGAATAGACATGGTTCTCCTACAAGAAATTTGCAGATATGGCTCAATGAAAGTTCTCCCAACATTCAATATTTGGGGCAGCAAGCATACTATTTTCAGCACCACCACCAGAACCATGATCCAATGGGATCCCTCAAGGTATGTACATCGTACAACTCAGCATCTACCTTGGGGTATTTATGCAACTTTCTTTTCAAGAAAAATCACACCACCAAAGGAGAAAGGTTGCTACCTCAAGCTGGAAGCACCACCTGTGGTCCTTGCCTGTCATAGTTGAAACAAAAATCCTTTATTTGTAAATTCATGGGGTCTTTCCAGGCCCCAAATCTCTTAAGAGCATGGGTGAATGAAAATTGGAAAGAGATGAAATACAAAGCAGAAAAAATAGACAGAATAATAGTTGTTGATCACTGGTTCCAGCCTACTTTCCACCTGCAGGAAAAAGTTAGTGATGAAACTCTCTCAAACCATTGGCCAATAATGCTCCAATTGGGTATCAACCATAGCTGCAAAAAAAAAATGTGCTTCCATGTTTGACCAAATGTGGCTCTCACAACCACAGCTGAATATGGCCAAATAGTGGGCTGATTCCTGCAAAATTCAAGGATATGCAATGTACAAATTCATAGGCAAATTCCAATATCTCAAACAAAAACTGAAAATTTGGAACAAAACCATGTTTAGAAATATCTTCCAAAAAAATAAATGACAAACTCTCAAATAGAAGGTGTCGAAAATCAAGAAAGGAAAAATTCACATCAAAGATCAAGGGAACAATGGATCAAATCAGGAAGCTCCAACATAGTTTTTTCATAAATCGGTCCTCAATAGACGATATATCAACATGATCCATCAACTCCAACAATCTGAGGGATCCAATATCAATGACCCAAAAGACATTATAGTTCATGCTTCAAAACATTTCCAGCAACCTCTCAGTTCTACAGCAAATGCTCAAGTACATCCCCAAAAAAATCAGAGAGGAAGACAACAAGATGCTGGTCCAACCATTTTCAGAAGAAGAATTGAAAAGTTCTCTCTTCTCTTTTTAGCCAGACAGCACCTGACCCAGTACGATTTCTGGGTTTCTTTTACCAAAGCTTCTCGGGAGTTACATATCAGATTTTATGGAAATTGTAGAAGAATCAAGATAAAATAGGAAAATGTTATGACATCTCAATGCCACAAAATTGGCCCTTATTCCAAAAACTTCAAAAACTGATCATTTGGACCAATACAGACCAACTGCACTATGTAACATTATCTACAAAATTCACTCCAAATTAATAGCAATAAGACTAAAGCCTCTTCTTCAGCAGATTAACTTAATCTGCTTTTGTTTCGGGTAGACAGAAAAAGGATAATATTGTCTCTGTCCAATAGATATTCCACTTTCTTCATTCTCAGAAACACCAAGGGGTTCTCAAATTAAACATCACTAAATGTTTTGACAGATGTGACTGTCAGTTCCTAGAAAACACCACTCAAGCTATTAGGTTCAGCACACTGTTCATGGCTTGGATCAATAGCTACATTCACACTAGACTTGGGTCCCTCCTTTTGTTTCTTCCCGCGGTTTAGGGTAAGGTGATCTACTCAGACTGTACTTGTTCATAATTATGGGTGAAAACTTATGTACAGTCGTTGAAAATGCTAATCAATGTAGAGAAATCCATGGCCTCCCATTTGTCAACACTGGTATGCAATACCCTAATTTTCATTTTGTCAGTGATACTTTGCTATTCTCCTCTACCATTCTCAATGGAATCAAGTATCTAAATCTCAAATTGCAGGATTATCAAGATGCTTCGGGTCAAAAAATTTAAAAAGGAACAGTCTCAGGTTATTTTCATCAATGTGCCAATCCACAAAAAAGTGCAATCCTCAAGATTTTGCAATTTTCAAAAGGCAACCTTCCCTTGAATTATGTGGGATATCCCCTCCACCTAAAGCAAAAAAAACGTATATGGGATGGAACAACTCAAAAATTGAAAAATTAAATGAGCCATTGGACACATTGTTGGCTATCCTTCCCAGAAATATTTAGAGAAATCAATCTACTCTTCAAGCGGCCCATCTATGTCCACTAAAATTCCTCACTCTACCCCAAACTGTTGCAGACCAAATGCTCGCTATTCAACAAAAATTCGTGGCAAGGAACAACAAATCAATACAATATCCTCTTGTTGCTTGGGACAAAATTTGTCTACCCAAATCACATGGATGCCACAACATTCGCAGCCTGATAAACTTCAACCAAGCATTTGCAATTACAGCTGCTTGGAGGGTATGGAAAAAAACCCATGTAATCTGTAGTAACATTGTCCAAGAAAAGTAGCTCTCCCCACACACGGATCAGAGGGGAATTGAGGATCAATTCTTGCTGGAATGGGCAGGCACATTCACAAGGGCATGAGCATGCTGCAAAGCAGGCTTGCTTGGAAAGGTTCAAATGTCAGTTCAATTCGCTTCTGGAAATATAGCTCCAAAGGATACCCAACATTACAGTATCACAACCTCAAAGATCTATGCAACAGTCTAAAACTTGCCTTCTAATCACTTTAGATGGGATGAGTCTAAAATCAAAACAGCTAGCTCTGACTGTCAAACGCAAATCAACCAGCTTCTTGAGATTCTCAGAAACATTTCTAGTCATATACGACTTCCAAGAAAAAATAATTTGGAACCACAATGCCAACGGGAAGCACACAATTGCATCCACATATAATCTCTTGGATGTCCCAAGAGAGAGACCAAAACCGGAATGTGCTTTTGTACCTGCCCGTTTGGCCAAAAATCAAATGTTTCATTTGACTTATGCATCACAAACATGTCCTCACTACGGACAATCTTCAGAAAAAAGGGTGGACTACAATCTTCCCATTATGTAAAGCTGAAGGAGAAAAAGCTTCACACCTAACTTTTCAATGCAAATTTGTCACAAAAAATTGGCCACTCAGTTTGGATACATGCATCTTGATGACTTTTGTCAAACATAAAAATTGGAATGGAAAGTCAACAAATATGATATGGTTTTCTTTCATATTATATCAAAGAAAGCACCAAGTTTCATCATTTGGCATATATGGCAGGAAAATAATTCCCGCATCTTCCCTGACAAAATAAGATCAATCAATCAGATTGTCCATCAAATCACTATAAAACTCTAACAAACGATCCTTGTTCTTCACAATCACAAGGATATGTTCAAATCTACTAACGTGACAGACAATGAATTGGCGAATGCATGGAAAGTTCCTTTTCACTACATCTTCCCACAATTTAAGGTGCCAATAAAAGCGTTATGGGATCCACCACCATCTGACATCATAAACTGAACTAAGATGGGGCCTCCAAACAAAACCCAGGACAAGCCAGCATCAGAGGAATTATGAGGAATTACAAGGGGGAACTGATCATAACCTTCTCCCAACAGATTGGTCAACACACAAATAATTTTCCAGAGGTCATGGCCCTATACATGTCTTCAACGAGCCATGCTTAATGCCCTTCCCAAATAATCATAGATGGAGAATCTTTATTGATGAACAGATTGAGAAATGAATGGCCTCGAGAGAAAAATGAATGCAGAACCAAAGGGACTAAAAAGCGTCATTGGTGACTTGACAATCTGACTCAACAATTCGTATACATTGTACCTTGGGTTCAGGAGGTTCGCCTTCAACATCGATTGCAACACCACAATACCATTATTGATAGCCATTAAATTTAGCACTCAAAGAGTTTTTAAATCATTTTTTTCATACTTACATCTTCCAAAAAATATAAGAGATGATTAAACCTTCATCCGCTGCCAAATCCTCAAGGATGACACTTAATATTCAAGTATGAAGTGTAAGACTAGCTAAAAAAGCTATAAATAAGAGTGTCCAACCCCAAGTGAGCAAAGGTCTGGTTTACTCTTTCTGTGTATTTCATAAAATAAAGATTAAAGCCATATCCAAGATGCATAAGAATGAAGATAACACTGGAGCTATGATAGACAAGATTTAATGCAAGAAACCAATCATTTTGGCTGAGGATGATAGAAGTATAATGCCGAGCAATGCCAATGCTCAATGTTCCCACCATTTCACTCATTTGCCTTGCACAAATAATACTACTATCCCTTCTCTTGACAGTGTTTTCTGCACTTTTAAGCCCACCCATCATACTAAATTTGCCACAACTCCACCCATGCCCACCTATAGCTAAAATAATCCCCCATTTCGCCCAAATCGCTAGAACTCCCTAGTGCTAAATATTATAACCCTCAAGACGAATCCCACAAGCACGCTCTTTATATTGGCAATGCTTTTTAGACCATCAAACAAAAACCCTAAACCATTGAATGACAATATAGTTATGTATTACATAGAGTGGCCCTATTTGGATCTTACTACTGCTAATGTGGGAGAAATCTATTCTCTTTCTGTCCAATCTTCAGCGTCATCAGAATAGCCATCAAACACTATAGATAATGTCTCTTTAGTGACATGGCTAAGCAGATAATGGAAGAGGAAAGAGCCTATCGTGAGCATTCCCAAAGTCCCCCTTTCCCCTCCAGGGACTTAGGGTGAACCTCTACCCATCCTTCCTAACGCTCATGGTGTTAGCTCTTTCATTATACATCTCCCTATCAAATTGCCATGGCCTCCCCAACAAAACATGGCACACATCCATGGGTAGAACATCACACAAAACCTTGCCCAATGTCTACCAATCTGCACTCTTTAAAGTAATGAATGAATGAATGCTATATATTTTTAAATGCTGTATCTTTTATAGAAATATATTTTCATACTATGTATTTTCAAGTGTTTTACTACAAAAATGAGCAATATGCATTGTTTATATATATAAACACGTACGGACGTACCCATGGCATTTCCAAATCAAGGTTATTGAAAAATGGCATTTCTGCATTTTTGAAAAGTAACCATACTAGTACCAATACCAAAACAACATAGTATGCACTTGCACTTCACAACATCCCCTCACAGCTCATAGTATCACCATGTCTTTCTAATAACCAAAACACTTTGTATGGTTTTGGGTGTGGTGTACAACCCAAATTCAGCTTGCCCAAAATTTTAGTGGACACTAAATTACTACAACTTCCACTATCAACCACAACATTGGAACACTTAACTTTGGTCTTGTATTTGGTTCTGAAAATGTGTTTCCTTTGGTACTCCTCATTCTTCATCTCAACCTTCATGACTCTCATCCTTAGTAGCAAAAGCTCTCCTTGTTCTGGTTCCTATATAAGTCGAGGTGATGCTACGGAGTCCGCTTCCATTTGTGCAACTTGCACACTTACTTCATCCCTTCTCCTCTCACCATCACATTGAGCATGAGGACACTCAAAAGTGAAGTGACCAAAGTCTCCACACCTATAACATGTTCCATTGAACATCCTTGCTCTTCCACGTCCATAGCTTCCTCTTGCAGATATGGCTCCTCCTTTTGCTTGTTTGGGAAGTGCCAAATCCTTCCTTTCCCCACTATTGATTGCCTTCATGTGATGGCTGGCCTCTATCACTATTGAACCTCCGTCTTCCTCTTGTTACACTTTGTTGCCTTCTAGACAACTTCTCTTCCATGGTATGCAACCTCACTACACTGATTTCATTTTGAATACTCAACCACAATACATTCATGTATCTCTCCACTTTTTCTTGATCCATCTTACTATGACTAGCCTGGATTGTAATCTTGTAGAATTCCTCCATGTACTCCTTCACATTCAGCTCCTTTCGCCTCAAGTTTTGTAACCAATTCAATAAGTCCGGTTGATAATCCACAAGTAGAAATTTGCCTTTTAGCTTTGCAACCATCTTCTCCTAGCAGGTAATCTTGTCCTTGCCCCTTCTATTCCCCTCTAGCTGTACCTCCTTCCACCATAGGTTTGTGTGGCCTTTCAACTTGGTCTGAGCCACCTTCACCTTCCTTTGGTCATCCACTTCATCAAATTCAAAATAATCCTCCATCTCATTGAGCCAATCAATCAACTCCTTAGGGTTCAAAGTTCCTACAAAGCTTGGAACCTTCATCTTGGCTCCTCTCCCAATCTTCAAAACAGCTATAACAAGCCTATCTTCTCCTTCATCCAACTGCTCAGGTGTTGCTCTCACATCTTCCACTCACAACTCCTCATTTTCCACATCACTCATATCATCACTTGGGATAAATCCCCTTCTTCTATCCTCTTCAACAATTGTTAGTCTTGTATGCATAACCCTCAACATCTCAACAATCTCATCTAACCTTTTTACCATATTCACAATCACTGCTCCAACTCTTCGCACTCTTCTTGGAGGCATATGGACTCTCTCTAAACCTGAACCTATTGCTGCAATATTTTATTTGCAAACCTACGTAGGCCACACACTTCTCTAGACCACTCTCTCAACATTTTGTTCTCTACCCACCCAAACAAGATGGAGAACAATCAACTCTCACATGTCCCAAAGTTGTTACCTTGCTCTAATACCAATTGATGTAGTGAAGGATAGGGGGTCCAGTGAAGGACAACCTTGCCCTTGCAGCCTTCCACGATATGCACACACAGAATATGAGACAGGAAACCAAAACACACACTTTTATTGATATTCTTTGAGGAGTTACAACGTTTACACACACTCACTCTCGCTCTCTCCCTATGACTACCACACAAGGAAGAATATTACACATCCCTTTCTTGGACTGAACAATATTGTTTGCTCCTCTAAGCTTCCTCAAGCACCTACACTTGCTTGGAAAATCTCCTCCAACTTCAATCTGACTACTCCAAAGCTGTTTTCCCTCCTTTTTGTCTCATCAACACTTGGGATCCCCATGAATCTTGAAAACGCTCAAAAAGGGCGCTTGAATATTTTTGGCCAGTTGCCTAGCATGTATAACTATTGCAAGTAAAATTGTTGCTTCCTATAGTGGTAGTTACGTAGCCGCCAATTAATGTAGACCTACATTACCTGGAGGTTTTGGCATGACACAAAAAACACTTCTCATGACCTGAAACCACTCCTTCCTTCCAAGGGCCTATTGAAGTGTAATTGAGTCCAGGAAAGTTGTCTTCGACTATCAAAAGTCCACAAACATAGAAGATATCTTTTTGGATGATGCAAGATTGCTCGACTGTCATGTCCCTTTTTAGTGGACATCAACAGACTTGATGATTAGCCTATTATGCGACCCTCGTAGGCTAATAGGATGGATAGAGGGTCATAATGGAGCTTGGCTTGGCTTTGATTTGCAGAATTTCTATAATTGGTTTTCATTCAGGCTTTTTCGGACACACTTGCCCTGAGCTCCTATTATTTAGGGATATTTGACATGCAGCGGAGCACCCTTATTTTGGTATGGTCATGTGCAGAATCACTCCCTGATTCACCATCTTCAGTCGGTTCGAGGATCGGACATATATTGAGGGAGATATTAATATTTGATTGATTTAATCAAATATTAATTATTTGGCCTATTTTTTAATTAGAAACCCTAATTCTAATTTAAGAAAACACTAATTAGGGCAAGCACATCTTTTTGAGGGTATAAGGGTTTCTCATGGAGGCCATTATTGATAATTCATTGATTATTGATATTGATTTTGAAGAATTCCTCTGTGAAGACTGAGCCAAGGGTTCCAAGATTCCATCTGCATTGGAGAACGTCCACTCTTCAGTGTGTGCGATTCAAAGGCTATGAGATATCAGTTGATTTATTGCCAATTTGAGAGATAGTTTCATACAGAAGTTATCACAATATTTTAGGTATTTTGAGAGATAACTTCACACAGAAGTTATCACAGATATTCCAGGTATTTATTTTATTATGTTTTGCTTCAATAAATTATACAGATAGAGATCTTCATAACAGGGACCAGCATATATGCTGTGCTATATTGTATTTCGCCGCTATACAGAATCCGTACAGATCCGTACCAAGCCGTACTAGCCAAATCTTAGATTGAAGAAGGGCACCGTAAGTAGTTGCAGGTTGCAAGAAAGTGCAGGAACCGACATCGGCCGACTGAGAACCGACGTCGGCAGGATAGCCGACCGACAGTGACCGACGACGGCAGTTTATCGACCGACGACGGCCTTATAACCGACGTCGACGACTGTGTGTCAACACAGCAACCCGAGAGCCATTCCAGATTTGAAAAAGGATCAAGTTTTGAGACGATATTTGTATTACTTTTTATGCATGACTGAGGACATCTATTGTAACCATCTGGACAAATAATAAGATTAGTGATTTGCCAGTTAAGAGATTTACTGTGATTTATTTATTTATTTGAAATTATTCTGCAAAATCGTATCTTTGTATCAGAGCTTTTGTATTTCTATATTCCCTATTAGTAGGGGATATTACAGTGGTATCAAAGCTTTTGTTCTGGTATCAGAAGGGGACATTACAGTGGTATCATAGCCAAATTCCTGCCATCCTGTTGGGTAGATTGATCTGTACAGTGATAGCTCTGATACAGTGGTATCAGAGCCAAATTCCTGCCATCCTATTGGGTAGATCAGAGCTAAATTCCTGCCATCCTAAGGGTTTAGAGATCAGAGCCAAAGTTCCTGCCAGCCTGATTGGGTTATTTCAGATTGAATTCGATTATCAGTATGGCTTTAACAAGAGATAAAGATTTGGAAGAAAAAATGCACAATGCAAAGAAGAAATTAGATAATCCATTTCAGCGAGCAGAGGACATTCTAGGAACTTTGGAGGAGTTAGAAACTTATTTAGGCAAGGTTGATCAGTCAAATTCTTATGATATGCAAACAGCGTTATCTCCAGCGTTTGGTTCGTTGGTGAAGCCCCGATTATTGAGACATCATGATGAGGTGGTAAGACTTGCAGCTCTCTCTTGCATTAGTGAAATCATGAGGATAATAGCTGGCTTTAATTTTTATGATGATCAGATTATGAGAGAGGTACTTCATGCCATGGTAAAAAGCTTCGAAAAGTTGGATGACATTAGAGACCCTCATTTCTCAAAGAGGGCAAGATTACTTGAAATATTTGCAAGGTATGGATTTGAAAACATTATGATGTTAGTAGGTTGTATTGGTGACATTCGCAGGATGTTTAACATATTTTGGAATATTTTAGATGAGTTTCATTCCAGCGATGTATTATAGCATCAATGCACTCTATCATGTTCACAATCTTGTTTGAGGAGGATGAAATTTCTAAAATTTTGGCAAAAGATTTATGGTATGTCTGGACAAAAGAGGAAAATGTCTCACCTATAGTTGGTATGTGGTTAAAGAGTTTAATTGATAGGCCTAAGGATCGTAGTACTTTCCCTATGACATGCAGAAACTTGAATGATGAGTTTGACAGACATGTTGATCCAGTACAGGGAGACATTAACACATCTTCAGGAAATGATTTATCTGCATTATCTTCACAAGGAGGAGCGGTTGAGGATGTTGTGGACGAGCTTTGTCTTAAGGTGAGTTCAGCTCAGGGGTTAGACAGTGAGGATGAGTTTGATGCTTGCATTCAGAGTGTGGAGGTGTACTCAGATGTTAGTACACTGAGTGTTGGTGATGAGTATGTTTTTGTAGCTGCTGATGAGGAGCATGTTGTTGAGGCTGACACACATATTCAGGATTTGGGAGTACCTGGTCCTGATGAGTTTGGGATACTAGTGGAGTCGAGTCTCCAGATTGATTCTTCTCACACCAATGACAGTGTGGTACAGTTGGTCGTGCCACCTTTACAGAGGGATCAGTTATGGGATGGATTGGCACCATCTTTTGCAGATGGAATTGGCAGTTTGAGTTGTCCATTCTACTCGGGTTATGATACTTCGAGAGTTTGTTTCTCATGGGTTCCTAACTATGACAGTTGTGCTTTCGGAGTTTGGTTAAGTTGCATTCACCAGTTTGATTGTGGATTCCTCTAAATTATATTTCAGAAGATATTGCAGGAACTTGCATTGATTAACAGCAGTGCAGAGCATAACTACATTTGGGATCCAGGTGGATCGAGTGGTTCATTGTTCCGAGATTGCTTGGGGACAAGCAATTTCAGGAGGGGCGGATTGTCATGTCCCCTTTTTTAGTGGACATCAACAGACTTGATGATTAGCCTATTATGCGACCCTCGTAGGCTGATAGGATGGATAGAGGGTCATAATGGAGCTTGGCTTGGCTTTGATTTGCAAAATTTCTACAGTTGGTTTTCATTCAAGTTTTTTCGGACACACTTGGCCTGAGCTCCTATTATTTAGGGATATTTGACATGCAGCGGAGCACCCTTATTTTGGTATGGTCATGTGCAGAATCACTCCCTGATTCACCAGCTTCAGTCGGTTCGAGGATCGGACATATATTGAGGGAGATATTAATATTTGATTGATTTAATCAAATATTAATTATTTGGCCTATTTTTTAATTTAAAACCCTAATTCTAATTTAAGAAAACCCTAATTAGGGCAAGCACATCTTTTTGAGGGTATAAGGGTTTCTCATGGAGGCCATTATTAATAATTCATTGATTATTGATATTGATTTTGAAGAATTCTTCTGTGAAAACTGAGCCAAGGGTTCCAGGATTCCATCTGCATTGGAGAATATCCACTCTCCAGTGTGTGCGATTCAGAGGCTGTGAGATATCAGCTGATTTATTGCCAATTTGAGAGATAGCTTCATACAGAAGTTATCACAGTATTTCAAGTATTTTGAGAGATAACTTCACACAGAAGTTATCACAGATATTCCAAGTATTTATTTTATTATGTTTTGCTTCAATAAATTATACAGATAGAGATCTTCAGAATAGGGACCTGCATATAGGCTGTGCTATATTGTATTTCGCCGCTGTACAGAATCCGTACCAAGCCGTACCAGCCAAATCTTAGATTGAAGAAGGGCGACGTAAGTAGTTGCAGGTCGCAGGAAAGTGCAGGAACCGACATCGGCATCCCAGTGACCGACATCGGCCGACTGAGAACCGACGTCGGTAGGATAGCCGACCAACAGTGACCGACGACGGCAGTTTATCGACCGACGACGGCCTTATAACCGACGTCGGCGACTGTGTGTCGACACAGCAACCCGAGAGCCATCCCAAATTTGAAAAAGGATCAGGTTTTGAGACGATATTTGTATTACTTTTTATGCATGACTGAGGACATCTATTGTAACCATCTGGACGAATAATAAGATTAGTGATTTGCCAGTTAAGAGATTTACTGTGATTTATTTATTTATTTGAAATTATTCTGCAAAATCGTATCTTTGTATCAGAGCTTTTGTATTTCTATATTCCCTATTAGAAGGGGATATTACAATGGTATCAGAGCTTTTGTTCTGGTATCAGAAGGGGACATTACATCGACTACCTAAATGCTCCTACATAACACCAAAATACAACATTTTGACCATGTTGCCCTGGGTGCCCATCCGCACAACAATCAAGCAATGCATGCTCAATCTCAAGCCGCCGACTCCCTACCATCTTGGTTGGAACCTAATCTTCACAAGGGACCCCCTCATACTGGAGGACCTAGCAAACCCTTGGGATAATTGGCCACTAGGAAGTATTGGAAGGAAAACACAGACTACAAAGCAAATGTATCAATTATGTCTACCACTTTCCCATTTGATTCTAATCACAATTTTGTGAATTTTTATATGGTTCTTTATGTATATAGTAGTCCAAAATACAAAAAATGATTATCACAACATCTTGTTGCATACTGCAACTACATTTGTAAAAGCTCTCTCCCCACTACATATTTCATATATATTATATATCTCAAGACGTTTTCGAAGAAATTATGTTGGTAGGACTGAACATCTTCACCAAACCTTGGAGTCATACCAAACAAGCATTCTCTAGTGGCTCTTGTAATATTCTTTCCGAATTTTAATACAATATTTTGATTTGTTTTCAAAAAAAAATTATAAATGGTGTCTACAAAAGTAAACAAAAAATTATACAAATGCCACCTTGGTGTTAATTGCATGTGTCGACTTTTCTTCCTTTGTAGTTGATAATGTCAAAGTTTAAACGTAAAGTTACTAAATCTTTACTTTCACCTATAATATTTCTTTTGAACCTTTAATATATTGTTTTCCAAACAATCTAGAGATGTGTGCAAACAATAGAGGAAAAGAATACTAGGAAACCAATAAGAAATTGAAACTGATGTAATGAAGTAGAAGGTGATTTGCAATACTGATATGAGCACAATTGAAACAATAAAACGAGAACAAACAAGTATCCCGCAACTGTACATACTTTGTACACTATTATATTATGTATTTGTAGATTAGAAGGAAGCTTATAGACAAAATGAATCTTCTAAAGAAGAAAGAGAAAGGAAGCTTCTAGCTAAAGTAGAAACTTCTTGATAAAGTAGAAGCTTCTAGAAATAGTGTACATAAAATAAGCTAAGCATTGGAATATACAAAAAATAAAATGGCTCTTGTGACTAATAAAATATCCCATGTCACCATGTCTCATCAATTCCTCCTCACTTGACAGAAATTGCCCCCAATTTCTGCTATAGAATTGGAAAATGCTGCTCAAATGTTGATTGGGACATCCACTTAGCTTGAGCATGCAAAGATCCCATGAATAAGTAAATAAGTGGTAGTGGAGAGCCACCTAGCAATGTGTGTGCGGCCATCAGGAAGAGCATCTTCATCCAATGGCTGTTGAAATTTTTGGAATGGTATCCTTAGGGTGAGAAACAACCACCTCTTCCTCCAAATGTGAGGCTCATACAACTTAAGCTGGCTCACATTCACATCATCATGAATGACAAGTTGAGAAGGAAGATCCAACTGAAAGTATTTTCACCAAGCTGCTGCAAAATACTATAAGGCCCATCCAAAATAGGTTTGAGTTTATGATGCGGTTGAGATTTAAAGCTTTGCTTATCTAAGTAAAGCCAAACTTTATCACCCACCAGAAAAAGTGGAGCCGATGCAATCATGGAGCTCTTTGTATTTGGATTGAGTCTTCTATAATGAGTCATGAACTGGTGAATGAACTTTGGCCAAATGTTGGACAAAAGGAGCTTTAGCTTGCTCCTTTTGTCCATGACATGAAGGTGATGTGGGTAGAGCTACCGGAATCTCATAGGGAGTGAGAGGTTGATACCCATAACTAACCTCAAATGAAGAATGTCTGGTAGAAATATGGATAGTTCTATTGTAACGATGCCGCAATAAATGAAAAGCATCCCATTGCTTACTTTGATGATGATATATGCAGATAGTATAAACTAAGGAACAGTTATCTTCCACAATTTGATCATAATATGATGGATAAAAGGATGTAGAGAACCTCAATTGACCCAAAAGCTTCCACAATGTTTTCCAAAAGTGACTGAGAAACCTCTAGTCTCAGAAATAATAGTAAGTGGTAAGCCAAAGTGGCAACAGCAGCCTTGGAAGCATCTTTAATTTTGTTGCATGGAATAAAAACAGATATTTTAGAAAATTGACGTACAATAACAAAAATACAATCACGTGTCCTAAAAGTAATAGGACTCCCACTAATGAAGTGCAAGAAATGGACTCCTAAGGTTTAAAAGGAACTAGAAGTGACTGAATATAAACAAAGCTTTCTATTACAAGGCTTAGATCGACTGCATAATGAACAACTCCTCATAAAAGCTTCCACATGCTTTCACATAGGAGGTGAATAGAAATATCTCTGTAAATACTACAAAGTTTTCGATGTGCCAAAACGACCACCATAGGAGGAATAATTTTTGGAACACAGCCGATTCAATTTGTACAGCAAACCATCTGTTAATGTATAATCAAGAAAATGAATTTGATTTACCACTATAGGTTTGCTGTATATTGGCCCAAAAAGTGGAACTGAAGAATAAAAAAATTGGAGCACAGTTGATATGACACCAATTGATATGAGTACAATAACAAAAATTAAAGAAAGAGAGCAAACAAGATTACAAGGAAGCTTCTCGACAAAATGAAGCTTCTAAAAGAAGAAAGGGGAAGGAGGCTTCTAGAGAAAGTGAAAGTTTCTAGAAGAGACTGTACATAAAATATGATAAGTATTGGAATATACAATAAAATACGATGGCCCATGTGCCTAAGTCTCATCAAGTACAACTATACAGATGTTGCATGAATACAAGAGAAGGGAGACCAGGTACCATGGGCAAGAAACACATGGAACCAAAAACCAAGCGATGATGGTGACAAAGCTAATATACCCAAGAGGATTGGGCAAGGATATGGGTGAAGACAACATGCAACCATAAATAAAGTCAATTAAAGATATGGTCATTTAATTATAAAATAATAAAAAACAAATATGATAATGTCAACCAAAATAGTTTTCTGGGATTATGATTAACCTGAAAAATAAGAATTGGTTGATATGCATTTCTCATCAAATTTTATTGTACGGCATATCATATTTGGCTCTGCTGACTTCCAATTAATTCATGGAAAATATTAAACATCTAAGTTAAATAATACTAGAATTAGATAAATGTACTAAAAATTTCTCACAATTACCATATAGGATACTGCTTTACAACATAGAAACTAACAAAGAAAGAAAAGCACAAGTGTCAAAGGGTGAGGGAAGAAACCAATAAATGATGGAAGCTCTTCTCCATAATAGCTACAAGATTTGGAAAAAGCTCCAACAACTGAGGAACCATTGAAGGAGCATGACTGAGGGTAGACTCCCATAACTGCAAACACAGAAACAACAAAAAATATAACTTAATAGTCCCACCAAATAACAAGACAATAAAATAACATTTACGATCTTGTCATCTTCCAAACAAAAGATATACCAACCATCACTCCATCCTCCAATAAATTGAGTTCATCAGGATTGTTGACATCAGTGCTTTGTTGTAGAATAGGTAGCAACATGTTATAGCACATGGGTGACTGGGGACCAAGAGCAACTACAAAATTTTGCATTGCAAGTATAACTTGAATTCTCAAGAGACTTTCACCACTTGATTCATCCCAGACCTGTCACAATATTCATGTTACTGAACATCAATTTCAATTTTCTTTTCATGAGGAATTCAAACTACAAGAATGAAGAGTTAGATGGAATCTTTTCCTAGTATTTCGAAAAAATAGTGTGATTTTTTCACTTTATGATGTTTTTATTATTAGCAGACACTGTGATACAGTACCAATGAAAGATCAAAGCAATCATAAAAAACAAGTTACGTCTTGAAAATAATGCAAGCACACATATCAATATTTAGATTCACCCATTGTTTGACATGTACACTACACTTGGATACCAAATATTAGACAAAACAAAAAAACTCCCAAGATATATATAGGATGATTTGATGAATATTGATTGGAACATATCAATAAGTTCGAACTTGTTCAATTTTTGACATGGTTATCTCTTCCAAAAGTGTAAATTAAATGAGGAAATATATGATCGCTGGAAAAATTGTTTACCAAACAACCATTGTATCTGAAGATGGAACTTCTGTGTTATCTTCTGTTAATATCCAAATGAATAGTAATATTATAAAGTACATGTTTAAATAATGGAATGATCATACACATTATCGAGACCCCTTTTAATATTTTATCAGTACTCGATAAGGAATGATTATGAACAAAAAATTGTGGTCAACCATTACACTTATCATGACCCTTTCTTATGAGTACTATTCATTTTGATGCAATCAGGAATCACCAGTTGTCACACGGGCCTCATATGGTGGAGACCCCACACAGCATATTTACACACAATGAACGCATTCCTATTTCCCCTGCTTGTGCAAAATATTAACTACTTTATATAAATATTTCTATCTTGTGTATTCAATCAATTGTGCATATGTAGTGTATATAATGCTTTATGTTCAAGTTTTGTAAAGTATGCTTCCGCTGCAGGCACCATTGTAAATTTACTCTTTGCTTGTTCAGGTGCAGTCATAGCCTGGTAGTCATGACCCCATAATCATAAACTTGCACTCATATAGCCATTCCATGTTTAATGAAATTTGTAGGAAATACAACATCTTGCAACTCCTAATGAAGTTTAGCACTCAAACATTAGCATAAATGTCACACATTAACGATTTGTAATGTGACCACAATATAAGTTAGTGGTTACTGAAAGTGGCTGATAAAAATGTACCCAACATAACATTAATCTCATAATGGGTAGATAACCACCATGACCATATTGTGCGGCATAATTGTGCACAATACATGATGCATTTGCAAGAATATGGTATACACAAGAAGCATATCCAATAAAGTGGAAGAATTTACCAAGAAAGGAAGCATCTTGGAAAACAAATTGTTCAGGGATACACATCCCTCACTCCCTATGCTTTCAAGCGAAGCATCTCAAACAAAGGGGACTTGTTATGAACATATTTTATAGAATTTATTATTGATTCATTGGGTGTCTCTTGACATGTATTCCCTAACATCTATATATGACACCCACCTCTTGTGTTGTAATTGTCTCTTAATTGTACTCTTCTTGCATATAATATATTCTTCATTTTTATTTATTTTGTACCACATGACTATCTTATAACTAAAAAACATTATATATAATCATATAAAAGTAACCATACTAAAACATAATATATGATTATAACTCAAAACACTATTGAAAACCCTAAAATATAACCTTTTAATCTAAAGCTAAAGTTACTTATATAACCAAATTATATAGGATATAAACTAAACATGAGAATATATATATATGAAGAAAACCCAAAATTTCATTCCATAATTAACACATTGATATCCTCGAGAGCCATCATGGAGCTTGAAGGACCAATTGGAGCATGGAGATCAAAAAAGAACACACTATAGAAGAATAGATGGAGAAAGCCTCTATATAAATTCAAGATGCTAAAATTCTAAAGAGACAAGAATGTCTAGAGAATCGAAGCCATTCCTTGGAGCTTAGAGGATGTGCATAGGTTTCTTTTTTAGGTCATCAAAATCACCAAAAATAGGAGATTTTAATGAAGGCAATTAAAAGTCGTGCTTTTTGAATCAAGCCCGAGAATGATAGCCTCAACTGACTAGTGCCCATCACAACCCAAATGCAAGAATGACACAAGTACAACAAACTAAAGAGTAGGAGTCGTCTCTACAAAACCTTAACAAGACTAAACATTTTAAAATATACAATTAATATTCAACATCTTTGAAGATTTTCAATGATTCTATATATTATGCATTTTAGAATTCTACAGGGTTTTAGGTAATGGAAATGAGGAAGACTTGCAAGGACTATGAACCACATTCAAATCCCCCTCACCACAATAAGGTGGCCAATTAACACAATGAACATGCAGCAGGCTTTTGGCGTAGTAAATATGGGGTACATAATATTGTAATCCACGTTTAATGGAGTGAACTTGAGCATGATCCAGGTTTAATGTGTTACACTCAACCTTGTGCCACATTTTAATCTCACAAATGCCGCTCAAGCTAACCCCACACCATGTTATACCTCACCCAGGATTTACCAAGCAAAAAAATTGTCTGAACAAGGAGCCTATTTTTCTTTGTCATGCAAAGTTTGGCAAAATCTTAACATGTTTGAATTTTGTTGACTCTTCTGGCAAGGGGCTAAACCAAGTCAACTTGTAGAGTTATACCATATTTTGTTTTAACCCATTACTTTCACTAGTGCTTTTATTAAAAACCAATAGAAATGCTCAGTTTAATCACAACGTTATGAGTGGGACAAAAACATCATATTTTGTACTGTTAAATTTGAGGAAAGATTAATACAGAATTTGCACAATTATAGCAATTATTTTCATGAGGTATGTACAGTGCTATGTTGGCAATGCTTGTACTTTGAGGCTGGTTTTCTTATTTAATCTATAAACATCTCTATTGATCAGCATCCTCCATTCAAATATGCACTGGATGCCTGCATCATCTTTTTCACTCCAAAGGATGTGATTAATAGAATTGTCAAGGAGAACATTTATCAACAACATATTTAGGTGACTTGTGCCTCTCACCCATGTCCTCTTGGCCTTAAGATTGCTTTCTAGTCTAAACATTTCTTACAGGTTTTTGATGGCAGCATTGTTTGGCCCAACTATCTTCAGAAGAATTGACCACAGAGCCTAAGAATTACACTTTGTCAATTGAGGTTTCACTCTCTGTAGTTATGTGGAGTAAAATTATCATGTTCCTCTTGATGGTTGGATGTCGTCGTTGTTCTCTTCAAGAAGTGAAGGATGAAGTGCACTTTATTTACAGATTTCACATTTACTATGAGATACGAGGGAGGTACTATTGTTCACATAGAGACTAGGAAGGTTCTTTATTGCCATTCTTTCATTATGTTATCCAAAGATGCTTCAACCTTTTCCTTCAAAAGGTTGTCACTTTAAGAAGTAGGACATTACAAGGGACCTTGAGGAGTACCATGATGATTACCTGCTCTTTTCAGCCTCTCCCAAACGTTGGAGGTATTACATGTCCTTAGATTCAGTTAGTCTACACAATTCAATAAATATCGATGCTAATTTCTAACTACGCATGCTACTCATCAACTTCCTAGTCCACTCACCCACATACAAGGTGGCATGGATTTACTCGGCAACAATGGCCTCCTAGTTCTCCGTTACCACAACCAAGGGGACAAGGACAAACATGTATCATCAGTTTTCACTCCACGTTTGGGGACTCGTCGAACTTTCATGTCAGAGTAGGTTCTATGGGAAGTATTGTGCTTCCTCTTAGCATTATCCAACCTTACCCCATAAGCCTTGGACATTCTCCAATGGGCATTATCAAATCTTGCATCAATCCTGTTGTAATCGTGGATGATAATGTAGTTGGCTCTTCTCCTCCTCTAATTGTGGATAAAGAGGTATCACAACATTGGCTTTCAACTTTAATTTTCTTCCTTAGTCTTCATCTACTTATTTTAATTGTTACTTGTATTCTATGGCTAGAGATTAAGGGTCACCCAATTTGGACTTAAATGGTCTAGCTTTGCTTTTTTTCGTATATTGTTTTAGCACTTTAGTTCATAGTTAGTTAATTTTTCAGCACTTAGTGTTCTTCTTACCCTGGCACTTTTCTATTCTGTGGATGTTCCTTTGCATTCCATTGATATACTTTGGTCACACCTCGACATTAATATAATATATCTTTCTTTCTAAGTTCCTATTTCTAACCAGGATACCGTATTGGATTTAGTTGTATTACCATCACTCAGCTAGTAATCATGAAGCAACAATCAGAACAGTTCCACTAATGATGAACTCCCGAGGCAGAAATTTTCTCTTTAAAATATTAGATAATTGATTACAAAGTAAAACAAAAGGAGCAAATACAAATGTTTAAAACAACCTGCATAAGCATATGCATATGCCAATATGATAAATAGCATAAACAATACCTGAGGAAAAAACTGCATCAATTTATTTGCAGATGGCACAATTTTCTCACCAAGTCGATCAATCATGACTGATATCAAATTTAATATTTGCACCTGCACATTGCCAAAAGGACTAAAACACATTACTTATTAAATTTACCATTAACATCATTTGTTCTAAAACAATGTCAAGAACAAGAAAAATGCTTTTGCGAAAAACTTTGTGTGATATTTTTGAATCAATGTTTTGAACCACTCATTGTAATTTGTTATCAATCAAGATAAATCAAATGTAGGAATAGTAGACTAGAGCTCTTTATATAGATAACTCTAGTAAAGTACAAGATTCCCCTTGGGCTCACATTAGGAGAAATAATTAAATGTAAAATTAACCATTACAATTTCAATTAAAAGTTGTAACCCACTAATTCTAAAACATCAATGCCTATCTCCTAAAGTGAGGAGTTGTCATTTAATTTCCCAATAATGGGTCTCCGACCATGACTCAAACCAAAGCCCTCGTCCCTATTCAATTTTTAAGTATGCTTGCTAATCTCTACAGCCTCTCAACTGACACTTGAACATGTATAATACGCATACAAACTAAGAGTTCAATTGCAAAAAAGACTGCTTTTGCATTCTTCTCAGAGATGTCCTTTGGTCAACGCCAAAAATAACCCCAGACAAAAACACTTAATTGCATTATCCCTATTGCAAACTAAGAACAAAGATAAGAAAACAAAGATGGAGGGCTGCAGTGAGGACGTCGCCAATGCATCCCTCCTCCTATTAGTCATGGGGATTATCCCCCCTCAAAAAAAAGTTTAAAAAAATAAAAAGAACTACTTAAAACATAAAAATAAAAAGGAGACGAGTGATCATATTGTTTTAGTATATCTTTTTTGTATCACTGTGTGATGTACACAGTAGTACTACTAACCATGAGTCAAGACTATTTTTATTGTGATGCAGTTTTTAATATTTGTAGCTTTCGCAATGTTGTGTGATGATTTTCAGATGATTGCACATATTTGTACAATAGTTATGGCATACATTACTAGTGTGCCTCATATGGCAAGCCATGGTTGTATAGTTGAGTGCATGACAGCAGCGTATGTGATCCGTAAACTAGGTGGACATTCCATACTAAGTTTCGCCAACACAAATCCTATACTCCTAACTCAACATATGGTTGATAGATGAATGTTTTAGACTACTTTCACTGTTGAAACAGAGAGAAACAAGTGCTGGAAATGTAATGTGCAGCATACTGAACATAAGAAGGAAGCACAAGGTGAACACATTATTTCACCTGGAAAAACCCAATGTGGGAAAAACTCCAGTGGGTGAGGGAACTACTCCCCCTTCCACTATGTAATTCAACAATTGTACAAGGTACTGTCAAACATGGCCTTCATGGACAAAGCTTTTCTTACTACACTATCCAAAGCTTGCACACGAGTGCTTTGCACTACTTAGACACTTCACAGTGATCCAGCACAACTGGAAACCATCAGTCACAGCTAGGAAACAATGAGACAACATATACAAGAACTCAATCTAATTTACAATGTGAATCCAGCTTCAAGACTTCTCACTAACTTCTCTGATGATCTCTATCTTCCACAATGACTGTATTTATGCCCTTCCACCTTGGAATCCACCAAAGACTTTGAACAAACCGTCGCCAAGATGAGGAATATTTTGCTACCACTCCGCTGCCCGTGTTTTGTTCAGTGGCAAAACCGCCACTTTAAGGAAACCAACTGTTATGAAACTGCCAAGGCAGTTCCACAACTGCAGCCTGCAAATATTGGTGGTTCCGCAATCTCCGCCTGCAAATATTGGCAGTTAAGCAACCACCGCCTGCAAATATCAGTGGTTTCATCATCTTTGATGCAACCCTCAAATTCAAAGGCTACAAGCTGCTGACTTCGTCAATACAAAAATGTCCAAACCATCCCAACATTGATTATGCCACTAAAACTTAATTGAATAGTTCACTTTACATGAACAAGCTTTAAAAAGTGTCTTACATAGTGTTTTATATACATAAATTACATAATTGAGCATTGTGGAAATGAACTACACAACATGTCTAGTAAACTACATCGATATTTTGGATCCCCGTGATAGCTCACACACACCGTAGCTAAAGGTACGTCAATGTCATAAGCACGTGGAATTAAATTGGAAGAAATACACTGAGGAGTTGAAGAATAAGAAGCTAAATGAAGAAAATGAGAACATGGTGAGGAGCAGGTGTAGTCAAGACAAGAATTGTTTCAACTTCTAACTGAAGCACACAGTTTAATTGATGATATGGAGCATTCCCAAGAAAAGTTGCAACAAGCTAGTTCTATGGAACCTCTAGAGCAGCATGGGGATCAATTGTTGGATGACTTTAGGCCTGTAGCACATAAGACCACAGCACCAAGTAAGGACAGGAAACAGCACCACCCTGCCTCACGAGACTAGTTGTTTATTCATTTTGGGGGATGAGGGAAGGTCAAGATCAGAAGGGAAAGTCTGGGGGCAGCATGGCAGAGGGGGTGGCAAAACAGGGTAGCGTAGGAAGCAAAAGAGGCACTTAGTGCATTTTGCTTATAAGTTGACATCCAGCAGATTAAATTATAATTGCTGCTTGACTAAGTTACCAGGAAACAGGCACAGGTACATCTACCAGAAGTGCCAATTTTCGGATACCAAGCAAGGTTTGGTCTTGGAAGCGTCGTACATAAAATATAAAAAAATATAATGAAAATTACTCATAATATCAATGTTATGTGCATAATCAGCATTAAAATAAACTACAATTAACAAAGATTTAGAGGTTAAGGGTTTAGTGATAGTTGGGTTACGTTGGGCGGAAGGAGGGATGGTGGGGGTGGGGGCCAGAAAAATATTTGGTCGGTTTGAGTTAAATTGATTTTTTTTTATTCCAGAAGTTTCTGCAGCATGTTCATCCTGGAAACAACCCTAAATCACAGGGAACTTTGAGCAAATATGATCAGCACTTCCGGGAAGGACTCGGGTTCTAAATAACCCAGTACATTTCCAAGGGGAAACCATGATCAGAACCAGAATGGAACTTTTTTAGGTGCAGAAGGGGGTTCTGAAGAATCCGGTAGTGTAGGTATATCTGATACGAGTTTAATTTGAAAAGAGTTTATCTTTTGGTGATAACCCTTCTTTTTATGAACAATGTGAACATAATGAAATCATCCTATTGTGGGGAATTCACAGCTGTTATCTGCTTATTTCTGCTGTACTGTATGCATGCTGAATACATTTCATAGCTGTAAAAAATGAAACCATTCCACCCTTATTTATGTTAACACCAAGCTAATGATCTCTGTAAATTTGTTAAGCATCCTTAACTACCACTGCTTTGAAAGAAGGTTGAGACGCATCATGCTCTCCTCTTGAAGAGAAGGTACTAGACCTGATCAGATCAGGGAAGATTTAGTATTTGTGCAATCTGTTGTCGAGTCCATAGATTATAAAGCAAGCCAACAGTTTATCACTATCCAAGAGTCAACTATCATATATAAGTCAGGCCTCAGCATATTAAAGACATGTAGATTACAATAAATTTCAATGAAGGCATTCCTATTTTGTTATAGTGTGCGGTGTTCATTTCAGTGTATGATGATTGCATATTTATCATAGATAGTTTTTTGTTCATCTATGATGTATGTTTTGTTTCCTATTGAAGTTTGTTGAAAGAAATAGTTAAGATATTTCTACAAAGGATCGTCAGTGGAAAAGCAGATTCAGTTTTGTTTGTTCTTCCTTATGAGGGTGAAAACTAGTACAGGGAGTAGTAGTGATCCCCAAATTAGCAAGGAAGATGCTAACGTGTTTAAGATCATATGTTGATGGAACATAACAACTCAAAGAAAGAAAGAAAGAAAGAAATTATATTAAAGTCCATGAATGACCAAAAGTAGGTAAATAGGACTCGGGAATACATCCAATTACAAAAGAAATTGCTAGGGTAAAAGGACCTAGGATCAAAGACTAACTAATTAAAAAATAACTAAAGCACTGTAAATCAACACCAAAGCAATAGAAAAAACAACCTTTGAGTCAAACTCTTGCACATCCTGCATAGCCTGAAAGCAGATCTCCAAGCATCTTGTTATGCAATCCATAAAGTCTTCCTCGTAGAACTGAACATCTTCAATGAGAGAGCACAAAGATCGGCATGCTGCAAGCTGAAATACAAAAAAATCCAAAAGTTAAATACAAAAATAACATGCGTCAAATAAAATCTGCATTTCTGCATTAACATTTCTTCCAGCAGCAGCCATTTTAGCAGAACAATTCACAACTATAGATAGCCTAAAGCATAAACTTGTATTCATAAATGGTGAATATTTGATTTCAATGTCATCCAATGCCACCAAAAACATACTTTCACTGCTAGATCCTTATCTTGGAGCAAACCAAGCAATGCGCAATATACTGGTTTTCTGATCTCATCCTTGATCTGCCATATCCCAAGAAACAGAACACCCATGAGAATGTTGAAATGAAACAACATACAGAATAAAACCATATATCTCCTTGATAACAGTGACAATAAATCAAAACAGTTATTCTTTTAGATGCACACCCAAACGCTTAAACATGTAAGCCTGCACACCTGCACGACACACCCGAGCAAATGCACATGCACAAACAAGTGAATACTAGAACACATGCGCACATGATATTGATCTAGAATCTAAATGCAAAATATGTTGTAACCATTTTCTATCTCTAATAAAGTTAACCTGGCACCAAACTTATTAAAATGTAGTAAAAATACACCAAACACATCTTCAGTTGAATTAACATCATACAATGCAAAAGCAGACTCTTTTCATAAATTGTCTTAAAATTTGAAGTTACTAGGAATTTTAAGAGAATCAAAAATAATTTTTTCATGTTAAAAAGACCTATATCACAGATAAATTGATGAATCTCAACAGATGAACTCCCAATCATAGCTCCAGCTAGTTCTAACACAAATCTTCTCTGAGAAGTATTGGCAACTCCATAGGAGAGTAGATAGCAGCCTCAAAATTTAATCTGCACACTAGCATTATCAACTATGCAAGGATTTTTAATTGTCTCGATCTAGTTCAACGACTCCTCGACAGACTCTTTCTCGAACTAGGGGGCATAGAATGGGAACAGCTGGTTGACTATGAAAAAAAATTAATTCCATTGCAGGATCTATCACCCGCACGAACACTTAGCTAGGGTATGTCTATCCTGTGCTCTAGCTAACCAAAATCTTCTACAAGCAGAGAGGGCTTTGGAGCCCCAACAGGTAAATTCTCTCCAACAACCCATACATCTCACCCTGAATTCTCTCAGAAAGGACAAAATGAAGGCTGCAGAATTTACATTTCAGGCTATGTGTACCAGTAGGTCCTCACAAATAAGTAAAGCCTACTCCCCAAAGAACAAGCTACTGACGGAACAAGAAGTTTTGTTCTCCAGTTGTATCCAGCAAGTTTTGTGCCATCATCTTCAACCAGCACCACCACCATGCATTGTGACAAAGGCCCTCCCATACAGCCCAAGCAGCTTTATCTGCAACCACTAGATGCAAAGGAGGTCAAGCTCTCAGATGTCCAAAAACCTCTATCACTAGAAATCATTGCAAAAATAAGGTCAATGGAAAAACCAACCACCACCAAAAGAAAAGGAAAAACTGCCACTACCAAAGGAGAAACTTCATCCAAATTCAGACGTGCCAGAAGGCTCGACATTTATCACTTCTGAAAGTAGATAGACCAATCTGGTCATGTCCCTATCCGAATGGTCAACTAGTATTACACTCATTATATGGGACCAGATCAGTCCCGCATTGACACAAGTTACATAATATTTACACAATCGTGGAATTTTAGAGACCTGCAAACAGGGAAAAAAATATCCTTTCTCAAGAACACCATCTCACCAGAGAAAAGTGCATCTGATCTTATTGCAAGAAATGAAGCTGATGCAAAATGAATGTTGGGAGGCTCGCATCTCAAAAAGGGTCACAAAATGTCAAATCTGGATTTGTGTTTCTCTAGGATCCAAGCAAATATCAACTTGATTCGTACCTATACATGCCAAATAGAAGTCATTGCAAGGCTGATCATCCTTTCTCTCCTATCATGTGCTCTCTTAGAGCAATCTTCTTTTCTTAACCTCACAAACTTAGATGGAAAGATAAGAGAAAACACTGCTCTCACCCACTGTTAACTTGCAATGCTTTCCTTTTCTGGCAGTTGCAATGACGCATGTGCCCTGCCTGCAACTCCTTGTCAGCATTGGTGGCCCCATCACCACAGACTCCCTCCATCGGACTTTGACAACACTAGCAATCTCTATGACTTCACTTTCAGACTTGGTATGATGGCAATCCAAGAACTCTTGCCTTCTTAGCAATACTCAGAATGCAAGATCTTCCTCTTCTTGTAGAATAGTGGTGTATGCTCTTGTGCTAGATTCCCCTCTTGAGCACTAAGAAACACATTGTCAACCACTCCTCCTACCCACCCTTTTGCGATTCTTGTAGCATGGCTCTTCGCCTCCTAGTAGGACTTGGACATGCTTAACCACATGGGTTGGGGATATATCGCTTTACCCCTCCTTGTTTATTTTCAGTTCTTTAGTTCTTTTTTATTTAGTTAGTCTTTGATCCTAGGGTCCTTTTACCCTAACACTTTCTATTGTAATTGGATGTATTCTCAAGTCCCATTGACCTACTTTTTGTTAGACATTCATATAATTCATTTCTTTCTTCGTTCTCATTTGCTCAAAATCTCAAATCAATAGGATGGATCCTAAAACTCCAACGATTTTGTTTTGGACGAACCTTCAAACCACTGATTTCAAAAATTGACTTGAATGACTACAAACTCTCTTTCATGGCTCTCTATCCTGCGAATCATTTGGATATTCTTCTTCTATGAATTCCTCTAGGTCTTCCACTATCGTGTTTGGGATAAAATTAAAATTTTCTCCTAATAACACCTATGAGCTAATCAATATCCTGCACCAACAATGTCTTATGGTCATATGCAATGATGACACCCTCAAATGGGGAATGGAAGGGGAATGGAGCAAGTATAAAAAAGTCTACATACAAACACATTATAAGTCAAAAACCGCCTCAAAACATATTCAAAACTTTGGGAGCTCAATAATTGGCCTAAACCTATAATCTTCATCTGGCATCCATCTCTGACCATCCTCAACTCTTGCTAGAGGGGATCGGGATAAAATTAAAAGTTTCTCATAAGAACAGTTTACTGGCACCAGAGATCCAATCAATATCTTGCACCAACAATGTCCTATGGTCACAAGCAATGGTGACACCTTCAAATGGGTGATGGTCACAATGTCTGCACACCAGCACCTTGTAACTCAAGAACCACCTCAACACATGTTCAAACTTTAGGAATTCAAGAATTGACTTAAGATTATAATCTTGAAGTGGCTGCTTATTCATCAAAAGATGCTCATTGCAGATACTGATCAGAAAAAGGGACAGGCTGATCACGCTCATTTCATTCGTTTCCAAGCAGAAA
The DNA here is from genome assembly GCA_037957365.1 of Torreya grandis. Taxonomy (NCBI): domain Eukaryota; kingdom Viridiplantae; phylum Streptophyta; class Pinopsida; order Cupressales; family Taxaceae; genus Torreya; species Torreya grandis. Next base: position 5,907,942 of record JARHVA010000109.1, read on the forward strand.
ATTCTATATAAAACAAGTTTCAGAGAATTTTCCTTTTCCAATTGGAAATCCATGGATTCCACCCTCATCAATTCAAATGCATGTTTTTAGTGGGATAAACTTATAACAACTTTATATTTGTTTTTGTTTTGTTTTTTTATTGTATACCTGAAGGCATTACATGGAACCACTGAATTATCTTTGTTTTAATATTTGAATCAACCTCCTTTTATCCTATGGTTTATCTAGCTCGAGCATAATCAAAGGATTTTTTAAAGGGAACCCAATTACAAATAACAACAGTTTAAAAATCCACCGAGAAATCAAATCTATATGGCATGTTTTCTTTTCCAAGGTAGTTTCTGTGAGTTCTAATGTGATAGAATAAATTGGGTTGCATCGCTTGAGTATCCACTGCCGATATGAATTTCCCTGATTCAAAATCGTACCTGAGAAAAAAATGGTTGCCTACCCAACATCCTTTATTGAAGTTAAATTTTGAGGATTCCAACTTGGGAAACTCACGGTCCACAAGTGTCAAGGATGTACTTCACACTGGTAACAGCACAAAACAAGCTGCCCTTCACAATGTACATAAGTCTCACTAACAATAATTGTGAATAATTTTGGGCAAGTTGGAAGGGGGTCGAACTTGCACGCTCCCTATCCTTCCAACATCTAGGAATTGACGGGGATTTTGTAAAAACAATTAATATGACTCTCAAACATTACTTGTCCACCCAATATCCATTTTCCAATACCACTCCTACAGCATAAGTTGGACCTTGGAAAATTCGCTCACCATCATAGTAGAGCAACTACAACATTTCGCAAAAATAAGAAACGCCCATGTAAAGCATTCTTTCAACCAATTTGTCCAAAAAAATTCCGAAGACATGTCCACAACAAAAGCCACTCATAGTACCAAGTACTTTAACATAAATGGAGCTCATGCATATATCACTGTCATAAGTAGCCTGCTCCAAATGACTAGCTTTTCATAACCCCCATAGCCCCTAGACCGTGGTCTTGACAACTCGGGTTCGAATCACTCACTACTCTGAACCTTCTTCCCTCCATTCTAACTTGAGGCATTTTTCCCTATTGGGCCTTTACACTCCACTTCCTAATATAAGTCTTTTTATTCACCTAAATGTGTTGTTTTCTTTTTATTATTCTTTGATGATAAATGTTTGCACATACCCACTTCCAACAAAAACCCCCACATTAAGCCATCCCTTCGACAACTCCCTCTTAGTTTTTACCAAAAACATTTTCAGCATATTAATGTCTTTTACTAGGCTGGCACATTGTCTCCCCCTCCAACATACACCCACTTATTATTATTATTATTATTATTATTATTATTTTTATTATTATTATTATTATTATACCCTTATCATTACACCATATTTTGCATTTTTGAAAAACCAACTCCAAGGCTATATACCATGTAGCCTTTCTTCAACCATTAGACCACACAACCAAACTTCAGATTTTTTGTAGAATATTTTATATTGTCTTCCCATGGTTATTGACACTTGTTGTGAACAATGCAATGCATTAATGTGTATGACCATCGTTCCAGTCTACCATAAGGCATTTTACCCATCAACATAACATGGTTGGCCACAAAACAATAAAGTACAACACTCCACCACCACTTCTCTCGGATCAGATTGAAAGGAATATCTTCTACACACACAATTCTATCTTCAAGGCATTATGATTTTCGAACGGATATGCTTTTAATGTACTTGTTTAGCCCAAAAAGGGCAAAGGCAGAAAATGAGGGACATATGCCAATCCACACATTTCAGTATGCTTTTATTATTGATCTTTACAACCCTCAAAGTCTTCAAATGAACAAAAGTATAGAGATCTATGAAAACAATTTCTGGCATCATTCATGGCTACCGCGTGATATCCCATTTTTGCCCATTTCACATATGGATTAGTGTCCACTATGTGAGAAATCCTCCACTAGGGATTCACTTTGTTCTCTTAGTCACCTATACTAGAGTTGCTAAATATCCCATATCAACCAGATTTAGTGGGCACAAAGAGGTGTGATGCCACCTCCTCAATAATATTGGCTTATTCGATGCTATTGACCTTTAGTTATCACAAAATATAATGTCAGTTGTAGTGAAGAAGTGAGCATGCGATTTAATAACAAATTGTAAATGAGCCATTCTCCCTTCCACCCAGTGGTTCTCCCTCCTTTCAAGCAGTTCTCCATTTTTTGGATAAGTTAGTAATAAGGTAAATAGATTTAGTTAGTTCTACTTAATAAAGTGCAACATTGGCTAGATCGATGCTATTGTATGTGTGTAGATGCCTGTGCTATTGATAGCACGTAGTTGATAGGCTTGTTTTCTAGATTGTAGGTTCCAGTATGGTCATAGATTCAGCCATTCTTCTTTGTAGTGTTCACTATTTGTTTAATGAATCTGAGATGGTATCAGAGCCATCTTGATCAGAGCCTGTGAAGGTAGGAAGCAAGGATCTTGTGAGATGTTAGAGTGTGAGATCACATAGAGTGAGGGAGGACGAATTCCATTGTGTGTGGCACACCCGTATGTGGATCTACTAGGAAAAACATCCTAGACTGATAGGAAGAGACATCTGGCAAAGTAAAATCCTTGGCATAGCCTGGCAAAACCAATTTGCACATTACTGTTCACCCAAGTCATAGGGCGCAGCAGTTTAGATAGAGCCCAATTTGAACGTGATTGAAGCAAAACAAAGCAGTTCACATAGAATGCAGCCGAGAGAACATGGATGGAGCAGCTGGAGACAGAAGCATGACAGCAGAAGAGACATTTCTGCTTGGGCGTGAGAGTGAAGGGCCAAGTTCAGCAGGAAGGGGACATTGTTCAGATTGGAGAAGTCTGTGTTGCTGATTTGTTTCCTTTGCTGGTCTGCTGATCTGAAGCCATAACTGCTATTTGTAATTACTGCTGGTTGGAAGAAAAACACCAGTGTCTGGAGAGAAGATACTTTTGGTGGGTGCAGCCCTGTGTTGTGCAGTCCTGGTAGCTCTGTGTGGCTTTTAAATGTCGGTGTAGTAGTAATTGTTTGTGTTGTATGAGGCACTGCCTGTAAGAGGTGTAGCTTGTGAGGTGCATCCAGTCAGTGGAGAATGGTGCAGCCCATCTACAGCCGGATGAAGCAAAAACAAGTAACTATGAGCACAATATATTTATTTAGGGCAAACGTCTTTTGAAAATTGATATTTTTATAGATGGATTTATATTTTGTTTTATAAACTTTATAAAAAATTTATTAATTTTTGCCTTAAATATGTTTAAGAATGAATTTAATTCCATAACTCTTGCATGGATAGGTATTTTTGCATAAAAAATTGCCACATTGTTCACATTAGTAAGACAAATTGACTGGTAGTGGTAGCCTGATCTGAAGTGTCATATATTGCAGGATTTACTTGTTTTAGTAGTCTAGGTGGTCTAGGTGCATGGTGAAAATGGCCAGAATACAACATCAGTAAGAAATTGACTGGAAAGAGCTATAGATTATGGTGCAACAAAAAACTGTTGTTTGTGAGTATAGGAATATTGATCAAATTGTGTTAAGTGAAGAACAAATGCCTGAAAATAATCCCGAACACTATAACAAGAGACATAGAGAGGCTTTAAATGCTTCTGAAAATGTCTGTTGCTGATAACTTAGAGCCAACAGCTAAAAATGGCACCATAGCATCTGAACTGTAGAAAACTGTGAATACTAAATATCAGGGATCAGAAGTCGGGAGGGCTTTCTATTTGAAAAAAATCTTATTTTCCATGAAGCTGCAAAAAGGAGGTTCTATTTTTTAGTATCTCTTACGTCTGAAGGATCTCGGTGATAAACTAGCTGCCACTGAGAAGCAAATGGATAATCAAGTTAAGGTTGCATTGATATTGCATAGTTTACCTCCTCCTTTTGATTCATTTGTGGAGTCACTGCATCTAACTGCAAAAAATCCAAACACTTGATTTCGAGAATCTTTCAACACTTCTCTTGCAAAAAGAGCAGAGACAAGATCATACAAAAGCAACATCTTCAGATTCTACAGAGTGCATTCAATGCATGACAATTCAATGGCAGAGACAAACAATACAATGCTAGCAGTTCGTCAAATGATGATACATTCAAAGGCAGTAACAAGTCACAATGTAAATGCCATTAATGTAAGAAGCCAGGACATTTCACGAGGGATTCTGAGCAAATGTTGTTGAAGAATATGAAAAAGTGGCAACAAGTGATTTTGCATTTGTGGCATCTCAGAACCAGTTAGATGAGTCTAGAACATAGTGCTTTGACTCAAGTGTATCCCGATACTATACATGTCGCAAAGACTAGTATGTTAATTTCATTGAAGACAATATTAATAATGAATTTGTTTCCTTGGGTGATAGTTGGACTCACTTTCTTAGAGGGATGTGGAGATATGGCTGTGTTACTTTCAACAATTCTGTTAATTACACTTTCAAGAATGTTCAGTATGTGCCAGATATGAACAAAAATCTTTTATCTATAAAATTTCAAATCATGTTCTAAGTAAAATTTCAAGGAAGCAATGTATGGTCACTAGTATTCATGATAATAAAGTAATTGTTATTGGTAATGGTAAAAAGGGGTTACATAAATTGGTGGATTCCAGAACAAAAAGAAAAAACATGCACTGGTAGCACTTGAAAGTACTAATGTACTTTGGCATGAGAGGTATGATCACCTCAATTATCAATACCTAAATATACTAAGTACTACTAATATGGTGAATGGATTTCCATCCGTTCAAGAAAGTCAAAATGTATGTACAAGGTGTCAAATGGGCAAACAGATTCGACATATGTGTGATACATATAAGGCATGGCGAGCCAAAGGAGTTTTGGACCTGGTACATCGAAAATTGCACCATTCAAATGAAGACACAATGTCTGGAGCTCAGTATTTCTTGTTAATAGTTGATGACTTTTCTAGGAAAATGTGGGTTTATTTTATGAATAAAAAGTCAAATTGTTTGTCTAATTTTGTTGCATGGAAAACTTTGGAAGAGAAACAAACAAGTAGAAAGTCAAAGATCTCATAACAGATAATAGAGGCAACTTCGTCTCAAAACAATTTCAAGAATTCTACAAGCACGAAGGTATACACACGGAACAAACTACTCCGTACACTCCATAGTAAAATGGAGTCGTAGAAAGGAGAAACATGACAATTATGGAGATGGCACAGTGCATCGTGCAATGCAAGAATGTACCTTATTACTACTAGCCAAAAGTTGTGAATATGACAGTTTACATCCTTAATAGAAGTCCTTGTAAAACCTTGTAGAATGTTACTACTAAAGAAGCATGGTCAGGGAAAACCCCTCATGTTGATTTTAATGTTTTTGGTTGCAATACTTTTACATTCAACAAAACATAAATGTTTGTTGGCTATGATGAGCAAACTAAAGCATACAGGTTACTAGATCTTTGTACAAACCATAGTTACCTAAGAGTCTGGGACGGCGGGATGGGGTTTCTAAGACAGGAAAAAAATCCAAATTTTGGGGGCAGCTATTAAAATAATATATAAAAATTAAAAATATACAAATAAGCTAAAAAATTGATTTAAAGAAACTAAAATAAGTTGAAATTCAAATAATTAATTTAAAGTTAAAAGTGAATAAATTACTAAATAAAATCATTATGAATCATGATTAATCATCATTCGGAAATTGTAACAATAAATATATCAGATACATCAACAATAACATGCTAAGTTGCAATGTCAATAAAAATGGTCGATCTTAAATTTCATATATTTAACCATTATACGGGAGTTTTTTTTCTTGCTTAAAGAAGGTGATCAAAAAATCGTAATATCTTGGGCATATGGTGGAGTTTGGAGACCGTTCTTTTAGTCCTAAAAAGATTTTTTCAAACCTGTGGTGCAGCTAGATTGAGACCATCTATCACCAATTTGCAAAAAATTTGTGGAGAATGTAATGCACTCTTTAATAAAGTTGATAGGCTTGTTTCAAATAAATATATATAAGATATTCATACTAGTATTAAAATATTTAAATAACAAATAAATTTGTTTTTTAAAAAGGAAATTAAAACAAAAAAAATTGAAAAAAAATGTCGATGTCCCTATAATTAAAGGGATGTCCCCCAACAATTTTGGAAAAAGGGAAGTGTGGGGAGGGGGCAGGGGGACGAGAGGTCGGGGTAGGGGTTCCCTCGTGTCCACAAGCCCCCAAAACATTTCAGGCATCTAGGACAGCAAGAGAATGGGGAGACGTGTCCATGTGTAACACTGGTACAAAAAGAATTGTGGCAAGTAGAGATGATGTTGTAGGTGAGAAAATACCATTCTTTTCTGATAATGGTAAATTTACAAATGATATTTCAAGAACAAGTTCTAGTGCTAAAATTGAATAGGTCTCAAAGAGGGAAACACCAAAGGAGTCAAGTTCCAAAGAGGGATCAAGTAAAGAAAATAGGTATACACAGTCAGATCATGTAAGCCAACAAAAGAGACCGAAGTGGTACTACACCACACTAAAGGATGTTCGGGAAGGTGAATTGCCTAAGACTATGGTAGCTCAATCTACAAGATCAAGAAGGTAAATGGTGCAAGGTGATGAGCAAGTTAATTTTGCTCTTACTTTTTTTTACAAGTAGTTGAGTCTTGCATATTCACAAAGGCCACAGTTAAACCTAGATGGAAGGGTTAAATGAAGGTTGTTGTAGGCAGTAGGGGCAAGCAGATAGGGTACAATCGTTTTGTGTGTAATATATGTCCTAAAATTATTTAAAGATGGAGAGCATTGGGCATCGGACATTCAAGAGATCAACACAAGAATATCCCTTAGGAGATATGCCATGTTGTTTAGTCTTGGATATATATTTTAGTTTGTGTAGGAATTGATAACTCTAATAACAAATAGGTGAAACACAAACCATTCAAGATAACACTTCAAGATACAACAAAGAGAATCCAATGACCATAGTATTCAGCACCACTTTCTATTTAACTCGACAATTGCAGTGGCTAATTACCAATGTAATACAATGAGATGAATTGGCGGCCATAGGGCTACCTAGTGATATTTGTTGCATTGGCAGCCAGATTACACTTTGATTAAGTTCATGCTTGGACTTAATCAAAATCATATTATTATAATGACTAAACCATTTGGATTGCATCTAGTTTAGTCATTAAGGGAGGGTATTAGAATAAGTTAGTAATAAGGTAATTGCATTAAGTTAGTTTTGTTATAGAAATCCTAATATTAACTTGTTTGTTGCTATTGTGATGCTTCTGCTATTGATAGCATGATAGGCTTGCTTCCTAGTTTGTACGTTCCAATAGGGCTATATATTCAGCCATTGTTCTTTTTAATGTTCATAGCTTGTTCAATGAAACGGAAAATATAATGTCCATTGTAGTATTGACGTGAGCATATGATTTAATAACAAATTGTGAAGAATCCATTCTCCCTCCCTCCCAGTGGTTCTCTCCATTCAAGCAGTTCTCCATCCCACTCTTTGCTTCCTTCCCTTGCCTCCCGACATCCCCCCTCCTTCCATCTCTATCTTCCTCCCTTTTCTAAGGAAATAACCACGATTAGAGGCTTATAAATAAGGGTCCTATACCAATAATTCATGTGTATTCCACTTGGCCAAAAGAGGGTTACCACTAGTTACAAGTTGTGACAGACTACCATATTGCTCGTGATGATAGGAATTGTTGTCTTTGTTCTATCCACAAGAAGCACTTAATTTTCAGAGGATCTTATTTAATATGAGATCCAAAGAGTGTGCACAAAGACTCCAAAGTCAAAAACTTCCTATCCCAAAAAATGGGTATACTAATTAGAGCTGCTTTCGAGTCCCATTGACCTACATTAGTCATTCGTAAATATTAATATAATTTCTCTCTAGAGTTCTTTTACAACAGTTGTACAAAAAAAGGCATCCCAAAAAGATATTCTTGTGTTTCAAGGATGCAAGGACGTGTGAAACGTCCCCCAACGGTCCTCGATATTATGGGATCCACTCCCATCATTCCCACGACAATTCCTAAGCTTTGGCCCCATCCTCAATACATTTCGAGACTTTTTCTTATTTCGGGGGACAACTGACATTCCTAACTTGCAATAGGAGATGCATCACTGCTTCTAAGACGAAACAAGAAATGCCTAGACATCCACAACTCCAATTCAATCCATAAAAACCCCCATCTCAATCCATGACCATGAATGACATGGCCAAGATAAAAAATAAAGGAGCACACCGTTACTTATGTCATGCTTGCAACAAAGTTTAAGGGAAACTACACCAAGTTTAGTACTCACCTCTTACATATATCTAGATAACGGTGGAAGCATTGTGAAAAACTCTCTTAAATAGAGCTGATATGTTCATGTTGTACAAAACAAATGGAAACCCTTATATTCCTAATGTATAGTCCACCACTTTCCTCATGCTACCATTAGGGATGCTTTTAAGGTCACCACAAGTGACCATTGGCAAGCAAAGAGAACTCAAAGGGTTAATGTGGAGATGGGAAATTGATCTTCCAAGCCATAAGGAAGGCTAAAAGCATAGATGAAAAGAATTGGAATCTACAAGCACGTGAAAAGGCAGATAATGCAATTGGAAAAATCTTCTTCACCAATAGTATCCGTTTCCAAGTTACCTAATCATTCAGAAAAGCATTGCACGCAAAATCCATGTATGCACCTCCAGTAGAACACAAACTTTGAACATCAATTCTTAAAAACACTTCCAAAAGTTAATTTTGTGGCAAAACAGAGGAAAAAGACTTCCCAAAGTTAATTTGAGGGTGAAGGAGAAGAGGGAGACATGAGTGAGGTATTCTTATGGATGAATTGACAGATGTCAAGCACCCAAAAATTATCAATATCATTCTCATGTGTTCAGTAGGACAACATTTTCTTAAGAGTCGTTAATTGTTCTAGAAAGCACAAGGATTCAGATATCTAGTTTCATATTTTGAGGGATGCAATAGAGGACGTTGGGCCTACCCATGTTGTAATGTAGTCATAAGTACAGCCCATGTGTGTAGATCAACAAGATTGTTGGTTTTAGAAAAACTATATACATATATTTCGGACCCCGTGTTGTGAGCATGCATTAAAATATGCATTTAAAGATATTTGTAAGATGGTTTGAGTGAAATAGCTTGCATAAGATGCTATAGATGTGCAGATTTATATACAACCACAACATCTCATTGGCATTGTTCATTGACTTTTTGAGGAATGAATTCCTCAAACATGTAGATACAAGATATGCCAATGAGTTTGTCTTGTTGGAGAGGATGCTTTAGGTGCAAGAGCTCTTCCAAAACATGTTTGTAAGTAATGAGTGAGTAACCGTAGTGAAGCATTTGGTGCTCGGTAATGATTTTTGGATGCATGTGAAATATAGTTTGCCCCTGTTGTAAGCGTTTTTTGATGTGGTAACACAGCCTCTCCTGAATTGGAGGTATGTAGGAGACATTTGATTGCATGCTTGGCTAGAAAATAGTAAAAATTATTGATTGGAACACCACCTCAGTATTCCCTGGCTAGCATCTTCGACCCATTGTTATGATCATCATTCCCTGGCCAGCATATTCAACCCATTGTTACAATGGTGGGACAAGTGCCCCATTACAAATAACAGCATACATAGTTAACCCAAAGTGGTATGTAGAGAGGTTTGGGAGGTCGCTCCTATCGATGATAACAAGGTTAACAAGGGGTTCATGGAGGCCATTTGGAAAATTTATACAAGATGTGGCACCAAAACTTCAGTTCGAGGGGGTAAAATTTGCAAGTATCATGGCTTCAAAAGGTAATCAAGAGAGGATAGAAACACTCTCAAATGCTAAATGTCAATGTGACTCGGTGCCATAGATGCTTTTCCTTAGCCTTATTTCTCCAGTTACTAGCTCCTCTACTACTAAGAGGACTTGGCCCACTTATAGCTTGTCCACTCTATCAAGAGGAATAGGTCTACCTCTCAAAAAACAAAGAATCTAGTTGCAGTACATAGAACCTTGCGTCTCCAAGATTGCAAGAACCCCAAGGATTGAGAGACACCAGGACATTGAACCTAAAAGGCAAGATAGAAGAGAATGAGGAGGTGCAGTGTGGATTAGAGATGACAAGTCTGATGATGATGATGATGATGATGATGATTGAGGTTTTTGCTCCATGCTTTGCATTTTGCATTTTAATTGATATGTATTATGATTCCCGATCATACTTTTTCATTTTGAGACTTGAGTATAAAGTACGATATATATTTAGGATGAATCAAAATAACATATTTACAATAACTGTTTAGGACATATGATGTCAACAAATTTTATATTTATTTTTCAATGTTTATTTCATGGATATGGGTGTCTTTGGAATGTTTAATGATACTTAGTTTGCATTAAAAAAATTCAAAATCTGTAAAACAAATTTGATTTTTTTATTATATATATATGTGTGGGTATGTGTGATATATGTTAATTATCCCCAAAATCCAAGAAAAAATTTTCGGAAACTCACCCCGTCAGCCCAATATTGGAAACTCAATGTAACATAATATTACAAAGAAAGGCAATTAAATTTGCAAGGAAGGAAATGACTATAACACTTTGCATTATAGAAGTCCTCGATGAGAAGAAACTAGATGTCATGACATTAACTTTGCATGTCATAGGCTTCCTATGAACTCGAGGTGTTTAATCATTTATAATGCCTTTATGTTTATGACATTTGCATCGTGACTTTTGGCTAATCATAAAAGCTCAAAGCTATGCACTAAGTTATAATGTTTATATAACAATTATATTGTTAATGTTAGTATTAAGTAAAAGGAAATGTTCATCGGTCTTAAGCAAAGATAATTATTCAAGAGGGGAGAACAACAATAAGATTTCAAGAAAGAGATGAAGTAGAAAATGAACCAAGGCCCAAAGATTGTCAAGCTATTCCTACTATGAACAACAAGAAGGTAGTCATACCAATCAACCTCAAGAAACTAACCCTACACCCTTTTGAAAATATTGTGACAAACTAGCTGAAAATATTTTTGATAATTGATTGTTCGATTAGTATTGGAAAAATATTTTTTATTGATAGTTGAACCCTATCTTTGCCTTGACAGATACCGCAGTATTCACTACTCTATTTGAAAAAGCTTTCCATATTTGACAATTTCTATTCATGGTTTAAGCTATAAAAATAATTTCAACATGCCAGCAGCCTGTCCTGCATACATCTTAGAATATTTCTGAAATTTAAAATCAGAGTCACCCAGAGACAAGTATGAGTCCTAGTATGGGAGACGGGGACAGGTACTGGTATGCTATTTTTCTGAAAAATAGGAGATGGGTACTAGGAGACGGCAGAAATATATATATATATATATATATATTGAAAAACATATTAGTTACCATGCATAAATAACTTTTAAAAGATGTAAAATAATTTAAATTTTAAAGCACTTAAATGAGTATAGGGCATAATGGTTAGTCAATTATGGCTAGGTCATAGCGATAGGGGCAAATTTGGCCTATTTTTAGTCCTTTTTTATTTTCTCTTCCACTTTTTAACAAAAGACAGCAGCTCAAGTCAGGAGACTGAATAGGAGACACAGAGAGACTGGGAACGAAGTCTCCAAGTATTGGGAGACATCTCGTTCCCGGTCTCCAGTATCAGTGACATGTCTTTGTCTCCGAGATGCATCTCAGGTCCCCGGAGATGCATTTCCCGTAACACTGATCAAAATGCTTAATGGAAATTAAAGAGATTCAAACCCAACAATCATTATGACAGCAAGTTCATACCCAAACAACCATAGCAGAGACATAACATGTCTCAAAATGCATAATATATCATACCAATGCCATCCTTAGGTATGAACCTATGAATGAGAAATATAAGAACATCCCCAAATGGTATAATTGTTAAGAATTTTTTTAACCAGAAACCCCAGACAAATGCAATCAAAATGATAATAACCTTTTGCTATGCGTTTTGGTTATATTTTACGAATCATGCAATCAAACTCGTACAAAAAATCTATTCTGACAAACCTCAGATACCCACTGGCCCAAAAGCCATGCAACCCTGCGACGAATTATTCGTCGATTTGAATGCATGTTATGAAGTTCAGGCAAAAGAGCTCCTTCAAACCTGCAACAACATTATTGAATATTCAGTTTTAGGAGTGAACTTACAGAACCAGATATCATTTTTTAAGCATATACATTTTCATACAAACTTTTAAGTGATTCAAGTTTCTTGTCTCTCCCAAACATAAAACTACAAGATGGCTGTTCAAGACATGTTTTACTGCTTCCAAATTGAGAAATATCTTGGTATGGTTTCGACAAAATCAAAGAAGAAAAGAAGAGGGCACACACCATCCTTTGAAACTTAGATAATTAGAGATTTCGTAATGGGTGATCCCAACAGCACTGTAAGCAGCCTCCTTGAGAAGCATTCCTTGTGTTATCTCAAACTCTGTCACAAGGCAATTGTCCATTGCCTCTTTAAGAATATCAACGACCAATGGAGCCAAAACCTGTAAGACACATGTGCAGTAAGCATTCACCCTTCCAAACAAAATTACACTTATTACACAACTATGATATGGCAGAAATACTAATATTAAGGACCAAAACTAGATGGTAATGTTCCAAGAGCAAAAGGAGTGGAGGAGAAACTTCTCCCTTAAAGATATAATAGAACAATATGGTACAACCCAAAAAAACATAATATAAATGAAGAAGCTGGGCAAGTAAAAAATATGAACAGAAGGGAAATAAACAAGGAACCCCTTATCTAGTCCTCGATTACACCAAAAGTAGAATTTGCATCAGTTAAAACAGTGCATTCCCCTAAACCATCTCTCATAATGAAATAACAAGAAAGCATGTCCTATTCATAATCAAACGACACAAGGATACCATGCAAGCTAAAACTCCAAAGATGAAGTGAAGAACAAGCATTTCTTTTTAATGAGCCTAAAACATATTCTATGTGCATGTGTGCACATGGGAGGGAGGGCGAGAGAGGGAGAGAGCAAGAGAGAGGGAGGCAGAGAGAGAGAGATGCAGACCAATGTGCCAACAGGGAATGGTTTACACATTTAATACCTGTCGATAATTTTCAAATAATGTCAGATACAATGCTTCAGCACAAGGTCGCAACTTCTCAGTCCACTGAATCATGTCCTGATCATGATGAAAACTTTCTGGATCTCGAGCCCATTCTTCTAAATCTTTTGAGGCAAAAATAAAGTATCTGGAAAATTCAACATGAAAGGAATTACAACCAAACAGCAAAATGCAGTTTCCTAAAGTATCATGAATTGCATTTCAAACAAAAAATGTTTTATTAAGCTTACATGCATGTTTTTACTTCAATGTTGATCTTCAAAAATGAACGAGCATAAAATACAAAATAAATCACTACAATCATTTGTAATCCAGAACAACAGATAAACATCTATTTGAAAAGAAATTGTCATTTTGATTTTTGAACATGGATTGCAATTCAGAAAATCAGAAAAGGAAAAAACAATTATACCATCAACAGCATATAGTTAGTAGTTTCACCGAAAAATCATATTTATGCACTTCTAAGTACAGTAGAGGCAACAGAAGCAGTGATCAAAGTGAAAAATTAGAAAGGTTTGCAATTACATCAAACTAGTTAAAACAGTTAGCTAATGATGCAGCTATCTCTTCAAGTTAGCAACAGTTTTGCGATTACAAAAGTGTCCAACAACTTTTGAAGTGTGGGCTTCTTTTATGAGTCGAATCCTACCTACTGTCTCCTTGCAGTATGCACAGCTTGTTCATTTAATACAGCAATCCCTCTCTTAGAAAATAATCTTTTAATTATTCACAATCTGATGTATGTCCTCTTTGCAGTACAGAGTACACCTCCTTGAACTCCATATCTTTTGCATACCGTTGCTTGTATTCCTGTTGGTGAAAGGATCCAGTTGCATAATGGCACTTGTTGCAGTTATCTTAGTCTATGGCAATCTGGACAACATATCGGCAATCTTATTTGATGTTCCTTAAATTTTACCACCAATTTGAACCATTGAAATAATCCCATCCACACTTGATGTGATGGGATTGCTGCAAATTACTCAAGGTTTGCAAATACTGCAATGGTTGTTGATTTGTATGGATCGCAGTTTCCTTTCCCAATAAAATAGTGTTTCCATTTTTTCACAACCTGAACTGCTGCATACAACTCCTTCATAACTTGATGGTTCGCTGCAGCACCCAAGAATAACTCTGAATGATAACATAATGTTCTTCCTCCTTACAACAACATAGCTCCCCTTGCATATCCTGATGGATTGCTTTCAATCTTAAACAAAGCTACATGCAAATCTTTCTCCTTAATTGTTCAAAAACTTCTTATTGAGCTTTACCCGACAAAACTTATAGTTTGATGGAAGGGCATGAGATGATGTTATAATCCTTGAGAAATGGGTTATGAAAATTTGTAGATACTGAGCAGTACCTGTAAAAACCCTTACATACATTAGCAAATTTTGACCACTTTAGTATGGTCTCTACTTTGGAACAATCCTCAGTTCACCTCCACCGACCACAAAACCTAGATATACCAACAATTTCTAGACACTTCATATTAAGAAGTGTATTATAGCAATGCAGTCTTCACAACCAAACTAGAAAGAAACAGACATAAATAATTCATGCTGTTTGAAATAGAACATGTGGTACTTCATATAGCATTGCAGGTACAAAAGATTCTCCACATAGAACAAAAATGGCAGCCAGGGAAAATACAAGAGAGCTCCCCCAACACATGCCCAGTCATCTTTCTCCGGTACCAATACTATAGGCAATCCACAAGCTAACCAACTAGGCCTTATCACGCCATATTCCAAAAGATCCTGCATTGCTTCTTGACTTTATCATATCTCAGGAGTGGCTGCCTATAGTTTGTTCCAATTGAAAAAATATGACGCAGTTGGAAAATAGTTTGTTCCATTGTTGCAACAGTCTTAGAGGTATGACACAATGGAAAAAGAATGATGAAAAAGCATTCTAACCATTGACTTGTCCCTTTCCTGGATTATAGGAACCAACGTACTCCTCAAATAGTGGAGGAAATCCGCTTCAAACCATCAACTAGCTGTCATAGTTACAATAGGGCATTTAGCTAGGGGCTACGGGTTAGCTCACCTAGTTGCTACAAGTTAGCTTACTCAGTTGCTATGGGTTAGCATACCAGTTGCTATTGGTTGTGCCCAATTGCTACGGGTTGTGCCCAACAGCTGCTACAGGTTGTAAAGATATCAAATGGATCTTTTCTCCTTAATAGTTGTGGGTATAAAACACCTTACAAGAAGCATATTCCGCATTCTCCATTCATCATTAGTAATATCATCAACATTCAAGCCATTAAATCATACTAATTTATATAAAGATAATTAGTTTTAACCAAAACAATGTGCATTACATTATTCATATAATATGTGCATATATCAACATAGTGTAGGCCAAAGGAGTGGGAATAGCAACATAGGGAGGTATTTTAGAAAAGACTAAGAAGCAAGATGAGGGACAATTTTGGGTCTCATCACCATCTAGTTATGTTTTAATAGTTGTAGTGCTTTAGTATTTTATTATATTTCAGCATCTAGGTTTTTTTTCCTTGGGGCTTTTGTATTTAACTAATAGTTCTTTTGTGTCCCACTAACCTGGATTGGTCATTTGCAATGTTAATATAATTTCTCTCTCTCTCTCTCTCTCTCTCTCTCTCTCTCTCTCTCTCTCTCTCTCTCTCTCTCTCGGATTTGATTTGACCGTTCATTTTTCTTTACAATTTTTGTCACTATGTAAAGTCCCATTTAGTTATTAGTTGACACTAATAAATGCCATTTCATATCATTACAATCTCTATTTTAAAAATCAGAACTTATGTGTTAATATTAAGGTAAACGCATAAATAAGTTGTAACATTGCCAAATTGTCCTCTAAAACTGAGACAAAACGGAATGTTTGTACGAGGATGTGTAGCTAGTCGTGTTTACCTAAGGCTATGACAGTTTTATTTGGGTTTAGCCACATCAGATCATGGCAGGGATGCCCAAGAGGTGGTCACTATTTAACCACTACTAGCCCGATGAAGAGCTCAAATTCCCTCTTTGGAATCACATGCAGGACCCTTTGTCACTAGTTGCCAATTGTGAACACCTAGCTTTCCTGAAGCAAAGGTCCATTTGGCTAAGGAAGCACTCGGAGGGTTAGGATGCATAATTGAGAGTCATCTTCCTCAGTCATACCATTCAAATGAACAATTGAGACAACCATTCCCCTCAATTATACATTTTTTATCCTTTTGAGACCCCTATTAATGCCCATACGATCATCTCAGATGACCAAAGACTCCCCTTTCAAATAACTAAAATGTGCAAACTGCCTAAATTAGTGTGCAACCCACAGGGATGCACGACGGTGCTTTCATTGGATGATGCTTGTAGTGTGGAAAAAGGTCAAACACAATTGTTTTAAAGCCTATTTTTACCTAGTGCTATACCAAACCAATCAAATCAATGGACATGCAAGTTTTGAATCTTCTTTTCACTATTTTTAAGGTATAAAATCCATTTAGGGAATGTTTTTAAAGCATTTACATATCCATGTAAAGATCCCACAACACCCAATATTTACATAATAAAGAAGCGAGTGCAGCACCTATTTTGCACTATAGATTGATGTCTTGATAAATATATCCCTCTAAATATGCCTATTGCTACTAGTATATAAGGTCACCCCCAACATTTCAACAAACAATTCAGAGTTGTAAAACACTCAAGGATACTCTAATTCCCATTTAAAGAAGAATGTGCTAGCACAACCTTCTTAGCAAAGATAAAGCTATGCTCAAGCTAGTGTCTATAAAAGCTTCTCTATGTCAGCTTTTCAAGCAACATTAGCAATTTTAAGAGTGGCTAAAATAGCTCTTGGCCCTTGAAGGTTGAGCTTGAAGATGCCTTTTTATAGTTCTCACTACCTCAAGAGGCATTCCCTTTCCCCTAGAGACTAGCTCTCTTAGTTGAGTCCTAGGAATCATAGCTAATGACAATGACTTTGCGTGTGTGCCATTTCCATGCGAGGATACTAAGCAAACTGAGGGCCCCAATGGCCCACCATCTTTCCAAGAGAGACGAAGTCATTTACGTATGTTTGTGCCTTGTTATTTCCTCATGTTTCTGGTCTTAAATAGACAAGTGAAGATAATTATTAGTTGCTCTTTTATTTTCTTGCGTGATAGTCAGCTTTACTTTCTTTGTACTCAGCTTAAATAGCAGTTAAGCTTAGATAGCAGTTAAGCCTCTCCTCTAGCCTTAGCTAAATCCACATTAGGTGCCTGGTCTAAAGGGTCAATCCTGCAATTGCACAATGAAACTTGGTGGGTGATCCTATTAGGCAATACGAGTGCACCCAAGCATGATGACCAAAAATAGCGCATCTTTGTATCCTAGGGTATACACGTGCCACCTAACCAAAAAACCATCTGACAACCCAAAGCCAAAGACTCAAAATTTTGACATTCCTCGATGTCATCCTCACTAGTAACCTTCATTTAATCACCAAAAGTGCCAAAGCAGGGTAATTTCTCTTTATCAAAAAGGCTATCAAGCTATATGCATTATATTATGTCAAAATGGATATGTTGACCTCCTTCCCTCGAAATGTTGAATGTACAAGCTTGAGTTGACATCACAGTGTACTTTATGAAATGGATGTTCCCTATGAGAAGTACTTTTTTCTTGACTAATTTGAGGCTTCCACAAGCATTTTAATTAGATTATAAATTTGTGGGATTTTATCCATGTGTTTCATCTCAAGATGACCTCCATTAGTAGTCATTATACTAATATTTTTCCTTCTGTAGTTTTGGTAATAAACACAATGCAAAGGGGGTTGCTTTGGGCTTCTCACCCTCTAGCCGCTTTCCCCATTGGCTAGAGGGTGAGAAGACCACAGTGAAGGATTACATTCACCATTCCTCCCCCCAATAACAAATGCTTTAAGGTGCTTGTGTGCTAAGTGGGCCCCCTTGCATTGTGATAATTACCAAAACTACATGAGGAAAAATGTCATTAGTGTAATGACTACTCATGGAGGTCATCTTAAGATGAGTTAAACACACACAGGGAAAGTCCCACAAAAATTAATAATTTTAAGTATAATTTTGATCGACTTAAAGACTAACTCCAAGCCATGTACATCTAAATGTGTTATATGTGATTACCAATTTAGTTCAACACAAAAATTAAATATATGATTATCTTTATCACAAACATAAAAATATTACAATTTTGATGAATAAAAATCTGAGATTCCTAGTGGAAAAGGATTCAGGTGGAATCTGATTCTCTTATAACTATTAACCTCTTATCCAATCCATCATTGAAGAAGGGTAAAAACTGGCAAATAGTTAGAGAGCTGGCAAAAAATCAACAGTTGAAGGTTAAATTTCAAAAAATCTATTTCACCCATATTCCGCGACAATAGAATAAAGTTTGTTGATGCCTTAGCTAATTGGGCTTTGGATAATAATAGCATTGTCTATTATGAACCCCTACCTATATGGTGGTCTACTAAGTTCCAACAAGATATACAACAGATTTTAGATCTAGATTGACTTCATGTTTATGGTTGTTGTGATTAAATATGTTTCATGTGCTAAGGCCTGGACTAATAGCTTTCATGCCTGGCATGATAGAATTTGTATATCTGAATTACTTTTTTAATTAATATAATTTTTCTTCTTTTTTTTTTTTTTCTAAATATATATATATATATATGCACACACATACATATATGAGATTCCTGCTTGGTGTTACCCTCATGTGAGAGCTAGATACAACCCAAATAATGACCATATTTTCTGGGTTTCAGTTGTGCATACAAGTAAAGTCCTCTTGAGAAGACTTAAAACACGCATGGGTAAAGTCCCACAACAAACACAAACTCCAAGCCACGTCCATCTAAATGTGTTGTATGTAATTACCAATTTAGTTCAACATAAAAATTAAGGCTAATGATTATAATATACATAAAAATTCTACAGATTTTATGAATAACAATCTGAGATTCCTGCTTAGTGTTAACGTCACGTGAGAGCTGGATACAACCCCAATAATGACGATATTTTCTGGGTTTCAGTTGTGCAATTGAACATATTCTGTAATATAAGTCTCTATCTAGACAACATTGTAGTTATTCTACGACCAGTATGTTCTTGATACATGAGCATAGATGCAAGTCCAAGAAGAATCTATGAGATTGCTAGGATCTTTTCATTTTATATTCTAAATTATCATTGGCCCGAAAGAAATTTATAAAAACTATGTGTATAGAGAGAGAGATGTAAGAACATTTCACCACTTAAATACTGATGGTCATACAAATGCTTTTTCCAAACCATACCTTCGAATAAGTACATTACACATCAACACAACACGTTCTCTGACCATGAGAGATTTAAGAATTTCTTCAGCTTCTCTTGAAACATTATTCTTTGTTTGCTCCAAAGTAACAACTGTATCACCAACTACACGACCAGTGTTGCTAGACTTATACTCTTTGCATTCAAGCACAGACTTAAACAAAATCATACATTGTATCAAGAAAGATTCAAAAGAAACAATATATGGCTCTGGATCAGTGATTTGCTTGTAACAGAAGTCCAAAATAGGAGGAAAAACATGCTGGTTACTGAATGAATATGGATGTACACACTGCACTGAAATCAAAACCTTCATTAATTTCAAGCATGCCCTATCTGCAAAGACACGAAAACTATCATGACCTTGCTGAAAAGCAGAGCCTGCATCATAAAACCCAAAGAGATTTAATTCAGTAATATATTTTTTCAATATGAAATATCAAGTAGCAGTAAAGCCTTCTTAAGAATCAAGTTGACATGCTTAGAAATCACTCACAAAAATCTTCATACCTGAATGATAATTTTTCAGACTAGACATAAAACATCACAATAAAAACGATAATAAACAACACTGTAATTTGTATTCTTTGCCAAAGTACTCACTGACACTTGTACAATAGAATAGGCAACCAAGAGAGATATAGAATGATTACAGGAAAAGCGATTCAATGCTTTCCAGGTGGTAGAGGGCAAATGGGTATATGGTGAATTTCCAAGATGATACAATTACAACTTTATAATATATTTTGAAGTAAAGTTAAAAGCCTGATTATAATAACCTTTTTTTGTGCAATTTAAGAGAAGTAATTATGTGAATGCTAGGTTAACTTTTGGGAAGACAACACTAAGGGCTTTCAGCCATGCTACCCTTGGAGGTAACTTTTGAGCTGTATATGTATAGGACATTAATGCAATCATTTTTTTGTTGTCAACATATTTGCTTTTCAAAGTTTCATTTTTTTCTCTGCAGTGGAATACTTTGAATTTTATTCTCTATGATGTTTGGAACAATTGGACCCTATGAATGTTTACATAGGTGGAGTGTCTTCTACTATTCAAACATTGAAAATCAAGAAATTTATGGACTACATTTGAAAATGAATGGGAGCCAAATGCTACTAGTACTATCCCTGCAGGGAAACCAAGCAATATCTTTCTTTATATTTGAAATGCATCTTCTATTACTCCAAAATACAAATGATTTGCATCAGCTCAGAATTGAGATTACAGGGGAAAAAATTCCCTAAATAGGCAAGGAAAGAAAGCACTTGGGCCTTTGCCCCAAAGGGCAAAGAATTATCATCCTTCCAAAATCACTGAAGATTAGCTTGCACAATCAAACACAGATATTTTCTAGAAAGTCGCATCTTCCTAAAAACTAGCTTTGCATCTTGTCCTCCAAAAAAAATTGACTGCTGCCAGCCAAATTGTATGCTAAAGAGACTTGCAGTTGTCCCTGATTATCGAAGAATCTCCCATAATAGGTCCACGACAAGAAAGAGAGGCAGTAAAAAGCAATTTAATTAAGCTAATAACCAACTCCAAAAGCCTCTAGTTGTCAAGCACTTCCAAAAGATATAGTTGACCATATCTTCTTTCCCATACACAATGCAGAAATCACCTGCAATGCTTGCCTTACCAAACCTAACTTTGACAGCGAAACCTTGATGCATTACTCACCATCCCAGCACCTTGCATTTTAAGGAGGATCTTGCTTTCCAAATAGCTTGACAATGTAGTTTCCATCTCATCTTAGGGTTCGTGACTCGCCACTACTTTTTTTTTCTGTTGGTCTTTGTCTTATAGATGAAGAATGATTAACTACGTAGTATGAACATATGAGGTTAAGCCAATTATTTAGTGCATCTGCATCTATTTTGCCATCAAACTGAGGGATGTCTAGATTGTCTTGTACCTTGTATGGTGTTTGTCCAAACAGCCAATGAGAATAAGAATGAGAATGAGGAGTGTTTGGAGGAGTTTGTTGCTTGAGAAGTAGCAAGAAGCTACATTACCGGTTCATGGATTTTTTCCCTGTGAATGAGGTTCTACTGCAGGTATGAAACATAGTCAAAAAATGTCCAGGGTTCGTTCTAGAGCACCCGAGTTCGCTCAAGTTCTTTTGCCACCCTGGGCGAACTCGGGTAGAATTTGCATGCTAAAACAGTCAACAGGAATTTTTTAATTTTTATCATTTTTTCGCAAAAACCAATGACTTAAAATAATTAAAAACAAAATTTTAAACCCTAGAGGCAAGTGAAAGACAAAATAAAAATCTAAAAGAACACAAATGATAAAAATGAAACACAAAAGCAAAACCACTCATCTCTCATTTTTCTCATTGCATACTTGCCTTCCATCGTTGGTGTAGGTTTGAAGCTTCTTCAAGCATCATTTTAATCATTTTCCTACGCTGATTGAGGGGCCCATTTGCTGCCAAGGTAAGATTTTAAACTTCTAAGTTTTAGCTTGTATTGTTTTATCCTTTTTTTTGTCATTTTTTACAAATTTCTGCCCTAGGGTTTGTTTTAATTTTTTTTGTAATTTTGTATTTGTTTTTAAACTTGTAGTTATATATACTCCAATGTCTCGTAGTTCTACCCCCGTTGGCCAAAGCCAACACAAAATGGATGCACACTCACCACTTTGGAAATATGTGACACTGGTAGGCCAAGTTTCAGGTGGTAGGGCCTACATTTGGAAATGCAATACTTACGATTGCCAATTTACAAGCTCATACAGTCGGGTGAAAGCCCACTTATGTCATAACCCTGGTGCTGGCATCAAAGGTTGTATAGGGAAGGATAATTGTCCAGTGCCAAAATCAAAAATCCTTGAATGCATCAAGGAGCAAGAAGGCGCAGATGTCGTCTATGCCATGAGATTAGGTCACCCTCTAGCAAAGGAAGGGAAGGCAAAGGATCAAGGAAGCCACCAATTTCCCCAACTTCTCCTAACGGTTCTCCAATTGTGCCCATTAGAAGACATCCATTTTTGGCAGCACCCTCCATGCACAAAGAGGTTTCTCCTCTTTTAAACAAAAGAACAAAAGGACCATTGGAAAGGTTTTTTCAAAATGAGAACAAGGATATGGCGGATTAGCATATTGCACATTGTGTGTATGCAAATGGATTGTCTTTCAATGTGGTTCGATCACATATTGGCAAGAAATGACAAGCGTGATCAAGGAGGCCCCAAAAAATTACAAAGGTCCAGGGTTTGAGAAACTCTGCACCACCTTATTTGATAATGGAGAGAAACCATGTTGAAGATTCTTTGAAGCCAATCAGAGAATCGTGGGCTAAAACGAGGGTCTCCATCATTTCTAATGGATGGAAAGATGCAAAAAACAGGGCTCTGATCAATGTGGTTGCAGTGTGCCCTAAAGGGGCAATGTTTTTTAAGGTTGTTGATTGTGAGGAGTGTGTGAAGGATGTCGAGTTCATAGGCAACATCCTCATTGAATCTAATTAATGATTATCATAACATTTTGCTTTCAGTTAGTATTTTGTGATTATTTTCACATTTTGTTTTTAATATCAATATGCATACTATTGAGTTAATGACAATGTCACTAATTTCCTATTTATTAGGCTAGAATTTCTATATTTTTTAATTTTTATACATATTTTTCGTATGAACGAACCCAATGGAAAAAAATCGTTGTACTAGCAAACCCGGTTCTTTGAACCTGAACCCAAAACGAACCGATAACTTAGGCGAAAAGTGATCAAAGATATAGTAGTGAGAAGTGATTTACAAGTCCAAATCTTCTCGTTATCTTTGCAATGCATCCTCTATCATTTATTGAACATTTCTGAAGTTGGCGTCATAAAATATTTGTCTCCCATTTGAGGACGTGAAGGAAGGTATGATGAAGGGTCACGAATCTCGAGCCCTAGCCTCCTGTAATTAGACCTCGTATGAGTGGACATACAAACAATGACGAAGTTCAAAAACACCACAATAATACTCAGAAATGATATGAAGAGTGTACGCTCCAATACCACTGATCCGGGGCCCAAGGGAGATCCAGTAGACAACCTACTTCAACAAATTTAAGAGGGTTATGACTGGAAGCGAATTTGTAAATGACAAAGAACATGAAAGCACAAAGAATTCAAAGTACAAAGGAAAGCAAAAAAGAGATGACAACCAATGTAGAACTATAATAGCAAAGTTTGTATTATACTAGGTTTTGTACAATATTTGAGAAATCAGATGTCTAGTGTCTATGTACTTCCTAACTCTATTTTTCTATGGTCCTGCTAAACTACAAAGAATGAAAGTGTACATTATTATACAATGAAAGAAGATGAAGCGTCAGTTGAATGTTACAATAGTTGATAACAACCGCTTCATAACCAAAGAGTGTGGTGGCGTCACAAATTGTCATTATTGATGCATTGAAAGCTACACTGTAGGGGTTGTGCAGTGACGCATGAGCGGAATTGCAAGGAAAAAAATGGCACATAGGCGCAGAACCTTCAACCTACTGCCCGAGCTGTTGACGTTAGTGCAAGCTGGGATGCACAACTGCGGTAATGTTCAGTATGATCTAGCGACCCAGATCCTCTTGGATTAAGGTCTGCCATAGTCCTTCAGATTTGTCATTACCTTTGCAGCAGAGCGTAAAAGACCTTGTTCCTCCAAAAACAGTGCATAGCACTAGTGTAACAACAGCTCCATATCAGATATGCTTGAGGTTCTAGAATCGTTGTTACAGCAACAATCAACAAGAAAGATATAGCTTGGACCAAGTTTTTATACATTCTCCATCATAACTTGATTTGGCCAGTTTGGCGGTGCCTGCCTTGCCTGAGGCCTTAAGATTGGCACAACTCTACATTTCCAATCCAAGAGCCCTCCCGTTAATAACCACATCACTCAAGAGGAGGTTGAGCAGACTCCTTCTCCTCTCTAGCTTCCTCTAGTTGTTGTCTAGCAGCATCCCCAATTGTCAACTTTTATGTAGTGTCAATATGCTTCTGTTGTTGGTGAATGACATTTATGACATAGGAAATGCACTTTTCCAAATTTGAAATGCTTTTTTCCAGAGCAAGATTCTGGATTCCATGCCCGCCACTGTTGTTTTCAGGTGTCTCAATCCTCCCATCAATGGAATAGAGGGTAGTGACAAGGGAACTTTCTTTGATAGTATTGTCTGGACCATCCATAGAACTAGCACTCCCTCCATGGAAATCAGAAGGGTTGCCAACAAATTGATTTGCAAATGGATGGCCTATGGTCCAATGAACTGGGTTAGCCTCATGAATAATATTATCTGAATCCATATTTGGTCCAGAAGAGCTGCTTAGAGGATTTTGAGAGGTGTCTTATTGCTCCCTTAGAAGCAACCTAGGAAATTGTAATTTATTCTCATCAACAATGCAAGAAGGATAACATAATTTATTACTTTTGCATCAAACTCACATACACGGAATCATAGAGGCTTCTCTATTTTTTTTCACTAAAAAACTCATGTCTTTTGACTATCTCTTAGCTTTAATGCTTACTCCATTCTTGTTGCCTAGAAAAAATGTTTTTATCTTCTACCTTCTTATTCATTGTGTTATTTTTCCTTTTACTGCACATGTTCTTATTCCAGTGTTTCCTTAGTAATTCCTTTCATACATTGTGTGAGGTATGGAAACTTCACCATGCTCGACAACTTAATACCGGAGCCTCTATAAGTGAAAAAATAAGGATAATGGTGTGTAGAACTGAAACAAAAATCTCTAAATAATGTTCTGCACAAATCTTAAATATGTTATCTAGAAAAATAGATAAAGAGTATATTTCCATTCATTTACCTATAGCTGTTTTTCCATTTCTACTTTTTGGGGATGCAATCGATAACTCAACCATCAGATTGAAAGATTAAAATTTGAATTTTAACAATAATTGATAATTGAAAAGCATAAACCTCCCCCAAAATGTAAATTCCTAATCTACACAACCTCCATCCAACAGACAGATCCTTTAAACCAACATAATATCCAGTCATTGCTCTTTCAAGTGGTACTTTTCAATATTTATTATTTTATATTTATGAAAAAGGAACTATATCAGTGTCAGAACTTTTTTCTTGCATACAATAATTTTTTACTTTTATTATATTTTCAAATGGTCTTAGGAAGCAACTCTCGTTTCCATTTCAAAGAGTGCTTTTTCAATCCCACACTGAAGCTAGCTATCTAAATCAAAGGACTTTCTAGATTGAGACAGAACCATCAAATTAAAAAACACAGGGACCAGGATTTCGCTTACGATACTGAATTAATGATTGAACTGCTTGCAGCATCGAAGGACAGACTTCCTTAACTGGTATAACTTCCTGCAAAATAGTGAGTACAAATATACCTTTGAATTGTTAAATGAAATCAAATACTTCCATTAGACAGAAAGATATAGTAACTTATATAAGACAGTAAGAATAAAAGCAAAAGGCAGTATAGCCATAAGTAACTTATGTAAACCAAAGCTAAAAAGATGTAACTTTGTAAAAAGAAGCGAACACTATCATACTTGAACACTTCTTGCATCACTTTGGAAACCCGAAATAAGCATTCGCTGTAATGTTTTCAAACATAGGAGCCATCTCTCACTTGTCAACTGTAGTGCTTGCTGACGTTCCAATGAAAAAACAGTTCCTGTGGGAGATTGAACAAAAACAGAAAACTCGTGGAGAATAGTTTGCATATCACTATGCCAGTGGTGCCATGCATAATCAAAAAGCTGGGAAGTAATCTGCAGACCAAAGTGAAAAATCAATGAGTAACAACAACCCAGCATAAACCCCAACTTTTGACACACTTAAAAGTAACTCAATTCTCACAATAAGATAAATGCATAATTGACACGTGATTAACAAATAAGAAAAATATAAAAGAGATGTTATATTATCCGTCTTGGAAAAAGCAAGTACCTTTTTCTAACTTTTAAGAAACAGTAAATATTATATTAAAATGAAATGAGGAGTTACAAACATCATTTGCCTGATACAACAAACGGCAGGAAAAGATGGACATTCAGAAGATGTTAATAGAATACATCATAAGGGCTGATCCCAGATCTCCTCCAGCAAAAGCATACCAGCAAACCCTCTTAACACTATCAGATTCTATACCATATTTATCCAAGCACAATTAAAATTTCTACAGCAAGTATTTACACTAGTAATATGCACATAGACTGCACCATTACAAATTTATAACTATTCACAGCAGCATTATCCTGAATTATACATCTCAACATTTCTAGGTAAGGCATCTGATGCTGTTTCAAAATTTGGAAAATAGACTTAACTGACATTAAGCAGGATTATGAGAAATTCCATGGGTGAAGTGAGATGGGGTACTTTCCCCATTCCACCACGGGCTGGCCAACTAAGTTTGCCACAATTGTTGGCATAGAGCAGAACCCACCAAGCAGATCCTCTGACAGTTGCAGCTGTATAACTTTCCGCTTGAGTGACTTGTCAATTGGGTTGAGGGCTGCGAGTTGTATGCTCCTGGATTAATTCAGCAATTTGCCTCTTAGCATTCTTCAAAAGTAGCAGAGGATTAATGGCTTCTAGAGTGTGTTCATGTTATCCAATAAGTATGCTCATGTGCTCAATATAAGTGTTCATGGTATCAAATCTCTCCTGCTATTTCTGAGCAACATGAAGGAATCTAGTGATGCAGCCCTCAATTTAAGGGTCGTGCACACCTTTTTCCTCTATGTTTTTGCTACGATTTTTTAGAATGGTTGCAATTTCAGATATATCTCCCAAAGGGTTCTGGTCCCAATTATAGTTTTTGACACAGCTATAACTAACATTTTGATTTCAGTAAGGCCCAACAATGTAGGTCAGGTATTTCTCTTGTCTAGGCTAAACTTTCCAAGAGAAAAGTGAGAGACTTTAGGAGAAGCACTAGGAAAAGGTCCAATAGTGAGGGAGGCCTTGTAAACATTGTTGGGAATGTTCAACTGGCCACTCGGGGGCCCAAACCTCTCGAGAGTAGGGGCAAAAGCAGCTTTGGCCCTGGCATTGAGTTTACAATTCTGTGGCAGAAAGAACTCGTTATGGCTTGGAATAGATTGTATTGTTAGAGTAAGGTACTAGCAATACATAGATTCTATATCTTGAATTTGTACTAGTAACAATACTCGAGATTGGGTTTTCAAATCAACATCAAAAGCAACGTAAACCTCGGTCATAAAGAAATGCATTATCAAAGCAAACATGAAAGAATATGATCCCAATGATTTTGGTTATACAATACAGAGAACCTGAGTTGGCAGCCTCTCACACTCTCATGCTCTCCCACCCAAACCACATATTTCTCTACAATGGGACCCAACCAGGTATGTCACTCAATCACATCAATCATTCCCCCAGGGATTGGCTGTCAATTTCTTCTCTTATGAGTTCCAAGAATTGTTTTGGATGGCAGAAATTTACATTCCCCTTGTGGAAATAACAGAACAGCTTTAGTCTTGGTATTCAATACACTTAGAATTCCCAGAATCTCATCCTAATGGTGGACTTCAAAACACTTGGAATTCCCAAAGTGAAGTGAGGAGGAAAAGTCTTCAACATGTGAACAGCTTAAGCGCTAAATCAACTAATAATCAATGCATCTATGATTGACTTGGGATCTACACAAGGAGCATTTACTTGGAGAAATAGAAAAAAAAGAAGCATTTACATCTATACTTTACTTGCTCTTGTGGTTTTCACACCACATTCTAGTGTCTTTCTGTGGCCTTTCCTTCCATGTATGTCCCCTAATTTGTCTCTACAGTGGTGCATCTTTTCCTTGTTGCTTATTACCCTCCCTTTCTTTGGATGTGACTTGTCGCCAGTGAAATAATCTTTAGTACCTCCGTGTTTAAGTTTTTCTTCAATCTTGATTGCATATCAATAGGCTTCCCCTAACGCCATGATGTCTGCAAACTCCATCTCTACATGGATGTAGTATCACAAACCACTAAAATATTCGAGAATTTTGTACCTCCCATATCACATGTACCAATTTTTGCCGACAAGGCATGAAATTTTTTGTAGTCTTGCATTGTCTAATCACGACCCTAGCACAATTGGTGCATTTTTTTGAATTGGTCAGCATAATTATTTACTCAATAGTATTCTTCTCTAATAGCCTTGACAAAATTGTCTCGCATTTTTGCTGGTGCTTCATTGAGAGTCAATTCACCCTCGTCTTCATCTTGAAGGCAATATGATTCCCACCATTTTTTGAAATGCAAAGAAGCTTTCAAGAGTGTGAATGTTATCTTTTCATTATTGATAGAGAAATACAAATCTAGTTGGTCGAGCCATTTATCCAGTTCACTAGCATAACTTTTCCTTATAACTAGGAATGTCAAAATTTACTTGTACCTTGAAGAGTCTCAGACAACCAAATGGCTTACTTGATGGTAATGTGGGTGCATCCTCAAGAGCAACCCATGAGAGAACATTGGCAAACTGTGCCATCATCTCCCTCCTCTACTTCTCGAGGGCTTCACCAAGTAATTCTCTAAAAGAATCTCACATTTCCTCTTGCATTGTCTGAGGTCACTTTATATGATGAGGAAGATAATCCGAACAGTCACAAGTCTCGAGACTGTGCTTCTTGTATTATGATCTCGTGCGATGGAACATACAATAGTGAAACAACCTAAGGAATTTAGTGGACAACACACTAACTATGGAGCTTAATGTGTTATATCAATAGAACCAAAATTGATAGAACTATAATTGTAGAAACAATAGTATTTTATTTTAATTGAGAGAGTATACAAAAATGGGCAAACTCTATGCGAGATATGTATGCATGACACTTTGTTTCTTTATTAGGTACTATTTGCTTAATAGTTGTATAATGCAGAAGCTGAAAAGTTACTAAAAATAGTAAACGAAAGGTTTTGAATGGGAACCAAAAGGTCATTCCATAAGGAGATGGCATGTATCCACCTTAGAAGTGGAGTTGAACGGGAAGAAGTGGACAAAAGGCCAAATTTTAGTTGATGATATTATTATTAGTGCCCCTTGTCGAGGTCATATCTCCTAGTTTTTTGCCCCAGTTTTGAAACCATAAGTTGTGTTGGAAGCTCGTCAAGCGAGATAGTCTTGGTGTCATACAAGCATGCCTTTGGCAGCCATGTAGGGCACTAACCAAAGTATAGGGCCCAAATTCTGCACAGAAGGACCCCGACAATGCAAAATACAAAAATGCATCAAAACTGGAAAAAAAATGGATTCTTTTAGAAATTTCCTCTGAATGATCATCTAAATCGGATTCCTTGCCAAGATTTCCATATGCAAGACTATTGGTCGACGGGCAATTCATCATCTGGAGCATAACATCAATCTCTTAGTCACCCGAGAGTGGGGGCTCAACTATGAGTTCATTCTTTAACCAATCCAAGTCTAATGTTGTCACTAGACCTAGAGTCTTCATCTTCGCTCCTTGAGTGTGAGGATGTCTTGTTTTCACTTTCTATGCCCATGGCTCAGTTGTATGTGTCCTCTTAGGAAGGTGGGAATACCTTCATCTTTTTTATCAGTGAGGGTACTAGTCCTTCGATGAACCATCTCTTTTTCAATCAATTTGTTGATTCTTTTTGGAGCTTGCACAATAGTTCCTTGAGCATTTGATTGTATGTTTAAACATTCTAATGCTTACCCAAACAAATATTATATATCTCAATTACAATCTCATTGTCATCTCTTAGGACTTGAAATTCCTTCTCGAAGGGTTGCCTGAGTTTATCCTAAGAACATTTATCTAGATGCCCCTAAAGGGTGATTGAGCTTCCTATAGGGCACCCAAAAATTCTTCATATCCTAAGCGTCCCAATCTCTCAGTTACAATCAAAGGAGTTACAACCCCAACAAGATGGCATACTAGTTTAATGGTAATCTGCAAAAGACTACCCTAGACTGCCACCAAGATCACTTTTGTTCGATTCCCATTTGCAACATGACCACCCCTAGACTTTTTATGGTATCTTCTTTCTATGTACTTCTCTAGATTCATTTTAGGTGTCTTTTCTTTCGTTCAATAGTGTGTTTTGTACCCAAAATCTGCACAATTGCTTGGTACTTGAATCAATGCTACTTGACCCTTTTTCTTCGAGAGGTCATCGCCCTTCGATGCAAGTTCCTGCAAGGAGCCCCTAGAGCCCTTCAAATCAAAATATTCCTCAAACGTTTAGCTAGATGCCCCTAAAGGGTGGTCGAGCTTCCTATAGGGCATCCCCAAGTTGTTCATATCCTAAGCTTCCCAACTAATATCACAGTTTTAAAATTTGACCTAAGATCGAGCTACAACCCCAACAAGTTGACATAGTAGTTTATCAGTATTCTACCAAAAGACTACCCCAAAATTGCCAACTAGATCACCTTTGCTATATTCATACTTGCAACATCATTGGGAATCCTTTAGATGAAAGGGCACACCTGAGGCATGATAAGAGGCACGAATCCACATGAGTGTGTGAGTGACAAATTATGTGCTTGGGTTGTTGTAGGAGGAAGAAAGGTTGCAAAGGGGAGCTGAGTGAGGAAACAATAGAGTGATTGTTGTAACTTGTAATAGTTCTATAATTGTCTTTGGCCATAAGAAGAATTAGAAAGGTGTGCAATTGCCACTTCCAACTGGTTTTTCCCTACCTTGATATTTTCCAGGTCGCCTTGTGTTCATATGTTATGCTTAGTATTCTTGCTATTCATATTTGTTTACATTCGCACTGACTACACTGTGAATTATGTATACGTTTCCAACAGCATAGTACACTAATTCTAATTCTATAAAGCATCCAACACTGTCAATTTGGAGTGTAATCTAAGTAGTACAGAAAATTATGATTCTGTAAATTCAATTAAGCAATTGAACTTAGGAGTTTACATATCATTAATACAGGAAATTGAATTGGAATTAGTATCTAAGCTTCAATTTTGTTTACTGTCTCTGCAGAGTTTGGAGCCCAACCCTTCTGACTAGACACTATATTTGATTTGCTATCTTTCATACATCGCATACGAAGGTTTGTTGATTTTGCGAGTGGGCGTAATAGATATCCATACTTAGCATACTACTCTTCAAAGAAGCTTGCTCTCTCAACTCCTTTGACCAGTGGACGATGTTGGTATACAGGGGTTTCTGATCTATTGGAGTTTGTAGGAATCAGGATGGACCGACTTCCTTCATTTAGGTACTCCTTAGACGCACTAGCTCATCTTCTACCCACTAGACAGGGGTTGAACCAGATTATTAGGGATAATATTTATAGACAATTTATCCATACTACTTGGGTAAACCCTCTTGGGGGGTTACGTTCTAAGATGGCATTTTATGCAGAGCACTTTTTGGAGCTAAGTGACGGGCTTATCATCCATCCACAGTATACATCCTGCCATTGGATGCACTCTCTTTGCATCCCATTAGGACAGTTTCAAGTGGGGTCCCACAGGGTTAGGATTGAGACAGATCACTAGATAGATCGAGCAGATAGGATTTGTTAGTTATGCAACATCCAGGAGATGGAGTCTGAGGAGCACTTCATCTTTCGTTGTCCCATTTACTATGAGATCAAAGGAAGATTTTACTATCTATTTGGGAGGACACGGACTCTTTATGACTTATTCAGATATGAGGACCAGAGATGTTTGGCTTATTCAAAGATCCACTAGACCAGTCTCCACCCAACGGATTACTTCTTTTTTCACGGTGCTACCTTTGAGGAGAGGCACTAAGCGACAGATTGACATCAGTATAGCCTCACATTCCAGATAAGTGCGACCCAGAGACACTATTCACAGTTCCCCAAATTTTCATCAACATATTCACTTCAGACCCAGCATCAGGAGACAGACTAGATCCAACAGATCTTCACAAACGACTTTCCTTCTAGACAAAGGATTGAAGGAGAGACTAGGCATCATACCTCCCCTTCTTCGGGTCAGACTTTTTGGAGCTTCTTCTCGTCGGCCTTGGATGCTAGGAGAGTTGGATCAAACTCTTGATGGGTTCCCTCCTAGTTCTTCTTTCTTAGGGCTCATCCTCGTGCCCCCGATGTTTACAGAGTCTTGGGGATTGCTCATTTCTTTTGCTCCCTTCTTTGGACCTGAGCGTGGTAGGGTCCTTTGGTGCTTTGGCTCTGAGCATGGTCACTCTTTGCCATGTTTTATACTATTTCTTTCAGCATTGTTTTTCTTGTTTTTGGACACCTTTTTGGTTTCCCGCTCTTTCCTGACGTATTTCTGTAATTTGCAATCCCTTTGACATCCTTTTGTGGTCATTAGTTGGACATTAATATATTTATCTTATCTTTATATTATTTGCGCAATTCTTGCAAGATAGAATATGAGTTCTTCAAGGCTCCTCATTGCACATTCTTTGAAATACATTAGCAGCATTGAGTATCCAATTCCATTGGATAATCAATTATCATGGAAGGAGTACGTTACACCATTGGTCTAATTCTCTTAGTACCTCCTATTTTCTTGTAGTAGCTCTTCTTCTTCTCTCTTATCCCTATCTTCAACATAAGTATTCTATTAAGGTTGCAGTTCCCACTCTCATCTCAATTAAGAGTGCCTAAAATAATTTTGCTTTTATAAAAATAAAAATCAGGACTCAATGTTAGGCATGCTATGTTTTGCTATTTAGTATTGAACTAATAATTGGAGGTTTACCCCTCGAAGTTCACATTGCAATACAGAGATTGCTCTCTTAAAAGTGTAGATTTATTGGTACTTTTTGAGAAACAACTTGAGATTGCTATGTGGATCTTTATTCTGCTAATGCTAAGATATATCTATAAATATCCTTTTAACTGGTATTAAAGTGGTCATATGTTCAAGTAAAGAGGATCGAAGGTGAGAATCTAACCACAAAAATCTAGGTAGAACTATTTTTCTCCTCACCAAATATCTATTCAATCTTTCAGTTTAGCAACAGCCATTTTTCCCTTGTCTGTTTTTTTAATTTCTACGGCATCTGTTAGAGTTTAGTATTTACATTAGGTAAACATTTGGTAGGTTATTTACTGAGAGGTAAATAATACTTAAAGGTATGTTAGAACTGTATGGTTAATATGGTAAGATTGTATTAGATAGTTGATATTATATTGTTAGGAATAACAATATAATGTCACATATGGTTTGGAGATTATTTGGGAGAGATATTCTAGGGATCTCGGAACCCCAAATTATAGGAAATATCCTCCTATATATATATACTGGTGTTCAAAGGAGAAATGTAACAATAAATATATTGGAGTGTGAGAAATAATAGTGTTGAATTATATTCCTCTGTGTATTGTGTTCGGTTATTCTGAATGAGATAATTCTGACTATAAGCTCTTCAACTCCCTGACATTGGTATCAGAGCAAGCTATTATCAAAGCCATGGGATCCCTGTGAGAGTCTGTGAGCAGCATCTTTGTAGTCCCAAATTACCCCAATTGATGAGAAGTTATGAAAGACTGTAGTGGTTAAAGCAGTTTTTGGAATTGTTGAAGTAGTTTATACGGCTTTGCCAAATAGATGATTTTGTGCATAGTTCATTTCAATCATTCATGTGTTGATTGATTGTCTCTTGTGGGTAAATCTTCAAGACAGAGTGTTTGTGCAAAGCTCAATGGCAAGAAAGGCCAGCGTGTCATGTTTTGAAGAGCTGCGTGACATAATCAAATTAGAGGTGAACGTGGAACAGCAAGAGAGAGCAATTGAAATCAAAATTGCAAAGTGCATCATAGGAGCAGCCAACACAAAATCTTGTTTGTCTCTGCATGCACCTATTGAATCTTCATACACATAGGAGAACAAGTGTTGTCTTCGCTCAAAGTTTCCTGCATTAGTGCCAATTTGCTTCAGAGCATGCTCAGCGTATTCTATGTACAGCAGCGCACCACCAATGGAAGAAGAGTTGGGCATAATGATCAATGGAAGGGAGGCATGAAAGAAAATACGAAAACTTATGCAGGTCCATCTCCATCAATCTACATTCGCCATAATATTTGGATGGCATATGAGCTCCAATATTGCCCATTCAAGTAGATCTTAACGGCATGGACGTGAATCCTACAGCTGACAACTATATTTCAAGCCCAACCGCATTGCATTGGAGTCTTTCGCTTTAATTGTATATGCGCAGTTTTTTTGTGTTGAACGTTCTAACTCTACCACGCATACCAATTTGTCCTCCATTCCGGTTGACACGTAATATCTCCTCTAGGTATTCTCTTTTCGGCCAGCCAACATCAGTAGAACGGCAACCAAGGTCTGAATGAGAAGACCTATGCAAGAGGTGAATGCATTTTCCAAAAAAATTCTGCCGTATTCAGTCTTTGTAAACCTGGTTCTATGCATGGTGTTCGTGGAAAAGATAATTGCACCATACTGTCAACATCTTTCCATCTTACTCTTGTGATTCATCCGCGTTTCCTCAATTTCGCCTCATTCTCAGCTAACCGTCATTCACTCCACATATGAGTAGGCGTCTTGAGAGCTCTCCCGATCGCAAGATAGAAGAAAAGGTCAACGGCGACGTAGAATTGCACAAGTTTTGGATAGATCTGAAAATAAATACATGGTGTGTATATGCCTATTCCTCGGAGGACAAATTGACAAGTCTATTCAATGTACCATTCTTCTACCCATGAGGTTAGATATATAGTTATTTGTAATATAATAATCTTTAGGTTTGATTTGAAAAATTAGTCATAGGTTTATTATTTAGTATATGAGTTTATAAGTCTATGTTTATAAAGTATGTTGTTTATGATCAATATACGAGTCTTAGTTCATAAGTTTTTAGTTTTTAGTTTGTTTGGTATTTTTATATATGTCTATAGCTTTAGTCTCAAAGTTTAGAGATTTTAATATAAGTCATCTTATATGTCAAAAGGGTTGTTTTTTATGTCAAATAATGTGTCCATCAGGAATTTGTAGTTTGTAGTCTTAGGGTATGTTTTAAAGGTATGTCTTGTGTCGTTAATTGTCAAATGTCATTTGGTCATCAAAGTCAAACCATTTATTGTAATGGACGCATTATCCCCTGTACGCGATGTCCAAATTATGGGGGATCCTGCCATCAAAAACGACATGCAAAGGTTGAGTCTCAAAATCAAATTTGATGAGTAAACAACTTGTTGGAGGTCGGAGGCATTGGAAGGAGGCCATTCAAGCCTCTCGTTAGCCACTAGAGACAAGGCCACTTCTACTTTAGTGGCATGTGTTTTTCGGTTGTGTGGATTTTTGTTTTTTCAGCTCTTTCAGTGTTGTATGAAATAAGAACATATGAGTATTCCTGTTCACTTGTGTGTATTTTCATGTCACCCATTTTGTAAGAAACATTGTAGAATGTTGAACAAAATATGTATTGTAGCAATCATGATGTGAAGGTTTTTGGTAAACCAAGAAAACCAAGTGTGAAGGTTTTTGGTAAACATGTGCAAACCAATTGTGAAAGGTTATTGGTACACCTGTAAAACCAATTGGGTAAGGTTGTTGGTATAGCTAGGTAAAACCATCAGCAGACAAGTGTAGAGGATGAGCTGAAACATAGGTTTTTGTTCATCCCTGGATGGCAGCTATATCCATCCATAAAAGCCACTTGTAAGAATACAATTGATCATGAGCACACAAAGGTGGCATGCTACAATCGGAGAATGGGATATATTTTACCATGTAAAAACTAAAAGGGGGGCGGGGCGGGCCCGGGGGGCTGTTAGAATTCAATAATTACATTAGGTAAAATGCTATTTACATTTGGTAGATTATTTACCGAGAGGTGAATAATACTCACAGGTTTGTTAGTAACTGTATAGTTAATACAGTAAGATTGTATTAGATAGTTGATATTATATTGTTAGGAATAACAATATAATGTCACATATGGTTTGGAGATTATTTGGGAGAGATATTCTAGGGATCTTGAAATCCCCAATTATAGGAAATATCCTCCTATATATATGTAATGGTGTTCAAAGGAGAAATATAATAGGAAATATATTAGAGTGTGAAAAATAATATTGTGTGTTGAATTATATTCCTGTGTACTGTGTTCGGTTATTCTAGATGAGATAATTCTAAGTATAAGCTCTTCAAATACCTAACAACATCCAGGGCATAGGACCTGCAACATGATTAGCAAATAAAACCCTACGTGGCACCATATGCATTCTCTTTTGGGGACCCAGGTACACTATTACAAGGAAACTAGATCATCTAACCCATCCTTGGAAGGTGATCACACAACACAAGTAACTCATAACAATCCTCATAATCCCAGTATTTTCAGCTGAAATGAAACTGTAAACCCTGCAAACCCATCCTAATCATAGTGCCCTAAAATGTCTACCCTAAGCCAAAACCCTACTCCTCACTTCAATGTTTTAACAAAGCCCTACTCTTCTGAGCATTCCCAATCAAGTTGCATCCCTAAAATGTCATCAAAGAAGGAAAATTCCCTTATCATCTCTAACGAGGTACTAGCGGCTATCTAGTAGAGAATGAAGTAAGCATTAAAATACAGGCAGAATCATATTAGCAAAATACTAATATGCGTGAAAAACAAGATCAATTAAGGAAATAAGATGTCCAAAATACATGTCAATATTGCTCAAATAAATGCAGGCTCAATGGCACAAGTTCATCACTTAGCCAACCAATTGCCACAGTCGACTCACTCTGATTCCACTAATTCATCCAATAGTGGCAAAAAATCCTCGGGAGAAAGGTTAGCCATGCACTTCAATCACACCTATTGTAGTTTGGGGATTAATCTCCAAAAGATTTATCTAATAAAAAATATAAACGTTATGCCATAAAATATTTAAATATAAGGATCCTAATCGAAAATCAGCATCATATTTCTAAGGGTCTAAAAAGATACCCAGAATCATGTAACAATCTTAGGATGTTTTTTTCATATCAATACACTCACATTACGTGCAAGCAGTATGTATTAGTGGATAGCAAGGATAGCAACCATAGGATTACATGTTCATGTAGTTGGAGACTAGTTACCATATGCTCCACTTGACTTTGTACTACTTGTATGAGTTACTATTCCAACCTTCATTCCTATGTCTATGATGCATCAATGTGCTGAAAGCAATGGGAAATAAGGTAAATCCCAAAAGCAACATCATGTAAAAAGCCATCATAATCATCAAAGCAAAAGGGTGTGAGCTTATACCTCAAAGAAACAGATAACTGTTCTCAAAATACCGTGCAACTTAGAAATACAAGCTTATCACATTCATTATTAAAATTATATTTAAAAGCCGTTCCAATATTCTCCAGTAAAACCCTTTTGAAATTTTGCAGAACAATTTTTGAAGAACAAAACTACAAAAAGACTCTGAAGAAAGAATCTTTCAATCAGAAAGAAAAATAATATACCTAATTTCTAGATTCACTAGGAAAATTTCTTAATTTACAAAACACAATAATCAGATAAACTTGGGCAACCTAAATACAAAATTATAAAAGTTTCCTAATAATTCCACAACTTAATTATCTATAAAATATTAAATATTCACATTTCACCTCCAAATCCCAAAAATTATAGATGATGAGTGTTTATTATTAGGAATCGCCTTTGAATTTTGAATTTGTCATTTTTATGATTACTAGCATTTACAAACAATTTTTACTCTTGTAATATCCCCAAAAGAAATATTAAAAGGTCAAAACCTCTGCAAAGTTACGTTGATCTGCAGTAAGACGTTTAGTTGATAGCTCTTTCAGAGTACGATGCAGAACCATGTACACTCTCTGAGTAGTGAGGATATCAGCTGATTGAAGTTGCTGCACGAGAATAGAAAACAGCTCAGGCCTGCGAAAGAGGAAGCATGCATTAGATTTCAATAAAGACATTATACTAGATAGGCTTTAGATATGAAATCTAGGACTTATTGCAGAGATTTACGTAGGAGTATTAACTTTGAAGCAAACATTTTCTGGAAACAAAAGTTACAAGAAAAATATCTAAAAAAAAGCCTTAGATTTGAAATTGAGAACCACACTCTTTGGTGACAACCAAATTAATTTTTAGATATCATAACATAAAAAACTTGCCTTTCACGCATGACATAATACATCATATAAATATTATCATGATAGAAATCACAGAACCTTAAAGAAACCCATCATATTTGTACACTATAATTAAAATGGTATTAAGATAATCTGGAAACTTTTCCCTTCCATGTTTTAATGATTTATATAAGTAATGATACAAGCACGTTGTAAGTAAATGCCCTAAAAATGTGCTACAGTACTACATCCCAACAAAAAACTTATAGAATCCATACACAAAAGGTCGATACCTAATCAAAAAAGTTCAACTGTCAGATTCGTGTAGTAAATTTCACCCTAATGCACAATACTAAATTGAATACATTACATAAAAAAAAGAATTTACTTAATGAACGCAATTTATTAAAGTGGGTCAATAGTACTCAAAAGTACATTCAGATAAATTAGAAAAGTACTAGAGTAAAAAGGACCTGAGATCTGAAAAATAACTAAAAACAAAAGCAATGAAAACAAAACTATAGTGGGGTAAAACTAGAGAGGTCAAACCCAAACCATATGACCTAAGTACAAACACAAACAGAAATGTGAGAGAAGGGCCCATAAATGTAACATAAAACTCATGAAGATCAATGTGGGAGACCGAGAAGTAAAACTCATGTTGTCACACACCTGTCATAATCTAACACCATAAGAGGGCCAATGCAAGATCTCATATTGTCCATAGGGCAATGTCTAGGGCTAACATGGCCATGGTAGACAACACTTGGAGGAAGCACACTACTCCCTATAGAACATCTCCTAACACTCAAGGCCAATGAAAGTCTAGGGTAAAAGAAGAATCTAGTAATGTGTGCCAACGTGACACAAGCTGCAAACAAGAGGAGCTTGAAGGCCTTCAAAGCCAAAACAAAGCAACTCCATGCGGCCTAGAAAGAGAGTGAAGGGTCTAGGGTGCCCTAGTAGTAGTATGTAGGGATGGTCGTTGTCTCAATGACCCGACTCTCTGTATATCCAATAGGTGCTTAAAGGCTCCAAGATCTATTATGGACTGAAAGATATATAAGGCCCTACACATGAAATTTACAACCTTTCAAAGAAAAAGAATCGGAATAAAGATTCATTCGAAAAAATGGGTACGTATTTAATTTCTGACACAAAACACTTTTATGTCCACTAAAATTGATGATCTAAGGTTATTTAATCCTAAAAATAATTGTGATATAAACCAAACCTAGAAATGAAAAAAGTTTTATGCCATTCTATTTAGCAATGTAAAGTTACTCTTCAAGAGTAAATAATACGAGGCTAATCTAACACTAAGTCATCTGTGTCAACACAGTGCTTGAACCAATGGTTGGAAACCAAACACTGATTCCCTACCTCTTGAGCCAACCCCTGAGCACTCAATCTGACCCCCATAAGCAAACCCTTAACCACCTAAGCAAACACCCAGCAATCTGAGACTAGCCTCAAGACATCACAATCCACCATTTATTTGTGCTTGGTCGACATGCCATCAACACCCAATAATCAATCTTGCATCTAAAAAACTTAATAAATCAGTCAAAATCAAGCAATTTCCATGCTATTATCATAAAACCTGCAAATTTTCATACATTACGGAAGCATGTGATATCACATGATAACCCAAGTTGCTTGGTGGTCGCATCACCCATAAACCTAAAAGGGGTTCAAAAAGAAACTCTATCCTTGACCTTTGAAACCACAATTTAGAACAACAAACTAGATATTACAAGGAAATTAATCAAACATGGTATAAATCAACAAACCTTGTCCCAGATTCTAGATTTCAAGCTCTGGGAAAATGAGGTATAGGCCTAGAATCGTTACAGACACCCTTTAAAAGTTGTGCCACACTTGTGAAGGCAAGAAAGGAAAATGGTTGGTGTGATTATTTTGGCAGAATGTCCAACTTCAACAACACCCAATCAAGTCACTTGCCAATAGAAAGACTACTGAAAGTCCAATTCAAAGTTGAACTTTTCAAGACACCCTGTTTTAGTGCTATAGAGTCATTTGACTATAACTTCCTCGTTCCACTCTTATTTGTATAGACAGACCATGCATCTAGACCTTGTGCTACTTTTTGATTGTTATTAGTGAGATGCAATGTTTTTTCCAGGGGAAAACCAATGTAGAAGGTATTTTAGTGACACATTAATCTAAACTAAGTTAATAACTACAAAGCATGTGTTTAATGCAACAATGATTATAGATTTGTAATGCACATATGACCCTATTTTAATTTTTAGGTTAATGATGGTTGTGGTAAGGTTTCAAGTAAACGTTGTCAACCGCCACACCTACCATAATCTTTCCTATATGTACCATTTGGGTCGATTCATTAATGGATCTCCATAAGGAAGTCAGCCATGAGTATCTTGATTAGCATTGAAAATTGTATAGGAATAAAGAAAGCACTTATTTAATTCTATGAAATGTCCTTTTATGTATATAGTTGTTTATATTTTTTTTATATTAGTAAACTTGTGCATATGTGATGTATATAATACAATATGTTCAAGTATCTGACAATAGAATTAGGCAACTAAATTTAATGTATAACAGTCATGTGGTATCTCTCTCTCAAATAGTTGTGTGATGCAAGAGCATCCAAGGTGAAGGGCAATCTAGTATCAACCAAAATAATATCCTAGTTTAGGTTTTGTCATGTGTTGTATCCGTTTCCTTGTTATAGTAAGCTTGTGAACCTCTAAGAATGATGATGAGAAAATATTCCATTACCGCATTGCAAAGCGGAGATCTTATGTATGCTTCTATCAATCAGCATTATCTCTTCAGTCAAGGACATTTGGTGAAGATGACTTCAATGCAGAGACAAACTAGTAGGAGCGATTTTGTGAGGTCATAGCATATGAATAGCACGACCTCTGCATTAAGTTTCAAATCTTTTGGAGAAACATTGCTAATGTACAGAGAGTTATGACACCTGTCGTTTGACTTGGAACATCGCTTGAGCATCTAGGAGCCAACAGAATTGATTCGTCAACGCAGAAGCACATGATTAGTAGAGATTTGTAGAGGCACTTGGAGCTTCATTTCTCAACCTACATGTCAAGTTTTTAATTGTCTAGAGATCATGTGTTATCCTATGACAGTTAAGTGCAACTATCTTTGTTTTTGTGATGTGTGAAAGGAGTTGTTGCCAATGGTTTGGCATTTAATCTCGAAAGTTATGGAAACGAAAAGCTGCCAAACTCTTATGCATTTTGTCGAGATCAAGAAGTTAATGAAACACCCCACGAAGTTAGGAATGTCAAAGGGATACTAGAATTGGTCGGAGAAGTTAGTTTTTAGAGGGAAAGCAAGCTATTGAGGAGGTAGAAAGGGAGAGATTGGAAAAGAACATCTTCCTTCATGTTTAATCTTTGAAAATAACCCTGTAAGGCATATGTGGTGTATGGTACGTTGTCCAACCATTGAAATGTTTTGAATAAATGAAAACCCTGATGTTTGAAGTGTTCATGTCTACGTATTTGGTCTAAGTTGTATTTCTTGGTTTGAGTGAATATCTAAGACTCACAGAGTTATAGGTTGTCCTTAAGTGGATACCCCATTTGTGCTTGAAACATTTGGTATCAAAGCGAGTTCTTTCTTAGTGGGTTGTGTGTGTGAAGACACCAGTGGTGTCAATTGGCAAATTGTGTAAGAGAAGTTTGCATTGGTAGAAGTGATGGTAGAAGTGATGACATGGAGGTAGTGTTGTTGCAAGAGGAGCAATACCAAGAGGGCCTCAAGTTGCAAACTTCGCAGAAATGATGAGAGGAATACAAGCAAGGTTGGATAAAATGGCAAAAACGTAAAGGGGAACTCATGTTGAGGACATGAGTGAAGATGAAGAAGAAGTAGCCTCAAAAGCTTGGAGTGGAGGTCATGGAGAATGAAGCTAAGAGTAGATTTCTCAGAGCTGTGGCAAAGTTTGGTAGTCAACCAAAGATGGAGACAACTTGCTACAATGGGAGTTTGAATCCCGAGGAGCTTGTGGATTGGATAGCAGAGTTGGAGAAATACTTTGACTGAGTCTATGGAGGAATCCAAGAAGGTGAAGTTTGCTTATCCAAAGTTGAAGAGCCATGCCTCTTTATGGTGGAATCATGTGCAAGTCGAGAGACAAAAGAAAGGTAAGGCGAAGATGAAATCTTGGGATAGGATGGTGACAAAGTTGAAGGCCAAATTTATGCCTTCTGATTATCGAATGAGCTTGTTTATGAAACTGCAAAATTTGAAACAAAAGGATTAACCTGAAGGAATACATCAAGGAGTTCCATTAGACTCACTATAAGAGTTGGACATACAAAGGATGATCAGGGAAAGGTAGAAAGAAATGTGAATGGGTTGTGTTTTACAATTCAAGATGAAATCAATTTGTTGAACCTAAGAACCATGGAAGAAGCCTATCAGTCCATTTAAGGCGGAAGAGAAGTTGTTGAGAAAACAAGAAGCAAACTCTAGAGGTAGAGGAAGGTCTTTTAGAGGACGAGAACAAGGCAACAATGAAAGAGAACAACAAAACCATGGTAG
Organism: Torreya grandis; assembly: GCA_037957365.1. Classification (NCBI taxonomy): domain Eukaryota; kingdom Viridiplantae; phylum Streptophyta; class Pinopsida; order Cupressales; family Taxaceae; genus Torreya; species Torreya grandis. Next base: position 5,951,054 of record JARHVA010000109.1, read on the forward strand.
AGAGGCAAGCATCTCACAAAATCAGATCTCAAGTATGAGAGAAGGCTACTCTTCTAGAGGAAGAGGATCCTTTGGAAAAGGTGGAGGTGGAGGCTTTTGAGGTTAAGTGTTTTGAATGCAAAAAGTATGTTGGGCATAAAGCCTATGAGTGTCTAAAAAACCCTCAAAACAACGGTAGGAAGACTGAAGCGAGCAACCATGTTGCTCATGTTGATGAAGAGAGTGTTGGATCCCCAACACACGCGGAAGACCCCGAACAAGGTGAGGCTCTATTATTGGGAAGAGTACTATTAAAACCAGCCAAGGAAATGAATGAACCGACACAAAAGAAGAGTTTATTTAGAATTGTTTGCAAATCCGAAGGGAAGTGTTGTTAGGTGGTGATTGATAGCGATGGCATGGTTAATTTGGTTTCTCAAAAGATGGGAAAAAATATTGAGCTGAAACGGTTGTTACATGCTACACCATACAAGGTTTCATGGTTGCTTAAAGGCCATCAAGTGTTGGCGAATGAGCAATGTATGGTAAGTTTCCAAATTGGTGCACATAAGGATAATGTCTTATGTGACATTATGCCCATGGATGTGTGTCATGTGCTATTGGGAAGGCCATTGCAATTTGATAAGAGTCATGCATGATGGAAGAGCAAACACTTGAACAATAATGAAAGATGGCAAGAGATTGACATTGAGCTCGTTGAGAGGTAGGGGAGATGAGGTGGACAACAGTTCCAAAGTGATGTTGGTTTCCATTACGGAGTTTTTGAAGGTGGCCAAGGAGGAGGAGACATGCTTTGCTCTAGTTTCAAAGCCTATGCAAGATGTGACAACCACTAAGGTAAGTGATCTTCCTATGGAAACTCAGAATATGTTGGAACACTATGTTGATATCGTGTAAAATAAATTCTCAGAGGGACTACCACCTATAAGAAGCATTAGCCATCACATGGATCTAGCGCCTAGAGCAACTTTTCCCAACAAGGCAACCTATAGATTGACTTTGATGGAGAAGGAAGAGATAAAGAGACAAGTGCAAAAGTTACTAGAAAGGGGATTAATCGAGAGAGTTTAAGCCCATGTGCAGTCCTAGTTGTCTTAGCCCCCAAGAAAGGTGAAGAGTAGAGGATGTGTACAGATTCATGAGCAATCAATAAGATCACCATTGAGTACAAGTTTCTGTACCAAAAATACATCACTTAATGGATTGTTTGAGTGAGCTAGATGCTTCACCAAGATAGATATAAAGAGCAAGTATCACCAAATCCATAGAAGAGAAGGTGATAAGTACAAGACCACCTTCAAGACAAATGACGGGTTGTATGAGAGGCTAGTTATGCTATTCGGTTTGTCAATGCCCCAAGTACATTCATGAGATTCATGAATGAAGTATTGAAGTAAGTTTGTGATTGTTTATTTGGATGACATTTTGATTTTCAGTCATTCTAAAGAGGAGCATTTGAAGCATTTGAAATGGTTTTGGATAAGTTGAAAGAAGAGAAATTGCTAGTGAACTTGAAGAAGTGCAACTTCATGCAAGAGGCGTTGATATATTTGGTATTTTTTGATCTCACAAAATGAGTTGAAGATGGACCCTGAGAAGGTGAGAGTAATTGTGGAGTGGCATTCACCAAAGAGCATGTTTGAGGCAAGAAGTTTTCATGAGTTGGCAAGTATTTATAAAAAGATCATCAGAAACTTAAACAGTATATGTGCACCCATTACGGAGACTATGAAAGGAGGCAAGAAAAAATTTCAATGGACTATTGCATCAAAGAGTAGCTTTTAGTTTTTGAAGATAAAAGTGACAAAACAGCTGGTGCTAGCCTTGCCAGACTTTAGAAAAGTGTTTCACATTGATTGTGATGCCAACGGAACAGCGATAGGATCGGTGTTAAGTCAAGAAGGTAAACCCATTGCTTATTTTAGTGAGAAGTTGAATGATGCCAAGAAATATTCAGTCTATGACCAAGAGTTCTATGCAATGGTATAAGCTTTCAAGAAGTGGCAGCACTACTTGTTGCCAAAAGAATTCATTTTGGACACGGACAATCATGCTTTGCAATTCATAAACAGCCAAGGTAAGCTCAATCAAAGGCACATGAAATGGGTGAAATTTCTTCAAAGGTATTCTTTTGTTTGAAACATAGAAGTGGGAAGTCCAATAGAGTTGTAGATGCCTTGATTATGCAAGCTCTTGTTGTGAATGAGCTCAAGGTAGAAGTCATTGGGTTTGACTAAATGGGGGAGTTGTATGAAGAAGACTTGGATTTCTAAGATGCATGGGCAGTGTGCAGGAATCCAACAAATATAGATCGAACTCTATGGTTGGAGTACATGATTTGAGATGGGTTGTTTTCAAGGGAAGGAAGTTGTGTATTCTTTTGTTTGAAACATAGAAGTGGGAAGTCCAATAGAGTTGCAAATGCCTTGATTAGGCAAGCTCTTGTGAATGAGCTCAAGGTAGACATCATTGGGTTTGACTAAATGGAGTTGTATGAAAAAGACTTGGGTTTCTAAGATGCATGGACAGTGTGCGAAAATCCAACAAATACAGATCGAACTCTATGGTTGGAGTACATGATTTGAGATGGGTTGTTTTCAAAGTTCCATGATAGAGAACCTATTGAAAGAAAAACACAGCATAGGTCTAACTGGTCATTTTGGATATTATAAGACTTTGGTGCAGTTGAGTGACACATATTATTGGCCACAGATGAGTATGGATGTGAAGAAGTTTGTGCAAAGGTGTAGAGTTTGCCAAGCTAAAGGCAAATGTCATAAGTTTGAATTAACCATTGCCAATGTTGGATAGACCGTGGGATGCATTGAGTATGGACTTTGTTCTTGGATTACCAAAAACGTAGTGAGGTAAAAATTCCATATTTGTTGTTGTTGATAGATTTTATAAAATGGCTCACTTTTTAGCATGCAAAAAGACTAGTGATGCCACCCATATTGCAAATTTATTATTTCAATAAGTTGTAAGATTGCACGGATTGCCAAAAAGAATTGTATCGTATAGAGATACAAAATTTGTTGGGCACTTTTGGAGGACACTAGGGAAGAAGTTGGGCACAAGATTAGACTATGGTTCAGCCTATCACCCTCAAATGGATGGGCAAATAGAGGTTGTGAATCGGAGTCTTGGTAATTTGTTGAGATGTTTAGTTGGTAACTAGCCCAAACAATGGGATTTAATGTTGGCACACTCTAAGTTTGCTTACAATAATTCGAAGTATAGGTTTGAGTCCTTTTCAAATAGTGTATGAGAAAAGCCCTAGAAGTGTATGTGAGTTGAGGAGTACAGTTGAGATGAGTAGGAGAAGTGAAAAAGGTGAAGGCTATGCTCAAGCTATGCACCATGTGCATAAGGAAGTCAAGAGAAAACTTGAAGAAAGAATTGGAAAATACAAGAAACATGCTGATATGCGAAGGAGAGCGCTGAATTTTGACGTTGGGGACTTGGCTTTGGCACATTTGTGCAAAGAGAGTTTTTTGAAAGATGAGTACAACAAACTCAAGTGGAAGGAGATCGGGCCTAACAAGATTTTGAGGAAGTTCTAAGCGAATGCTTACAAAGGGAAATCTTGCATCGACCAGACAAATATCTTAGTTTAGGTTTTGTCTTGTGTTGTATTTGTTTCCTTGTTTTAGTAAGCTTGTGAACCTCTAAGAATGTTGTTAAAAAATCCATTATTGCGTGGCAGAGCAGAGCTCTTATGTATGCTTTTGTCAGTCTGTGTTATCTTTGAAGATGACTCTTCAACACAAAGACGAACTAGTAAGAGAGATTTTGTGAGGTCATCGAATATGAATAGCACAAACTGTGCATTAAGTTTCAAATCATTCAGAGAAACAATGCTAATGTACAAAGAGTTATGACATTGTTCGACCTAGAACATCACTTGAGCATTCGGGAGCCAACAAAAATGATTCTTCAGTGCAGAAGCACATGAGTAGTAGAGATTTATGGAGGTACACGGAGCTTCATTGCTACGCCTACATGTCAAGTTTTTGATTGTCTAGAGACCATGCATTATTGTATGAGACTTGCATACCACTGTCTTTGTCTTTGTGATGGTGGAAGAAGTTGTTGCTGACAATTTAGCGTTTAATCCTGAAAGTTATAGAAATTGAAAAGCCGCCAAACTCTTGCGTGTTTTGTTGAGATCAAGGAAGCTAAAGAGACACCCCACGAAGCTAAGGATGTCAGAGGGATATTGGAATTGGTCAGAGAAGTCAATTTTTAGATGTGAAGCAAGCTAGTGAGGAGGTAAAAAGGGAGAGACTGGGACAGAACATCTTCCTTCATGTTTAGTATTTGAAAATAACCTTATATGGCATATGTGGTGTAAGGTACGTTGTCCAACCATTGAAATGTTTTGAATTAATAAAAACCCAAATGTTTGAAGTGTTCATGTTTGCGTATTTGGTCTAAGTTGTGTGTCTTGGTCTGAGTGAATATCTAAGCACCACAAAGTTATCGAGGTTGTCCTTAAGTGGATATATTGTCTGTGCTTGCACCATTGTGTTGCATGTAGTGATAGTTCAGTTCAACTACTATTCTCCAAGGGGGTGAATAGAACAAATCTTGTGATAGTCAATATTCAACCATCCAAATTCATCAAATAGAGGTGATTCCTTCAACGCAACAGCAGATCAAAGGAGAATTGCAAAGAAGAAAGTGCATAGCAATATAGGAGAAATAAGGATTGAATTCGACATGGAATTTACTTGTTCTTGTTCATCATAGGACACATCCTCGTTGTGTCTTGCACATTTGAGCTCAATTGAAGCTATAAGGCCCCTTTCCATGCTATGGTTTTCCCACAATGGGTTTCTCCAAAGTAAATTTTGGCATTTGTGTACAATTGTTGTGGATGGTCTTTTGGCAATGAATTTCTCTAATTGCGTTCTTTAAGCACATAAATATGGATATATTTTATGTGGTAACAGCATTTTCCAAAACAACAATTAAAATAGTTGCAAATCAGCTCTCTTGAATCAAATTTACGGGATGGGTGATGCAAATTTTGGCCAAAGTTTCGAGTCCAAATTTCACTATGAAGGGGCCCAAAAATGCAAAATACGAAAACCTAGAATATACCGAAAAATAGATTTACGGACATTTTAAGAATTATGTCCTGAAAAACCATGACTTTCAGTGAGGAGGATGGCAAGTTGATATGCCCCCACCAATTGTTGATATGTGAAGTCAACATTTGAATAAGCAGGTGGAGACCAAGCTGGCAGGTTGGACGATTAACCCGAGCATGGATTTCTAGGTAGTTTAGGCCGAGCTAGAACAAATTCCGTACAATTCCATACTGCACATTTTTTGGGGAGTTAGTACACGCATTTTGTACTACATGTGGATTTGTACTACACGCAAATTGTAGTACACGCAAGTTAGTACTAACACAATTTTGTACTATGTATTTTTCCTATATAAGGAACCCATGAATTGTAAATTATTCATTGAGTTGTACTCATTGTACTATTTTATGAGCTTGTGTGTGGTGACTACCATTATTGTAATTGCGGATTAATTCCTGGATAATAAAATTCTGAAGACCTTTTCCCGTGGTTTTTTACTTGGTGATTTGCCAAGTTTTTCCACGTAATATCTGTGTAAGTGTCTTGAATCTATTTTCATTTTACTGTGATTATTTCTCTTTGCATGCTGTTATTTTCCTACACCAATCACAAATCAGCCAAGAAGCAAGCAAAAGAGATGCAAGAAGAAGCCAAGCTTGTGGAAAAAAGGAGCGGCTCTTCCTTCTCAAGATGCAAATCAAAGATCTCCAAGGTAAATGATCTCATAGGATACTGGTTCCCAAAAGAATTTGATCTCTGAAACTATTGTGCAAAAACTTGGTTTGAAGACAATAGGGCATCCACAATCCTATCCTTTGGATTGAATTCAAAGAGATACTTCTTTATAAGTTGATAAGCAATATAAATTGAAGTTTTCTATTTGCAAGGATTTCCATGATGAGGTGCTTCGTGATGTTATTCTCCTTGACATGTGTGAAGTGTTGTTGGGCGGTCCTTGTTTTTGAAGTAAGGATACTACCTCCATGAGGAGAAGGAATCAATGGAGGTTCATCAAGGATGTAAGGCCCCTAATCCATTCTTGTCAAGGTATGCAAAAGATTTATTTTGTTTCAATTAATCAAGAAAAGAAGCTAATTAATGCAAGCAATAAGTTTATGTCGCTCATGCTGAAAGCCAAGGAAGAAGGGGGCACAAGAAAACAACAGCAATTGGAAGACCTTTTGCAAAGCTCCCAGGAGGCATTTCAGCCACTCAATCGGTTGCTTCCAAAGAGGGAAGTGGAGAAGGAAATCCAATGGCAACCAAATTGTGCCTTGCCAAATATAGAGCTGTATAGGCAGTCCATGTAGGAAAGCAATGAGGTAAAGAAGTAAATTCTAAAGCTCTTGGAACAAGGGATGATTTGTCCAAACAAATCTTGTAGTTCCCCTATTGTTTTAATTCTTAGAATTGATATCACCATCAAGAATAGATATCCACTTCCTAGAATTGATGGTTTAATTGAGCAATTGCAAAGTGCTAAATATTACATCAAGTAGGATTTGAAATCAAGTTATTATCAAATTCATGTGAAGTACACATGGAAGTCCATTTTTAAAACCAACCGAGGCTTGTATCATTCGCTTGTTCTTCAATGCATCAGCCACATTCATGAGTGTAATGAATGATGTTCTTAGACAACACACTGATTTATATGTGAGTGTAGTTTTGGATGATTTGCTTGTTTTAGTGCCACATGGGAGGAGCACATAAAACACTCAAGGCAAGTGCTTCAAACCTTGAAACAAAATTGGGTTTGTTTGAAATCTCAAAAAATGTGAGTTCACAAAGCGATCTTTCGTATATTTTAGCTATGTTGCTGGATGTGGTGAGTAGAAAATTGATCCAAGTAAACTTTCACCTTTTAATTAATCCAAGTACAGTCTCATCTTTTCTTTCTTGGCCTACGCCTACTAATGTGGATGAAGTTTGTAGTTTTATGGATGCAGTACAGCAAATGAGGAAGTTCGTTTAATTTTTCTCATCCTTAAGTGGTAGAGAATTTCATTAGGGCAAAGAGCAACAGAGAGCATTTGAAGTTCTCAAAGACAAAATTAGCCATTCTTGCCTTACCCAATTTAAGGCAACCATATGAGATAGAGGTAGATGCTTTGGGCTATGTTATGGGGTAGTCCTACTACTATGTTATCATGATGAATTATTTAACAAAGTTGCCTTAAATCATGCTACCTGTGACAAATAATTATATGCACTCATCGAAGCTGTCAAAAAGTGGAAGCACTATCTTTTGAGCAAGGAAGCCATCATACATACTGATCACAACCATTCCCATACCTCCAAACATAAAATAAGTTGCAGAAAACAAGGAATTTTAAGTGAATGAGGTCCTCACGACAATGTCACTTGGTTATCAAGTTAAGAAAGGGGTTACTAATAGAGTTGCTGATATTGTTTTTAGGCCTTGACCACCAATTTCAGCTTATGCACTACCACGGAATTTAAGCCACTTGAACGTGAAGTGTACAATGAACAATATGCGGGAGATGAAGATTTTGGTGAGAATTTCAGCTATGTAAGATTGCATAGTGGCAAGTGCATGATGAAGGGATTGGTTTCTACATCAAGGATGGTCTTCTATACAAACCAGGCAAGCTTTGCAAACCAAAACAAGATAGTAGGCTTCAACTCTCGAGGAAAGTACACACTTTCAAAGTAGCTGGTCACTTTGAAGTAGGGAAGATAATTGCCAATCTCCAAAGTTTGGTCTATTGGCACAATCTGCAAAATGATGTTACTAGATTCGTAAGAGGCTGCATGTTATGTGGTACAAGTAAGCCAAGAAATATGAAGTTTGGAATGTACTTACCACTAGTGGTTCATCTAGGCCTTGGGAAAGCATCTCTATCGACTTCTTTGGAGGGATTCCAAGAACAAGGAGTGTTAGACTATCTCTTTGTTGTTGATGGATTTTGCAAAATGTGAATTCTCATTCCATGTTAGAAGAGAATTAATAAACAAGAGGCTGATGTGATATTTTTCAATTATGTATGGGTTCATTGTGGCTTGCCAAAATATATTGTTTTAAATAGGGACACAAGATTTTTGGGTAGGTTTTGAATCACTTTGTGAGGAAGGATGGACACTACATTGAAGAGGTCTATCACTTTTCATCTAAGTAGCTGATCTTGTACTGGTACAGGTACAGGTAATGGGTTTGGGTATGCTGGTACGGCAATTTTCTTGGCTTGTGTATGGCTTGGGTACAGCCATACAATATATAATATATACAGCCGTACAATATATAATATATTATATATATTATATATTGTACGGCTGTACCCAAGCCATACACAAGCCAAGAAAATCGCCGTAATATATATATATATATAAAAAAATTAAAAAATATAGACAAATAAGCAAAATTAACCACATAATATGCAAAGTTAAAATAACTAGAAAATATACTGATAATTCGATGCCAAATGTCATGATATTCAGTGGTCAAACTTTGAACAAATACATAGTGCAAATGTTAAAATGTAGACACAAAAATCAAGACAGATTAACAAATTCATTATATTCATATCAGTCTTCAATGTCTTCATTAGAACCACAAGCAGCAGTATTTCCACTCCCTAGTGGCGTAGAATTAGCAAAAGGAAGGAGTTTCAGCCCTAAGCAATTGAAAAATGAAGGTGAGAGAGCAATTGTGCAGTGAGACGTAAATGTGTCGTTGTTTGATTTTGATAAAATCAATGTGAGAGTTGCTTGTAGGGTTTCCCTATATTTTATTTTTTGTTTTTTTGTTTTTTAAAGTCCATGTTTGAGTTTTTCTAAGCCCTGCCAGATTCGCCTAGGGTACCATGCTGCAGGTCTTGGTACATCATGTTCGTCCCAGGATGAACCCGGACGTACCCAAACCTGCAACGTGGTACCTTGGGCTAATTTCAGTAGGGACCAAACAGAGACCGGTACCCAGTACAAGCAGTACCAAGACCGCCCCCCCTATGTACATGTATCTCGTAATGTAGCTTTTTATCCACAAACAGATGGCCAAACTTTAGTAAAACCATTGGTTCAGCTCTTCAGAGGGTATAATATAAGTAATCCAAAGACTTGGTATAAGAGTTTACCTACACTAAACACGCATACCATAGGCCAGTCCATACTAGCATTCAATAGTCTCCATTTGAGACTTGTTATGGATGCCTGCCCCAAACACCATTTGATTTGATCATTGAGGCATCGCATGACCAAAAAAGGAGGTGAACAAGGAAGAAGCCAAGACTGAAAAGGTTCATTGAAAAGGTGTAACAAATTCATTGAAGGGTGAAAAAGCAGCTATAAAAATCATGAGCCCAGTACAAAGCAAAAAAGCAGCTATAAAAATCATGAGCCCAGTACAAAGCAAGGCATGACCCATAGAGGGTGGAGCACAAGTTAAAAGTCGGGATGTAGTATGGATGTATCTTTTCAAAAAGAGGCTCGAGTTTAAAGTAAAAATCGGACCTATTTATTATGGTCTTTTCAATATACTTCAACACTTTGGAAATAGTGCTTTAATGCTGGGCTTACCTCCTTACATTAAGATGCATTCAGTTATAAATGTGGAAAGCTTGAAGCTATTTGAACCTTCCATACTTGATGAGGTGCAATGGGAGACAAGAACTTCCATCAATTGAAGATTTGGGCACCTGAAAACTACAAAGAAGTTGACAAAGACACCATCCTAAAGCACAAAATAAGGCCTACAAAGAGGACGGTTCATGATTATTTGCTGGTTTGTCCCTTGGCCAACATCAAAAGTAGGAAACATGGCTGTCGAAAGATACAATTGAGGAGCAATATCCTCATCTTCTTCCTAGTGAGTTTGTGTGGGGACCAAAAGCCTCTCCACATGTGAGGTATGATCCAGCAGGATCTATTTGAATACTGTAAATATTGTAAGTACAGTGTACTGTACATAATTCTGCGAGTGTGTGAATAAAACAAAACCTTTTTTATCCAGGATATGGACAATTGCTTTGTGTTGTATGTAAAATTGGACCCTACTGAGAAACATTTATCAAAAATTGAGTCTCGTAACAAGCCTATTCTTCACCTTGTTAGTTCTGGTTCTAGGCCTCATTCCCTGTTTCTCAGGGCCATGTTTTTCCTTCTGCTCAAAGAGACACTCTTTTGGAAAGGCCCCTCTACTGGAGAGGCAATCTCGTTCCTCTTCTGGTAAATCTTTTCCTTATGTTGGACCCTCAACTTAGATATATGCTCTCTACTGTTTGCTTATGTGCAAGCACCTTAGTGCGCAAAATGACCCTTAGCAGCAGGTTGGTGCTGATCACAGCCATCTTGTGTAGCACTTCTCTACACCAAAGTGATCCAATTTGATGATGTGGTGGAGTGGATTTTTGTTTCATGCAAGCATGTTCTAGCGATGAGTATGGATGGTGCTCCTCAAGTTAGTGGTGACGGTTGGATCAAAACTCTTTTTTAATATTTTATTTATGATAATAGGGATTATAGGATATATGATGGTTAATGGATTATCTCTGATAGCATACATGATGTCTAATGGTCATAGAATTCTAAATTCTCTCTTTGGTATCCATGTTCAGATTGCTCAAGGTGGGTTTCCCATTTGGAACACTGAAATTTATGTTTATTTCATTAGATTGAAGGCTACATTTTTGGGGGGGTAGTCAGACAAACTGATATGCGCACTGCTCATGGGAAACTGTGTGTTTTTGTCTATTGCATAAGGTTCCTGTGTGTTTTTGTCTATTTCAAAAAAAAGGGTTTCCCCTTTTCTCTTACAGTTTTTGGCATTTACATTGATAAAATTGAGTAAAGTCTAGAAAAAGAGAAGTGTTCTAGAACTAACTTATCAGGACTTATTATCATCTTGCTCCTTTATGCAAACAATATCTTTCTTTGCCAAAAACATCACTAACCCCAAAATCTCCTTTCTTTTATTTACAACCTTACCGTTAATATTGAAGACTAAAACAAGTATATGTAATTTAAATTAATTGAAACCATTGTGTTGATAAAAGGAATAGATGGGGCTGAAAAGCCTGTTATGATCTTGAAACAAATGCGAAAACACAGAATACTAATGGGAAAGAAAGGGAATCTCTTCAATACTTTAGTTATCCTCATCACTCTCTGGGTGTCAGTGTATGCCTGTAGCAGCTACCATGAAACTTGGAGAAGAAATGAACAAATTTTGCAAAACTTTATAACTTATAATTTCAAAATCAAAAGTAGTGTTCCTAAGTTCTAACCAATTCCTTTTGATTAAAGAAGGCTGCAGCTTTGTAAAAACTAAAAGTGTTAGGTCAGAATTACACCTCAAATAAAAACTTCTCAAATATCATTTTTATTATGTTAATTGTCCCCCACTATTACTAATATCCAGAACACCTTTACATACTTTCATAACATTATCATGTTGAAGAGTCCTAAGTAACCAATCCTCATACTGGTACGGATACAGATACGGGATTTGGGTATGCAAATACGGCAAATTATTTTGGGCCTGGATATGTTTTTTGATACGACCATACAAAAATATATATATAATATTAAAAATATTAAAATATAGCCAAATAAGCAAAATTAACCACATAATATGCATAGAGTAAACAAAATAAGTTAAATAACCACAAAACATACTAATAATTCAATGCCAAATGTCAAGATATTCACTGGTCAAACTTAGATTAGTCGTAGAACAAGTACATAGTGCAAATGTTACAATGAATGGACAAAAATCATGACAAATCAGTATATTAAAGTAGGTTCATTGTAAAGGGTTCACATATACCAATATGGTTAATATCGGAGTTTTGTTAAAAATGTCAAAATAATAGTAAAGAAGTCATAATATTATGTACCCTACAACAGATAACTTGCCCCTAACATCTTAATCAAGTTTGTATGATGGCAGCCTGCAGGGAATGGATAACTCAACTTTGATTCTATTGTTACAAACAGCTTTTCTTGTACGTTCATACACACGTAGAGAGAATATGCATGAAGTGCAATCTTTCTAAAGTACTGCAGGAAATGATAAATGCATATTCCTAATGGCCACCATGATAAAGACTAGAGCATGACCATACAAGAAAGAAGAGATGGAAACCATTTCAATAGGCACCATTTGACAATAAGATGGCCAGTACTTCCTCCAAAAAGAGATTATGAGCAAACACTCCCAGCTTTGAAATAAACAGGCCCACAGTGTTTATTTTTAATTGTTTTTTCAAGTCCGTATTTGAATTTTTGTCAAGTGAAAACAAACAAACAAAAAGCGCTTCTGCCCCAGATTCTGCCCAGGTACTGCCGGGAAACACCAGGAGCACCATGGATACTCCCAGATACGTCCTGGAACATATCCACAAGTATCCACAGCACTCCCGGCATTTCCTGGACGTATCCAGGCAGGTCAGTACCAGGTTCCATACCCAAGCAGGATTGTACCAGTATCCAGACCCCTGGGTAGCAGTATCGGATAACATGGGAAAAGTCAGATAGCTTCTATGAATCAAAAGGAGCTTTGTGATTTCCTTTTCAATGTGTTTCTGTGAGGGGGCATCTTTAAAGCACATTATTAATTATATCTTTAATAGCTCTAATAAATCATGTCCATCTAAGGACGCGTTAATCATCTTCATCATCATCCAAAAAGAAACCAGCACCTGTTCTGCTTACACAAGTAAGAGTAAATATTCTATTTCCTTTGTTTTGGGAAAAATCACAATTTTTGTCTAGTTTTCTAACTTTGCCATGTGTTAAAAAAAAATTGCTCTGGAGAACACTGAAAACCACCAACTGACTTCTAGAAACTTCATAGTTACTGCTGCTCTGGTCCTTGTGCTATCAGAATGCCACACCTAGCAGATAATGTTGGAGACCTTTTAATAAAAAATTGGTGATCATCTGGTTTGCACCAGCAGCTCCCAAAGAACTATCCATTAATATGATCAGTGGCAATCCCATATTTCTTCGAAAAATAAAGTTTTGGCTATCCACACCAACTACATTATTCCTTGGCAAAGCTTGTACTGATATATCAAGCACACGCACAGGAATTCATCTCCCTTGCTGCATCTATTCAACTATTGCACTTATTCAACAAAAAAGGTGAAATTTAGGTCTCAGACTTCATTTGCCTATATTTAATCATAGAGGATAAATTGTAAACACTGAATACTCAGATTCCGGAAGAAGGGCAGAGTGATAGAATCCTAAAAGAAGAAAAGAAGATCTTATCTCTCTTTGAAGAGGTCTACGCTAGAGAGGGATCTTCTGACAAAAGAAATCTAGAGAAGCATGGTTGAAGGAGGGAGACACAAACACAAATTCTTCCATTAATCAACAGCAGCAACAAGGTGATCCAAAATTGGATCCTAGAAAAACATCTTTATTCAATTGGTTAATAAAATCAAATTTACTTCTTAGTTTTTATGATTATTGAAATGCTTTGAGACCCATTTTCATGCATTTAATGATAACGAGTCAGGAAATCAGATAATCCAAAGACTGAAGAGGTTCGGGAAAGGCCTAAGGATGAATTGGACATCATGGAGCCCACATCTAAGAAAACATGGTATGCATATAGACTCAGCTTGAACCAAATTTGCCACATTTTGTACACATTCGTTACATGGCGAATTTGCAAACATTTCCTATACATATGTCTCATGCCCAATTTACCCAGAAAAAGACAAATTGAAATTCAACCACCAAGAATGAAAGTTAAAACGTTTCCACATCTGTCTCCTTGCGTGAGGGGCATTTGGAATACTGTGCACAATTAAGTCGCTCGTATAACCATGTAAATAAACCCTTTGGAGTCATGTAATGATTATTTGAGCATAGGTGATCGGTATAGAGTAGCTGAAAGCAGTACCAATCCATGACGCTTGATATAGATTTATGAGCAAGGCAAGCTTGTAAAGCATTGCAGAAGTGATAGATGAGGGCCACATTGTCTTTGAAGGCTCAATATAGCAGCTGGTTTCTAAATCTTGCATGATGATAGTGGTGATGAGGAGATAGAATTAATATTCTAGATTTGTTTCCGCAGTGGATTTCTCCAGATTAAATTATTCGTTAATTCCCTCTTTCCATGTTTGTTCAGTCTTTTACTTGCTGGATTTCATTCCATACATCTACTTCACAAATTCAAGGACTTAAGAAGCAAGCATACACATTACATGTTGAGTTGATTGCAAACATAGTTCTCATTTACACCAGCAAGAAGAAGTAGAATTCAATCACATAAAGGTTAGAATTCAATCACAAAAACGTTAAAAAAAATAGAATACTTCTTTGTTATGCCATTGAATTTGGGGGTTGGAAGAGACACATATTGGTAGTAGTATAAAAGAGGAGTAAAATCTGATTTATAGAATTGTAGGCATGTATTTGAGCATGTACACATTGCAAATTATAGAATTGTAGGCATGTATTTGAGAATGTACACATTGCAAATTGAATGGAGGAAGTAGATGGGAAGTTCATAACTGTAACAAACATTAATTTTTCGGGCTTATGTATGTTGCTTTCAGGAGCATATTGCATTGGATCAGCACATAATTAAATTTAAATCTGTGTTTAAGAATTGCATATTGGAATATCCAAGTCGATTACAGATCAAAAGACAGGGTAGCATAGTCAGTTCTATTTGTGGAGCTAATGGGAGAGACTGGTAGATCTAGAAGATATTAGGAGGGAAGCAGTAGATTTCTTCGAAACTGTGCTAAAGATGGATATAAGGAATGTTCAAAGGACGGACAACCCTCAGGTGATATCAGAGGAGCAGAAAGAACCTGATGGCACCCTTCTCAATGCAAAAAAGACAAGGCTCTTTAGCCTGATGGCTGCCCACCCAAGTTATTCCGAGCCCTCTGGTATATAATAGGGAAAGAGACTACCAAAAGTTTTGGGATTGGCATCTAAATTTTTGATGGTACCAAAAATTGAAATGTTTTGTATTTTTGCCTGTTTATCAAAATTTTCATTATAGTTGTTATAATTTCCATATTTAATACATTCTATATGTTTATTTTCATGACTACGCACTATATTTCGCATGAAGTAACACAATCAATTTTTTGGCTATTTTTATGAACATCATTTTTTAATATGCCATGTTTTTAAACCTGCATAATTGAAAAACACTTAAACATTTGCCACTCCATGTCATTGGCATGTAAATGGAATGCTACTATGGTTTAGAGAAAAAGAGGAAGAAGATTACAACTTAACGATAACATACACTTACCATTCCTTTGGATAGTCAATGCGTGCAATTTTTGATACCAAAACAGCTAGTTGAACTGCAATCTGCATAATCTCCAGTATAACAAATCAACTCAATTCAAATTTTCATTTTATAAAAATGGAAACAGCAGGACAAAATCAAAAAAAAATCCAACCTTGCAGGTCAAAGCTATACAGAAATAATTATTTCCGTATAGCAAATTGAAAAAACTGTTGTTTTGTAACCAAAAAAATGCCTATATGGGCATGAAATGCAGGAATTTGTCAGCTGAGAAGGATTCATACAAGAAAATGCTAGAAAACTTAAAGCAAAATGTGATTTTGAATAGCATGATATATAAGCGCAGAACACTTCACATGTCCTTGCAAAAAAATTGTTAAGACAGAATAGGACTTTAAATAGAGATTCTGACCATTGATCAAGCTTGGCATCAACAACTGGCACCTTATCAGATTCCATAGACAGGTTCTTAATAAAGACAAAATCATGGTCATTAACAAGTCAATAACCACTCACCAATCACCACTGACAACAAGAATGTTCAATCTAGTCTTAGTTTTTTGACAAAGTATGTTATGTATGGCTTTATGCTTAGACAAATCTTGAAAAATTCGGACCATATTTTAGAACTATACACCTTGACTAGCATTTGTGAACCCTGAATATAGGCTTTGACAATTGAAACCAACAAAGAAACACTGGACTCAACAAAAGGGAATTGTTCAACAAATACACCAAGGACCAGTTGACACACTCTTGTAGAAGGGAGAGGAAACACCATAAACTCTTTTATTGGTTTCCAGTAATATTACAAACTAAGATTGGAAAATCCCAAGCTTGCAGATTTATGCTTTCACAGTCCATATGATTGAAACTTGCTTTTGGGGATAACTCTGTGAAGAATTGAAAATCCCATGCTACTTTTAAATCCAACAACGTTATGAAAATTTTGAGCACAAATTTTTAAGATGTGAATCTAGAAGATAAGCATTAAGCAAAGAGCATGCAAGACATGATTGAAATAAGGGTCATGAAAAATAAAGAGGAGAATGTAGAACAATGGCCCAACAGTTGGGATGGCAACAAACCCCAAGGACAAAAGATGCAAAAGACAGCCATGGGAGAATACATATTAGCTTGAGAAACAATTTAGGGAGGTTACATTTTACATAATACAAAGAGGGTATCAGGATCTTTACCTCTTTTAAATGAAAACGTACAATGCATTTAAATCATCTGGCGTATTCAATTTTACTCTTTCAGGATATACGTTTGAAGAATTCTAAATGCACATCGTGACTACATATTAACTAGAAGTAGAGTAAAGAAACTACCGCATTAATGCACACATAAAACAGCCATTCTCAAATCAAAAATAATATTCATGAGCTGTTCTAGCAATCACACTTACCTGATGATTTTCCTCCCTTATGAGTTCCAAAAGTTTCTTTCGCAAATATGGTTTTTCTGCACTGCTTATACCTCTGTTCCATACATACCACGAATTAGCATTGTCTAGCATTAAAACATTGGCCAAATAGAAAAGTGAGTTTCTGGATAAAATGCCTTCAATATAGCAGTCCTATGAACAAATAAAAAACTGAGTTTCTGGATTACGTGCTCAAATAGAAACCCATAGAACTTACAAATTGTATTCAGACACACAGTACCGTATTACAGAGAAAAACACCACAACAATGGCATATACGCAAAAACCTTGTAACCACCAAAAGTGTGTACTGAGATTTACCAAATTCAAAAACATTGTTTTACTTGATTATAAAAAGTAATGCACTAATAAACTGAGCACTATAGCAGTTGCAACAGCCTCTGGACCTGACAGCTTGATCCTAGCAAAGAACAGTAAAAACGTATTGCAATATCCTCTTTAATCTTATGATTAATTATGACCTCCAAACACAGTATTTACAAAATTAGCCACGGAAACGATTGTATCCATAACCTTTTCCATAGTTCTTTAACATAACACATTAGCAGAATGAATTTTTGTGCGACAGGCAATTTTGTCTCGAAAGAAGAAAACTTTAAAAGCAAGGGCAAGATAATACTTAACACAAAAACAAAACAGCTGACAAGAAAGTGACTTTCTCAGCAAAACAATCAGAAAGAGCAAATGAACTGTCAAAGGTAACTGAAATCCTTGCACACAATGCCTCTTCAATATTGCCAACACTGATGGAGTGAACGTGTACAGAATTGTGAGCAGCAGTGCAACAATAAAAACACAAACCAAGGAAATCCATGCATAAATAAGCTGCTCAGAAAAACATTTCCATATACTAATCCAAAACATAAAAGACAAACTCAAGAAAACTAAGTGTTTCATTCCTAGACAAGGTAACCTACAGTTTTACATAAAACAATTTTCTTGGACTAATAATCTTTAGATTTAAATAAGACAATTTCATAACCATGCCAGGTACTTTAAAAACACTTTATTAGAACATCTCATTGAGATCACCAAAAAGAAAAGAAAAAACAAATTCATAGAATGAGAAATGGCCTCAAGAAATTAGAAAATGTAGGGGACCATTCCCCACCCAGTTTAGGGTGGATATGGCTTTTCAGGTGGGACAATGTTGAGTCAATGTCTCTTTAGGTTCAGGCTCAGATGTTGCTTTTCTGGCATTTATATGAAAAAACTTTAACTTTTCTAAAACTGATGTGCTTCTCATACTCGGATGAAATATAAGATGTATTTCTCCAGGAAAAACGAAAAAGAAGAATAGTCTCACTGAGATTGTCAAAAAGAAACGAAAATTGAATCAGTAGAAGTGAGAAATGGCCTCAAGCAATTATAAAATGTAGTGGACCATTCCCTGCCCAGTTTAGGGCAGATAAGGCTTTTCCGTCAGCACTTGGATTTGCTTAGCAAAACCAATAGTAAGGATGTTGAGCCGATGTCTCTTGGGGTGCAAGCTCAGATGTTTGCTTTTCTGGCATTTATACAAAAAAACTTTCCCTGTAACCCTGTTGTAAAACTAATGTGCTTTTAATACTTGGTTGAAATATAAGATGCATTTCTCCAGGGAAAAAAAGTAGCATATTAATTTATTATACAATAAAACATGTATCAAGGTCCCTGCCATATTCTCAAAACTACGGCAAGGAAACCTATGTTTCTCTGCACTATAAAGTGAAATCATATTTTTGAAGCCGAACAATTCCTATAAAAACTGCTGCTTTTTGCTGCTTTGGGAAAAGATATTTGCTTTTATATAAATTAAGCCTATCAGAAAAACATTTACAACTACTTAAAGAATTGTCATTGCAATGTACTTTAGGGTACTCTGAGCTATATACTTCATTTTTAAAAAACGTGTTTCCAATTTTTTCTCTCTAAACCTTTTTTTAAAGCTCTAATAAAGATCAACGTCCCTGCATATAACTTTCCATGTAATACAGACATACTCTCTAAAACATGGAAAACAAAAAGATATCCATCATCCATTCTCAGAAGACAAGAAGGTAAAGATTCCAACACAAGGAAGAAATCAAATCAAAAAGAAAACAAGAACTTCAGGCTATAATAACAAGGACAATATGAAAAACCGAAAGAAAACTCTAGATTGTAGGGGGGGTATAAATAAAATTGTATAGCAGTCTTTTAAAAGAAACAAATAATGAGAAAATTTCATAATGCACTTTTTACAACACTGCTCAATCCTTGAACCCCAGTGTTACAATCAGATATTTTCAGGAAGAGAATGGAAGTACAGTCGACCGCATGCAAGCATCCATGTCCAGAATCTTACAAAGAATCTCGCCTGTTCCTCCAATATCGATTAATACTGTTCTTGAAGTAGACAGATGCCAACCACCGGGCATTATTCTGACTCTCCAAATCCTTTGCAGCAATGATCTCCTGCATACATCCTTCACAAAACATCAGTCACACACCTAGGTATATTATGCAAAGTGAATATACAACATCTACATTTTACAGATATTTTTCTGACAAAAACATACAATGGATACATAGAATAAAACAACATATTAAGATATGCTACTATTTATTCTAACATGTCAGCATGTATCACCGAAGAACAATCTCTTTCCATTTGATAGAGCACACCATGGTATGTCCATAACACGTTTTTTACGCTCATTAGGCCCTTCAAAAAAGTGAATGTGGCCCTCAAATAAACACACTATAGGAACATTATGGCCATTTCAAAATTATAAAAATAGGATGACCCCCAGCCACTCGAATGTGGCTTCTGATGCATGTAAAGACAGCCTAAGAGAGATTTCTAGACTCAATTGCGATACCCATTTGCATGTAAATGCATATTATGACATCATTCATGAACTACCTTTGTACTTAGTTCTGCCATTAAACTCTACTAACAGTAAGGAATTTAAACCCAACAAGTCTTGCACAAATGGCAAACACACCAACATTCAATTGATCTACTCAACCTCCCATATGAGAACAAATATCTTAAACTTATCTATCTGAAAAACATCGAGATGTATCAATCTTGAGGCGCATATCTTGGATTTGACACAGTTTCACCTATTGAATGGTTCCATATTTATTAACGACTCGATCGACCTCTCTGCAAATTTCCCGTTGACTGGTAATAGATGGCCTTAATATGGCTGCACCACTATATCGGGCCCAAAAAAATGTTTCCAGAAGACAAAACGGGCTCAAAACTTCACCCTAAGCCCAATATTTTGCTATTTTCAATCACCTTCTCCAAGCAAGAAGAAAAACTGCCCTATGATGGTCAAATGGACACCAAATTTTAGGTCAGCCAATTTTTTTGACATCTCACACTATAACACTCCACCATCATCCCTGGCAGTAATTGAAGGTTATGCCTATCGGCATAATCAAGACTAACAGAACCTACATCTAACACTCCTATAGCATTGAAAATTAGCCAATAATTTAACAAGCTGTAACTATTTCTTACATTTAAAAACAAAAACTATATATAAGTCATGTCATATTTTGGAGGAGTTTTGATGAATGAGTAAAGTAATTTATAAGTAACTTTGTTTTAAGCCATAATTTAGTCACTAATCATTTATTGCAGGGTGCTGCATACCTGCTAGTTTCTGAGAACTCTGTCTACTTGTTTTTATATTTTCGACCAAAATACATAAGAAAACTATGCTCAAAAATAATATTTGTATTTGGTGTTAAGATGTAATACATGGTGTTTTATGGCCAAAAACCTCTGAGAATGTAGCAATTCTGCTTATTTATCTTCTTTTTTCCACACAAGCATATCAAACCAAATTAGCCATTGAAGCCCAAGCATGAAACATCTAAGTTGTCGAGGTTGCTCAGAGTGGACAATCCTAGCCATAATTTTGAACAAGTAGATCAAAACTTATTTTACAGTAAAAAGTTGAGGAAATGAGAAATATGTAGCCCTGCTTTCAAGTATGGCTTGAGATATCCAAAAGGTCAGGTGATTGGGCAGAGTGTCACATGATGGATGGTGCAAGCAGCATGTTGAAGTCCAATACAAAAATAGAAGAAAAGAGCTAAACAAATATATAATGATGTCCATGATGAAATACATCAACCAAACAGATGTACAAATAAATAATATACATTATCCCCTGGCAAAGCCTAAACAATCTACAAGCTAGGTGTAATTATAAATACAAAAAAACAATAAATAAATCATGCAAGAACATGTTGCGGTACAATTGTCATGGAGTGAGAAGAATCTGTCATAATTACAATTATTACACATAAACTAACTATCAGAGATAATACATTAACCATCATATATCCTATAATCCCTATTATCATAATTAAAATATTAAAAAAGAGTTTTGATCCAACCGTCACCACTAACTTGAGGAGCACCATCCATAATCATCTCTAGAACATGCTTGCATGAAACAAAAATCCACTCCACCACATCATCAAATTGGATCACTTTGGTGTGGAGAAGTGCTACACAAGATGGCTGTGATCAGCACCAACCTGTTGCTAAGGGTCATTTTGCGCACTAAGGCGCTTGCACATAAGCAAACAGTAGAGAGCATATATCTAAGTTGAGGGTCCAACATAAGGAAAAGATTTACCAGAAGAGGAACGAGATTGCCTCTCCAGTAGAGGGGCCTTTCCAAAAGAGTAAAATAACAGCTGATTTGTGATTGAACAATTCCCTTTTGTGGAGTCCAGTGTTTCTTTGTTGGTTTCAATTGTCAAAGCCTATATTCAGGGTTCACAAATGCTAGTCAAGGTGTACAGTTCTAAAATATGGTCCGAATTTTTCAATATTTGTCTAAGCATAAAGCCATACATAACATACTTTGTCAAAAAACTAAGATTAGGTTGAACATTCTTGTTGTCAGTGGTGATTGGTGAGTGGTTATTGACTTGTTGAAGACCATGATTTTGTCTTTATTAAGAACCTGTCTATGGAATCTGATAAGGTGCCAGTTGTTGATGCCAAGCTTGATCAATGGTCAAAATCTCTATTTAAAGTCCTATTCTGTCTTAACAATTTTTTTGCAAGGACATGTGAAGTGTTCTGCGCTTATATATCATGCTATTCAAAATCACATTTTGCTTTAAGTTTTCTAGCATTTTCTTGTATGAATCCTTCTCAGCTGACAAATTCCTGCATTTCATGCCCATATAGGCATTTTTTTGGTTACAAAACAACAGTTTTTTCAATTTGCTATACGGAAATAATTATTTCTGTATAGCTCTGACCTGCAAGGTTGGATTATTTTTTTATTTTGTCCTGCTGTTTCCATTTTTATAAAATGAAAATTTGAATTGAGTTGATTTGTTATACTGGAGATTATGCAGATTGCAGTTCAACTAGCTGTTTTGGTATCAAAAATTGCACACATTGACTATCCAAAGGAATGGTAAGTGTATGTTATCATTAAGTTGTAATCTTCTTCCTCTTTTTCTCTAAACCATAGTAGCATTCCATTTACATGCCAATGACATGGAGTGGCAAATGTTTAAGTGTTTTTCAATTATGCAGGTTTAAAAACATGGCAGATTAAAAAATGATGTTCATAAAAATAGCCAAAAAATTGATTGTGTTACTTCATGCAAAATATAGTGCATAGTCATGAAAATAAACATATAGAATGTATTAAATATGGAAATTATAACAACTATGATGAAAATTTTGATAAACAGGCAAAAATACAAAACATTTCAATTTTTGGGAGCATCAAAAATTTAGATGCCAATCCCAAAACTTTTGGTAGTCTCTTTCCCTATTATATACCAGAGGGCTCGGAATAACTTGGGTGGGAAGCTGTGGGAAGGAATAACCTATAGCTTTTATGCCAATTATGTTATTTTCAAGGCATGTTACACTGAGATTTATCCTATATTGAAATTGCGTAGAGGATACTTCCTTTGCTGATTAGGAGAGGAAAGAACATACAACATCGACTGCTTCAGACTGGGCCTATGACCATAACTTGGTAGATGCTTTCTAAAACTTAGCTTCAATCTTTAATACAAGTAGAAAGGGGTGCTACAATGAAGTCATGCAAAGGACAGGATTACATCCTTACCCTGATAAATGTGGGATAAAATTCCTGCAAAAAAAAATTTAGCACCAATATCAATGATTTCCAATTTAATCAATAATTGGTTGAATTAGTTGGTGTACTGTTATAGACTTTGATCAGCAAAATTGCATAAATATAAAAAATGACTATCACCCGATCGCCTTAAAAATATCAAGCCCTTGGATATATGTAAACATCTAGAGAGGCAGTAATCCCACACAAACCAAAAAAGCTAACTCTAGCTTTTTAGTATTTACTAACTCTTAAAATAGAGGATTCAAAACTACCCTACAGACCACCATTTCAAGAAAACAACAGGTATAACAAAGAGAATAATAAAAACAAACCCATAAACAATCAACATAAGAAAAACAGATAGCCGGACACAATTCAAGAATCCATGCCCAAACTTCAAAAAAATCCACCTAAGAAAACACAGCAAAAGAATACAAATCAACCTCAAAATAAATAAACCGAGATTGCAAACAAAGTTTGCAAAAATAAGAACATTCAAGGAACAAAACATCAAAACATTGATAGGAAACCATTTGAAAAAATTAGAACCTACCAAACATTTTCTACTTACAAAAAAAATTATGGCAAGCCCGAATTCTAGTAGCTTTGGTCTGCACAAGCTTTGTGTAAATCAAATTGACCTAAAAGGATAATATCAATACAACTGAAGCACCATCCTAAAAGTAGGATATCTCTACAACCAACTTCAAATGTAAGTCCTGAGGTACAATGATCAACTACACCATGACACACTGTAAGTAACTATGGCCCAATTTTAGAATATATATAGGTTTATTTAAAATTTTAAACAATGTCTTGCTACATGGAAGAGATTGTGTACTTACAATACAAAAAAGTACAAAAATTAAACTATAAGGACAAAAGGATGATTTAACTATACCTGTAGATTCGTGCATCCAACTAAAGAGATTAGCCCTAAACAAGGTCAAAATAAGAGACAAATATCCTTTACCTGTAATAGATCATTTATCAGATTCCCTAAAAGGAGCGCCAATTTTCCGAAAAATAGATTTAAGAAGTAAGTGGAAACAAGTGGAATCAAAGAAACAGAAATACAAAAGAACATTCTTAACATTCAACAGTCACTACGAATTTCTTGGCCATGCTCCTATACCTCACAAATGCCCCCGACACATTCATAACAATGAGTAACAAACTTTAGAGATCATAAATTATACACAGCCGTCTAAGTGCAACTTTTTAAAAACCGAAATTGAATAAAAAGTGCACATAGATGTTTACAAGGGTATTGCAATGGACAACAAGAAAATCAAATGGATCCAAGATTGGTGTACACCCACCAGCATAATTAGATTAAAGGTTTTCAAGGATTAGCAAGAATCTATAACAGATTTGGATGGACTAGGAGACAACAAAAAATCCTCTGCATCCTTCAAAAGGGCACAAGTACAAGCACCGATATTGACACAGCCCAATACAACAAAAGCATATAAAACCTATAACGACACTATCAATCACATCATAGTAGTGATCTTATCAAAAGATGGCAAAGTAATAACTTATTAGACCAAGAAAAAAGATATATCATATTAGACCACGAACTACGAGAAGTTGTTTATGCTATCAAAGCTTAAAAACAAAACATTAAAAACAATCATTTTTAAGTATATGCAAACCACAAACATTTAATACACTTTCCACAAAAAGGATAACTTTCCACTAGATGACATATGTAGTCCCAAGTCATCAGTGAATATATATGGTACCAAGTCATCAGTGAAAATAGGTGGTGCTCTTAAAAAACCAGAAGATGTAAATATAGTCGCATACACCCTGTCCATAATCTATCTAGTATAAAGAATGAAGGAGAACTTCAAAATAAAATAAAAATCGCGGATGAACAAACAAATAATGAGGAATGCCAATACATAACAAAACCCCTTAAAGAAAATTGATTCAAAGCAAGGTATAGATTAAAAACCTAGACTAGTACAAAAATACTATAGTATTGCAAAATAAAGACCCGGTTAACAAAACCCAAAGAATACCCCCGATATGAAGCACAATGCCTCTACAAATACTATACAAAAAGTGGAAAAGCATATCCACGTATGTCTTTACCCTCCTTCCATGAGCCCCTAACCAAAATGAACAAATCATGGAAATGGTATACAGATGATTAAATCATGAATGCAGTAAACAGATGATCAGATCTTGGATATAGTAGATAGATTAACCAAAATGATTAGTCTCATTACCTGTAAAAAGACATGCAAAACTTTAGAATCAGGGCATATACTCAGCACACGGGTATTCTCTAAATGCAACATACCATAGGATATTTTAAGCAATAGACCCTAAATTAACAGAAAAATTATCGAAAAACATCTTTCAGCATTTAAGGACGCAATGCTCAACAAGTTTAGGACAAGTCCTTCCATGAGACCCTAACCAAAATGATCAAATCATGGAAATGGTATACAGATGATTAAATCATGGATGTAACAAACAGATTGTCAGATCTTGGATATAGCAGATAGATTAACCAAAAGGATTAGTCTCATTACCTGTAAAAAGACACAAAACTTTAGAATTAGGACGTATATTCAGCACACGGGTATTCTCTAATTGCAACATACCATAGGATATTTTAAGCAATAGACCCTAAATTTACAGAAAATTTATCGAAAAACATCTTTCAGCATTTAAAGACACAATGCTCAACAAGTTTAGGACAAGCAATCAGGAGCAAGGAGTTTCACACCGTAATCCAGGGGATTTGTGACCATGGGATCTTAGGCACCGTGAAGTAGTCATGAAAGTACCCCAAGGTAGAGGTCGCACTTATGCTCAGCACAAAAGTATTCTCTAAATACAACATGCCAAAGGAGTTTTTAAGGAGTTGCCCCTACATTTACAAAAAACTTATCGAAATACATCTTTCAGCTTTCAGCATTTAGGGACACAATTCTCAACAAGTTTAGGGTAATCAGTCTGGAGGCACAGGAGTACATCGAGGTATAGATCAAGCTTATGGAAATGCATATGTACACCCCATAAGTATCTTGCATACCCAAGCCCACCTCCATGTTTTACTGTAGAACCAACTGTAGGCAGGGATCGAACTTATGGCAATGCATGTGCACACCATGCAACAATGTTACAGATCAAAGTCAACCGCTATGTTCTCTTCAAGCTCTACCCTGAGATTTCACCTAAACCTTTAATCTGACGGGTTGCAGTCTATTAGTATGATGAGCACTTATCACAGCAAGGACTGAGGTTCAAAACCCAACAGATATGCCCCCCGTGTTAAAGTAGACTCCATGTGAATGTGTCTTGGTGAATGTGAGGGAAGATTGGGCTTTCATTAAATCCAAGACCTGGTGGCAGTATAAAAAGTTGGATGGTTTCTCAACTAAAGTGAATGTTACACTGCAATGAATAGTGAAAAGTATAGTTAACGGACGACATCCTCCCTCTAAATACTGGACTTATTTACCTGTCAATAAAAAGATTTCAGGAACACATATAACTTACAACCACATTTAAGAGGCAGAAAATAGCTTTTATAAAAATGTGTATGTGTGTTATACAAACACACAATGACCCCAGGTGGCTCAACCTTAAATATCAAACGTGAGGCCTACCTAGCATTTCATCGATGACAAAGATTATAATATAATTGTAATCCATTTTCAATACTCGCTTTGTGCTTTTTTGCTTCATTCTCTAGCATGAACTTGATATTGTCATTAGCATCTTGGTCTAAGGTGAATGGACTACTGTTCGATTGTCAATTCTCATATTGTGTACTAACCATTGGAGATGAATGAGAACAATTTGAGCTATTCTAACAGATGACCAATCCTATTTCCCCAAGCAATAAATGATTAGAGAATAGATATTGGAATATTCAATAGACGTTAGCGAGATGAATCTACCAGCTAAGTCCATTGCTCTCCTCAACCTTCAGGTCAATGGACGCATGTCTCTACATTTATAGTGAAAAGGGAACAGCAGCAAGATTGAGGCATGGGCGAAAGAAGCTGGAGACAAACACATTCGGTTGACATAGCACAGAAGATGCAGGAGGATCTATCAAATAATTCACTTAGTATGTGATGTTTTATGTTGTTACTTTTCGAACATGTAAATAATCAGAAAAACTATTTAATATATGTCACAACATTTAAATGTCAGGTACTAATCTTTGGTAGTTTGTGGGAACATACTGTAAACTAGAAAAGATGCATCAATATCATAGTGAAAAAGTTTCGATAAATAGATAAGCAAGCAAAGTAAAAACTAGAATGAAGGGCTTACCAAGAGACAGGAGCAGAAGCCAGGTCTGTTTTCACAGGCTGATAGAGTCGCCTCTGCGGGCTTGCGCAAACTTTCATCAGGACTCAGAGCATTCGTCAATAACGTGTACAAAGTCGGAAGATCAGCCGTGGACAGCGCCATCCGCAGATAAACAAATCAATATCAAAATTCTTATGGTTGCAGCCCTGTAACAGGGACACAAACAAAACAAGCCAATCAGACAGACTCCTCGAACAACATGATATTCTAACTTCCCAAGCCACTAAATCGCAAAAACTAATATTCAATTATTTGCATATCCCTGACTTTAGTTAATAGCTCTGAACAATAGCTGAAATGAGATTTTTGAGATTCTTTTCACAGGTTCGCAATTTCGATAAAAGATGCCTAGAACAACTGTGTTCCTATCCTCTTTGTACAGCTGTATTCATATTCTCTCTCTTCACCAGACAGAAGATATGAACACGGTTGTTTCCAGATATATTTATCTATAATTGCTGAAATTTAGAGTATGATAAAGACGGACTGATGGAATACGGTATGACACCTCTAAATAAACGATTATGACAGACAAATTTTATAAAATACTTCGACGTGAGCTCCAAAACTCACCATAAAAACATATACCCAAGCTTTCTGTTTGCTAAAATATGGCACAATTCAAAATCATTATTATGAAAACCATAGAGGAACCTAGCTTTGCAAACTAGTAAGAGCTGAAAATGTGGAATAAATATCCTAAAATGTGGCGGAAAACCCCGGCATTGACAAAAGCATTAATTGTCCAAAGATGCAAGCAAACAATTTCGGATGATCTGTGAAAGATATCTAACCTGGAAGATGCAGATAGATTGTTTTGGGAAGGATTCTTCTTGTTTTATTCTCCTCTTTTCCTCTTCCTCTTCCTCTTCCTCTTCCCCTCCCTCTCTTTAACAGATTGGCAGAATTGCGAAGATCAAACGATGCTCAGACGGATTGTTGGATATGTTCTCACTTTATATGCTTAGGGCTCTTTCTCCCAACATGTATTACATGTAAAAAGTTAGAAGGGGACCAGCCAGCGATTGGTATTTTAATCTTCTATTGTCAGGGAACCAAACGGACCGTATTTTCTTAGAGATGATATTCTTCTGAACTCAGATTTATTTATTTTTTTAATAAATTGAATTGGAAAAGGAAAGTTCCTTTTTTAGTTTTATAATGTAGAGGTGTGGAGGTAACTTGACGCATATCACCTTGTCTCAAGAGCTCACTAGGGTTTGTGTCATGCTTCGGACAATCTTTTCTATTAAGAGCTTTAACTTTAAGTTGATTTCTTTAAATATGAGCTTAAATTTGTTAAGTTTCTGATTGCGAAAGGGACAGAAAAGAGAGTCATATTTTATCGATTTTGTATTGGAGATGTTGTTATCAAGGAGTTTTTTCAAGCCCTTAGATTAAAGTAGGGTTCTACACATATTAAAGCCATCAATATTGCATTCACTAGGATCATTGCCTTGCCTCAAACTGTCTAGGATTTTGTTGAACATTATAAAGGATGTTTCACTACTCAATGCATTACCCTTGATCATGAAATTATCCTTGAAACATGTTAAGATGTGGTGTCTTATAAGATTTCAAACTCATGGAGAAGTGTGTGTGAATCTCCTCTTCTCTAGAAGAATTGCATCAAGCTTTTTATGTTGATGGCTAATGGC
This sequence comes from Torreya grandis, assembly GCA_037957365.1. Lineage (NCBI taxonomy): Eukaryota > Viridiplantae > Streptophyta > Pinopsida > Cupressales > Taxaceae > Torreya > Torreya grandis. The sequence continues at coordinate 5,979,961 of JARHVA010000109.1, forward strand.
AAGGCTCCTAGCCTTGATGGGTTTCCTATAAATATTACAAAGCACTTTGGCACACTACGGGCCCTAATCTACACATTGTCTAACTAGAGGCTCTACATTAAAAATGTTTGCCTCTTTTATCAATAAGGGCAACATTGAATTCATTCTAAAGGCTAAAGATCGTGAATGGATTATTAACTAGATGCCTACAATTTCGCTTAATGTGTCATATAATATCATTGTTAAAGTTCTTAATCTCGTAGTTGAAAACATCCTTCATGATCTTGTTTAGTCTAAACAAACAAGCTTCATTAGAGGAAGATATATTTTAGACAACATCTTAAATGTTTGAGAGGGTATGGTATCGGTTAGAGCCTCTACACAATTCATGTTGCTCATCAAGATTGACTTTAAAAAACATCGTGACAAAATTGAATGACCCTTGATTCTTTTTATTTTCCATGCCCTTGGTTCATTCTGGGTATGGAAACTATCTTTAGCAATGCATCTGCTTTCCTAACGATAGTGGCTTTAAGTTTGAGGAGTTTGGTCTATTCAATTCCACCTCCCAAGAATGCCCTCTTATGCCTTCTCTATTTGTTTTCGTTGTTGAGGAATTTGGTTGTTAATTAGACCATAAATCCTCTCAAAAGATATTAAGGGAAATTTTTCTTCCTCTAAGAACTCACGAACAAATTATCAATGTCCATTTTGTTGATGATCCTTTCTTTATTATTTCAAAGGAAGAAGATCCCTTAAAAAAGTAATCCAGTGCATGAACAATTTTTGTTATCCTCTAAAATAAAAATACAATGGAGGAAAGTCAATGCTATGTAAAATCTCCCCATCCCTTTTCAATTTAGGTACATCAGTATCATTGATTTTAGATTGAGCAAGAGGTTGTGTTCATGTTCTTGGGCATTTCCTTTGCTTTTCAAGCCACACTTGCTTCTCTATGGAGCTATGTCACACATAGTGAAAAAAGAAATCTTATTGGATTACTAACCCTATGTCTTGAGCTACCAAATTCCAAATGTGCTCCAAGGTCCTTATTGTTATTCATGTTTATTATTCCTCTTACTAAGGTTCCTTTAATGTTGTTTATGACAAACTTGAAAGGATTTTGAGGGATTTTTTGGCTAATTCTCATTCAAGGAAAATCTTTCAAAGGGTTTCTTAGCAAGTATGTTACCTTGCTAAAGATCAAGGTGGCATGGGCCTTGTTCACATTGAGCTTTGGTGTATTACTTTTGTGCTAAATAGATTATCAAAGCTTGCAAGGGGATAAGCCTTGGAATATTTTCATTTGGGATTGAATTAATCAAAACTCTCCTCTTGGTAAAACTTGTTAGAAAGGTTTTTGTTTGCATAACTCAATAGTCACTCTTTCCCTGGTGCAGATTACAATGCATTTTGTCATGTAGAGCATCTAGAAACCCTAGGAAAAAATCAAAACATTCATGATTTGAGATGTGTATAAATTAATATTTTGTCTTTCCATTCAAATGATGATTTTGTTTAGTAGTCCCCACTTTTCCTTGTAATGGTTTATTTTATCCCAAGCTCCCTTAGCTAAACTCTCAAGGTCTTTGAAAAAATGAATTATTAGTGTTAAAGATATTCCTTGAAGCTTGTAGGGATTAGTTCATTGGCCTTATGCCAAGGTTGAATTCAAGCTTCAACGATTGTTCTATCAAAATTTTGATTAAATAGTGAATTAACTCTAATTAAGATAAACTAAATAGAATAAATCAAAATGTTAGAAATATACTTTCAACAAGTAAAATGAAAATAAATAACTAGATTCAGCAAGTTATAAATGATTGAAACAATGATAACTATGGAAATGAATGATAAATTTAGTTATTTATGACTAATTGTTGATTGTGTTGATTGATAGATAATTAAATCAAAAAATCAAGAACTATGACTGCAAGTGCCCAAAAGTGGGAATTGAGACCCTTGAGGGACAAGATTGACAAACTAAGGAAAGGATTGACTCCCACTACCATCCTACTTGGTCATTCCTATCTTTTAATGAAAAAATAATTTAGGGCACAATCACTTATGATAGCTTGAGTTAGGTCTGTACGCACATATTTAACCTTTGAAAGTGTGAGGAATACCTACAAATAGATTTTCAAAGGTTAAAAACCTAATAGGGCTAGTAATGATTTAAAAACTACAAATAAAAAAAGGTGCAGTGTATTTGAGTTGAGCCGACCCCAATTACCCCCATGATGACTGAATTATACCTACATATTCAATACTCCAAGGAGGGAAATCAAACCCATGTAGTTCTCCCACTTAGAGTGTTTTATGCAATTGTGGTCCTTTGACTATATGAATGCACTTATAACCAGCTTGATAACTTGATCATGTTTTACTTAGGGCTAAATAATACAATATTTTGACTTGGTTGAAGACTGCTTGAGATGCTTGGAATCAAAATTGGGAAGAATATTGAACTTTTGCTCAATGTGCAACAGTGTAAATAAGCCTTTATATTGCAATTGCCAAGTGGAAGAAAATATGACTCGAAAATGACTTTATAGTAATCCAATAGGGGAAAACACACACCAGGAAGCCTAAAAACATGAAATTCAAGGTAAGGGAGGGTTTGATTATAAAATTTAATTGTTAGAGGGCTAAATACAATAATGTCTCATAGAGACAGGAATATCTCCCACTATTATCCCTATTGGATATTTGTCCCTTAAGGAAATGTGTGGAAGTTGGGTTCTAGATTTGTCCATACATATGCTTAAGGGCATTTCTAGCAATCATAACACTTTTGTAGGTAACAAATAACAAATTGGAAAAGCAATAGGTTCTCATAGGTGCTGAGGATAAGGTAAAGTGGCCAAACAAGTATCAATTAAGTGCACAACTAATTAAAGTGGAAAGGGTCAAAACTAACATGATTAAGTATTTGTGACCAAATTTAGATTACTAAAAATTTTAGATCAAAGGAAAAATATACCTTGATGTGTAAGACACTCTTTGTCATTAAGCTAATACCCCAATTATACAAGGCACCATAGTCTTTCGCAAACCTTGCAAAACACATGAAGTAGTTACTTTGTTCTTTTGAAAATTGATATTTAAAAAAGCTTGAATTTGAAAACTATTTGAATCTTTGAAATTTGAAAATGTTTGAATTTGAAATGAATGAAATGGAGGAATACGCCCTATATGTGTGAAACCAACGTTATTTTTGTGACTTTTCTTGGAGATGATGCTTCTTTGAAGCATTGGAGATATTGGTTCCTTAGTTGAACCAATGGAGAATTTTGAGGGTGAACAAATTAAATTTGCACTTTGTAAAAGAAATAACACCCATTGAGGGATACATAAACTTCAATTTAACTCAGTTGGTATTTGTAACCCCGAGATCTGAAACTGTTTGAAATACAAAATGGACTCATAGACATAATACTATAGGACATTGAACCTCTAAGTTATGCATTATGTACTTAAATTAAATCAACCACTGCATATGGCTCATAGATTTAATTACAACTTCATCATTGAATGCATGATCAAAAGAGAATGGGTATACCCATGTTCCTACCGTGTCTGCAGCTCAGCAAATAATATTTAAAATTTTGAAAAAATAACATAGTGTACATGAATTTAGTTAATGCCCCTATTGATAAATGTAGAATCTGTAATTGTATGTAGATGCCAATTGTAAATTATGTTTGAGACATGTGCATAAACATGTATCGTACACTCAAAACTATGTAAATTTATACTTTGTTCTTGTATTGTGAATGCATATGCATGGCATATGCCTCCATAATCTATGTCAATGATCAAATTTTGAACCATTTTGTAACCTTTAAAACTGTATTTTATGCTAAAATTGATTTTGCTCTTGAAGGGGCTTATCTCATATATGGAAAATCCCACTGAAATACCCCCCTTTTGAGGTGAGAGAGTTTATCCTGAAATCCACTCGTCTCAAAATAAAGGTTAACTCTAGCATGCATAGTAAGATGTAATCATTGAATAATGTAGCATGCGTAAAAAGTATCTTAGTATAGTAATATTTGTATTATTTGTATTTGTATGTAGCATATGAGGAAAGGCTTATAGAAATGTGTCAATGAAGCTCATAGTAATGCAATGTAGAATTAGTATATTATATGTGTTTGTTAATGTAAATATATATCATGACACTCATCAAACTTAACAAGCACACAATCACAATGATAGAAATGTAAAATAATAAGGCTAACAACCACATATAGGGGACATGTTCAAATGTCATAAAGTGAAAGATTGCACATATAATGGACATGCTCAAATGTCGCAAACAAGAGACATGTTCAAATTTCACACACAATAAAGGGCCAAGGTCCAGAAGCAGTGGACATCTTCAAATGTCATACACAACAAACAAGATACCATATAGATGTTTGAATAATTTTGCACATAAGGTTCAAGGCCTACACACAATAAATAAGCAAGATCTAATGGACTGTGCATAAGTAATAGTATCAATGGAACATAGATCTAGAAATGCAATATAAACCATGCATATGTAATGTGATCATGCTATATAAAATAACATAGTCGTGTACACCATGTAAGATATATATGTTATCAATACATTTGTAAATAGTATAAAGCTCAATAGTACATGAGTCATGGAATGATAACACATGTTCATAATATCCTCTGCAAATAAGATGCCTCTAGTTTAGAAAGTAAAACATATTGGTCCTTGTAAAAGTTTTTATGTTTTGCATAACACTCATGAATACTAGTAAAATGTATGTGTGATAGAAAAATAATATTTTTGTTGCCTCCACCAACACACCCCATTTTTAGCTATTCAAATAGGGACCCTCTTATTTTAATTTCACCTTTGGTTCAACAAGGTCCTAGATGCAAAGTTTCATTTCCTGAAATCTTCAATGACATTGACCAAGTTTGTTAATCAAATCTTCATCGTTACACTTGGTTTAGAAATCACATCTAGGGCTACCCTAATTTTAAATTTGGGTTTTGCATAGATCTACTAAGTCTTAGTATATTTTAAGCTTGTGTTATAAAGTGCATTTAAAGCCTCCTTTTAGACTATTTCACCTCAGGGTTATGGAAATTATCTAACTATTTTAGAGTTGTATTGCTCCTTTTCCTAAGTAGTTTGATCCATTTTGACTCTCATTTGATCTAGATTGACTAAGAACTTGCTTTTATTCATCTTTCCCCTTAGTCAGTTTCTTTAAAATAGACAAAAATTTCTTTGAAGTGGATTTCTTTCACTGAGTTGTTGTGCCTTTTATTTCATTTCAAAGGACTTAGTCATTTTGATTCAAATTTACTTAACCATTGTTTGTTAAAATCAAGATTGTTGACTATGTGTTTTCATTTTGTGCTCGTAGGTGCTTAAGTTTCATTCGCCATCATGTGTTGATCTCTTGATGGTCCTAGGCATATTCAAAAGACTTTTTGAGCACTACGTCAATTTTCATAAAGTTGTCTGATGGGTCTTCATTTTAGAAAAGCTTTGGGCAGGTGGATTAGTGAGATGTTACCACATAGCATCATCCCAATAACCCACCATTTCAAAGATATTTGTACAAGGTAGCAATGATGTCAGCAAACCTTCGGGCAAACAGACTAGTGGGATGTCACCACATGCATCATCCTAGTGACTTGTTATCCCAGAGGGGTCCATACAAATAAGCAAGCCATGGGCAAGTGAGTGAACAAGATGATGCCACATGGTAATGTGTACAATCGATCAATGTGTTAGAACTCTGGTAAGCGATATGATGTTATATAGTAAAATCTCACTTCACTGCAATGTAAAGAGTTAGCATACATTCCAAGCTCGGCTTGAGTAGTGGAAGAGTGTGGTGCAGCCATGTAGCATGACCCAATAGGTAAAGGACTCATTGGTTACATAGTCAGGCATAGTGTAAGCATAATTTTGATGACTTGTTTAGTCATCAAAACCATTAAATCCCAAGGAAGGACTACGCATCTAAGATGAATCATGGAATTAGGTTGTGAATGGTTTATCACCAACTAATGAGCCTAAAAGTGACATAATTAAGGCAAATTGATTCAAGATATTTTAAAGTTAGGATAAATCTTTAGTTTTATTTAAAATTACCCTTGGGATTAAATGCAAAGTCTATGTAAAGCATGGTAGGATGGCCATCTCAAAATATCCTAGTGATAATTTTCCACCAACATTTGAATCTATTCATAATTAGCCTCTAGAATTGAATATAAAGCACTCATTACGGTGTTAATCATTATTTGGCGTGCACACTATAAAGAGTCAAAAGAGACAAAAGGCATAAAAGATAAATATCTGCCTTAAAAAATCATGTCTTGTAATTGCAGATCATGTTCTGGCAAGCAAATCTATCAAAATCCTAATTGTATTCCTAGTCACCATTGAATTTTATAAGCACCCCCGTAGTGAACTGAGTAAGCCTCATGGACAAATCTGTCTATATAAGAGATGATGTTATCCCTTTGAAAAGATCAATACTTTATGTAAAGAAAAGATGTCAAAATTGTAATCAAATTTAATAGTTTAGACTTTGTCTTATGCTCATCGAATGTTGTCCATTGTTTCTAGTTAAGTTTATGCTTATGCTAAAAGGATTGATCTTATGCCTACTTACATAATTGAATGTAGTAATTAGATTGTGTGATAGCTAGTTTAATTCATTTATGAATAATTGTAATTTCCCTTAGAATGTCCTTTACTTTATGTGCTTGCAGTTGTAAAGTGATATGAAAGCTCTGTGTGCAATAGCTACATATCTTTCATGTGTTCACCTTTGGTGAAGGATTCTTGAGTTCAACATGCATTTCATCTCTAAAAGCTTGCACACAACATCTCCATGAGTTTGTGCAATTGCTAAGCTAAGAACACAGTGGTATAATTATGATTTGACATACTTCAATTTTTGAGGCATTGGCATTCACTTAATTAGAAATCTTCTTTTCTACTCTCCCTTTCCTTACTTTTTATGTTTATTTTAGCACTAAACTACTCTCCCCTATTTTATAAATTAGCAAAGTGGAGCATATTAACTTTAGCAGTAGGATCACAACATTAAATTGTAAGTTTAAGCAATTAGTATTGAGCTTCTAGTGGTAGCATTGCATCTCTTAAAAACTATTTTATGCAGGCTATATTATGGATCCCTGTGCAATCATGCCCTAGATTGATCAAGTATTGATCCTAAAATGGAGGACAAAAGTTCCTTATTGTTCCCACCTTTCTCTTTGAAACACTCAATCTCACAAGTGCATTATGAGTAGGATTTTGGACTAAATAATAGATGGCACTAGGAGGGCCCAAGAGTTATAGTTTAATCTTTAATTGAACTACTGAGAGGTTGTGAAAGTTATTTAATAGTTGTTATGCACATGCATGTTCACTAACGTTTGTTGTGTTTGCTTCTGCTTGTCTATTATGAACTTGAATGTGCAGTACTATCAATAACTAGCTATATTGTTCACAATAAACCAACATGGATCCCAATGTGCATATTACCTAGTCCCAGTCTGTGCATGGGAGATTGATTATCTCACCATTATAAATCCATATAATTGATTGAACTAGTGGAAGAAGACCTAGACCCATAGTAAACCAAGTATTTACAAACTCTTCATCTCGAATTGCCCATAATCAACGTATACTCATAGTCTTACCTATGGCTTGGCTGGCTAGCTCTGCTATAAATGTCCCTAGGGTCAGCCATGACTTACCTCAAATCCTATAAAGGTATTTACCTAGATTCACACATAGCATAGGGAGGACTGCATAAGAGCATATAACATCATACAAAAATGCTATGAGACTACTTAAAGTTAAGTATGAAGATGTGGCATGTAGATTATTCCCCTTCACACTCATGGATGCATCATACAACTAGTTTCTAAACCTCCTTGAGGATTCCATCGTAAGTTGGGACTAGTTTAGTAGCACTTTCTTGACCTAATTTGGGTAAGTTATAGACCCAAACATCCTATATTAGCAGTTCACATGCATCAAATGAGAACTCAAAGAGGCCATCAAGAATTTTAATGCCTATTTCCAAAAAAATGTATAGTAGAGTCATCACCCTTTACAAGTCTGAGGCTTTGCTAGCTTTGGAAATGTACAAGAACTCTTTGGACTCGTGGACTGTTATGTTCTTGAGATGAGACCCTATAGTAATAACCTTACCTCTGACATATATTGAAGCTATGAAAGTTGATATAAAGTTCAACCCACAAGGCCAAATTATGCCTCCCATCCCTAATGCATTACCTAACATGCCAATATTAAGCCTTCTTCCAAGTGTAAGTCAGAACCTACATATGTCTCAACCATTGCCAATAACTAACCAACTTCCTTTAAGACATGCTACACCAAACCAACACCTGAGTTTTCTTAGCCGAGTGAATAATGAGGTAGTTCCCCACTTGAAAATCTAGATGACATTAGCAACTACTAACAATGCTCAAACCATACCTCTAGAATCAACTAAAAATGAGTTGGATGTTATCTAGTGGATGGTCCAAAAATTAAGTAATGATTTCCTCAATCTATAGATTTAATGTTGATATTTCAAGTAGGAACCTATCTTATCAGAGACAAGACAAAAATTATAATCACCTAAACAATCAGTTAGAGCCTTTCCCCAATAAACTACCAAAACTCAACATTTACAAGATATCTCTCCCAAATTGGTGCCATGTGCGTAACACAACCGAACATGGTGAACTCTATTACATTGAACTATATAGTGCCTTTGACATATTCCAAAGAGAAATGGAGGAATACAAGGTGGTACCAAACCACCCAAAGCCATCCAACTTAGGTAGGGCCTCTTGTACTGCCATGGTATTAAAAATCATGGAGTTTCCTAGTTATGAAGAAAATGAACTAGACGAGAACATTGGTGAGGTGCAAACCTTTCAATAGTTCCAAAGAAGCAATTATACCTCAAAGAATCAACAACCACAATAACCCTTCACTACCTTAACCCCTTAAAATAATGATGCAACCCCACCTGATCCCAATGCTAGGAATAACCCCCGACCTCCCAAGACTAGTGAATTCAAATTCCAAGTACATAATCAATCATCTCAAAGTAAAGCAGTTTCAGTATTTGAAAAGTTATTAGACCATCACACCTATGTTTGCACCCGCTCATCTTTAATTTGTGTGACAAATTATATCCTTGAGTTATGTTTGTCAATCCACACTACTGGGGTAAAATTGATTTTATTATGTGACCAATCTACCCTACTAGGGTACATCATTGTGCCACTGATTATAACCACCTTTGAGCAAATCATTAGTTCAACCCACCCGCCTTGTTGGAGCACATCGTCGTGCCATTGATTATAACCGTCATTGGGCAAATCAACATTTTAATCAACACATGCAAGTATTAACTCAAATGGATTAATCTCATCCATGGGTTAGTTACATTCTTCTTCTTGCTTTTTTTTAGAGACCGTCTATCAATCATATGTTTTGGCCACTCCCTCACTGTGGCATCATAAGCTTCCCAAACTTTGTTTGGAGCATCATTCCTCAATCATTGTCTTTTTTCTTCTTTTTAACAACTTTTTAATTATTTGAAAAGATGTTATTGTGACTATGTCTTACAACACCTTCTCAAACAAAGGCAAAATGTAGACACCCCATTTCGATCGCATCTATGTTTAAATCAAATTTCAAATTAATTTCTACCAAACTATATAAATTAAGCCTAGAAAACACCAAAATGCCCAAATTCATCTGCACATCAAATGTAAATGCCCATAATCATGTTGAGGCATCCCTATTTGGGATATTACCTTGTATGCAATGAAAATCTCCCATGGATTCATCCCCAATCAGGTTAGGGCCAATTAAATTGATGTTTTCGACTAATTGAGTGGGGCACTTAGCCAACTTCTTAAAAAGTTCAAAATACCAATCAAATTTACTTAATTGATTAAACCTAATTAAGTGTTTAGTTAAATAATCCATGTGAAATTCATGAATATCTAAATTGAAAATTAAAAAATGTAAAATATCAGACCTCTCCATCATTAATTTTGTGAGTTGTCAAGTACTCACAACATATTTAACAAATATTTGGATTTATGAGTCATGTTTATTAATTGGAGAATATTAATTATATTTTTGACTCAAGCTCCACCACACATCTCATTTATGATCCAAAGGCCATAATGGATTTACCTAACCTATAAATAAGGGATCCCTCCCTCTCTTTCAACAAGCTCTCAAGCCAAAGTTATAATATTAAATTGTTAAGAGATAAATTCACATGCCAAGCCAAGCCAAGCCAAGCCATAGGTGGACAAGGAAAGGCGTTGCCCACAAGGCTAATGCATTGACAAGGAATCCATTGGACACATAAGTTGAGCACCAACAAACTCACATGCCAATGAACAAGCTCATTTGACAAGGGATGTAAGGGTGGTTTATCTTCTTTATTTCTTAGTTGTATTTGTGTTTAGCTTTGTTATTGCTCACCCAAGTACACAAGCAAGTAGTTGTTACTTTCCTATAGTTGTTTGATATTGGAGTTTTGTAATTCTACTAACAAGAGAAAGCTAACAAATCTCCTTTTTAATCCTATGCTATAATTAGTAGTGGAGTAAGGTCTTGAGGGTAACCAGAGGTATCTCTGTTAGAGCTATAAATGTCTGGTTGGCAGTAGAGGAATGCCCATGCCATTTCCCCCTGAGCTAAATTATAAAATATTTTTACCTCAAATGTTTTAAATGATTTGAGCTAATTTGAATGACTGTGTGTAAATGCAAAATTGAAAATGAATTAATCACTTAAAGCACCCATTGATGTTCTTTGTAAATGAATTTTATGCACTAAATTATGCTCACCCTGCTAATTATATTAATTTTTGCTAGTTTAGTCTAAATTATGTATTTCATAGCTAAAATAACTATTAGCCTAATAGTCCCCATCCCATTCCCATATCCCATCCTAAAGCTGATTAATTCTCTCATTGAAACCCTAATAACACCCATTATCTACTAACCTACCCCCTAAACCCACTAGCCAATTTAAAATTCTAAAATAATGTACCTAACCACCCACCACCCTACTTTAGCCTCTTTTAAAGCCCTAACCATTATGGGGAGACCTCTAAAAATGGAGGATTTTATAAATCTTCTGTTGAGTTATGGAGCTAAAAGCTTCACTGTTGAGCTCTTGTGGAGGTTGCTAGGCTTTTACCAGTAACCAACATCGGCAGTGTCGCCGACATTGGTCAAGCGTGGACCAGAAGCTATCGACATCGGTCATATTCAGACCGACAGCAACCGAGATTGGTCACCTGTGTGTGTGCATGCGTTTACATGCATTTCCAAAATTAGACTTGTCTAATTTTAGGAGGTCCGAGTGTTTGCATGTGAAGACTAATTTAAGTCTTGGGTCTGTGTTTCTAATTATTGTAATTAGGAAGTCTAATTATTGTATGCCTTGGATCCTATTTAAGAGACCCATGGGGCATGTATTGTAATCATCTAAGAAAGTTGTAAGTAAGATCAATTAGATCTGCAAGGTGTGTAAGATCAAGAAGATTTGTTGAAGTAATTGGTTGAGAGAGAGAGAGAGAACTCTTGAGAGAAATACTGTACACCTAAGAGGTGTGGAAGAGTGTGATTTCTTCATTGTATTCTAGAAGAGTTTAATACGAGTTTTCATTGTTTCTTGTATCTCATGTTCTTTGCTGATTTTGATTTCTAGTTACTTATTATTCTAGTTTAATTCCATGTTTAGTTGCTTATACAAAGGTAATCAAGTGTGCTCTTAGTGAGCAGGGATTCTGACAATTGGTATTAGAGCTTTGTGAGCCTTGGTCCTAACAGTTGGTATTAGAGCCAGGTTGCAGGTTCATTAGAGCTTGGTTAGGTACACTAATAGGTGGTCAGAGCAGGTTAGTGTTTGTTGATTACAGGTCACTCTCAGGGGTTTCTGATTGAGTGGGAGTAAAGCAATGACAGAAGAAAGTACACTAAGAATGGAGGAACTCAATAGCAAAAATTCTCAATTACTGAATTATGAAAAGAAAGAGCAGGTAAAGAAAGATTGATGGTTGGTAGAAGATCAGCATGAAGGAAATGAAGAAGCAGATGTTGTAGGTGTTGTTGCATAGGATGCTCTTGTATGTTCCTTGGATAAAGTAGAATATTGGATTATAGATTATGTTGCCTCTTTCCATGCAGCCCCAAATAGAGTAGTTTTCCATGATAATGTCCGTGGAGACTTTGGAAAGATTTATTGGAGGGTTGGTGTGCCTTGTCAAATTGTTGGCAAAGGGGAAGTGCGGCTGAAATTGAAGACGGGCAACACATGGGTGTTAAAGAATGTCATGCAGGTCCCAATCTTGAAGAGGAGTCTAATTTCTTCAAAAAAGTTGGGTGATGAGGGATGCACAGTAACTCTCATAACAGATGCACTTGAATTAGCATGTGGTAAGAAAGTAGGTACTCTTTATCTATCTACTTGTATTACTGATTCTCCTTCTATTGCGAAGATGTGGCTCTGTAGGCAGGTACCGACTCTGGTCTGCACATGATCGATGTCGAACAGGCAGGTACCGACGTTGGTCATGTGCAGACCAGAGTCAGTGGTGTCGGGCAGGTGGCGACCAATGTTGGTCAGGGAACCGGCGTCGGTGACCAGGGATACACCAACGTCGATCAGGGAATCAGCGTCGGTGATCAGGTGGATTCAACATCGGTCAGGTGCAAACCAGGGTCAACTAGAAAATGGATTTTGGGCAGACAACAAGCTGTCAAGGAGTCTCAAACGCCCATATGGAGGACTGAAAGGGTAAGTAAGCCTCAAATTCATTATTTGCCTTCTTTATACTACCTGAACATGTTGCTCACTGATGGTCAAGAACCAGGAAGTTTTGAAGAGGCAATACAAGTAGAATCCAGGAAACAGTGGGAGCATGGCATGAATGAGGAAATTGATTCCTTAGTGGAGAACCAAATGCGGGATTTGGTTGAGTTGTCAGCCGAAAAGAAAGCATTGAAAAATAAATGGGTATACAGGTTAAAAGAAGGAGAGAATGGACATATGAGACATAAGGCCAGGTTAGTAGTAAAGGGATTTGCATAGAAACCAAGTATTGACTTTGGTGAAATTTTTTCTCTTGTAGTAAAGATGACTTCTATTTGGACTGTATTGTCTTTAGTTGCTATTGAGGATTTGCATCTTGAGCAGCTTGATGTTAAGACAACGTTTCTTGATGGAGATTTGGATGAAGAGATATATAGAACAGATGGAAGGTTTTGAGGTCACAGGTAAGGAGAAACTTGTGTGTAGGTTGAAGAAAAGCTTATATGGTCTTAAGCAGGCTCCAAGACAATGGTATTTAAGGTTTGACAGGTTTATGACAGAGCATGGCTTTAGTAAATGTCAATTTGACCATTGTGTTTATTTTACCAGATTGGATAATGGTCATTATATTATCTTGTTACTGTATGTGGAAGATATGCTTGTTGTAGGTTCATACATGCAGGGATTTGTTGAGCTAAGGGTAAAATTAGTTCAGAGGAGTGCCAAAAAGGATTTAGGAGGAGCGACATTCTTTAGCATGAGTATTTCTAGAGACAGGGAAAGTCACAGGTTGATGTTGTCTCAGGATGATTGTGTGAATAAGGTAGTGGCGAGGTTCAACATGCAAGATACATAACCGGTTAACACACCTATGGATGGATAGTTCATAGAATAGTGTCCCAAATCACATGATGAGGTTGAGTACATGAGCAGAGTTCCATATGCTTCAGCAGTTGGGAGCTTAATGTATGCTATGGTATGTATTAGACCTGATATTGCCCAAGCAGTGGGAGTTGTCAGCAAGTTTATGGCCAATCCAGGAAAGGAACACTGGAAAGCAGTTCAGTGGATTCTCAGATATCTAAGAGGGACCAGTCGCAGGTATTTATGCTATGCAGGGTCAAACACTTCTCTACATGGGTATGTAGATTCAGATATGGTAGGTGATGTAGATGGCAGGAGAATCACCACAGGATATGTGTTCACTGTTGGTGGAATGGCGGTTACCTGGATTTTAAAGTTGTAGAAGGTTGTTGCCTTGTCTACTATAGAGGCAAAATACATTGCAGTCACAGAGGCTAGCAAGGAAATGATATGGATGACACAGTTCGTGGAAGAGTTGGGAAAGGAGTAAGAGAGTTGTAGATTGTACAGTGATAGTCAAAGTGCAATTCATTTGGCAAAGAATTCAGCCTTTCATTCAAGAACCAAACACATACAGCTTAGGTACCACTTCATTCGACAGGTATTGGAGGATGGACAGTTGAAGCTGGAAAAGATCCATACAGATAAGAACCCTGCTGATATGTTAACAAAGTCGGTAACAAAGGAGAAGTTGAATCTTCATTCAACTTTTGTTGGTCTTCAAGATTGATCTTGAAGATGGAGATGCAAACCAAAGAAACAAGACAGAGGATGTTGTTGTACAGGTACAGGTGCAACTATTTATCTCTAAGTGGGAGATTGTTGAGTTGTGGAGCTAAAAGCTTCACTGTTGAGCTCTTGTGGAGGTTGTTGGGCTTTTACCAGTAACCGGCATCAGCAGTGTCACTGACATCAGTCAAGCGTGGACCAGAAGCTGTCAACATCAGTCAAGTATCGACTGACATCAGTCATATGCAGATCGATAGCAATCGACGTCGGTCACCTGTGTGTGTGCATGCATTTCCAGAATTAGACTTGTCTAATTTTAGGAGGTCTGAGTGTTTGCATGTGAAGACTAATTTAAGTCTTGGGTCTGTGTTTTTAATTATTGTAATTATGAAATCTAATTATTGTATGCATTGGATCCTATTTAAGAGACCCATGGGGCATGTATTGTAATCATCCAAGAAAGTTGTAAGTAAGATCAATTAGATCTGCAAGGTGTGTAAGATCAAGATCTGCTGAAGTAATTGGTTAAGAGAGAGAGAGAACTCTTGAGAGAAATAATGTACACCTAAGAGGTGTGGAAGAGTGTGATTTCTTCATTGTATTCTGGAAGAGTTTAATACAACTTTTCATTGTTTCTTGTATCTCATGTTCTTTGCTGATTCTGATTTCTAGTTACTTATTATTCTGGTTTAATTCCATGTTTAGTTGTTTATACAAAGGTAATCAAGTGTGCTCTTAGTGAGCAGGGATCCTAACAATTGGTATCAGAGCTTTGTGAGCCTTGGTCCTAACATCTTCCCCAATCTAGCCCCCTTCTCTATAATTTTCTAATTTTAGAGATTTCCATGGAATCAAAAATTCCATGGAAATTTCCTAGCCCTTGATATAAATGGCCCAAATTTGAATTTGGACCATTGATCCTTCCCTCCTTGCCTATAAAACTAAACTCTCCCTCCACCCTCAATCCATATAGAAAATTCATAAAGCCTTCATGCCCATTTAACCAACTAGAAAACCATAACCAATCCATGTCAAAATAATCCTAGCATCTGTTGGGAGAAATAACGGAAGCACACAATTGATTACCAAGCAACTTAATATGCGAAATTAAACCAGAATCAACAAGTAACTAGAATTCAGAAATAACACATGATATGAGAGACAATACACAACTTGTATTAAAACTCTTTCAGAAGGAAATACAACAAAGAAGGCTGCCACAGTTCTTCTTCCTTACACACCTCTAGGGTCCCCACACCTCTAAGGCATAAACAGTAAATCTTCCCTCAAAGCTCTCTCTCTTAGGTCCCAACACACAACTCAAACACAAAGTTGGTGTTCACCTCCAACCAGCCAATATCCACTACTGCCAATCCACCTGTGCTCCACGCACTCCACAAGTGCTCCACGCACTCCACAAGTACACAATCATACTTCAAGTAGATCTCCCCTGAACCTGCAACAACCTGCAACTCAATCTGATCTTACTTATGGAAGGATCATCCTTGCCTTCCTCTTTGCTCTCTTTTTGAGTACACACTGTACTCCAAGTAGATCTTGCCTGATTCTGCTCCCTATTGTGTTGCTGTTCTCTCTGATCTTGCACACCTGTAAATCAATATGGTTCTGCACACCTGTGAACCTTAGACCTTGCACACACATACACCTACAGATCAATGATCCTACTTACCATGTAGATCTCCTAAAGTAGCCATGCTCACCTGATGACCAAGATCATACATACATGAAGAACCCTGTTGATTCTCCAATCCAGCACCCACACTTGGTACTGTGGCACTAGGAGGAACACACCATGCTCTCTTCTCTCTGAAGGAGCTTATATATTTGCTCTCTTACTCTCTAGCACACTTTTACAATAGAACCAATGAGTCTCTTAAATAGATTTCATGTAAACAATAATTAGACAACTAATTACAATAATTACATCCGCATCTTCTAGTCTAAATTTGGCTCTTGACATGCAAACACTTGGTTCGTTAGCTAACTGCCCGTAACATTCGCAGCTCGAACCACACAGGTGACCGATCTCGATCCTTGTCTGCCTGGGGGTGTCGACGCCGACCGACTTCTAATCGACGTCGGCTGCCTTCTTCTCTGATCCTGCCGACGTCAGTTGGCCTGATCGACGCCGGTGTCTGTAACACTCAGCAACCTTCTTGAAACCTCCTCCTCTGTTTGCATCAGTGAAGCTTTTAGCTCCACAACCTAACAGCATCCACTATCAAAATCCTTTAATCATGCCATCACTATGTAAAATCTTAGTGTAATATGCAATCACAAATCCTGGAATGAAGCTATAGGGAGGTAAGGTGATGGTAAGGAGTTTATTATTATGTTGATTACCTTTCTTATTCATTCTTATTAGTGTGTTTAAAATTTTGGGTTTTTATTATTAAACTTTAGCAGTATAGATTTAATCCAAAATTTAGAGCATACATTTTGGCGACTAGAGTTGGAGGGGCTCTCCTTTTGGACTAATCTTGTGAGTGTGAAAGTGATGCTTACAGGAATGATTTATAACAAAGTTGGTGGCTCCAAGTCATATTTTTCATCTACAATATTTTTTTTCATTGTTAGTAATTTTAAACATTATGCATCATTATAGACACTTTATTTTTGGTTGCAGGTTAAATTAGGCCTTCTTGTCTATTATTTTAATTAGGGTGTTCATTTACTCTGTACATTTACTATATTCTATCGGATCTACTTTATCACATTGCATTGAATAAAAAATAAATAAATAAGTTGTTAGTTTATTTAATATTTGTAGGGCTTTTTATTACAAATAATCCATTTGTATTTGGACTGAATTAATCCAGAGATCGTGTAGTTTTGTCTTATAGAGTTTGAGTTTCTCATGTACCAACTATGTTCATTTGTTAGAAAACCCTATCCTTTGAGTAGAATGACTCACCCTTTTTGACTACGTGGCATTAAATCAAGCTTGTTTTATTGTTGAAAAATATCCTTCCCTGTTAAAAAGCTCACCTTTTTTATGCTGGGAGGGAGTGGCAAAGTTATGGAGTTTGGGTTTTCACTCAACATTTTTTCAAATGGTTCCCATGCTTCCCTTTTGATTTGGTGAACATTTTTTTTACCTCTAACCATTTCCTTTGCTAAGATACCTCTAGATCTTTTCAACAAACCCATTTTGTGCATGTCCCCTAAACATTGCATTCTAAGAAGACTACATTTGGTTGAGGCATTTCTTTAAAAGGCCTCAAGACCTTCCAATCCAAAGCTCTCATCTTGGAAAAGACTATGGGTCTGTTGGCAATAATAAACTACTCTGGGTTAGATGCCTGTTGATTGCATTTTACATTACGGTGCTAGTACCTTAAAGGCATACCCATGTTTTTTTGTCGATGCCATATGATCAAGACATTTATTTGACAAGCATTAAAGGCTAGCACTTTTACAGTATTACTACCATGTTCCCAAGCTTTTATTTTGGTGCAGGTTGGGGGTTTGTTGTATCCTTCGAAATAAATCTCTCTCTTTCTTCTATATCATCGAGGCTCCACAAATATCTGTTAAACCCCTGCATTCAATAATACATGTTAACAAATCACTTTTGAAAATTGAGTGGAAGCATTTTACCTGGGAAAAATGTGCAAGTTTGCAATGGTTGAAGTTATACATTAAAATCTATAGAAGGATTGCTAGTGGATGACATCAGCATGCTATCTTCGGCATAGTCGATGACATCTATCAATAACATGCAATAACATCACTATCACGGGCTACATGTTCTTAGACTTCTTATCTGTCTGCCAAAAGTCTTATTTTCAAAATATGTTGTTAAATGTGTTGAGATAAAAGCAATCATATCATCTTTCAAAAACTAATAAATTCATCTACTCCAAAGCATCTTTATTAATTGCCGTCAGCAGTGGAGCAATTCTTAGATACATTAAAAATTTGGCTCAGGACCAGTGAAGTGTAGTATGTTTAGACATCTAAAGTCTTTAATAAATAATGAAAGTGGTTTTTAAACATTAAATAAAATTATTCTTGTTTTATAATTCCACATTTTGCATCTCTTTTTTAGGATACAATAATTGCATTCACAAAAACACTGTTCAAGTCCTATTATATTAATGTCTTTTGTCAACAAATTCTGTTTAAACATTCAAGAGTCATTAATATAAAGTTTTAATAGATAAACTAAAATCATGTCTCAAAAAGTGGTATACACCTTTTTCATTAATGAGCTAAATCTAATAGGATTTTCCTGGAAATTCCATTGTAAATAAATAAATCAAACAATATTAAAATGATTTTGGACAAGTTTTGTTTGGCCAAGTGGTTTATATATATAACTTATTTCTAATAATATAGACATATCTAATATGTTTTAACATAACTCCAAAATATTTCAATTTTAGAATTTTGTTTATAAAAAATAGTAAAGGCATAATTTTTCTACCTTGTTTCTTATAAAGGTGAATTTTGTCTAACACCTTTTGTGAGTCATATTTTGGGTCTAATATTTGGTTTTGTAGGATACCTCTTAAAAGTGATTTATCAAAACTACTAATCTTTTTTACAGGTCCCCACTCTTGAGTACCATATCAAACTACTAACCTATATTCTTGCAGGCCATTAGTCAAAGACCCATTTTGGCACTTTTTCACATCATTTTTGTATTGTATATATCATTTTTAATCATCTCTTTATGTGTAAATATCTTTGTTAAATCTCTCCTTGTATATAATTGCTTGTGTGAGTGTATTAACTGGTAAATAATCATTATATCGTGCCCCTCACACATGGGTAATTAGTCAGTCAATTAATTATATCATGTGTTTTCCTTGTTTGTTAACCCCTTCCCCTATAGGATAACACATGACATGGAATCGACACCCACATACAAGCTTAGTATATAGGGGTTAGTGTCATAGATTTCATCACCGTGCACTAACCAAACTCCGTGTCTTGGTGGAGTATAACAATTAGGGACAGCTCTTGTTAGGCTAAGCGGTTGACCCCATACAGGTCATACGTGAAGGGGAAGAGTCAATTCTCTAAACAAGGCATTAGACAACACCCTACATAGAATTGGGCCCTAACATACCTTCATGTATATAGGGGATACCCTTAGACAGCTCATTCAGCCTAGCATATGACCTTTCAGTCATAATAGGTGTATTGTTGTACGAGTTACTATCAGCTCTGAAGTAGCCATCAGGGATGAGTAAGGTTGAGAGGGTTTGGTCGATTCTATAATGGGTCATCGACCTATAACCTCTCATGTGAAGTTGTTGGATGGTATGGGCATCAGGTTACACACCCTTGAGTTTACTAATCATAGATTGTGGCTTGTTTACTTGAGTGTGTGTTGTGATAAACCTGTATTATTTATAAACTGAGTCAACCTTTACCTATCCAAACCTATCTAGGTCCTTTGCATATACCATCTTGTATATCCTTGCCACATCATCCTTTGTATATATCATAGTTATCATCCTTGTCATCCTATCATTGTACATATTGTCTTTGTCCCATCTCATCTCCCATATTAACCACTAGTCATTAACCACATCCCCATCACCATCCTTACCTCATCATCCTCTTGTATATGCTACCTTTATCCCCCTTCATTTTGTGTATCCTTTTCAGCATCCTTGCCATTGTTCTATCCCATCTCCCTTATTGTCTAGTCATTCCCACTTATCATTGGTCATACTTCATCACCTGCATATCCTAATCATCTTGTCTTGTATATCCTTATCCTAGTCACCTCATTTTGTACATACTTTATTCATATAGGGTCTCCTTTTGTCTTGTACATCCTCCTCATCGCATTCTTGTATGTGTGTATATATATATATATATATATAGTCTTTTTGCACATCCTTTTACATATCCCATACTATCTTGTCTTCATCCCATCCTAGTAATATCCTATCACTTCACATCCTAATCATCATCTTGCATCCGTGTACATATTATCCTTATCATTATCTTAGTCTAGTCATTCCTCATCATCTACATAACCTATCACCTTATACATCCCTACCCTATTATCCTTTGTCCATATTCTAATCAACATCTTATTCATCATCCCATTATACATCTCATCTTGAATATTCTTACACATTATTAACATCATCTTGTACATATTGTCCTCTTGTACATCCTTTCTGACTTATTATTGTCTCAATAAAACTATATCCACCACATCTTCCAAACTTAACCTTTCCATCTTTATTTCACCATCATCCCCATATCATTTTGTCTCAATTTGCCTTCATTTTGAATATCCTTGTCATCATCCTTTTGTATCCTTTTCATCCCATCCCACGTCTTGTATTAATCCCATCCACTCATCATCAGTCACATCCCCATCACCTATATCTTGTGTTAAACATCATTTGTTCTCTTGTATATCCTCTAGTCACATCCTATCCTAGTCATATCCCATCACTTATATTTTATCTTGTGCATATCTCATTCCCCATCTTGCCTTCATCCCATCCTGATCTAGTCATATATGCCCATCATTTAGTCATCACCCCATCACTCATAACCTAATCATCATCTTGTATACCCTCTTGTGTATAGTTTTATTTTCTTGTACATCCTACTAGTCATATCACATTATAGTCTCACTTATAATTCATCATATCCTTATCGTATCATAATCACATCTTGACACATCATCTACAACATATCATAATCACATCATAATCGGTCATTTGTATCTTGTCCTAAGTCCAATATCAATAATTTGTCTTGACCTTGTCCTCATCACCCATCTAGCCATCACCTCATCTTATCCTAGTTGACTTTTAGGTCACATACAAGTCTAAACCATCCCCATCCTACATCATCCTTAATCATTCTACCATCACTTATCTATACTTGTCCTTATCCTATCATCTAATCACTCTCATCATATCATCATAACCCCCATCCTATCTTAAACAAAATTAGTCCAAGGCTTTAAGCTAGTCCTCTTATCATACTTATCATCTTATTGATCCACTATCACTTATCATTTGGTCAAAAATCATATCTAGTCAATATCCTACTAGCATCTTATCACTCTGTCATTTTTAATCTAACAACCCATCAACATCAATCTAGTATCTATCATCCTTGCCTATTCATAATTAGCACCCATCACATAATCATTTTACTAGTTTGAATCTAGGCACCCATCAAAATCTCCTAATCCTCTTTGTTATCTTGATAACTAGGCATTATTGATAGGTCATTAACACCTATTACACTATTGGTCTAAAATTTGATCATAGCATATAATCAACCAGTCTATCATCCATCCTATCCTCATCAGTACCTATGATACTAGCTCAGTCTTTCGACCTAATTTGTTCAATAAATCACCCCTTATTCATAATCTACCTCATCACCTCCCATCATCACCCATCTTCCCCATGGATTTGGAGCTAGTCCTTGTAGACCAATACTTCTTGGCCAATAAGGATGAAGTCTTTTTATGGGCACTAGAGTTAGGTTATCACCTACCCTCAAACCTTGATCCCATTTGTCCCAAATCACCATCTCGTATCCCATCAAAATCAATATCAACATTTCTTGATGTGATCACCCTAATCAATCAATACATCACATAGAATAAATATGAATTCCTTTTGCATCTATGGAAGATAGGTGCTCATTTTATTGATAATTTTGACCCCACAAGCCTAGAGTCACCTCCCAAACAAGTCCAACATCAACCCTTCTCCCATCCCCCTCCACCATCCACTAGCCCTATTCAAAACCCCTTGGCCCCAATTCACACCCATCCACAGTCAAATCTTCCATCTACTAATCATCATCCATCACCTTTATCACTTGCCACCATACAATTGGTCCCCTCTCTCATAAACCAATACATATCTTCTAACAAGGATGAGATCCTCTTGCAGTTCATTAAGATGGGTGTACCACTTCTCAAAGGTATTGACCCCCTTAAACTTATTGCATCTCCAACACAAACCCCTTTGTGTAAGTCTCCTTCCAATCCCCCAGCCACTAGTCATAGCCAATCATCTACCCCTTTCCCTACTATCAAAGGGAATCCAATCTTGGCCACTTGTCCATCTACCTAGCCACATCACACACCATCTGATCTAAATTCCAATGCTTCCATATCAAAGTCACAAATCAAAGCGGGTCCTTATGCTCCCCTTCCTATATCCTTGAAAGCCCTTTTGCAATGACTTGTCACTGCTAACATGATGGTCTGTCCACCCATACAACATCTTGATTCCACCAAGCCGAATCCCTCTTGGTATAAAGTAAACTGATATTATCTATATCATCAAACTTTGGGGCATTCCATTAAACGATGCCAAAACTTCTAAGATTATGTCCAAGACCTCATCGATCATGGTGACATAGTAATCTAGGATAAATCAAATGAATTTAAATCCCTAGGTGAACAAGAAGAGGAATGCCATGATTCCATTCCCTATCACAATCAAACCCTTCCCCTTCCAAGCCAAGGTCAAGACATCCTATCCATCCTCTATGATCCCCCCGTCTCTTACCACCCATCCATTCAAAACAAGTCTACTCCCGATAAACCTTGTCCTTCTATATCCCATAATCCCTTTCATGGACCTATCTCTACTTCATCCATTATTCATCCATCATCTCCCTTTCACCCATCACATCAAATACCTCCCATTGAGAGGATAATCATAGACAAATCATCTTTTACTAGCAGCATTACATCATGTACATCAACATGTACATCAAAACCACTATAAGAAGCATGTGCAACACCAACATCCTAATCAGATTCCTCATGAAAAACATCATCCTTAGTTAATATTATAGTAAATGATGACAATTTCTACTCTTTTAAAGATCTTGATCAGGATGATGAATTCATAATTGAGTTTTTGAATGCTTTATTTGTTGAAGATTTTTAGAGTAGATCTGATCCTACCTTTGATACATGTCTTAATGATCCTTTTGAGATTTTTGAGGACACTTTCTCTGATGTTGAGGCTAAGGCTCCTAGTGACCTTTATAAGGACTATGCTGCCCATTATACCCTTGATCCATCACCCAAAATTCACTATCCACCTCACCTCCATAATCCCTATATCCCACTCCATGAACGGAATGAACAAGAACATGCATCGTTGGATTCCCCTCTGCATTTAATATCATATGCCACAAATACCAAGGTCTAAGACCATATTCCTAAAGTCATAAATCATGATTAAATCATCTTTGATCATATCAGTTAAAATCAAACAAAATAAATGAATGGCCTAATCAAAAAGTGTCTTCCCCTAGTGAAGCCCAAAATATGGTATGAGGGGCATATCAAAGTCAAAAGTCAAATCTTCTGGTGAAGCTCGAAATCAGGCACCAGGGGTAATCAAAGTAAAATCCAATTAGTAACTCAAAAGAAAGGCAAAAATAATTATCAAAAGGTCAATCATCTTCTTAATGCTTGGGTCAAAGAATTAGTAAGTCAAAAGGTTTTGGATCCCATGATCTCATGGCACCAATCTAAATAATTCCCTCCACCATGTCCAATGGTGTATGCAACTATTAAAACTCAATTCTTCTGCCCCTCTCATCATATCAACCATCTTGATCATATCCCTCCTTCCTATCCTCTACCCCATCATCACAATCATGACATCCTCCCATCCACATCACATCTCACATCCCTAGGCAATATTGTCCCTCATAGGGGTCATGAAGATACCTGGTTAAAACATTTGAAGGGCATTAAATCAAGAATAAATAAAGGTCACCATCACACGGTCCTAGCATCACCTTTCTCAGGAACAGGTGTTGGCTAAATGATCCATCAAATGTTTTTATTCTTACATCTCGTCCCCGTCTCCAATAAGACAAGATGCCCAATAAATTTAAAAAAAATCATCCAATGGTGAAAACTAATCTTCTGGCACCTTGGGCAAGTACCATGATGAAAACCAATTTTCGACGTCATGATAGAATAATTTATTGTTTGCATTATTCCTCAAACACTTAGGGGTAAATCAATCATTCCATATCCTCATCTATCCATCCCATTTATCACATCCCTTGTCCACCTTGTCTATATCACCCATCATCTTATCCCTTGATCCATTGTACCTATTTATCATCCACCACCATATCATACCTCATATCTCTTATTCTATCCCATATTGACCTTCATAAAGAAGTGAAAGGTGTCTTGATAACTATCCCAAACTCCTCTTGACATATCCTCTAATGGACACTCAGGTAAATCACCATCTAGTTCCTTTATGATGTGGTCATTAGATATCCTTAGTCCATTCATCCTTGGTCCCCATCATCATCCTTTATCATCGTATCCATCATCCCTCCATCCTTCTCCTAATTTTTAGGCTTAATATTCCCTTTGTTAGTAACCCCATTTGTACAGTGTATATACATATCCCAGAAATCCCAAAAATTTGAAAAATATCAAAAACCCTAAAAATCATAAAATTTGAAAAAGCCAAAAATAAGCCCATCATGTCTTGTCTAATGCCTAATCCGTTAGTTGCATCCATCTCCATTCATTTTCATATCTTCCCATCTTTAGATACCACATTCTGTCTTGAAACCCAAATCAGAGTGGTCACCCATCCCTTCATATCTTCCATCTCATCTTATTGGCCAAGTCTTGTCAACATACATCACCTTGTCAAAAGATTTTAATCTAACACCCATCACTTCCTATCAAGGCCTTTAAATATCTGGCACCCATCCAATTACCCTTTGCCAGTATGGAAGGTACTTGATTCCATCATTATCCTTATCATTGCCTTTTCATGACTAACACACATCTAATCACTTTTGCTAGCATGAAAGATATTTAATCACATCATGTTAGTCTCCTTGCAATATTAGATTCTTGAAAGGCATTGTCTATTAGTAATCCTTGGTCATCACTTTTTTAAATCACCTTCCTTGGCTGCTTTTCAATTCAATTTTAAGAACAAATATGTATTTAAATACCATTATCACATCATCCATCCTTTTATCCATAACTAGGGGTAACATCTCATCCTTATCCTGATCATCCTATCCAAATCCAAGTCCATCCTAAGTCACAATCACATCATGATCATCCTAGTCGAGTTCATTCCCTAGTCATGACAAGACATTTGAATACTATATGTAGATACTTGTTTATGTGTTGCTTGTCTTATTTGCATGTCTTTTATCATGTATATATCTTATTTGTCTTTTATTTTATTTACATCATGTTTCTTTTTGTTTATTGGGTGATGAACAAGGATGTTATGAGGACACCAAATGTGCCCTCAAAGATGTAGATTTCATCACTTGCCCATGCACTTTGGCACAAATGCCCTCTTGGTCACATCTATATCAAGGGGCATATTGTCAAGTGTTGTATACATCAAATTAATTAGACTATGATGAGATTTATGAAATTTATGATGGCTTGATCCCTCATACCCTCATCATTCCTCTAATAATTTCATCATCTTTAATCTACTATTCTTGGCCCATCCAACTAACATATCATCATCACTAATCATCATCCTCGTCATCATCTCCTAGTCAAAACTACATCAGCCTGAGGTCTATTCAGAGTATCTAGGTGATACTTGGCCTCTTTTTAGTGCCCAAGTATAGCTCAGACACTATCTCTATGATTGATCCTCATCCCTCAGTCTTTTGGTCATTCGATCACATCATTTATTCTCTCTTATCATCTTCATCATGTTAATCGATTTAGCTTTGAGCTACACCCATCATTAATCTTATCAAATTAGTCTTATCCTGGCCTATAGCTCTCCTTTGCATGCATCCTTGCTTGGGATACATCTAAATATTATGGCCCTTTAATCCTATCATCATTTTTTTGTGGTTGATTCCCCCTTGAGATGTGTCAATAATGGTGACACACATCATCTTTACTCCCTATGCATGTGTCCTTGCCAAGGGCATCATCAATTTGTAGCTCATTATTCATGTATAATATTTCTTCTTCATCATCTATCCCACATCTAGCATCCCATCCCATCATCTCTCCATCACATCCCACCCATCATTTCTTCTTTTGAGTGGCCATCCATCTCATTCTTCCCCTCGTGTCCCCTCGAGGGGGCATCATATCCACTAACATCATCTACTAACATTCATCCATGACATGGTTTTTTTCTTTGATAGACCATTACTCCTTCCACTTCACTCCACTCACAGTGCCCTTTCAAAGAGGGGAAAAATGTATGCACTAAATTATGCTCACCCCACTAATTATATTAATTTTTGCTAATTTAGTCTACATCCCATATTTCTTAGCTAAAATAACTATTAGCCTAATAGTCTCCATCCCATTCCCATATCCTATAAACCTTTATCCCATCCTAAAGCCAATTAATTCTCTCATTAAACCCCTAATAATATATATTATCTACTAACCTACCCCCTAAACCCATTAGCCAATTATTAATTCTAAAATAATATACCTACCCACCCACCACCCTACTTTAGCCTCTCCTAAAGCCCTAAACCCTACAGGGAGATTTATATAATTGGAGGATTTTAGAAATCTTCTCCAATCTATCCCCCTTATCTAGAATTTTCTAATTCTATAGATTTCCATGGAATTAAAAATTCCATGGAAATTTCCTAACCCTTGATATCAGTGGCCCAAATTTGAATTTGGACCATTGATCCTTCCCTCCTTGCCTATAAAACTAAATGCTCTCTCCACCATAAATATTTGTAGTAAATTCACAAAGCCTTCATGCCCATTTAACCAACTATAAATCCATAGCCAATCCATGTCAAAATAATCCTAGCATGTACTATCAAAATCCTTCAATTATGCCATCACTACGTCAAATCTGAGTCTAATATGCAATCACAAATCCTAGAATGAAGCTATAGGGAGGTGAGGTGATGGTAAGGAGTTTCTTATTATGTTGATTACCTTTCTTATTCATTCTTATCAGTGTGTTTAAAATTTTGGGTTTTTATTCTTAAACTTTAGTAGTGTAGATTTAATTCAAAATTTAGAGCATACAAAATTAACTTAATATGTCATGTGTTGAAGCATATTTTAATGCCTACTTTGATTTTGTCTCAATTTTTACTTACAACTAACACTTGTGTTTGGATGCATGAACTAAAACTTTTGAATTCTCTAGATACTTGAGAGTATCTCCCAGCAGGAAGTCACCATTATTGTTGCCTCCACCAACATGCCCCATTTTCAGTTATTCAAATATGGACCCTCTTGTTTTAATTTCACCTCTAGTGCAATAGGTTCATGTATGTAAAGTTTTATTTCTTGAAAGTTTCATTGACATTGACCAAGTTTGTTAATCAAATCTTCATCATTGCACTTGGTTTAGAAATCACATTTAGGATTGCCCTAATTTTAAATCTTGATATTGCATAAATCTGCTAAGTCCTTAGGATTATGTAAATTATCTGGCTTTTTAGAGTTTTATTGCTCTTTTTCCTAAGTAATTTTATCTATTTTGATTCTCATTTGATCTAGATTGACTAAGAGTTTGCTTTCATTCATATTTCCCCTTAGTTGATTTATTTAAAATAGATGTAAGTTGATTTGAAGTGGCTTTCTTTTGCTCAGTTTCCATGCCTTTTATTTCATTTTGTTGTCCCCCAAAAATATCACTCATTTTTGGGACAAGATTTGAAATATTTTGGTCCTACAGACCAAAATTGTCTCTTCCCTTTTTGAAATTTGTCCTGGGCATTCAAATTCCTCATTTTTCAAGCTTCTCATAAATCTACAGACTCTGCAGGTTTGAATATACGGACTCTACAGGCTTGAATCTATGAACTCTGCAGGAAAAAAAAAATTTACAGACTCTGTAGGCCAAGTTCAACGGGCTTCACAGGTTGATTTCTATGGACTCTTTCAAGGTTAGAGAAAACTACAGACTTGGTTTCTACAGACTCTACAGGCAGGTTCATTTCTATAGGTTTAAACCCTTCTGCAGGTGGGTTCAATCAAAAGAATCAGTTTCTAACACTTAGTCATTTTTGAGATTGGTTCAGTGCCTTGGTTCAATAAAAAATCTCCATCTGCAAGCATCTAAGCAAGGATCCAACCATTAAATCATTGAACCTTGAACCATTTTGGTTCAACGGGTTCAACAAGTTCAAAGGTTCAACATCATCAGCAAGAGTTAAGCGCTTCATCAAGGTTCAACAGGTTTTACGCGTTTGGTTCAATGAGGATCAAAAAACACTTAGCCAAATCAAAGGAAATGAACCATTGAACCATTGAACCAAAGCTTTGTTCAATAATTGGTTCAATGCTTTGGTTCATTCAGTCGGTTCACTTAGTCGGTTCATCACACAGTTCATCGACTTGGTTCAAAGCTTGGTTCATCCGCTTGGTTCAAAGCTTGGTTCATCGGCTTGGTTCTATCAAAGGGATCATCGGCTTGGTTCAAAGCTTGGTTCAAGGGTTGGTTCAAAGGAGCGGTTCAATGCAAAAGTTCAAGAGAGCCTCCCGAAGGACAAGTGCCCTTGCGAAGGGCACTTGGTCGACAAAAGCACCCTTTGAAAGGGTCATTTTCAAAGAAGCCGCAAAGATAAGTTCTTTCAGAATTTTGTTTAAGGCAGTCAAGAGACAAATGGATTTCCTTCAGGAAAAAGACTAAGGCATAATTCCTTCAGACTTTTTGTCTGAAGGAATTCAGAAAGACTGCGAGAGGAAAGCCCGAAGGAGTTTCTCAAAGCCAAAGAAAATTTCCGTGAACTTTTTGTCCATGGGAAATTTTTAGACTTTTTGTTTGCGAGAAATGCCCGTGGGAATTGTCTGCGGGAAAAGTTTTGAAGGACTCCAAAGAAAAGGCCGCCAAAGGACCCCGAAGGGCAGGTGCCCTTGCGAGGGACTCTCGACTGCCAAATTAAATAACACTTCCCAAAGCTGAAGGGTCACCTTCCCTTTGAGAGGATGCAAAATAGGAAAGCCAGAGAAGGACCAAGGGGTGACGTGCCCAAAGACATCAAATTCAAGAACAACAAACTAGACATTGAAAACATAGTGACAGGTGCACGAACGTCAATTTCAAGGTTCGTAAAATAGTCGCTAATTTTGAAAAGCCTTAAAGAAGAGTAAAAGAACTTAACGACCTACCAAAAGAAGCCTGAGAGCCATCTGAAGACCACCTAAAGGGTAGATACCCTTGCGGGGGGCTCTTCCCGATCCAAAACGAACTTGAATGCATTCAAAGGCTTTAAGGCCAAGACCAACAAGAAGCAACTAAGGAACAAAGCATCAAATCGAACCAAGGACCCGATTCAATTAACCAAAAAAAGGAGGAATGATGAAGAAGGATCAGATCGCCAGGTGAACATTGAAAGATGCAAACTTTCAATATCGTGACTTGTTTCTCTACATTGAGAAAAATAAATGGGTAGACACCCCTCAATTCCAGCCTATCTTCTTAACAAATTTCAATGCAACATGATGTGTTACTGTTCCTGAGTCCTTCTTGAAGAGGCTATATAAGGGACTCTCTTTTATTGTAAATATATCTCTCTCTGACAATCATAAATGAAACTCTACCCAAATTGAAAGGCATTATTGAGACTTTGAGCTCATATTGTTGATCATATTTTGTTATTGGAATAAGAAAGCAAGTGATTTTTCAGACTTTGTGTTGTGATATCTTTGTTGTTGAGGAAACTGTTCTTATGTCTCTTCCTTAATATATTTTCTATTCCTTTAATTCAACAAGTAGGATTAACGAAAATAGTCAGGAAGGTGTTCTGAAGTCAACTGTGGAGAGACTTTGTGCCCCCACAATTGATTTTAGTGTGTTTTCTTTTTGTTTCTGTGTAAAGGACCTTGGGATGACTTTGTGCCCCTATTGTCCTTTGTATCTCACTCTTAGGCAATTCAGGTGAAGACTTTGTGCTACATCTCAATTTGTTGGTTACTACATCCTTGTTTACATTTTGCAATTACTACCAGGAGTATTCTTGTGGTTTGCTAAATAATACTTTTGAAAGAAGAGGAGTGCTTTCTATCAGTTCCCTTGAGATTTTTCCTTTGATTTACACGCATCATCTCTAAAGAAAGAGAGATGGATGGTTTGTCCTACCCTTGAATATTATTTTCTATTTATATATATATATATATATATATATATATATATATAGCTATATACAGGGAACCTCCCCTTGATGAGAGGAGAGATTAGTCTCCTTTTGATGTGGTAAACCTACACTTTTGGACGACCAATCTTCTTAATTTGGCTGATCAGACCTATTTTGTTTTTCAATATGCTGATCGACAAAATATTCAACCAATAGTTTTTGGCGACTCCGCTGGGGATATAACCCATTATCCATTTATAGCCTTACCATTCACCTCTATACTAACTGAGAAAAGAACGCGCAGTTTAAAGCCTCAAGCTTCAAACTAAAGCAAGGTCAATTCTTTTCCATTTTTGTTTCACAATTTGGCAGATTCAAGGTATACATGAAGCCAAAGGGCTAAAGGTATTGTTGACCCTATATTCAAGTTGGTACAACAAAGTAATTTTGATCTGTTTCCTTCACCATCTCATCTCCAACGTACCAAGAGCTTTCCTCCTACTAAAGTCAGATCTCCATTGCCAGATGAAGTATCCACTTCTGTTGTTGATAAAGCTTTGCCAATAATTACCCCTCTGAGATTTGTTAGTCCTCCTTTTCATAATCCTACAATGGCAGCTCAAGGCCCCTGGGGTAATGCTTTTGGTCCTCTCAATCTTACTCCACCTCTACATGAGCTTCCATGCAGTTCAAGGAAGAATTTCCCCAAATTCTATGGTGATGGAAAAGTACATCCTGATGAACACATTACAACCTTCAGCATAGCCTGTGGCATAATTGAAGTAGAATTTGAAGATGTAGCAATCAGGCTATTTGTAAAAACATTACAAGGCGCTGCTGTAGATTGGTTTTATCATCTACAGGCTTGGTCAGTAACTGATTGGAGTACCCTCAAAGATAGGTTTGAAGCTAGATTCAACCTTGCAAAAGATGCACATGCCCTTCTGGCTCAACTCACACAGATGAAGAAAGAACCTTATGAACCAATGAGGGACTTCATAGCCAAGTTTGACAAATTGAGGAACATAATTCCTGTAATTGCTCAACCTATAGCTGAGAATCTCAAATGTTTCTTCATTAATTCTTAGTTATCTAGAGTCAATTTTCTTTTGAGATGTGTTGGTCAAATAGATCTTGCTGCAGCTCAACTTTTGGCCACTAAGGTACAAGATGATCTCATCTTAGTAGGGAAGATAAGAAGAGATCCAAACAAAAATAGATCCTCATCATCTTCTGAATATTTATCTACAGGCACCACTGATCTAATGGTGCAAAAGTTGGCAAATGAACTTCTAGCCTTGAAAAGACAAATGGCACAAGGAATGTCTTCTGCTCCTTCATATAGAGATATACCAAGAAGGACATTTCCAAAATAGTCATATCAAGGCAATGTTGCTAGGAATCAAGGGCAATAAAATCATCTTCCTCCATCACAAGGGAAACTTGCCCTGGAAGCTCCTCCAACCAATTCAGCAATGGGATATCTTGAAGCAGAATTAAAATTCTCTTTCTAGCCTAAATTGAATCAAGAAAATGACACTGATCTCCTTGAATAAAATCAAGAATAATCAGTTGGCAACTCCCACATTGGTTTCCTAAATTACCACGATGAACTCAAAAGCAAAGGAGAAACGATTGATGGATCATATGTAGTGTTTACCAGGTCTAAAAACCAATCAGTCCAACAAGCTGATAAAAAGAAGACAGAGGAGCAACCTCAACCAACAATTATAATTACTAAGTGTGGAACCACTCTGCCTTTCCAGTCAAAGGATTCGGTGATCACCCAAAATGTAAGTACATCAATTTCACCTTCACCTTCTACTTTAATTTTGCAAACCAGCCCTCCTCCCATCCCTCCTAAAACCCAAAAGGTTGAAATGCTTTCCTTTGTTCCTAGTTTAATCCAGCCATTTGACATAATTGATCATGTCAAGAAGACCAAAATACAAATGTCTAAATTTGAATATTTGCATTCCAATCCTGATCAATTGGATAAGTTGGTCCAATGTGTCAAGAACCAAACCATCCTTGCAAGACAAGAGGTTAAGAAAATAATTCTCGATTCCCTAAAGAACATGCCCATTCAAAATAATCTTGTCATTACCCCCCCAATTGCCCCTGGAAAAATAGAACCTTTCTATGTTTCTTTATTGATAAATAGTTATTAGCTCAACAATTGCATCATTGATTCTGGGGCATCTGACAATGTCATGCCTGCTAAAGTAGCTGAGTCTCTAGGTCTCACACTAACCAAGACATTTGGGAGATGTTTCTCCATGGAGAACAAGCAAGTACCAATGCTGGGGCAAATCAAAGATGCCCATTTTGCATTTACACCCTTTCCAGACAAGAGAATCAAGATGACTGTTTTCGTGGCTGACGTCCTAGCATCCTATGGCATTTTACTGGGATGAAATTTTTGCAAGGACATGGGAGGAGAATTGAGCATGGACCTGATCGAGGCAAGAATCCCTGTCAAAGGTGTAATGATGAGATTGCTCTCTGAAAAGGATGCAAAATACATGGTCACCCAAATGTCGACCCTTGTAACACAAATTCTATTTGAGTCTTCAGGTAGGGGTAATTATTTCTTGACCATAGAGAATGTTCATGTTTCTACAGATGAAAGTCTTGTAGCTGACAATCTAGGAATTGATCCAAATAAGAATTCAAGAGAATTGGTAGAGTATAGTACAAATAAGGAAAGATCTTCCATCTCTAATGAAGAGAAATCTGACAGGAGATCAACTTCTGATGATGCTTGGATCCTGGAATCCGATGGAAGCAATTCTTTCACCAACAATGGAGTCAGGACTGTGTTGATATCTCCTCAAGGAGATATTCTTCCTTCATGCAATTTGCAATTCAGTAACACCAACAACACAGCTAGATGTGAATCTCTGTTGCTTGGATTGAAGATTGCTCAAAATGAAGAGATCAAACTCCTTCATATCAAAGGAGATGCTAAGCTGATAGTTTGTCAAGAGCTTGATGTGGACAATCCATTCATGTGCTGGACTGAACTAGAAGAGCAACCAATTATGATAATGGACCATGCTGCTACAAATCAAAATCAGGCAAAGGAACCCTTCGCCAAGAAAGCAAGGAGTTATGGCTTTCAAATTGAAGACCACATCTTGTCATGGGGCAAAAAGAAGAAAAAGCCAAGAGGAAGATGCAAAAAATTAGTTTCTTGGTGGAGAGTTCCATTCACCCGTCATTGTTTTTGGGGATAAAATGCCTTTTTGCTGGTTTATCAGGATAGAGTGCTATTTTCACTACCTCTCAAGAAGCAGCATCTGAAACACTTCAACTCTTGAAGTATCAGATCATTGTATCTGTACATATGTATATTTGTATAGTTTTTATTTCTATTTTGTTTTGTTTGTTTCTTTTTTGATGCCTTCCATTTTTGGGTAGCATGACTCTATAGCCCAATGGTACACATGAAGACACTGGAGATTTTAGATTCTACTCCCTTCAATTCTTTTTACAATTGATAGAAGTTCCCCAACTGGAGCCAGTTGTTGTCCCCCAAAAATTTCACTCATTTTTGGGACAACATTTAAAATATTTTGGTCCTACAGACCAAAATTGTCTCTTCCCTTTTCAAAATTTATCCTAGGCATTCAAATTCCTCATTTTTCAAGCTTCTAAAAAATCTACGGACTCTACAGGTTTGAATCTACGAACTCTGCAGGCTTGAATCTACTGACTCTGCAGGAAAAGAAAATCTACAGACTCTGTAGGCCAAGTTCAATGGGCTTCAAAGGTTGATTTCCACAAACTCTTTCAAAATTAGAGAAAACTATAGGCTTGGTTTCTATGGACTCTACAGGCAGGTTCATTTCTACAAATTCAAAGCCTTCTACAGGTGGGTTCAATCAAAAGAATCAGTTTCCAACACTTGGTCATTTTTGGGATTGGTTCAGTGCCTTGGTTCAATAAAAAATCTCCATTGGCAAGCATCTAAGCAAGGATCCAACCATTGAACCGTTGAACCTTGAACCATTTTGGTTCAACGGGTTCAACAAGTTCAAAGGTTCAATGTCATCGACAAGAGTTAAGCGCTTCATCAAGGTTCAACAGGTTTAACGCGTTTGGTTCAACGAGGATAAAAAAACACTTAGCCAAATCAAAGGGAATGAACCATTGAACCGTTGAACCAAATCAACAGTTGGTTCAATGCTTTGGTTCATTCAGTCAGTTCACTCAGTTGGTTCATCAAACGGTTCATCAGCTTGGTTCAATCAAAGGGATCATCGGCTTGGTTCAAAGTATGGTTCAAAGCTTGGTTCAATGGTTGGTTCAAAAGAGCGGTTCAATGCAAGAGTTCAAGAAAGCCTCTTGAAGGACAAGTGCCCTTGCGGAGGGCACTTGGTCAACAAAAGCACCCTTCGAAAGGGTCATTTTCAAAGAAGCCACAAAGATAAGTTCTTTCAAAATTTTGTTTAAGGCAGTCAAAAGACAAATGGATTTCCTTCGGGAAAAAGACTAAGGCATAATTCCTTCAGACTTTTTGTCTGAAGGAATTCGGAAAGACTGTGAGAGGAAAGCCCGAAGGAGTTTGTCAAAGCCAAAGAAAATTTTTGCAGACTTTTTGCCCGCGGGAATTTTTTGTGGACTTTTTATTCGTGAAAAAATGTCTGTAGACTTTTTGTCTGTAGGAATTGTCTACGGGAAAAGTTCTGAAGGACTCCAAAGAAAAGGCTGCTAAAGGACCCCAAAGGGCAGGTGCCCTTGTGTGGGACTCTCAATTGCCAAATTAACGGACACTTCCCAAAGCTAAAGGGTCACCTTCCCTTTGGGAGGATGTAAAATAGGAAAGCCGAAGGACCAAGGGGTGACGTGCCCGAAGACGTCAAAGTCAAGAATAACGAACTAGCCATTGAAAATGTAGTGATGGGTGCGTGAAGGTCAATTTCAAGGTTCGTAAAATAGTCGTTAATTTTGAAAAGCCTTAAAGAAGAGCCAAAGAACTTAGCGACTTGTCAAAAGAAGCTTGAGAGCCATCTGAAGATTGCCTGAAGGGCAGATACCCTTGCGGGGGGATCTTCCTGATCCAAAACGGACTCAAATGCATTCAAAGGCTTTAAGGCCAAGACCAGCAGGAAGTGACTAAGGAACATAGCATCAAATTGAATCAAGGACCCGATTCAATTAACCAAAAAAGGAGGAATGATGAAGAAGGATCAGATTGCTAGGTAGACATTGAAAGATGCAAACTTTCAATAGCGTGACTTGTTTCTCTGCATTGAGAAAAACAAATGGGTAGATGCCCCTAAATTCCAGGCTATCATCTTAACAAATTTCAATGGAACATGATGTGTTCCTGTTCTCGAGTCCTTCTTGAAGAGGCTATATAGGGGACTCTCTTTTATTGTAAATATATCTCTCTCTGACAATCATAAACGAAACTCTGCCCAATTTGAAAGGCATTACTGAGACTTTGAGCTCAGATTGTTGATCATATTTTGTTATTGGAATAAGAAAGCATGTGATTTTTCAGACTTTGTGCTATGATATCTTTGTTGTTGGGGAAACTGTTCTTATGCCTTTTCCTTAATATATTTTTTGTTCCTTTAATTCAACAAGTAGGATTAGCGAAAATAGTCAGGAAGGTGTCCTGAAGTCAATTGTGGAGAGACTTTGTGCCCCCACAATTGCTTTTAGTGTGTTTTCTTTTTGTTTCTATGTAAAGGACCTTGGGATGACTTTGTGCCCCCATTGTCCTTCATATCTCACTCTTGGGCAATTCAGGTGAAGACTTTGTGCTACATCTCAATTTGCTAGTTACTACGCCCTTGTTTACATTTTGCAATTACTACCAGGAGTATTCTTGTGGTTTGCTGAATAGTACTTCTGAAAGAAGAGGAGTGCTTTTTGTCAGTTCCCTTGAGATTTTTCCTTTGACTTGCATGCATCATCTCTGAAGAAAGAGATATGGATGGTTTGTCCTACCCTTGAGTATTATTTTCTATATATATATATATATATATATATATATATATATATATATAGCCTATCTATAGGGAACCTCCCCTTGATGAGAGGATAGATTAGTCTCCTTTTGATGTCGTAAACCTATACTTTTGGATGACCAATCTTCCTTCTTTGGTTGATCAGACCTATTTTTTTTATCAGTACGCTGATCGACAAAATATTCAACCAACACATTTCAAAGGACTTAGTTATTTTGATTCAAATTTACTTAACCATTGCTTTTTTAAATTGGCATTGTTGACTGTGTGTTTTCATTTGGTGCCCGTAGGTGCTTAAGTTTCACTCATCACCACATGTCAATCTCCTGATGGTCTTGAGTGAATTCAAAAGGCTTCTCAATCACTTAGTCAAATTTCATAAAGTTTCTCGATGGGTCTTCATGATAGTAAATCTACAAGTAGACTAGCAGGATTTTGCCATGTGGCATCATCTTAATAACCTGTCATCCCAGAGATATCCATATAAGGTAACAATGACATCATCAAGCCTCCAAACAAGCAAACTAGTGAGATGTCACCACATGGAATCATCCTAGTTTTTAGGAATTAATTGAATGTAAACCATATTTAATCCAGCATAAAATCACGTAACAAAATTTTAAATGTGTGAAAATCAGATTTAATTATGCGGAAATAATTCCTTTAATCACAGTTTAAATGAAATCATAAATGGAGAGAATAAAACCAAGAATAACACATAACATAGATATATTATGGTTCACCCAATGTGGGCTACATCCACTAAGAAAGTCCTCAATACAATCTATAACAAAATAGGATTACAAAGACCTCTCACAGAGATAGAATATCTCCTATAGAATTCACAAATGAATTCTCTGAATTGTTGATCTAAATGTAAAACCTATCAACAATAATCCACAAATGCTCTACCGCACCTATACCTATATAAATGAAACATCCACAAGATGCTATACCACACCCTGCGGAAATATCTCACATATCATGTCCTGTCTTATCTGTCATATCTCCAAAGCCTCACCACCACCTGTATATATAACAAATGAGGAGAAAACTCACCAAATAAATGAGATACATGCTATCCTTATCCAAAATAGCCTCATCCACAAAGGAACATGCCATTTCCACCTAATCATGCTTATTCATAAGCCCCACCAAGTAGAAACATGCCATTCTCCTTCAAAGGGCACAACTTTCAATGCAAAGAGATAATAACCAACTCCAAGTAATGAGAAAGCCCACCCCACTTGCATAATACACCATGGAAATTATTAAATGAATATTTTATAATATTCTCCCATAATGCATCACAAAAATTATTAAATAGATCATTTAATAATTCTACTCATATGCAAATTATTTAATAAATAATTAATTCATTAGAAAATAAGGAAATCAACCCCACTTCCAACAAGCATGGAAGTCAACATAAAAATTATTAAATATGCATTTATTAATATTTACCCATACGAGGAGTAAATGAAAAATGTGTTCTCCACATCCTTGGAGCTCTCTAAGCCCCCAAAATGTACCATCATGGTCATGTGATATCCCCAAAGGGCCTCACACTCAACAATCTCCCACTTGGAGACCTTTTCTCTTGAACTAATCTATCACTGCTCCATGATCACTAAGACCAACCAAATCTGAACATAGTCTCAACTTGTCCAATGTGACCACCTTGGTCATCATATACATAGGATTTTGGTTAGTATGAATCTTTTCCAGTTTCACCAAGCTCTCCTCTAAAGCTATCCTGATGAAGTGATAACGTAACTGAATGTGTTTCATCCTCGAGTGGAAAGTGGAGTTCTTTACCAAATGAATAACACTGACTATCACTGTATAGTCTCCCTACTTCCTACTCATGCCCCAACTCTTGAAATAACTCTGGTAACCAAATCATCTCCTTGTTAGCCTCTGTGGCAACAACATACTCTGCCTCTGTGGTTGACAAAGCCACAACCTTCTGTATCCTAGAAATCAAACTAATTATTGTATCTTTAACAGTGAATATATATCTTGTTGTACTCTTCCTACTATCAATATCCCCTACCATATCCAAGTCCCACATAACAACACAAAGTGGTATCTGATTCACCATAACATAAAGCAACAAAAATGGTTCCTCTCAAATACCGAAGAATCCATTTCAATGTTTGCCTATGCTCATAACCAGGATCACTCATGTATCTGCTCACAACTCCCACTGCTTGGGAAATATATAGCCTAGTACAAACCATGACATACATCAACCTACCAACTATCAATGAGTAAGGTGCCTTGGACATCTTTAGCTTTTCAGCCTCCATATTGGGACACTGCTCCTTTGATAATCTAAAGTGGCCTGCGAAAGGAGTACGAATAGATTAAGCATCCAACATGCTAACCTTTCCAAGACTTTCTTCACATACTCTGATGGCGATAAAACCAACTTCCTCTCCTTCCTGTCATGAGTAATCCTCATACCAAGGATTTGCTTTGCAACACCCAAATCCTTCATAGAAAAGGAGTCACTAAGATGTTTCTTGAGCATATGAATATGTTGTATGTTATTTCTTAAAACTAACGTGTCATCAACATACAAGTACAAAATAATAAAGGAAGCATCATCAAAATGTTTGATGTACACACAATGGTTAAAATTACACCTTTGATATTCTTGTTCTAACATAAAACAATCAAATTTCTTATACCATTGTCATGGAGCTTGTTTCAGGCCATACAAGCTCTTCTTTAGTGTGCACACAAAGTTCTCCTTCCCTTTGATGTCATATCCCTATGGCTACTTCATATACTACTCTTCATCTAAATCACCATGAAGAAAAATAGTTTTCACATCTAACTATTCTAAGTGTAAATCCTCAACTGCAACTAAACCAAGAACAATCCTAATACAAGTCATTTTTATAATAGGAGAGAAAATCTCATCAAAATCAATACCTAATTTTTGTACAAACTCCTTGACCACCATCCTGACCTTATAATTTTTTCTCCCTTGATCCTCTTCTTTTATTCTGAAGATCCACCTGTTTGGAAATACATTCTTGCCCTTGGGTAGCCTTACCAAATCCCATGTTTGGTTTTCCATGCGAGATCTATGCTCCTCATCCATGGCTTGTTCCCATTTCATCTTGACATCTACCTACATTTTTTTTTGTAACTCTCTAGTTCTCCATTGTCAATGAGTAATAAATAATTCAAAGGAGAAAAATGTTCAGGTGATTTTCTTACCCTAGAAGGTCTTCTTACGATAGGAGTTTGGAGTCCTTGTGTAGAATATTCCTAAATGGATTCATTAGATACTTTACCATCTGTAATGTCATCCAATACTATGTACTCTTTTTGTTCTTATTCATGTTCCTGCAACTAATCCTTATACATGACTTTTTTTATTAAAGACTACATCTCTAGACTAAAATATTTTCTTATCTTTAATGCTCTATAAACGAAAACCAACGTCATCCTCACCATATCTGACAAAGGTGCATTTCTCTGATTTAGCCTCTTACTTGGTCCTATTCTCTTTCTTGATGAGGGCAAAAGCCTCACATCCAAAGACTCTAAGAAGAGAATAATCAACATTCTTACTAGACCAAGCTTGTTTAGGAATGCCTCCATCCAAAGGCATACAAGGTCCTTTGTTAATTAGATAAATTGCTATGCTAACTACTTCTGCCCAAAACTGTAAAGGCAATCCTGCATGTAACCTCATGCTCCTAACACATTCCATTATTTTTCTGTTCATCCTTTCAGACACCCCATTCTATTATGGAGTTCCTGGAACTATTCTTTGCCTATAGATTCCATTGTTAGAACAATAATCAAACAAAGCATTACTACAATACTCACCTCCATTATCTGATCTGAGATATTTCAACTTGAGACCTGTTTCAGTCT
This sequence comes from Torreya grandis, assembly GCA_037957365.1. Lineage (NCBI taxonomy): Eukaryota > Viridiplantae > Streptophyta > Pinopsida > Cupressales > Taxaceae > Torreya > Torreya grandis. The sequence continues at coordinate 6,020,371 of JARHVA010000109.1, forward strand.
TAACCAAGGCTTTCTAATTCTTAAAAGTGTCAAATATATCTAATTTCTTTTTAATATAATAAACCCAAACTTTCCTAGTTGCATCAATAATAAAAGTGACATAATAATTGGAACCACCAATAAAAGTTACCTGAACTGGTCCCTATATATCTTAATATACCAACTCTAACTTGTGTTCTTTTTTGTGGGTCCAACTTTTAGGAACTTAACCCACTTTTGTTTCCCATTCACATAATTCTCACAGAAGTATAGATCTAAATCTTTGAATCCAAGCAAATTATCTTTTAAGATCTCCATGATCTTATGGCTCATATTATCGAGCATGTAGTGCCACATAGTTACATCTCCATTTACATCAATTAAATCACAAGAATCAACACTACTAGTCAAATATAAAGTACCAAATTTCTTACCTCTCAAAGCCACAAGAGATCCTTTGGTAACTTTCCAAGAATCTGTAGTAAACATAACTGAACATCCTTCACTGTCCAATTACCCCATTGTAACCAATTTTTATCTCAACATAGGCACATGTCTGACATCTTTAAGTAGCCACATGTTCTCATTCTACTTTTTCACGTAAATAGAACCTTTCTCTACTATCTCACATGGTTCATCATCACCAAGATATACATGTCCTATATTCTCTTGAACATAATCAAAAAAATAATGCCTATGTGGGGTGGCATGAAAAGAAGCCCTTGAATCTAATACCCAAGACTCAGTAAAATTATCCAAAGAAAGAATTAAGGCATCTTGACTTGCTTTACTTGATGTCACATTTACCTCATTTATTTCCTATCTATTTCCCTTCTTATCCTAAGTGACCAACAATCCTTCTTTGAGTGTCCACTCTTCCCATAATGCTAGCATACCATATTGGCTTTAGATCTCAATTTAGATCTACCTTTTGACTTTCCATGGTTGCTTTTGCTTTTGTCCTTTTTCCTCCCTCTAGTATCAATAGATAAAACATTACTTGAAGATGATTCACCAATGCTTTTCCTTTGCATCTCCTCATTGAGAATTACACCTACAACATCCTCAAAATTCAAGCTTCCCTTGGTAGGGATTGCATTACTCACAACCATAACCAAACTATCCCAACTATCAAGAAAAGAACATAAAATTAGCAAAGCTCTAACTTCATCATCAAACTTAATTCCAACTGAAGTGAGCATACTTATAATTGTATTAAAATCATTTAAATGATTAACAATATAACCATTCTTAGACATTTTCATATTAAACAATATTTTCATAAAAAAAAATTATTAGAAGCTGAGCGTTTCTCATATAAGTTTCCAAGTTTATCCATGAGATCCTTTGTAGTTGTCTGATCTGCAATGTTAAATGTAACAGAAGATGTAAGGCATAATTGAATGGCTCCCAATGACTTCTTATGAAGTAATGTCTAATCTGCATCACTCATAACTGTAGGTTGTCCTCCTTCCCCCTTCAAGGAGAGTTGAAGTTCCTTCTAATACAAGTAATCTTCCATCTACATTTTCCACAAACCAAAATTCTTACCATCAAATTTCTCAACTTTGAATATGATTTTTTCTCTCATAGCTCCCACTCAAGATAATAACCTCTCCTGTGATTTACCACTTCAATTGAAATACCACCAAAGCTCTAATACCAGTTTTTAAAAATTAAGTGAATATAAACCAAATTTAATCCACCGTAAAATCACATAACCAAATTTTAAATGTGTGAAAATCAAATTTAATTATGTGGAAATAATTCTTTCAATCATAGTTTAAATGAAAGCATACATGGAGAGAACAATACCAACAATAACATATAACATATATATACCATGGGTCACCCAATGTGGGCTACATCCACCAAGAAAGTCCTCAATAAAATCTATAATAAAATAAGATTACAAAAACCTCTCACATATATAGAATATCTCCTCTAGAATTCATGAATGAATTCTCTGAATTGCTGATCTAAATCTGAAACCTGTCAACAATAATCCACAAATGATCTACCACACCTATACCTATATAAAAAAAACATCCACAAGATGTTATACCACACCCTACAAATATATCTCACATATCATGTCCTGTCTTATCTGTCATATCTCCAAAGCCTCACCACCACCTGCATATATAACAAATGAGGAGAAAACTCACCAAATAAAGGAGATGCATGTTATCCTTATCCAAAATAGCCTCATCCATAAAGGAACACACCATTTCCACCTAATCATGCTTATCCATAAGCCCCACCAAGTAGAAACATGCCATTATCCTTCAAAGGGCATAACTTCCAATGCAAAGAGATAATAACTAACTCCAAGTAACGAGAAAGCCCACCCCACTTGCATAGTACATCATGGAAATTATAAAATAGAACATTCAATAATATTCTCCCATAATGCATCATATAAATTATTAAATAGATCATTTAATACTTCTACTCTTATGGAAATTATTTAATAAACAATTAATTCCCTAAAAAATAAGGAAATCATTCCTACTTCCAACAAGCATGGAAGTTAACATAAAAATTATTAAATATGTATTTAATAATATTCACCCACACGAGGAGTAAATTAAAAATGTGCTCCCCACATCCTTGGATCTCTCTAATCCCCTAAAATTTACCATCATGGTCATGTGATAGCCCCAAAGGGCTCCACACTCAACAATCTCCCACTTGGAGACCTTTTCTCTTGAACATAATCTATCATTGCTCCATGATCATTAAGACCAACCAAATATGAACATAGTCCTAGAGGGGTCCATACAAATAAGCAAGCCCTGGGCAAGCAAGGGATTGATATGGCACCATGTGGTAAAATCCCATTGCTCTATAGCCCTAGGGTAGTCTATGCAATTGATTAGTGAGTCAGAACTCTGGTGAGCGAGATGACACCATGTGATGAAATCTTGCTTTACCATGATGTAAAAAGTTAATATGAATTCTAAGCCCAGGCCAAGTAGTGAAAGAGTGTGATATGATTGTGTAGCATGACCCAACAAGTAAAGGACTCACTAGTTACACAGTGAGGTATAGTGTAAGCATAAATTTGATGGCTCATTTCATCATTAAAACTATCAAAGCCCAATGAGGGACTGTGCATCTAAGATGAATCATGAAATCGAGTTGAAAATGGTTTTTCACCAATTAATGAGCCTAAAAGTGGTAGAATTCAAGACACTCATTCAAGATATTCTAAAGTCAAGATGAATATTTGGTTTCATTTAAAATTGCCCCTAGGATTAAATGCAAAATCTACGTAGAGCATGGTAGGACAACCATCCCAAAATATCCCAACAATAATTTATCACTAACATTTGAATCTATTCATAATTATCCTCGAGAATTAAATCTAAAGTACTAGGTATGTGTTAGTTTTTATTTGGTGTGTGCACTATAAAGAGTCAAAAGAGACAAAATACATAAAATACAAATATTTACCTTAAGGAAGCATGCCTTCTAATTGTAAATCATGTTCTCACAAGCAAATCTGGTGGAATCCTAACTGCATTCCTAATCATCATTTAATTTTATAAGCACCCTAGTAGTGGACTAAGTAATCCTCAAGGATAAATATGTCTATGTAATAGATGTTGTTATCCCTTTGAAAAGGTTAGCACTATGTGTAAAGAAACAATGTCAAAAATTTAATAATATTCTATTAGTTTAGACCTTATCTTCTACTCATCAAATGTTTTGCAGTCTTTCTAGTTAAGTTTATGTTTATGCTACAAAGATTATCTTATGCCTAATTACATTATTGAATTTAGTAATTGGATTGTGTAATTGTAATAGCTAGTCTAATTTGTCAGGATTAGGAGCACAATTGATTACCTTGTATAAGCAACTAAACACAGAATTTAACCAAAAGTAACAAGTAACAAGAAATCAGAAACAACACAGAATTTGAGAGACAATACAATCTTGCATTCAACTCATCTAGAAAGAAAATATATTAAAGAAGATGCCACACTCTTCCCACACCTCAAAGGCTTCCCACACCTCTAGGGCTCCCAGTAATTCTCCTTCAAGAGTTCTCTCTCTCAATTACGGTCACAACAAACAACTCAAACACAGAGTTGTTCACCTCCACCAGTCAGTAACAATACTACCAGTACACAAGTACTCAAATTAATCCAAGTAGATCTCCCTTAAACTTGCAACAACCTGCAAATCAAATGATCTTACTCACCATGTAGATCTCTCCTGATCTTGCAACACCTGCAGATCAACCTAGTTTTGCACACCTGCAAACCTAGATCTTACAATCGAAAGGATCTCTTCCTTGTCCTTGATTACAATACAAGCCCATGAGTCTATTATATAGATCCCATGCAAACAATAATTAGACATCTAATTACAATAATTAGACACGTAGCTCCAAGACTAAAATTAGTCTTTTACATGCAAACAACCCATTCAACAAACTATCTGTTTGTCAACAACCAGTTCTAGAATGCACAGGTGACCGACGTTGATCCCTGTCTGTCTGAAGATGACCGACATCGACCGATCTCTGACCGATGTTGGTTGCTCTGTACACTGGATATGACTGACGTTGGTTGGCCTGCCAACGTCGGTTGCTCTGCAACTCAGCAACTCCTTCGTTTGCATACCTGTGAAGCTTTTAGCTCCACAACCTAACATAATTCACTTATGAATCTTTTTCATTTTTCTTAGAACATCCTTTATTTTATGTGCTTACAGCTGTAAAGTAATCTGAAAGCTCTATGTGTAATAGCTACAGATCTTTCATGTGTTTACCTTTGGTAATGGGTTCTTCAGTCTAGCATTCATTTCATCCCTAGAAGCTTGTCCACTATGTATCTATGAGCTTGTGTAATTACTAAGCTAGGAACATAATGGTATAATTATGATTTGGCATACTTTAGTTCTTGAGGCATTGACATTCATTTAATTAGAAATCTTCTTTTCTACTCTCCCTTTCCTCTCTCTTTATGTTTATTTTGGAATTGAACTACCTTCCCTTACATTATAAATTAGCAAAGTGAAGCATATTAACTTTAGTAACAAGATGAGAACATTAAATTACAAGTTCGAGCAATTAGTATTGAACTTATTTTGGTAGCATTGCATCTGTTGGAAGTTATTCTTTGCAGGATATATCATGGAGCCACATACTTACAACTATACCATGGATTGATCAAGTATTAATCCTAAAATGGAGGATGAAAGTCCCTTATTATTCTCACCTCTCTTTCCAGAACACTCAATCTCAAGAGTGCATCTAAGCAGGATCTTAGACCAAATAACAAATATGTTATCTACTAATCATAAGATAAATAACATATTTTAAGATGTAAAATAGATGTCTAATCATGCTTAGGTCATGATTTTGGATTTTTTAGAATATTTCAAATGTTTATTGTGTTTTTGTAATATATGATTTTTTTTTACTTTATGAAATTTTGTAACTTAAAACTGAAGAAGCCATTCATAAACAAGGTGTCACAAGTAGAAGAAAATGAGAGACATAAATGAACAATCTGTAACATGTCTATGCAAAATATGCACTAAAAATGATTATATGGCCATGCATAAGCAATGTATCCCCATTGTATATGAACTGTAACTTTGAAAAATATGTAGGAACATAAAAAAGTATGTGATGAGCTCAGAATATAGCTCATTCTGACACAAGAATTCTTTTGAATCATCTCGAATAGGATACTATCTTATGAAAATCATAGGTTGTTAAGTAACTATTATATGGAAAATAGGTATTTATTTTGTTTATGATTAACCAAAGACTAAACCTGCACTTTGCCATTAATGTCTAACACAATTTCATGTTTTAGTGATTGTCTGATTAAAAGGGATGCTCAAAGATAGGTGATTCTAGCAGCATATAAAGGAAGTTCGAATTTGATTTTCATTTGAAAAAGTTTGACTCACAGGCAAAACTACGAACTCCACAGGCTCAAAACTATGGACTCTGCAAGCTCAAAACTACGGACTCCACAGGGTCAAATCTACAGACTCTGCAATCTAAAATCTACGGACTCTACAGGCTAAAATCTACGGACTCCACAAGCTAAAATCTACGGACTCCACAGGCTAAAATCTATGGACTCTATAGGCTAGAATCTATGAACTACACAAGTCAGTTCTTCCTACTTTGTAGGGTCAACTCGAAGGACTCAATGGAGACAAGGAGTTAAATAAGCCAGCTGGCAACTAAAAAAAAGGAGACGAATCATTCCAATTGATGTTTGCCAAGAAGATCGATTGTTTTCTATTTTGAAGGATTTGTTCATAGTATTTTAAGACATCTAGATAAATCGATACTCCTATTTTCTAGTATAATTGGATTTCTAGGAAATCCAATCTCCTATATTCAGATGATTGGATTAACTAAGAATCCCTATTTTACTACATATCTATTCTAAGTTAATTGTATCAACATATAATGAAGAACATGTTACATTCAAATGAAGAACAACTAATAGAGAATACAAAAGACAGTTTTAAAAAGGCATGTTACAGAATACAGTCTAGCTGCAATTGTTTGTTGATTAGATTATGTTCCTGAATCTGAAAGGAGCAAGGGCCCACTCTGCTCAGAATCAAGAATCATTGTAGGTATTTAAGTAATCTTATGTTAATTTTTGAATTTAAGTTAATTAGTATTTTGGTAATAATTGAATTTCTTTAATACAATCAAATTCAAAAAACACAAAATATTCCTTTATTCAAAGTGTTTCTTTTCCAACAAGTGTGTTATCTCTTTTCTAGCAAGTGTGTTATTTCTTTAAACATCAAGTGTGTTCTTTCTTTTCTAGCAAAGTGTCATTTCCTTTTCAGTAAATGAGTGGCTTGCAAAGTTTTTTTGTTTATTTCTAGTAAAATTAAATTCATTAGTTTTAGGAACATTTCTAGATACAGATAGATTAGAATCAGCACAACACCCCCACAAAGTACACATCTAGATCTACTATCCTAAGCCTTACTGCAGATAGCTTCAGACACCAGCCCTGGTTGATAAGACATCAATCTAAGTATTGATTAAATGAGAGTTATAACGATAGCTCGTCAGTATACAAAAGACTGATTGTACATCCTCGTTTCATCAAATGTACACTTGTCAAAGTATGTTTCATGGATGAACAATGTATCTCAATAAAATGAATTTTTTTCATGGAAAACAATGACTTGAATGTTAAAACTGAGTCAAATATCTGAAAATTAGAGGTATTAAGGCTTCATGTGCTCAAACTGTGATTTCTAGGTGAAAACTGGCACATGACAAGATCAACCAACTAGGACAATAGTGGTAGTTATTCATGTCCATATGTTTTTGATTCCATCCTTGAGATAAAATTACATTTTATCGATGTAAGCTATGAAAAAATATAAATAAATGGTAGAGTATGGTAAAATTGATCATTGTTTTGAACTGTTTAGATCTTGAAAGTGAAAAAAAGAGACAAAAGTCCAAAAAGTCAACAAGAGCCAAAGGCTTAAAAGAATTAATCAATGGCATGTGCAAGTAAATAAAGAACATGATGAAATAGTCAAGAAGATATGTACAATCAGATTTTTTATTTTTTAATTATTTTAATGTTTTTTAAAATTTTAAAGGATCTGAAAATGCAACAAACTAACCAATGATCCCATCAATGTGTTAATCATAACAATATGTAATAAATGGTAAATGGATCACTTACATTAAATGAAATGTTCTAGATGTCGATGTATCAGAATAAAAAAATGTATCATATTCAGTAAGAAAACTATTTAGATCATTACTTGTGTTTAATCATGTGTAGGATAAATACTTATAGTAGATGTAGAATGATGTGCAATCCAAAAATGACTAATAGTAGATAATGCCAAATGTTTTGTCTTTTGAGGAACATGTTGATTTGTAAGAATCACCAATTTGGATAGTGTTGCATGTAATTGTGCATGTTGAGAATTAGACACCTTTTTTGATAAATTTGGTTTTACTTCAGTTGCTTTTGAACCTTTTACACCTTTTTTTGAATTGATTGAACAAAAATCTTTTGTTTAGGTGTAACAATTAAAAATGTGGTTTTATTTTGCATGAATTTCATTAAACTATTATGGTGGATGGCATGGAGGAGGTACCATGGATTGCTAAGAGTACTCATATTTGATTCTTGAAATTTTGATAACTTGAATATGTTGAATGTACTTTAAGCTTTTATGTATCATAGAAAACACATCACATATATTTTAAAGATATGGGCATCCTAATATCATATCAAGGACCCAGTTTTCGGTAGGACTAGAAAATGATTAGATAATATTGTCAAGCCCATTTAAAGAGGTAACACAATATGTCCCTAAGTGGTTTGTTGTTTGCAATTGAATGTCTTGGCACTTTTAGAAGTTATTTGTATATCATGTTGTGTGTATACCAATGAATGTATTAATGTCATTGTGCATGCATTCTCACTTGATCCATTATTAACTAACACACTATGAATAGGTTGTTGATCAATATGAACTTATATACATAAAGCCTAAATATTAGAATCAACATCCATTATCTCATTATCATAAAAAGAATCATAGGATGTGAATGTGTAGTTTGAACAATTGTACTATTGGTAATAGAACATGGTTTCAAAATCACATATTATATTTGTATGACAAGTGTGCGTTTCATATAATTTTATACATAACATATTCTTTTGTTTGTATGCAACTCTCATTGTACATCAAAAGTCTTCAAAATGTGAAGAGTCTTATTTTGGATTGTTACGAACCATGAGAATGTGAAGCAATAAAGTCTTTAGAAAACTCTATATATATCACTCAATTATATTGAAAAAGGGTTCCAAAATATAGAGATTTATAAATGGTTTTCCTTGTGTTCCTTACTATGTGATATAGTCTATGTTAATGTAATCTATTTAATATGAAATCGCTTGTTGTTTGAGTTGCTTATATATGTGAATCATGATAATTTTATTATTTCCCATGCTTGTAATAATATAAAGTTTCGTGAGATATATGTTTGTCTATTTTTATTGCTTTGAGGATAATTATCCTCTATTAACATATTCTAATGGGTTTTCTATGAACCTTTGCTAACAATGATGTGGTGAGTGTGGAACATTAAACATATTGTAATGGATACCAAGATAGAGAGACTCGGAGAGGTGGCTCAATGAATGAATTCACAATTCTCAAAGGAAAAAGCAAGAAGAATAGGAATCTTTACATAATAAGTTATTCATGAGCACATTTATGGTGAAATATATGAGATTTATTGGTGTGACTTCCTTCGACTATTGATTGCATGGTTATCAAGATTGAAATACAATTGTTTTTGGCTAAAGAGGATAAAGATTTTACCTTGGATAGAAGAGAGTTTATAAAATATGTGAGTATTAGACACTAACTAGACTCATGTGATAGATCACTGGGTGAAAACTACTATTGACTGATACATCATTAAATTTGTTGTACAAGGCTACATTACATTTGAGGCTACACAAGACCTGTTAAGAGAGGAATCAAAGGCAAGTTTTTATAGCCACTATCTACTTTTGTCAAGACATTGGTGGTAGTTAAGGCCATGATGCTTACCCATACTAATATGGAGTAGTCACTTCAGGTGTTAGTGGTCTGTGCATGATAATTAAGTGAATCACAAAGCACTAAGATGGGAAGTTTGAATTTGTACCTAGAAGATGGAGGATGTAGAGAAGTAAAGTGAAAAGTGAATTTTGGGGTTAGAACAAGACTTGCAACAACATATAAGATGGAATAAATAGAATAATCCTAACATAGATGAAAGAAAAAGTAAGTATATAATGTAGAAGAGTGAGAAGAAATGGGAGCTCGTAGACGAGAAAGAGAAGCTAGAGAAGATGAGGATAAGGAAAGGAACATGCCTGAGAAAATTAAAGGTGCAGAAGAAAGTGGATGCTGAGGAAATGAAAGAAAGTGAAAAAGTAGAAGAGGAGCAAGTAGACTTGCTAGAATGTAGCTTTAGATTGAAACTATAAGGGAGGATATTGTTTAGAGAATAAAAGGTGAAATATTTGTAATAAATTATGCAAAATGATAGGATAAAAGTAGGTTCAATTTCTATTATAGTAGAAGTCACGTACATAGGTAGTTCACTTCAAAGGTACACATCCCCTCTTCCTACTTTATCATTAAAAAGGAGAAAAATGAATAGATTAGTATTAAATATATTAAATGTTTTGAATCATTTATAGATAAGTTATAAAGAAAGTACTAACACCAAATTAGAGTTAGATAAGAAAAATCTAACTACAGTAGGGTTTCAGTTCGTAGACAATTTCAAGGCATTATCCAAAATACTAAGCCAACCTGCACCACCACCAATGGTTTTAAGTGTTACTATTATGATCATGTCTATGAACCCAACAATGTTTATCACATTGACACCATATTATGGGTATACTGAATCTAAATAGTATTTATTGACTTATGAGATGAAATGGTGATTAAAAAATTAACTGTAGAAGATGCGAAGAAGTGTGAGCTCATAAGAGCTCTAACAGGGTGAACTTTGGAGTTCATCTATAAAGGAGATGTTACTAAATTAAGCTTTAAATATGTCAAAGACTAGTTGGTAGGTAAATTCAAAATAAATAAGTGTGCGAGTCAAATGATTCAAGAGTTGAAAGATATTCAATAGAAAATAGGTGAATCAGTGTATGACTATGATCACATATTTTCTATTGTAATGAATACGATAGAATTCCCATTTTGATAAAAAGATAAGGCCACATGGTTCATAAAAGGCCTATAACCTTGAATTAAGTTTGGCATTACTCAAACTTGATTTTATAATAAGATGTGTTTGGGCTATTGTGCTCTAGGTAGAACAAATTAAAAACTATGAAGATAGTTCATAGGCCACTATGTAGATAGATGTAAAGATTGACATTGTGTTGAGAAAGATGGATGAGTTACATGAAATTAATAGGCCTAAATTAGGCCTCTAGTGTATGGAATTTGGAAAAGAGGGACACTATAGAAATGATTACCCTAGAGTTAAGACAAAATTCTATGAATTATGTCATGTGGTGGGGCATGTGACTACAAAAAGTCATTTGTTACAATAGTACATTCAATAGCCTCACTCACTGTATTATAAAATTTTCAAGTCCTAAACCATGATGAGAATAATTTCCAAGCATTGGAGGAACTGAAGGAGGACACCACTAAGAATGTCTTTATAATCATAACAAAACAGGTTGCCATTGCAAAGCCAAGAATCCCAAGCCTAAATGCATACATGATTATTGCAATGCAAATTTTTCCTATATGGATGTAAACCTCACCAAAGTATCAACTACATGCTCTCATATGTTGGGCATCACAAGTTCTACAGTCTCCTCAATATTAGGTAGCATGGACACCTCCATGTTTGTAATACCAACAACCATAAAATATTATTTCACCACGACAACAACAAATAGGATGAACTCCATCTCCTCCCTAAGGAATGTATAAGGGATATGATGGATCGAAACAAAAAGGTTTGGGTTCTGCTCATAGGCAATGAGGATATTAGGGACACTAGTAGATAAGTTGGGGTTTTCAATAAAGACAAGGTGAGTATAGAGGAGGCCATTGAGGTAGATACCAAGGGGGTTGCATTCAAGGTGAATGATAGGCCTTAAAACCAATTATCTACTATTTATATGGGGAGTATAACCATTTCACACATAATTATCCTACCAATCTTGAAATTTAAATGTATTATGTTTGTGTAGGTTTAGAATAACACCACACAAAGGACTATCTTGCATTATAAAAGTAGAGTAGAGAAAATCTTGTGTAAAATGTGAATGTGCTTAATTTTCACCCTAAGGATCATGCATTTCTACAAGCAGTCACATTATAGCAATATGCAAAATAGAAATTACCTACTTTAGAAATGTTGTAGGAACAAAGAATTATAAATGTCCAACATGATAAATATAATGATCCTACAATGGAAAGTTGTTTGATGTACCAAGCAGTTCAGGTTTTGTAGAATATCCAAAAGTAAGTTGCATTGGAAGGTGAGACTACTGCTATTGATGTACAAATGTATGGATAGATTATGCACATCATGAGACAGGATGGAGTAGTCACTACCTTGATCGATCTTCTAAAACTCTTACACACTCTAAAAAATGAGGATTTATCACATAATATTACAAACCTTCTATCTAACTTGTTGGAGAGCGCATAAAGGGGTCAACAACACACTGATAAGGTGGTTTGGTACTTGAAAACTAATAAGCCCTAGTATGTTCACTCCATAATGGATATTGAGTTGGTGGGATATGAGCTACCCAATGTTGTGTTTAACTTTGGGAGCACAATCAATATGATTTCATGAATTAAATTAGAGGATATTAGCTAACTGACACTCAACTATAGTTTAGTAACTCTAAGTCTTACAAACTATGGCATGATAAAGCCCATTGATCATCTAGAAGATGTGGAGATCAAAGTTTCAGACCTAATCTTATAAGGATATTTTAAAGTAATTGATATGAAGATTAAAAAAATGCACTGTCCTACATTGATTGGAAATAAGTGGGCTTATGATGGCTAGATGACCATTAACATGGTGTGAAATTAGCTAGAATTGCACCAAGGGGATAAAATTATCATTATTCCCCTAAATAAAAATGATAATAGGCCCTATATTATACCCAAGGATCTAGATTCATCGTATGCTTATGGAGATAATAGTTGGTTAAAGGTGGGTACAAAACACAAGCTATACATACTGCAAGCTACAATGTACCAATGTTTATACCCAAATCAAGAGTATCGACAATAATCATAGTCAATAAAACATCTTGTTTATCGCCTTGTAATAACAAAGGCACTAGCTTTGCAATTCCAAATAGAAGGCTACAATTTACCATTGATGTGATTGCCAACAAGGTCTAAAGTAGATTTCTTTTACAATATAGGTGTGACAAATATGGATTATACTAAACCTATAACACAAGGCATTTTACCTTAGGAAGTTATTCATTCCATCAAAGGTGACTCCAATATGCACATGTTGAATTGGGTGCAAGGAGATCGTGAGGTACATACACTATGAATGGTTTTCTCTACTAAACACTAACTACCTCAATATTTTGTAACTGAAGATTTGAACTAGTTCATCATTAGATTGGAACATCATGTGTCCAACATATATTAGAGAGTGAGTGTTTCAAACTATACACTGAAGGGAGTTTTTGTGACTTGGTGGGTAGTTCAAAAAATAAATTAGTTATAATGGGATGAGGCTTAAAAACTATTGTACACTTGATTATAAATACCACCAACTATCCAGGAATAATAGCCCTTTTTCTAGGAGGGATAATGCCCAAAAATACATGTTCATAAGTGTGTAGATGTGTGGTCTACACAGGGTGTCAAACCTAAGTAGTGGGTGCACATATTTATATATACTTTAGCAACTCTCACAACAACATGGTACATGCATCAAGAGCACAAAGGCAGGATAAATAAATGGCCATAGGTGCAACACAATTTTATCCATGAAATTTTTTTAGGATGAGAACCTGGTGATTCACCAAGCTCTATATAAGTTGAAGATCTTCTTGTGTCATAGTTGAGTAGAAGATCTTCTTGTGTCTTAGTTGAGTAGAAGATCTTAGCAATCACTAGTCTTTGCTTCGCATGATGAAGTAACCAAGGATTTGACTGTATCTCTCAAAAAATATAAAGAAAATAAAAATAAGGAACAACTTGTGATATAATATTGAAATATAATCTTGGATGAAGAGGAACAAAAAGAATCTGGTGACAATAATGATGGCTTGGATCTAACATAAGTATTTGAGCTAGAGTGCAATGTTGAGGAAGCCAAGGCCAAAGGCATAGAACATAATGAAGATAAAAAACTATGAAATTTACATATTTAGGAGGAAGAAGTAAAAATGATGGTGCAAGACTCAATTCCAAGTGGTTCCAACAAAATATATCAGGAACCACTAAAGAAAATGGTGGCAAATATTGGACTAGTCCCATGGTAGTTCAACCTAAGTCTTGGGAAATCAAAGTGTGTGGAGATTACCATGCACTATATGATGCCTATGTTGGGTGAATATTTTGTCATCAACTAACTGATGACAAAATGGGTATATCAACCACAACACAGGGAGATTTACGCCATGAAAAGTGTGGGTTTACCATATCTAGACGAGGTAAATCTCTCCTCTCAGCAAAGGGAGGTTCCCTATGAATATTTATACGCTATATGTATATGTAATTAAGCAAAAAATAATACTCAGGGTGGTATAACAGCATCCACCTCTCTTTTTTCAGAGGTGATGTACAAGGAACAAGAGAGAGAGAGAAATTATGGTCGTTGGCCAACAACATTCCTCTTTTTTCAGGAATGGTATCCAGCGTAGAGCAAAAAATCACCTGAAGTAAGTAACAAAGTTCACAAAGAAACCCACGTAAGCACAAAGTCTTTCGTTGTCTCCTTTATCGATCTGGAACAAGCGTAATTGTAGAGTGAAACGAAGCACAAAGTCTTCGCCTGAAACTACAAAAGATAAAAGGATCACAAAGATAAAAGTAGCTCAAAGTCTCTCTTCTATCTTTTAGAAACACCCTCAAATAATGTCAACACACACACTTTGCTTATTAAATCAAACAAATAAGAGATTATCAGGAAAGAGGACATAAGAACTATTTCCTAAATAACGCAGATAACTTCAACACAAAGTCTGAAATAAACCTGCTTCTTGTTCATTCAACAAAATATGATTTACAAGTTGAACACAAAGTCTCAAGAAGTGTCTCAATTTTAGCAGAGTTTTTGCTCTCAATTATCAGAGATGTATTTACAAAAGAGGTCTCCACTATATATAGGGAGAAACTTTCAAAATTAGAAAATATTAAAATATAAAAATATCTTGTCAAAGATGACTCATCTTTGACTTTGAGAATTTTTTTTGGATTTTTTACATGTAATTACACATTACAAAATTGCATGCACTTTTACATGACAAAGTGCATGAGAAGAGGAAGAAGAGATAAGGAATGTATGGGCGGCAAAAATTGCTGCCCCTGCATATCAGAGAAGATCTCGTGCATAGGCGGCAAAAATTGCCGCCTGTGCACGTCAAGGAGTAGGCGAACGTGTAAGGGTGGAAAAAATTGCTGCTCTTGCACCTGAAGGAGAGGAAACGGTGATGCAAGGGTGGCAAAAATTTCTGCTCTTTCATGAAAGATGTAAGGGCCGCAAAAATTGCCGCTCTTGCATGAAGGATGCAAGGGCGACAAAAATTGCCGCTCTTGCATAGAAGATGTAAACACTGGTCATGTTCTGCTGAGTCGTGACGTATTCCACTGCACTTTGTCTTTTTTAATCGGGCACTTTTTTTCAGGCTTTTATCTTCAGTTGGGCTTGGTTCTTCCTTTGACTGAGGCCACCTTTTGTCCTTTCCAGCTTTGCCTCTTCCTGCTGTGATTTGAGCTATCAAGATACGTTCCCAACTTTATTGGCTCTTTACGCTCCTTATCTCAGCGGTCCTTCCCTTTGGCATTTTGGCTTTCAAATGCATTTGGGTCTGTGCTCAAGCCTTCAAAGAATAATCAGTTATTTCATTGACATGAATTTAACGTCTGCGGGCCCGTCACTTTCCTTGGCAATTCCTTCAAATTTGCTGTTTGGTATTTTTCCAGATTGAACTTGTCCTTCCGGGCTTCTTTGGGTAACCCTTTAGATATTCCCCTGAGATTTTCTTACGCTTCCTCTAGTGGGAGTTTTCCCCAGGGAAAACTCTTGGGGACAAAAAGGCGCGCGTAAAGAATCCAGGGCGCCTGTTATAACGTCATCCGTGTAATAGGTGCAAAGGGACCGAGACGACAAGGAAGAGAAGTGAGGACATCGACATCAGATCTGCCTTGCCTTGTGTGTACAAAATGTTTTATGATTTTGGAACTTAGGAATGGCAAAGCGTGGGAAACTTAGGAATGACGAAACGCATACAGAAGGCATGGAGAATGCAGGAAACTTAGGAACGACAGAGCAGGCATAAATTTTGACAGTCAAGGCACCCTAGAAAGCACGCAGTGGTAGCAGGAAGTATCACAGAGAAGAAACATGGAAACAAAGATACACTGAAACACTGACTCGATAGGAAACCGATAGAGAATAACCCCCCAACAAGTTGTGGGCTCCATAATGGATCATTTTGCCAACACCATTGGAGATATAGAACCGTTCTTCAGGTACATCATCTGACATGTAATGTCGACAAAAATTACCACTCAGACATTTCTTATTTGATGCAATAGCAGTTAAAACTTCTGTTGGGACATAAAAAACAGGACTTGCATTGTAATCCCCCTCTCCATGCTCTGTCGACACTTTCTGTCGCTCTTGCACACTACAGATGCAAAGGCGGTGATTTCTGCCACTCTTGCACACTTTTGGCTTTCTTGAAAATGACCCTTACAAAGGGTGCTTTGATCGATTAAGTGCCCTTGACTTTTCCTTTGGGAAGCTTCCTTTTGCATTGAACCGAACACTTGAACTTGCCTTTGAACCATGACTTTGAACCTACTGCTGGTGTTTGCCGATGGAGATTTCTGTTTGAACCAAGGCATTAAAATAGTCCCAAAAAATGACTAAGTGTTGAAAAATTGATTCTTTTGACTGAAACCATCTGCAGAAGCCTTTGATCCTGAATGCTCAGAACAATTTTTGAAAGGGGAAGAGAGGATTTTGATCTGTAGGTTGTCCCAAAAATGAGTGGCATTTTTCAGGGAAAATAGCCTACATCAGAGAATTTTTCCCAATATCATTCACAAATGAAGTTTTGGAATTAGTTTCAGGGCATGGAGTGTGTTCTTTTATGGATGGGTTTAGTGGTTATCATCAGTTTCTAATTACAACATAATATCAGGCCAAAACAACCTTTGTAATAGAATGGGGATCATTTGCACATAAAGTAATACTATTTGAATTAAAGAATTCTCCAGTTGTGTTTATTGATGCTGTGGTTACTACTTTTAAATATTTCATCCATGATTTTCTTAAAGTCTACCTAGATTATTGGGTTATTTTTTCCTTATTCAATGATCACTTTTCTAACCTATGACTTATGCTGGAACAATATTGAACTATATGCATTGCACTAAATTTGAATAAGTGCTTATTTTTCGCACCTTTTGGTGTTCTATTAAGACATTTCATATGTAATTATGGGATTTTGGTGGACCAAGCCAAAATCATAATAATTTTGGGCATGCCACCTCATATAAGTTCGATAAAGGTGTGATCTTTTTTAGGGCATACACATTACTATTTTTTATAAAAGGATATGTAACAATATTCATCCCTATGGAAAAATCATTATGAAAAGATATTAGGTTTAAATGGACCAAATAATGCTAAACAATAATTGAGTCAATAGAAACATATCACATAACAACTTAATCTGATTCACTGCCATAAACAAGATCAATGAGAGGGATTCCCTTATCTATCTGATATTCTATGTATTCTATTGATGCAATGGATAAGTAAGCTAAATTAATTCCTCCATAGTCTGCATCAATATCAAGTTTTACCTTCTTAAGTACACATGTCACCATGGGCTAATGCATAAGACTTCCAACACATCTCTTGTCATAAGAAAATAGTTTATCTAGTATAGGTGAAGTGGGTCTAGTAAGCATAGTTATTATTTCCTAAAAGATCGTCTTGACATTTTTGTCGTAAGAGGTCAGAACAACATAGAGTTTGGCATGTCTGAAGGAGAAAATATAAAAGTTTAGAAAAAAATTACTTATAATTTTTTTCCTTCTACCAGTCGTGCCCATGTATTTGCGTGGGACACAACTGACTAGATCTTCCTCTTTGAATGCGGTGATGTGACAATGTGAACTATCAAAGCAATTGCATGTCTACATTAACATGTCATAGAGGGAGAAAAAAATAGATTTGTCATCCTTTATAGATATAACAATAAATTGATTTGTCTATTAACAACCATGATCCCAAGTCTATGCATGCCACAAAGACATGGTGATGGTGCTCAGGTCCTCTTAGATGCATGAATGCATAAACACAACTAATCAAGAAACTATGCCACTACATCCATGAGTGTTGCAAGGACATGACAAATGACCCCACCATCCATAGATGCATGAGTGCGTATACAATACATATTTTCCCCCCATGCAATAAAGTTATATATTTCATCTACATCCTCACTTAGTTATTTCAAGATTAGTAAGTGGTGATTTTGCTTTGCCCTTGTTCCTTTTGAAGTGAAGCCATGCTAAAAATTTCTTAGGAATATGGCAAACACCATCACCGCTACATTATTATCTCGACTTGCTCTAGAACCATGTTTTGAAAACTCTTGCATACGTTCCTAAAGCACCATATGTCTATTATTTTACATTTATTTTAGCTAATCTAATGTTTCTTACCTTTGGATCCATTGTATATTCTTGCCCTTACTTGCCATATAGCATTTTCAAACCTAGAGACCATCAAGATGAAGTATAAGTACATGGGATATAAACCACTATTGGTTATGAACTGTGATATCCCTAAGATATCTAACTCTAAGATTAGATATGTAGATTTGAAGGACTTTCATAAGAGATAATTTTGAAAGCCTGACATTATTGGTTGAATGCCTCATGGAAAGCAGCTTACCAAAAGCAACAAATTTCCCCACTTTGGTATAGTGGTCAGAGCTGGTATTTGTATGTGCCAAATACTACAACCCCTAAACAAGAGAAATCAAGTCAAAATATGGACACCTCATGGCAAAAATGGATGGAGTTACAATGAACATATAATGAGGATCCCCATTTATGATGATTTGGTCAGTATCAATATCAAACATGGAGAAATACATTGGGATAAGGACCCTACTAAATGCCTGACCATTATCAATTTCTCATGGTTGTAGCATGAAAGTGAGAGGCCTTCTAAGGTACCTAAGATCCTATTTAGAGCATATTTCAAAGCAATCTCAGATATGGTTACCCTGTTAAATTGGGTAGTGGGAAATTAAGACACTAGGCCCTTCTACCATTGAATGTTCATGCCAATGAAAGTCATTTGCCATAGAAAACAATTCATAGATTAGGGTGAACTAATCATTGATTCTTTACATGATCAGATACTAAATGTACAAACCTTGAGGTAGTTTTTCATGACATCCTATCTAGTATATTCATTAGCCTCCCAGATGTTATACCCAAGGCATTCCCATCATGGGTCTATCACATAGGTAATGCAAGTATTTGAGTGTTTCCCTCAACTCATGCTACAACAAAGCAAAAAAAACTACACCATAGTCAATGACGTATTCATAATAAGAGTAATTTAGTCGATGGGAAGATTAGGGAATGAGCATTTTAATAGAAGTAGCCAAATTCATCAACCAATATGGCATATACTACATTTAATTCCAAAAATTCACATATATCAATGTTGGTAGCTATTAAGTACATCCATTGTGACTCTTAAGGCTAGAAAATAATAAAATCATTCTCATAGAGCTATGTCAATAACTATCAACTGTTCACAAATGTTGTAGAGAATAACACATATTAGGTGTTTCATTTCCTGTTACATTAGACCATTACATTTACAAGACTAAGGTTAATGCACATGACATCGAGTTTCCCATCTCTAAGTTCACTCTCTAATCTTATGCTAGAAGATAATTCATGGACAACATAAGATATGTGAAGTAGAATCTTTATATAGGACTTGCCTAAGACTATTGAGCCGATTGTGTAGATGATTTTGAAGTAGTCTGATGAGACTAGAGTCAAATGATTGTTGATCATATAAGGGCATTCACAAATGAGTGAGTACCATAAGGAATGATGAATGATAAGATGAATCTTATTGATACAAAATAGACAAATACAATTGTAGTTGTACCCTTACCAACTATTAATTGGTTGACCAAAGAACTAACTTACCTATAATGGAGGACATAAAGAGTGTGGTCTCATACAAAGAAATGGTTGGACAAGAAATTTTATAGTGTAATCATAGGTTGTACAAGAAGAGGAAAGTATCTATCTCCTTTGAAGCAAGATCCCGCATCCACTTCTAAAAGAAGAATTGCTAATGTAATGATTGATGCATCTAGCTCATCTAGTTCTGATGGTTGTAGAGATGAAGACCCTAATCCCAAAAGATAGTCAGGAAGGTAACGTGAAGAGAGTCCTATTGAAGCAAAAAATAATAAAGCTAAGAAATTTGTAAAGCCACAGCCTTCAACTAAAACCCTTGGTGATCGTAACTTGTTCATCCTGAATACTACACAACAATACTTGGCTTAATCCCAGGGAGTAGTGCAACAATTTAAAATTGAAGAAGAGAAACCACATTCTCCATATAAATCTCCACATATACTTCCTCCTCATGCAAATCAACCCACTCCCTCTCTGTCTGATACCCAGGTGGTCACCTTTACTGACATTTCATTTCAATGGGTACAACCAATGTTGTAGAAAATGAAAAGAATAGTAGTAGTAGAAATTTTAGATTTTGATGTGGTAATTAACCTCCTGAAGACCCTTGCATCAAATAAAGTAAAGACCACCTCTAGATTGGTATCTAATTCTTTGGGTGCACATTTCATGGAGATTTTTGAACCTAATATTGAAAAATACATAGAATAAATGAAAGTAGGTGATTAACCTTTATAAAGGATAACACTCCAAGAAACAACACGGGAAAGTGATGTTCACAATCTCTAAGAAACCATTGAAAGAATAATTAAGAGGTCAAAGAAGGACAAGTTGACTCAAGAATAACTCAAAGGATATATCAAATAATTAGCAAGTTATGTCAACTATTTGCTCAACCCCCCTGAGATCTTGTAGCTCCATAGGTTGACTCTCCAACATATTTGCCAGGAATAAGTAAAGAGACTATTACTACAATTAGCAAACATAACACCCATGGGAAAACTCTAAAAGCATGGGTGGATGAGTTTATCATAAATGGAATGAACTATATTGAAGAAGTCATGTAAATTTTTGACCTCATTATTCAATAAGTGCAGGAAATCCCATACAAGTCGAATCTCACATTGTTGATTTGAAAGCGTGCAAGAGATAATTAGGGACATAAAGGAGATGAGTCCAATTAAGGCTAAATTAATGGTGGATGAGGGATATTTATGAAATAAGAAGATGATACTTCCTACAAATGGATAGAATGTATACTTCAAAAAAAGGAGATCTTGACTAGAGCCATTGAGGATCTGAAAGTAAACAAAGACATGGGTGAAGAGAAGCTCAAACTAATCACTAATTTAGATGAAATTCATTGCCACTTATATAAATAAGATGGGACTAATACACATATAGTAGATGCATTAAAATCCCAACTTCAGAAAGTAGTCAAGGAAGATCTTCTCAATGAGTGTAAATTTAACAAAGCTTCAGTGAAGAATTGAACACTTAGCCAGAAGAGTTGTATAAATTTCCTTATACCCTGATGTTTATTTCTTAGAGATGGTTCATGTGTTGCCCCATGTGGTATTTCTAAAAATCAACCAATCCCTTGTAGTAGTTAAAATATTCTAATTATTCAAGGCTACACGAGACAAAAAACAAGTCAAAAAAGATTTAACTACCACTGATCCATTTGTAACTACTTCTAGCCTACATAAAATTCCTTAGTGAAGCTTGCAATTTCTCTTTTCTATTTTTGTCTAACTTATATTTTGGGAAATTCATTTTTTTTTTTTTAAATTAAATTTTTTAAAGGGTAGAATAGGACAAAAATTAGAATGTGAAAAGTCATTTATGGAATGTGAAGGGCTAGCCCATTCCCTTTGTTATAAATATAATAAATGGTTATTGTAAAAAGGGATTTTTGATTATCGTAGTTTGGAGACTTGAAGACAAAGAATAATGAAACTTTGTGTTCATTCTTTGTCCAAGAACGAGGAATTACTTGAACTTTGTGTTTGGTTATTTCTTTAATAAGTATGTGTTTTCTTATGTTGATATATTTCTCATTGTTCTAAGCATGAATTGTATCCGATCTCCTAAAGTAAACCATTATTTTTATTTATTTTGTCATGAAGTGAATGAAATATGCATTTGCTCGTTTGACCATAACTCTTCACCTTCCTTCTTGTCATTTTATGTTAGTTGAATGTTATTAATGCAAAACCCCCCATTCAACATGTTAATATTATACATATTTTAGATTAGTTTTTACTGATTTCAATAAAGGAAACCTCCCCTCATAATAGAGGAGGGACTTTTTGTCTCATACAATATTGTGAAATCCTAATTTGAAATGGAGTACCAAATATTTCACAAACAAGTTTTAGTGCCCATCATAGGCCACGTCCTGTACTTTTTGTGCAACCCATAGTATTTCAGCTATAGTCATTTGCATGACTATCCCTAAAAGTTAAAACCCATCTATCCAACCAAACCTTGATTGGATGCAAGACACACAAGCAAATATTTATTCTAATTTACGATAGTTTGCTTAGGACCATAGGGTGGATAACTCTCATTTTCAAAGAGATGAAATCATGTTAGATGTAGAGGAACAACGTGCTGATTTTACTCCAAGAATAGTTACACTCGTTGCTGGAAGAATAGTGATTAGATCTCCTTGAGACTTTTAAACATCATGGAAAATATAAGGTACATAAGATCCATAAATAAAAAGGTAATTTATGATGAATTATTTGATCTACTAGACTTTCACCAGAATGAATAAAGGAAGTACAACATTTTTACAAAAAATTATCACTACTAGATATATTCATCCCTAAAATAATAAACCTTTTTAACATAGTTATTTCTATACCTTGGGGTGATCGTATAGGCTTGTTGGCTTCAAACGCTCAACTTCACAAGTTGCCAAAAGGCTCAAGAAATAATTTACCTAAGTTCACTGGTGATGGGAGACAACACCCTAATGAACACATAAAGCCTTTCTTCTTTGCATGTGGCATCCTTAGTGTTGAACATGAAGTTGTGTCAGTTATATTGTTCATGGAAACATTTGGAGGAGTCATGGAATTGTTTCATCACCCACCTTTTGCTTCCATTCTAGATTAGAAAATAATAAGAGATAAATTTGAGAAAAAGGTTTAACCCTATTGAAGTCAAACATTCTCTTTTGGCACAATCATCTCAAATAAAGAAAGACTCTCATGAACCTATGAGAGATTTCATAGCCCGCTTCAACAAGATGGTGCATAAAAAACCTACCACTTCCATGCCCATAGTAGAGAATCAGAATTATTTCTTTTTGAATGTAAAAGTACCTAAGGTAAGCTTCTTCCTATAAGAAATCACCCTACAACATTGGTAGATGCACAAACCCTAGCCACTAAAATTGAAGATGACATGGTCATGGCTATACAAATGAATAAATGCATCTTCAAAAGCAAAGAGCACAATTCAACAAGCCTTTTGATTCAGAAATTAGCAAATGATATCTTGGCTTTGAAGAAATAAATCCCTTAATTGTAGAATACTCCATGTAAGGCTATACCTAGGAGGTCTTTTATTCCATATCATGGCAATGTTCATCCTAGATTACCTCCTTCATCTCTTGTTAGCCAATTTTGGCTACCATAGATGAGTCTAATTAAAAACTTGTTATATATCTCGTATTTAAATTTATTGATAGCCTTGAAGGTGTTTGTCTAGCTCATATCTTGTCTTGTTGTGGTAAGTTATCTTGTTGTCCTAGTAGTGTTAGAGGTATCCTAGGGTGGCATGGTCCTCAAGTGATTGTCTAGTGGTTATAACTTGGTCCTTATACATTTTTAGTAAATGTTAAGGTAACTTAACATATTTTAAGATATTTTGAAAATGTTAAGGATCTCATGTTTTTATCTTGATCAAGTCATCTTCTCATGCTAACACTTATTATAAATGTCTAAAATGCTTAATTTAACATAGTAGGCCTTAATAAAAAGAATAAACATGTGAATGAAGTTATCAAAGGTGATATAGGTCTTCAAGTTGAATTGCAAAGATATAGTTCTTCAAGTCATCCTCATGACTAGTTCAATGTGATACAAGGTGGTGGGCTAGTCTAAGGGCCAAATAAGTATATTGTATATGAATACACAGTTAAAGGAACTTGATAAGGTTATTTCAATGTACTATGGTAGTTCTAATGTTAGAAATGTAGTTACAAATTAGAAAAGTGGTCAAATGTTGCAGGTTCAACATCTAAAGGAGTATAATCACTCTTTAGAGGATAATTTAGTCATTTGTACAGATTTAAAAGCTCATATTTATGTGGAAATGCTTCAAAAGGTGTCTCTTCATATTATTCAGGTCTAAATCCATGTAAAGGAGTGATTTGTAGGTCCAGTGATGCAAAAAACTTACTTTCATTCCTATCGAGTTCATTGTAAGCTCATAAAGGCCATTTTCATATCCTTGGTATGGACAGGGGAGAGGTTGCCTGGTCAAAACCTCTTATCCAAAGATAAGGACCCTTATGCACTTCTAAATAATGTTCATAGTTAGAAGTTTCATGCCCTGGGCTTTATGAATGATTGCTAAGAAGGTAGGGTGGTCTTAAACCCTACTAGCTTAGGTGTATCTTTGTGATTGCATTTTGAAGTTCATTGAAATCATGAAGGAAATGGGAGATGATTTAGGGGGTCTATAAAATCCTTCTATATGATATTTTAGGCTCACTTGGAATGTGTGAATAACCAAGAGGAAAGTAATAGCCACTTTGAAGCAAGTTGTAGACTAGTGACAATAGGGTTTTTATGGTTTCAAGGTTTCAAGCAACTGAAGGCACATTGTCAATGATCTCACATCATATTTATATCCCTCAAATGATTTGAAAGGTCACTACGTAGATCCTTAATGCCTGCATGGACCTAAGGCTTCACAAAATGATGGTAACCTATAGTTTTCCATAAGTATTCAACATAGATCAATGTTGCAGTCAAAATCCTATTAATATGAGAGCTTCCAATGCATGAAAATAGTGAGAAGTAGATTATTGTTATATGGTTGTTTTCATGAAACTAATTTATACATTTTCAAAACATTTTTAGGGCTAGAAAAGGCAAATATATTATGTTCTCATGTACAACAAAAGTATTGTGTGAAACCAAAAAGAGGACTATGAAGGCTCCAAGTGAACCCCAGGGTAATTTGAATATGTTAAAGGCATAGAAAGATATTTAATAAATTTAATACATTGACTATAGGTTTATAATGGTTTAAATGAGTTCAAATAGAAAAAACGAGCAAAAATGAGTTTTAGGCCCAATGGTCATCTACATGCCTAATTAAAGAAAGAACTAGTAGTGTAGTGTTGGATGGAAGTCCAAGGGGTTACAAAGGGTAGTGGTAATAAGAGAAAAGTGTACACCACTATTGGCATCATCAAGAGACTATACCAGTCTAAGAAATCTCATTCTAGTGAACCTAATAGTGTAGGAGTCCAAATGGTCACCTATAGGTTGGTGGAAGTCAATATAGGGATAGAAACACATGTAAGATGTTGGTTAAGGGATAATGAGGTTTTTAGAGAGGTCAAGAAGAGTATGAATAATCCCTCAAATATTTTTTAAGATCACTAAAGTGCCAAAATTCAAATGAAGAAAATGTTTATCTCGATCTTGCAGTCAAGAGCCTAGAACACCACCTACAGGCCTATTTAGGAAGATTGAAAAGAGGTGTTGGTGGTGATTTGAAACCATGAATTTTATAAGTTCAAAGAATATGTACATTTAATTCTAAGTTATAACAAGGTTTTATTGGAGTTTCAAAGTGACTGAATGCTATGTTAGGTTCAAGAAGCCTGGTTAGGCCTAGAAGGTCTAAATGATCACACACAGGCTATATGCAAAAAAGTGAAGAAGGTGTGTTGGTTTTAGATTAATTTGAAGTATGATGAATTAAAGGAGGTGGGGAAGACATTGATGAAGGATATTGAGACGTTTGAACCCCTTTCCTTATGAATAAAAGGGCAAATAGTGACTGACCTTGTGTTAGGGTCACTAACACAAGGTTGTTCTTAAACCCTAACCATGAGCTTAAGGTAGAATCTAGTAGATTGAAGAGTAAATTCATGGATATAACCATTAGGACACCTCATGTGAGGTTACATAGACCAAAAGGAGAGTTTTATAGCTAAAATTAAACACTTTCACTCCTTGTTAGGTGCCAAATCACCCTCCTTGAGCTCTCGAACAGGCCTAGACAGTAATAAATGGTCATTTTCTTCATGTGATAAGTACAACCAATAGGTGTATGTGATCCAATGGTGTTATAAGGCATTGATTGAATATATTCCATCCTAATTTTTGGCACTTATTCTTATCTTAAGGTCTAGACCTTCATGAACTATCCTTAAGAACCTAAACACACCTAAAACCCTTCTAAAACCTTGCAAGAGATACGGTGGAGAATATTAGTCTTATAAATGCCTATAATGGATTGGTATAGCCTAAAAACTCATTTAATAGTCTCTAAACCACCTTGGGAATTTTATGGAGCCACAATTTTGGCATGTGTGAGGTATTATTGTATGAAATTTGGCCTAGAAATGACTGTTATTGGCCTAAAAAGATAGGTTTTGATGGTTTTTCATGAGATTTGACTGAGTGAGACATGGTAGAATAATTTTAAAACACATATGACCTATATAAGGTAGGTGAAGATGATTATAAATACTTGTGAATAAGGTCTACAATGATTGCAACATCATTTGAAGGGTTCAAGACACCTAGTGTTGAGCAAACATGCTATCAAGAGTTCCTCTTAGACCTAATGCACCTGTATCTCAGTCTTAGTGATGGTTTTAAACTTGAATAAGGACATAATGATTCCATACAGGGTGTTAGATAGGTGGTAAAGTTGTGACAATAGTCCTCAATTAAATAATTAGGCCTAAGATGGCAAGACAAACTTATTTTATGGTCTTCATTTGAATCAAATAAGTTGTTCTATCAAATGTAGGTTATTATAAGTTTGAAGAAGTTTGAGTCTTAATCCTTGAATCTATAAAATTAAGAGAGATATTGAAGTAGCTTAGGATGAAATTGGATAACTTCAATAATCATGTTATAGATTTCCACATGTCAAGACATAAGCTTGTAACTCCTCTAATCCAAGAATGGAAAGTTTCAGTAATGAGGTTAATGAGTCATCCAATCAGGTCAAGAGTCACTCTATGCCATCCTTGATGAATAATAATATAACATCAAGTTGAAAATTATGATAAAGATGCTATTGGACTTCTCTTTTAATAATTTTCTTTCTTGTAACTTGTTCCTTGTGATATGACACTTGTCATATGCATCTCCTACACCTCCTGTCTCTCTCTCTTCTTCATTTCTTCTATATCTGTTGCCTTGAATGGCTTGTTATGAATCCTTTAGATGAGTATGGTGAATCCATTCTCAACTAAACACTTGTACTATGCCTTTGAATATTGAATAAATTTGTTTCTTACCTTCTTAAATGCTTACAATCAATGTACTTGTGTGATTATTTATGAATGCTAGTAGTAGTGCCTTCACTCTCTCTCATTTGTCCTTTCCTACCTCTTTACAAATGGATTATCTTATTATGGGTCACATGGTGATTTTGGATAGCCTTTCATAGTTTATAAGTGGATTTTATTCATTAGTGTCTTCCTTAGGCCTATTGATTATCCCTTTTATTCATCCCATTTTCTATGACCTCTATGTTGAAATAATCATGATTGAAGGTCCTTGTTGAGTAGTTTGATTAGATTTAGGCCTAATTCATGTTATTAATGCAATATAGTCAAGTGGAGGGTGTTAATTTGGTACATCACCTCCCAGTTTAGTTTACTTTCAATTATCTCTCCCTTTTCCCAGTAAGTAATAGGTCTAGTAGTAGTTTCAGGGTGATAACATTAAGGGAGCCAACCCTATCTAGAGATTCACCTCATTGATTGGGTCACTCACAACCTAAATGTGTCTCCTTGCCATCACTTAAGTGAGGAGGCTTTAGAAACTTGCTCAAGGGTGCAACTTTTGATGATAACAATTTTGGCATGCCCAGTGGGACAAGGATTGCATTCTATTGAAGAGTTTTTGATGTTGCTCTTCAATTCATCAGCCTTTGGAGGCATGAACACAAGCATCAATGATGAATCCAAGTGAATATCATCTAATATAAGCAATCTAAATGTCTAAAAATTATAAATTGGTATGTATTCACATATTTATTTTGGTTAAAATGCATACTCTATGCCTTCACATTCTTCATATCAGGTTGATGGCATTCATGGATTCACCCCAAGTGGCTCCTAAGTAGTAGCATGTCAACCTCACCAAGGCTATCAGTAGCCTTATATACTCTCACCCAATCCAAATCAACCTCTTTGGCAGCCTACTTATCCCTTTAGTCAACCTTGTCAAAGCTATGACAATCCTACTCGATCCCTAAAACAAATTCTATTGGAATACGAAATGCAAATGAGGGAGATGGATAGAGAAAAAGAGCTTGGCCTAATTATCCATATCCCTTATAATCAGAGTGAGATCATTCAAAAAGAAAGAAGTTTTTTATAATTGGTGAAGAATAAGTGGGTAGTTATTGAGAGAGAAAACCAACATCTACAAATTGATGAAGTGCTAGAAACAAGAATGCTGATTCAATGTATTGAGAATAGAGTAGTACTTGAAGAGAGGTTAAAAATGAAATACATTCAATATTGTATGACTTATCCTACTTCAACTCAACCATATTTTTCTCCAAACCCAACCCAAGTTTCAATATGTCATCAAGAGAGATCTATGACAATGTCACCTTCACCCACTCTTCCTCAAGAGTCTAAAACCATTCTATCTTGGAGACCTTCTTGGACTAAGACCCATGATTATGTCATGCCTATTATTGAGAAGGAATTTTCTCCCATGCCTATCCAAATCCAAGATAAGGAGAAGTGTATGGATGTCAAGTCAAGAGATCTATTAATTTATTCAAGATCTTTACCTACCTTTAAAGTTGTAGCCATCCATGAAGTTCAAGACACATCAAAGTTTGATAGATTTATTGAGGAGTGGAAGGATAAGAATGTAGTATCCTCAACACAATTACATTCTCCATCTCTCCAAAAAGCCTTCAATGAACCTAACCCCCCCAAATCTTAAGTTGGATGGACAATCTATCAAGTTTCAATCAAACCAATGAAGTCTCTTACCCTCATACCTCCTCCTTTTGTGAAGGAGAACCAGTTGCATTGGGGGCAGAATTTGAGCATTCAATTGAGAAGGAGAGATTGTTAAGAAATAATGATGAGGTGGCTATACTTGAGAATCAAAATCAGTCAGCTAAAAGTCAGCCTCAATAAGGTTATGAGGAGAGTGTTTTAAGTGTATATGATGAAGATATCTTTCTTAGCAGTCCTCTTTGTCAAGGAGGAAACAAATTAGTCTTCTAGGATAAAGAGAAAGATGGTCTTGATGGAGGGGTGTAAATTAACATGAAAATGAACTCTTGTCAAAGTGATTCTATTGAAAAGAGTGAAGAAGAAGATATTGATCAGGCATGGAAAAAATTGTACCATAGTTTCATGGAAGAAATGGACTTGCTTGGCAAGCATGTGATCCCTCTAGAACATGTAGGTGAACTCCAACATGAAGTTGCAAAAGTTGGTAGCCTCCTAGAAGAGGAAAAATTAGGTTTGACATAAGAGAGACATGATGGATTGAACCTTGAATGGGTAGATGAGCTTCCATTATTCATGAAGGAAGAAGACCAATCTAGTTCTCATAGATTGAGTCTTGATGAAGGGAAAGATGACCATACAATAGTTGAGCAAGTTATAGTTAATCATGAGGGGAGTATTCTTTAAGACACCTTGGCTATTATCATTATTGAACCTCATGGGAAAAAGATAGAACTTGAAGAAGATAACTTGAAACCATGTCATGAGTTTAGTCAAAAATTTGAAGCATTTGACCAACCTGTTATCCCTCAATAGAATAGAAAAAATGAAATTGAACTTGGCATACTTTCAAGTGACCAAGAAGAAGCTACCTTTTGGGAAGAGCTATAAAAAAATTCTCTAGTTTGGATAGCGAACCTACAACCCATGAGGAGAGTGATAATATTGTTGTCTTGGTCAATAAGCATGATGAAGACATACATGAGAAAGCTCTTAAAAGGAATATCATGATAGCTAATCTTGTTGAGTCTCATGAACAAGTTCAAGGAGGTCTCGAGAACATCTGGTAGTCCTAATTTATCATGTTTAATGAATTTTAATAGATTGGTAGGTTACCACCTCAATAAGAACAAGATAAAGTTGTTGATGAGAAGTACAAATCTCCTAACAAGCCAATAAGTCCTATTGGTAATCACCGAGATGTTCAAGTCCATGATGCAAAAAGATATGATGAATATGACACTCTTTAAGATGAATAAGAGATGGAGCTTAACGATCCAATGGAAGCTGAAGTTGATGTTTCCCTCAAAAATCAAAGTGTGAACAACTTGGAAATCTTTCACATTGCTAAGGATGGACAATAACATGAGGTAAGAGTTGAAGATCAAGATGAATTTGTATTTATTGGAGACATGTTTATTGTTGTAGATCCATTTGAGGTCAATCCGAAGAAGGTGGTGGTCAAGAAAGGAGATGGTCAAGAAAGAACAAATTCTGACCAACAACCTATATATCATTCTTGTTCATCACATGAAAGTGACTTAAGGAGTTTTTCTTTTGATCCAGAAGGATCGGTTCTTAAAGGTTAGTTGCATGTAGTAGTTTCTTGTCTCATCTTTCCTCTAAGTGCTTTGTAGCACATTGTTTTATCTTGTTGTTTTTATATGTGTGTCTTGATTTGGTGTGTTTTATTCTTATCTTGTTTTGTTGGTGAATTCAATAAATTTTTTCATTTGTTTCAATAGGTTTGCATTCAAGTGTTAAGGTCAAGTCATGCTTTGTGTTGAGCTAAAATGACTCCATATCCTAATAGATGGACTAAGAAACCAGTCTAAGGTGCATAAAAAGCATGCAATCCTAGGAGTTCACCAAGGATTTTATCCAAATTTGGCTACCATAGGTGAGTCTAATTATAAGCTTGCTATTTAGCTCATATTTAACTTTGTTGATAACCTTGAAGGTGTTCATCTAGCTCGTATATTGTCTTGTCATGGTAAGTTATCTTGTTGTCTTGGTAGTGACAGAGGTCTTCTAATGTGGGAAAGACAAAACATGAGGTCATGGCCCTCAAGTTATTGTATAGTGGTTATAAATTGGTCCTTATGCATGTTTATTGAATGTTAAGGCAATTTAGCATATTTTAAGGTATTTTGCAAATGTTAATGATCTCATGTTTTTGGCTTGATCAAGTTAGCTTCTCATGATAACACTTATGAGCAATGTCTACAATGCTTAATTCAACATAATATGCCTTAATAAAAATAATAATAATGTGAATGAGGTCATCAAAGGTGATATAGGTCTCCAAGTTCAATTACAAAGAGATAGCTCTTCAAGTCATCCTCATGACTAGTTCAATGTGATACAAGGGGTGGGCTAGTCTAAGGGCCAAAGAAGTATCTTTTATATGAACACGCATGTAAAAAAAAATTGATAAGGTTATTTCAATGTAATATGGTAGTTTCAATGTCATAAATGTAGTTACAAATTAGAAAAGTGGTCAGATGTTATAGGTTCAACGTCCAAAGGATAATAATCACTCTTTAGAGGATAGTTTAGTCATTCGTATAGATTTGGAAGCTCATCTTCAAGTGTAAATTCTTAAAAAGGTGTATCTTCATCTTCCTTGGGGGGTAAATACATGAAATGGAGTGAGTTTGAGGTCCAATCATGTAAAAAACTTACTTTCATTCCTATCGAGTTCCTTGCAAGTTCATAGAGACCATTTTCATATGCTTGGTACGAACAAGAGAGAGAATGTCTGGTGAAAATCACTTAGTCAGATATGAAGACCCATATTAAATTAAAAATCATGGTCATAGTCAAGAGTTTCATGCCCTATTATTTATGAATGATTACTAAGAAGGTAGGGTGGTCTTAAACCCTACAAAACCCCTACTAGCTCAGGTTTCTCTTTGTGATTGCATTTTGAAGCTCATGAAAGCATGAAGTCAATGGGAGAGGATATAGGGAATATATAAAATCATTCCATATGATATTTCAGCCTCACTTGGCATGTGTGAGCAACCATGAGGCAAGAATTCTCCACTTTGAAGTAGGTCATAGACTGGTGGCAATGGGGTTTTGATGGTTTCAAGGTTCCAAGCAGCTGAAGGCATGTTGTCAATGATATCACATAATATTTATATCCATATAATTATATACAAGGTCACTAAGTAAATCCTTAATGCTTTCATGGACCTAAAACTTCACAACATGATGGTGACCTACGGTTTTCTATGAGTATTCAACATAGATCAATGTTACAGGTAAAATCCTAATAATATGAGAGCCTCCAATGCATTAAATGAGTGACAAGTAAATTATTGTTATATGTATAGCTTCATGAAACTCATTTAGACATTCTTAAATTACTATTAGGTCTAAATAAGACAAAGCGATTATGTTCTCATGTACACCAAAGGACTATGTGAAACCAAGAAGATGACTATGAAGGCTCCAGGTGAACCCTGAGGGTAATTTTAATCCATTGAAGGCATAGAAAGATATAGAATAGTTGAATACATTTAATAAAATTTTAAAATGGGTCAAATGAGGTCAAAGATAACAAAACAAGCAAAAGTGGGTTTTAGGCCCAATGGTCATCTACAGGCCTGTCATATGCCTAATTGAAGAAAGGACTAGTTGTCTAGTGTTAGATGGAATTATAAGGGGTTATAAAGGAAAGAGAGAATAATATAAAATTTTTAACTCATATTGGCATCATAGAGATACTATACTAGTCTAAGAAATCTCATTCTCATGAACTTAACAGTTTAGGAGTTGAAATGGTCACCTACAAGCTGGTGGTAGTCAATATAGGGACAAAAACACATGCAAAATGTTGGTAAATAGCTAAGGAGGTATGTATAGGGGTTATAAAGAGTAAGAATAATACATTATATATTTTTAAAGAACACTAAAGTGACAAAATTCTAATGAAGAAAATGTTTGTCTCAAGCTTGCAGTCAAGATCTTTAAACACCACGTATAGGCCTGTTTAAGAAGATTGAAGAGAGGTGTGGGTGGTGATTTGAATCCGTGAAGTAGATGAGGTAAAATAACATTAAAATTTAATTATAAATGTTAACAAGGTTTTATTTGGGTTTTAAATATATTGAATGCTATGTTAGGGGTCAAAAAGCCTAGTTAGGCCTAGAGGGCCTAAATAATCACACACAGGCCTGTATGCAAAATAACTGAAGAAGGTGTGTTGGTTTTGGATTAATTTGAAGGATGAATAATTCAAGTATGTGGGAAAGACATTTATGAAGTATCTTGAAAGGTTTTTACCCATTTATTGATGAATAAAAGGGTAAATAGTGACTATTAGGGTCACTAACATAGGGTTGTTCTTAAAGCCTAAACATGAGCTTAAGGAAGACTTTAGTAGATTGAAGAGTAAATTCATGGATATAACCATTGGCATAAATAATTTGAGGTTTTTTAGACACCAAGGATAGGTTTATAGCAAAAAATAAACACTTTCACACCTTGTTAGGCTAAATTACCCTCCTCAAGCTCTCAAACAGGCCTAAATAGTAAAAAATGGTCATTTTCTTCACGTGCGAAGTACAACCAACAAGTGAATGAGATCCAATGGTGTTAAAAGGTGTTAATATACCCTATTCCATCACAATTTTTGGTATTGTTTCTTAGGTTAAGGCCCATACCTTGTGAATTATCCTTAAGAACCTAGACACACCTAAAACCCTTCTAAAACCCTAGAAGAGACCCGATGGAGAAGATTAGTCTTATAAATGCCTATAATTGATTGGTAAAACATAGAAACTCCTTTAATGGTCTCTAAAAATAATTATGAACTTTATGGAGTCACTATTTTGGCATGTGTGAGGTACTGTTTGTATGAAATTTGGCCTAGAAATGACTTTTGCAGGCTTAAAAAGGTAGGTTTTGATGGTTTCTCATGAGATTTGACTAAGTGAGACCTAGTAGAATACTTTGAGACCAATTATGACATAGATAATGTAGGGTAATATTATTATAAAGACTTGTGAATAAGGTATAAAGTGATTTCAACATCATTTGGAGGGTTTAAGACACCTAATGTTAAGCAAACATGCTATCAAGAGTTCCTATCAGACCTAATGCACATATACCTCATAATTAGTGATGGTTTTGAACTTGAACAAGGGTATAATGATTCAAAATAGGGTGTTAGAGAGGTGGTCAAGTTATGATAATAGTCTTCAAGTAAATAACTAGGCCTAGGATGGCAAGACATACTTGTTTTACGATTTTTATTTGAATCAAACAAGTTCTATCAAATGTAGGTTCTTATAAGTTTGAAGAAGCTCAAATCTTAATCCTCAGCTTAACCAAATTGAGAGAGACATTGAATTAGCTTAGGATAGCTTTAGAGGAATTTAAGAATCAAGTTTGAGAGTGCCACATGTCAAGACATAAGCTTGTAACTCTTCTAATCCAAGAATGGATAGTTTTATGAATGAGGTTGATGAGTCATCCAAGAAGGTCAAGATTCACTTGACACCACACTTGATGGAGAAAAATATCACAAAAAGTTGACACTTGTGAGAAATATTCCATTGGATTACTCTTTAACAATTTTATTGCTTGTAAATTATTCCTCGTGAGATGACACTTTTAATATGCATCTCTTATGCCTCTTATCTCTCTCTGCTTCATTTATCCTATATATGTTACCTTTAGTGGCTTGTTATGAATCCTTTGGCTGAGTATGGTGAAGCCCTACTCAACCAAACACTTGTGCTATGCCTTTGAATGTTGAACATAGCTATTTCATACCTTCTTAAATGATTGCAATTAATAGACTTGTGTGATTGTTGATGAATGTTAGTAGTAGTGGCTTTACTCTCTCTCATTTATCATCTCCTACCTATTTGAAAATGGATTGTCTTTGGATAGTATTCACTCTCTCACATGGTGAGTTTGTATAGCCTTGCATAGTTTAAAAGTGGATTTCAGTCATTGGTGTCTTCCTTAGTCCTCTTGATTAAGCCTTCTATTAAACCCATTGTCTATGATCTCCATGTTGAAATACTCATGCTTGAGGGTCATTGTTGAGTAGTTTGATTAGTTTTAGGCCTAATTCATGTTATTAGTGCATTATAATCAAGTGATGGGTGTTACTTTGGTGTATCACCTCCTTAGTTTAGTTTACTTTTAGTTCTGTCTCCCTTTTCTCAGTAAGCAATAGGTCTAGTAGCAGTTTCAAGGTGATAGCATCAAAGGAGATAACCCTATCTAGAGATTCACCTCACTGATTAGGCCACCCATAGCCTAGAGCTTTCTCCATGCTATCATGTAAGTGAGGAGGCTTGAACAACCTCCTCAAAGGTTTAACTTTTTGATGATAACAACTCCTTCACTTGATATTGAAGCAACACCTTTTGCCATTCGCTACTCATGTATATTTTATGCCACCAATGGTCACGATGGTTTTAAATGTCCTAAAATGGCTAAAATTTTGTAACTTTGTACTATTGAAGAATGACCTAAAGAAGGTATTTTAGGCAATCTGATCTTGAAACTCAGGAACTCGATGGCTAGTTCATTGTGGGTTATTTTGAATATAAACCTGCAGGTGATGACTATGAATAAAATGTTGGGGATATGAATAGCCATTCACATGTATTCACCCGAGATCAAAATGAAAATATTAGAGCTTATGAAAAGAATAAAGAACCTAACAAGCAAAAGGAAAAGGAGGCTCCTAAGGTTTCAACAATGCCCAAATTTTTTCTCAATAGAGGTACCCAATTACTGAATTTCTCAAGGGATAAACATCTGTAAAGGTCTGAGAGTTTGAACTCCCTTCATGTGATTATTAATGACTAATGTTCTAATTATTAATTTGATATAATTGATCACATGAACAATACCAAGGTTTAAATTTCTCAATTGGAATACCTTGGGAATAATCCTGAACAATTGGATAAAGTGGTCATGTTTATCAAATGAGGAAGTTATAACACATCTCCCCAAGAAGCACATATTAGGATAGTTGATTCTAACTTGCATAGTAATGTAGCCATCACTACACGAAGTAACAAAAGGCCCAAGCCTTTCTATGTGTCTCTTTTTAAACATGGCTATAAATTGAATAATTATATAATTGATTCAAGAGCCTCAGACATTGTCATGCTAGCCAAAGTTACACATGCCTTGAGATTGAATTGCACTAAAATTTTTGGATGTCACTTCAATGCCAAGGCCAAATATGTTTCATTAGTTGGGAAGATAAAAGATACACATGTTCTAGTTGCTTTCGCCCAAAAAAGAATGAAGATGTCCATACCGGTAGTAAACATTCCCTCTGGCTATGGGATGATTTTGAGTAGGTATTTTTGTAGAGATCTCGAAGGAGAAATCAAATTGTATTGGACTCAAGCAATGATTCTTGTGAAAGTATGTAATGAAAAGTTACTTTTAGAACCAAAAGCTAAACTCCTAGTGTATAAATCAAATGATCCTACGACAGACATCTTATACAAAGAAATATGTCCTGACGCTTACATGATGATGTCCAAAAAAGATCTGGAACTCGCTGAGTTAGTAGAAAATGATTCTAATGATATATGGACTCTATAATTCCACAAAAGTTACTCAATAACTAGTTTAGGTGTTGGCATATTATTGACTTCCATACATAGTAAATATTTTCCTTTATCATAAAAACTTCAGTTTGAATACACAAACAATACTGCTGAATGTGAAACATTACTACTAGGATTATAAGTAGTGGAATAAATAGGCATCTAAAACCTCAAAGCATAAGGTGATGTAGAATTGATAGTCAAGCAGGTTTGGGGTCAATATCAGGTAAAAATGATAGACTTAAATACTACAAAAATAGGGTTTGGGATTGTATCGAAGCCTTTCAAGCTTTTTCTATAAATGTTATCCCAAGAGAAAAAAACTCCAAAGTTAATGCCCTAACAATATCTGCTTCTTTGATGATTCCTCCTCTTGAAGTTGATAATGATCGACATGTAATTAAAATGGCATATTGCCCTAACATGTCAGATAATTGTGAACATTGGCAAGTATTTAACAATGATGAACATATTATCATTTTCATGGAGCAAGGGGATAAGTTTAGAAATCTATTTTTTATGGAAACCCTGCCACCTATAAAGAATCTTATTCACAGGAAGACAGAGAGAAACAAACTTTTCAAGCACTCGACAAAAAAGATAACTTGTCAGATGATAAAATCATATAGTTCAAAGGGAAAAAAATTCAAAAAATGTCTCATTTATTTGGAAGAGGTGTTTGACAAACATGATGGGTACATCAAGTAAAACATTCAAGGAAATCCCATAGGATCTCTTGAATATGAGAAGGCAAATATTGAAATTGGGGAAGAGCCAAGGTATATTGACATTAGAAAATGTTGTTTTGAAGAAGAGTGCAAAAGGTTCATCACTCTTTTTAAGCTGAAATTGGTGGCCAACATAGTGCCTATTCAAAATAATAATTGGGAAGTTAGTATCTATGTAGATTTTCACAAGCTTAATCAAGTTTCGCTCAAGGTTAACTACCCATTGTCAATCATGGACCAAATCCTACAAGCTATCATAGGATCTGAATTGATGTCTATGTTAGACAAATTCTTAGGATATAATCAAGTTGAAGTAGCTACAAAAGATCAATTCAAAAAAAAAATCACTACCTTATGGGGAATTTTTGCCTACAGAAGGATGCCTTTTAGACTTATCAAGGCAAGGGCAACATTCTAAAGAGCAATGGACTTGGCGTTTAAAAACATGAAGAATAAAACTATTATGATTTATTTGGATGATGTCCTAGTCTTCTCAAAGAAAAGAGAAGATCATTTTGAGCACTTGAGAAAAGTCTTAGAAATGTGTTGCTCTCATGGTATCTCCTTGAATCCTAAATATTCTATCTTTGTGGTAACATAACGTAAACTATTGGGTCATGTAGTTTCTAAAGAGGGACCAAGATCAATCCATAGAGACTAAAAGCCATCTAACAATTGTACTTACCAACTAGGTAACCTGACACTCACTCATTTTTAGGTAAGGTAAATTTTCTTAGAAGATTTATTCCCAACTTTGCTGAACTCACTAGGCATATTGTATAGATGATGAGTGGAAATAACTCCTTAAAATAGAATGATGATGGAAAAGAAACATTCAATGAGATCAAAAAAGTAGTTACTAAGGCACTAGTTTTAATTTGTCTAGATTTCTAGAAAGACTTCAATGCACACTGCTAATCTTCTGAATATACCTTGTATGTTATCTTGGTGCAGAAAAATGAAGAAGGTATTGAATCTCCCATTGCATTTATCAGTTGTGGGTTGAAATATAATGATCTCAAATGTTCACAAGTGGAAAAACATACATATGCTATGGTCAAAGCGGTGAAACATTTTAGGTTTTGTATCTTGAATTCTCATACCATTGCCATGGTCTTAGATTTAGCAATGAAATCGATCCTTAGACAATAAGAGCTTGAATTAAAAAGGAGTAGTTGGATTGCTAAAGTACATGAATATGATTTAGAGATAAAACCTAAGAAACTTGTAAGATGAAAAGGCATTTGCTAATTGATTGTTGAAGGTGATAATTCTCAAAAGGAAGAGAAAGAGGGGTTACCATTGGTGGTATTTGTTGATTCCTTTGAAGAATGGTATTCTAATATAGAAATATTCCTCTCATATAGAGAATGCCCAACTCATTTGAAACTCTAACAAAGATGTACTCTCAATCTAAAATAAACTAGACATGTGATTCAAGATAATGCCTTGTTCAATAAATCTTTGGATGGCACCTTTCTGAGGTATGTAAATGATGAAGAATAAAATAAGATTTTGGAAGTCATTCATAACAAAACTTGTGGAGGACATTTTTCATTTTTAGTCATGACATTAAAAATATTGCAAGCTCATTACTATTGGCCCATGTTATTCAAGGATGCACAAGAATGTGAAGCTTGTCAATACTTAGTTTGCAAGCCTAAGCTTATATCATTGCCTCTCAAACCTATCTTCATTGTAGAACATTTTCAAAAATAGGGCCTAGACTTCATTGGAATTCTGAATCCTCATTCTAGTGCTAGACACACTCATGTCTTGATAACCACTAACTACTTCACAAAGTGGGTAGAAGCCATTCCAGTAAGATCTACCACTTCTAAAATTATATGCAACTTCAAAAAGGAGAATATTTTGGCTAGATTTGGTGTTCTTCAGAAGATAGTGATGGATAATGATTCTCATTTCTCCTCTACTAAACTCATAAATTTATATTATCTCTATGGCATCTCTATGGGATGTTCTTTAGATTACTACCCTCAGAGTAATGGTTACGTGGAATCCAATAATAAAAATATAACTACTATCATTTGTAAGTTGGTCAATAAAAATCAGAGACACTGGCATAAAAAACTATATGATGCATTATGGGTCAATTAAATCAAGCCTAAGAGAGTAATCATAATGTCTCCATTTTCATTTGTGATACAAAAAGGATGTTACGATCCTTATTTCCTTGGAATTACCTATTTTGAAGCTAGTTCAAGCTATTGAAGATGAGTAGTTCAAAGATGTGTTGGAGAAAAGAGTCATGTACCTAGAAAATATAGAAGAAAAGTGAGTCACAGTAGTTGATAGAATCATAGCTCATCAGGAAAAGGTCAAAGAATTGTTCAATTAGAAAGCTCATCAATGTGATTTCTAGATTGATGATTTAGTCTTACTCTAGGACAAAAGGAGAGAACTAAGAGTAAGCCATGAGAAATTTGACTCCCTATGGATAGGGGTATTCAAAATTTGACGTTTATGTGGTGAAAATACATACTATTTAGTGTACAGAGATGACACTCATCTATTACTACCATATAGTATGCAATATTTGAAGTTATATAAAGAGTGAAGGTGGGCTATCCCCTATCATTTCCCTTTCTGTTGTGTGTCATGTGTTTTCAATTTTATTGTGTTTGGTGTGTTTTTATCTTTTTGTTGTGCATCATATTTTTACTTTTGGTTATTTTCCTTGGTTTATTTTCTATTCCATCGATCTTCAAGTCTATTCTATTGACCAATGGATAAGATATCGGTTTGCTAAAAACTTGAGTTTTGAAAAGTTCCATTTGTGTCTCCTCATGAAGTCACATCCCCATCCTGAGCTAATTGTTGTTTCCTAAAAAATTGTCTTGACATTTATATCCTAATGGGTTGGAATAATATAGAGTTTGACATGTCATAAGGATAAAATCTAAAAGTTTGAAATATCTTTTTTACTTATAAGTTTTTTCCTTCTACCGACCGCACCCTGTTTGGATGTGATGATGTGAATTACCATAGCTGTAACATCTTCACTAGGATTTACTTAGAATAATGTGATAATTTTTTTTAAATTTAAATCTACGTATTCTTTCATTATATTTCACCTTGAGAGTCTAATTAGTGATCTAATTCTAACACACCAAGTATGTTAACTTATAAAATAAACATGTAACATTTATTTGTTACTGATCAATGTCATCATATGAAACAAAAAATAACTAAATATAAAAAGTAATTATAAATTTCAAGCCATGGTTGGTAAAATAATATAGCCACTACTGTCAATATATAAATGAGTAAATAATTATAATTCATCAAGAATAATGTTTCAATAGTATTAAATACAATACAAGATACAAGGCTCCATAGAACATGAGTTCCCTGGTAATATCAAGTATAGTCTCCAAATAAGTATTGTTGTTGGGAGGGAGAGCATCATATGAGCACTTTTACACACCAACCATGGACCATCGATCCCCTACACAATCCCCCATTAGGGAATGGCCCTCCCTTTACGGATGGGTAGATAGTGACAGTGCGGGAATCCAGTGAGACAAGCTAGTGCCTGTGTGTTGTAAGATTTATAAAAATATGATGTGTAATATAAATAAATACATTCTAATATGGTATCGTATAAACATGTAAATCATACTTATGAAATGACAATGTTTAACTAAACATTACTTTGGCCAAAGTTTTTAACAGTTAATGATCTCTAGGATCAGTCAAATTCATACACACCACTTGATTGGATTACCTTCATCTGGCATTGGTGATGCTATGCTAAGTAAGATATTGAAGTCCATCTCACTATTTGATTATTACCAACAATGTGAGATTTGGTTAATAAATATAACCAACAAATTTATATAGATTACTTCCTAATAACAGGAAAAATATGCTAATTATAGGAATAATCAAAATACATACATTTAGTCCGTAAAATGTATGAATGAATCTCAACTATATTATTTATCCCATAAATAATAAGTATAACAAATAAAATTTATACCAATTGAATATAATATATATAATTATACTTCATGTTTCTAATTTCCATAAGTAAATTCAAATGTTGTACAATCTATGACAAATAACATATCATAGTCCATAATTTTTGGTACACATTACTCAATATAAATAACCAATCCTCATAATAATTTTAGATATTAAAACACCTCATAACCAAAATCATATGAAACATAATCCTTCATTTATATTAATTGTTGTAC
The DNA here is from genome assembly GCA_037957365.1 of Torreya grandis. NCBI lineage: Eukaryota > Viridiplantae > Streptophyta > Pinopsida > Cupressales > Taxaceae > Torreya > Torreya grandis. The sequence goes on from JARHVA010000109.1 coordinate 6,062,084, forward strand.
GTCTCAGAGACTATATGCATATATTCATAGTATCCTATCCCTCAAGAATCTATGACTTACTTTTAACGATCAATAAAACTATAAATATAGGCACACATCCCAATGCACTAATACATGCTATATATGTATATGAAAACCTAAGTCCTCATATAGATATATTTTTTATATAAATGCACTTGTACATATTAAATATATTCATAATATGTATCGTACACAAATTTTCAAACAATATATAAATACCAACAACCATTTATATTTTCAATCAAGAACTTCATATAATTCTAAAAAACATTCTATTCACAAAATACATTCATGATCCATCAAGATATTAATATTCTCATATTTCTAATAAATAAAGTACTAAAGTTAATAGACTATTTATATCAATATCTCGCTCTCTTTATTTACTGCAGGGTCTCATAAGCAACAAATAAATCAAATCCAATTCAATTTTATTGTGAACTGCATAACACAAACATTCACACATTTCCTTTATGTATTTGGACCTTTTAATAATCTAGGCATATTATAACATATATATTTTTATAAGTTTGACTGTGTCGACTTGTTTTATATTAAATTTTTGTGATTTAAAATACACTACTAGTTTCTACAAAGAGTTTGAAACAAATACTTCAAGCTAATAAACAACTATAGTTGTATCATCTGTATAACTTGTATGTAAGATCCCAGTATATAGTTACCAAGTTTATACTAATACCCACTACTGGTATATGCTATCGAATACCTCCGTTTAATAGCTAATTAATTTAGACTTAGCTTATCAAACTAGGTTTTAAATGAATCAATGCATAGTCTTGGTATTTAATGAACTCACACACACACACACACACACACACACACACACACACACACACACACACACACACACACATACTCAATTTGATTGATAATTACACACAGTCTTGATTTACATATGCTCACGGTTTGGACAAGTTACACACAATCTTGTTTTTCATATGTTCATGATTTGGACAATAAATTACTCCACTCATACTCATTTGTTCTCACTATTTAAATAACAAAAGTACATAGTCCATATAAATACATATTGCACTTCAAACAAATGATATACAGAGTGTCCATATATATTCTCTCCCTCACTGAAGTTACATAGACCATACGTATATTTCCACTATTTAAATAACAAATGTATACACACAGTTCACTATTTTAAATAACATTATACACACTGTTCAGACTTTTATAATCTCACAATTCTGTAGAACAATTATTTACACAATCCATACAAATGTGTTCACGAATTTGCAAATCAAGGTTTATAATTCCTACCTATATATATTCATGATTTTCTTTAAACATAAGTACATAATTTATACTTATATTAAATTTAAATGAAATTCACTACAAACAATACCCTAGTCCCTTTACAAATCTGTTCGTTTATCAACTCAGTCTTCAAGATTGTCAAATATACACAAGTCCTATGTATCATATATATATATATATATTCTCAACATGTTGATATACACATATTTGAGTGTATATATATGTATATATCCTTTTGAGTAAATATATGAAAAGTTTCCAAACTAAAACTTATTCATAGAATGATTAAAACCAAAACCTAAAACCTATTGATCTTTATCTTGGGTATATTGACATAACCAAAAAATACATTTAACCCTACAACTTCACAATCATACAAATTTCGTTTGAAATCATACGGATTTAAAGGATATTGGCTTAGTTCTATGGATGGTCAAGCCATCCATAGGACTAAGCCTGCATCCTAATTAAAAGGAAATCATTTTCTACACCCTAGGACCCAAATATATACACAATTTTTTTTGAGTTAAGCAGTAAAAACAAAAACATTACCAACCTCTTAATTGCTTTTGGATGGGTCTGTATGAACCATAAAAACACTCCTTTTCCCCTCTCTCTACTCCTCTTTCTCTCTTTCTTGTCTCCTATTTCTTCTTCACCCTTCTTATCTTTTCTTCCTTGACCTTTTTTTTCCTCCTTAATGTAATGCATGCAATAGTTTGTGTAGACACCAAAATAGTGTCAACCCCCCCCTTTGGTCCCTTTCTAACTTCAACATGCCTAACCTATACTTTATTAGTTTAAAATACTTATTTTAAATTAATAATCCCCCTAGACACCTCACCTTGGATTCCTAGCTCTTAGGCCATTTATCACCCTATGACTAATCATAATTACCTAAGACCTAATTTTAACTCTCCCACTAATTCTCACGCCTATTAAACCCGCCTTTGGACCATTTAACAATGACAACCAAACTTGGCAGATGGAAGAACGGGCAAAAGGCTAAAAATAGCCTTTTTTCCCATTCTCTAGCCGTCGACGTCGGTTAACAGTCAACCAACGCCGGCGGTATCGCTGACGTCGGTTGCTTAAAACTAAATTCCGACCTCGACTACAGGCCCGAATGCGAATTGTCTTGCTCCCAAGATCGGAATTCTCTTACTCCTCGACTCTTTGTAGGCATCAACATTCTATCATCACTCTCCAGGCTAAGAAACTCTACAAAATTCACTCCACATTGGATTAGAAGATTTCACGAAGTCTCCTACATCAGCCATAACAGAAACAAGTCTTCTACACTTCTGGTTCTCCACCAAGAGCTAAGTATTCTTATGGTTTATATTTTAGTGTTTTTTTGAATGCATTGGTGATTAGCTCATTGGCTATTTTTGAGTATTGTTGAGACAACTTGACTTTCTTCCCAAAAAGGCTGAAAAGCCTTCCTCTCATCCTCATTCTCTTTCCACCCCTGTCCTCTACCTTAGCCCTTTCCCAGACCATATTCACTGTCCTGCAATCTGCCACAAACCATTAAACAGACCCAGACTCCTTCCAGACCCCTCTATCGACCATAAACCCATCCAAAACCCATCCAAGGCCATTGCCTTGATCGACATCGACAATTTCCCCTACCGACATCGGCAAACTAACTGACGTCGGTGACTGTGAGAGGTAGATTATAGGAATCAGGTACGCATTATCTATTTCTCTTCTTTAGCCTTTCATTATTTCTCTTTCTAAAAACACTCTTTTGTCAAATAAGTGGACTATCATCCTTCAAGGAAGTCTTTGCACTTCTGGGACCGAGCTTTGCTTGGCAGTCCACCATATATCTATCTAACATTTTCTTTGTTTAAGTCTTTCTTATCTACAAGTGTTGTCTTCCACAGCCAAAGAGGAGCTCCTTCAATCGTCTAGATACGGTGCACAACTTCATCCGGGTATCATCTAACCCCTGACCATTAACCCTTAGTTTCTTATTTCTTTTGAATGTGAAAAGAAAAAAGCAAAAATGAGTAGAAACATTCTGGCATGCCCGGTGGGACCCTAGAGTTTTCCTTGGGTTCATTTCTTTTTCTTTTAAAGGCAAACTTTCATATAGGTGCCTTAGGAAATTTTCTCTTCTTGCATCCTTCTTCTATCTCTTTATCTCAGAAAGAAACCATAAGTACAAGTTAAAAAGAACTTCTTTCTTTTTCTTCCTATCACTTTCTCCTTGCATCTTAGAGTAGTGAAATTCATGCTCTTAACCTTTTCCTCACTTGTTTGCATCTGAACAAAACATTTCAATTTGGGTTTAAAATATATTGCATTTCATTCCTGCTTGAATGCATTTTTAGCTCATCTAGTAATTAAAAATACATTATGAATAAATCGTAGTGCACATATGTTACACAACCTAACCACATTCACAAAATAAAACATCTAAACATACCTAAGACAAGGCCCAACTAGGATTTCATCACCTAGGAGATACCTTACCCTTCCTGGTAATCCTACTTGGACTTCACTACCAAGGGGAGAATCCACTCTGTTCTCTAGCAGAGTATAAATTCTAGGGGAAGTATATATTGGCTAAGCGACCCAGCTTAACTTTGGGCTCATGAAGTGAGGGGAGCAAGCCCCTAGCACCAAGCCACATACGGAACCTAACACAGACTTTTGAGCACCAAAACATAACCCAAAACCAACCTTAGACTGCCTCTTTTAGGACCCATTCTAAAAGCCCAACTTCTCAAACACACTCTTCTAAGGCATAAGCCAACATGACTCTAAAATTTATTCTTAGGAATTTAACGTTTAGAGGTTGCTTGCCTTCATCTACTTTTCTATTTTTATTTGGTTTTTTGAGCTGGTGAGGTCACATTCTGAGATCTAAAAACAAATCAGACTTTTTTCTTTCTTCCAAAAACTTTCAGTTTTTTGAGTTTCTGGAAATACACGGTAACCGACATCGGTTTTTCCATCGACGTCGGCAACTATCTTCACCGACATCGGTTATCTGACCGACATCGGCAACTTACTTCACCGACATCGATTTTTCTACCGACGTCAGTCACTGTCAAAAATCTTTCTTCTCAAATAACAAGCTAAAAACCTAACCTTTTTGCTATTAAAAATAAATTCTGGTTTTCTGAGGCTGAAACATATAGTTTTTAGAACCTGAATCTATTTTTCCTTGGATGGTTTTGACACGTAGTCAAATGAAAACTCTTGTTGACCACGCAAGGCAACAACCACTCCTGCCTTCACCTTCTATATCAAGTCCCCAAATGGAGTATAATTCAAAAACTGAGCGTACTCCTATCCGACCAACCCCAACTCAACCCCTTATTGTTCCTAAAGGGGACCAAGACTTTGAAAGGTTCCTTGACCTCAATGTCAAGGCTCTTCAGCACTATCTCATGAGAAGTCAAATGCGAGATCCTTTAGGCAACCCAGTTTATGGGATGCCAACTTCCTTAGTTAAAACGACAATCATATCAACAGCCTGCATGACCCAACCCATGGTCACCCAGGCCATTGCCTCAACTAACAACCCAACCATGACTAATCTTCAAAGTGTGGCCTCTCAATATGTTTCTCGACCTACATCCATTGGGGTTTCTGTACCCCCTCAACCACAAACCATTCAACAAAGTCCTACACCATTCCATAACTTAATTGTCTCCATTCCACCTACTCTTGCACCCATAAATACAAGAGTGACTACTTATCCTTTAGCTAGTGTTGCCACCATCCAACCACCTTTGGTGACATCAAGTCAAAATGTGCCCTCTAGCTTCATGACACAACCACCCTTGACTTCAACATCAGTCCCTATGACTAGTTACCAATATGTTGCACCTATACAAGCGCAACCAACTATGTCATACGCTCCATCTAACACCTTCCAAATGCCTTACAACCTAGGGGCACCCCACCTGCAAATCCATGAACCGATCTAATCAAGATGTTGATGGATAAGGTGTCTAATCTTGAGACATCCATTTCGGGATCAAGAAATGTTCTCTCATATGAACAAATCTGTAATGAACCTATTCATCTTTCAGTCCCAATCCGACCATATCCTAGTCAATGGAAACTTCCCAAGTTTACTTGCTTTCAGAGTAAAGAGGACCCATAACAACATCTACGAGCATTTAGACACGCTTGTTACCTTATAACACATGATGATGCATTATTACTACACACATTTCCCATGTCGCTTTCTGGTGCTGCCCTTGATTGGTATAGTTCTATTACCAGTCACTCTCTATTTACCTTCACTCAACTAGCTCAACTTTTTCTTGACCACTTTTCAATTAACATTACTAAAAAAATCTCCATCACGGACCTATATTCTATCAGACAATTTGACGATGAATCAATAGCTGATTTCATTGCCCGTTGGAGAGGTTTAATCAACCAACTCTCCTTTTCTTTACCTCAACCTGAGCTCATTGAGCTCTTTTCACAAGCATGTGCCAAACACATCTCATCTACTTTGTGGGTCCAAACATTCTGCACATTTGATGAAGCTTTCACCATGGCTAGGAAGCTTGAACTCTGTGCTGTTGAAAAAAATAAAGTCAAACTGCGTAGTAAAAATACTAATGCAAAATCAAATGACCCTTCATCCAAATCTTCTTCTTCCAATCCCATATCTAAGGGATCAGCAAATGCTTTGGTACTTAGACCATCATCTTCAACAACAACCAACCAACCTCAACCTTCAACATCAGAATACATCACATGACAATTCCAACAACGATACATACAATGTCAATATACTCTAATAGGACAATCATACGCGTCTGTGTTGGATAAACTAGTCAAACAAGGAGTCCTCAATTTCCCCCAAATTTGACCACCACCTCAATTTGATCCCTCGCGTGCCATCCCTGCATGGTATAGGGAGAATGAATTCTATAATTATCACCGTGTCAAAGGCCATGACACAGACAATTGTAAAACCTTCAAGAACATTGTCCAAGATATGCTAGACAAAGGTGATCTTGTCTTAGATAACCCAAACATGCCACCTAATCAAAACATAGACATCTTTAGACAACCTTTTCCTAACCATCCCCCTAGCCAAAACAATGTTTAGACCACAGCCGAAGACCCCCAAGAGCGTAATATATGCATGGTCGATATAGTTTCACCTTTTGTCCCTAACCAACCTTTTTCACAAATTGAAGAGGTTATTCAATCTATCCCTCCACCACAGGAAGAAGAGCCTTCTTCTCCTAATAGTCCTCCATCGACCTCTCTTATATTGGAGGATGCTTTGACCATACCAACGCCACTAGCCCCACCTTCATCCTTCCTACTACCAATGGAGGACCATACCTTTCCTACTCTTCAACCGCAAGTAGAAGGTACAATCATCCCTGCCCTCTATCCTCTTGAGGAGTCACATTCTCCAATTCCTTCTCCACTAAGAGAGGAACCTGTCTCTTCACCTAATTCGACCGAAGATGATCTAGTAATGGCTCTCTCATGCCTTTGGCCCGAGATTGACGCATCTAACACATTCCCACTCTCACGACAACCCAAATCTTCTAAAAAACCAATTATAAAGCCTCATGCAATGACTTCTAAACCATTCTCTCGACTGGCTGAAAACTTAGGATTTCTCCATTCAAGGAACTTAGAACATGAGGCACTATGGGAGTGACTCAAAGCTCCTTATCTTACACATCCCATCTCATCTCGTACTGACGACCCTCCTTCAACAAAGTCTCCCAAAGTCACCAACGAGGACCATGCTTCTACTTCCAAATCTTCAGAAGCTCAACCGTCCACATCTAAACCTAAATCCTCACAGACTTCCACCATATCAAAACCGGTTAAATCCCTTGGTTTTCACCCCATATTGAACCTCACTCACCCACAAGTGAAGGTAGACTTGAACCTCGCCCCCCATACTAGTGGTCCTCACAAGTGAAGGTAGACTTAAACCATGTTGGAGAACTCCTCCCCCACCATCACCATTGCCTTATATTTTGGGCCCACACACCTCTACCTTAATAAGAATCCTTCCTACTCCAACACCAAACAAAAACAAATTGCCTCCCATACTACCTTTACCTACCAAAAACATACCTCCTCTGAAAAACTCGGCACCTCCCACCAATAAAGTGTCATCTACATGAGTAGCCACTCCACCAACTACAAAGGTGGTACAGAAATCTCCCTCAACAACTCCAAAACAAAAGTCATCAATACCTAGTGCATTAACAAGCACAAACCCCTTAGTGGGTTCATATGCTTTGATACTACACCGATTTTTGCAAACTTCCAACATCACTCTTCCAACTATTAAACCATTTCAATCTCTCAGACCAAAACCGTCTTGGTTTGATGACACTAAAATCTGCCTATATCATCGCTCACCTGGGCATGACACTAAAAATTATTGTGCCCTCAAGGTTGTCATTTGCCATTACTTGGAAAAAGACACCCTTCTTGTTGAGGATACTATCAACAAATCTCTGACACCATCTCATGTCTCTCAAACCTCTTCACCTTCATCAGAATCCCATCATCAGACTATGGTCCCTTTACCTCTTTTGCCCCCTTTATTCAAGATTAACACCATCAATGTGGCCACTAGGTCACAAACTTTAAAGGATAAAGCAAAAGAGAAAGTTGATATTCCTTGGACCTACTCATTTGTCAAACTTGCTCAACCTCCCAAACCCAAGATTTCTATCTTGGGTACATCCCAACCCACTTCTTCAGAGGCAATCCGTGATTCTATGGTGAAACAACTTCACCAATCTCCTGTGAAGATGACTTTATATGACCTCATTCAAAGCTCTCCACAACATTGTCAAGCTTTAATCAAAGCTTTACAGGCAGTGGAGGTCCAACCTGAGGACCCCCAACCACTAGCTACCTTAGTCTAATCATTACCCACCGTCGCCTCTATTACCTTTAGTGATTCTAAAATTCCTACCTCTAACTTAGAAGATCAGGATGCTGCCCTTTTCATCACAGCCTACGTTGATCGAACTCGCATTAAGCAAGTTATGATTGATGGGGGTGCCAGCATCAATATCATTTCCACCCATGCCTCTGACCAATTAGCCCTCCCAAAGAATTGCGTGTCAAAAATCGACGCAATTCTTTGATCTTTTAATGACACCACCACCACTACCGTTGGCACCGTCGTCTTACATATTCATGTTGGCCCACAAACAATCCCAGAGCTCTTCTACATCATCAAGGGAGAGTTCCAATACATGTTATTAGGATGACTTTGGATCTGTGCCATGGCCTGTGTCCCTTCTACATTACACTATTGTGTCAAATTTGAACACGATGGTCAAGTCCATGTCATTCCCGCAAACCCCTCCCCTTTCAAGACATGCAACACAACTTATCGACCCAACGATGTTCTCATTCCTTTCAAGACATCGACCCAAACACTACCTCCACCTGCAGAAGCTTCAACAAGTATGCAAACGGCGGTTACAGTTACACCACCTCCTCAAGTGACAATAAAAGACCCTATGCAAGATACCTTCCAATGTCTTTCACTTGGGGAGTATTGTTTACTCACCTTGGACATGTTCCAGACTCCTCAAGAGTATGGACAACTTCATCACAATCCTAGCTATGACCCTCATATCAGAATGGTTGTCCCTTATGGTCCTCCCAATCTTCAAATAAATCTCATCTATGGAGGGCTAGATCGAGCTCCCACTGATGGGAATCCTCTTTCATCACCCCAACTATTTACGTCTGACTTCTCTTTTCTTGGCAACCCAAACTTTGCTCATACCTATCTTTATAGGTGTGCATGGAAGGACTTTGGCTTTGGGCGCTACGAACAAGGCTCCCACCAGCCCGTCAAACCACCAAATGACGAGGCCATAAAGAATGCCAAGAAGTGACATGGCCTGGGTTTTGAAGAACCTACTGAAACTTCTAAAAACCCTCACCCCAAACCTATTATAGAATAATCACCTCCAAACTCGCCTATTCTCCCACCTTCACCTATGAAATCGGTGGTTTCCATCCCTCCTAATTTTTTTTGCATAAACGCCATTTGCTTGGAACTCCTAACCTATCAACTAGGTGGGGTATCCAGGTCTCTCCCTCTCATTTATCCAAACATGATAGATGATGAATCTGCTACCATCAACACTATCCAATGCATACATGATGAAGCTATACTCACCTACATAGGTGCAAATGACTCTTTTATTCAACGATCGCTTCCTTCAGAAATGCAAGTTATGTTAAATGAATCGACCATTGACATTAACCTTCCATCTTCTGATGTTCCTCACGTTTTAAAGATTGGTCAATCTTTGGACACCCAAGAACAAATCAACTATACCTAATTCCTTTTAGATCATAACAAATCTTTTGCTTGGACCTATAGCGATATGCCTGGTATTGACCCTAACATCGTCCTTCATAACACTGTCACAAACCCAGAGGCTAAGCTTGTCAGGCAAAAGCTTCGCAAGATGCATCTTCGAGTTGCACTCCTTGTCAAAGAGGAGCTTCAATGTCTTCTCTCCATCTCCTTTGTCCAACCCATTGATTATCCACAATGGGTGTCAAATATCATCCCTGTCACCAAAGCAACTAGGGGGATCCGAATATGTACTGACTATCGTGACCTTAACCTAGCTTTCCCAAAGGATGATTTTCCTCTACCCAACATCGACCAACTTGTTGATCTTACGACCAATCATGAAATGTTATCACTCAAGGATGGGTTTTTAGGGTATAACCAAATCTTGATTGCACCAGAAGATCAGCACAAAACTACCTTCATCACCCCATTGGGGACTTTTTGCTATAGGGTCATGCATTTTGGCCTAAAGAATGTAGGCGCCACATATCAACGTGCCATGACTTACATCTGTCACGATCTCCTCCACAAAATCATGGAGGACTATGTGGATGACCTACTAGGCAAATCTAAACTCCACTGTGACCATTTAACTATTCTCAAAATCACATTCACTTGCCTCCTCCAATACAATATTCGCCTTAACCTCAAGAAATGCATCTTTGTGAATCTCTCAGGGAATCTTTTGGGCTTCATCGTTTCTGTTCGTGGCATTGAGATTGATCCCGATAAGATTCAAGCTATACTCGAGATGCCACCACCTTCTAATCTAAAGCAACTCCGTAGCCTGTAATGGAAGCTCTAATTTATTTGTCGCTTTATCTCGTAGCTTTTCAACTGATGTTAACCCTTTCATCACCTCCTCAAGAATGACGTCTCCTTTAATTGGGATAAGGATTGCCAAGAGGCTTTTGAGGCTCTTAAACGTTATCTTGTCTCTCCACCAGTCCTTATTCCACCAAAAGATGACCAACCCTTCTACCTCTACATCTTTGCAACAAATCATTCTTTAGGTGCCATGATCACGCATTGAGATGAACAACAGCATGAGCAAGCAGTTTATTATATAAGTTGAACACTCATTGATTATGAAACTCGGTATACTCATACCAAGAAACTCTGATTGGCATTAGTCTTTGCCGCTACCAAACTCCGTCATTATCTTCTCAATCACAAAACTTATATCATCACCCACACTAACCCCCTCAAATACATGCATTCCAAGCCATACCAAAACCAACGTTTGGCTCATTGGCTCATGCTTCTTGCTAAGTTTGATTTGGAATTCATCTAACAAAAATCTATTAAGGGGCAAACAATCATTGACCAATTAGCAGATGCCCCTCTACCGGACAACCAACCTTCCCATTGTGAATTCCTTGATGAATCAATCGCCACGTTATCCACCGATGACATTTTCTATCAAATGACAATGTTCTTTGATGGGTCTAAATGTCAACACGGTGGGGGTGCGGGGGTCATTCTCATCCCTCACGAGGGTGAGCCCATGCCCCTATCTTTCAAACTTGACTTTGAATGTACCAACAACATGGCTGAATATGAAGCCTTAATTTTGGGACTTCAAACCACCCTTTTCCTAGGCGCCAAGACCATCAACAACTTTGGCAACTCACAACTAGTCGTCAATCAAATCAATGGTTCATATCTTTGTACAAATGAAGTTTTGTAAAGGTACAAACAATGTGTTGACACCCTGCTAGAATCTTTGAACCATTACCTCTTGCAAACTGTTCCTCAATCTACAAATAAGTTTGCTGATACAATGGCTTCTCTCACCTCACACATTCCATCCTCATCATCTTCCTTGAGAATTTATGTTGCGGTACATCATTTGGCATTACCTTCATATATCTCCACTAACATCAACCTTGTCAACACCATTGACTCTAGTCCACAGGATGTTTGGTATAAACAACTTGTGGACTACTTAACTTATTCTATTGTCCCCCCTGATCTATCTAGTAATGTGCAACAGGATTTTATCAAAAGCACAGCTCGATATACTATGCTAGGGGGTCTTCTCTATAAACAAGGTTTCGATGGCCTCCTTCTTCGATGTCTAACCTCCACTGAAACATCTCACGCTATCAAACAAGTCCATGATGGGATTTTTGGAGGGCATTTTAGTGGTAACTCAGTTTCAAAGCGCATCTTTCATCTGGGCTATTATTGGCCCACTCTTCACCAAGACTACAGCAACTATGTTCGGCATTGTATCAAATGCCAACAATACGCTAACTTACTTCACGGCCCTAGCCACGCTCTACAAGTCACTATGGATTTCTAGCCTTTTTCACAATGGGGCTTAAATCTAATCAGTGAGATTAACCCTCATTCATCTCTTTGACATCAGTCCATTATCACCACAACCGAATACTTCACTAAATGGGTGGAAGTTGTTCCTCTCATCTCCACTAAAGCCGACAAAATCATCAACTTCATCAACACCAATATCATTTGTTGTTTCGGTATACCTCACAAAATCATCATTGATAACGACAAATCATTCAAAAACAAAACTGTCCAGAAACTTTGTGACTCATTTGGCATCAAGCTCAGCTTCTCCTCGCCTTACTACCCACAAGCAAATGGGCAGGCCGAGGCTTCCAACAAAATCTTAACCAAAATTCTAATGAAGGTGGTCAACGACACTGGAAGGTATTGACACATCCACATTCCCTTCGCTTTGTGGGCCTACCGTACTAGCATTCAAGCCCCTACTGGTGCTACACCTTTCTCTCTAGTGTATGGAACTGAGGCTGTCTTGCCTCTTGAAGTACAGATACCTTCTCTATGCATCTCTTTACACGACATAATTTCTAACGATGACTTTCATCAAGATCAGTTGGCTCAACTTGGGTTACTTGATGAATGTCGCCTTGCTGCCCTCAACCATCTCCATATCTACCAAAATCACATCCAACGTGCCTATAACAAAAGTTTGAGAGAATGAGATTTCAAAATCAGAGATGTTGTCCTAAAAAAAAACCAACATGTGACCAATATGGAAAGAAGTAAACGAGGTAACTTTGCTCCTAATTGGCTCGAACCTTATATCATAACACACAAGTATGGATCAAGGACTTATCATCTGTCTTCTCTTGAAGGCCAGCCAGAACTTGAGCCCCTTAATGCCTTGCATCGACGACCATTCTACTGTTAATCAAGTAATCATTCACTTGATGTTTAACTTGAGTTCATCCCTTGAGCAACCCATGTCATCCTCAATCCTATTCATTTCAACACTTTTTCCCTATAAACATTAGTTAATCCTTTTTGCATTAATGCTTTGTCCTAATAAAAGGGAAACCCCCAAACCTCTATAGTCAAGTCCATGACCAAAAGTTCAGTAAAAAACAAAACAAAAAAAAAACATAAAATTGGGATGCCTATACAAAGGTCATAAAATATAAATGTAGATTGCTCCCTTGAAGGATAGCTACATCATTGCTGTAATTAATAGATTGCTCCCTTGAAGGACAGCTATTTAAAGACATCAACATATAAAGCAAAATATAGACCACTCCCTCGAAGGATGGCTATACACAAATTTGCTCCAAACAACACTCTCTCAGAAGCTCCCCACATCGATCAGCTTCACATATGACCACAAAACAAAACAACATCCCCACGTAGACTTCCTGCATCGATCAGTCTACCAAAAAAAAAAAGAAAAGTCATGGACTTGCCTATAGTCCTTCTCAGGGTCACCTAGAAAAGGGGCAAAGTTATCCTTGCTAAAAAGGGTTACGCTATCCTCATACCTCACATAATCAAACCTATTACCCCAACATACCCAAGGGATTTTGAGCTCACTTAACATCAAGTGATTTGAATACTTCTCTAACACAAACAATGGTCAATGACGTAATGCATGAATAGGGTTTTTGTTTGCCATAACCCTATTTATGCTATCATTATGGTCCTTGTCAATGAAAGAGCAACGCGCCTTTCACTTCTTACACACTTTGGTCACATACAACCAATCCAAACTCAACTAAATCATTTTCTAACCAAACCAATCCAAACCAAACCAAACTAAATCATTTTCTAACCCAAACCAAGCCAAACTAAACCAAACCAAAACATTTTCAGATCACTAACATGATATAGCCCATTCACACTAGTTTCTATGGACAACAATACACGTAGAAACTATCGACCAAACACAATTTATGTCAAGCATAAACCATTACTTGCTGAAGCATAAATACATTCATTTCATTTTTAGCATACACCATCACCAATATGGAAAATTGCTAGGGATGAAAAATCATATAACCTATGTTACAACATACACCATCAGACAATATGGAAAAGGCTGCAACATCATCATACCCTCATCATTTCACACATGACCAAAACAATCATCAACCACTTTGACTCTTTTTTCGAACTACATTGGCTTGAGGCCCTTAAAATAGGGGCTATGTAGGCAGCACTCAGTTGACACGGAGTCTTCTGGGGTTAGCTCGGCCATTTGCCTGTTCATCTCCCTAATGACGTCTGCCATTCATTTGTTCATCTACCTGATGGACAAACCATTTCACCTTTAGCCATGACTTAACCTCGTCCAACCCACATCCATAATCAACTCTCTTCTTCCCTTTTTGGGAGAACTACATTGGCCTGAGGCCATTCAAACAGGGGCTATGTAGGCAGCACTCAGTTGACATGGGGTCTTCTGAGGTTAGCTCAACCATTCCTTCGTCCATCCATCTAATGGACCAACTAGCTATACCAACCCAAAATCATGACCAAACAACCAGCCCTGACACTGAATGAGTTACCTAAACTTCTCATGGGGCACATTGGAGATCACATACATCTCCCTGACCAAAACACCCACCACTTGAGATCATACCATGACTCAACCCGACTCGACCAATGACCTTGGAGATCACAACTATCTCCTCAGACCACGACCACTTTTGAGACAACTATGCCTTGGTTGTTTTGATTGCATAAATGCTACCTCACGAATAGTTGGCAAATTGTATGCAACCCATATTATGACCCTCACACATGTTGTCAGATCGCACTCTAGTTGATCTTCAATATTTGTTACATTTTTGTGTTTTCCAAGAGCACTTCCTGAGACCGAGATACTTGGAACACGATGACCATTGGAGCTACAACTTTGATCGTTTAACCCAATCAGCCATGACTAAATGCTGGGGCCCAGTTATTTCAATTTTAGCACTCCTCAACCTTTGACTGCGACAATTTGACCTACCTATCATGTGAAGTGGTATACATACAATCTCAACTTTTGCAATGTTCACACTCAACCTTCACCATACACATCCACTATCTATCAAATCGGCACCCGATATCAGGTTACCTTCCCTCGACTCCCACTTTGAGGGGGAATACCTCATCCCACATCTGGGGCAACTTACTCCTATTTTGTCTTGCAATTCATCAGAACAACGAACAGGACAAAAATGACTTTATCCCATACCTGGGGCAACTTACTCCTATTTTTGTCTTGCAGTTCGTCAAGAACAACTAACAAGACAAAAAGGGGCAAATGTAGACACCAAAATAGTGTCAACCCCCCTTTGGTCCCTTTCTAACTTCAACATGCCTAACCTATACTTTATTAATTTAAAATACCTATTTTAAATTAATAATCCCCCCTAGACACCTCACCTTGGATTCCTAGCTCTTAGGCCATTTATCACCCTATGACTAATCATAATTACCTAAGACCTAATATTAACTCTCTCACTAATTCTCATGCCTATTAAACCCGCCTTTGGACCGTTTAACAATGACAACCAAACTTGGTGGATGGAAGAACGGGCAAAAGGCTAAAAATAGCCTTTTTTCCCATTCTCTAGCTGCCGACGTCGGTTAACAGTCGACTGACGCCGATGGTATCGCTGATGTCGGCTGGTTAAAACTAAATTCCAACCTCGACTGCAGGCCTGAATGCGAATTCTCTTGCTCCCAAGATCTGAATTCTCTTACTCCTCGACTCTTTGCAGGCATCAACATTCTATCATCACTCTCCAGGCTAAGAAACTCTGTAGAATTCACTCCACATTGGATTAGAAGATTGCACGAAGTCTCCTACATCAGCCATAACGAAAACAAGTCTTCTACACTTCTAGTTCTCCACCAAGAGCTAAGTATTCTTATGGTTTATATTTCAATATTTTTTTGAATACATTGGTGATTAGCTCATTGGCTATTTCTGAGTATTGTTGAGATAACCCAGCTTTCTTCCCGAAAAGGCTGAAAAGCCTTCCTCTCATCCTCATTCTCTTTCCACCCTTGTCCTCTACCTTACCCTTTCCCAGACCATATTCACTGTCCTGCAATCCTCCACAAACCATTAAACAGACCCAGACTCCTTCCAGACCCCTCTGTCGACCATAAACCCATCCAAAACCCATCCAAGGCCATTGCCCTGATCGACATCAACCATTTCCCCTACCGACGTCGACATACTAACCGACGTCAGAAACTTTACCAAATGACGCCGGTAGGACTACCAACGTCTGTGACTGTGAGAGGTAGATTACAGGAATTAGGTACGCATTATCTATTTCTCTTCTTTAGCCTTTCATTATTTCTCTTTTTAGCAACACTCTTTTGTCAAATAAGTGGACTGTCATCCTTCAAAGAAGTCTTTGCACTTCTGGGACTGAGCTTTGCTTGGTAGTCCACCATATATCTATCTAACATTTTCTTTGTTTAAGTCTTTCTTATCTACAGGTGTCATCCTCCAAAGCCAAAGAGGAGCTCCTTCAATCGTCTGGATACAGTGCACAACTTCATTCGGGTATCATCTAACCCCTGACCATTAACCCTTAGTTTCTTATTTCTCTTGAATGTGAAAAGCAAAAAGCGAAAATGAGTAGAAACAGTTTGCATAAAGCTCAATGTTTCCATTCATGCAGAAAATCCATTAGCTGCTAAGCTTTACTAAGTTAACCCTAGTTCAACATAGCATAAAACTCAAACATTCTTGAACTTTTCCCAAATTCCTTTCAATCATTATTTTATTCATTAGATCCTACATGATGCTTTTTGATGTCACAAGGCCAAATATCAACTTCACTAAATTACACTATTACCATTATTTCTCAATGATAACTAACACTTCGAATTAACACTATCGACTATACATTGTAAACAATGCTTAGGTTTAGTCCATAGGTTAGTCTTATGGCATAATGAAATTCTTGAAATAACTGAGTAAAAGTAAACAATATCATGACCTTAATAATTATGTTTCTAATATAAACTCAATAATATTCTTTTAACTGAAATGGTAAATCAAATAACTATTATATCAAAACATAATAGTATTATAACAACATAATCATTGTTTATTACTACATTATATAAACAATCTTATATCTTTTGTTATTTATATATATTTTAAGGTGTTAAACCACATAATGGTATTTCCCAATATCATAAAGATAACCAACTAATGTTATCAAACATTACAAAGACATGATGGTTACTTTATATATGGTAGTAACCAAATATTATTCGTGCAAATTTACATTTTCGTAAACTTTAACAATCATGAATTCAATAACATGACATAATCATACTGTAACATTATACACTAAATCTATGCATAATATCCACAATGTAATCACACAAGATTAATTTCACATAAGCATTAAATTGAGCTAACACATAACTAGCATGCATAATCATTTATCTATACTGACAACATCAAAAACATACTACCACTAGCAATTCAAATAATGAATATAATGTGTACTATCTAATGTAGTGTGTGCATGGGTTTTAGTTGTTCCTCTATCATCCCCCAACAACTCCATCTATGCCACTCTCTCTAATGATGCTCTCCCTCTGTCATGCTATGAGGGATGAATCTCTCCTACATCCAACTCATGACAAAAAGGTAGTCAGCCCGTAACATCATGATATATATCATAAAATACTACTGTAACAATAAATCAACATGATAAAAATATAAATAATATATAATAAAACTAACTCATAATAATGAAATAATGTAATCAAAGCAACATACAACTATACCATAATAACATATGACTTACAACTTAGTTAAATAGTAATCAAATCAAACTATCAACCATAATAATCCATGGATAATTAGGTAAGTTTGGTTAATGAGAACTCGAGATGTGACATTTCCCCCCTTAAAGTTGGTCATCATCTGTATGAAACTTATTCAAATACTAATTCTAAAATAAAAACATTATTTAACAAAAACATTTACATAGTATGAAGCATTAAATCAAACAAACAAATGTGGAAATCACCTATAAAACTCATCATAGTCCTCACATGTAGCACTATCCTTAGATTATTGGTCCCACAAGACCTTGCACTATGACCCTTCTCTATTACACAAACAAAGTTTACAAGTGTCAATTACTTTGATTGGTTCTACCATGACCGCCTTGAGATCTAGAACTTGCAAAGCATTCTAATGCAACACATGTGAAGGATCAGCTATATACTTTTTAAGATAATAAATATGGAAGACATTATGTAATAGATCTAGGGTTGGTGGAAATGCAAGCCTATATGCTACAATATTAAACACTTCTAAAACCTTGACGGGTCCCACATATATTGATGAAAATTTAATTGAATTTTAGAATTTAATTGAGCTCTTCTGTTGTGACTTATCTTGCAAGAACTCTTTATCACCTACTAAAAACTACCTAGTTTTTCTCTTCAAATTAACATAACTCTTCTGCATATCATTGGCCTCAGCCAATCTTTTCTTGATTGATCTAACTTGATCTTCCATTTTTACTAGCATCTTAGGTCCAAATACTACCTTGTCTTCCTGTCCATCCCAATTGATTGTGTCCTGCACCTTCTTCCATACAACACTTCAAACAATGTCATATTCAAAGATGATTGGTCTGAATTATTGTAAGCAAACTCAACCAATAGAAGGTACTCTTCCCACTTGTATTGCTGATCCATGCAATACATACGAAGAAGATCCTCTAACAATTGATTAACTTGCTCAGTCTGACCATCGGTCAATGGATGATATGCAGTATTGAAGTTTAGTTACGTACCCAAAGCTAAATTTAAAGTTAACCAAAATTTAAAGGTGATCTTTGGATCGTGATATGAAATGATATTCTCTATAAATCCATGCAAATGATACACTTCCTTTAAGAACCTCTTCGTAAGATTAGGTGCATCATCTATCAAATTGCCTGATATAAATGAGCCACCTTAGTTAATTTATCAACTACAACCAAGATCATATCATGCCTATTCTATGACAATGGTAAACTTAGATAATTTATACACTGATCACCTACTACTTCCATTTTGGTATGTCATGTAGATACAATAATCTAATTGGATGCATATGTTCAACTTTCACACGCTGACATTCTAGATAATGTGACATAAAGACAACTGCATCTTTCTTGATTCCCTTTCAAAAATAAAGTGGTCCAAGCTCTGCCATGAGATTGATTACTCTTGGATGTCCTAAATATGGGTCATTGTGTAGTTCATTTAGCACTATGCTCCTCAAATTTTATCTATCTCACACAAACATCTTACCATTGTATCATAAAACATCATCATTCTCTATTTTATATCCTTTATAATTAGGATTTTGAGCATTCTCAAATAATACTCTCCTGAACTAATCATAGAATATGTCTCCTAGCAAAAATTCAATCACTTGATCCTTGAATGTACTCCTGATAGTATCCATAATTGCTATGTACCTTATATAATTTAAGGCATTGGCTACTCTAATTTCCTTGCCTTTGATATAGTTGATATTGAAATTGTAATCAAACAAGAACTATAAGCAGTGCCTCTGACAAGCATTCAAATTTGGTTGGATGAAGATGTAATTGAGTCCCATGTTATTAGTTTTGAACTCAAATGGTTTTCCCAACAAATAATGCCTACAAAATTTCAAAGCATGCATAATTGCTGTAGTTTTTAGGTCATGAGGGGCATAATTTACCTCATAAAGCTTCAACTTTCTTGATTCATAGGCTACCACTGCACCATCCTGCATAAGGACTCCTCTAAGTTTGTCCCCAGATGCATTTGTAATCACCGAGAATTGACCATTGTGATTAGGAACTCTTAGCTCTAGTTTTAAAGTTATCCTCATTTTCAATTTTTGAAAAGCTACTTCACACTTATCTGATCAGATAAAATGTTGGTTCTTCTATTGCAGAGAGGTAATCAAATTAACTATCTTATAAAAATTTAGAACAATTTTTTTGTAATAGCCCACTAATCCCATGAAACTATCAGAGTTGTTTCCAGAATCCAGATAATGCGAATGCAATGGAGACGTGATCACACGAGATGAAGCAAGTGCACACCACATAGATGCTAAAGCAATTTGAAATTATACAAGAAGATAAATTACACAAGACAAAATAGAGAAAACCAAAATCTGATTAACATGAGATGGCCAAAGTGAGGAATACATATAAGAGAGCATGTAAGTAACTCCTCCACAAAAGGTGGTCAAGGCACCCCAAGAACAGACTGTAACTCCTCCATGAAAGGTGGTGACAAGGTGTTAAGAATAGAGAAGTAACTCCCATCAAGGGAGTTACTTATGGCATTCTTATGACACCTATGACACATCTATGACACACACCTTCACATAAGCTAGCCTATCCCACAAATGTAGGAAAAATCCATGTATGCACAAAAATACAATTTCCCTAATTAAAAAATAGGGAAAAATAAAAACCTACGCTAATACCCCCCATAAGTGCAACTTAGGTGGGCAGTGTGGAAATATAAAAATGGGTCTCGACAACTAGGTCTGATTAGGTACTCATGTACAAATGCAATCTCTCATAAGATAGAGAAAAGGAGAAAACCCGTAGGGAAAAACTCCCCCCAAAAGAGAGACATAAAAGAAAGAAGAGGCTAGTGGCCCCCCTGAAGATGATGCTATTGCAGATGTGGACCACACCCCAAGAAGAGATCGTAGATGAATGAACTTGCTCTCAGTGAAAGTTTTGGTGAAGATGTCTGCAACTTGCTCTAAAGACTGGCAAAATATCAATTCAATGCCTTGACTATGAATAAGCTCCCAAATGAAATGCATGTGAATCTCTATGTGCTTGGTCCGCTAGTGCTGAACTGGATTCTTATAAATTTGAATGGTACTTTAGTTCTCAAAATAAATGATGGTGGGATGCCTGATAGGAATGCCAAACTCAAAAAGTATCCCCTGAAGCCAAATAGCCTCAATAGCTGCATTAACAACTCCCCTATACTTTACCTCTATGGATGATATAGCAATAACATTCTACTTATTGCTAGACCAATTGATAAGACCAGAACCTAGAGAGAAACTATAACCAGAAGTGGACTTGCGAGTTTGTGAATCACCAGCCTAGTCTGAATCTGTATATCCAACCAAGTCAACCTCTATGCCAAATCTGTAATGAATCTCGTATCTATGTGAACCCTATATGTAATGCAAGATCCTCTTAGATGCTTTCCAATCTAGCTCATGAGGTTCCTGCATGAATCTGGAGACAAGTCCCACTGTATATGATATGTCGGGCCTGGTGTGAGTCAAGTAGATGAGACTAACAACAAGTTATCGATACTGAGTGGCATCAACCAATGGTGAAGAACAATCAGCCTCAAGCTTGACTCCTGATAAAAAGGGAGTTAAAGATGGCTTGCAATCAACCATGTGAAACTGAGCCAATAAGTCAAGAGCATACTTAGGCTGTGAATAGAAATCCCTGAATCTGACTGTGAGATCTCAATGCCAAGGAAGTAGTGCAACAAACCCAAGTCTATCATGTTAAATCTATCCTGAAGAGATGCCTTCACCACTGTAATAGCCGATGAAGAACTCTCGATGATCAAAAGGTCATCAACATATAGAACAAAAATCAGGAGCGAATCATCCTGCCGTAAGAAGTAGACATTCAGGTCAAAATGGCACCTAGTGAAACCTGCTGTGAGAAGGAAGGAATCCATCTTGGTGTACCATGCCCGAGGGGCCTGTTTGAGGCCATAGATAGATTTCCTAAGTTTGTATACTAAGGAAGAATCTTGAACAAATCCTGGCGGCTGCTCCATGTAGATCTCCTCCTCTAGGTCTCTGTGAAGAAAGGCACTCTTCACATCCATTTGGTGCACATCCCAACCATGTGCTGTGGGAATAGCCAAGGTGAGTCGGATAGAAGTCATCTTTACAACAGGTGTAAAGGTCTCTGAGTAGTCAATGCCTGCCACCTATGAAAAGCCCTTGGCGACCAATCATGCCTTGTACTTATCAATTGACCCATTTGCTGCAAACTTGGTCTGATATATCCACCTACATTGAACCATCTTTCTTCTCTTAGGAAGTGAAGTCAAGTCCCAAGTGTGATTTTTGATTAAGGAAGAATATTATTCCTCCATAGCATTATCCCACTCAGGTACCCCTAATGCCTCTCGAAAAGTGTGTGGATTTGAAACTGAAGCAAAGAAGGCATGTGGATCTCTTTGAAAATCCCCCTAGTACGTCTGTCATCTGCGAGATCTCCTGCCCAAGTGCCAACACTCTCAAGTGTCTGTCTGGCCCAAAGTGGCTCAAAAGTGGGCGAGTCAGGTGTTAACTCCTCATCCTTTGATTGACTAGAGGTGGATGACACTGCATCTTTGTCCTTGCTGTCTGAACTCGAAGAAGAAGAAGATGTCTCTAGCTTGAGAACCTGTTGTGGCTGATTTGAACCTGATGAGGAATCATCATGAAGAATTAGATCTGATGAGGGAGAAGAAGTGCCAAGTGTTGAGTCTCTATGACTCTCCTAAAAATGGACACTTCTCTCGATGAATAACTCATGAGTGACTGGATCTAGAAGGTGATACCCCTTAATACCATATGGATATCCTACAAAGATGCAAGGCTTGGACTAACATTCCATAGCTTTGCATTTCTTCTTTAGAATGCGGGCCATGGCTAGGGATTTGAAAACCCTAAGGTGCTCAACATCAGGTTTCCTTTTATGCCATGCTTTAAAGGGTGTTATCCCTTTCAAAGCTTTGTGAGGAACCCTGTTTTGAATGTAACAAGCACAATTGATGGCTTCAACCCATTACTGTGGTGCTAATGATTTGGAGTCAATCATATAGCTACCCATCTCTTTCAAGAACCTATTTTTGCATTCTGCAACCACATTCTGTGAAGGACTGTAAGTGACTGTGTGCTGCAAATCAATCCCCTCTATAGTGTAAATTTGCTCAAACCTATTGTTGACATACTCCCCTCCATTATCAGTTCGAAGAACCTTGATGGATTTCTCACTCTCTTTTTCAACAAGAGCCTTAAAGTCTAGAAAATTTTCAAACACTTTAGACTTTTGTTTGAGAAAATATATCCAAGTGTACCTAGAGAAATCATCAATGAAAGTGAGGATGTACTTAGACCTTGTGAAATATGGTTTAGGAAAGGGTCCTAATACATCACTGTGGACTAACTCCAAAGGTTG
Organism: Torreya grandis; assembly: GCA_037957365.1. NCBI lineage: Eukaryota > Viridiplantae > Streptophyta > Pinopsida > Cupressales > Taxaceae > Torreya > Torreya grandis. Next base: position 6,085,259 of record JARHVA010000109.1, read on the forward strand.
TGAAGCCCTCCAAGCTTTGCCTTTGCCAAAATTTGCTTCGGGATGCTTCCTAAGGGAGCACCCCTCGCAAAGTCCTTTTGAGAATTGGACACAAGGCAAGCCAATGACCATGTCATTTTTGTAAAGTTGCTCAAGGTAGCAGTAGTTAAGGTGGCCAAACCGCTCATGCCACAATTCACTAACTTCATCTGAATGAGTCAACAATGCTGTTGGAGAAGAATCTAGTGCAAAATGTGAGGTGTATAACCTGGCTTGGTGATCTGCCCTACCCACTACCACTGTAGTATCACTATGCAACTCCCTGATAGCCACTGAATCTGGTGAAAACTCAACTCTCATGCCCTGACCAATGTGAGTGATTTGGTACAATGATAGGAGATTAGTTGAAAGAGAAGGAACAATTAGAACATTATTGAATGTTCCTCCTTCCATTTCAACTGACCCTCTCCCTGCAATAGAAACTGATGTGTCATCACCCAAACTAATTAAAGTCATGCTACAAGGCTCTAAAGATGAAAACTCAACTAGTGAAGAGCCCATGTGGTGAGAAGCACCCGAATCAAGGACCCATGATGATGTAGAAGCTATTGTAGCTACAAGGGCCTTGCCCTTTTCTTTTTCCTTACCCTTGCCTTTTGCCTTGGTAGAATCCTTGGTAGATGAATTATGCTTGATGGACTCAGGAACACCTATGTTGTGCTTCTCTAGAAGATGAGTTAGGTGATATATTTGTTTTTTCATGTATTTGTGTTCATCATGCCCTATATTTTTACAATAGGCACACTTAACCTTCTCCTTCTTAGGTTTAGCATTGGAAGAGGAAGACTCAGTGTTGTTTTTGGCAGGATTGTTGTTTTCTTTTTTCTTCTCCTGGTTCTTGTTCTTTTTCTTCTTCTCCTTTGTTGAAGTCTTATACTTACCATTTATAGCTATCAAAGCTTGGGGTTGAGTAGACTTCATTGTGCCCATTTGAATTAGCTTATCTTGCTCCCTAGTCAAGTCGGTAATGAATGAATCCAAATAAGGCATTTTCCATGTAGTGCCAAGGGCGCTTTTTATGGCATGGAAAGTGGAGACAAAGACTGAATAGCTTGGACCTAACTTTGAAAGAATAGAAAGAATGAATTGATCATCTTTCTTCTCTATCCCACATTCTTTCAATTGCAATCTAAGGGCCGTAAACTTAGTGAAGAAGTCCTGTATTGTGTCAAAGTTGCTAGGACTTAGACTTATGAGTTCGTTTTCAAGCTCATGTCCTCTCATCTCATCAAGCTTCCCAAATAAGAGTTCTAAGGTGTCCCATATGTATTTTGGAGTCTTGGAGGTTTATAAATGGAAGAGAAGTTCTAGAGACACATACAAGCTCAATAATCCATAGGCTTCATCACTACGGTTGTACCACTTGACCTTTTTAGCATCAATGTTGGGTTCTACTTCAGTACCCATGGTGATCCCATACAACCCTTTGCTTCTAAGAATGATTGAAATTTTAACCTTTCATTCATGATAGTTGAAGGGTGTTAGGGGTTTAAGTTGAAAAAAATCTATTTTACGCTGAATTTAAATGAAGTTGTGTTGATTACAAGTTGTGAAATTATGCATAAAGGAGAATGAAAGCAAAGATTTGCAAGTTGTGAAAAGCAATCACACCTCCCTAAAATGTTGAGCCCCCCCAATATGTAAGTGCACACTCAAAAGATGTCAGGATCAGCTGAGAATGCGTCTTAGAGCAATCAGTGCAAGACTTAAGCAAACAAGATGTCGAACTTAGCCGAAAATGCGTCTCGAGAGACACAATTTTTTGGCACTTTATAAACTAGTGCATTTTTAACAAATAACAAGCCTACGCTATGAAGAATTAAATTACAAACACTTTTGAAAAAATTGGCACCCAAATTCAAGCTATCGTTTGCAAGATTTTAAAGGTTCAATTTTTCCATAAACTAGTGTTTTTGCAAAAAAAGGCACTAAAACATTAAAAAAATCCCTGTTTTGAGAGAGAAAGTGGCCTTCCAACCACTCGTTGGATTCGGCCCAGAGTGAAGAATCCAAAAAAAAATGTCTTTGTGAAATCAAGTTTAATTGATTGTCTCGGTATGCGTGAAAGCAAGTTTACCTTCCTCTTTTAGTAAAAAAATACTAGCAAGGCAAAAAAAGAAATTACCAGCTAGTTTTTTTTTACTTTTTTTTAATAAGAGGAAAGAAAGGTGGATAGCTGTTGTTGTAATGTCTTAGGCCTTGATAGGCACTGCCAAGAAGATGAGATCAGGGCTTCACCAATGAACACTTCCAACGAAATGCAAATTTTAGCACTTCCAACACATACTGCAGACTTAACACTTCCAGCCCAGACTTTACCATAGAAGAGACAAAACAAGTGTAGAAACAAAACGCCAGGTGTAGAAAAAAGGACGCCTAGTGACTAAGGGTCCACATGGGATGCCAACCTAGAAAATAAAGCACCATTTTTTCAAAAAGAGATATGATTTGCTGGCAAAAAATAAAATAAAAAAATCTACAGATCTTTCAATGCACAGTAGGTCTGGGGTGCAGAATAAGACTAGAATAAGGCGCCATTTTCAGAAAAAGACAGTCCTGATTTTGCTCACTATGCACCTGCACGTTGGATGCCATACAATTGCTTGACGTGGCTGATGCTACTCCTCCCTCTGCTCCCGGGTTGGCTCTGATACCATATCGGAGTTGTTGCCAGAATCTGGATAATGTGAATGCAATGGAGATGTGATCACACCAGATGAAACAAGTGCACACCACATAGATGCTAAAGCAATTTGAAATTATACAAGAAGATAAATTGCACAAGACAAAATAGAGAAAACCAAAATCTGATTAACATGAGATGGCCAAAGTGAGGAATACATATATGAGAGCACGTAAATAACTCCTCCACAAAAGGTGGTCAAGGCACCCCAAGAATAGACTGTAACTCCTCCATGAAAGGTGGTGACAAGGTGTTAAGAATAGAGAAGTAACTCCCATCAAGGGAGTTACTTATGACATTCTTATGACACCTATGACACATCTATGACACACACCTCCACATAAGCTAGCCTATCCCACAAATGTAGGAAAACTCCATGTATGCACAAAAATACAATTTCCCTAATTAAAAAATAGGCAAAAATAAAAACCTACACTAATAGAAACTTTTTACGTCATGGACATTATTTGGTGTTGGCCACTCCATAATGGTTCTTATTTTTGTTGGATCCACTGAAATACCATTCGAAGAGATAATATGTCCTAGATTGTCAGGATCCCTGCTCACTAAGAGCACACTTGATCACCTTTGTATAAGCAACTAAACATGAAATTTAACCAGAATGATAAGTAATTAGAATTCAGAAACAACACAGAATATGAGAGGCAATACACACTTGTATTAATACTCATCCAAAAGGAAATACAATAAAGAGATCACACTCTTCCCACACCTCTAGGGCGTACCAGTAATCTTCCCTCAAGAGTTCCCTCTCTCAATTACAAACACAAACAACTCAATAACTGAGTTGGTGTTTCAACCAGTTAGTAACAATACTGCCAGTACCATCGAGTACACACACATACTCCAAGTCTGAGTACACTACGTACTCCAAGTAGATCTCACTGATCTTGCAACAACCTACAAATCAAATGATCTTACTTACCATGTAGATCTCACCTGATCTTGCTACCCCTGCAGATCAACCTGGTCTTGCACACCTACCGACCTAGATCTTACACTCAGGAAGAACGCTTGTCCTTAACTATCCAAGTCCTTATGATACTCCCTTGGATAGAACCCTTCTGATTCTAAAAATTACAATACAACCCATGGGTCTCTTAAATAGATCCCATGCAAACAATAATTAGACTTTCCAATTACAATAATTAGAAACACAACTCTAAGACTAAAATTAGTCTTTACATGCAAACAATCGATTCGTTAAACTAACTGTTCATGTAACTAACATTTTTGGAATCGCACAGGCAACTGACATCGATCACTGTCTGTCTGGAGATGATCGACGTCAGCCGATCCATGAATGATGTCGATAGCTTCCTGTCCACCTCTTACTGACATCGGTTGGCCTGATCGACGTCAATTACTGTGACACTTAACAACCTTCTCCATGTTTGCATCAGTGAAGCTTTTAGCTCCACAACCTAACAATCTCCCACTTGGAGATAAACAGCTGCACCTATACCTGTACCTGTACCTGTACCTGTACATCATCTAATTTGTTTCCTGGCTTGTATCCCTCTTCAAGTTCAATCTTAAAGACCAACCACCACACATCTTGTGGTGCTACCCCTGTCATCCAAGTCCCCTGCCATATCCGAATCTACATACCCATGTAGAGAAGTCCTTGACCCTGCATAGCATGTTAACCTACTATTGGTCCCTCTTAGATACCTGAGAATCCACTAAACTGCTTTCCAGTGCTTCTTTCCCGAATTGGCCACAAACTTGCTGACAACTCCCAATGCTTGGGTAACATCAGGTCTAGTACACATGTACTCAACCTCATCATGTGATTTGGGACACTGTTCTGTGAATTGCCCATCCATAAGTGTGCTAACCAGTTCTACATCCTGCATCTTGAACCTCTCCACTACCTTCATCACATAATCATCCTAAGACAACATCAACCTATGACTTTCCCTGTCTCTAGGAATACTCATGCCAAATAATTTCACTCCTCCTAAATCCTTCTTGGCACACCACTGAACTAATTTTATCCTTAGCTCAGCAAAACCCTGCATGTATGAATCTACAACAAGCATATCATCCACATACAATAACATGATAATGTTGCGACCATTATCCAACCTGGTAAAATAATCACAATGGTTACATTGATATTGACTAAAGCCATGCTTTGTCATACACCCATCAAACCTGTACCATTGTCTTGGAGCTTGCTCAAGACCATATAACCTGGCCTTCTGTCTCACGTGTCCATTCTCTCCTTTCTTTAACCAAGGAATTCATTCATCTTTCAGTGCTTTTATCCTGGCTGAAAACTCTACCAAATCTTCCATTTGGTTCTTTCCCAAGGAATCAATTTCCTCATTCATGCCATGCTCCCACTGTTTCCTGGATTCTACCTGCATTACCTCTTCAAAACTTCCTGGTTCTTGACCATTAGTGAGCAATAAGTTCAGGTAGTATAGAGAAGATGAATAATGAATTTGAGGCTTACTTACACTTTCAGTCCTCCACATGGGTGTTTGAGACTCTTTGACAGCTTGCTGTCCACCCAAAATCCATTTTCTAGTCGACCCTAGTCTACACCGGACTGATGCCGATTCCACCTGATCGCCGATGCCAGTTCCCTGACCGACGTCAGTGTCCACCTTATCATCGACATCGATGCCCTGATCGACGTCGGTATCCACCTGCCCAACACCACTGACTCTGGTCTGCACATGACCGATGTCGGTACCTGCCTGTTTGACATCGTTTCCACCTGACTGAGATCGATAACTGTGTTTTCCTATGAGTGATGAATTTTTACTCGCGAGCTCACTTTGGATCATACCCTTGTCTAAACTGCCCTGTTAAAAAATATTCAGCCCTTTGAGCTGATCTCTGTCCATCATCTCTTCCAAGAAAACCAAGGCTTTCCAGTTCTTAAGTTTGTCAAAGACATCTAACTTCCTCTTAAGAACGTGCATTCCCTTCTCACTCATGTGACCAAGCCTACAAAGCCACATCTTTGCAACAGAAGGTGAATCAGTAATATAAGTAGATAGATAAAGAATACCTACTTTCTTACCACATGCTAATTCAAGTGCACCTGTTGTGAGAGTTATTGTGCATCCCTCATCACCCAACTTTTTTGAAGAAATTAGACTCCTCTTCAAGACTGGGACCTGCATGACATCCTTGAACACTCATGTGTTGCCCGTCTGCAATTTCAGCCACACTTCCCCTTTGCCAATAATTTGACAAGGCTCACCAACCCCTAAATAAATCTTTCCAAAGTCTCCCTAGACATAATCATGGAAAAATACTCTATTTCGAGTTGCATAGAAAGAGGCAACATAATCTAAAACCCAAGATTCTACTTTATCCAAGGAACATACAAGTGAATCCTATGTAACAATACCTGCAACATCTGCTTATTCATTTTCTTCATGCTGATCTTCTACCAACCAACAATCTTTCTTTTTTTGCTCTTTCTTTCCATAATTCAGTAATTGAAAATTATTGCTATTGAGTTCCTCCATTCTTAGTGTACTTTCTTCTGCCATTGCTTTTCTCTCACTCAATCAGAAACCCCTGAGAGTGACCTGTAATCAACAAACACTAATCTGCTTAACCACTTTCTAGTTGATCCTAGCTCTGATACCAATTGTCAGGATCCCTGCTCACTAAGAGCACACTTGATTACCTTTGTATAAGCAACTAAACATGGAATTTAACCAGAATGATAAGTAACTAGAATTCAGAAACAACACAAGATATGAGAGGCAATACACACTTGTATTAATACTCATCCAAAATGAAATACAATAACAAGATCACACTCTTCCCACACCTCTAGGGCATACCAGTAATCTTCCCTCAAGAGTTCTCTCTCTCAATTACAAACACAAATAACTCAGTAACTGAGTTGGTATTTCAACCAGTCAATAACAATACTGTCAGTACCACCGAGTACACACACATACTCTAAGTCTGAGTACACCACGTACTCCAAGTAGATCTCACTGATCTTGCAACAACCTGCAAATCAGATAATCTTACTTACCATGTAGATCTCACCTGATCTTGCTATACCTGCAGATCAACCTGGTCTTGCACACCTGTCGACCTAGATCTTACACTCGAGAAGAACCCTTGTCTTTGACTATCCAAGTCCTTATGATTCTCCCTTAGATAAAACTCTTCTAATTTTACAAATTATAATATAGCCCATGGGTCTCTTAAATAGATCCCATCCAAACAATAATTAGACTTTTCAATTACAATAATTAAAAACGCAGCTCTAAGACTAAAATTAGTCATTACATGCAAACAACCGGTTCGTTAAACAAATTATTCATGTAACTAACAATTCTGGAACTGCACAGGCGATCGACGTCAGTCGCTGTCTGTCTGGAGATGACTGATGTCGGCTGATCCATGACCGATGTTGGTAGCTTCCTGTCCACCTTTGATCGATGTCAATTGGCCTGACCGACGTCGATTACTGTGACACTTAGCAACCTCCTCCATGTTTGCATCAGTGAAGCTTTTAGCTCCACAACCTAATACTAATAGAAACTTTTTACGTCATGGACATTATTTGGTGTTGGCCACTCCATAATGGTTCTTATTTTTGTTGGATCCACTGAAATACCATCCGAAGAGATAATATGTCCTAGATATTGCACTCTCTTTTATAAAAATGCACACTTGGACAATTTGCCATACAACTTATGCTTTTGCAATTGTTGTAAAATAGTTTCAGATGTTGAAGATTTTCCTTCTCATTCTTATAATATATAACAATGTCATCAAGAAAGACCAAAACAAAATGATCTAGATAATTTTTTAACTCATTGTTCATGAGATTCAAAAATGCTACTGGAGCATCTGTTAACCCAAATGGCAACACTGTGAACTTATAGTGCCCATAATGAGTTCTAAACATTATCTTAAGAATATCCTTATCTTTAATCCTCAATTGATGATATCTAACTCTAGCATCAATCTTAGAAAAGACCATTGTTCCTTACATTTGATTAAAAAGAACATCTATTCAAGGTAGTGGATACCTATTTTTGATAGTTGCATTTTTCAACGTTCTATAATCAATACAAAGCCAAAGAGTACCATCCTTCTTGATGAAGACAATTAGTGCACCCATGGTGACACACTTGGCTTGATAAACCCTTTTGATAAAAATTCTTTGAGTTGAGCCTTTAATTCAACCAATTCAATGGTTGTCATCTTGTATAGTGATTTAGATTGTGGTTTTGATCCAAGTATGATATTAATAGAGAAATAAAACTCATGCTTAAGAGGCAATCTTGGAAATTCTTCTGAAAACACATCATGAAAATTCCTAAGGAATGGATAATCTTTAAGGGATCCCAAGATAATCAGGTAAATTATCTTAGTGAGAAATTATAATGTGATAAAATCAATCACAGATCTACATTTGCATGTCCTAGAGGGATGTAGTAGATAGACATGCCATCCTCTGTGGACATGGTGATGCATTGGCATGGTTTTTAATAACCATGCTCCTACATTTACACATGTTGTGAAGATGCAATGATAGTGCCCATGCCATCTTAAATGCATGCATTCATGCTATTACATCCACACATGACATGAGGGCATGACAAACTACTCTATCATCCTCCTTGGATGCATTTATATAGGTACTACGTGCTTATATACTACATGATAAAGCTATATATTTCCTCTGTCCTTATTTGATCATTTTGAGATCAGTAAGTGGTGATTTTGCTCTACCCCCTTTACTTCTAAAGTGAATCCCTTATAATTTTTTCACATGAATCTAAGAAATTTCATCACCCACACATTGCTATCTAGAGCTGCTCTAGAACCCCATTTTGATAACTCTTCCATAAGTTACTAAAGTGCCATATATCCACTACTTTGAATTTGTTCTATCCAATCCAACATTTCTTACCTCTGGATCCATTAGATATTATTTCCCTTACTTTCCATATAACATTTACAAACCTAAAGGTCAGCAAGATTAAGTATAAGTACATAGGATACAAACCACATTTGGTTCTAGACTATGATATCCTTAAGATATCTAACTCTTATATCAAACATGTAGATATGTAAGACTTTCATAAGAGATCAAATTATGAAATCCCAACATTACTAGCTGAACACCTCATGGAAAGTAACCTACCACAAGCAGTGGCTTTCCACTCTTCAATACAGTATTTAGAGCTGGTATTTGCCTATGCCAAATACTAATATCCCTAAATAAGATAAATCCAGTTAAAATTTGGACACCTCATGGTTAAAATAGAGTTATAATGAGCATGATAATGAGGATCCCCCTTCATAATGAGCTGGCTAGTATCAATATCAAGGATGGAGAGACACATTGGGATAAGGATCCTACTAAATGCTTAACCACTATCAATAACTATTCATTGAAGTAGAAAAAGAGGCCTTATAAGGTCCCTAAGATTCTATTTGGAGTAGATTTCAAAGAACTCTCAAATATGGTTACCCTATTAAACTAGGTAGTGGGGAATGAAGACACCAGACCCTTCTACCATTGGATGCTCATGCCAATACAAATCATTTACCATGGAAAACAATTCATAGATCAGGGTGAATTAATTAGTGATTCTTTACATGGTTAGTTACTAAATGTACAAACCTCAGGGCAATTTTTCATGAAATCTTATCTAGTATATTCATTGGTCTCCTAGATGGTATACCTAGGGCTTTTCCAACATGGGTCTATCACATAGGTAATTTAGGTATTTAAGTGTTTCCCTTAACCCACACTATAAAAAAACAACAAACATTACACCAGAGTCAATGACATGTTCACAATGAGATTAGTGTAGTCGTTGGAAGAAGATTGTGGAATGAGGATTTTAGTAGAAGCACCCAAATTAGTCAACCAACATGGAATTTATACATTTTATTCCAAAATTTCACATATATCAGGGTTGAAAGTTATGGACATCTATTGACACACCAAAGGTAGTAATTAATAATATAATCGTTACATATATATGTCAGCAACTATCGATTATTCACAAACATTATAGAGAAAAACATGGATTAGGTGTTTCATTTCCCACTGCATTGGGCCATTTCATTTGTAAGACAACAATCTATGCATATGACATAAGTTTTCCATCTCTAAGTTCACTCTTTGATCCTATACTAGTAGAGAATACATGGACACTAGAAGATATGTGAAGTAGAATCTTAGTACAAGATCTAACTATGAGCACAAGCCTCATTTAGAGGACCATTGGGTTGATTATGTAGAAGAGTTTGAAGTAGTTTGAAGAGACTGTAGTCAAATGACTCTTGATCAGATAAGTGAATTCATAGGTAATTATGTACTAAAAGGAATAATATATGATAAGACATATCTTATTGATTTGGAATACATAAATACAATTACAATTTCACCCTTTCCAACTATTAATTGGTTGATTAGAGAACCAACTGACCTAAAATGAAGGACATAAAGAGTGTGGAATCACACAAAGAAATAAATGGATAATAAATTAACCTGAGTAACCATAACTAGTACAAAAGAGGAAAGTCTCTAGCTCCTTTAAAGTAGGATCCCCCATCTACTTCTAAAAGTAGTTCCAATGCAGTGATTGAGGCATTTAACTCCTCTAGTTCTAATGATGATGAGATGAAGACCCTAATCCTATAATATAATTATTAAGGTATTGTAAAGAGAGTCCTATCATAGGGAAAAAAGAACAAGATAATAAATATGTGAAGCTATGGTCTTCAATTGAAACCCTTGGTGATCCTAAATTACTCATCTTGAACACCATACAATAATATTTGGCTTCATTTAGGGAGTAATACAACATAAAATAACTAAAGAAGAGAAACCACATTCTCCATATGAATCTCCACAGATACCTCTTCTTCATTTTAATTAGCGCACTCCCTCTCCATCTGATACGCAGGTGGTCACATTTAGCAACCTTTCATTTCAATGGGTACAACCAATATTTCAAAAAAGGAAAATAATAGTTAAAGTAAAAATGCAAGATTTTTATGTGATAGTTGACCTCCTATTGATCCCTACATCAAAGAAAATAAATACCACCTCTAGATTTGTATCTTATTCTTCGAGTGCATAGTTTATGGAGATTTATAAACATAACATTGAAAAAGACATAGAAGAAATGATAGTGTGTGATTATACTCTCAAAAGGATAGCACTCAGAGAAGTAACACGAGAAAGTGATGTTCACAATCTCTGATAAACCACTAAAAGAATAATTAAGAGATTAGAGTAGGATGAGTTGACTCAAGAACAACTCAAAAGATAGATCAAATAATTAGTGAGCTATGCCAACTATCTGCTCAAGCCATTAACCTATGACACATTCTTCATTTACATTTGTATTCATTAGTTAATTATTACTTTAGGCTGACTTATCAATATGTAAGGGTGGAATGAATGGGTGTGACTCTCCCTATTCATTATATATATAGGGATGAGTGAGGTTCACTCAAAGTAGGTTATATGTGATTTATATCTTATTGTAAGGATTTGTAGGTTTCCCCCTCAAAGTGGCTTATCATATATTATGCTATATTTTAGATATATTGAGATTTATTTCTTTAATTGTGAATAAAGTTTATTACAAGTGGTATCAGAGCATCAATTTTGGCATATAATTTTGTGTCGACTATATCCCACAAACCATTGCCAATTTTTATACAATGTTTTTACTAGAGTTGGATAAACATATAAAGAGTCCACAGTAAAAATTTGGATATTTTATGATCCGTTATGAAGCAGTTATTACATTTTTACTAGTTTTTATAAAATTTCTCTAAAACTAGAAATATAAATATTTTTTTCATATTTTTTTACATTTTTGGAAATTTTCAAGAAATCTAGATTAGGTCCATTCTTTGCATTTTTTTATTGGAGGCTTAAATAATTTCAAAATCACTTGGTCAAAGTCAGGTCAATGGTGACAATCAAGATTGACATTCTTAAGCCTTTTTATGGTAGGACCACACACTAAGGTCCGAGGCAAGGGTATTGAAAATCTAGGTAAGACTCCTCATAAAGAAGATATGGATTTAGAATGGGGAGCTACTAAGTCAATTATTATTGGATTTTCTACAATAGATCACAAAGTCAGCCAGCTTGAGTATGATATATGCAACATACAATCTGAGGTGCAAGCTTATATTTAGAAATGAAGACCGTATGAGACACCTCAATAGATTTGATGATAAATTTGAAGAATAATTAGATAAACCAACCACCTATCACCATTTCACAACCCAACCAAAGTGGATATTATATCCAACCCAATCTAAATCCAAGTACCTTTTAGCCAAGGAACATGATGCCAAAAGTGGAAATGCAAAAGTTTTACAGGAAGGATCTAGTTAGTTGGCTCAACCAAACGGAGATTTTTTTGATATCTAATAGGTTTATATTAGCTAAAATATTTTCATGGCATCCCTATATCTAGAACCCATAAAATTCATTTGGTATAGATGGTTGTGTGCTAAAAAAATGAATAAGGTTCTCAATCTCACCTAGTATGCTTTTTAAAAGGAGCTACAACTCCAATATAGAAATAATGTGTGATAACCAATTTAGTCAATTGGAAAATCTATAAAAAATAAGATCAGTTAGGGATTATGTTCATCAATTCTAAAACCTCTCTTCGCAAGTGGATAACATTCCTGAATGGCTCTTGAATGAATTGTTTCTTGGAGGTCTCCAGGGCCACATTAAACATGAGGTACACATGTTTAATCCAACTATTATCTCTGAATTTATTATTAAGGATCCTAGGGTATAGGAAAGAGATATGGTCAACCAAAGGTATTTCACTACTATCAAAGAGTGTTTGGGTCCTGTACCAACCTTCCCTCAGCTTACAAGATTGACTCCTCACCAACTTACCGATAAATAGGTAAAAAGATTATGTTTAAATTATGATAGAAAATGGAGTAAAGGTCATATGTGTGCTAAGAGGAAATTATTCTACATTAATGGGTCCAATGATACTAAATTTTATGTGACCAAATGTGATGACCACGAAGCAGTACCTAACTTTGATTCTGGTTACATTTTTTCAACACCATCTAGAGTTGTTCAATGCTATTTTGAAGTGCAAAGGCATGTTAAGCCCTTAAATTATGACAAAATCTTCATTTATATTTGCATTCATTAGTTAATTATAACTTTATGCTAACTTATCAATATGTAAGGGTGGGATGAATGGGTGTGACTCTGCCCATTTATTCTATATATAGGGATGAGTGTGGCTCACTCAAAACAAGTTATATGTGAGTTATATCTTATTATAAGGATTTGGAGGTTTCCCCCTCTAAGCATATTATCATATATTATATTATATTTTATTTATATTATGATTTATTTTATTAATTGTGAATAAATTTCATTACATTGAGACCTCTACAGCTCTACAAGTTGATGCTCCAACATAATTGCTAGGATTAAGCAAAGAGGCTATTGATATAATTATCAAACATAACACCTATGGTAAAAATATAGAAGCATGTGTGGATGAATTTATCATAAATGGAATGAACTATATTAAAAAATTCATGAAAATTTATGACCTCATAAATTTATAAGTGCATGACATGTTCATACATATCAAATCTCACACTGCTGATTTGAAAGTGTTGGAAGAGATAATCAGGGACATAAAGGAGATGATTATAATCGAGGCTAAAGTAATGATGGATGGAAGGATATTCAAGAAATATGAAGATGATAATTCTTACAAATGGATAAAATGTATACTTCAAAAAATAGAGATCTTGACTAGAGCCATTGAGGATTTCAAAGAAAATAGAAACATGGGTGAAGAGAAGCTCAAGTTGATCTCCACCAATATAGATGAAATTAATTATCGCTTATACAAATAATATGGGAATAATACACATATGGTATATGAATTGAAATCCCAACTTCATAAATTAGTTAAGGAAGATCTTCTCAATGTAGGAAAAACAAAGCTTCAATGATGACCCTCAGTGAAATTCATTTTTCACTAGAAGAGTTGAACACTCAAATAGAAGAATTGTTTCAAGTTACTTGCACCCTGACATTCATTTCTTAGAGATGGATCACATGTTGCTACCATGTGGTAATTCTAAAAATCAATAAATCCCTTTAATTAGTAAACATTTTTGGAGATTGAAGGCTGCATAAGATAAAGAACAAGTCAAAAAGGATTCAGTTGCTGTCAATCCATTTGTAAGTACTTCTAGCCTACCAAAAACTCCTTAGTTAAGTCAAAAATTTCTCTTTTCTATTTTTGTATAAATTATAATGTGGGAAATTCATTTTTCATTTTGTAAAATTGAAAATTATAAAGGGTAGAATAGTATAAAAATTAAAATGCAAAAAGTCATTTTTAGAATGTGAAGGGTTAGCCCATTCCCTTTGTTATAAATACAACAAATAACTACTGTAAAAGGGATTTTTGATGTCCACAATTTGGAGACTTGAATATGAAGAAGAATGAAACTTTAGATGATATTTATGGATTATATAACACCTCAGTCTTGTACACCTGGAAAACTTAGACCTTGGTTATTCTTCTCAGTTCTAGACCTTTCTCACTTCTGCAAGTATCGCATCCGCTCTATCTTATGCCCCTTATCCTATCTATTAATATAACCAATCTTATATTGATGACCCAAGTCTTTTGTCTTACCCAAAATGCTTAATATTTACTTATCTTCTATTTTTGAAAGTTTTAAATCTATACCTACTTTCCTGCTCCCTATACACTAATGCTCAGGATAGACACTAACATTGATGTTAGTGTCATGACCTGATGCAAGTGTCCAATACCCTAATGTCATATATTTTACAAATGAAACATACCCTAATGGTTGAACTAAGTGCTTTAATACAAGTTATTTATCCAAAGGGATTGATATAAATACAATATCAACTCTCATTCATTCCTCACCTAGTAAAATGGGAAGAATACCAAGTATTCTTACCAAAGAGAATTCAAATAACATTAAACTAAATAAAGCTTCCATATTTCCATACTAGTAATAGGTACAACACATCTATAGGTCTAAAGTACTAAACGAGTAGCCAAAGAGCCTGATTTACCAAGTTAGAAGGTAGGTCACTATAGTATTTGCTTTGCACATATTGTATGGTTCACAAACAAGCCAACACATAGGGTAGAACTAAATTAGTACGAGTCCCTCTTTGGAGTATTGGCTATGTAGGCAACACTCACTGACACATGGGTATTTGGGGTCATCTCGACACTCTGTGTCTACTAACTTATTTTCCCCCAAAGTCACCATGAATATGAAGACCTAGGGTTTTACAAATTCATGAGGAGCAATAGTCTATGACACAGATGTAAGTGCATGAGAGTGAAGGCAAAGTTAAACCCAAAAGCATCTAGGTGTTCACAACCTTTTACAATAGGTATTTCATATAGGACACTTGTATGTATCGGAGTTGTTGCCAGAATCTAGATAATGCGAGTGCAATGGAGACGTGATCACATGAGTTGAAGCAAGTGCACACCACATAGATGCTAAAACAATTTGAAAATAACACAAGAAGATAAATTGCACAATACAAAATGGAGAAAACCAAAATCTGATTAGCATGAGATGGCCAATGTGAGGAATACATATAGGAGAGTACGTAAGTAACTCCTCCACAAAAGGTGGACAAGGCACCCCAAGAATAGACAGTAACTCCTCCATGAAAGGTGGTGACAAGGTGCTAAGAATAGAGAAGTAACTCCCATCAAGGGAGTTACTTATGACATTCTTATGACACCTATGACACATCTATGACACACACCTCCACATAAGCTAGCCTATCCCACAAATGTAAGAAAACTTCATGTATACACAAGAAATACAATTTCCCTAATTAATAAATAGGGAAAAATAAAAACCTACACTAATACCCCCCATAAGCGCAGCTTAGGTGGGCAGTGTGGAAATATAAAATGGGTCCTGACAACTGGGCCTGATGAGGTACCCATGTACAAATGCAATCTCCCATAAGATAGAGAAAAGGAGAAAACCCGTAGGAAAAAACTCCCCCCCAAAAGAGAGACATAAAAGAAAGAAGAGGCTAAAAGGCCCCCCTTGAAGATGATGATGTTACAGATGTGGACAGCACCCTAAGAAGAGCTCGTAGATGAATGAACTTGCTTTGAGTGAAAGGTTTGGTGAAGATGTCTATAACATGCTCTAAAGACTGGAAAACTATCAAGTCAATGAACTGACTATGAATAAGCTCTTGAATGAAATGCATGTGAACCTTTATGTGCTTGGTCCACTGGTGCTGAACTGGATTCCTACAAATCTGAATGGTACTCTGGTTGTCACAATAAATGATGGTGGGATGCCTGATAGGAATGCCAAACTCAAAAAGTATACCCTGAAGCCAAATAGCCTCAATAGCTACATTAACAGCTCCCCTGTACTCTACCTCTGTGGATGATATAGCAATAGCATTTTGCTTCTTGCTAGACCAACTGATAGAACCAAAACCTAGAGAGAAAATGTAACCAGAAGTGGACTTCTGAGTCTATGAATCGCCAGCCCAGTCTGAATTTATATATCTAACCAAGTCAACCTCTATGCCAAATCTGTAATGAATCTCGTATCTATGTGAACCCTGTATGTAGTGCAAGATCATCTTAGCTGCTTTCTAATGCAGCTCATGAGGTTCCTACATGAATCTAGAGACAAGTCCAACTGTATATGATATGTTGAGCCTGGTGTGAGTCAAGTAGATAAGACTACCAACAAGTTGTTGATACTGAGTGGCATCAACCAATGGTGAAGAACAATCAACCTCAAGCTTAACTCCTGATAGAAAGGGAGTCAGAGATGGCTTGCAATCAACCATGTGAAACTGAGCCAATCAATCAAGAGCATACTTAGGCTGTGTAAGAGAAATCCCTGAATTTGATTGTGAGATCTTGATGCCAAGGAAGTAGTGCAACAAATCCAAGTCTATCATGTCAAATCTATCCTGGGGAGATGCCTTCACTGCTGCAATAGCTGATGAAGAACTCCCAATGATCAAAAGGTCATCAACATATAGAACCAAAATCAAGAGTGAATCATCCTGCCATAAGAAGTAGACATTGGGATCAGAATGGCACCTAGTGAAACCCGCTATGAGAAGGAAGGAATCCATCTCGGCATACCAAGCCCGATGGGCCTGTTTGAGGCCATAGATAGATTTCCTAAGTTTGCATACTAAGGAAGAATCCTGAACAAATCTTGGCGGCTGCTCCATGTAGATCTCCTCGTCTAGGTCTCCGTGAAGAAAGGTACTCTTCACATCCATCTGATGCACATCCCAACCATGTGCTGTGGCAATAGCCAAGGTGAGTTAGATAGAATTCATCTTTACAACGGGTGCAAAGGTCTCTAAGTAGTCAATGCTTGCCACCTGTGAGAAACCCTTGGCAACCAATCATGCCTTATACTTATCAACCAACCCATCTACTGCAAACTTGGTCTGATATATCCACCTACATCAAACCATCTTTCTTCCCTTAGAAAGCGAAGTCAAATCCCAAGTGTGATTTTTGATTAAGGAAGAATATTCTTCCTCGATATCACTATCCCACTCAGGTACCCCTGATGCCTCTCAAAAAGTTTGTGGATTCAAAACTATAGCAAAGAAGGCATGTGGATCTCTCTGAAAATCCCCCATAGTACATCTGTCATCTGTAGGATCTCCTGCCCAAGTGCCAACACTCTCAAGTGTCTGTCTAGCCCAAAGTGGCCTAGAAGTGGGTGAGTCAGGTGCTACTCCTCATCCTCTGACTGACTAGAGGTGGATGGCTCTGCATTACTGTCCTCACTGTCTAAACTCAAAGAAGAAGAAGATGTCTCTGGCTCAAGAACCTACTATGGCTGATCTAAATCTGATGAGGAATCATCATGAAGAAGTAGTTTCGATGAGGGAGAAGAAGTGTCAAGTGTTGAGTCTCTAGGACTCTCCTAAAAATGAACACTTCTTTTGATGAACAACTCATAAGTGACTGGATCTAGAAGGTGATATCCCTTAATACCATTTAGATATCCTACAAAGATGCAAGGCTTGGACTAACGTTCCATAGCTTTATGTTTTTTCTTCAGAATGCGGGCCATGGCTGGGGATCCAAAAAATCTAAAGTGCTCAACATTGGGTTTCCTTTTATGCCAAGCTTTAAAGGGTGTTATTCCTTTCAAAGCTTTTTGAGGAACCCTATTTTGAATGTAGCAAGCACAATTGATGGCTTCGGCCCAGTACTGTGGTGCTAAGGATTTGGAGTGAATCATACAGCTACCCATCTCTTTCAAGAACCTATTCTTGCGTTCTACAACCCCATTCTAAGAAGGATTGTAGGTGACTGTGTGCTACAAATCAATTCCCTCTGTGTTGCAAATTTGGTCAAACCTGATGCTGACATACTCCCCTCCATTATCAGTTAGAAGAACCTTGATGGATTTCTCACTCTGTTTCTCAACAAGAGCCTTGAAGTCTAGAAAATTTTCAAACACTTTAGACTTTTGTTTGAGAAAATATATCCAAGTGTACCTAGAGAAATCATCAATGAAAGTGAGGATGTACTTGGCCCTTGCGAAAGATGGTTTGGGAAAGGGTCTCGATACATCACTATAGACTAACTCCAAAGGTTTTAAAGCCCTCCAAGCTTTGCCTTTGTCAAATTTTGCTTCAGGATGCTTCCCAAGGTAACACCCTTCGCAAAGTCCTTTTGAGAATTAGACACAAGGCAAGCCAATGACCATGTCATTTTTGCAAAGTTGCTCAAGGTAGCGGTAGTTAAGGTGGCCAAACCGCTCATGCCACAATTTGATAACTCCATCTGAATGAGTCAACAATGCTGTTGGAGAAGAATCTGATGCAAAATGTGAGAAGGTGTATAACTTGGCATGGTGATCTGCCCTACCCACTACCACTGTAGTATCACTATACAACTCCCTGATAGCCACCGAATCTGGTGAAAACTCAACTCTCATGCCCCGACCAATGTGAGTGATTTGGTACACTGATAGGAGATTGGTTGAAAGAGAAGGAACACTTAGAAAATTATTGAATGTTCTTCCTTCCATTTCAACTGACCCTCTCCCTACAATAGAAACTGATGTGTCATCACCCAAACTAATTGAAGTCATGCTACAAGGCTCTAAAGATGAAAACTCAACTAGTGAAGAGCCCATGTGGTGAGAAGCACCCGAGTTGATGACCCATGAAGATATGGAAGCTACTGTAGCTATAAGGGCCTTGCCCTTTTCTTTCTCCTTACACTTGCCTTTTGCCTTGGTATAATCTTGGGTAGATGAATTCTGCTTGATGGACTCATGAAACCTATGTTGTTCTTCTCTAGAAGATGAGTTAGGTGATCTATTTGTTTCTTCATGCATTTGTGTTCATTATGCCCTGTATTTTTACAATAGGCACACTTCACCTTCTCCTTCTTAGGTTTAACATTTGAAGAGGAAGTCTCACTGTTGTTTTTGGTAGGATTGTTGTTTTCTTTCTTCTTCTCCTGGTCCTTGTTCTTTTTCTTCTTCTCCTTTGTTGAAGTCTTATTCTTACCATTTCCAAATATCAAGGCTTGGGGTTGAGTAGGATTCATTGTGCCCATTTAATTAGCTTATCTTGCTCCCTAGTCAAGTCGGTAATGAATGAATCCAAAGAGGGCATTTTCCATGTTGTGCCAAGGGCACTTTTTATGGCATGGAAAGTGGAGACAAAGACTGAATAGCTTGGACCTAACTTTACGAGAATAGAAATGATGAGTTGATCATCTTTCTTCTCTATCTCACATTCTTTCAATTGCAATCTAAGGACCTTAAACTTAGTGAAGAAGTCTTGTAGGGTGTCAAAGTTGCTAGGACTTAGACTTATGAGTTCATTTTCGAGCTCATGACCTCTCATCTCATCAAGCTTCCCAAATAAATTTTCTAAGGTGTCCCATATGTAATTAGGAGTCTAGGAGGATTCTAAATGGAAGAGAAGTTCTGGAGACATAGACAAGCTCAGTAATCCATAGGCTTTATCACTACGGTTGTACCACTTGACCTTTTCAACATCAGTGTTGGGTTCTACTTCAGTACCCATGGTGATCCTATACAACCCTTTGATTCTAAGAATGATTGACATTTTAACCTTTCATTCATGATAGTTTAAGGGTGTTAGAGGTTTAAGTTGAAAAGAATCTATTTTTAATTGAATTTAGGTGAAGTTGTGTTGATTGCAAGTTGTGAAATTATGTAGAAAGGAGAATGAAAGCAAAGATTTACAAGTTGTGAAAAGCAATCACACCTCCCTAAAATATTGAGCCACCCCAAAATATGCAAGTTCATGCTCAAAAGATGTTGGACTCAGCTGAAAATGCGTCTTAGAGTAATCAGTGCAAGACTTAAGCAAACAGGACGTTGGACTCAACTGAAAATGCGTCTTGGGAGACCCAAATTTTAGGCACTTTATAAACTAGTGCATTTTTGACAAATAACAAGCCTAAATTGTGTAAAATTGAATTACAAACACTTTTGCAAAAAATGGCATCCAAAACTGAGCTATCGTTTGCAAGATATTAAAGGTACAATTTTTTTTGTAAACTAGTGTTTTTGCAAAAAAAACACTAAAACATTAAAAAAATGCCTGTTATAGGAGAGAAAGTGGCCTTCCAACCACTCGTTGGATTCAACACAAAATGAGGAATCCAAAGGAGGTTTGTGTGAGGGGGAATTGGCCTCCCGCCAACCCAGGCCTCACCCTTCATCTTCAACAGGCGAAGATACAAGTTTAAAATGAAAACCCCCAAATTACAAAACTGTCTATAAAACTGAATATTCAGGCAAATTGAGTGATTTTTATTTTATCAAGTCAATTTTAACTTAAAAAATGAAGCATAGACAAAAATGGACAACTGGCCAAACATCTAAGGGTCCACATGGGATGCCAAGCATGAAAGGAGGGCCATTTTCAAGAAATCACAGTGCAAATTTTAGCAAAAAAGACAAAACAAATGTACAAACCTACTGGACTATCTGAGGCATGTTGCTGGAAGGATAATAGCAAAATATCTTCACCAAAAAAGAGGGTGCACTTCTAGTTTCTGGACAGCAAACAAAACATGGAGTGGCGTCCCAAAAAAAAGGGTGCAGTTCTAAATTTTCTTCCAAAAAAAAGTGCAAACCTAGACGCCGTACGGCTTATGACTTGGCTGTAGAAATGACTGCTTGCTGCTTGACATGGTAGGTGAAGTTAGGTGCAATAAGGACTGAATCTAGGCACAATTTGCTCCTCCCTCCTCACTCTCTACTCAACAATGGCCCCTGAGTGCATCAAGCCTGCAGATTTTTATCTGCAAACTAGCAGATTGCCCTTGCTCTTGTGAGAATATTCTGCCAAGACACCCAAAGACCAAGAATTACCAAAAAAATGATACCAGAAATGATATATATATATATATATATATATATAATTTTAGATCAAATCTAGAACATAAAAAAACAAAAAGAACTCCACTCCTCTTGATTTCAAAATGAACTAAAAGCATAACCAGACACATGATTACCGTTCTCACTCTGATACCATATCAGAGTTGTTGCTAGAATCTGGATAATGTGAGTGCAATGGAGATGTGATCACACGAGTTGAAGCAAGTTCACACCACATAGATGCTAAAACAATTTGTAAATAACACAAGAAGATAAATTTCACAAGACAAAATAGAGAAAACCAAAATCTGATTAGCATGAGATGGCCAAAGTGAGGAATACATATAAGAGAGTATGTAAGTAACTCCTCCACAAAAGGTGGACAAGGCACCCCAAGAATAGACAATAACTCCTCCATGAAAGGTGGTGACAAGGTGCTAAGAATAGAGAAGTAACTCCCATCAAGGGAGTTACTTATGACATTCTTATGACACCTATGACACACCTATGACACATACCTCCACATAAGCTAGCCTATCCCACAAATGTAGGAAAACTCCATGTATGTACAAGAAATACAATTTCCCTAATTAAGAAATAGGAAAAAATAAAAACCTACACTAATAGTATTAAACCTAGATACTAGCGTTGACGTAACCTTCATTGCTTGATATTAGTATTTAGAGCTCTAGAAATGTCAGATCCAGAATCTGGCAACTATTCTAAGATCTCCTTTTAGCCTACTTTTTGCCTGTTCTAGATCCAACATTGTGTTAGAATTATAACCAAGTATATTAATTGTTTGTCATTTTCATACATAACTTAGTTGTAGTTTGTATTTTTAGCCTATTCTTAACATAATAAATTCAATGTATGTTTATATATGAGTTTTGCATTTAATTGGCCTACTGTAGATTTGATTAGCACCCTTGTGTATTATCATTTCTATATTCTTAACCATATTAACACCAATTTTGGATTCCTACATCTAATCTAGGGTTAAAATTTTATAAACCTAATTCATTTAAATGAGAAACATTCTAATTCCTTGAGCTTTAAGCCAAGTAGGGTTTCATATTATTGTACTTTTTCATTTCCCACTTATAATATTTTGCATGCAACCTAGGCGTAGCCTTAGATTGGGAGGTGTGCATATCTCATACTTTGGATCATGATGATACCCATGTTGACAATGACAAACATAATGATAGGGTTGTCGTAAAAGAAGATTCTGATAATGAAAACCACGAAATAAATGAAATGGAATAAAGAGACCATGACCAAGTGCAAGCAATTGCATTGTTTCATGCATGTATTTGACAAAAACCTAAATATCTTGATGAGATATTAAAAACTATAATCAAAGCAAAAATTTTAGAAACTATAGTTTAAATATCCCTTCCCTTGAACACATTACAATATAATATATACAATGGGGGCATAAGTTACGTTTTTAAACCTTTATTTCCTGAAACTACTATTGATACATCTATCTTGGAATTACCAATAGTTTCAACAAAAATATCGGTTTCAATGCCTATTAATACTCAAAAACATGTTTACATCCCCTTTGGTGACTACTCAAATTATTAATCTAAATACCACTGGATCTACAATTCAAACACTCCTTCAAGTTATAAAGACCTTAGAGGACAATGCTACAAACATTGAACATAATGCTTTAAAATCCCCTCATGATATTGATTTTCAAGATGTGTTGCATAACCCTCTTGCACTTGAGATCTCTTTGTATCCTTTACCAACTAGTTTTGTTGCACCTAAGTTTCCATTTTATGATGGTAAAGGTTATCCTGAACAACATATTCAATACTTTTATGTGGCATGCCTTGATTATGCCTCCAATGATAAACTTTTGACCATATTATTTCCAAGAAGCCTCAAGGACTATAATTTAAGTTGGTTCTATGATTTACCTCTCTAATCCGTAAAAGCATTCAAACCTCTTGTAGACCATTTTCTAACACAATTTTCCATAAATATTTTCAAAAAGGTTTCATATGCTCAAACTACCAAAATCAAACAAAGAACCAATGAACCTATCAATGAATAGGTCTTGAGATATAAGACAATGCTAGCTAAAATGACCAATCTTATGGCATATAAAGAGTTGAAAAACATATTCAAGAAAAGTTTGCTCACTCCTTTATATGAGTCCAATGTTCTTAAGAAGTTCAAATCTTTTGATGACATATGCCATGTTATAAGGGATGGTGAAATGAAGCTTATTTCATTGAATAAACTTAAGTATGTATAAAACACACTAGCTACACCTATATCTAATACACAATTTACAATCAAACCAAGTTATAAAGTAAAACCTCTTAAGCCTAAAAATGAAATAAGCACCATGGTTAACATCATTTCACAACAACCTAATCAACTTGTCTTATCCAATGTACCAAGGAGAAAATTTACACATTTACTTGAGTCCCCAGCTTCATAACCTCCATGGTTAATAAAGTGTTAGCTTATATCTCTCCCTCATCTTATCGAGGTTGATATGAGTTAACCTCTACCCAAAAGATATGATGCAAATGCTTATTGTGATTATCATCAAGGACTAGGGCATTCTAAAAATAGATACTTTACCTTTAAATAAAAGATCCAAGATCTTATCGATGACCAAAACCTTACATTTGAGGATCCTCCAAAGGAATCAAGCTCACAACCTAGCGATCACCATAAATAGAAAATATTCAACAATCTTTTGCAAGACCATTCTAAGAAAAAACCAAAAGTGCAAATGGAATATAATGCATATCCTCCTCCATCATAAAATGGATACCTACTAGATGGGACTATTGGTACTTACACATGACATGTACCTCGTATGGGTCAGAGACCCTTTATTACTTTTGATGACAATTGGATTAAGGATGATGACTCTAATCTTCATTCTTTCTTCATTTGAGCATACCTTGATAAACACCCTATATATAGTGTTATGATTGATAATGGTGAAAATGAGAACATTTGCACCATGACATTACTTATGCACTATGCTATACTCATGATGATTTACATCCTTCTATTAGATCTGTTGGATCATTCGATGGGACCACCCAAAAGGTTCTTGGCGAGATTGACCTACCATTACAGGTTGGTCCCGTATATGTGGTCACTACCCTTTTAGTCATACCTTCCATGTGTATCTTTGATATGTTATTGGGAAGACCTTGGATTCATATACTTCAAGCAATACCTTCTATAATGCATGGATGTGTTAAATACATTCATGTTAATTGGGTAGTCACATTTTTTAGAATTCCATATGATCATCCTCTTGAACAAGAGAAACATATATCCTCTTGAATAAGAGAAACATATATCCCCTTTACTAGGTGGCCAATACTTGAGAGACCATTACATTAGAGACATATGGTGGATTCCATAAAATCTCTATCTACTTTGCACTATGTTTAGATATTCAGAGCACCTACACATGTTTCTACTTTTGCTAATCTAAATAAACCATAGATCAATCAATGATGGGTTCAATGAACCCCTAATCCTATTACTCTTACTATTGATTCAAGACCATAAAGTCCTATTTTACATACGTAGATCATCACCAATATTACTATGATAGATATTAAACCTATATGTGTTCCTCAACAATGACACAAGATTATTACACCAAGTTCAAAGTGTGGAGATATCTATGACCATCCATTAGCTGACATCATAGGATGATATTTCCTTTTCAAACATTCCAAAATACCAAAAAAAATTAAAAAAACATTCAAAAATCCAAAAACATTTTCAACACCTACATGTTCTATTATCTCCATGGCATCTATGTGTTAGTTATATGTTGATGAATGGCATACTCAGTTACTCCTATATGAACATGTGTGTCACACTTCTACTTGAGTGTGATACAAGCATACACATATACATGATGTTTTCCTATTTTATATGTTGGGCTTTCCTTCTACTCATGCCATGAGGACATCAGGGGCATCCACTTCTTTGATCTTGATGTACATAGGTTATATGGTTCAATGATCACTCTACATTATCATGTTTGAGCTTACATATATACTTACACATGCCTTTATACATGATTATATATTACACAAGCTACTTGATATGCAATACATTTGACATTTTTCCCTAACACATTGATCCATGGATTATTATGACATGTTTACGCTGGTTGCTTATGTTTTAATTTATACACTTCCTTGAGTATCTTGCCTTACTATTGTATTCCTTGTTTGAGCATTTGAATATGGTCCTTTACTTGTGGACCCCATGTCTATATATGCTTGTTTTGAAATTTACATAGTCATCATATATTATATGGATATTTAAATATGTCATCATTGCTTATATGGACATTTGACTAAGTCATGTCCCTTTGATTGTGCAACATTTGAACATGCCCCTTGTTTACGGTCTCCTTGGACAATTTTCTTTTGACTTATTTTTGAGTACAATTATGTGTGTACTTGATTTACTTGTTGAGCTCATACTATTTTTATCTAGATGTTTTTATTATCCTTATCATGCATCTTAGGCCCTCATGTGATCACATTGGTTCTATGTGATTCAATGCTACATTTACCTAGACATGTCTTTCTATATGCTACATGGTTACATTCATAGATTATACAGTTATCTTATCCTTTTCAAGGGAGGTAACTACCAGTTATTATCTTTCCCTCACGTCAAAGGGGGGAATATTAGTGGGGGCATGTCATAGAGGCATGCTTTCCACATTTGGCACAATCTTCAATTTCAATGGGGCCATGCTTTGAAAGCATGTTTTCCACACTCATTCAGTGTGTGGTACTTATATCAATTTTCATATTTAGTGGGGGAATGTCATATGGGTATGGATTCCACACATTCATAGTTCTTAGGTTCAGTGGGGGCATGCTTTGGAAGCATGTTCTTCATGTTAAACATGAAATATATTGAGAGTGGGGGGTGAATCAGTATATTATATATCTTTTTACTTAATATAATTTATTTTCTTTAACCACTTAATCACACATTCAAGATATGCAATAAAACTGAAACAATAATTTGCACCACATAAGAGAGAGAGAGAGAGACACCAAATTTTACATGGAAACCCAAAGTGGAAAAAACCATAAAGAACAATCTCAAGTATATGAATGAGCACCAACTTGCAGGAACACCAACCCCTTTGCCAAGCACCAACACAACTATTTGTGAGCACCAACCCATAGGAGCACCAACCCCTCTTATGTATAAAACACAACTATCTCTTAATGTTGCTTACTCAATAAATGATAGAACTCTACAATATCTCCTGCTTTTCTCTCTTAAAAAACAAATACAAACCATGCACTCTCTTAAATATTACAAATGGCTTCTCAAGCCTTTATTTATAGATTTCTAAATGACCTTTGGTATTCACCCTTTATGACCCTTCAATCCTCATGGAAAATGGCACCAAACTTGCATGACCCTTCATATCCTTGCATTTGAAAAGTCATATGGTGACCCTTCATAAGCAAAAGTGTCTTTTCCTCTTTTGTCTTTATCTTGGTGAATTTTCTTATTCCTTAAAGTGTCCCTTCATGGAAAAATGTGCCATACCTCTTTTGTCTTGACATGGTGACTCTTGGAATTCCTTAAGATGACTCTTCATGAGAAAATGCATCCTATTCTTCTTTTGTCTTTTACCCCGTGACTCTTTGACTTCTCCATGGGCCCTCTTTTGACTTGTATGCAACTAAAAATATATTCATTAATATTAAATAAATATTAACACACATTAGCCAATATATGAATATTAAAAACACCATTAAATGCAATAGGGCCTTTATCAACAATAATGCTAGACCTTTGATATCAGTGACAATATTTTCAATAATCTTCCCCTTTGTCATTGATGGCAACCTCAAACTAAAACTACCACATCTTGACACCTGCACATACTGTCATCTGAAAAACATATAGTAACTCCCCCTTACTGTAGCAATCTATACCTATTCCTTGTACCTATTTCTGCACCTATACTTGTTATTCTCCCCCTTTGACATCAATGGAAAAGGGCCTACTTGTAGCTAACACTTAGTTCCCCCTCAACTAATGCTGAACCTTAATGGCAGGAAGTAAAATAAATTACTTCCAACTTCTCTCACAGATACTCAAATGTGTCTTTTGGTAGTGCCTTTATGAAAATATCTGTAATCTACTCTATAATACTAATATAGTCTATCTTAACCTATTGATCTACAACCTGCTCTCTCAAGAGGTGATATCTAATGAGAATATGTTTTGTTCTTGAATGCATCACTAGATTTTTTGAAATATTAATAGCACTTATGTTATCACAAAAAATAGAAATAGGTTCATCATACTTTACCTTGATATCTTCCAAAGTTTGCTTCATCCAAAGCACTTGAGTACAACACAATACTACTGTAATATATTCTGCTTCAGCTATAAAAAGTGATATTGAATTCTACTTCTTGCTTATCCATGATATTAAGTTATCGCCAAGGAAGAAAGCTCCTCCACTTGTACTCTTTCTGTTATCCAAGATCCCTGCCCAATCTAAATCTGTATAAGCAACCAAAGTGAAATCTCTACCTATGGGATACCATAATTTATAATCTAATGTCCCTTGATATATCTAAATATTCTCTTCACCAACTGAACATGACTATCTTTTTGAGATGATTGATATCTTGAAACCATACCTACTACATACATGATGTTTGGCCTTGATGTTGTCAAATATAAAAGACTACCAATCATAGATCTATACAAAGATTGATCTATAATAAGTTAATTTTCATCCCTGCTCACCTTATTTGCTGTACACATTGGTGTGCCAACTGGTGCACAATCCTCAAAACTAAATTTTTTCAGCATTTCCTTGGCATATTTACTTTGAGATATGAAAATTCTTTTAGCTGATTGAAATATTTATAATTTTAAGAAAAATGACAATTCTCCAAGCATAGACATCTCAAATTATTTTTGCATATTATCAAAAAATTCTTTTGTCATCTTTTCAATATTTCCTCTAAAAATGATGTCATCAACATATACCACAACAATCAATTGATGCCCACCTTTTGTTTTGATGTAGAGATTACTATCAACAAATCCTCTTTTGAAATGTTGATCTTGCAGGTACTTATCAAGTCTTTCATATCAAGCTCTGGGAGCTTGTTTCAATTCATACAATGTTTTCTTCAATTTTCATACATGGTTACTAATATTTGAGAGAATAAATCCCTCAGGCTGGTTAATGTAGACCTCTTCTTCTAGATTCCCATTCAAGAAGGTAGATTTGACATATATTTGAAACACTTTAAAATTTTTAAACACTGCATATGCAAGAAACATTCTAATGGCCTCTAACCTTGCCACTAGTGCAAAAGTTTCTTCAAAATCTATTCCCTTAATTTGAGCATATCCTTTACATACTAATCTTGCTTTATTTCTGGTCACTTCTCCATTTTTATTCAACTTATTTCTATAAACCCATTTTGTTCCTATCACATTGTGATCTTTTGGTCTAGGCACTAATTCCCAAGTATCATTATTTTCTATCTAATTTAATTATTCATCTATAGCCTTAACCCAATGCTTATTATGTCTAACTTCTGAAAAAGTTCTAGGCTGAATTTTGAATAACAAAGAGAAATTAACTTGCTCAGATTCACTTACCATCATTCTTTTGGTGTGAATTCCTTCATTTATGTCCCTAATGATGTCACTTTCATTATGATTTCTCTAAACATATTTGGATGGAGTTTTGGTGTCCTTTTTATCCTTTTCATCTTCATCTAATTCTTCAAAATCTTCCTCTTCAATGATTTCAAGAATATCTACTGGATCACTAATTCTTTGTGTTCCATCTTCTTCTAATCTGACACTTGCACTTTCAATAATTTTTTTGGTTTTTTTGTTATAACATTTATAAGCTTTAATTTTTCAAGAATAACCAAGAAATATACCTTCATCTGCTCTAGGTTCGAACTTACCAAGTTTTTCATTGATTCTCTTTATAAAGTATTTACTGTCAAAAACTCTAAAATAATCAACTATTGCTGGTTTGTTTTTCCATAGCTCATAAGGAGTCTTGTCACTATTGAATCTCAATAATGCTCTATTCTAAATATGCACTATTGTAGAAACTATCTCTCTCCAATATTTATCTGCTATCTTGGATTCATTTAGCATTGTCCTCGCCATCTCCTGAACTGTTCTATTTTTTGTTCAACTACTCCATTTTTTATGGAGTTTTAGCTACTGAATAATATTTATTTATTCTATGGTCTTCACAAAACTCAATAAATTGATTTAACATGAATTCTCCTCCTTGATCTGATCTTAGAGACTTAATCTTTAAACTGGTTCCATTCTTAACTAATGCTTTGAATGATTTGAAATGTTTGAAAGCTTCTAATTTTTTCTTTAAAAACATTACCCAAGTCATACGTGAAAAATCATCAATAAAAAACATGAAATATTTCTCACTTTAAGTACTTTGAGTTCTCATAGGTCCACATAGATTAGTGTGAACAAGCTCTAACATCTGAGTGGTCGAGTACTCTTTTGTTTTGAACTGCCTTATAGCCTGTTTCCCATGCTGACAAGGTTCACAAAGTGTGTCAGATGGCTTTGTAATCTTTAGAATATTTATAACTACTTGCTTCTTGCTGATGTTGACAAGATTGTCAAAATTTATGTGCCCCATTCTCCTGTGTCATAGCCAACTTTCTTTAATCTGACTCAAATAACATCTTTGACCTTTGATGTCCAGTAGCATATACAAATTATTGCCTATTCTCTAGGCATTTGTAACCAACACATCTAAATCTTTTCTTTTAATTTTACAACTTTCTGCATAAAAATTTAGTGTGTGCCCTTGATCACACATTTGACTTACACTCAAAAGATTATGTTTAATACTTTCTACATACAAAATATTTTTAGTTTTAGTTCTACCATTATCCAATCTTAGTGTATCTTTTCTAGCAATTTTGGCAGTAGTATTGTCTCCAAATTTCACTATGCCACCATTGATCTTCTTCAAGGTTATAAACTTGATATTGTCTCCTGTCATGTGCCTCAAACATCCACTATCAATGAACCATGGCTTTTCTTCATTTCTTGCATGCAAAGCTATCTGCACCAACATAGATTTTTTAGGTTGTTTCTTTTACCATGAACCTGTCTAAACTTTCTTCTTTATGAATAGAGCCTTAAAAATCTGGTCCTTCTTGACTGACTTGAACACCCTTCTATAGTACTAATCTTTGTGTCTAAAGTTGTTACACTTATAACATATTATGTCCTCTTCATTAGAGCCTAGTAGAGGAGCAAAAGAGTTGTGGCTTTTGCTTGACTCTGTATGAATTTCCTACTCCTTATTTTTGAAATTATTAGCCCTTTTTTGATATTCTATTTTCTTATGACCATATCTATTGCAATAAAAACAATAACCATAAAGATAGAACCTATTTGTATATCTCTGACCTGATTGCCTTTTGTAGCTCTGTTCCCTCCAACCTTCTTTTTTGAGATGTCCTCTGTATTCTTAACTTCTTCCCTTTTTATTTTTTCTTTTGTAAGAGATTCAACATAACTCTTTTGTTAGGATCCTCCTAAGAGTACAATTGATTACCTTTGTATAAGCAACTAAACACAGAATTAAACCAGAAGTAATATGTAACTAGAATTCAAAAACAACAAAGAATAGATGATACGAGAAACAATACAATCTGTATTAACACTCTTCCAAAAGGAAATACAATGAAAAAACCTCTTCTTCCCACACCTCTTGGGCGTACAGTAATTCTCCCTCAAGAGTTCTCTCTGTCAATCAATTACAACCAACTCAACACTGATCTACACACATAGCTTTGATACCAACTGTCAGGATCCCCTACTCTACTCTGAGAGTACAATTGATTACCTTTGTATAAGAAACTAAACACATAATTAAACTAGAAGTAATAAGTAACTAGAAATCAGAAATAACATAGAATATGAGATCTGAGAAATAATACAATTTGTATTAACACTCTTCTCTGAGGAAATATAATGAAGAAACCTCTTCTTCTCACACCTCTTTGGCGTACAGTAATTCTCCCTCAAGATTTCTCTCTCTCAATCAATTACAACCAACTCAACACTGAGTTGTTCCCTCCAGTGACAATCAACCCAATGGTTGTTGTTGCCTACCTTCCAGTACCGCTGGTGACAATCAACTCAATGGTTGTTTTGCCTACCTTACATACACTAGCAGATCTAATTGATCTTGATCCTTTTTGTGTTACAGATCTCCTTGATTTTTCTACCCCATAGATCTAACTAACCTTGCACACACACACCCGCAGATCTCCTTGATCTTGCTACACCGTAGATCAACTGACCTTGCTTACCTGTAGATCTTTCTAGTCTTGCACTTTTGTAGACCTCCTTCTAGATCTTACACTTGAGGATCTAATCCTTTAGTCCTTCATTCTTAATTACAATACAGCCCCATGGGTCTCTTAAATGGATCCCAAACCAAACAATAATTAGAAACGCAGACTCAAGACTAAAATTAGTCTTTACATGCAAACTAACTATCTATCTAAAATTAGACTAGTTTTGGGAACACACAGGTGACCGACGTCAGTTCCTGTCTGACTGATGCCGGCCGATTACTAATCTATTTTAATTGCTATGTACACTGAATATGACCGATGTCAGTTACTTTCACACTCAACAACCTCCACCATTTGCATAACAGTTAAGCTTTTAGCTCCACAACTTAACATTTTTTTTTTATTTGTCTGTGAAAGTAGTGACCTCCTCTTTCTCTTTTTCAAATCCAATACCTGTCTTATCTGACATTGATCTTTGATTTTATATTATCTTATTAAACATGTTAGTGCTATTCTCAAATTTTGAATCATTGGCTGCTCTATCATTGATTGCTTTATTTTTTTCTCAAGATCTACTTTTAAAGAAGTAATTTCAATAACATACCTTTCACATTCTTTGCTTACTATTTTCAACTGTGTTGTTAGATCTTCTTCATTCTTTTTGGCTTCTTCAAAGTGTGCTTGTAGATCTTCAAATATTTTCTTTGACTTTTTTTTATTTTTCTCGATCTGGAGCTTTAATCTTCAATTTTTTATTTTTAAAAGTTGTTAACTCTTCTTAGGCACAAATGAGTTCTCCTTCTAGATTCACTTCAACTTTATCTTGTTGTTCTTCTTGATCATCTATACTTTTACTTGTGGAGGCATCTTCATGTATGGCCGTGACTAGAATCTTTTCTTCTTCTGAATCACTGACTCCACTCTCTTCGACTGAGCTAGGATCTTTATAATACAAATTCTTCTTCCCGAATCCCTTCTTGAATTTACCTTTGAAATTCTTCTTATATGTAGACTTTCTTTCTTCATTGTCATCATTACCCTTATTTGAGCATTTAAATACAAAATGTCCAATCTTTCCATAATTAAAACATTTAAAAGGTAATTTTCCTTAATATTTATCTATGCCCTTTTTTAGCTTGTGAATGAATAGAGCTCCGTTGTCATCTTCATCATCGCTAGAACTATCACTTAATTCCTAAATCTTAGCCTTCTCTTTCTTTGATGTCTTGAAAGTAGCTTCTCTCTTTAAGGGTTTATCTTATTCAGTGTGCATCTCATATGTGGTAAGAATACCATGAAGTGCATTCATCTTTAGCTTGGCTAAATTCTTCATCTCTTCAATTGCCAAAAATTTTACATCATATCTCAATGGTAGAGATTTCAAAACTTTTTGAACCACAGTTGATTCTTCTAAATTTTCTCCAAGACCTTGAATCTGATTAACTATTTGATCAACCCACAAAAGATAACTAGCTATATTTTTTTCTTCTTCCATCTTCAAACTCTCAAACTATTTTTTGAAAGTCTGAAGCTTAGCTTGCTGAACCTTTCCATCACCTTTGTAAATATTCTCAAGTTTTACCCAAGCTTCTTGAGAAGATTTACATTACATAACTTTAATAAATTTTGGTTCACATAAACCACATAAAATAGCATTTAAAGCTTTAGCATTATTTTCACTTGCCTTCTTTTCTATCAGAGTAGTTACAAGTGTCTGTGGCTCTTCATATTCCTCCACCACTACTTGCCATATGTCAAATCCAAGGGCCATCAAATAAGTCTTCATCCTTATGCTCCAGAAAACATAATTTGTCTCATCAAACAAAGGTGCCTTATTTGTAGAAAATCCTTCATGTGATCTAGCCATCGTGCTTTCTTGATCTACCTTCAAGCAGTAAAACTTTTTCTAAAGGAACCTGTTTTAATACCAATTGTTAAGAATGAAATATACTGAGAGGGGGGGGTAAATCAGTATATTATATATCATTTTACTTAATCTGAATTTTTTTTTAACCACTTAAT
Source organism: Torreya grandis (assembly GCA_037957365.1). Lineage (NCBI taxonomy): Eukaryota > Viridiplantae > Streptophyta > Pinopsida > Cupressales > Taxaceae > Torreya > Torreya grandis. The sequence goes on from JARHVA010000109.1 coordinate 6,118,862, forward strand.
TACACAATCAAGATATGTAATAAAATTAAAATAATAATTTACACCACACAAGAGAGAGAGAGACACCAAATTTTTATGTGAAAACCCAAAGTGGGAAAAACCACAAAAAACAATCTCAAGTATATGAATGAGCACCAACTCAAAATATAAAGTTTGCAAGCACCAACTTGTAGGAGCACCAACCCCTTTGCCGAGCACCAACATAGAAACTATCTGTGAGCACCAACCCACAAGAGCACCAACCCCTCTTGTGTATAAAACACAATTATCTCTCAATATTGCTTACTCAATAAATGATAGAACTCTACAATATATCTTTATTTTATCTCTTTAAAAATAAATACAAACCATGCACTCTCTTGAATATTACAAATGGCTTTTCAAGCCTTTATTTATAGCTTTCCAAATGACCTCTGTCATTCACCCTTTGTGACCCTTCAATCCTCATGGAAAATGACACCAAGCTTGCATGACCATTTGTATTCCTCAAAGTGTCCCTTCATGGAAAAATGTGTCATACCTCTTTTGCCTTCACATGGTGACTCTTGGAATTCCTCAAGATGACTCTTCATGAGAAAATGCATACCGTTCCTCTTTCATCTTTTACCTTGTGACTCTTTGACTTCTTCATGGGTCCTCTTTTGACTTATATACAACCAAAAATATATTCATTAATATTAAATAAATATTAACACACATTAGCCAAGATATGAATATTAAAAACACCATTAAATGCAATGTGGCCTTTATCACCAATAATGCTAGACCTTTGACATCAATGACAATATTTCTAACACTTCACACCTATTTATTATTCAACATATCCAGATTATAGTAGGGGCATGCTTTGGAAACATGTTATTCACATTGGTACTTATACCAGTTTTTAGATTTTTGCATATATAGTGGGGGCATGTTTTGAAAGCATGTTCTCCACACTTACATAGTTTTATGAATTGGATAAAACACACATTTATATGATTTAGTTCATAGTTACGATAAAATTCTATACATTGGTACCATTATTATACATAGTTTCAGCATGAGACATATCTAATGTACATATGCAATGGAATGTGTGCCTAATATTGTAAAATCCAAATTATTTTTAGATTTTAGAACATTTTTAGGGACTGTCACCACCCATATACTAGTTGGACTTTTAAGAACTATATTAAGCTAATATACTACAATAGTTGGTTCACCTTTTATTATGGTTGAGGTGATCAAATCACTCAATCTTGATAAGTTTTTAGGTTGGACTTGATAGTATCATTCAGTCTCACCATTTTGCCAATGTGGATGATTTGGTTCACTCACACTAACCAAGTTATAAGTATCATTGGGTTGCACAGTTAAGCTAATTTCAACTTCCAAATGGTAATTATTTTTTTCCAAAGTTGGGGGCATGTGCCTTTCAATATCTCTATCTCTCTCTCTTTATCTCCTTGGATATACACACTTTCAAGATATATTTATATTTGTCCTTATCTCAATTTTAGAGCCTTACAATGATACATCTTTTTCAAATCAACTTGCTAATAGGCAAGATGGTTACATTGTCACACAGGTGTACTCTTAAACCTTGCTCTTTCAATTTCAATCTATTTAAAGTACTTTTAATCCCAAATTATATGCACTTATTATAAATTATAACATTCCCTTGGTTGTAAGTCAATCACCAACAAAGTACTCAAGTTGGGCACACGTAAAGACAAGGTGTGTTATATACATGCAAGTACATATTCTTTTCCTTTAAACTATCAGTTTCATTACTCTATTAAGGGGGACAATGTAGATAATATTTATGTATTATACAACTCCTCAGTCTTGTACACTTGACAAACTGAGACCTTGGTTATTCTTCTCATTTTTAGACCTTTACCACTTCTACAAGTCTCACATCTACTCTATCTTACACCCATTGGCCTATATATTAATTTGATCATTCTTATATTGATGATCCAAGCCTTTTATCTTATCTAAAATGCTTAAAGTGTACTTATATTCCATCTCTACAAGTTCTAAATATGTACCTCTTTCTTGATCCCTAGACACTAACATCTAGGATAAACACTAACATCGATGTTAGTATCCTACCTTTATGCAAGTGTCTAATGCCCTTAAGTCATATATTTTTCAAATTAAATATATCCTAATGGTCAGCCTAAGTGCTTCAAGGTGAGTTACTTATCCAAAGGGATTGATATAAATACAAAATCAACCCTCATTCATTGCTCACCTAACAACACAAGAATAATACCATGTATTCTTACAAAAGAGCATTTAATTAAACAAAGCTTCCATATTTATATACTAGTCATAACACATATACAGGTCTGAAATAATAAAAGAGTAACCTAAGAAACAATTTTCCAAGTGACAAGCTAAGTCACTGTTATAGTTCCTTTGTATATATTGTATGATTCACACACAAGCTAACACGTAGGGGAGAGGTACATTAGTCTGAGGTCCTCTTTGGAGTATTAACTATGTAGGCAATGCTCACTAATAAAGGGGTGTTTTGGGTCAGCTCAATATTGTGTGTCTACTAACCCATTTTCCTAAGGTCACCATGAAGATGAAGAACTAGGGATTTACAAATTCATGAGGAGTGACAATCCATGACCTAGATATGGATGTACCAGAGTAAAGGTGAAGTCAAAACTAGGAGTATCCAGGTAGTTGCATCATTTTCTACTATGTATTCCATATAAGACATTTACATTAAACCCACACAATAGTATTGATGCAATCATCCCAGGTTGACATTAGTGTCTAAAGCTTCAGAAGTACTAGATCCAAAATTTGATGACTATTCTAAAATCTTATTTTATCCTACTTTATACCTATTCTAAATCTAACAATCTGTTAACATTAGAACTGATTAAGTATATTACTTCTTTGTCATTTCAAAACATTGTTTAGTTGCATTTTTTATATTTAGTCTATTCTCAACATAATAAATTCATTATATGTTTATATTTGAGTTTAGAATTTAACTACCCTATTGTAGATCTAATTATCACTCTTGTGTATTTTCATTTCTATATTCTTAACCTTATTAACACTAAGTTAGGATTCCTACATCTAATTTAGGGTTAAACATAAACTTTGTCTTAAGTCTTTGTCCAAAAATGAGGAACTATTTGAACTTTATGTCTGGTTGTTTCCTTAACGCGTACATGTTTTCTTATGTTAATATATTTCTCAGTATTCCAAGCATAAATTATATTTAATCTCATAAAGCAAACTATTCTTTTTGTTTATTTCATTATTCAAGCTAAGGAAATCTATATTTATTCATTCTCCCATGACTCTTTACCTTGTCATTTTATTTCAGTTGAATGTTAATACTACAGAACCCCCAATTAAACTTGTAAATATTGTGCATACTTTAGATTAGTTTTTATTATTTTCAATAAAAGAAACCTCCTCTCATAATAACGGAGATACTTTTTGTCTCTTACACTATTGTGAAATCTTGATTTGGAATGGAACGCCAAATATTTCACTAATAATAACCAAAGAGGGATTTGAATTATCAAGGTTCAGATTGATCCCATGAAATAATTTGGCATGATTGAATATAGGAGGCTCATTAGGTATTGAATCAATAAAAATATACATATGTTAAGAGGATTCACTTGGATTACCTCTTTTGAAAGGATGAGAACTCCAAGGGGATATTCTTAGACCTCTATGGGACATACCATGGAGACTAATAGATGATGATGGGATACTATCTAATAATATTCATACTATAGGATCATTCACATCAAAATGTATTAACACATAGGGTCCTAGATTAAAAGGCCTAAATAAGGTGTTAGTATCCCTATGGTCATGAAAAGGTCTCTCATGATAACTACCCTGTGAAGGATTTCATTATCCTGTTGTGTACTATCTCTACCCTAAATTGTGAAGGAGTACCATTATCTTGTTATGTACTATCTCTACCTCAAACATTCCTTCCAGAACTATGAGAATATGGGGTCCCCATGACATATCTATCTTCGAATAAATACAAATAATAACTTAATCAAAACTCATGGTGCTTATCAATATTATATTCAAATCAAAACATTACTGCATGCTTAAACATGAAATTAACTTATTCAGTTTATTTCAAACCATTATATTCCATTAACAAAACATATTCATGATGAACAATAGACATGTTTTCCAATATCAGAATATCTAAACAAAACTTTGATTTCAAAAAACATATTTTCATATTTAAACAAGCTTCATATCTCTTGAGATATAATGAATTAAAGACAATTAAAAACTGTAACCATTTATGCCAATATCATCTTGTAAAAATTGAACATAATCAACTACCAAGTGATTGAAAATTATAAAAATATTATAAAATCTCATTCTTTGGCAAGCCTAATAATTTCTCAAACTTTAAATGCAAGTAACAAGATCAAATCTTATGACTTAACTTTATCAAGAATTCCCATAAAAATCCATGTAGAAAATTGTTTGAGAACAACACAACAAACCTTAACATCCTACATATATCTTTCCAACATGCATATAAACAAGAATTACCAAAACTATATTATGAATGCAAAATTTCTATGAAAGTATCTATAGAATACCCTTCAAAAAACTCAATAAACCCTCAATTTTAACTACACGTAATCAATAATTCATCTCGTATATGTGTTCATCAAATAATTACACAAAAAATATTCATGCAGAGTTTCAAATAAGAGATAATATCATATACCCTAAAAAATTCACATTAACCTAGAATGCCAAAATGCATCAAAATATCAACTCAAAACCCCAAAACCATTGTTTTATGCCACGTTGAGCAATTGGAAAAAACATTTTTTCTACCAAAAATTCATGTAGAGAAATGGATGAAAGACAACACCAAAAAATCCTAAGATTTTATTCACTTTGTCAAATATATACAAACTTCAAAATACCCAAATGCATCAAATCAACATAAATAATTAATAATATGTTCACTTGGCATGAAAACCATGTTAAAACATTTTTTTTCAATATTTATGCCATATTGAGCAATTGAAACCAAAATGGTTTGTATTCATAACTCAAAACAACTATGAAAACATACATCTTAGGATGCTTTATGACTATCATGTAGTCAATTTTTAAATAAACTTGAGTTTGAAAATGCACACTTGCCATTCTTAAACCATCTAACCCAACTGTATTTCATTCATAGAAGCCTACAAGTTTCAAACTAAATGCTTGTAGAGTTTTCCATGACTTATGTGACATGTAAGACCAAAAATGATACTACTTCAGGAACAAGACCTTTTTAAAAAAATTCCACTTCATTATTGTAGTATTTATAACCAAATTCAAACCATGACTGTATGAACCAACTCTGTAAGTTCATACAAGGAAAAATATATATGCATGCACATAATACCTCAAATCATAACCTTATAACATTTAACAACGAAACAAGTGAGAACTTTATAATTTGAGAGAGATATTTTCAAGACTACTTTCCAAAACTATATGAAAACAACTTCAAAATCCATGACTATATGAATACATAAAAGCTTTTCGTTCATAATAAAACAATTGCAAAATAAAACACATAGATGTGAACAAAATAGAAAAATAACTTAATTTTTCACAACCTACTACAAATACACATGAAAGAAACCTTTCTATAAGTTGTATCATTAGATGTAAAGGAATTATACTGCATGCACATTAAGAGTACAAATAATTCAACCATATGACTTTAAATAAAGGAGAAAGCACATTTTTATGCATATAATATACATGAAACCATGACTTTGATAACTAAAAATGCATTCAAGAGAACATATATCTAACGAAAAACCAGTTTGCATAACTCGCACCACTATGTGCACAAGTTATACATCTATAGATGAATGAAATCCCTTCATTCTTACTCAATTAATAGACTTATAGAGCTTCCACTTTTAATTTGAGCTCGACAAAATGTTGACTGTATTAAAAAAGAAGTGTTTTATGGTGAGGCAGTTACCAAGACACCCAATCAATGCAAATAATATGTTATGTCCACCAAATTAGTGGATGACAATCTCTACCAAAAAATATACCTACCAATTCAAACATCAAATCTATTGTTAAGTCCTTAACATCCTTCCAAATCAATCACTAACTTTACCACCATTGTGAACTCCAAATAAGTTAATGACAACTCATTAAATCCAAGATTTAATGTGTTCACCGATAAAACCCACCACCATATTTGCATTAACTTCAAATGATGCTAAACAATATCCCAAATATCCAAGATATGAATGTTAAATGCTTCAATACATTAAGGCATATTGATATAAAATAAAGCAAATGAACTATGTTTAATTAAACAATGACCACTAACATTTGCTAGGTGACCACCAAATACATGATGACATTTATCACTTGATACGTGATCAAAGAAAACTATGACATAAAATTAATGCCAATAGTGGAACAATATTATAATGAGCCAAATGATGCCAACACTCATAATATGACCTTAGAAATATGTTTTACAAAGTGTTGTAACAAAAATGATAATGCATTCAATTTGAAAACAAGAACCAATTAGGATTAAATTTCTCAGTAACATGCATATACAAATGTTACTAGCTTACCAATGCTTGTAAAAACACATCACTATCAAGAGTATGAAATTTATTAAAGTCATTATCAATGAAAGTGTCACATAATTACACACTAAGCATGTTTATGTGAAAACCATCATATTTGAGACAACTTCAATATTGTCACGAGTTTTTAGATCTGAGTCACAAAGCTGTAAAACTAAGTTACAAGGAGATGTAATCTATCATCAAGACTAGAAACTATTGCCAAATCAAAATTTCTTGAAATCAAGATATACCAATATTATGAACATGAGCACTTTGATTTATAATTCTATACAAATCAAAAGTTCCAAGATAAAATATCAAATAAATTGAAAAATTGAATGTGGTAAAATGATTGGGTAACAATTGATCAACTTATGCTATGTATAATATTTCAATAATGTTATGGATATTCAAATCAATCTTCACAACACAATTTCATATTTAACATACACAGAGAAAATAATTGCTAAATGAATGCAAAACAAGTTGGACCCTGCTTGTAATTTTAAATCTCATGACTTGAGTCATCATATGCAAAAATGTGATCATTTCAAGAGTTTTTTAAAAAAAATCAGGTGTATTGAAATTGGCTATAACACTGACAACCTTGCTAGCTAGTTTTGCATTGTGAAATTAGATTACAAATCAAAATTGTGAATTTTAAAAGACTTAGGAGTATGATCTAAGTAAACCATTTCCTAAGTAGTTATGTGCGAACCCATTTTAATTTTTTTTAAGAACAAAGAATGAATTGTTCGGATAACATGGCATGAAGAATAATAAATTTATGTTAGATGAAAAACTAATCTATTGACCTAGAATACCAATTCTGAAAGCAAAGTAACATTCACAACACACGAATATCCAATACTTAATATTTATAAAATATTAATCTAAATTGACAAAGTATTCAAATATTTGATAACAAGATACTTATAATGATATGTCATAACACTTTGTCTTTTCATCCAATAATGATATATTTTTTTAGATCTTGATAGAAAGCTAAGCTCAAATCATAACCAAATAAGTAAATAGAAGAAAGCAAAGCGAAAATAGAAAAAACAACAACAAAAATAAAATAAAGGGGAGTTAATTAAAGAAAAGCTTCAAATGATGACCATTAACTGAAGAACACAACTAATTGTCATCAGGATCATGTAAATAAAAAACATTCTTACCAAGAACAACTATTTCGTATGGTCCAAGCTAAAGTGAATTAAATTTATCATGTTTTCCATGCTCTTCATGAGTTTTTTTCTAGTATAACACTAAATCATAAAGTTTAAACTTATTTTTTGAAACTTTTTATCAAACAAAATCTTAAGTTTCTCTTTAGCCTTCTCTAATTTTTGTAGAGTAGTGGATTTAGTTTCATCAAGGGCTAAAAGATCATTGAGTCTTTGGTCAAAAATTTTAGTATCTTCTGTTAAATATTGAAGAGAAGTTCAAGCATAAGAAATTTTAAGTTCTATAGGTAAGCTTCAAATCTAGAAGCCAACATAAATAGAGAATAGCGTATTTTAAATTTTACCATTGTGTGTTCTATCCATAATGATTCAAATATTTTGACATGTCAATCACGCTTATTAACACAAACCAATTTTTTCATAATCGAGATTAGATTTTTATTAGTGGATTCATTTTGTCCATTCCTTTGAGGATAATACTATAAGTAATGACTATAAATAATTGATTAATGTCCTAAAAACTCTAAATATTCATTAGAAATAAATTAAGGGTCATTATCATATATTATTTCATAAGGAACACCAAATCTTGAGAAAAATTGAATCTAAAAAAAATGAAATAACTTTAGCTATGACATAACTTTGCAAAACTATGGCTTTAGTCCATTTAGTAAAATAATATGTAACAGTTCAAATGTACATGTGACCAACTGAAGAAGGAGGGTGAATGTTAGAAATAAAATCAATATCCCACTTAATAAAATATTTTTCAAGAATAACAAGGTTCAAAGGCATAACAAATTATCTATCCCTAACAGTGAAAAGTTGACATGTCATACATGATCAAACTAACTTGTATGAATCTTAAAATAGCATAGGCCAATAATAACCTACATGCAAAACTTTATATGCAATAGTTTTCATTGTGTAATGTCTTCCACAACTACCTTCGTGACATCTCCTAAGAACCTTTTGGGTGTGATCATGAGCTAAACAATATAATAAAACACAATCCCTATTCCTATAAAATAGAAAAATATCTAACAAAATGAATTGTAAAGCCTATAATCTTCTTCTTTATTTTATCTAATCTATCAAGACAATCTTTATTTTTAAAGTAATAAATTAAATCATGATATCTATCTTGTGAAAATAGACAATACCAATTGTGCATTTGAAGGCCAACTTTAAACTGCTTTGAAATATTAGTAGCCTTCATTATTTTGAGATGAGGTTAGCATGATGAGTACCATCAATTATAAGAACTAAGACATTTATACTATATGTCTTATTTTTATCAAATTTTTGAATTTTAAAAATCCACTTTGCTAACCTTCCTTGAATAGTTGGTTGTTTTGAAAGATAAGAAAAAACATGTACATTTGAATGAATAATAAATTTATTTCTCATTAAAAAATATCTAAATTTAGTTAGAGATGAGATTAAAGAAATAAAAAAAATTGATTAAAAGATACCTAGTCTCAACATCTTTCAATACTTTACTCATGTAGCCAATAGGTATTTCTTAATGATTAACATCATGTTGAATAATAACACCTATGCATTTTTCGATGGCATTGACATAAATAATAAATTGATTATTTGAATCTAGTTTACCAATACATGAGCATTTGTAATGGCATATTTATGACTATTAAATGTTGAATCTAAACTTGCATCTCATAGATAAATCTGATTTTTTTAGCAAATTTTGTAAGGGATTGTATTTATTATAAAAATTTGAAATAAGTTTACGTACAAAATTAATTTTACTAAAAAAAATCTAAGACCATATTGATCTTTATGAGGCAACAAATATTTTATAGATTTTATATGTTCTGGGTCAATTAATATGCCATTTTTAGAGATGATGTGACCTAATAATTTCCCTTCAATGACTCCAAAAACTAACTTCTTGGGATTAAGAGAAATACCATATTTTATACATCTAGATAAAATCCAAGGAGATGATCAATATGCTTATTTATTTTTTTATAATGCACTATAAGATTATCAAGTTATACTTGAATAATAATGCCAATTAGGTCATCAAAATCTACATGCATAGCACTCTGAAAAGTGGCACTTGCATTCATTAAAAAAAAAGAATTATGTTTAAAATAAGCATTCTTATTCATGTAGTAAATGTAATTTTGTTTCTATCTTCTGGATTCATAAAGATCTAATTAAAACCAAAAAAAATCATTAAGAGACACCATTTTAGACTTTGTAATCAGATACAAAATTTGATTTATTTTAGGCAAAGGAAAGCTATTTTTAACACATGATCTTTAAGTCTCTAAAGTATTCACATAGACATATATCACCATTATTTTTTCTTACATGAACTAAGTTAATAACCCAATAAGTATCATACAGGAAAAATGACATCACTATCCAACATTTTATCAAGCTCTTTATTGATGGTGAAGGAGCTTATTCTTCTAACTTTTTTCCTAAAAGGTTTTATGTTAAGATTTATAGGTATGTCATGTTTAATAATTTTGGTGTCGTAACCTTTTATATATTTGTAGGACCAAGCAAAAATATCTATAATTTCTTTAAATAATTTAACAAACTAAAGTTTATCCTCATTAATACATTGTATTCCTAAATAATTTTTTTTAGGATCCTCTTCACTGCCAAAATTAATATGAATAGTCTCACCTATGATTCTTTTAGATGGATCTTCGGTATGTGAAATTTTACTTTAATCGTGTGGTGTGAACATAGATTCTAAACTAACTAAGCCAATAAATAATTTATTAATGCTTAACTTCAAGTTATCACCATAATTTAGCACATAATCATCATAATCAGAATAATTACCTTTCAAAAATGAATCAATATGTTTATCATAGTAAAAAACATGCTAGTTATCATTAAAATTAGACACTTTAGGTATACAAATCCTAGAAAAATAATAATCTATAGTTGGCTCACTATCACTTAAAATAATATTAGAATTAAAAACAACAAGCTTATCAACATGAAAATTAAATTATCTAAGTATATGTATGATATTAAATGCTTCAAATCTCTCAATAAGTGACCAAGCTTTCTAGTATATCTATGGAGATAAGTCTATTTTATTTTATAATTTTTTCCAACTTGTATAATAATAAATTCAAAATCTCTAAATACCTTTAAATGTTTAATATTTAACTCTATAACCTTTTCAAGACCTAAACGCAATGCCTCAAACTTAGTTGTGTTGTTAGTTTTGTCAAATGACAATTTAAAAACATAAAAAAAACTTTGCCAATAGGAAAAATAAAATAAATTAGCATCATTACGATGCTGTGACCAAGTTCCATCAAAGTACAAAGACTAGATGGTTTCTATAGAAACGATTGTTACTTGTTGATCAAATTCATCTAATGTTAGAAATTTTTAATTTCCTATTCCAATTTTAACATAAGCAATAGTAGTTGGTATGGATTCCATAAGATTACTATTTCATTCCTCCCTATGCATAAATGCAATCTCATTTCTAATAAGAACCCAAGTTGTATCTTTACTTAAAAAAGTACTAATTGTAAATCATGATTACAATAAAGGCTAATTTCTTTTGTTAGTATCTAAAATCAAACAAATTCACAAAACATAACTTCTCATGCATGATTTGTATGCAATCAGATTTATAAATCAATTTTAGCTCATAGAAGATAGATCTTACTTACACTTCCAATTGGGGATACATTATATAATTAGGAACATGACCAATATGGATCCATTAGACCTGATTAGGGGATCTTTTATCACAATAATATCAATATGGAGGGTTCCAAAGCCTCCAATTAAGAAAAACTATGAAATAACCCTAATTAAGTCCCATGTTTTCATATTCACTATACTAATAACAAGTAAAGCAAAGAAATCTAATCTAGTTCTCACCAAATCTTGTGGAAAAATATGGGGGTTAGTAAATAAATAAAATTAAACATGCATAGAAGAATCTTAATTAAGCTATGTATAGGCAAAACCCTAATGCATAAAAAAAAGAGTAATATTATTCAAAAGCCATTACTTATGTTATTTCTATCTACTATAAAGAGGAGCAAAGTTAGAGATACTTACCTGGAAGATAAACCTATCGAGACTCAATCTCTCCTTTGGCCAAAGGTGCTTCAAAAAAGGTTGTTTTGGTTTTTAAGGATCACTAAAAAAGGCCAAAACATCCAAGACTTCTCCACAAGACTAAATTCTTCTCCAAGTAGAAACCCTAAGCCAAGATTCCTCAAGTAGAATGATGAAAGAGAAGATTATAAATAAGTGCAAATGAATAATAAATCTTGATGTCTCTCTAATAATGGTGAAATGGATGTGTTTATATATATGGATTTAACCCTAAACCCTTATAAAATTTTTGGTTGATAGCGCTGACCTAGTCGACCTAGTATCATTATTGACAAAAACTCACTAGGTCATAGGCTAGGTCAGTCAAGCGCTGACCTAAACCCTAAATAAGTTTCACCAATAAGAGTACAAGGTCGACCTAGTTGACCTCGTCATGTAAAATATTTAAAGGGTTTTTACGTTAGGAAAGGGGGTATAAAAGGTGGTAAAATATTAGAGGAGTGTGCAAAAGAGGAGTAATAACTTAGGGGAATGTTTTTAGGAGATAGTTAGATTGGTAATAAGTGCTAATAATTGAAAACAAACCTACGAAGTACCAAATGGTCTACCCACCCCTTTCCTAGTGCACCTCTTAGGTCATGCATTCAGAGATATTATGACTCGATGGGTTTCTGCAAGATATAAAGCATCTGTAATTGATAAAAGTTGAAAATATTATGTGTATACATGATTCTTCAGATTGTACAAGACTTAAAAGAGATAAACAAATAAAAAATATATTAAGATGATTACCTTCCTCATGGATATCACTTCAAACTAGTATACATACATGCTTGTGTTTGGATGTAGAGCTTGGAGTCTTTATCAATATCATGGTGTGGTTACACAGACAACATTTCTCCTTGTACTATGGATTATTGATCAAATGAAAGGCATTGTTTAAAGACTTAATAGTTGAAAGGCTACTAAAAATGACAACACTTCATTGTATGTTCAATACTTGAGAATAATGGTAAAATGCCCTTGCATTTATAGCTTCCTTAAACTGCTCTTGATCGTCAAATGGTAATCAAGATGAGTGGATAGGAGTCAACAAATTTTGTAGGTAAAATGCAATCAATATTTGTCATTAATTAGGCATGAGTTGTAAATTCATATATTTTCTTTATATTTTGTTAGTGCTTGAAAACTTTTAAAATAATGCCATTATTCTTGATATTTGTTGTGATGACATGATGATGTCATCATTTTATATATTTGTTGAATACTTAGATTTGTATAATTTTAATATTAACCAATTATATAGATTTTTCATTTAGAGATAAGTTAGCTTTTTGATTTGATTTGATTTGTTAAATAATCCTAATTAGATTTTATGTCATTTTGAGAGTTGAATAATTGCCCTATTTAATTGGTTCAAATCATCGCTTACAAAGTAGCCAGTTCCCTGAGGATGAATTAGAAGAAGGTGCTAATAGCATATGATGAATTGCCCTAATTAGGGATGCACCTATATGTTTTATAATGTTTAAAACCAACTAGAGGATGAAATTAGGTTGCTTTGGTGATTTGTGCATCATTGCTAAAAATCATTCTAATTTTAATTTTGACACAGGAGTGGTGAGAATTTAGTTTCTACATTTTGCCCTATTTTAGAAGGTGTTGATAGAAATAGAAAAAGTAAAATCTTTTCAAAGAATGAAAAAGTCATTGATAATAAGTTTGAAAAATTAGTTGAAAAAATAATTAGTGATCCATAATGCCCCTCGAGAGGGCATACATGGATGGGCTCTCAAAAATGAGAGGAAGAATCAAGAATGGGAGAAATTAACCCATGAATGAAATTAATCTATATGAATAGATGTTTGCACACATTTTATATCTAGTAATGATAGCGTAGAAAAATAATTAGCCCAAAAGAGGGGGGAATTGGGAAGGATGAATCCCAAGATAAGCGACACACTTTGACTTGACTTAAACATGGTTAAAACTATGAGCTAAGGGAATTATTGATCCCAAAACAAGTTGCACATTTTGATTTTCCCAAAGAGGGTGAAATTTTTATATCTTGAAATTAGAATAAAGACAAATTAATTGACCAATGATTTGCCCCAACAAGGTAGATTTGATTGTTGATTAAAATTTTTTCCTTAATAGGACAATTTTGATCATTGATCAATTTAATTATTTTTATTGATTAATTGGTAAGCATAGCTCAATAATTTAACCCATTAAAATATTAAATATGAGATAAATGATGAAAATATAGGTGCGATGTTAGAATGGATTTTCAAAGAATGAAGAAGCCATATAAAACCAGGCACATGAGAATGTTCAAAGGTAATGAAAGAGATGATTGGAAGAACACAATAATGAGATAATGGTGATTGAATAATAAGGGTGTTAATAAAAACAAAAAAAGGGTGGCTGAGTTGACCTTAGAAATTGGTTGGTACTAAGTGTTTCCCACATAGTCCATAGGGACCGTAGGCCGATGTAGTTCTCCCAAAAATTGGGACAAAATGGTTGAGTAAGAATATAATAAATGTTTAGAATGAGAATAAAGAGAGAACAATGTGTATGACACTTTTTTTACATGATCATGAAAAGATGCACACACACACACACACACACACACACACACACACACACACACACACACACACACACACACACATTGAGAATGTTCAAGTGTGTTGATTTGATCAAAGAAAATGTGATGATGTAAGGTAGCTAAAGATGACTGAAATGTTTGGATTAAATAATGAATGACCTTGTAAGGGGAGATGCTACCCATGTAATGTGACATAATATATAAAATTTTATCATTTGATTTTTAATGTATCACATGATGATATGCATCATGATATAAAATACCATAATGACCTGGTCATACTGTGCATAAGTACTGACTCCCAATCCAATAGATAAATGACATTACCACATTAATGATAAAAACCATGATGATAATGCTGATGTATATCAATGTATGGACTTGAGTATAAGGGTGATAAAATAATTATCATGATGATGACCTTTTTCACATGATGGACTGAGCCAAAGCAACACTAATAAAAACAAACAAACAAGTAAACAAGCAAACAATCAAACACATAAATAGGAAAATAAGAAGCAATAAAAAGCATATTGTCCATAATCAAGTCAAAATATACATGTGAAACGTCAATGAAATGATAATTATATATTATCCCCAAACAAGGATATATGCAAGGGAAGGACACATCTCAAAGTGTTTGAAATGATTGAAACTAATAATTAATCTACCCTAGTAGGGCAGATTTGGAAAGGACACATCCCAATGGTTACTAAAAAGAATGGTTCAATGATAAAATAAGGATAATGATAGGGTTTAGGTCAAGACAAACATTTTATAATTTTTTTGGATTTATATATCTCTTGGAGATTTTAAGCCCTTCTAATGTTTAGGATTTTGTGGCTTTATATATCTCATAGAGATTGTAAGCCTATTTCTATTTTTTAGGTCTATTTATTTATTTTTAATGTTTTTAGGTTTTTGGCATCTCAACCCAATGGGGGAATAAGAGACGTAAAAATATTTAACTCATAAAATGGAAAGAACATGGGATAAGGGTGCTCACAAAATGGTGAGATTCGAGGATAAGGGTGGTCGATCTAACGTCAGAAATTAAGTGCTACCTACATAGTCTAAATAGACCTCAATCCATTGTAGTTAAACCTATAATTAAAGATAATAATGACGGAAAATTGGATAAGGCTAGATAATAATAAATGATAATGAGGGAAAGGACTAAGAATATCTAAGGACTATTTCACATGAAAATCAATCATGTCTAGTTGTTAAAGTATCGCAAAAGTAGTATGCCAAAATGTTTACCAAATAGGTCTCAATATACCTTCCACTTTTGTAACAAGGTCAAGATAGGAAAAATAATGAACAATGATAGGGTAGACTAGTCTAAATGAGGATAAATGGCCAAGGTAAATCGAATGGCAATGGACTTTAATGTCTAATAAGGGTTGAATGGAATGGTAATAGACTTCAATGTCTAAGAGGGTTTGAATGGAATCATCTATAATATAAATGAGGTTTCTCCCAAGTGTTGAGATGCTTTCAGGCAATAAATTATGTATGCATGATGTGAGAACTTGGTTTTCATCATGGTACTTACCTAAGGCATCATAAGCATGGTTTTCACCATTTGGATGAATTATTTTCTTTCTATTTTTATCATTTTGTATTTTTTAATTGATTTTTTGATTTGTAGCATCTCAAATGAATGGAGTATTATGAGATGCATAATGCAGACCCTTTTTATCTATCCAATACCTACTTAGAATAATAGCTTTATCTAAATCCTATTGCTAATGTGAACTATGTTATTACTATCATGTTCTTCATTGATCATTGATTTTACTTCCTTCAAATCTCTAGACAAGATGTCTTCGTAGTCTCTAAAAAAGAGAGTGTTACTAGGGATGGTAAAAAGGACATGTATTGGATAAATGGTTTAATTTAGAAATGTAATATAGGAGTGGAATGTATAATGATTGGGGGAAAAATGAAGATTGAAAATTTTAGTCACGCACATTATTGTTGATTCTAGATTCAACTTGATTTTGGTTATGGTAGGGTTGATATGGACTTAAATTATATCTTCATCAAATAATGAATAACAAATTAACTCAACCATTCGTGCCTTAAAGAGTTTTTAACTAACAAAGTATTTTTGATTGATCTGATTCATATTATCCAATAGCACCTTCAATAAGGTTCATGAAGTGATATTGATAATTAATCTTGATTGTCTCTTATCACCTTAAGCAAGGTTTTACTAAAGGATTCTAATTTTTGAATCTGATTATTATCTAACACCTCAGAAAAGGTTTCACTAGAATATGTTGAGTTTAGATTGTGATTGTTCCTTAGTGCCTCAAAAAAGGTTTCACTAAGAAATTGTTCTTATATCTGAATGTTGTATTGGATCCTCATAACTTTTACAATTGGGAAGTCACCTTGGAAGGATTTAAACAATGCATGATTTTTTTGGTCCAAATCAACATTTATGGGTGATGGAATGTCAATATAATGGCTAAGCTAGTTAATGGTAAAGGCATGTATAATGTCAATGGAAGGGTAAAAGGTAACACAATCCTTATAGAGGTTACTAGGAGAACTTGTGTTATTGTCAAAGGAAGCTTCCTCAAAAATTGTGGAAGAATCACTGATGTTTTCAAGTGGATCTGCAAAGAGTATATAACTAATGTCAGAACATCTATTAATGTATGTTGATTCTAAAGTTGATTCAGACTTAAGTGGATGTAATAGAAGTGTATAGCCAATGTCATAATACCCATTAACATATTTTGATTTTGAAGCTAATTTTGAACCAAAAGGATATAAATTTGATGTTGAAATTTGTTGGCCATGTCAAGAGACCCAAATATGGGGGTTGTTAATCCCTGTCTCTCTTAAAAGGAGACTATCATGAATGAATCTCCCTAAGGTCTTGGTTACCAGGTCTTGGTACACAAGGTAACCCAGTTGACTCATTGTGACCATTCTATTTTAGTAAGGACTATTGGACAAGCCAAGTGGTGCATCAATAAAAAATTATAGAACAAACATCCACCACACATGGGGAAATCTAAATATTGTTAATCAAAACATCCAACATTTGGGAAATTGCATCATTATAAAATAATTATTCATTATTATAATAAGTAAACATCATAGATCAAACATTTATATTGGGGAAATTATAGCAATCAATTATTATAATAGTGTTTTATGATATACGAGAGTGGTTGGATACACTAATAAAACTTCATAACTACTCATTTAGCCCTATATTATTAGGCATAATTCACATACAATTTATTTCTCAATCATAGAAAGCAATAATACATGGAATATCCACCATATAACTCATCATGCCCAATTAATTTATGGTCCAATGTCTCATCACAAACATAATGCACATCCAAGATTAAAATACCAAAACCATAAACACAGTAGCATATATCATGGCAATAGCCATGTTCATTCATATCATAACAATAAAAACACATTCATAGCACCAATATAGAAATTCAAAAAATCAACCCCAAAATTTATGGTAATGAAATCACACACAAAAAATAATTATATATGCTCTACGAAGCAATATATTTTTGTGTTCATATCAAGGTGTCACATTGTATTAATATTCTACCTCATAAGGTGGCGCATTTTTTTATTCAAACAAAAATATACTCATGCCCAATAGTTTTTCTTGAAGTTATGTCAATGTAGATCAATAACATTCATGTTCATTCACACTATTTAATTTTTATTATAGGTCATTTTTAAAATAAATTTTATCTCAAACACATCTATAATGCTAGAGAGGCTCAACCAATCATCCTCAAATTATCATGAAGAATAAATCTCTAGCTAAATCATAATCGATGTCCATACCAAAGGGTCAACCTACACAGGAATTCGACCCATATAATACTATAACTTATTAACATTAGTGCCACACAAGAGTGGTTATGTAATTCAAGTCTTATATTTCAACTCAATGTTTCAACAGGCCCCTAAAATTTGTCAAAGAAAATTTTACCATGACAAAGCTTCTTCTTCTTATCACATCAAGAAGACTTGGTTCTTTTGCAAGAGGGTTTCTCAAACAATCACCTTTCCAAAAATTGTGACATTCACAAGAATTTAATTCAAACATAATTTATTAAAGTTACACAACAATAGGGTTACTAACTTATGCATTCACATTTTCCAAAAAATAAATTTCACCTTGCCAAACACAGAAACTCACCCAAAGCACCAACCATTAGTTTTTGCCACACTAGAATCAAATGGATGCCATCACTCATAACACGTAGCTAAGGAATTTCTCAAATTTCTCAATAAAATCAATAGATTTGCATAAAATAATAGTTTTCAATTTTAAGTGAATTTTTTTATTTCTTCAATTTATAATTTCCCACACATTGTTATCCCCAGAGATTATGTTATAGGCTCTACCCTATTACCTAACATAATAAAGCATGGGGTGTGAAATATGATTACAAAATAGGTTAGTCTATTTGCTAGTGGATAAATTCAAAACAAAAAACAAGAATAAACATATTAAGCCTATTATCTCAGTTGGGAAAGGTCAATAAGATGAAGAAACTAACAAGAAGCATAACAAGAAAATTATACCTTCCCAATGCGACTTCTCTTCATGGATGGTCCATAAGCATGATTATGCTCGGATATAAAGCTCAAGATCTTTAGAAATGTGGTTGAGAAAGTGCCTCAAACATATATTCATGCACAATTTGGATTGGATTTGTGAATGAAAATGGAATAAATATTTG
The DNA here is from genome assembly GCA_037957365.1 of Torreya grandis. Lineage (NCBI taxonomy): Eukaryota > Viridiplantae > Streptophyta > Pinopsida > Cupressales > Taxaceae > Torreya > Torreya grandis. The sequence goes on from JARHVA010000109.1 coordinate 6,138,126, forward strand.
AAACTTTATAAGAAATTATGCATTATATCTTTGCTCTAAAAGGTTTTTTAATTATCCATGGTAGATCTTGCATTTATAGGTTAGGAAAATCAATTATGGCCTTTGGATCAATAATGAGATGAGTGGTCACAAATGAGTTTGATTTTGGAGGGACAAATAATTAATATTTAAATCAAACAAACAATTAATATTTTGAAAAGAGGGAATATTAATAAGGCATGGCTAGCATTAATTTAGATATTTATCTCTATAAATACTTGGTGCATAACACCCTTTTGATGATGTCATGGCCTCGATATTTGAATTTTCATTTTAAAAAATTAGATATTCATTAATTTGTCATGGATTTTCACTTAAGTATTTGATTGGATTTGCTCAGGGAAGTGATTTTGATTGGGCTTTTTTCAATTCTTTTAATTTGATAAGTGGCCTTGCATTATTTATCAAAAACATTAAAATTTTAGGTCATAATTTGATTAGAGATGAGTTAAAAGAAAGTGATGATTACATATAGGTTAATGCCCTAATTAGGGACATATTGACATGAATCAAAAATTTGCACGTGACATGTGTAGGTGAATTAGAGTGTTTTGAGGGTTTTTGATCCAGTTTGTGCATTATTACAAGAAGTCAGTTAGACTTGTAATTTTTACATGGTAGTGGTGAGAATTATATGTCTATATTTTCCCCCTATTTGGAAGGGTGTGGTGATACATTTGCTTGAAATACTATATTTTCAAAGAACAACAAGGTCACTTAAAATGATCACAATTACAAGAAATAATTTCATTCCGGTTTTTGTTTATTTTAATTGATTTATAGAAAAATAGGTTCATGAAAATACCCCAAATAGTGTTTGGGAGGCCTAAGATGCCCCCTCAAGGGTGGGGCAGGAAAAAATAATTTTGATCGACAGGCCCTCGAAAAGAAGAAAACAACATGGCATTTAGTAGAAGAGGCTAAAAAATGAGTAATCAAAAGAAAACAAATTGGAAAATAGACAAACGAGGCAAAAATGAGCTTCCCAGGAAGAAAAATGGAGCCTTAATAAGGCTAGGGGATAAAAATTCAAAATTTTGGCTATAAATTGACCCTTATGGGGTGAAAATCATTCATTTTTACCCTCTCATATTGAAATCTAGAGCTTTGGTTTTCATGCACAAGAGAAGCAAACAAAATGCCAAATATCCCTCACCACAGGCACTTGGGTGAGCACGTGAGATATTAATATTGACCACTAGGGAGTAAAGTATTGCTAGGTACCTTTCATTTTATTCAAAATTTGCATTTATTAGGCCCTAAAAAACTGTGAAAAGTTGAATTCATCATTTTTGAGAAGGTGAAAATGATAAAATCAGCCACAAAAATGATGATATCACCAACCTAACGGTGAATTAGAGAAAAATAGTGATATCACCAAAATATATGAAAGTCACCAAAATGGTGATATCACTCATTTAGATGTAAATCACATAAATGGTGATATTATCAAAAAATGTTGAAAATACTAGTCAATCGATGGAATCATCGATTAAATGATTAAAATGCCTAGAAATGGTAAACACATTAGGAGTAGCAAAGTCATATTTCTAGTCAATGGGAATTACCTATAAAATGGTGAGATCATGGACCAATGAGAAAAATGGTGAGAACACCCTACAAAATGGTGAGATTGCCAAGGAAAATAATGAGATCACCTGAAAGTGCTAATGGAATATTATGAAGGACAAAATAGGACATAAGAATAGAATACTAAGGCCAAAAGTAGAAAAAAGTGGTAAAATGATCAAGTAGAGGAAAATATATAAGTGATTGACTTGGTTTGGTTTAATTTTGTGATATGCAAGAGTGAATACGTATCATGATGGTGCACGCGTGATGATCATAAGTATTACACTATCCTAAGATCATGACTAATTAGGTTACAAGACTTTTAGAAGCTTTAGACTTATGGCACATGGCCCAGATGTTAGTTATATGAGCAAACTGAGCCTATTTGGAAGCACTAATAGAATGCTGGCATATTAAGACTTTGAATTTCCATTTACCTGTGAGTGAGGCCATAGTGACATTGAATGATGTATGGTGGATCTTAAGGGTGCCTATTCAAGGTTAGAGGATCTACTAAATGTAATAGGGTAGGTTAGTTATCCTTGAAGACATGATTAGAGTGACAAATGTAGCAGTTGTGAAGGGGTTTATTGATATTAATGACTTAGAAGACCTGACATGGCCCCTAAATGTTGTTCTTAGAATAACAATAGTGAGATAGGTGGTAGTGTTACCACCACCAACAAATGAATTAGTACCCAAGGATGTAGTCATTCTGATGGCTCTTATCAATGGCCTATTATTTCTTAACAAGAGCAGGTGGTTATTTTAAATCGACGTCATAAGGGTGATTTGAGACATGCTTGATTCCACCACACATTTTACATGGGGACCTATGATACTGAACTAACTATACCATGATTTTCACATGATATCATATATAGGGGTCACAGTATCAGACACAACACCTTGCGTCAAGTCTTAGCCTAGGAGCACATTGCTAAAGAACAACCTATTATTTAGAGGTTTCAAAGGAGATCCTAGGACCCATTGGCATATGGTTGATTCCAGATGGGAGTAGTTCTACAAGGGCATAGAGGTGACTTGTATTTCTATCGATAGGCCATTAATGAGATGATAGATGGTAACTTTATTTAGCAACCATATATGGATATTTAGTTCAAATGGGTAGATGATGGGTATGTCACCAGATATTTACTAATAACATGTTACATTATAGGTCATAAAGAATTAATTATGGAGGTATAGGCCTGTGAGAGTACAATGATAGTTTTGCCTCTAATAAGATGTGCTTGATGGACCACATTTCTTCATGCATATGACTCAAGAGATTAGATAGTGGGGGCTAATAGTGTCAATAACCCAGGTGATCACTAGTTTTGATATGGTACAACCTATAGATTGGGCCTATTTAGGTAGAGTTGTGATAATTGCATGATAAATGCCTACACAACTTTGTGGGTAGGCTTCAGGCCCATTTGATTAACTAGGCCCTAAACCTAATAGCCTGGACAACATAAGAGAGTGAGACAAATATAGGACCCAACACAAGGGTAGCCTTAAGGACATGGATAGGTAAAAGGATAGGCTCTTGCACAATAGGTGATTTTATAGGCTATCCCATTGTAGATTATTCAAATTCCTATGTATCAATTGGTGTAATAGGTTATTTAGATTCTAGTGTAATGTATCATAAATTAATCCCTTGGCCATATACTAAAACTCAGATGTCGATGATAGTTAGGATGGAGATAAAGATATATATGGAGATGGTGTATAGGGTCCCTCAATAGATACAACTATGGTTGAGGCTTTATGTGATGACTCAAGCTAGGATACATATATAGGTACAAGAGAGGCAAGAGCCTCTAGATAGGGCATAGGTACAAGCACATGGGAGACAAACACCTTTGGTACCAGCATAAGGGAGGCATGGACCTCCAATATTATTAGGTCAGCTGATGATCATGATTTTATTGATATGCTCTAGTGTGATATTATAATGAGATTAGCTGAGATCATTGGCCTAGAGTAGGATGTAGCTGGGCTATAGGTTAAACTGGCAATAACTCATGGTGAGCTGACTAGATTGTAAGGTATCATTATTGAGTAAAATGCAAATATTACTACTTTGAGGGGGTAGGTGGACCAAATGATAGCCATCCAAGGGTATCTTACATTCTAGGATGTCAAGCTATTTATACCTATTAGTGATTGAGAGAGGGCTCATATAGACCAAGATAGGGTAGCGCATGATGTGCAGTGACTTCGTGATGAGTTAGCCAAGGCTCAATAGATTATGACTAATCTAAGATTGGATAAATCACTTTAGAATGTGCTCCAGGCCAATGATGATGCCCTTCATGTGAAGGATGATACCCTTCATGTGAAGGATGATACCCTTCATGTGAATGATGAGGTGGCCTATTATTATAGTTTATATGAATCAATGGTTTTGACAGAGTGTAGGGCACCTTCCTACCAAGAGTACACATAGAGTCAGTAGACCAACTAGACTTATAGATCCTATCATACTAAAACATTAGATTAGTATTTAGCATAAATGACACCTTATTAGGGAGTGTTGGGCCCACCACCATCTCCACCACCTCTAGGCACATGCCATAGTTTTGATTAGAGTCTCCTTAGGGATAAAGCTAACTAGAACTAAGATTGTACTTACAATCCTACTTTTGTATTGTATATGATATGTATACATTATTATAATGTATAAAACTTTGATTTTGAGATTTATATTTGTGACATTCATTGCTTCTCATGGATATTTTACATGGACTTTTGATATTGTTTTTTATTCATGATGCTCTTTGTTTTTGCACTAATGTGATGTTAGATGTAGATTGTTTTGTCAGAATATGGATATCAATGTATATTTATTTGCCATGATTCTATTATATACTTTGTTAGTTCATTTTGCACTTGTGTTTTTCTCATGGATATACATGCAATATGACTAGATTGTATATTCTTACTTTAGGGGATGCACATCTTTATTTAGCATAGAGATAGACATGTTAGTTTCAGATTATGTTATGTGATGTATTTATGGAAAATGAAATGTCATTGTGGTCATGGATTGGATGGGTTGATACTGTTTTCATAGATGTATTTCAGCTTCACATTATTACATAAGATTTGAGCGCTTGGTTTTTAATTTTGTAAATGAGATTATGCATTATAAATATAAATAACCTATGATAACATTGTATGTCAATTACACATGGATTAGTTCAAATGAGAATATTTACGACTCATGATAAAGATATAAAACATCAAAATCTAAGTTGAAAACATAACACATTTGAACAAAATACAAAATAACAAATTAATTTCGAAACAAAATGTAAACAACTTAAATGCAAGATATGAAATATCAAGACTTAAGTGGCAAACATAATGTACCAAACATAAACAAAAAATAGTCTAAACACAAAATGTAACCAACTTAAAATCAAGATATGAATCATCAAGACTTAAGTGGAAATAAAATGTATTAAACACAAACAAACAATAAAACAAATAATCAATAGAAACAAATAGGAAAACAAACATGCAATAAAAGAGGAAACCAATTAAGTTATCAACAATTTGTACCTGTGTAATGAAAAAGGTGTTAAGCTTTGGATGTTATGACCCTAGGCTAAGGAGACAATGGATTAGTTGAAGCAATAGGGGGAATAAAATAAGAGGGAAGGGATGGATGAGTTCACTCCAAATGCCCCAAGGCAAATGGACATTGCCTACATAGTCCTATAGACTTCAGGCCAAATGTAGCTCTCTTAGGGATATGGGATAGGAAACAAGTGATGACAAGTAGGTATGTGATTATATAAGATAAATAAGAAAGGAATAATCATAAAACAATGAGATTATTTAGGTAATTTGTTCATCTCAAAATAATGAGAGCATTATACAAATGGTGGAAAATGGAAATGGAAGTAAAAATGAAAATTGGATAAATATAATGTGGCTGAGCTGACCCAAGATGCCCCATGCATCCAAGTGTTGCCTACATAGTTTGTGTGGACCTCATGCCAATGTAATTCTCCAAGAAATGGGATGATAATGAATGGTATGGAAACAAGGATTTGAAATGAGCCAGGATAGATAAGAGGTTCCTTCCCAAAAAAAATTGAGGCCTTATATTTCACATGGAGATTATAAGCCAATTTTCATTTTTTTGTGATTTTTAGGGTTTTTAAGGTCCTTTCATTATTTTGGGGTTTTTGGAATAAGTAAAGCAAGGTAATATGCATAAATATAAAATGAACCATCTAGAAAAGGATAATTACCCTTAGGTAGAGGCTCAAACAATAACTAAACTGTCTACAACGGTAACTACCATGAACTAACAAAAGAACCTAAGGCATTGGGGATACCACACAACAACAAGATTGGAATATAAATGACACATAATGGGGAGATAATATGAGGAGAAGTAATTAGAGAAAGTTTTAGGAAACTATCAAGTAGGCAACACCTTTGTTGACATACCCTAAAATACTTATCTATAAAGAAGGTGTTGATGTTGATCTTTTGAAGATCGTTTTAGAATAATAGCCACTAAATCTACTTGTAATACCTATTTTTCATAATCAATATCGTGATGGGAGAATACAAGAAATTAATAAAAATGGTCGAGGTATAGTACATGAAAATAAGAAGAATAGTCCAAGGAATGGTATAGTAAAATAACGAAGATGAAATGGGTGTCCCCAAGCGAGGGCTCTCATAGACAATGGTTCAAATCAGCTAAGCATAGTAACATTTGAGATACATGATATTCAAAGGTTCCTTGAAATCTTATCCATTTAGGGTAGCCAATATATAGGGACCAAGCCAAGTGGCCTCAAAATTTACTTTCTTCTTATGCTCAACATTGGTGTTATTTTGATTTTATTGAAGCACTAAATCACCAATTTCAAATTCTCTAGGGAGAATATGTTGGTTTTAGTTTTTTCATTACTAATTTTGATAGGCTCACAAATGGTCCAATATTGCTTGTCATTTCTCATCCAAGAGCTCTAGATTATAATCTGGCCACTCTATATCCCTCATCATCAATGATATTTTGTAGAGAAATGTGCAAAGAGTGTAACTTGATCTTGATAGGGATAATGTCCTCAGAGCCAAAAAATAAAGAGTAAGGTGTGGCACCTATAAGGGTGTAGATACTGATACAATAATCCCATAAGGGAATAATTTTAAATTCCAATCACGGCCAACATCATTAACAATCTTTTTCAGAATCTTTATAATGGTTTTATTTATTGCCTTGACTTGGTGATTACCATTCAGATAAAAGACCATGGATATTTTATGCTTGATTTGGGATTTGGTATAGAGGGACTTGACATTGTTATTTTTGAATGGGCCACCATTATTAGATATAATGGTGGAGGGTATTCCATAATGACAAATGAGGTGATAGTAAATTAACTTGGATATCTTCTTGTTAGTTATGTTAAGTGAGGGGTATGGCCTCTATCCACTTAGTGAAATAATCCATAGCATTTAGGATATATTTATGGCCATAAGAGGAAGTGGGTTTGATTTTCCTTATGAGATTGAGTCCCCATGTAGAAAATGGCCATGGTGTAGTGATCGGTTAGAGTGGTAAAGAAGAAGCATAGATCAAATCACTATGTCATTAACAAGTGTCACACTTTATGACATGTTGACAAGCATTCGTATCCATTTTTGGCCAATAATTCTTGGTTTAGAGGGGTTTCTTGGCAAGGACTAAGCCACTGGTGTGGCCCCCACAAGTTCATTCATGTACATCCTTCAATGCTAATTTGGATTCTCCTAAAGATAAACAGTGAAGTAACATTCCATCATAATGCCTATAATAGAGCATATTTATGAGTAGGGTATATCAGGTAGCTTTATGGATGAAGGTTTTATGTTTGGCTCATGATAGTTTGGAGAAAGAATTTTGTCATAGAGGTACCTGTATAGGTCTTAATACTAAGGGAGATTAGGACTAATAATATCACATACCATCTTTGAATCATGGTGTATCTGAGCTGGTTGAATAAGGTTTTCAATAAGAAATTGATACTATCTAATAGTGCTAGCTACTGTTATCATAGACCTAATGTTCTCCATGACATCTATTGATCTATTATTGGACCTTGTGTTAGGATCCCTGCTCCTTAAGAGTACACTTGATTACCTTTGTATAAGCAACTAAACACAGAATTAAACCATAAGTAATATGTAACTAGAATTCAAAAATAACATAGAATATGAGAGACAATACAACCTTGTATTAATACTATTCTAGAAGGAAATAACATGAAGAAATCACACTCTTCCCACACCTCTTGGGTGTACCAATAATTCTCCCTCAAGAGTTCTCTCTCTCAATTACAAACACAATCAACTCAAACACAAAGTTGTTATTTCCACCAGTCAGTAACAATACTGCCAGTACACCAAGTACTCAAAGTACTCCAAGTAGATCTCCCTAATCTTGCTCCTTGTTGTGTTGTAGATCTCCTTTGACCTTGCTACCCCATAGATCTCCTTTGACCTTGCACACACACACACTTGTAGATCAACTGACCTTACTTACCATGTAGATCTTCTACCTGATCTTGCACAACTTGCAGATCAACTTGGTCTTGCACACTTGTAGACCCTCTAGATCTTACACACCTGGAAGAACCCTTGTCCTTGCCTTTACAAGTCCTTATGATTCTACAAATTACAATACAGCCCCATGGGTCTCTTAAATATATCCCATACAAACAATAATTAGACTTCCTAATTACAATAATTAGAAATGCAGACTCAAGACTAAATTAGTCTTTTACATGCAAACTGATTGTCCGTCTAAAATTAGACCAGTTCTGGAAGCACATGCAAATGCATGCACACACATGTTGCTAACATCGGTTCCTGTCTGATCGATGTTGGCTGACCCCTAACTGATGTCAGTTTCTCTGCACACTGAATATGACCGACGTCGATTGGCTTGACTGACGTCAGTTTCTCTGCAACTTACCAACCTCCTCTATTTGCTTCAGTGAAGATTTTAGCTCCACAACCTAACACCTTGGTATTTTTTTGAACTGAATAGTATGAAATTAAGTCTTGAGTTTATCAACCATGCTCTTCTAGGGTATACAATTCTCATCTCTAGTTTGGTACTGGTTTGTGGCTTAATTAATGAACAACTAGGAATCCCCATCTATAATTAACTATTAAAAATTCTAATATATAGTGAGATAAAGTCTTGCAATGAGGGATTTGTACTTAGCCATGTTATTAGTGTAATGGAAGCCAATATAGAATTCCTTGGGAATGAGATCCCCCTGTGGTGTGATGAACAAAACATCATCCCCAAATCCATGAGATGTGAATGAGCCATCAAAATATAATATCTATTATTTGGACTTAATAGCTATTGTGATCAATAAAAATCTAAGAGGGGAGATTAGTATCATGTTAGTAAAAATAAAATCAAAATAAAACACACTAATGAAACTTACACCTCTAGCCTAGACACTCAAAGAGAAAGAGAACTATATAAGTAACTATAAATGAAGATAAAACAAACAAGTTTACCTTCCATGAGAGCAAGAGTTGTATGTTGGCAATGCATTCATATGCTTAGTTATGGGATCAAGAATTCTTTGGCAATGGAGCTCCTTGCATGACTTTTCCTTGTCACCTTGGTAATGTTGGGCTTGGCTTTGGCTTGGCTTGGCTTAGGAAATGGGCATGCTAACACTATACCAATGGGTTCCTTGGAGGTATTTTTTCATGATAAATTTACACCAAAAGAGATTCTTGAATCAATGGGTGAGGCCTTGTATTTATAGCCTTCCAAACTAACTCTAACCCAAGTGTAGTTAGGTTAGAGATAACTATGGTTGGGTTTGGGATGGGACAAGATATTAATATTTTCAATTAATAGGCATGGCTTATAAATCTAGATATTTTTTTGATATGTTGTGAGTGCTTTACAACTCACAAAAGATGATATCATGGTGGTGACATGATTTCAAATATTTATGTGATGTCATGATGATGTCATCAATCTAGATTTATGAATTTTTAAAAATAGAAATTCAATAATTATTTAACCATGGTATTTTCACCTATGCATTTAATTAGGATTAATCAATTAATCAATCCTACTCAAGTTAATTTCCATTTCTAAATTTTGACAAGTTATCCCTCACACATGGTCAAAAAGGTCAATTTTCTAGGTTGCAACTTGACTAGAGATGAATTAGAGGAAGATGATGATTTCGTATAGTGCATTTCCCTAGTTAAGAATATATTGACATAGATTAGAAGATGTGTAATGATAAATCAGATCATTCTAGTGATTTATAGGCTTAAATTGCATTATTTACAAGAAGTTGCTCTAGTGTCTATTTAGGAATGAAAGTGGCAAAAAAGAAGTGTCTATAATTGTTGCTTCTAGAGTTAGAATCAATTCATTTTGGGAATCAAAGTTGAGTGGTTGTGTATCTAATATAAGGGCTTCAGGTAGCTGATCTACAAGAACTTGCCCCTTAATGGCCTTTTGGTTTTGATATTCCATATCAAATTCACTCAACAACATTACTTATTTGGCCATGCAACTAGTCAGAGTTACCTTAGATAATAAATATTTGAGCAAATCAATCTTGGTGATAACAATGATCTTGTTTTTTAGCATGTAGTGATATACCTTATAAGAAGCAAACACCATAGCCAAATAAGCATTTTAAATTGGCATGTCGTTGTTCTCATATATTACAAGTGTCCTACTCAAATAATAGACTACATGTTCTTTACCTTGCCCATCATGCTGAGCCAAAAGTACCCCAAAGGCATGTTCTGTTATAGAGATGTAAAGTAGTGATGGTCTTCCTAGTGTAGGCATAATCAATACTGGTGGGTTTGCTAAATAATTATTCAATTATTTGAAGGCCTAGTGATAAATTGCATCCCACTAAAATTCTATACCTTTATTTAAACTATGAGTAAAAGGATATAATCTATCTTCCAATTGGGAAATAAACTAGAGAATGGACTAAATTTTTCCTTGAAGAATGTGGAGTTGTTTTAGAACAGAAGGAGGAGGCATTTTTATAATGGCATTGACCTTTGTAGGATCAAATTCAATGCCTCAATATAACATAATAAACCCTAATTTTTTTTTAAAAGTCATGCCAAAGACACTCTTCTTAGGATTGAGGCATACCTTATATTCATGAAGTCTCCAAAGATTCTTCATGGAATTTTAGGATGTCATGCACATGTCTTAGATTTGGATAGAATGCCATCCACATAGTCCTCAACAATATCATGCATCATGTCATATAATATGATATCCAAGACATGTTGATAAGTTTCCCCAACATTCTTTAGTCCAAATGGCATGACTTGATAACAAAATATCCCTGACGAAGTGGTGAACATTATTTTGTGCTAGTCTTCAAGTGCAATCTTGATCTAGTTATATCTTGAGAAGCCATCCATGAGGGATAACATCTCATAACCTGTTATTGAGTCCACTATCATGTCAATCTTTGATAAAGGGAAATCATCCTTAGGGAATGCCTTGTTAATATCTCTAAAGTAATTATGCGAACAAATTTCCTAAGGATTTTTACTAACAAGAACAATGTTCAAGATCTATTTTGAGTAATCCAATGGTTGGATAAATCTTGCTCCCAATAATTTCTCTAGCTCTTTTTTAACCAAGATAATAATGCATAGATGCATTTTTTGTAGATTATAATTGATTGGCTTGAAATCTAGATGTACAATGAGCTGATGTACCACTAAAGATGGGTTCAAAATCAACATGTCTAAACAATACGAGGGGAAGATGTCAATGACGTCCTTTAGGATAACAATAATAAACTTGTGTTCCTCAGCAATGAGGGATGCACCCAAGTTAATTATCTTAGGGTCATCATAGGTGTCAATGTTCACCTCCTTGGTATCTTATACAAGGAGTGTATAACCATATTCAAGGATAGTAGTTAAGGATGGAAATTAGTCTTCTTTAGCTGCTTGTGAGCAATAGGGATCACCCATGTAAGAATAATAAAAATCTATCATGCCTTATAGTGGCCAATTGATGAATTGATTTAGAAAATCATGTACTAATTATGTGAATAATCTATGTTCTTCCTCACTGGTGTTGGACCCAATTGAAATGATTAAACTTGGTGGACACTGAGCTTGCTGAGGAGATGAGTGAATTACCCATCCAAAGGCACTTGAAATAGGTTTTTACCCATGGAATTGTATTTCTATTTACACATTTCCTGATCTAAAGGTGCCTCAAATAGGTTTTCACCATAGGATCTTAAGGCTTGACTTTGTTTATGACCAAAGAAGTTTACTTGCTCTCTAAAGGAGGTGGTAGGGTCTAATGCAAAGTCAAAGCCTTGCTTATGATCACCGACGACAATCCATCTCTTATGTCCATGAATTTAGTTATGGACTCTTCATTATGGGATTCATCCAATGGTATAACTAAATCTTATGCTAATATTATAATTAATCATTGTTTATGTTTGTTTCATTTTGCTCTCATTATTTTATTTTATCGTGTCTTTATGTTTGTTTCTTGGTATTTTTTTGTTTGTTTGTTTATTTTTTATTGATGTTTTGTTGTGATTTTAGTTTATTGGTGTTTTTATCTATCTATTTGTATGTTTGTTTACTTTCTTTGTTGTGCCTTGACTTAGTATACATGCATTCATTGGTTGACTCCTTGTGCATTATACTTAAGTCCATATATATTCATACGTCAACATTATTATTATGGTTTTTATCATTGGTGAATTATTTTCAATTATTTATTAGATCGTGTGTCAATCTTTATGCATATTACAACTAAGTTATCATGGTGTTTTATATCATGATGCATACTGTCACGTGTTACATAAAAAATCATCTAAGGGTATCTTACAAACATTGATGTTGTAATACTTCTCCTCGGTCACATAAAAAACTCTTGATCTATCTAAATGTTACCCAAATAAGAGTAATTAAATTATGAATGAATTTTAATCCTTGATAGTTAGTATGTGTATCTCCATACTATAAAGTATCCCAAATTCATGTTTCTCCTTTGTATTGGCTTACTCTTACTCTGTGAGTATGGATTCAATATGTAAGCCCCTTTTTCCAATTTTCCATTCATCCCAAACTTCCATGCCAAAGATTATAACCACCTTTGGGCAACTCATTATCATTCTCCTACCCTTTAGGGGCATTTTTTCATTGTGCTAATGATTATAACTACATTTGGGCAAATCATTATCTCTATCCACCCAACTGGGGCATGTTTTCACTTTGCTAATGATTATGACTACCATTAGGCAAATAATTATCTTTTTACCTTACTATGCCGATGATTATAACCACCTTTGGGCAAATCATCCTTTTTATCTGCCCAACTGGGGCTTCTCACTATGCCACTAATTATAACCACCTTTAGAAAAATTAGTATTTTCCACCCCCTTTAGCTTTTGGTCCCATTGTCTTCCTTCTTTCAAAGGACCGATTTCCAACCTTCTTTGCCGATCGCTCCCTCGAGGGGGCATCCAGGACTCATCCAATACCTGTTAGGCATTAAATACATTCTCATTATTTAAGAATATGTTACTATGCCTATAGATTAAAATGCCTTCCCAAATAGGGGAAAACTATAGGCACCCCATTTTGGCCATAACTAGCTTCTAACCAGACTTCATACTGATTTCTACCAAACATTACAAAGTAAGCCTAGGAATCACTAAACATCCCAATTTCATCCACACATAATTAATTAGTTCATATAATCATGTTTAGGCATCCCTATTTGGGGTATTATCTCATACTCAATAATAACCTCTTATGAATTCATCCTGAGTCACCTTGTGACCTAACAATTGGTAGTTTGGCCTACGGACCTATTAAGTGGGGCACTTGAACAATTCTTAAAAGAGATAAAATGTTAATAAAAATGAATCAATTAATTAAACCAGATTAAATGCTTAGCTAAATAATCCATTTTAAATTAATGAATATCTAAAAATGGAAATTTAAAAATTCAAAATATCAAGCTTCTTCATCATTGCTTTTATGAATTGTCAAGCTCTCACAAAATATTTAACAAATATCTAATTTATGAGTCATGCCTATTAATTGAAAATAATAATTACATGTACCCTCCTTAACTCAATTGGAGTTAAATTTAACTCACATAGGGTTAGTTTGAACTCATTCCATAGTTAAATCCTAACCTAACTCAACTTGGGTTAGAATTAACTTTGAAGGTTATAAATACAAGGCCTTACCTATTGATAAAGAAGCTCTTTTGGTATAAAGTTATTATGCTCAAATTGATGCAAAAAGCCTTTTCTATTAGTGTTACCATGCCAATTTCATAAGACAAGTTAAGATAACCAACATTACCAAGGTTCCAAGGAGAGGTGGAGTAATGGAGCTTCATTGACAAAGATTTATTGAACACATAACTGAGCAAGCTAACTCAATAAGCGGTTTTAGAGCTACAAGGAAGGTAAAAGAAAGATTTATTTTGTTTTCTAGTTTTGTTTTAATTGAATTTTTGCTACATATGCCCTCCCTACTTCTAGGCTAGAGGTGTTAGTGTTTAGTATGTTTGTTTTGATTTGGTTTTCTTGACTAAGACTATACTAATCTCCTCTCTATCGATTCCTTGTTGTCATGATGAACTTTTGACATATGTAAGAGATCTAGGATAAAAATTTAAATAGGTGTTTTGCTTAGTTATTCACCAATATTATATGGCTTTTTAGTATAAGGGTGAGGTGGTTTAGATTTTTGTAGTGGCATGCCCTGATTGGAATTGACATTGGCATTATAAGGGGGTAAAATGCCTTGAAGGGTGATTCTTGGATGTCTAGTTGTGATTTTATTATTTTGAGTTTCAAAAGAGTTACCTAAATTAGTGGAATTAGGTAGTGGTCCAAAAATAGTAATTTTTGATGGTTGAGGTGAAATGTATTTGCTCTAACCTACATTGGAATTACCTATAAGAAAATGAGGTGGTCCTAAGATATAAGGGATAATATTCTGATGAGTGTTAGATGGTTTACAAGGAATGACTTTGATAGTAGTGATGTATTTGTTTATAACACATCATTCAACATTTCCATAATCATATGGTATACTTTAATAGCCAACTTGGTTAGTTTGGGTGTCATGATCCTAATTACGATTGGCTTGGTTCAAATTTTGGCCTTTTCCTTACTGTTGACTATAACCTTGTCCTTGATTTTAATTATGGCCTTGCTATTGATTCTAATTGTTTCATTGTTACTAATTATTCTACTTGGGAAAAGGGTTCTTATAAATTCCCATCTGTTGATTGGTGCTGGGTGTTATTTTCTCCAACTTGATTTCCCCATTTTCAAGTAAATCTTCAATTAAATGCTTCAATTACATGCATATATAAATTGAATGGCTAACCATCTGATGGTAATCATAATATTCATTATCTTGCTACCATGTTGGCTTGGGTTAACCCTTTGGTAAGGGTTTTATAATAGGCCAGACAATCATATTAGTTTCTACTAAATTTTGGAATATAGCCTCAATGGGTTTCTTGAGGTCACTAAAAACTCTATCTTTGTAATATCCTCATCATGAGAGAACTCTTTGCAATGTGAGTTGAGGGTTGGGTGGATTATTTTGGATAGGTGATGGCTGTATTATTTATACATGTATTGCATCTATAACCCCATTATTGACCATGTTTTTTTTTATGAAGGTTTTTAACTTTTCATTTATGTTGGCCTAAATTAGTGCTTGATTTTGGTTTTGGCACTTGGTTTTGGTTCAACACTTGGGTTTGAGAGTATATCTTTACAATAAATTTGTCAATTAGTGATTTTTTTAATTTGCACTCCTTTGTCAATTATTTCTTCAAATGTGTTGGCACAATGAAGTCTGGTATTGTGTGTAAATTCAACATTTAGGTTTTGTCAAAAATACATGCTAACTATTTATCTGGTAAATTATGTGAAAAATGACTAGCTAGAGCTCTCCACCTTTGTAAATATGTTGAGAATATTTATCCTTGTTATTTGACATTGCACAAATCTATTACCATTAGCTCATGCTCTATGTTGTAGAAGAAGTGGTTGACAATTTTTTATGATAAATCATCTAAAGTGGTTATTGACCCTTTTGACAGTTTGAGAAGCCACTCCAAAGCTTTTTGACCTAAACTACATGGAAATAAGTGAAGCAAATATATATTGTTATAAGCTAATTCTTGGCATGTGATAAATAATTCCTAAAAATGTTCTCTTAGGTCACCTTTCCCTTTGTATTTATCAAACTTGGGTAGTTAAAAATGAGGGGGAAAGGTACTTGGAGAAATTTAAGATCAAATAGATAAGGGAAAATTTCATAAAATTTATACTTCTTGGGCACTTAGTATATGCTTGAAGTTCAGAGATAATTACCTTTATTGTATTCCAATATTGGATGTTAGGAGCATTTTGTGATGAAGGAAAGGTATTTTTATGTGTTTGGTGGCCTTGGTTGGCAATAGTGTAATTAGGAATGGCTCCTCTTTGCATGGTTCTATTAGGGATATTCACCCTATAACCTATACTCAAAGTTTGATGAGGGATTTGTTGTTGGTTCAGATTTGGATTGTAATAGGTAATGCATTATTGGTTTAGAAGAAACTGCTATTGTGAATTGTAATGGATCTATTATTGTTATTATAGGGGACTTGTTATTGGTTTGGAGGAATTAGTTGTTGGTTTTGGGGAACTTGCTATTAAATCACAAGAAGGCATTTCTATTACAAATTAAAAGAATTAGGCAATGTGTTTTTGGAACTTTCCAACACTTGTTATAGAGGTGGATTGTTGGAAACTTGTTGTTGCAAATTATTCAACACTTGTTGCATATTGTTTGGCACTTATTCCATAACATTTGACACTTGTTGCATATTTGAAAGGATCTCTTGGTGGTTGAAAAATTTATGTTATGTATCAAGTGGAATTTATTGCATAACATTCATTGGAATGGCTTGTTTAATCAGAACCAATAGGTATACATTAGATTTAACATTGTTTATGGGTTGTCGTGGTTACTTGAATAATTAATTTTACTTAATGAAAATGGCATTGTTGAATGATGTTACCACTAAATAAGTAGTCAAATTAGATATCAACTGATCAACATATCATTGGCTAATTTTTTGTATGGTATAAAAATTATTTTCCCATGTTGGGATAGGGAAACAAGTTGTCCCTTCCCTTTACTAGATGATGCAATGGTTAGTTTTGTCTTTTGAATAAGGGGCTGACTTTGGGTAATAACTTATTCTTGAGGTATCTATTCTATGTAAATAATACTATGTAATTAGTCCATAGGGATGTCTAGTGGGTGATTGGCTCTAGATTCTAATAGTACTTAAAGTTATTCACCCTTATCCTCCATGGTTTATTGTTCAAATTTAACTTGACTAGTTCTAACAATGGGAGGGAGGTCTTCAAACATTGTAGGGTGGTCCTCACTATCTTCACTATATTTAGATTTTCAAAGCTATCCTGAGGGATCGTAGAATTCTTCCTTAAAGTTAGGGTTGTAAGAGGCCTCAATTGATATGTACCTAAACATGTTTCAATTGGATTTTGAACTAGAGAATGGTTTGGTTCTTGGTAGGTTTTTGACATGATTCATTTGAAATTTAGAACAAGATCAAATGGTTTGAAATCTAGAATTGTTTTGACATGAAAAAATTAAAGTTTAGATCTTAATAAAAACTAAAATAACACTGAATGGTCTTGGAACTTGGAATTATCTTGAAAAGGGTGTGACCTTGGCTGGTCCTTGATCTTAACTTTGATTAAAGTAAAAAATAAGATCAAATGGTTTGGAATCTAGAATTTAGTCAGCACAAGAAAATATAGTTCTAAACCATAAATGGAATGGGCAGAGTAATGATACCAAATGAGATAAAGGTGTTTATATAAAGTGGTAGGCATAACACTAAAAAATGGTTAAGGATGGTTTGGAATAGTTGGGAAGTGTAACACCTTAGTCTGCAAGTTTGCAAGGATGCATTTTGATTTATTTGTTTCTAGAACTTGGTGTATTTATTTTAAAGGTGGTTGTGAACACAACACTAGTTTCAATAAAGTATTCATTCAATCATGAATATAACATGGAAACTAACATGGTTTTATGGCATGTCACTGAGTCCTTTTGATATATTTGCCTTTGAGAGGATAAAATTTAAGGGTTCATTAAATAAATTATTGCAATTATTTTTAGGGTTTTTAATCCACCTTCTCTCAAAGGTTTTTACTAAAGGGTGATATTCGAGGGTGAATACCTTTGCACCCCTACATCAATGAGAACATTGCGGTAAATGTGGGTTCTAATCTTAGTTTTTTGTTGGCTTTTCTAGATGGTTTCATTATACCTTGTGGTACATGGGCACTTTAGAACAATATATCAATTAGATGCAAGATTTTACAAGCCATTTGATAAAGGGTCTAGTCCCTTTGTGACCACTTTAGTCATAAGGGTCTCAATGAAGTGTTATTAGTGTAATTAGGTTCTGAAGAACCACTAAATAAGATAATTCTATCGTAACTTTAATTTATATACCCCATTAGATAATGGGGTTGGTATGATTATAAGATGTCACTTCGCAGGTCAATGAATCCATAAAGACTAGTGGGAAGGCTATGATATCCACCCCACAAATTCAACAAAAATAAAAATGGAAAACTACACTTCATTTCTTATTCTCAAGACCCCATAGATGGGAAAGAGGAAAACATACTTTGAAAATGGTTTTTAGGGTAAGGCAAGCAAACAAGTAAACTTATGTGTTTTGGTCACCTAGGCTCCCTAAATGGGGCAAGGGGAGAGCATACACACAATGTTTTACACAAAAAATAATGTAGATAACAAATTAATTAAACAAAAAAAATTAAAACCATGCACTCTTAGGAGTCAAGTCAAAAGTGATTGTTCATTTTAAGCACTAAATAGAAAAATGATTGAATTTTAAATTTGTTAGTTGTAAAATCAATTCAAAAATATGTCAAAACCTATAAAAAATATAGTTAGGCATTTAAGAAATAGTATTGGCCACCCAAATAAATTGATTTAAATAATTTTAAAGTCTCAAGAATTCAACACAACTCAAATTTATCGTTTAGCAGGGTAAATTCATCATTTAGCAGGGTGAGTTCACCAATATGTAGATAGAAACACAAATTTGTTGAGTTCACCAATTAGTAGGATAACCTCACCATTATCAAGATGAGTTCACCATTTTTAATAAATAACAAGACACACAATTTACCTTTTTAAAAATTTCACCTTTTTCTATCAACTTCATCGATTACAGGTTGAGTTCACTGATTTTTAGGTCAAGTTTATTATTTATCAGGGTAAGTTTGTCAATCCTATTAAGACACTCAAAGAAGATAGAGTGTAAAAAGTAACTTCATGAATCTATAGGTTGATTTCACCAATTATGGGAGTGACCTCACCAATCCTTAGGGTGACTTAGCGAATTCCAAAAATATAGAATATAGGCAAATGAGAATAAAAATAAGAAAATGAATGCCAAAATGGAAATCAAATCTAATAATTTGAAGACAATGAAGTTTTCCAAGGAGCTTTATGGGGTGCATGGACCACTAAGCATGTCAAATGTGAAAAAGGATTGTAAAATAGGTTACTCCATTTTTTAGTGGATAAATTCAATAACAAATAACAAGAGAAAACATATTAAGCCTATTACCTTGGTTCAACAAGGTCAATTAGATGAAACAATTCAAAATAAGTGTAACAAGATGATTATACATTTTCAAAGTGATTTATCTTCATACACGGTCCACAAGCGTGATAATTCCCAAATATGGGGCTCAAGATCTTTAGCAATGTGGTTGGGCAACTGCCCCTAACATCTCCTCATGCACCATTTGGATTGAATTTGCAAATGAAAATGCTATAAATGGTTGAATCTTTAGAAGAAATTCTGCATTATATCTTTGCACTAAAAATCTTGTTAATTTTCCATGGTGGCTCTTGCATTTATAGGCTAGGTAAATCAATTATGGCCTTTGGATCAAGAATGAGATGAGTGGTCACAAATGAGTTCAATTTAATAGGGAAAAACAATTAATATTTTGAAAAGAGGGATAATTAATAAGGCATGACTAGCCTTAATTTAGATATTTATCTCCTTAAATATTTAATGCATGACACCCTTTTGATGATGTCATCGATGATGTAATAGCCCTGATATTTGAATTTTCATTTTCCAAAATTAGATAGTCATTAATTTTTCATGGATTTTTCACTTAAGTATTTGGTTGGATTTGATTAGATAAGTGATTCTAATTAGGATTTTTGTAATTTTTAGAATTTGATAAGTTATCTTGCAGTATTGGTTGAAAACCTCAATTTGCTATGTCATAATTTGACCGAAGATGAATTAGAAGAATGTAAGAATTGTGTACAAGGTAATGCCCTAATTAGGGACATATTAATGTGAATCTAAAATTGCACATGATGTGTGTAGATGAATTAGAGTGTTTTGATGGTTTTTAGTCTAGTTTGTGCATTATTGCATGAAGTCATTCATACTTATAATTTTGACATGATAGTAGTGAAAATTAAATGTCTACATGGAGTACTTATACAATTCTTACAAATCTATTTTTCAACAGGGCTGTGACCATAGGGATGACATTTACAAGAACATCATTAAAATTTAAGTCCACATATTCACATAGTGGTAGGGTAATTAATTCTTCTTACACTTACATCTTCCGAAATTCTTTTAAATTTACGTCATGTATCTCTGCACATCCTACTTTCCACCAATCATTTGCCTTCTGATATGAGATGTACTTATGTGAAAATATTGCACTTTCATTAATTTTAAATATTTAATTCACTATGGTATGATATCATTATATCATAACTCTATCCATTTTTCTCTCTCTCAATTTTTGTATTTCACAAGTAGGGCCTGTTGTTTTCAAAATCAGCTCAGCTCATTTTTGGAACAACCCCCTACAAAACTTGTCTGTTTCGCCTTTTATCTCTCTAAGTCCATTTTCAAGATAGGTTTTTCTCCTTCTCATATTGGCTCAACTGACACCGTTCAAAATTTGTAACATCTTTTCGTTACATTTTCTCCAAAACGTGAAGTCATTATGGTCTCGATACAATCAGGGGAACAAAATTTTGGCTTTCTCTGAGTTAGTGTTTTTCTTCTATTTTCGTGCACGAGCATCAATTTTTGCCACCAGTGCATTTTCCCATCTGACATGCAGGAGTGACAAATTTTGCCGCCCTTACACCTGGACATACATGAGCGGTAAATTTTGCTGCCCCTGCATTTAGACGTGCAAGAGTGACAAATTTTGCCACCCCTACATTTTCATTCCTCTCATGCAGGAGCGGTGAAATTCATCGCCCCTGCATGTCCCTTCACTTTTTTAGTGCAAGGGCAGAAAATTTTGCCACCCCTGCATCGTCTCAATTTTCATGCATAGCATTTATTACCATGTGCACCAAGTGGTTAGGGTCAATTTTCACCCCATTTAATCCATTTTTTACCTCATTTTGATTCATTCTTTCCTCTCCTCCTCTTGCCTTCTACCTTTGGACGATTCAACGAATGGGTAAAAGTGTGTTTTGGCATATTTGAGCTCGTAGTGCACATGGTTTTCTAGGTAGGTCATGTATTTAGAATTCATTTTTTCTTTTCTTTTCTATTTTAGTTTATTTTCTAGTTATTGGGGTTTGTTTTTGATTTCTTCTCCTAGGGCCGATCGGCCCGCTCTCATTCTCTCCTCTCACCGAACTATCCTCCCTCTTCCCCGTCGGCCTTCCAAGCATTCTCATTCTTCATGCTAGGGTGGTGATTTTTGCCACCCCCCTTCTCTTTCTCTCTCCCCCCTTCTCTCCCATGATTTCCTATTTTCTACCTGCTAAGGGTAGTGAACTCGCTGCCCTAACCTCAATGCTTCCAAACTTGCATTAGCAGTGAATTTCACTGTCGATACAAGTTCCTACCAAGCCTGCATCAGCAACAAAATTTGCCATTGATGCAAGCCAAAAGTGGCACAGGCAGTGAATTTTGCCGCCCCTGCACTTTTTTGCCAAACCTGCATAGGCTTTGAAATTTTCCACCCGTGCCATTTTCTTTTTCCTCTTACACAGAAGGGCAGTGAAATTCACCGCTCATGCATGCAATTTCCATTCCGTATGCTTGGGCAGCAAATTTTTCCGCCTTGCATTTTTTCTCCAAATTTCTTTAACTCTAAAGAAATTTTCATTCTTTTTATTTTTTTGCCTCCTCCCTTTTTTCTCCTCATTTTTTGACCCAACCCTGTTCAGTGCCCTTTCTTGGTCATGATCACTCAACGTGCAAATTCCCCAATTTGCCCACTATTTCCTAATTGCATGATCATGATTGTAGTCCCTCCTGAAGATTATTATTCATCAGCACCCGTTCAACTGAGACCAGTTCTAATGACTGAGGCTTCTCCAAAGAAGTCAAAAGCCATGAAGTACCGATATCAGGGCATTTTTTTGATCACTTTAGTCACTTCTAATGTTGATGACATTAGGGATATAGAGATTGGCCATGTAGATATGGCCGAGTTCGTGACTAGAACCAAAGCAATGAACTCGAGCTCTAAAATGAAAAGAATCATTGAGAGCAACATTCATCTGGTTGCTTCTTTTTTAGTAGCAGCACATCATACAGAGTTCATCCTCCAGTGCACCCAGTTCTACAACAGAGAGACGAGATCAGTCTCAGATGCTGGCGGCCACATAATAATTTGGCTGGACCCCAAATTTATTGACAAAGTCTTCATGTGCCCTCTTGCTACTGAAGTGCTGAGGATTGACTTCGTTGAGGCACATAAGGAGTATGACAAGGACCCTGAGAGGGAAAAAAAAGTAATGAATAATAGGTGGCTGAAGACTCCTAGAACCAATTTATCTAGGTGGCTACGAAACTTCCTAAAGAACAATTTTATTGAAGAGGTTGGTGACTTGATTACTTTCCTCAGTAGGGTACGAGGTCTGCCATTTTCTTCACAATTTCACAAGTGGATGTACCCTCTCATCAAAATCATCCTCCAAGGTAAGCAGGTCATCTTCTGGGGTGAGTAGATCAGCAACACTCTTCACAAGCAACTGACCAAGGTACAAACTACTTCAAATTTCTATATGACTTCATACTTGGTGTATATAGCTACCTTAATGCGAACCTTTACAGGTTTGACAACTAAAGGGAAAATAAAGACCACCCCAGTCTACTTATATTAACCCCAGCTAACGCTACAAGGATCAATCCACCATTTTAGGATAGTAAATGATGCCTTCCTTGAAATATTTTTATGCCTCTTTGACTCTCAGCTCGAGTAGAAGAGAGTGTTTGATGAAGTCTGGATGGTCATCAATGACTATGGCTGTATGTTCTTACAATTTCTCTCCTTCTGCTATCTTCGAGTTGGCTTTTTCTAAGGCTATCCCTATATGCTCCCAAGGTTTCCTTCTAAAAAGTTAGTTCTGATGGAGCTGTGTAGACAAATGGTTGTCGTACACACTAGACAGATATAACTGAAAAATCCAAGTTTTAGGTTTTCAATCGAAATTGGTAAATACTCAATTTTGACTGCAGCTAAAGCAAAGGTCATGAAAATAGAGATGCAACTAGTTACTATGAAATAGTTTAAGAGGAGGGATAAATTTGACTACATGGGTGTCAAAGACATGATTAGAAGAAAGACTCAGTTTCACGAGCCTATGATCGAAGACATCTGGGTAGACTTGAGGATAGCTGAAGAAATCAGGAGGATGGATTACAACAAGTTGACTCTAGAATATATCGAATATTTGGGGCTTGCAGATATTCCCTCTAATTTGGTCGATGATAAGAATATTATCAACAATAGGTACCTGGCTAAGAAGGTTGCTGACTCTCCTCTTCCTCCTATCCAGTGGTCCCAGAAAGAATTAACTTTTTTGAGGAAGAGATTCGAACCAATATTGGCTTACAACAATGATTGGTTGGTAGCCAAAGGGATCACGTTGAAAGAGTTTATTACCAGATCAGAGGCTGAGTTCCAAGTAGAAATGGGGAAGAAGGCAGAAAATAGGACCAAGAACAAAGGTGATGTTCCTTCTCCATCTAGGCCTCACAAGCCTAGAATCATCTTTGTTTCTAAGAAATCAAAGGTTACTGAAGAGCTAGAATCAACAGCTAAGGGAGTTGGAGAACAAAGCTCCCACAAAAAGGTAGCTTAGCAAATAGAGATAGATGACAAGCCCTCAGAGCAGTAAAAGACTGAGCCCTTACCTTTCCAATAAGGGGCACAACCACTTATAGGCATCTCTCTTTCACCACCTCAGTCTCCTGTGGCATCTCCTTCACCTCTATCCCCTATTAGTGTTTCTTCTTCTGGAGCTATCTCTCCTTCCAAATTCATGTTTGGCAATCTTTAAGGTGCTTCTGAAGATAATCTTCACTCCTCTAGATCTATTCTTAGTTTGGCATCTCCTTCTTTCAATCTAGGAGAAAGTTCTACCCTTGATCAGTCAAAAACCGGTATGGTTTCACCAATTACTCTAATCGCAACCATCGTTACCACTAGCAGTGCAGACGTTACCATGGTAACACCAGCTGCAGGAACTGTTGCCACAGTAAGTACTTCTTCTCTCCCTCCTTGGATGTCAGCTTTAATGCTTAAAAGAAAGAAGCTAGCCATCTCTGCAAATGACTTTGATTTTGGCAAGATAGTGCATGTAAAAGCTAAGGCCCCTAAGAGACCAAGGATTCTTTTGAAATTGGTTGAGGAAAAGGGGCATAAAATTCTAGAAATAGCTAAACCACTGCAGGATGCAACCCTTGAGGGTTTTGACATGAGCAGCTATTCCATTTCTCATGTCAAACTTAAAAAAGTTACTCATGAAGGTGTGAAAAGTGATCTACAGTCTGTAATGGACATCATGGTTTAAAAATTTGACAAAGAAAAGGAGATGAAGGATTACTATAAGGCCAAGATAGAGTAGTTGACTACAGTAGTAAGGAAATTTACCCTTGCCCCTAAAGCGATAACCCCAGAAGCCTTTTCTATAGATGACCCTATTATTCAAAAGGCAGAGAAAACCTATATGAAAGGGAAAGTGCTGGAGGATTACATTGAGAAGATGCACACTCAGGGAATTTTCTTATGGAAGTTGTTGAGAAGACATACAAGATGAAGAAGGTGATGACAGATTTAGAGGACCTTGTCTCACTTATTTCTCAGGACATTGACAGTACAGAGAAATATCTTAGCAAGTGGAGAGAAATGAAGAATCTTAAGAAAAGCACCTTGATATCCATCAATGTTATTTCCAGCAAAGATTCTTATGTAGAAATCAAGGAATCACTAATATATAGGATTCAGGTACTCAAAGAATTGATTGAAGATCTCAAGTCTTCCAAGGATGCTAGCGAGAAAAGCGATACAAGCCTGTTGAACTGACTAGAAGAGCTGCCTTGCGACTTCACCTCTAGGGATAATCGATTTCTCTCAGCCGAAGAGATGATCTGAGGATTCAAAGGTATGATTTAGAGGGATTTCAAAGAAAAAGCATTCTCAATGACTTCTGTGGACAATATTTTAGATACTCAGTTAACTCTAGATAATCTAAGATCCAGGTTAACTAGTCATGCTAAGGCAATCACAACATTGAAGGATGCTATAATCAAAGCCAGGGTCATCTTCAAGAACACCATTGCACCAGACAGTATAAAAATTTAGGCATCTATTGCTATGTACGATGCTCATCTGAAGAAGTCTGGCGGCAAGCGCTGAACCATTTTCCCCTTCTCTCTTCTTCTTCTTTTCTCATGCACTTTTGTCATGTAAAAGTGCATGCAATTTTGTAACGTGTAAATACATGTAAAAAATCTAGAAAAATATCTCAAAATTCAAAGATGAGTCATCTTTGACTAAGATATTTTTGTATTTTAATATTTTTAAAATTTTGAAAGTTTCTCCCTATATATAGAGGAGACCTCTTTTGTAAATAGATCTCTGATAATTGAGAGCAAAAACTCTGCCAAAATCGAGACACTTCTTGAGACTTTGTGCTCAACTTGTAAATCATATTTTATCAAATGAGTGAGAAGCAGGTTTATTTCAGACTTTGTGTTGAAGTTATCTATGTTATTTAGGAAATAGTTCTTATGTTCTCTTTCCTGATAATTTCTTATCTGTTTGATTTAATAAGCAAAGTGTGTGTGTTGACATTATCTAAGGACGTTTCTAAAAAGATAGAAGAGAGACTTTGAGCTACTTTCATCTTGGTGATCCTATTATCCTTTGTAGTTTTAGGTGAAGACTTTGTGCTTCATTTCACTCTATGGTTATATGTATTTCGAATCGGCGAAGGAGACGATAGAAGGCTTTGTGCTTATGTAAGTTTCCTTGTAGACTTTGTTACCTGTTTCAAAGGATTTTCTACTCTAGGCTGAATGCCATTCTTGAAAGAAGAGGAATGTTCTTAGCCAACAACCAAAATTTCTCTCTCTTGTTCTTTGGACATCACCTTTGAAAAAGAGAGGTGGATGCTGTTATACTACCCTAAGTATTATTTTTTACTTAATTATATATACATATAGCATATAAATATTCACAGAGAACCTCCCCTTGATGAGAGGAGAGATTTACCTCATCCAAAAATGTGGTAAACCCACACTTTTTTGTGGTGTAGATCTCCCTGTGCTGTGGTTGATATACCCATTTTGTCTTCAGTTAGTTGACGATAAAATATTCACTCAACAGCTTTTTGGCAACTCCGCTGGGGACACAGTATATTTGTGCAATTTAGAACCTCAAGTTTTAGATTGAAATATCACTTGTGTCTTACCCATTATCATTATAACCTTATCCATGCATTCTGTTGTGGAAGAACGAACTACTCCAGTGCTTTTCTATTGTTAATTTTTCCTTTCCAACCTCACGCAATAGCTTTTTGGTGACTCTGCTGGGGATACAAATGTGCATTTTGAAGCCTCAAGCTTCAACTCTAAGCAGTTTCAGTCTCTTTTTCATTTGACACTCTGGTAGATCCACCGTACACATGAGGCCAGAGAGCTTAGGGTATTGTTGATCCTATATTCGAGCTGGTGTAGCAAAATAATTTTGAGATTTCTCCCTCATCATCTCATCTTCAGTGAACTAAGAGATTCCCTCCTACCAATGCTAGATCTCCCATACCTAGTGAAGCTTCTAGCCTCAATACTGGTAAGGCTTTATCTTTATTAACCTCATCGAGGTTTGTTATCCTGCCATTTAATTGTCTTATCATAATGGCTCAAGGCCTGTGGGGCAATTCTTTTGGTCCTCTTAATTTGACTCCACTCTTGCATGAACTACCTCGTAGTTCTAGGAAAAATTTACTTAAGTTTTGTGGTGACGAGAAGGTTCATTTTGATAAGCAATTTGCCGCTTTCTCTATAGCATGTGGTGTAATTGGTGTGGAATTTGAAGACGTAGGAGTGAAACTTTTTGTAGAAACTCTGCAAGGCGCTGCCATGGATTGGTTCTACCACCTTCAAGCTTGAACTATAACTGACTGAAATACACTAAAGTCCAAATTTGAAGCTAGGTTTAAGCCTGCTGAAGATGCACACACCTTGTTAGCACAACTAACATAAATGAAAAAGGAATCCTAGGAACCCATGAGGGATTTCATAGCCAAATTCAAGAAGTTAAGGAACTGGATTCCAACCATCGCTCAGCCCACGCTAGAGAATCTTAAGTGCTTTTTTATCAACTCATAACTTCCCAAAGTAAGTTTTTTGTTGAGGTGAGCTAGCCCTATGGATCTCGCATTGGCTCAAAATTTGACTACTGATATCGAGGATGATCTTATCTTGGCATGCAAGATTAGAAAAGACTCCAGTAAAAATAGATTCTCTTCATCTGTTGAAAGCTCTTCTACAGGCACCATAGATCCTATGGTGCAAAATTGACAAATAAACTGATAGCTTTGAAGAGACAAATAGCCCAAGGTACGTTTGTTTCCACTTATCAAGATATGCCAAGAAGATCATTCCAGAATTAGCAATATCTAGGCAATGCTGCCTGGAACTAAGGGCAACCAAATTACCTACCTCCCCCTCTAGGGAAATTGGCCATTGAAGCAGCACCTACCAATTCAGTGATTAGTTACCTAGAGGTTAAACATGACTTTTTTCTCCAACCTCAGTTTGACCAACAAGATGACGCTAATCTCTTTGATGAGCAGGAAGAAGAATTAGCTGGTGACTCCAATATTGGTTTCCTGGATTACCAGGACAAAGCTGGAAGTAAAAGAGAAGGGTTGGATGGATCTTACGTTATTTTAACCAGATCTCAAAACCAGTCAGCTCCACAGACTGATAAAAGAAAAGTAGAAGAAGAACCTCAGCCAACAGTTTCTATCACTAAATGAAGAACTCCATTACCTTCTTAATCAAAATATCAGGTAACTCATAAAAAAGTAAGTACCACCAACTGTCCCATACCTTCCACCTCTGATGCTCAGACCAATGCCACACCCACTAAAGAACTAGTGATGGACCCTCTTCCTCTGTCTCAAATTCTTTTCAATTATTTGATATAATTGATCATGCCAGAAAGACAAAGATCCAAATAATAGAGATTGAATATTTGAGAGCTAACCCTAAACAATTTGATAGGTTAGTGAAATATGTGAAAAATAAAGCCATCCCTGTAGGACAAGATTCTTCAAAGGCCATTCATGATCCCCTCAAGGATAAATTCACCCAGAATAATCTTGTCGTGACTCTTCCAGTTGCTCTCGAGAAAATTAAACTTTTTTACATTTTCTTGCTAATAAATGATTATAAATTGAGTAATTACATAATAGACTCTAGATCCTCAGATATTGTCATGCCTGCCAAGGTGGCAGATTCCCTTGGCCTAACTTTGACCAAAACTTTTGGGAGGTATTTTTCTATGAAAAATAAGCAAGTCCCACTCCTTGGTCAGATAAAAGATGCCCAATTTGCTTTTGTAGCTTTTCTAAAAAAGAGGATAAAAATGACAGTTCTAGTGGCCAATGTTCCAGCCTCTTACGACATCCTACTTGGGTAGAATTTTTGTAAAGATGTTGGAGGCGAGCTAAGCATGGAATTTTTAGAAGTGAGGATCCCAATTTAAGGTGTTATGAAGAAATTGATTCCTGAAAAAGAGGCAAAATATGTAGTCACCCGATCATCAGCACCAAAAGCTTAAATTTTGTTTGAGTCTTTTGGCATGGGCAACTACTTCCTATCTATGGATGAAGCCCATGAGGTATCTGACAAAATTCCTATAGGTAACAACTTGGAAATGTGTTCGACTGACACAACAAGAGAATCGACACAGCAAAATGAATGCATAGAAGAACCTCTTCCCCCAAACGAAGAAGTTTTCAAAAGAAAAGTGGTGTCTAATGAGGTATGGATCTTAGAATTTGATGGCAGCTGCTCTTTTACCAGTTTAGGAGCCAGAATTGTGTTGGTATCTCCTCAGGGAGATATTGTTCCTTTATTCTACAAGCTACAGTTCAACAACACCAATAACACAACTAAGTACGAATCCTTGTTACTCAGATTACAGGCTGCTAGAGAAAAGAGTGTTAAACTACTCCATGCTAAAAGGGACATCGAATTAGTGGTTTGCTAGGTAAGAAACCTCTACCAAACCAAGAATGAAAGATTGCACCACTATCGTAATCTTTTCTGGGACCAAATTAAATTTTTTGACGCTTTCAACATCTCTATCGTTCCAAGAGAATTCAATGACTGGACGGATGCATTGGCTATCTCTGCTACTCTCTTGGTTCCCCACCCAAATTTTAAAGGAGATAAGTACACTTTTGAATTAGTCTTTTAGCCAAGTGTACCCCATAATGCTGGCCATTGGCAAGTATTCAACAATGACGATCAAATCATTGCCTTTTAAGAGCAAAAGGACAGCTTTGAACAACTACATTTTGAAGGCAGTAATCTTTGGGAATGTGAAGCCACCTCTGAATCGAATGCAAACACAAGTGAAGATTTCCTTCAGCTTAAGGGGAATAAGATTCCCAAAGGCCTGGTTTTTCTAGAGAAATTGTTTGATAACCATGATAGGTTCATCAAATAATAGTGAACAGATTCAAACTCCTCCCAAGATTTTGATCAAGTAAACCTGGGAACCAAGGGAGATCCTAAGATGGTAAACATTGGGAAATACTGCACTCCTGAGGAGAGATTCAAGCTTGCTAATCTACTCCACCAATATATAAACGTCTTAACTTATTCCTATGATGACCTGAAATCACTCAGGCCTAATGACATTCACCACGACATTCCTCTAAAGGCAAACTCTGTGCCTTATAAATAAAAGTCCAGGCAATATAACCCAAAAATTTTAGGTACCATTTTAGCTGAGATATAAAAAATACTTGATGCCAAGATAATTTTTCTAATCCATCATTCCACATGGATTGCCAACATAGTGCATGTTAAAAATAAAAACAGTGAAATTCAAATCTACGTAGATTTCAAGAATTTGAATAAGTTATCTTTAAAAGATAACTACCCTCTCCCTATCATGGATCAAGTTCTGTAAATGGTAAGAGGTTCAGAGATGTTATCAATGCTAGACGGTTTCTCAAGGTACAATCAGGTTGATGTTAGAAAAGCAGATCAGCATAAGATTGCTTTCACCACACTTTGGGGCACCTTTGCCTATCGAAGAATGCCTTTCGATCTGATAAATGCAGGTGCCACATTTCAAAGAGCGATGGACCTCGCTTTCAAAGATGAAATAGGTAAGTTCATAGTAGTGTACCTGGATGATTTGATAGTATTTTCAAAGCACCGTTCTGACCATGTCCACCATTTATAAAGAATACTGGAATGCTGTCGTCAGAATGGTATTTCTCTAAATTCAAAGAAATCTATTTCTGGGGTGAATGAAGGGAAACTTTTTGGACACATTGTGTCTTGAGGAGGTATTAAAATTGACTTGAAAAGAGTCAAATCCATCCAAAAACTTACTTTTCCTACAAGTAAAACTACGATTCACTCTTTCTTCAGAAAGGTGAATTTTCTTTGAAAGTTCATTCCTGAGTTCATTGAAAAACTCGTCACATCATAAATATGATGAAAGACAATACTACCTTTAGATGGACTGCTGAGGGCAAATCAACATTCAAAGACATCAAAGAATAAATCACTCACGTACTAATTCTAGTTTGTCTGAATTACACCAAAATCTTTAAAATATATAGTTATGCTTTCGAACATACACTCAGCCATTTTAGTTTAGCAAAACTAAGAGGGTGTGAAATTTCCTATTTATTTCATGAGTTGTCCACTCAAGGCTCATGAGCTAAAATATTCCAACATGGAGAAGCATGCATATGTAGTGGTCAAAGCAATCAAGCATTTCAGATTTTATATCTTAAATTCACACACTGAGGTCCTGGTCCCTGATACAACAATAAAGTCTATTTTGACTCAACAAGAGTTTGGTACGAAGAGGGATAATTGGATCACCAAGATTCAAGAGTTTGATCTAGACATCAAACCTACCAAACTTGTGTGGAGAAAGGGTCTTTGTCAATTGATTGCCAACAACATTTTTGAGGAAGCAAAAAATGAAGAAATAGAGATCGAAAGCATGCCTACAGTCCTCTTTGTTACCACTACTGATGAATGGTATTTCAACATTGCCCATTTTTTGACTTATGGTGAGTGTCTCGCTCATCTCTCCTATAAGGAAAAGTAGAATGTTAAGCTAAACATTGTTATCTATGTTCTATCGGATAATGGTCTGTATAAAAAGAACCTAGGCCGGGCATTTTTTTATTGTGTCAATAAGGTACAACAAGGCAAACTCTTGGAGTCTTTCCACAATTTAGCCTGTGGAGGACATTTTTCTGCACCAGTGACATCATAAAAGATTTTGTGAGCAAGGTACTATTGGCCCACGTTGTTTTAGGATGCCTACAAATAGGTGCGTAGATGGGAATTGTGTCAATAGTTCATCGAAAAGCCCAAACTAGCTGCGTTACCTCTCAAGCCAGTAATAATTGAAGAGCCTTTTCAGCAGTGGGGTATTGACTTCATTGGCATAGTCAACCCATCTTCGAGTGCTGGACATGATTATGTCCTCATGGTAACTGATTACTTTACCAAGTGGGTGGAGGCCATCCCAACCAAGCATGCTACTTCTGAAGCAGTTTGCAATTGTTAAAAAAAAAATATCATTTCTCAGTTTGGGGTCCCACTCAAGATTGTAACAGATAATGCGGCCTGTTTCTCTTCGCATGAAATTACTCAATTCTATTTTTATTATGGGATTACCTTATCCCACACTTTAGATTATTTTTTACAGGAAAATGACCAAGCAGAATCGAGCAATAAGAACTTGGTCACTATTATCAGAAAGTTGGTAGATGACAATCAGAGGACATGGCACAAAGCACTATTTGATGCTTTATGGATAGATAGGATTACCCCCAAAAGGGCCATAGGTATGTCACCTTTCCAACTTATGTATGGATTGAATGTGGAGATACCCATCACTCTGGAACTACCAGTGCTCAGGCTAGCTAAAGCAATCAAAGATTCAACCTTCGAAAGTTCAGTCGACAAAAGAATCATGTGTCTCACCGAACTAAATGAGCAGTGAACCATGGTAGTGGACTGGATTACGGTGCATCAGGACCAAGTGAAGAAACTTTTTGATAAAAAAGCTAAGGTTCATGAATTTTAAATTGGAGATTAATTCTTTTTATGGGACAAGAGGTGAGAACCAAAAGGAATGCACGACAAATTTGACTCTTTTTGGGGAGGTCCGTTCACCATTCGTCAGCTTTATGGTGAGAGTAGCTTCTTGCTGGAGTATTAGGATGGAATGCCATTTGCACTAACCCACAGTGGGAAACATCTGAACCTATTCAATCTTTGAAGCTTAGATGGATCCACTTGTATATATGTATAGTTTTTGTGATTTGTCTATTTTATTTCATTTTTCTCCTGACTTCGTAGCCCAATGGCTTGGATGAAGGCACTTAGAGACTAGTTTCTACTCTTGTTGATCGATTTGATTAACAAAAGTTTCCTAACAGGAGCTAGCTATTGTTTCCAAAATCAGCTTAGCTCATTTTTAGAACAACCCCCTATAAAACTTGTCTGTTTCACCCTTTGTCTCTCTAAGTCTATTTTCGAGACAGGTTTTTCTCTTTCTCGTATTAGCTCAACTTACACCGTTCAAAATTCGTAACATCCTTTCGTTACATTTTTTCCAAAATGTGAAAGTCATTACGATCTCGATACGATTAGGGGACCAAAATTTTGGCTTTCTCTGAGTTAGTGTTTTTTCTTTTGTTTTCGTGCACGGGCAACAATTTTTGCCACCAGTGCATTTTCCCATCTGACATGCAGGAGCGGTAAATTTTGCCACCCCTACATCTGGACATGGAGGAGCAGCAAATTTTACCACCCCTACATCTAGATGTGTAGGAGTGATGAATTTTTCCACCCCTACATTTTCATTCCTCTCATGCAAGAGTGGCAAAATTTGCCACCCCTACATGTCCCTTCACTTTTTCAGTGCAAGGGTGGCAAATTTTGCCACCCCTACACTGTCTCAATCTTTGCACGTAGCATTTATTACCATACATGTCAAGTTGTTGGGGTCAATTTTCACCCCATTTAATCTATTTTTAACCTCATTTTGATTCATTCTTTCCTCTCCTCCTCTTGCCTTCTACCTCTGGATGATCCAACGAATGAGTAAAAGTGCATTTTGGCAGATTTGAGCTCACGACGCACGTGGTTTTTTAGGTAGGTCATGTATTTGGCATTCATTTTTTTATTTTATTTTAGTTTGTTTTCCAATTGTTGAGGTTTATTTTTAATTTTTTCCCCTAAGGCTGATCGACCCGCTCCCATTCTCTCCTCCCACTGCACTATCCTCCCTCTTCTCTGTCGGCCTTCCAAGCATTCTCATTCTTCATGCTGGGGCAGTGATTTTTGTCGCCCCCTTCTATTTCTCTCTCCCCCTTCTCCCATGGTTTCCTATTTTCTACCTGCTAAGGGTGATGAACTCGTTGCCCTAACCTTGATGCTTCCAAACTTGCATCGGCGGTGAATTTCACCGCTGATACAAGTTCCTACAAAGCCTGCATCGGCAATGAAATTCACAGCCAATGTAGCCAAAAGTGGCACGAGTGGTGAATTTCACCACCCCTACACTTTTCTTCCAAACTTGCACGGGCAGTGAAATTTGTAGCCCATGCCATTTTCATTTTACTCTTGTACGCAAAGGCGATGAAATTCACCACCCATGCATGCAATTTCCATTTCGTATGCTTGGGCGGTGAATTTTGCCACCCTTGCATTTTTTCTCTGAATTTCTCTAACTTGAGAAATTTTCATTTTTTTTGCCTCTTCCCCTTTTTCTCCTCATTTTTCAACCTATCCCTGTTTAGTGCCCTTCCTTGGTCATGATCACCCAATGTGTGAATTCCCTAATTTGCTCACTGTTTTCTAATTACACGATCATGATTGTAGTCCCTCCTGAAGATTCTTGTTCATTGGCACCCATTCAACTGAGACCAACTCTAATGACTGAGACTTCTCTGAAGAAGTCAAAAGCTTTAAATTATCGATATCAGGGTTTTTTTTGATCACTTCAGTCACCTCTAATGTCGATGACATTAGGGTTACAGAGATTGGCCACGTAGATATGGCTGAGTTCATGACCAGAACCAAAGCAATGAACTTGAGCTTTGAAATGAAAAGAATCATTGAGAGCAACATTCATCTGGTTGCTTTTTTCTTAGTAGTGACACATCATATGGAGTTCATCCTCCAGTGCACCTAGTTCTACAATAGAGAGACGAGATCAGTCTCAGATGCTAGCGGCCACGTAATAATTTGGCCAGACATCAAATTTATTGATAAAGTCTTCATGTGCCATCCTACTACTGAAGTGCTGAGGATCGACTTCATCGAGGCACAGAAGGAGTATGACAAGAACCCTGAGAGGGAAAATAAAGTAATGAATAATAGGTGGCTAAAGACCCCTAGGACCAATTTATCTAGATGGCTACAGAACTTCCCAAGGAGCAATTTCATTGAAGAGGTTGGTGACCTGATTACTCTTCTCAGCAGGGTACGAGGTCTGTCATTTTATTCATAATTCCATGAGTGGATGTACCCTTTCATCAAAATCATCTTCCAAGGTAAGCAGGTCATCTTCTGGGATGAGCAGATCAGCAACGCTCTTCATGAGCAACTGATTAAGGTACAAACTACTTCAAAGTTCTATATGACTTTGTACCTAGTGTACATAGCTGCTTCAATGCGAACCTTTCCAAGTTTGACAACTGAAAGGGACAGAAAGACCACCCTAGTCTACTCATATTACCCCCAGCTAATGTTGTAAGGATCAATTTGCCTTTTTAGGAGAGTAAATGACACCTTCTTTATAGTATTTTTATGCCTCTTCGACCCTCAGCTCGAGCAAAAGAGAGTATTTGATGAAGCCTGGATGTTCATCAATGACTATGGCTGTATGTTCCTACAATTTCCCTCTTTTTGCTATCTTCATGTTGGATTTTTTTAAGGCTATCCCTATATGCTTCCAAGATTTCCTTCTGATAAGTTAGTTTTGATGGAGCTGTGTAGACAAATAGTTATCGTACACACTAGGCAGATGGAATTGAAAAAACTAGGTTTTAAGTTTCCAATCAAAATTGGTAGATACTCAATTTTGACTACAGCTCAAGTAAAGGTCATGAAAATAGAGATGCAACTAGTTACTATGAAACAGTTTAAGAGGAGGGATAACTTTGACTACAGGGGTGTCAAAGACATGATTAGAAGAAAGACTCAGTTTCATGAGCCTATGATCGAAGACATCTGGGTAGACCTGAGGATAGCTGAAAAAATCAAGAAGATGGATTACAAGAGGCTGACTCTAGAACAGATCAAATATTTGGGGCTTACGGATATTCCTTCTAATTTGGTTGATGACAAGAACATTATCAACAATAGGTACCTGGCTGAGAAGGTTGTTGACTCTTCTCTTCTTCCTATCCAATGGTCTTAGAAAGAATTAACTTCTTTGAGGAAGAGATTCGAGCCAATATTGGCTAACACCAATGATTAGTTGGTAGCCAAAAGGATCACGCTGAAAGAGTTTATTACTAGATCAGAGGCTGAGTTCTAAGTAGAAATGAGGAAGAAGGCAAAAAATAAGACCAAGAACAAAGGTGATGTTCTTTCCCCATCTAGGCCTCACAAGCCTAGAATCATCTTTGTTTCCAAGAAATCAAAGGTTACTGAAGAGCCAGAATCAATGGGTAAGGGAGTTGGAGAACAAAGCTCCCAAAAATAGGTAACTTAGCAAATAGAGATAAATGACAAGCCCTCAGAGTAGTAAAGGACTAAGCCCCTACCTTTCCAAGAAGGGGCACAACCACTTACAGACATCTCTCCTTCACCTCTATCCCCTATCAGTGTTCCTTCTTCTAGAGCCGTCTCTCCTTTCAAATTCATGTTTGTCGATCCTCAAGGCACTTTTGGAGATACTCTTTGCTCCTCTGGATCTATTCCTAGTTTGACATCTCCTTCTTTCAATCTAGGGGAAAGTTTTTCCCTTGATCAGTCAATCGTTGGTACAATTTCACCAGTTACTCCAACTGTGACCACTATTACCACTAGCAGTGCAGATGTTACCATGGTAACACTAGCTACAGGAACCGTTGCCATAGTAAGTATTTCTTCTCTCCCTCTTTGGATGTCAGCTTTCACGCCTAAAAAAAAGAAGCTAGCCATCTCTGTAGATGACTTCGACTTTGGCAAGATAGTGCCCGTAAAAGCTAAGTCCCCTAAGGGACCAAAGATTCTTTTAAAATTGGTTGAAAAAAGGGGCATAAATTTTTATAAATAGCTAAACCACCGCAGGATACAACCCTTGAGGGTTTTGACATGAGCAACTATTCCATTTCTCCTGTCAAACTTGGAAAAATTACTCACGAAAGTGCGAAAAGTGATCTATAGTCTGCAATGAACATCATGGTTCAGAAATTTGACAGAGAAAAGGAGATGAAAGATTACTATAAGGCCAAGGCAGAGCAATTAACTGTAATAGTAATAAAATTTACCCTTACCCCTGAAGCGGCAACCCCAAAATCCTTTTCTATAGATGACCATGTTATTCAAAAGGTAGAGAAAACTTATAATGAAAGGGAAAGTGCTGGAGGATTACATTGAGAAGATGCACACTCAAGAAATTTCCTTACTTATAGAGGTTGCTGAAAAGACAGAGAAGATGAAGAAGGTGAGGACAGATTTAGAGGACCTTATCTCACTTATTTCTCAAGACATTGACAGTACAGAGAAATATCTTAGCAAGTGGAGGGAAATGAA
Source organism: Torreya grandis (assembly GCA_037957365.1). NCBI lineage: Eukaryota > Viridiplantae > Streptophyta > Pinopsida > Cupressales > Taxaceae > Torreya > Torreya grandis. Next base: position 6,175,204 of record JARHVA010000109.1, read on the forward strand.
GGATCTGAAGAAAAGCATCTTGATATCCATCAGCGTTATTTCCAGCAAAGATTCCTATGTAGAAATCAAAGAATCACTAATATACAGGATTCAGGTACTCAAGGAGTTGATTGAAGATCTCAAATCTTCCAAAGATGCTAGTGAGAAAAGTGATACAGGCCTGTTTAATTGACTAGAAGAACTACTTTGCGACCTCACCTCTAGGGATAATCAATTTATCTCAGCCGAAGAGATGATCTGAGGATTCAAAGGTATGATTCAGAGGGATTTCAAAGAAAAAACATTCTCAATGACTTCTGTGAAAAATATTTTAGATACTCAATTAAATCTAGATAATCTAAGATCCAGGTTAACTAGTCATGCTAAGGAAATCATAGCATTGAAGGACGCTATAATCAGAGCCAGGGTCATCTTTAATAACACCATTGTGCCAGAAAGTATAGAAATTCAGGCATCTATAGTTAGGATCTTAGAGTACAATTGATTACTTTTGTATAAGCAACTAAACACAAAATTAAAATCAAAAGTAATAAGTAACTAGAAATTAGAAATAACAAATAATAAGAGATACAAGAAACAACCAATCTATATTAAACTCTTCTAGAAGGAAATACAATGAATAAATCTCTCTCTTCTCACACCTCACAGATGTACAGTAATTCTCCCTCAAGAGTTCTTTCTCTCTCTCAATCAATTACAATCAACTCAATTACTAAAAATTGTACATGCTATGAGGATCTAACCCTACTATATAAAATACTACAACACTAGGGTTCATGAGCCATGCATTCACCACCCTTAGATCCACCTCTTAAATCAAAGGCTCAAATTTGTTCTCCTAAAAATAATAATTCTAAAAATGCACAGAAGTCGGTGTCCGTCTGAAGATGACTGATGTCAATTGACCCCTAACCGATGTCAGTTGGTTTTGACTGATGGCAGTTACTGTGTAAGCCCATCAACCTCAACATTAGCTCATTAGTGAATCTTTTAGCTCTACAACTCAACAATCTCCCACTTGGAGATAAACAGCTGCACCTATACCTATACAGCAACATCCTCTAAACATCTCTGGCTTGTTTCTCCCTCTTCAAGTTCAATCTTGAAGACCAACAAAAGTTGAATGAAGATTCAACTTCTCCTTTATTATCAGCTTTGTTAACATATCAGCAGGGTTCTTATCCGTATGGATCTTTTCCAGCTTCAACTGTCCATCCTCTAATACCTGTCTAATGAAGTGGTACCTAAGCTGTATATGTTTGGTTCTTGAATGAAAGGCTGAATTCTTTGCCAAATGAATTACACTTTGACTATCACTGTACAATCTGCAACTCTCTTGCTCCTTTCTCAACTCTTCCATGAATAGAGTCATCCAAATCATTTCTTTGCTAGCCTCTGTGACTGTAATGTATTCTGCCTCTGTAGTAGACAAGGCAATGACCTTCTGTAACTTTGAAATCTAGCTAACCATCATTCCACCAACAGTGAACACATATCTTGTGGAGCTTCTCCTACCATCCAAGTCATTTGCCATATCAAAATCTACATACCCATGTAGAGAAGTGTTTGATCCTCCATAGCATAAATGCCTACTGCTGGTCCCTCTTAGATATCTGAGAATCCACTGAACTACTTTCCAGTGTTCCTTTCTTGGATTGGCTATAAACTTGCTGACAACTTCCACTGCTTGGGCAATATCTGGTCTAGTACATACCATTGCATACATCAAGATCCCAACTACTGAAGCATATGGAACTCTACTCATGTACTCAACCTCATCATGTGATCTAGGACATTGTTCTTTGCTCAACTTGAAGTGTCCAGCCATAGGTGTGCTTACCGATTTTGCATCCTGCATATTGAACCTCTCCAACACCTTATTCACATAATCCTCTTGAGACAAAATCAAATTGTGATTTTTTCTATCTCTCTTAATACTCATGCCAAGAATTTTCTTTGCTGCTCCTAAATCCTTCATGGTAAATGTGTGAGCTAATTTTACCTTAAGCTCAGTAATTTCTTGCATGTGTGAACTTGCAACAAACATATCATCTACATACAATAACAAGATAATATAACTACCATTATTCAATATATTAAAATAAACACAATGGTTAAATTGACATTTACTAAAGCCATGCTCTGTCATAAACTTGTCAAACCTCAAATACCATTGTCTTGGAGCTTGCTTAAGACCATATAAGCTTTTCTTCAATCTACACACAAGTTTCTTTTTACCTTTGACCTCAAAACTTTTCAGCTGATCCATATATATCTCTTCATCCAAATCTCCATAAAAAAATGCTGTCTTAACATCAAGCTGTTCAAGATGCAAATCCTTAATAGCAACTAAAGACAATACAGTCCAAATAGAAGTCATCTTTACTACAGGAGAAAAAATTTCATCAAAATCAATTTCTGGTTTCTGTGTAAATCCTTTTACTACCAACCTGGCCTTATGTCTCATTTCTCCATTCTCTCCTTTTTTTACCTTGTATATCCATTTCTTTTTCAGTGCTTTTTTTTCGACTAACAACTCAACCAAATCTCACGTATAGTTTTCTTCTAAGGAATCAATTTCTTCATTCATGCCATGCTCCCACTTTTTCCTGGATTCTACCTGTATTGCCTCATCAAAACTTTCTAGTTTTCCACCATCAGTGAGCAACAAGTAGTATAAAGAAAGGGAATAATGAATTGGAGGTTTACTTACCCTTTTAGACTTACTTATGGGCGTTTGAGACTCATTTACAACTTGCTGTCTGCCTAAATTTTCTTCTGATAGTGACTGATCTTGGTCATCTCTGATCGATGCCGATCTGCACCCGATCGATGTCAATTCCTCCTGATCGATGCCAATTTCCACCTGACCAACGTCAGTCTCTATATTTTTCTATGAGTGATGATTTTTATCTGCGAGCTCATTTTGGATCATAACCTCTTCCAAATCAAGATTGCACTGCTCAAAATTATTCAACCTCTTGAGCTGATCACTGTACATCACCTTCTCATTGAAAACTACATCACAGCTTCTAATAATTTTGTTAGTTTCTAAATTCTACAACTGGAATGTGAAATCTCCAAAACCATAACCAATGAAAGTGCATCGCATAGATTTAGCATCCAGCTTCTTTCTATTTTTTTTATCAATGTGCATAAAAGCTTCAGAATCAAAAACTCTAAGAAATGAAAGATATACCTTTTTCCCTGTTTAAGCCTCTTCTGGAATTCCACCATCCAGTGCAGTAGAAGTTCCTCTATTAATCAGGTAAACCACAATATCTACAGCTTTTACCCAAAACTATAAGGGCAAACCAACATGCAACCTCATACTCCGTGCACGCTCCATTATTATTCTATTCATCCTTTTAGCAACTCCATTTTGCTAAGGTGTCTTTGGAACCGTCCTTTTTCTACGTATTCCACTCATAGAATAGTAACTGTTGAATTTATTGCTACAGTACTCACCACCATTGTCAGATCTAAGGCACTTTAATCTCAAACTTGTTTCATTCTCAACCAAAGCTTTCTATTTCTTAAATATGTCAAAAATATCAGATTTCTTCTTTATGCAATAAACCCATACCTTTCTTGTAGCATCATCAATGAAAAAAACATAATACTATGATCCTCCAATAGAAGCTACATGAGCTGGTCCCCACACGTCTGTGTGAACAAGCTCTAACTTGTGCTTCTTCTTTGTTGACCTAGTTTTGAGAAACCTCACTTTCTTCTATTTCTCAAAAATACAATGCTCACAGAAATCTAGATCTATGCTTTTCAAATCTGAAAGCTTATCTTTTGACTTAAGAACATTCATTCCCTTCTCACTCATGTGACCAAGCCTACAGTGCCATAACTTTGCATCTACATCTGAAGTAGATAAAACAGAAGGAGAATAATCAGTAATACAAGTAGATAGATAAAGTGTACCTACTCTCTTACCTTTTGCTAATACAAGTGCACCCTTGGAAACTTTCTAAGATACAACTGTGAGAGTTACTGTGCAACCCTCATCACCCAACTTTCTTGCAAAAATCAGATTCCTCTTCAGGATGGGTACATGCATGACATCCTTCAACACCCATGTGTTGCCATTTTGCAATTTCAGCTGCACTTTTCCTTTGCCAACAATTTTACAAGGCTCATCATCCCCTAAATAAACTTTTCCAAAATATTCATGGACATAATCATTGAAAAATTCTCTATTTGGGGTTGCATAGAAAGAGGCACTAGAATCTAAAACCCATGATTCTACTTTATTATCTAAAGAAAATATAAGAGCATCCTGTGCAACAATACCTGCAACTTTTGCTTCTTTATTACCTTTATGCTAATTTTCTTTGTTATCCTTCAACCAACAATCTTTCTTTGCATGCCCTTTCTTTCTACAATTCCAGCAAGTTATTCTTCTATTTCTGGATTTAGATCTACTTCCCATTTTTGACCTTGATTTCCCTTACTTGCCCTTATCTCTTTGCCTTCCCTTGCTTTCAATACTTAAAGCATTACCTGATGTTTCCTGTATGCTTTTACTGTGAATTTCTTCATTCAATATTACAATAATAACATTATCAACTTTCAAGATATTTGAAGCAGATGCAGTATTACTAATTGCCATTACAAAACTATGCCAACTTTCAGGTAAAGAGCATAAAATTAAGAGAGCCTTAATTTCATCATCAAAAACTATTTTGACTGAATTTAACTGATTTACTACTGTATGGAAATCATTAAGATGACTAGATATAGATCCACCTTCCTGCATTTTCAAATTAAATAATTGCTTCATAAGATATACCTTATTCAAAGCTGAAGGTTTTTCATATAAATTTGCCAAAGTATCTATTAACTCTACCGTTGTCTTTGCCTGTGATAAGTTGGAAAACATAGAAGCTACTAGGCTCAACCTTATAGATCCAAGAGCTTTTTTATCAAAAACATTCCATTCTTCATCTTCCATATCTGTGGGCTTCCTTGAAACCCCACCCAACGGTAAATATAGATCTTTCTGATACAGATAATCTTTAATTTGCATCCTCCATAATTGATAATTCTTGCCATTAAATTTCTCCATTCTTAGTTTACTTTCTTCTGCCATTACTTTGCTCCCACTCAATCAAAAACCCCTGTGAGTGAATTTTGTAATCAATAAACACTAACACGTTCTGATACCAGTTGTTAGGATCTTAGAGTACAATTGATTACTTTTGTATAAGCAACTAAATACAGAATTGAAACTAGAAGTAATAAGTAACTAGAAATCAGAAACAATAAATAATAGGAGATACAAAAAGCAACCAATTTGTATTAAACTCTTCTGAAAAGAAATATAATGAAGAAATCTCTCTCTCCTCACACCTCGCAGATGTACAGTAATTCTCCCTCAAGAGTTCTCTCTCTCTCTCAATCAATTACAATCAACTCAATTACTAAAAATTGTACATGCTATGAGGATCTAACCCTACTATATAGAATACTACAATATTAGGGTTCATGAGCCATGCATTCACCACCCTTAGATCCACCTCTTAAATCAAAGGCTCAAATTTGTTCTCCTAAAAATAACAATTCTAGAAATGCACAGAAGTCGGTGTCGGTCTGAAGATGACCAATGCCAATCGACCCCTAACCAATGTCGGTTGGTTCTGACCGATGCTGATTATTGTGTAATCCCAACAACCTCAATATTAGCTCATTAGTGAAGCTTTTAGCTCTACAACTCAACATCTATTGCTATGTACGATGCTCATCTGAAGAAGTCTGGTGGCAAGAGCTGAACCATTTTCCCCTTCTCTTTTCTTCTTCTTTTCTCATGCACTTTTGTCATGTAAAAGTGCATGCAATTTTGTAACATGTAATTACATGTAAAAAATCCAAAAAAATATCTCAAAAGTCAAAGATGAGTCATCTTTGACTAATATATTTTTGTATTTTAATATTTTCTAAATTTTGAAAGTTTCTCCCTATATATAGAGGAGACCTCTTTTGTAAATAGATCTCTGATAATTGAGAGCAAAAACTCTCCCAAAATTGAGACACTTCTTGAGACTTTGTGCTCAACTTGTAAATCATATTTTATCAAATGAATGAGAAGCAGGTTTATTTCAGACTTTGTGTTGAAGTTATCTATGTTATTTAGGAAATAGTTCTTATGTCCTCTTTCTTGATAATCTCTTATCTGTTTGATTTAATAAGCAAAGTGTGTGTGTTGACATTATCTGAGGACGTTTCTAAAAAGATAGAAGAGAGACTTTGAGCTACTTTTATCTTGGTGATCCTATTATCCTTTGTAGTTTTAGGCAAAGACTTTGTGCTTCGTTTCACTCTATAGTTACGCATATTTCGAATCGGCGAAGGAGACGACGGAAGACTTTGTGCTTCCGTAGGTTTCCTTGTAGACTTTGTTACCTATTTCAGGGGATTTTCTACTCTATGCTAAATACCATTTCTGAAAGAAGAGGAATGTTCTTAGCCAACGACTAGGATTTATCTCTCTTGTTCCTTGGACATCACCTCTAAAAAAAGAGAGGTGGATGCTGCTATACTACCTCGAGTATTATTTTCTACTTAATTATATATACATATAGTGTATAAATATTCATAGGGAACCTCCCCTTGATGAGAAGAGAGATTTACCTCGTCCAGATGTGGTAAATGCACACTTTTTGTGGTGTAGATCTCCCTATGCTGTGGTTGATATACCTATTTTGTCTTTAGTTAGTTGACAACAAAATATTCACCCAACAGGGCCAACATTATTTAACCTTTCACTCAGGGCCCAACGCTTCTATTTTTTTAACATGTCAAATTTTGTATTTCAAAAAATCACCTTTATCTAGGTGCTTAAGGGAACCAATGACACTTATTATTCTTTTATAAACATCAAATAGAATACATCAAAACCTTAATACTACACTTCACATCCAATGATAAAATCTCCATAGTAAATGAAATGCATGCACCCACAACCAAGTATTCTTGGAAACATAATTATCACTTCATACTCTATCTCTAGCTAAATTCAAGCATATACATTTAGTTGTTCCAACATTGAGTAATGGGATAAACATAGTCAAGATAACCATTCAAACTCTAAAACAAGTTCAAATATAAGTATCACATCATATGACTAACCTTTTCTAGAAATCTAAGTGCAATCAAGAATGGGAGTAACAAAACATCCTTGAAAAATATCACTCAAATTATCAATAAGGTCATGGAATCGGTCCCTAGGAGTGCGGTCATTGTTCATGTCAAGGTTCATTCAAATGATAACAAGGGAAGTTATATCCACTAAAAAACTTCCATCGAGTTCCTTCTAAGTCAATTTAGTCATCAAATAAAATTAAATTCTTGATAAACATTAAGATAATTATAGTTAGAAAATGATTTAATTAGGAAAACAAGGAAAAATGAGAGTGCACAATCTAGTAAGTGCGTAATTCTATATTGTTCAAATCCCAAAATTCGATCAAGAGTTCTTCTATATCTTTATTTAATAAAATACATTATGCCCATGATTTCATATTCTCATAGACTAGATTGTTACCAACGATTTTTCACATGATTCCCTTTTTAAAAGTTCCCTTATTCTAATATGTAGTATTTTATGATACCAACATACCTTCCACTGCATCTTTCAAAGTTGGAAAATACTAATTTTCATGATGTGATTTTATTGTGGGACTATGTAAGTTAAATTATAGTCAAATTTATTGGATATGCCATTTTTAGATGGGCAATTCTCCTTGTTAATAAGGTCTTAAGATGCAAATTTCACATTTTAGGATTTTATTCAATATTATATTTGTGTTTTTTATTATTATGCGTTAATTCACTTAAATTTTCATTTTGAATCATCTTCCAAAATAACACTTTCAAGCAAATTACAAACTGGGAAGTGGTATAAATTGGCCAAGTATAACTCTAAAGTCTTGTTGTTTATTATTTTTAGCCAATTTTATATTTTGGTTGGAGAATTAGACTCTTATGAAACTAATTATATTTCACTCTTATGATATTTGGATTTCATCATGCCAAATTCCATCCATTTTAGATTTAAAATTCATGTCCACATGATATCTCAAAAAACGTCATCCAAACTATTCCAGGGCATTATTATTGGTGCTTCATTACTCCAATTTCATTACGAATCATGAATATTACCTAAAAAATGATTATAAGTGATCATTTTAATTTTATCAAAATATTTCCATTATTCTCAAAGGTCTCCATAAAAATACTTAGGGTTGCATTTAATATACACACATTTTCATCTAGATATCCTCTCCATAGGTCAACAATGTTTGACCTCACTCTGATAGAAATGTGTATCCTGCTCTCACACTACTCTTAAACCAACCATAATTTTTTAATTTTAATTAACTGATTGGTGCCTTCGCAAGTTATATGAAACCAATGCTCAATATTTTCACAAATAAACAATTAACACTAATACGTAATAATAACACCATGACTTCATCTATAATTAATCATATTGTATTAATGCAGTTAGATCACTAATTTATTCTTGATTCTTCTCAAGCACACATTAGGTTATGATTTGGGGACTTATGAATTATAGGCCTTCAAAATTAAACTCCTAATTCACTTGAAAGCTAAAACAAACTCACACCAATTAGATTCACAACACCCTAAATATTGTCCACTAATGTGTTTATGTCCATTCCTAGGCTACTTACATATTGAAGTACACTCTCATGTATAAACATAATTATGGATAATGTAGTTCACTAAAAAACCTAGAGATTGGTATAAATATAATATCTTCATTAGGATTAAAGGTCATTGATTAATATAAGGATATTAAAATATATATACAATATACATACATACATACATACACACACACACACACATGTGTGTGTGTGTGTGTGTGTGTGTGTGTGTGTGTGAATCCATATTTTAATACACTATAGTATCATAGTGTCTCATAATATTCACATGGTCACAATAACATGGTAATGGGTCACCAACCCTTAAAGCTATATAAACTAATGTCATTATGTGTCACCAATAAACCCCAAAGGTCATGGGTCACATAACACATTATATTAAATGGAGTGGCCACATTATCATTATAATATATTTACATGGCCTCATGAATGTATTAACATCACCTTTAAGTGACTTACTTAGAAACACTATCCTTAACTAAAACCAAAACCCAATACTCAACACATCTATAGACTTAATAAGGAACATAGGGTTTAGAAAGGGATTCAACCTCACATTTAAAGAAAAGGGCATAATGGGTCCCTCTATGACCATGTGGCCACCAATTTTCACTAATTTTAATGTACTTTGTGGCCTCCAAAAATTTAATATTAATATATCATAGTGACCTATCACTTTATTATTTCCAATAGGACCTTTGTGTGCCCACATGACTCTTCACATTAAGTGTTTATTACAATACAAGTGGTTGATGTCAATGGTTAGTGTGGATCTCAAATTAAATAAGCCATGACCTATAAACCAATGGTTCATGCCTTTGTGGTGTTGTCCCCAAAGTTTGTCACTCATTTTTTGGGACAACATATGAACTATTTTGGTCCTACAGGCCAAAATTCTCTCTTCCCTTCTCAAAAATTATTTTGGGCATTCAAATTATCCATTTTTAAATCTTTTTCAACTAAGGGACTCCATAGGCTGATTTCTACGGACTCCATAGGCTGATTTCTATGGACTCCACATGCTGATTTCTACGGACTCTGCAGGCTCATTTCTATGGACTCTGCAGATATGTTTCTATGAACTCTGCAGGCTGGATTCTACAAACTCTTTCAAGGCTCGAGAGACTTAGAGAAAACTACGGACTCTACAGGTTGGTTTCTTGGTTCTACAGACTAGTTTCTACGAACTCTATAGGTTGGTTTCTTGGTTCTATGGCCTCATTTCCGTAGACTCATTTCTACGGACTCTGCAGGAAAGAAACAAGTTCCCAATACTTAGGCAATTTCAATCGGTCGGTCCAATCCCAAAACTCAAAGGACAAGTGCCCTTGCGGAGGGAACTTAGGAGCCAAAAGGACCTTTGTGACTTTTTTGAAAGGCAATTTTGGAGATCAAACAGACCTTGTGGAGGGTAGGTGATGAGCAAACTAGACCGTTGCAAAGGGCCGAAAGGGTAAGGCTTTCTTCAGTAAAGTGAATAAAGGCAAGTGCCCTTGCGGAGGGTAGTGAGTAAAAGTGGACAAAGAAATACCCTTTGAAAATATTTTCCATGGCAAAATGTTAAGGCCAATTCCTTTGGATAAAAAGTCCAAAGGAATTCCTTCATAATTTTGTCTTAAGGAATTAACTCGACTGAAGGGAAAGCCAACCGAAATAATAAGGCCTGATGGAAATAGTTAAGGCAAGGAAATGTTTCCTTTAGACAAAATGTCTAAAGGAATTCCTTCGAACATTTTGTTTGAAGGAATTGAAGCCAAAGGACCCCAAAGACCGCCTGAAGGCTACTCGAAGAACCCTGAAGGGTAGGTACCCTTGTGGGGGACTCTTGGTGAAAGCTGAAGGGATTCCTCCCCTTTGGGAAGGATCAAACAAAAAAGCTGAAGGAATTGCCAAGAAGGGTGATGGGCCCGAAGATGTCAAGATTAAGCATCGTGAACTAGCAATTGGGATCTAGATGTCTGATGACGTCCTCGCAGATGTCAAATCTGGGGTAGTAAACTAGCCGTTGGCTTTCAAATGGTGACGAGTGTGAAAACATCAAATTTATGGCAATGAAATAGCCATTGATCTTTAAAGGCTTGAGCGCGGACCTGAATGCATTTAAAGGCCTTAAGGCCAAAAGGAAGAACCACTGAGAGAAGAGCGTAAGGAGCTAGAAAAGCTAGGAATTCAGCTTTGAGAGCTCAAATTCTAGGAAAAGACAAAACCAAGAAGAGACAAAGCTGGAAAAGACAAAAGTGAAAAACAAACTCAGCGACCAGCTGAAGAGGGAGCCAAAAGAGATAGCCAAAAAGGGAAAAGATAGCCTGAGAGCTCAAATTATGACATGAAAGAGGGAAAGACTAGAAATATTTGTGCAAGAGTTATTCCAGTAGGTGGAACAGTCTACCAAGTAGATATTTGAGCTTACAAACATTAAAGACGTGGCCTATTTTTCTCCCTTAGAGTAAAGGCAAAGTGGATAGCTGCATAGACATCAGGAAAAGGACCAGATGACCCAAGCCTAAAAGAAGACATTTGAGATGAATTGACATGCCACAATTAAGGTAGTCACCCTGTTCTAGCATAGTCCCAAGAGACAAAATTGAAAATGAATTCAAGGCATTGAATGCGGCATGGGCCTTTCCATGGAACAAAGTGCCAAGACTTTCTTGGCTACTATATATTGTAATCTCCTTTTTTATGCAAGGGAGATCTTTTTGGGTTATAGAAGCTAAACTCTGCTAAAATTGAGAGGCAATTACTGAGACTTTGAGCTCAGATTGTTGATCATATTTCTTTGTTTGAATGAGAAAGCAAGTTACTTTCAGACTTTGTGCTATTATAGCTTGTGTCAGTTTAGGAGATTGTACTTATGTCTGTCTTTTGAATGTGTTCTTGTCTAATTAATGAAATAAGTAGAACTAGTGGAAATAATTAGGAAGGTGTCTTGAAGCCAATTGTGGGAAGACTTTTTGCTATCTATAATTGTCTTTAGTGTGTTTGTCTATTTTTTATTTCTGTGTAAAGGACCTTGGGATGACTTTGTGCCCTCATTTTCCTTCATATTTCACTCTTGGGAAGTTGAGGTGGAGACTTTGTGCTAGACTTCATTCTGCTAGTTATTGCACCCCTGTTACCAGTTACTTGTTACCTATCAGAAAGGACTCCTACTATTTGCTGCAAGACAACTTCTGAAAGAAGAGAAGTACCTTCAGTGTCTTCACCAAGATTTATCTTTTATTTGTGAACATCATCTCTGAAAGAAGAGAGATGGATGGTGTTGTCCTACCCTGAGTGTTATTTTCTATATATATATATATATATAGTATATAGCCCCTCATAATTAAAAGGAAACCTCCCCTTGATGAGAGGAGAGATTTGTCCCCTTTTGATGTGGTAAACCTACACATCTGGCTGACCAATCTCCCTATGTTGTGGTTGAAGTAACCTATTTTTTCCATTAGTTAGCTGGTGACAAAATATTCACCCAACAATTTTTGGTGACTCCGCTGGGGAAGAGCGTGCATTTTAAAGCCTCAAGCTTCAAGCTGAAGTAGGGCTAGTTCTTTTTCATTTTTATTTTACAATCTGGAAACTCCATGCTATACTAGAAGCCAGAGAGCCCAAGGTGTTGTTGACCCTGTCTTTGAGTTGGTACAACAAGAAAATTTTGATTTGTTTTCTCCATAACTTCAAGTTCAATGAACTAGGATTCTTTCTCCTACCAATACCAGGTCACCAATGTTTCTCTATGTTTTTGACAATTACATTCAGAAGAAAGAAGAAACTAAGGTAAAGGGTCAAGTGTTTGTACGTTACCTAGATTAAGTTGTGCACCGTATCCAAGCGTTGGAGGAGCTCCTCTTTGGCTGTAGAGGAAAACACCTGTAGATAAAAATAAGACTTAAACAAAGAGAGTGTTAGATAAAGATATGGTGGACTACCAAGCAACGCTCGGTCCCAGAAGCGTAAAGCTCCGTGAGGGATGACAGTCCACTATTTGACAAAAATAGTGTTGTATGAAAAGAAATAATGAAAGACTAAGAAAGAGAAATTAGACAATGCGTACCTATTCTCTGTAATTAGTCTGTCATAGTCACCGACATCGATAGTCGTGTTGAGGTCAGTTGGTCAATATGTTGACATCGATTATGTTACCGATGTTGGTAGGGGCAGTGGGCCTTGGACGAGTTTTAGGTTATGTCTGTGGTCGATAGAGGAGTCTGGGAGTTTAAGGGTTTGTGCAGGGTTGCAAGATAGTGAATAGGGTCTAAGAGGGGGAAAAATGTCAGGGATAGGTGTAAAAAGAGGATAAGAATAGAAGGAAGGCTTTTCAGCCTTTCTACGTAGGAAGTTGGGTCTAGTTGATAGTATTTAGAAATAGTAAATAAAAACTAATTATTAATGTATTCTAAATTACTGAAATAAGATAGAAGAATACTTAGCTCTTTGGTGAAGACCCAAGGATGTCAAGATGCTTGTTCTTGTTGTAGCTAATGTCAAAGATCTCATACAATGTTCTCAATCCAATGTCTGGAGTGACTTCTATAGAGTTTTTGTAGCCTGGAAAGTGATAATAGAATTTTGATGCTTGGTCTCAGAGTGTGCGCGTCAATGTCAGAGTCTCAGGGGGAATTCAGGGAGAGAGCCAGAGAGAGTTTGAGAGGAGAGAGTCTGGGGGGTTAACTCAATGTTAGAACTCAGTTTATGTAACTGACGTTGGCGATCTCACCGGCATCAGCCGACAGTTGACTGATGTCAGCGGTTAGAGAAGGGGTAAAAGGGCTATTTGGCTCATTTTTCCATCTACCAAGTGCATTTTCCATATGAGAACAGTTAAAAGATGGGTTTATTAGGCATGAGAGTTAGTTAGGAGGTTGGAATGGAGTGAGAATAGGTCTTAGGTAGATGACCTAGTCTCAGGGTGACTCATAGGGTAAGAAAAGGTCTTATTGTGAGGTGTCCAAGGCGAGGTGTCTAGGGTGATGTGTCTAGGTGAGGTCATTAATTTAAAATAAGTAATTTATTTTAAATTAATAAAGTGTGTAAGTGTTTAGAAGTGGACCAAGGGGGGGTTGACACAATATTGGTGTCTACATTTGCCTCTTTTTGTCTTGTTAGTTGTTCTGACAAACTGCAAGACAAAAATAGGAGTAAGTTACCCCATGTATGGGATAAGGTGTATGTTGCCTCAAGTATGGGATGAGGTATTCCCCCTCAAAGTGGGAATTGAGAAAAAGGAACCCAAAATCAAGTGCCGATTTGATAGACAGTGGATGGGTATGGTGAAGTTGGAGTGTGAATGCTGTAACAGTTGAGATTGCACGTATACCACCTCACATGATAGGTAGGTCAAATTGTCACAGGTAAGGTCGAGGAGCACTAAAATTGAAGTAATCAATCCCCAAATTTTTGGTCATAGCTGATTGGGTTAAACGATCAAAGTTATAGCTCCAATTATTGAGGAGGACTAAAATCAAACTAATCGGTCCCCAGCTTTTTGGTCGTAGCTGATTGGGTTAGATCGATCAAAGTTGTAGCTCCTATGGTCATCATGTTTCAAGTATCTAGGCTAGGAATTGCTCCTAAAAAACACAAAAATGTCACAAATATTGGGGATCAACTTGGTCACGATCCAACAATACGTGTGAGGGTCATAATGTGGGGTGCGTACAATTTGCTAACTATTCGTGAGATAACATATATGCAATCAAAATAACCAAGGCAAAGTTGTCTCAAAAGTGGTCGTGGTCTGAGGAGATAGTCACAATCTCCAAGGTCATTTATCAAATTGGGCTGAGATATAAGTGATCTCAAGTGGTGTGTGTTGTGGGTAAGGAGATGTATGTGATCTCGAATGTGCCCCATGAAAATTCTAGGTGACTTCTACAGTGTCAGGGCTAGTTGTGTGGGCATGATTTTGGACTGATTCAAATAGTTGGTCCATTAGGTAGATGAATGAATGAATGGCTGAGCTAACCTCAGAAGATGCCATGTCAACTGAGTGCTGCCTACATAGCCCACATTTTAAGGGCCTCAGGCCAATGTAGTTCTCCCCAAAGGGGAAGAAGAGGGTAGGTTATGGATTGGTTTTGAATGTTAAGTCATGGTTAAAGGTTATATGGTTGGTCCATTAGGTAGATGAATGAATGAATGGCTGAGCTAACCTCAGAAGACCCCATGTCAACTGAGTGTTGCTTACATAGCCCCTGCTTTAAGGGCCTCAGGCCAATGTAGTTCTCCCCAAAAGGGAAGAATAGAGTAGGTTATGGATTGGTTTTGACTAGGTTAGGTCATAGTTAAAGGTTATATGGTTGGTCCATCAAGTAGAAGAATGAATGAAATGGCTGAGCTAACCTTAGAAGATTGGCATGTCAACTGAGTGCTGCCTACATAGCCCATGTTTCAAGGCCCTCAAGCCAATGTAGTTCTCCCCAAAAGGGAAGAATGGAGTAGGTTATGGATTGGTTTTGACTAGGTTAGGTCATGGTTAAAGGTTATATGGTTGGTCCATCAGGAAGATGAATGAATGAAATGGCTGAGCTAACCTCAAAAGACTGGCATGTCAACTGAGTGCTGCCTACATAGCCCATGCAAAGGGCCTCAGGCCAATGTAGTTCTCCCCAAAAGGGAAGAAGAGGGTAGGTTATGGATTGAGTTTGATATGGTTAAGTCATGGTTAAAGGTTATATGGTTGGTCCATCAGGTAGACGAATGAACAAATGGCTGAGCTAACCTCAGAAGACCACATGTCAACTGAGTGATGCCTACATAGCCCATGTTTCAAGGGCCTCAGGCCAATCTAGTTCTCCCTAAAAGGGAGGAAGAGTCAAAGAGGTTGATAGGTTATTTTGGTCAGGGTAATGTTTCTAGCATTTCCCATATGTGTGATGGTACATGCTTGAAATGATGAATGTATGATGATGTTACAGCCTTTTCAATATTATGTGATGGTGTATTCTATAACATTGGTGATGTGGTTTTTCATCTCTAGCAATTTTCCATATTGGTGATGGATGTATGCTAAAAATGAAATGAGTAATGATGTTATAGCCTTTTCCATATTGTGTGATGGTGTATTTTATAACATAAATTATATGGTTTTTCATCCCTAGCAATTTTTCATATTGGTGGAGTATGCCAAAAATGAAATGAGTATATTTATGCTTCAGCAAGTTTCCATATTGGTGATGGTATATGCTTGACATAAATTGTGTTTGGTTGATAGTTTCCATGTGTATTGTTTTCCATAAAAACTAGTGTGGATGAGCTATGATAATTTATATAACACAAATTGGTATTTGCATTAAATAAATCATGATGTTATGTTAGTGGTTGAGAAAATGTTTTGGTTTTAATGTTATGTTTTGGCATGTGATGAAGTGTATAAGAAGTGAAAGGCATGTTGCTATTTCATTGACAAGGACCATAATGATAGTATAGATAGGGTTGTTTCAAACAAAATCCCTATTCATGCATTACATCATTGACCATTAGTTTGTGTTAAAAAATTACTCGAATCACTTGATGTTAAGTGAGCTCAAAGTCCCTTAGGTATTTTGGGGTAATAAGTATGATTATGTGATATGTCAGGATAACGTAACCTTTTTTTTAGTAGGGATAACTTTGCTCTTTTTATAGGTGACCCTAAGAATGACTATAGGCAAGTCCATGACTTAATAATTTGTCAGTCATTTTTTTTGGGTAGATTGATCAATGCGAAAATTCTACTTGGGATGTTGTTTTGTGTTGTGGTCATGTGAAGCTGATCGATGTTGGCAGCTTTTGAGAGGGTGATGTTATGGTAGCAAAATTTGGGCATAGCCATCCTTTGAGGGAGTGGTCTATGTTTTGCTTTGTATGTTTTGAATGTCTTTGAATAACTATCCTTCAAAGGAGCAGTCTAGTAATTACAGTAATTATGTAGCTGTCCTTCGAGGGAGCAGTCTACATTTATAGTTTTATGACCTTTGGTTAGGCATCCCAATTTTATGTTTTTATTTTTTTCTTTGTTGACTGAAGTTTTAGTCATGGACTAGACTATAGAGGTTTAAGGGTTTCCCTTTTTATTAGGACAAAGCATTAATGCTTAAAAAAGGGTTAACTAGTGTTTATGGGGAAAAGGGTTGATAGGAATAGGGATGAGGATGATGGGGGTTGCTCAAGGGATGAGCTCAAGTCAAACATCAAGTGAATGATTACTTGATTAATAGTAGAATGGTCATAGATGTAAGGCATTAAGGCGCTCAGGTTCTGACTGGTCTTCGAGAGAAGACAGACGATAAGTCCCTTATCCATACTTATGTGTTATTATGTAAGGTCTGAGCCAATTAGGGGAAAACTTGCCTCATTTGCTTCTTTCCATATTGGTCATGTGTTGGTTTTCTTTAAGGATGAGATCTCCAATTTTGAAATCTCACTCTCTAAGATTGTTGTTGTATGCATGGTTTGGTCGATGCTTGGCAAAGGAAAGTCATCCTCTGGGCCAGCTAGGTTGAGGTCGTGATAGTCAGTATAAGTTCAAATTCCCCCAGTTGATTTTGTGATAGGGACAATGTTTGACACCCATTACAGATAATCAATGGGTTGGATAAATGAGACGAAGAGAAGATGTTGAAGCTCTTCTTTGACAAGGAGTGCGATGTGAGGATGCATTCTATGAAGTTTTTGCCTAATAGGCTTAGTTTAAGAGGGCGAGATCCTAATCTTCTAGGATGTAGTCTGGAATCTCAGAATCACTGAAGGTGATGGAGGCAATGGTGGGTAATGATTTGAATAGAGCAACCAATGGTTGGGGGTCTTTAGGTTGGACCTCCACTGCCTGTAAAGCTTTGATTAAGGCTTGGTGATGTTGTGGAGAGTTTTGTATTAGGTCATACAAAGACATCTTCACAGTGACTTGGTGAAGTTATTTCACCATAGAGTCACGAATTGCCTCAGAAGATGTTGGATGGGATGTGCCCAAGATAGGAATCTTGGGTTTTGGTGGTTGAGAAGGCTTGACGAATGGATGTGTCTAAGGAATAGAGACCTTCTCTTTTCCTTTATCCTTCAAGGTTTGTGACTTGGTGGCCACATTGATAGTGTTGATTTTGAATAAAGGGGGAGATGGTGGTAGAGGGACCATAGTCTGACATTGAGATCCCAATTTAGGTGAGGAGGTTTGGGAGGCATGGGATGGTGTCAGTAGTTTGCCAAAGGGGTCCTTAATGAGAAGGGTGCCCTTTTTCAGGTGTTGGTAGATGACAACTTTAAGAGCGCAACAATGCTTAGTATCATGCCTAGGTGTGCGATGATACACATAAATTTTAGTGTCATCGAACTAAGATGGTTTTGATCTGAGAGGTTGGTATGGCTTAAGAGGTGGGAGGCTGATGCTAGAAGACTACAACAATTGGCGTAACATCGAAGCATAGGACCCCACTAATGGGTTTGCGCTTGTTATTGTAGTAGGGGTTGACAACTTCTATTTAGGAGTTGTAGGGGGAGTTTTTCATACCATCTTTTTGTTTGGTGGTGCGGTCACACATGTAGATGGCACTTTCTTGCTGAAAGGTGTTGAATTTTTTGGAGGAAATATGTGTTTGATGGGTATAAATGGAGGTGATTTGCTTTTGTAAGGTGTTGGAATAGGGAGCACTCCTATTAAAGTGGACGGATGTGGACCAAAGATAGAGGGTAATGGTGAAGGTTGGGGAGGAGTTCTCCGACGTGGTTTAGTAGCCTTCTTTAGTTTAGTGTGAGGACTACTATTGTGCGGGGCGAGGTTCAAGTCTACCTTCACTTGTGGGTGAGTGAGGTTCGATACGGGGTGAACACTGAGAGATCTAATCTATTTCGGCATGGTGGATACCTGTGAGGGTTTGGGTTTAGGTGTGGACAATTGAGCTTCTAAAGATTTGGAAGTGGAAGCCCGATCTTCGTCAGAGCCTTTGGGATGATTTGTCGTGGAAGGGTCAGTGGTATGAGATGAAGCGGGATGTGTAAGATAAGTAACTTTAAGTTGCTCCCATAACGCCTCATGTTTTAGATTCCTAGAATGGAGAAATCCTAAGTTTTTTGCCAATCATGAGAAGGGGTTAGGTGACTTCATGCGAGGTCTTACAATCAGTGATTTAGATGATTTGGGTGATCGCGAGACCAGAAACGTGTTAGACGCAGTGATCTCAGGCCAAAGGAGAGAGAAAACCATCACTAGATCTTCCTTGGTTGAAGTGGGTGAGGCGACAAGTTCTTCCCTCGATGGAGAAGGGATTAGAGAATGTGGCTCTTCTAGAGGATAGAGCGCAGGGATGATCCTGGCTTCCACATGTGGTCAAGGAGCGGGAAAAGTATGATCTTCCATTGGTAATAAGAAGGATGAGGGTGAGGCCATCGGTGTTGGTGTCGTCAAAGAATCTTCCAATATGGGAGAGGTCAAAGTAAACTCTCCTACATGTGAAAGAGGGGTGGATGGAGGACTATCCTTCATCGATGGAGGAAAAATAAGAGAGGAAGGCTACTCTAAAGGGTGAAGTAGAGGGATTATGGCCCCTTCTATATGAGGGTGTGGGGCATGAATGGTCACTTCTTCCAATGGTAGAAGAAGAGGGAAGGTCGAGGCAAGAGGAACATGTAATATGGGTTTCTCACGAGGTAGAAGTATGTGTGGAGGAGGTGTTTGATGTCGTGGGGGTGATATGGGTAAAATAGGCTCTTCTACCCATGGTGGTGAAATATGTTGAATAACCTCTTCAGACTATGGGAGAGGTTGGTTAGGAATGAAGGGAGAAACTATGTCGACCGTGCATATGTTGCACTCTTGGGGGTCATCGGCCATGGTCTGAATGTTTTTTTGACTTGGGGGATGGTTAGGAAATGGTTGCCTAAAGACATCCATGTTTTGGTTGGCTGGTGCATTAGGGTTATCCAAAACAAGGTCTCCTTTGTCCAACATGTCTTGAACAACATTTTTGAAGGTTTTACAATTGTCTGTGTCATGACCCTTGACATGATGATAGTGGCAAAAGTCATTTTCCCTATACCATGCAGGGATGGCTTGTGAGGGGTTAAATTGGACAGGTCAGATTTGAGGGAGATTGAGGACCCCCTGCTTGACTAGTTTATCCAATACGGAAGCGTATGATTTTCCTATTGGAGTGTATTGATGCTGTATATATCGTTGTTGGAATTGTTTTGTGATGCTTTGTGATGTGGAGGGCTCAGATTGGTTAGTTGTGGTAGAAGAAGATGATCTAAGGACCACAACATTTGCCCATCCCTTGGATTTGGAGTGGGAAGAAGGAGATTTGGAAGAAGGGTCATTGGATTTTGCATTGGTATTTTTACTACGCAATTTGACCTTATCTTCTTCGACTGTGTAGAGTTCAAGTTTTCGGGCCATGGTGAAAGCTTCATCAAATGTGCAGAATGTTTGAACCCACAAAGTGGACGAGATGTGCTTGGCACATGCTCTTGAAAAGAGCTCAATGAGCTCAGGTTGAGGTAAAGAAAAGGAGAGTTGATTGATTAAACCTCTCCAATGGGTGATGAAATCAGTGATTGACTCATCATCGAATTATCTAATAGAATATAGGTCTGTGATGGAGACTTTTTTTAGTGATGTTGATTGAAAAGTGGTTGAGGAATAGTTGAGCTAGTTGAGTGAAAGTAAAGAGAGAATGACTGGTAATGGAGCTATACCAGTCAAGGGCGGCACTAGAAAGTGACATGGGGAATGTGCGAAGTAATAACGCATCATCGTGCGCTATGAGGTAACAAGCGTGTCAAAATGCTCGTAAATGTTGTTGTGGGTCCTCTTTACTCTAAAATTGAGTAAATTTTGGGAGTTCCCACTGGTTAGAGTATGGTTGAATGGGAACCAAAGGGTGGATGGGTTCGTTGTAGATTTGTTCATATGAAAGAACATTCTTCGAACCTGAAATGGATGTCTCAAGGTTAGACATCTTATCCATCAGCATCTTGATTAGATCGGCTGATGGATTGGCAGGTGGGGCACCCCTTAGGTTGTAAGGTACTTGGAAGGCATTGAGAGGGGCGTATGATGTACTTGGTTGCATTTGTATAGGCACAACATATTGGTAGTTCATCATAGGGACTGATGTTGAGGCCAAGGGGCCTTGTGCTGCGAAGTTGGAGGGCACAACTTGACTAGATACTGCCAAAGGTGGTTGGATGGTGGCAACACTAGTTAGAGGATAGGTAGTCACTCTTGTATTTATGGGCACAAGAGTGGGTGGGATAGAAATAATCAAGTTCTGAAAAGGTGTCAAACTTGTTTGGATTGTTTGTGGTTGAGGGGGTACGAAAACCCCGATGGAGGTAGGTCTAAAAATAAGAGAGGCCAAATCTTAAACATTGGCCATGGTTGGGTTATTGGTCAAGGCAATGGCTTGAGTGACCATAGGTTGGGTAACGGAGGTTGTTGATATTATTTCTATTTCAACTAAGGAAGTTGGCATCCCAAAAATAGGATTACCTGAAGGGTCTCACATTTGGCTTCTTGTGAGATAGTGTTGGAGAGCCTTGACGTTGAGGTCAAGGAATCTCTCAAAGTCTTGATCCCCTACGGGAACAATAGGCATTTGATTTTGGGTAGGTTGAATAGGAGTATGTTCAGTGTCTGAAGTATACTCCATTAGAGGACTTGTTATGAAGGGCGAAGGTGGAAGTGGTTGTTGCCTTGCATGGTCAACAAGAGTTTTGGCTTGACTGCGTGTCAAAACCATTCAAGACAAAATGGATTCAGGTTTTAAAAACTATGTATTTCAATTTGAGAGTTCTAGAATTTATGTTTAACAGCAAAAAAGTTAGGTTTTAAGCTTGCTGTTTGGAAAGAAAATTTGTTGACAGTTACCGACGTCGGTTTTCTAACCGATGTTGGTTATGAGTTATCGAGGTCGGTGATATAATCGATGTCATTGAAGATGGGTTGCTGATGTCGGTGGAAAAACTGATGTCGATGGAAAAACTGATGTTGGTTTCTGTGTAATTTTAGAAACACAAAAAACTGATAATTTTTTGGAAGAAAGAGAAGTTCTAAGTTGTTTTGGTCTCAGAATGATGCGACCTTACCAGCTCAAAAAATTAGATAAAAATAGTAAAATAGATGATGGCAAGCAACCTCTAAACGTTAAATTCCTAAGAATAAATTTTAGAGTTGTGGTGGCTTATGCCTTAGAAGAATATGTTTGGGAATTGGGCTTTTAGAATGGGTCCTAAAGAGGAAGTCTATGGTTGGTTTCAAGTTATGTTTTGGTGCTCAAAAATTTGTGTTAGGTTCCATACGTGGCCTAGTGCTGGGGGCTTGCTCCCTTCACTTCATGAACCCAGAGCCGAGCTGGGCCGCTTAGCCAATATATACTTTGCCTATAGTTTATACTCTGCCAGAGAACAAAGTGGGTCCTCCTCTTGGTGGTGAAATCCAAGTAGGATCGCCAGGAAGGTTAAGGTATCCTCTAGGTGATGAAATCCTAGACGGGCCTTGTCTCAAGTATGTTTAAGTGTTTAATTTTATTGTGCTTGTGATTTGGTTGTGTAACATTTATGCACTATGATTTATTCATAATACTTTTTTAATTACTAAGTGAGAGGGCTAAATATGCATTCAAGCAAGAATGAAATGCAATAATTTTTTTAACCCAAATTGAAATGTCTTATTCAGATGCAAACAAGTGGAGAAAAGGTTAAGAGTATGAATTTTCACTACCCTAAGATGCAAAAAATAAGTGACAAGAAGAAAAAGAAAGATGTTCTTTTTAACTTCCGCTTATGATTTCTTTTCAAAATAAAGAGATAGAAGAAAAGGATGCAAGAAGAGAATTTTTTCCTAATGCATCTATATGAAAGTTTGCTTTTAAGAAGAATGAACCCAATAAAAACTCCAGGGGTCCCACTGGGCATGCCAGAATGTTTCTCTACATTTTTGACAATTACATTTAGAAGAAAAAAGAAACTAAGGTAAAGGGTAAGGGGTTTGTACGTTACCCGGATTAAGTTGCGCACCGTATCCAAGTGTGTTAGGAGCTCCTCTTTGGCTATGGAGGAAAACACCTGTAGATAAGAATAAGACTTAAACAAAGAGAGTGTTAGATAAAGATATGGTGGACTGCCAAGCAATGCTTGGTCCCGAAAGCATAAAGCTCCGTGAGGGATGACAGTCCACTATTTGACAAAAAGAGTGTTGTATGAAAAGAAATAATGAAAGACTAAGAAAGATAAAGTAGACAACATGTACCTGTTCTTTATAATCAGTCTGTCACTATTTCTTTTCATACAACACTCTTTTTGTCAAATAGTGGACTGTCATCCCTCACGGAGCTTTACGCTTTCGGGACCGAGCGTTGCTTGGCAGTCCACCATATCTTTATCTAACACTCTCTTTGTTTAAGTCTTATTATTATCTACAGGTGTTTTCCTCCACAGCGAAAGAGGAGCTCCTACAATGCTTGGATACGGTGCACAACTTAATCCGAGTAACGTACAAACCCCTGACCCTTTACCTTAATTTTTTCTTTCTTCTGAATGCAATTGTCAAAAATGTAGAGAAACAACCAATACAAGGTAGAGTTTCTTTTTTTGTTGTTAGCAGAGCTTTGCCTATACATACTCCACCCAGATTTGTTATCCCCCCTTTTCATAATCAAATCATGGCTATTCAAGACCCTTAGGGTAACTCTTTTGGTCCACTCAATCTAACTCTACCTCTACATGAGCTACCACACAATTTAAAGAAGAATTTCCCCAAATTCTTTGGTGATGGGAGAGTTCACCTTGATGAACACATTGCAGCCTTCAACATAGCCTGCAGTGTGATAGGCGTGGAGTATGAGGATGTAGCAGTCAAGCTGTTTGTGGAAACATTGTAAGGTGCTACTGCAAACGAGTTCTATCATTTACAGGCTTCGACTATGATTGACTAGAACACCCTCAAAGCCAAGTTTTAAGCAAGGTTTAAGCCTACAAAAGATGCACATACCCTGCTGGCTCAGTTTACACAGATGAAGAAAGAACCTCATGAACCTATGAGGGAATTCATTGCCAAATTTGACAAGCTACGGAACATGGTTCTTATAATTGCTCAGCCAACACCTGAGAACCTTAAATGTTTTTTCATCAACTCACAACTACTTAAAGTGAGTTTTTTACTAAGACGTGCTAGCCACATAGACCTTGTTGTTGCTCAAGATTTGGCCACTGAGGTGGAAGATGACCTTATCTTGGTAGAAAAGATAAGAAGAGGCCCTAATAGAGGTAAATCTTCTTCATCTTCTAAATATCCATCTATAAGCACCACTGATCCAATGGTGAAAAAGATAGCAAATGAAGTGCTAGCTCTCAGAAAGCAAATGGCACAAGGAATGTCATCTGCCCCTTCATATAGAGATATACCAAGGAGGACATTCTCCAATCAGTCATACCAAGGCAATGCTACCAGAAATTAAGGGCAGCCAAATCACCTTCGTCCCACTCAGGGAAAATTGGCCATTGAAGCACCTCCACCCAATTTAGCAGTTGGGTATCTTGAAACATAATCAGATTTCTTCTTCCAACTTGAGTTGAACCCAGAAGATGATCTAATCTCTTCACAGAGGGAGAAGAAGAATTAGCTGGCAACTCCAATATTAGTTTCCTGAATTACCAAGATGAACTCAAAAGTGAAGGTAAATCAGTTGAAGGATCATATGTTATATTCACCCGATCTAAGAACTAGTCAGCCTAGCAAGCTGATAAAGAAAAAATAGAGGAGCGACCTTAACCTACAATTTCAATTGCCAAATGAGGAACTTCTCTGCCTTTCCAGCCAAAAGACTCGATGATTGCTAAAAATGTAAGTACTTCAAGTATGCCTTCACCTTCAACTTCTATTTCAAAGACTAGTACCACCCCTCCTAAAAACTAGAAGGATGAACTCCCTTCCCCTATTCATAATTCATTTCAGACATTTGACATAGTCGACCATGTCAAGAAAACTAAAATTCAAATGTCTGAATTTGAATTCATGTAATGTAACCCTGAGCAGTTAGATAAGTTAGTGGAATGTGTGAAGAATAAAACCATCCCTGTAGGACCAGCTATTCTAAAGGTGACTCCCACATCCACTCAGAATAACTTTTTCATCGCTCCTCCTGCTACTCCCAAAAAGACTGAACCATTTTATGTCTCCCTACTAATAAATGGACATTAGCTGAACAATTGCATCATAGACTAAGTTGCGTCAGACAATGTCATGTCTACCAAAGTAGCTGAATCCCTTAGTCTCACACTGACCAAGACATTTGTGTTGGGGATCAACCAACAATATGATTACACTTATGAAAGCAATAAACCGCAAAATTAAATTAGATAGATAAGTAACTAGAATGAGATAATAGCAAAGAACAAGAGATACAAGAAACCACCCTGAAAACTTGTATTAAACTCTTTACAGAAGGAATACAATTGAAGAAACTTCTTTCTTCCACACCTCTCTCAGATGCACAAAATCTCTCTCTAGATCTCTATCCCTCAAGAGCTCTCTCTCTCAAGTACAATCAACTCCAACAACCTGGATTTATTCACCTATACAATTCTATACTGTTCTTTCAACATTCACATACAAATAACTACTACAAAATCACACTAAGCTAAGAAGATCTAATTCTACATATAGAATTAGGAGAATTGAGCATGCACTCACAACCAACAGTTAAGCCTCTTGAACAAGGGCTCTAAAAACAATCTTACTAATAATAGAGACGCGAACTTAAGACTAAGACTTAAACTCATCATGCAAACACTCAGTTCTGTCCATGGAAATAACATTCTAGACGCACAGGTAACTGATGTTGGTTCCTACCTGCTTGCCTGTGATCGACATCGGCTGATCCCCTGTCAACGCTGGCGTCTCTTCAACTGCACCTAATCGATGTCGGTCGCTCTTGATCGACACCGGTGACTGTGTAAACCCAAAATTGTCAAATGCACTCATATGTTAAGCTTTTAGGCTCCACACCTTAACAATCTCCCACTTGGAGATAAACAGCTGCACCAGTACCTGTACAACAACATCTTCTAGCTCCTCCATCTTCAACTCAATCATGAAGACCAACGAAAGTTGAATGAAGATTCAACTTCTCCTTTATAATTGGCTTGGTTAATATATCAACAGGATTCTTGTCTGTATGGATCTTCTCCAGCTTCAACCCACCATCTTCCAATACCTGTCTTATGAAGTGTTACCTAAGCTGTATGTGCTTAGTTCTTGAGTGAAAGGCTGAATTCTTAGCCAAATGAATTGCACTCTGAGTATCACTATATAATCTGCAACTCTCATGCTCCCTTCCAAGCTCTTCCATGAACCGTGTCATCCATATCATCTCTTTGCTAGCCTCTATGGCTGTAATATACTCTGCTTCTGTAGTTGACAAGGCAACAACCTTCTGTAACTTTGATATCCAGCTAACCACCGTTCCACCTACAGTGAAAACATATCCTGTGGTGCTCCTCCTGCCATCCAAATCACTTGCCATATCTGAATCTACATAACCATGTAGAGAAGTATCTGAATCTCCATAGCACAAGTGTCTACTGTTGGTTCCTCTCAGATATCTAAGGATCCACTGAACTGCTTTCCAATGTTCCTTTCCTAGATTGGCCATATACTTACTTACAACTCCCATTGCTTGGGCAATATCCAGTCTAGTACAAACCATTGCATACATTAAACTCCCTACTGCGGAAGAATATGGAACCTTACTCATGTACTCTACCTCATCATGTGAATTAGGACATTGTTCTTTACTCAACTTAAAATGTCTAGCCAAAGGTGTGCTTACCGGTTTAGCATCCTGCATATTGAACCGTTTTAACACTTTGTCCACATAATCCTCTTGAGACAATATCAACCTGTGATTTTTCCTGTCTTCCTTAATGCTCATGCCAAGGATTTTTTTTGCTGCTCCCAAATCCTTCATAGCAAAC
Source organism: Torreya grandis (assembly GCA_037957365.1). Taxonomy (NCBI): domain Eukaryota; kingdom Viridiplantae; phylum Streptophyta; class Pinopsida; order Cupressales; family Taxaceae; genus Torreya; species Torreya grandis. The sequence continues at coordinate 6,201,846 of JARHVA010000109.1, forward strand.
ATTTGAGCTAATTTCACCTTAAGCTCAGAGATATCCTGCATGTGTGATCCTGCAACCAGCATATCATCTACATACAACAATAGAATAATATATCTACTATTATCCAATCTCTTAAAATACACACAATGGTCAAATTGACACCTACTGTAGCCATGCTCAGTCATAAACCTGTCAAATTTCAAATACCACTGTCTAGGAGCTTGCTTGAGCCCATATAAGCTTTTCTTCAATCTGCACACTAACTTCTCCTTACCCTTGACCTCAAATCCTTTTGGCTATTCCATATAAATTTCCTCATCTAAATCTCCATGAAAAAACGCTGTCTTAACATCTAGCTGCTCAAGATGCAAATCCTCAATAGCAACCAAAGACAGTACAATCCGTATAGAAGTCATTTTAACAACAGGAGAAAAAATCTCACCAAAATCAATACCTGGCTTTTGTGCAAATCCTTTCACTACCAATCTGGCCTTATATCTCATCTATCCATTCTCACCTTCCTTCAACCTATAGGTCCATCTGTTCTTCAGTGTTCTCTTACCAGCTGGTAACTCAACCAAATCCCATGTCTGGTTCTCTCTTAAGGACTCCATCTCCTCAACCATGCCACGCTCCCACTGACTCTTGGACTCCACCTGTAATGCTTCTTCAAAACTCTCTGGTTCTCCACCATCAGTTAGCAATAAATAGAATAATGAAGGAGAATATCTGATTGGAAGCTTACTTACCCTTTCTGACCTCTTGATGGGTGTCTGAGACTCGTTCACAACACGCTGTCCACCCAAATTCTCTGACAGTGATCGACCTCTGTCACTTCCAGGCCTATTACTGGCTGACGTTGATTCTTCCTAATCGATGCCAGTGCCTGTCCTGCTGACGTCGGTCTCTGTATGGCTGACATCGATTTCTGTCCTACCGATGCCAGTTCCTATCCTGCCGACATCGGTCTCTATGTTTTTTTGCAAGTGATTATTTCTTTTTCTCGCGAGCTCATTTTAGACTGTCACCTCATCCAATTCACCATTGCTCTGCCTAAATTGATTCAGCTTCTTCAGTTGATCACTATACATCACTTTTTTATTGAAAACAACATCACAGCTCCTAATTATCTTGTTAGTTCCTAGATTCCAAAATCTGAAACCAAAATCATCTGAGCCATAGCCAATAAACGTGCACCTCATAGACTTAACATCAAGCTTCTTTCTATTTTCCTTGTCAACATGCACAAAGGCTTCACAACCAAAAATTTTGAGGAATGAGAGATCTATCTTTTTACCTGTCCATTCCTCTTCTGGAATTCCACCATCCAGCACTGTAGAGGGTCCTCTGTTAATTAGGTACACTGCAGTGTCAACAGCTTTTGCCCAAAACTCTAAGGGCAAATCAGCATGCAATCTCATACACCTTGCACGCTCCATAATTATTCTGTTCATCCTTTCAGCAATTCCATTCTGCTGAGGTGTCCTTGGAACCATCCTTTGCCTGCGAATTCCATGCATATAACAATACCAGTTGAACTTATAGCTGCAAAACTCACCACCATTGTCAGATCTCAGGCACTTGAATCTTCTACCTGTTTCATTCTCAACCATAGCTTTCCAAATCTTAAAAGTCTCAAATACATCAGATTTCTTCTTAATACAATAGATCCATACCTTTCTTGTAGCATCATCTATGAACAAAACATAATACTGTGATCCTCCAATAGAAGCTACTAGAGCCGGTCCCCACACGTCTGTGTGAACAAGCTACAACTTATGCTTCTTCTTCGTAGACCCAGTCTTGAGAAAACTAACCCTCTTCTATTTTCCAAATACACAGTGCTCACAAAATTCTAGATCCATGCTTTTCAAATCTGAAATCTTACCTTTAGAATTAAGAATTGACATCCCCTTCTCACTCATGTGGCCAAGCCTTGAGTGCCACAATTTTGCATCCACATCTGAAGTAGATAATATAGAAGGAAAATTGTTAGTAACATAATTACATAAATAGAGAGTACCTACTCTCTTACCTTTGGCCATAACAAGTGCACCCTTGGTCACCTTCCAAGATTCTGTTGTGAGAGTTACTGTACAACCCTCATCCCCTAACTTTTCTGTAGAAATCAAATTCCTCTTCAAGCTAGGAACATGCATAACATCTCTCAACACCCATGTGTTGCCATTCTGCATTTTCAGCTGCACTTTACCTTTGCCAATAATTTTACAAGGCTTATCATCCCCTAGATACACTATTCCAAAATCTCCATGGATATAGTCACTAAAATATTCCCTATTAGGGGTAGCATGAAAAGATGCACCAAAATCTAACACCCAAGATTCTATATTATTGTGCAAAGAGAATATTAAAGCATTTTGTGCAATACCTGCAACCTTTGCTTCTTCTTTTCCTTCGTGCTGATTGTCCTCCTTAGGCTTTGACCAGCAATCTCTGCTTATGTGCCCCATCTTTCCATAATTCTAGCATTGTGGCTTCCTGCCATTTTTGGATTTGGATCTACCTCTCCCCTTAGACTTAGATCTTGATCTCCCTTTCTTTCTCTTCTCTTTTTGCCTTCCCCTACTCTCAAAATTTAAAGCATTCCCAGATGTCTCTTCTGTGCTTTTTCTGTGAATTTCCTCATTCGAGATAACACTAACAACATCCTCTACTTTTAAAATATTTGAAGCAGATGTAGTATTGCTAACTGCCATTACTAAGCTATGCCAGCTTTCAAGCAAAGAACATAATATTAAAAAAGCTTTTATCTCATCATCAAATACAATTTTGACTAAACTTAATTGATTTACAATTCCATGGAAATCACTCAGGTGATTAGATACAGATCCACCTTCCTGCATATGCAAATTAAATAGCTGCTTCATAAGATATACCTTATTAGAAGCTGAGGGTTTTTCATACAAATTTGCTAAAGTAGTCATCAACTCTACCATTGTTTTTGCCTGTGATAAATTAGATATCACAGTAGATGCTAGACTCAGTCTTATAGACCCCAGAGCCTTTCTGTCAAGAACTTTCCACTCTTCATCATCCATATCTGTGGGCTTCTTTGCAATCCCACCTAATGGTAAGTATAGATCTTTCTGATATAGATAGTCCTCTATCTACATTCTCCAATGTTGATAATTTTTGCCATTAAACTTCTCCATTCTCAGTTTACTTTCTTCTGCCATTGCTTCTCCCACTCAAATAGAAATCTCTGCAAAAACCCGTGTGAGTAACCTGTAATCAATACACACCACAGATCTGAACCACCTGTTAGTGAACCTGAGCTTTGATACCAATGATTGGATATCAAGCTCTAAACTTATAACCAAGGCTCTGATACCACTTGTTGGGGATCAACCAACAATATGATTACACTTATAAAAGCAATAAACCATGAAATTAAATTTGATAGATAAGTAACTAAAATGAGATAATAGCAAAGAACAAGAGATACAAAAAACTACTCTGAAAACTTGTATTAAACTCTTTATAAAAGGAATACAATTGAAGAAACTTCTTTCTTCCACACCTCTCTCAGATGCACAAGATCTCTCTCTAGATCTCTATCCCTCAAGAGCTCTCTCTCTCAAGTACAATCAACTCCAACAACCTGGATTGATTTACATATACAATTCTGTACTGTTCTTTCAACATTCACATACAATGAACTACTACAAAATCACACTAAGCTAAGAAGATCTAATTCTACATATAGAATTAGGAGACTTGAGCATGCACTTACAACCAATAGTTAAGCCTCTTAAACAAGGGCTCTAAAAACAATCTTACTAATAATAGAGACGCGAACTTAAGACTAAGACTTAAACTCATCATGCAAACACTCAGTTCTGTCCACGAAAATACCATTCTAAACGCACAGGTAATCGATGCCGGTTCTTGCCTGCTTGCCTATGACCAACGTCGGCCGATCCCCTACCGACGCTGGCATCTCTTCAACTGCACCTGACCGACATCGGTCGCTCCTGACCGACGCCGGTGACTGTGTAAACCCAAAACTGTCAAATGCGCTCATATGTGAAGCTTTTAGGCTCCACACCTTAACAATTTGGGAGATGCTTCTCCATGGAGAACAAACAAGTGCCACTACTAGGACAAATCAAGGATGCCTAATTTGCATTTGTAACATTCCCAGACAAGAGGATTAAGATGACAGTCTTGGTGGCTGATGTCCCAGCCTCATACGACATCCTTCTTGGGCAAAATTTATACAAAGATGTTAGTGGAAAATTAAGCATGGACCTGTCTGAGGCAAGGATCCCAGTCAAAGGTGTCATGCAAACGCTGTTCCCTAAGAAAAAAGCAAAATATGTGGTCACTCAAACATCAGTGCCTAAAGCTCAAATTCTATTTGAGTCTTTACGAATGGGTAATTATTTCCTTATAACTGAGGATGCTCCTATCTTAGCTGATGAAGCTCCTAAAGGTGATAATCTAAAAATTGGTTCAGATAAAATAACAAAAGATAGGATAGAGTGCAGTGCAAGTGTAGAAGAATCCTCTCCTCCAAACAAAGAGAAATCTAAAGAAAAACTAGTTTTTGACAAGGTCTGGATTCTCAAATTTGATGGAAGTTGTTCCTCTATCGATTCAAGAACTAGGATTGTGTTGATATTGTTGGGTGAATATTTTGTCGGCCAACTAACTGGTGACCAAAATAGTTCCTATCACCACAACATAGGGAGATGGGTCATCCTGGTGTGTAGGTTTACTACATCAACAGGGGACAAATCTCTCCTCTCATTAAGGGGAGGTTCCCTATTAAATATGTGGAGGCTATATACTATATAAATAAGCAGAAAGTAAGACACAGGGGTGGGATAAACCATCCATCTCTCTTTTTTTAGAGATGATGCTAACAAATAGAGGAGAAATCTTGGGTGATTGGTGAAGGTACTTCTCTTCTTTCAGAAGTAACTTTTAGCCAAGAGCCAGATCCCTTTTTGGAGAGTAGAAATCCTGGTGAAGTGACATAAGGCACTTCTCTTCTTTTAGAAGTGCTTGTTCTTGCAAACATCAGGACTCTTTTTGGTAACAAGTGACAAGTAACTAAAAGTGCAGAGTAACCAGCAGCCTAAGATGTAGCGAAAAGTCTCCACCTCGACTGCCCAAGAGTGAGATACGAAGAATAATGGGGGCACAAAGTCATCCCAAGGTCCTTTACACAGGAAATAGAAAATAAACAAACTAAAGACAATTGTAGACATCACAAAGTCTTCCACAACTGACTTCAAAACACCTTCCTAATTACTTTTACTAGTTCTAATTGTTAGATCAAATAAACAAGAATGCTTTCAGAAGACAGACATAAGAACAATCTCCTAATGTAGCACAAGCTATAACAGCACAAAGTTTGCAAGTAACTTGCTTTCTCATTCAATCAAATAAATATGAACTACAATCTGAGCTCAAAGTTTCAGTAATGCCTTTCAATTTGGGTAGAGTTTCACTTCTGGTAAGGGGAAGATCTCTTTAAAACAATAAAAGAGATTACAATATATAGCAGCCCAGAAAGACTTGGCACTTTTTTCCATAGAACGGCCCATGCTATGCATTTAAAGCCTTGAATGCATTTCCAATTTTGTCAAAGGACTGCATTGAAAATAGGGTAGCTATCTTAACTATGGCATGTCATTTCATCCCATATGTCTTCTCTCGAGTCTGGATCATCTGGTTTGTCCTCTCTGACATCTGCGTAGCTGTCCATTTTGTATTTATTTCATGGAAGGAAAAATAGGCCACATCTTTAATTTGTAAGCCAAAATACCTGCTTAGTGGACTATTCCACCTATTGAAATTACATCTGTGTAAATATTTTGTGCTTTTCCCTCTTTCTACTTTTGTCTTTTCTAGCTTTGTCTCTTTCTACTGTGATTTGAGCTATCAGGCTATCTTTTGGTCAGTCACTTGGTTCTTCTTTTAAATTCCACACTTTATTTGAATTTCCACAGATTTTCCCTCACTTTAAATTTGACGTCTGAGGGGCCGTCAATAGTCGCTAGCTGCTTGAACCATGTTGAACCTTGAACCAATGAATCTATGAAAGTTTATTGATTCATTATGTCTCTTTTGTTTGATCACTTCTTGGTTCAATCACTTCTTCGCTCCTTGGTTGAACCATTCGTTGAACCACTTGTTTGCTACTTTTTCCCTGAATGAGGCCGCCTTTAAACTTTTGAACCTATGAACCACTGAACTTTGAACTCTTTTGGTTCAAAGTTCAATTGGTTCATTGGTTCTACCTTGTTGGGTGAATATTTTATCGGCTAGCTAATTGGTGACCAAAATAGTTCCTATCACTAGAGTAGAAAGATTGGTTGGCTAGGTGTGCAGCTTTACTACAACAACTAGAGACAAATCTCTCTTCTCATCAAGGGGAGGTTCCCTATAGATACGTAAGAGATATATACAATATAAATAAGCAAAATGTAAGACATAATGCTAGAATACATCATCCATCTCTCTTCTTTCAGAGATAATGCACACAGACAAAGGATAAAATCCTAGTGTAAACACTGAAGGCACTTCTCTTTTTTTATAAGTGTTCTTTCAAGAAAAAACAAGAGTTTATTTCAAATAGTAAAGTAGCCAGTAATCAAAAGGGGCATAGTAACAGTAGGATGAAGCAAAACGCAAAGTTTCCACCTCAACTGCCCAAAGAGTATATCACAAAGTATAATGGGGGCACAAAGTCACCCCAAAATCTTCAACACAAAAAGAAAAGAAAAACATAGACCAAAAGCAATTGTGAAAGCACAAAGTCTTCCCACAGTTGGTTTCAGGGCACTTCCCTATTACCTTCACTAATTCTACTTACCAAATTAAATGAATAAGAACACCTTCAGAAGACAGATGTAAGAATGATCTTCTAAAATGATATAAGCCAGAACATCACAAAGTCTGTAAACAACTTGCTTTCTCATTCAGATAAAAATGAAAATGAAATTACAACCTGAGCTCAAAGTCTCAGTCTTCTTCTTTCAAAATGGGTAGAGTTTCACTCTTGTAAAAAATAAAAAGTCTCCTTTACAAATGAGAGATATTACAATCTTATAGAAACTACACAAGGATTGGTGCTTTTTTCCATGGGACGGCCCATGCTGCAGTCAACGTCTTCAAAGCGTCTCTAGTTTTGTCTAGAGAGACCATGCTAAGAATAGTGTGCTACCATAACTATGGCATGTCCCTTCATCTGATATGTCTCCTTCTTAATATGGATCATCTGGTCTTTTGCATATTTGTCTTTACTTCATGGAAGAAAATAGGCCACATCCTTGATTTAGTGCACTCAGAAGTCTACTCGATTCACTGTTCCACCTACTAGAAATAACTCTTTTGAAGACATTTCTAGTCCTTTGCATCGATCTTCTCTCTTTGAGTCTTTGAGCTCTCTTTTCAGTCACTCACTTGATTCAAGTTAAACCTTGAACCCGTTGAACCACTAAAAGTTCATCGGTTCATTAGTTCATTCTGTCTCTTTTGTTCTATCACTTCTTGGTTCAATCGCTTCTTCACCCCTTGGTTGAACCACTTGTGTGCTACTTTTTCTTTGACTGAGGCCACCTTTGAACTTTTGAACCATGTTGAACCATTAAACTTTGAACTCTTTTAGTTCAAAGTTTAATCAGTTCATTGGTTTATTCTACGTTTCGCTCAAACACTGCTTCCTTTATCTTTCTAAGCTCTGGTTGAACCTTTGAACCTTGAACCCGTTGAACCTTTTGGTTCAACGGTTCATTTGGTTCATCCGTTGAAGCCCCTTTTTGTCTAAGTCCATGAAATTTCCTTTTTGCATCTTTATTCAGCCTTTGGAATGTCTTGAAGGGAAGGTATCCCTTCGGGTCCTTGGAAAAGGTCCTTTTTTTGATGTGAAGTGTCCCCTGCAAGGGTATCTACCCTTCAAGATTTTTTGGACAGACTTTAGGCTTCAACTTTCCTAGCGGGTTCTTGCTTCTTTGACGGGCTTTTGGCTCTTGAGCTTTTTCTGTCAGGGTTTTCCTTCGGATAAAGGAATTTCTTTGGACAAAAAGTCTAAAAGAAAGCTTCTTTTCCTTAGCCGTTTGTTCCTTTCAATTTCTTTGGGCTTTCTTCCCGAGTGAATTCCTTCGGCCTTCTTCACTTAATCATTTCCATCGGACAAAAAGTCTAAAAGAATTGTTCCTTTTGGGGCCTTTGAACAAATCCAAAGGAATTTTATCTTTTCTTTGACCTTCGAACCAGTGGTGCCTGCCCTCCGCAAGGGCACTTGCCTTTTTTGCTTTGGGGCAGCCCCTTGAACCTACCGATTGAACCAACTGTTGAACCAACTTTGGTTCAACGGTTCAATGGTTCAATCGGCTCATTCTTCGTTATTTGGCTAAGTCCTTTTGATCTTTTACACCAAGCACGTTGAACCCACTTGGTCATTGAACCTATTGAACCTTTGAACCAAAGTGGTTCAAAGTTCAATGGTTCAAGCCTTTGTCCTTTATCATTTCCCGATTGAACTCTTTTGATTGAACCGAGACGCTAAACCAATCTTGGAAATGACTAAGTGTTAGAAGGTTGTTCTTTTGACTAAAATCGCTTACAAAAGATTTTGAACCTATTGAACCCGCTAATTTCAAGTATGTTGAGTCTGTAGAAACATATCTGTAGATTTCGTAGAAATCAACCTATGAAGCCCGCAGAACTTGGCCTGCAGAGTCCGTAGATTTCTTCCTGCAGAGTCCATAGATTTCCTTCCTGTAGAGTCCATAGATTTTTGGAAATCTTGAAAGAAAAGAGGAATTTGAAATCTCAGAACAAATTTTGAGAAGGGAAGAGAGAAATTTTGGTCCTGTAAGACCAAGATAGCTAATATGTTGTTCCAAAAATGAGTGACATTTTTGGGGACCAACAGCTGGCTCTAGTTGGGGAACTTCTTTCAGGTGAAAACTTGAAACACAATTGAGGGGAGTAGAAACCAGAATCTCTAGTGCCTTGAAGTGTGCCATTAGGCTATGGAGTCGTGCTACCCAAAAAGAAAGGCTCAAAAAAATAAAAATGAAAAGAATAAAACATAACTAAAGACTATACATATATACATATGTAGAGGTGAACTTATCTGATACTTCAAGAATTGAATTACTTTAGACACTACTCCTTGTGAGGTGAAAAAAAGGGGATGCCATCCTGATAGACTAGCAGGAAACCATTTTATCCCCAAAAACGGTGATGGGCGAATGGAGCTCTCCACCAGGAAACCAATTTTTTGAGTCTTCCTCTTTGGTTTTTCTTCTTCTTTCCCCATGGCAGGATGTGGTATTCAATTTAAAAACCATAACTCCTTGCTCTCTTGGTGAAGAGATCCTTTTGTTGATTTTGGAGTACAATAGTATGGTCCACCACCATATCTTGTTGTTTTGCTGGTTCAATTCAGCACATATTTTGATTGTCAGCATTAGACCCCTAACAAACCATCAACTCAACATCCCTTTTGGTGTGAAAGAGTTTGATCTCTTCATCTTGAGCAGTCTTCAATCTAAGCAATAGAGATCTGCATCTAGCATGAGTGGAAGAATTACTGCCATCAGATTCTAGGATCCAAGTATCATCAGAAGCTGATCTTCTATTAGATTTCTCTTCACTGGAGATGGAAGATCCTTCTTGATTTGTACTATGCCCTACCAATTCTTCTGATGCCTGATTTGGATCAAATCTTGGATTTCCAACCATGGTACTTTGATCAACTAAGACATGAGCAACCTCTGTGGTCAAGGAGTAATTGCCCTTGCCTAAAGGCTTAAACAAAATTTGAGCAGTAGGGGTTGACATTTGGGTGACCATAATCTTTGCCTCAGATAGGTCCACACCTAGCTCTTCACCAATGTTTAACTGCTCAAAAGTGGCTTGTGAGATTCAAATTTAGTCATTTGAATTTTGGATTTCTTGACATGATCAATCATGTCAAATAACTTAGACTTGGAAGAGAGGATGGGAGTTCATCCTTTTGGTTTTTGGGAGGGGGAGGACTGATCTGCAAAGTTGAAGTAGAAGGTGCAGAGATGTTTGATGTACTAACCTTCTTGGCAATCACTAGGTCCTTTGACTAGAAAGGTAGAATGGTTCTCCGCTTATCACTTGGAATTGTACGCTGAGTTCATTCCTCTGTTCTTTCTTTATCAGCTTGCTGGGCTGACTAATTCTCAGACCGGGTGAATATTGCGTATGATTCCTCATCTACTTCACCTTCACTTCTGGGTTCATCCTGGTAATTCAATAAACCAATGTGGGAGTCACCAGCTGATTCTTCTTGATCCTCCATGAAGAGACCATCATCATTTCTTTGCTCAAACTCAGGTTGGAAATAGGAAACATGTTCTGTTTCTAGATATCCCATTGCTGAGTTGGTTGGAGGTACTTCAAGGGCAAGGTTCCTCTATGGGGGAGGAAGATGATTTGGTTGCCCTTGACTTCTAACAGCGTTGCCTTGATATGGCTGATTGGAGAATGCCCTCATTGGTATAGCTTTATATAGAAGAGCAGAAGACATACCTTGTGCCATTTGCCTTTTCAAGGCTAGCAATTCATTTGCCAGCTTTTGTACCATTAGGTCAATGGTGGCTGTGGGTGAGTATTCAAAAGATGAAGAGGGTTTACCTCTATTAGGATCTCTCTTTATCTTTCCTGACAAGATAAGATCATCTTCTAGCTCAGTAGCCAAGTCTTGAGCAGCCTCAAGGTCTATGTGTCTAGCCCATCTCAACAAAAAACTCACTTCAGGGAGCTATGAGTTGATGAAGAAACACATGAGATTTTGAGGTGTCGGTTGGGTGATCATGGGAATCCTATGCATCAACTTGTTGAACCTAGCAAAAAATACCTCATAGGCTCATGAGGTTCCTTCTTCATCTGAGTGAGTTGGGCCAGCAAAGCATGTGCATCCTCTACAGGCTTGAACTTGGATTCAAACTTGGCTTTGAGTGTATCCCAGTCAGTCACTGATCTAGGTTGCAGATGGTAGAACTAGTTTATAGCAGCACCTTGTAGGGTCTCCATAAAAAGCTTGACTACCATGTCTTCAAATTCCACCCCTATTACATTGCAAGCTATGCTGAAAGTTGCAATGTGTTCATCAGGGTGAACTATTCCATCAAATAATTTGGGGAAATTCTTTATTGAACTACGTGGAAGTTCATGCAGAGGTGGAGTCAAGTTGAGTGGGCCAAAAGAGTTATCAAAGGGGCCTCAAACTGCCATGTTTTAATTATGAAAAATAGGGATAAAAAATTTGGGTGGAGTGGCCAGTTTGCAAAACAAAAATGGAAAAGGACTGGCCCTGCTTCAGCTTGAGGCTTCAAATTGTGCACTCTTTTCTAGCAGATCTAGTTTTACAAACTAGATAAAATAATGGAGATGGAGGAGATGGTAAAGCTATAATGATAATGGGTAAGACACAGAATGGAGTCACTAGAGTCTGTAATGGATAATGGTTATAATGATAATGGGTAAGACAAAGGTGATGTTTCAATTTGAAACTTGAGGTTTTAAATTGCACAAAATTATTGTGTCCCCAGCGGAGTCACCAAAAACTATTGGGTGAATATTTTTTTGGCCAGCTAACTGGTGACCAAAATAGTTCTTATCAACACAATAGGAAGATTGGTTGGCCAGGTGTGCAACTTTACTACATCAATCAGAGACAAATCTCTCCTCTCATCAAGGGGAGGTTCCCTATAGATACGTAGGAGCTATATACAATATAAATAAGTAGAAAGTAAGACAAAAGGGAAAAATACATCATCTATCTCTCTTATTTTAGAGATGATGCACATAGACAAAGGAGAGAATCTTGGTGTAAACACTGAAGGCACTTCTCTTCTTTTAGAAGTGTTCTTGCAGGAAACAACAAGAGTTTTTTTCAAATAGTAAAGTAGCCAGTAATCAAAAAGGGCGTAGTAACAATAGGATGAAGCAAAACATAAAGTTTCCACCTCAACTTCCCAAACAGTATATCACAAAAGATAATGGGGACACAAAGTCACCCCAGAATCCTCAACACAAAAAGAAAAGAAAAACACAGACTGAAAGCAATTGTGAAAGCACAAAGTCTTCCCACAATTGGTTTTAGGGCACTTCCCTATTACCTCCACTAATTCTGCTTACCAAATTAAATGAATAAGAACACCTTCAAAAGACAGACGTAAGAATGATCTTCTAAAATGATACAAGCAAGAACAACATAAAGTCTATAAATGATCTGCTTTCTCATTCAGATAAAAATGAAAATGAAATTACAACCTGAGCTCAAAGTCTCAGTCTTCTTCTTTCAAAATGGACAGAGTTTTGCTCTTGTAAAAAATGAAAAGTCTCCTTTAAAAATGAGAGATATTACAATCTTATAGCAACTACGCAAAGATTGACACTTTTTTCTATGGGACGGCCCATGCAACAGTCAGCGTCTTCAATGCGTCTCCAGTTTTGTCTAGAGAGACCATACTGAGAATAGTGCATTGCCATAACTACGGCACATCCCTTCATCTGATATGTCTCCTCCTTAATATGGACCATCTTGTCCTTTTTATATTTATCTTTACTTCATGGAAGAAAACATGCCGCATCCTTGATTTGGTACGCTCAGAAGTCTACTTGATCCACTATTCCACCTACTAGAAATAACTCTTTCAAAGCATTTCTGTTCCTTTGCATCGATCTTCTCTCTTTGAGTCTTTGGGCTCTCTTTTTAGTCGCTCACTTGATTCAGGTTGAACCTTGAACCCGTTGAGCCACTGAAAGTTCATCGGGTCATTGGTTCATTCTATCTCTTTTGTTCTATCACTTCTTGGTTCAATTACTTCTTTGCCCCTTGGTTGAACCACTTGTGTGCCGCTGTTTCTTTGACTGAGGCCGCCTTTGAACTTTTGAACCATATTAAACCATTGAACTTTGAACTCTTTCAGTTCAAAGTTTAATCGGTTCATTGCTTTAGTCAGTGTTTTGCTCAAACACTGCTTCCTTTATCTTTTTAAGCTCTGGTTGAACCTTTGAACCTTGAACCTGTTGAACCTTTTGGTTCAACAGTTTAATAGTTCATTCGATTCATCCATTGAATCCCCTTTTTGTCTAAGTCCATGAAAGTTCCTTTATATGTCTTTTTTCAGCCTTTGGAACGTCTCGAAAGGAAGGTGTCCCTTTGGGTCCTTGGAAAAGGTCCTTTTTCTGACGTCAAGTGTCTCCTGCAAGGGTATCTACCCTTCAGGATTTTTTGGGCAGACTTTAGGCTTCAACTTTCTTGGCGGGTTCTTGCTTCTTCGATGGGCTTTTGGCTCTCGAGATTTTTCCGTCGGGATTTTCCTTTGGACAAAAAGTATGAAGGAATTCCTTCAGACAAAAAGTCCAAAAGAAAGCTTCTTTTCCTTAGCCGTTTGTTCCTTTCAATTTCTTTAGGATTTCTTCCCGAGTGAATTCATTCGGCCTTCTTCACTTAATCATTTCCATCAAACAAAAAGTCTGAAAGAATTATTCTTTTTGGGGCCTTTGAACAAATCTAAAGGAATTCTATATTTTCTTTGACCTTCGAACCAATGGTGCCTACCCTTTGCAAGGGCACTTGCCTTTTTCGCTTTGGGGCAGCCCTTTGAACCTACCAATTGAACCAACCGATTGAACCAACTTTGGTTCTATGGTTTAATGGTTCAATCGGCTCATTCTTCATTATTTGGCTGAGTCCTTTTAATCTTTTGCACCAAGCACATTGAACCCACTTGGTCATTTAACCTATTGAACCTTTGAACCAAAGTGGTTCAAAGTTCAATGGTTCAAGCCTTTGTCCTTTATCATTTGTCGATTGAACTCTTTTGATTGAATCGAGGTGCTGAACCAATCTTAGAAACTACTAAGTGTTAGAAGCTTGTTCTTTTGACTGAACTCACTTGTAGAAGCTTTTGAACCTATTGAACCTACTAATTTCAAGCATGTTGAGTCTGTAGAAACATATCTGTAGAGTCTATAGAAATCAACCTGTGAAGCCCACAGAACTTGGCCTTCAGAATCCATAGATTTTCTTCCTGTAGAGTCTATAGATTTCCTTCATGCAGAGTCTGTAGATTTGTGGAAAGCTTGAAAAAAAAGAGGAATTTGAAAGCTTAGAACAAATTTTGAGAAGGGAAGAGAGAAATTTTGGTCCTGTAGGACCAAGATAGCTCATATGTTGTTCCAAAAATGAGTGACATTTTTGGGGACCAACAACTGGCTCTAGTTGGGGAACTTCCTTCAGGTGAAAACTTGAAACACAACTGAGGGGAGTAGAAACCAAAATCTCCAGTGCCTTGAAGTGTGCCATTGGGCTACATAGTCGTGCTACCCAAAAAGAAAGGCTCCAAAAAATAAAAATAAAAAGAACAAAACAAAACTAAAGACTATACAGATATACATATGTATAGGTGAACTTATCTAATACTTTAAGAATTGAAGTACTTAAGATGATTCTCCTTGTGAAGTGAAGAAAAGGGGATGCCATCATGATAAACTAGCAAGAAACCATTTTGTCCCCAGATATGGTGACGGGCAAATGGAGCTCTCCACCAAGAAACCAATTTTTTGAGTCTTCCTCTTTGGTTTTTCTTCTTCTTGCCCCATGGTAGGATGTGGTCTTTAATTTGAAAACCATAACTCCTTGCTCTCTTGGCAAAGGGCTCCTTTTGCTGATTTTGGAGTACAGCAATATGGTCCACCACCATAGCTTGCTGTTCTACTGGTTCAGTGCAGCACATATTTTGATTATCAGCATTAGACCCCTAACAAAACATCAGCTCAACATCCCCTTTGGTATGAAGGAGTTTGATCTCTTCATCCTGAGCAGTCTTCAATCTGAGCAACAAAGATTTGCATCCAACATGAGTGGAAGAATTGCTGCTATCAGATTCTAGGATCCAAGCATCATCAGAAGTTGATCTTCTATTAGATTTCTCTTCATCGGAGATGGAAGATCCTTCTTAAATTGTACTGCGCCCTACCAATTCTTTTGATGCCTGATTTGGATCAAATCCTAGATTGCTAGCCATGAGACTTTGATCAGCTGAGATATGAGCATCCTCTGTGGTCAAGGAGTAATTACCCCTGCCTAAAGGCTCAAATAGAATTTGATCAGCAGGGGATGACATTTGGGTGACCACAATCTTTGCCTCAAACAGGTCCACATCTAGCTCTTCACTAATGTTTAACTGCTCAGAAGTGGCTTGTAGGGATTCAAACTCAGTCATTGAATTTTAGATTTATTGACATGATCAATTATGTCAAATGACTGAGATGGACTTGGAAGAGAGGATGGGAGTTCATCCTTTTGGTTTTTGGGAGGGGGAGGACTGATCTGCAAAGTTGAAGTAGAAGGTGCAGAGATGTTTGATGTACTAACCTTCTTGGCAATCACTGGGTCCTTTGACTAGAAAGGCAGAGTGGTTCCCCGCTTAGCAATTGGAATTACAGGCTGAGTTCATTCTGCTATCAGCTTGTTGGGCTGACTGATTCTCAGACTGGGTGAATACTATGTATGATTCCTCATCTACTTCACCTTCACTTTTGGGTTCATCCTGGTAATTCAGGAAACCAATGTGGGAGTCGCTAGCTGATTCTTCTTGATCCTCCATGAAGAGACTAGCATCATTTCCTTGCTCGAACTCAGGTTGGAAATAAGAAACATGTTTTATTTCTAAATATCCCACTACTGAGTTGGTTGGAGGTGCTTCAAGGGTAAGGTTCCTCTGTGGGGGAGGAAGACGATTTGGTTTCCCTTGAATTCTGGCAGCATTGCCTTGATATCGCTGATTGGGGAATGTCTTCCTTGGTATATCTTTATATAGAGGAGTAGAAGACATACCTTGTGCCATTTGCCTTTTCAAGGCTAGCAATTCATTTGCCAACTTTTGTACCATTGGGTCAATGGTGGTTGTGGGTGAGTATTCAGAAGATGAAGAGGGTTTACCTCTGTTAAGATCTCTCTTTATCTTTCCTGCCAAGATAAGGTCATCTTCTAGCTCAGTAGCCAAGTCTTGAGCAGCCTCAAGGTCTATGTGTCTATGCCATCTCAATAGAAAATTCACTTTAGGTAGCTGTGAGTTGATGAAGAAACACATGAGATTCTAAAGTGTCAGCTGGGTGATCATGGGAATCTTGTGCATCAGCTTGTTGAACCTGGAAATAAAATCCATCATAGGCTCATGAGGTTCCTTCTTCATCTGAGTGAGCTGGGCTAGCAAAGCATGTGCATCTTTTACAGGCTTGAACCTAGATTCAAACTTGGCTTTGAGTGTATCCCAGTCAGTCACTAATCTAACTTGCAGATGGTAGAACTAGTCTACAACAACACCTTATAGGGTCTCCACAAAAAGCTTGACTGCCATGTCTTCAAATTCCACCCCTATTACACTGCAGGCTATGCTAAAAGCTGCAATGTGTTTATTAGGGTGAACTATCCCATCACCAAATAATTTGGAGAAATTCTTTCTTGAACTACGTGAAAGTTCATGCAGAGGTGGAGTCAAGTTGAGTGGGCCAAAAGAGTTACCCCAGGGTCCTCGAACGACCATGTTTTAATTATGAAAAATAGGGATAACAAATTTGGGTGGAGTGGCCAGTTTGTAGAACAAAAATAGAAAATGACTATCCCTACTTCAGTTATAGGTTTGAGGCTTCAAACTGTGCACTCTTTCCCAACAGCTTTGGTTTTGCAGACTAGATAAAATAATGGAGATGGAGGAGATGGTAAGGCTATAATGATAATGGGTAAGACACGAAATGGAGTCGCCAGATTCTATAATGGATAAGGGTTATAATGATAATGGTTAAGATACAAGGGATGTTTCAATCTAAAACTTGAGGTTCCAAATTGCACAAAATTACCGTGTCCCCAACGAAGTCACCAAAAACTATTGGGTGAATATTTTGTCAGCCAGTTAACTGGTGACCAAAATAATTCCTATCAGCATAGCAGGAAGATTGGTCGGCCATGTGTGTAACTTTACTACATCAACCTAAGACAAATCTCTCCTCTCATCAAGGGGAGGTTCCCTATATATACGTAGGAGCTATATACAATATAAATAAGTAGAAAGTAAGACATAAGGGTAGAATACATCATCCATCTCTCTTCTTTCAGAGATGATGCACACAGACAAAGGAGAAAATCCTGGTGTAAACACTGAAGGCACTTCTCTTTTTTCAAAAGTGTTCTTGCAAGAAATAGCAAGAGCTTCTTTCAAATAGTAAAGTAGCCAGTAATCAAAAGGGGCGTAGTAACATTAGGATGAAGCAAAACACAAAGTTTCCACCTAAACTTTCCAAAGACTATATCAAAAAGGATAATTGGGGCACAAAGTCACCCCAGAATTCTCAACACAAAAAGAAAAGCAAAATAGAGACTGAAAGCAATTGTGAAAGCACAAAGTCTTCCCACAGTTGGTTTCAGGGCACTTCCCTATTACCTCCACTAATTCTGCTTACCAAATTAAATGAATAAGAACACCTTCAGAAGACAGACATAAGAATGATCTTCTAAAATGATACAAGCCAAAATAGCACAAAGTCTGTAAACGACCTGCTTTTTCATTCAGATAAAAATAAAAATAAAATTATAACTCGAGCTCAAAGTCTCAGTCTTCTTATTTCAAAATGGGGAGAGTTTTACTCTTGTAAAAAATAAAAAGTCTCCTTTACAAATGAGAGATATTACAATCTTATAACAACTATGCAAGGATTGATGCTTTTTTCTATGGGATGGCCCATGTTGCAGTCAGCGTTTTCAATGCATCTCCATTTTTGTCTGGAGAGACCATGCTGAGAATAGTGTGCTGCCATAACTATGGCGTGTCCCTTCATCTGATATGTCTCCTCCTTAATATGGACCGTCTAGTCCTTTGCATATTCGTCTTTACTTCATGGAAGAAAATAGGCCACGTCCTTGATTTGGTGCACTCAAAGTCTACTCGATCCACTGTTCCACCTACTAGGAAATAACTCTTTCAAAGACATTTTTGGTCCTTTGCATCGATCTTCTCTCTTTGAGTCTTCGGGCTCTCTTTTCAGTTGCTCGCTTGATTTAGGTTGAACCTTGAACCCATTGAACCACTGAAAGTTCATCGGTTCATTGGTTCATTCTATCTCTTTTATTCTATCACTTCTTGGTTCAATCGCTTCTTCACCCCTTGGTTGAACCATCTATTAAACCACTTGTGTGCCGCTTTTTATTTGACTGAGGCCGCCTTTGAACTTTTGAACCATGTTGAACCATTAAACTTTGAACTCTTTCAATTCAAAGTTCAATCAGTTCATTGGTTTATTCTGTGTTTCACTCAAACACTACTTCCTTTATCTTTTTAAGCTTTGGTTGAACCTTTGAACCTTGAACCCATTGAAATTTCAATTCAACGGCTTAATGGTTCATTTGGTTCATTTGGTTCATCCGCTGAAGCCCCTTTTTGTCTAAGTCTATGAAAGTTCCTTTTTATGTCTTTGTTCAGCCTTTGAAACATCCTGAAGGGAAGGTGTCCCTTCGGGTTCTTGGAAAAGGTCCTTTTTCTAACATCAAGTGTCCCCAGCAAGGGTATCTACCCTTCAAGATTTTTTGGGCAGACTTCAGGCTTCATCTTTCTCGGTGGGTTCTTGCTTCTTCGACGGGCTTTTGGCTCTCAGGCTTTTTCCATCAAGCTTTTCCTTCAGACAAAAAGTCTGAAGGAATTCCTTCAGACAAAAAGTATGAAAGAAAGCTTCTTTTCCTTAGCCATTTGTTCCTTTCAATTTCTTCAAGATTTCTTCTTGAGTGAATTCCTTCAGCCTTCTTCACTTAATCATTTCCATCAGACAAAAAGTCTAAAAGAATTGTTCCTTTTGGGGCCTTTGAACAAATCCAAAGGAATTCTATCTTTTCTTTAACCTTTGAACCAATGCTGCTTGCCCTCCACAAGGGCACTTGCCTTTTTCACTTTGGGGCAGCCCCTTGAACTTGTCGATTGAACCAACTTTGGTTCAACGGTTCAATGGTTCAATCGGCTCATTCTTCGTTATTTGGCTAAGTCCTTTTGATCTTTTGCACCAAGCACGTTGAACCCACTTAGTCATTGAACCTATTGAACCTTTGAACTAAATTGGTTCAAATTTCAATGGTTCAAGCCTTTATCTTTTATCATTTGCTGATTGAACTCTTTTAATTGAATCGAGGCGCTGGACCAATCCTAGAAATGACTAGGAGTTAGAAGCTTGTTCTTTTGACTGAACTCGCCTGCAGAAGCTTTTGAACCTGTTAAACTTGCTAATTTCAAGCATGTTGAGTATGTAGAAACATATCTGCAGAGTCCATAGAAATCAACCTATGAAGCCTGTAGAACTTGGCCTGTAGGGTCCGTAGATTTTCTTCTTGCAGAGTCCATAGATTTCCTTCCTACAGAGTCCGTAGATTTCTAGAAAGCTTGAAAAAAAGAGGAATTTGAAAGATCAGAACAAATTTTGAGAAGGGAAGAGATAAATTTGGGTCCTGTAAGACCAAGATAGCTCATATGTTGTTCCAAAAATGAGTGACATTTTTGGGGACCAACATGCTCGTCGCTTATTCTTCTTAAGCTCTTTGATCTTTACTGCACTTGGTTGAACCTTTGAACCTAAAAACTTGTTGAACCATTTGGTTCAATAGTTCAATGGTTCAATTGGTTCATTTTTTGATGCTCCTTGTGTCTAAGTCTTTGAGGATTCCCTTTTTCATCTTTGTTCAGCCTTTGGAACGTCCCAAAGGGAAGGTGTCCCTTCGGGTCCTTGGAAAAGGTCCTTTTTTTATGCCAAGTGTCCCCTACAAGGGTATCTACCCTTTGGGAATTTTCATGCGACCTTCAGGCTTTAACTTCCCTGGTAGGTTCTTGCATCTTCGGTGGGCTTTTGGATTTTGAGCTTTTTCCGTCAGGCTTTTCCTTCAGACAAAAAGCCCAAAAGAATTCCTTCAGACAAAAAGTCGGAAGGAATTTTGCCTTAACATTTTTCTAAGAAAATCTTTCCAAAAGAATTCTTTCAGCCTCTTTTACTTAGCCATCTTCCTGAGGGGTTTATAACTTTTGTCTACTTTGGCTTACTGCCCTCTGTAAGGGCACTTGTTCTTTTGGCTTTGGGGGCAGCCCCTTGAACCTACCAATTGAACCAACCGGTTGAACCAACTTTAATTCAATGGTTCAATCGGTTCATTCTTTGTTCTTTGGCTTTTCCTTTTTAATCTTTTGCACCAAGCGTGTCGAACCAATTGGTCGTTGAACCCGTTGAAATCACCCAAGTGTTGAGAGCTTGCTTCTTTCTTATAGAGTCCATAGAAATTAGCATGCGAAGCTCATGGATTTTCTTCTTGTAGAGTCCGTATATTCAAGCCTACAGAGTTCATAGATTCAAGCCTACAGAGTGCGTAAATTTTTGGAAAAGCTTTGAAAAATTAATAACTTGAATGCTCAGAACAAATTCTTGAAAAGGGGAGAGATGATTTTGGTCTGATGAACCAAAATAGTTCATAGGTTGTCCCAAAAATGTCACTCATTTTTGGGGGACAACAACTAGCTCCAGTTGGGGAACTTCTTTTAGTTGAAAACTTGGAATATCTGAGGGGGGTAGAAACCAGAATCTCTAGTGCCTTGAAGTGTGCCATTGGGCTATGGAGTCATATGATACCCAAATAGAAAGGCTAAAAAAAATGTAAATGAAAAGCACAAAACAAAACTAAAGACTATACAAATGTACATATGTGCAGGTGAACTTATCTGGTACATCAAGAATTGAAGTACTTCAAATGCTGCCCCCTGAGAGGTAGTGAAAATGGTGCTCTATCCTGATAAACCAATAAGAAGCCATTTTCTCCCCAGAATTGGTGATGGGTGGATGGAACTCTCCACCAGGAAACCAATTTTTTGTGTCCTCCCTTTGGTTTTCACCTCTTGCCCCACAACAAGACTTGACTTTTAATTCGAAAGCCATGAATCTTTGCTCTCTTGGAAAAAAGTTCCTTTTCTTGATTTTGATGCACAATAGCATGGCCCATTACCATAATTGGCTGCTCTTCTAGTTCAGTCCAACACATGATTTGATTGTTCCCATTCAACACCTGAAAATGATTGGCACTATCAGGCATACTTGGTGTTGTTCCGTCTGAACCAATTCCTAGATCGTCACCTACAAGATTTTCATCTGCTGAAACATGAATGTCTTTAGTAGATAGAAAATAATTACCCTGCCTAAAGACTCAAACAAAATTTGAGCTTTAGGCCTTGATGTCTGAGTGACAATGTATTTTGCCTCCTTCTCAAGAAGCAACCTCTGCATTACACCTTTCACAGAGATTCTTGCATGAGATAAGTCCATGCTTAGTTCCCCTCCAACATCCTTGCAGAAGTTCTACCCAAGAAGGATGCCATATGATGCTGGGACGTCAGCCACTAGGACAATCATCTTGATTCGCTTGTTTGGAAAGGCAACAAATGCAAATTGGGCATCTTTAATTTGCCCCAGTAGTGGCACTTATTTGTTCTCCATGGAGAAACATCTCCCAAATGTCTTAGTCAGTGTGAGACCCATAGATTCTACCACTTTAGCAAGCATGACATTGTCTGAAGCTCCAGAATCAATGATGCAATTATTCAGCTGATGTCCATTTATCAATAATGAGACATAAAAAGGTTCAGTCCTGTCAGGAGTAGTAGGGGGAGTAATGACAAGGTTGTTCCTGGTGGGTGCATTCCTTGAGGGATCATGTGTCACTTTGGGAATTGCTTGTTCAATAGGGATGTTTTGGTTTTTAACACATTGAACCAATCTGTCTAATTGCTCAGGATGGGACTGCAGAAATTCAAATTCAGACATTTGAATTTTGGTTTTCTTTATATGGTCAATGATATCAAATGTTTGGAATGAGATAAGAGTAGAGGATGGGAGTTCATCCTTTTGATTTTTGAAAGGGGGGGGACTAGATTGCAAATTTGAAGTAGAAGGCATAGAGGCATTTGGGGTACTTACCTTTCTCGCAATCATTGGGTCCTTTGGCTAGAAAGGAAGAGTGGATCCTTGTTTAGTAATTGAAACTTCTAGTTGAGGTCGCTCCTCTACTTTCTCCTTATCAACTTATTGAGTTGATTGATTTTTGGACCGGGTGAATACAACATATGACCCCTCAGCTGCATTGCCTTCTCTTCTGGGTTCATCTTGATAGTTCAAGAAACAAATGTGGGAGTCGCCAACTGATTCTTCTTGATCCTCCATGAAGAGACCAGCATCATTTTCTTGATCAAATTCAGGGTGGAAAGAGAAATCATGTTTAGTTTCCAAATATCCAACTACTTAGTTGGTTGGAGGTGCTTTAAGGGCAAGGTTGCTCTGTGGGGGAGGAAGATGATTTGGCTACCCTTGATTCCTAGCAACATTGCTTTAATATGCCTGATTTTGAAATGTCCTCATTGGCATATCCCGATTAAGAGAAGCAGACATAACTTGGGCCATTTGTCTTTTGAGGACCAATAATTCATTTGCTAGCTTCTGCACCATTAGATCAGTGGTGGTTGAAGGGGAGTATTCAAAAGAAGGGGAAGATTTACATCTGTTTGGATCTCTTCTTATCTTTCCAGTCAAGATAAGGTCATCTTCTACCTTAGTAGCCAAGTCTTGAGCAGCGGAAAGGTCTATGTGTCTGGCCCATCTCAACAAAAAACTCACTTCGAGCAGCTGTGAGTTGATGAACAAACACTTGAGACTCTAAGGTGTTGGCTGGGTGACCATGGGAATCTTGTGCCTTAGCTTTTTGAACTGGCAATGAAATCCCTCATAAGTTCATGGGGCTCCTTCATCATCTATGTGAGTTAGGATAGTAAGGCATGTGCATCTTCTATAGGCTTGAACCTAGCTTCAAATTTATCTTTTAGAGTGTCCCAATCAGTCATTGATCCTACCTGCAGGTGGTAGAACCAGTTTGCAGTAGTGCCTTGTAGTGTCTCCACCAATAGCCTGACCGCTATGTCTTCAAATTACACCCCTATTACACTGCAAGATATGCTAAAAGTTGCAATGTGTTCATCATGATGAACCTTTCCATCACCAAATTATTTGGGGAGATTCTTCCTTAAATTACATGGAAGCTCATGCGGTGGTGGAGTCAAATTCAGTGGACCAAAAGAGTTACCCCAAGGGCCTTGAGCCATGATTTGATTATGTAGAAGTGGGATCACAAATTTGGGTGGAGAATGGATAGGCAAAGCTCTGCTAGCAATAGAAAAATAAGCTCTGCCTTGTGCTGGTGACCTGGTAGGGCTAGGAGGAAGAATCCTAGTTCGTTGAAGGTGAGGCTGTGGAGGAAACAACTCAAAATTACTCTGTCACACCAACTCAAAAGCAGGGTCAACAACACCTTGAGATTTTTGGCTTCTTGTATAACATGGAGTTGCCAATTTTCAAAACAAAAATGGAAAAGAGCAGGCTTTACTTCAGCTTGAAGCTTGAGACTTCAAATTGCGTGCTCTTCCCAGCGGCTCTAGTTTTATAGGCTAGATAATATAACAAAGATGGAGGAAGATGGTAAGGCTATAATGATAATGGGTAAGACATGGAATGGATTCGCCAGACTATGTAATGGATAAGGGAAGGAACTGCTTCAATCTAAAACTTGAGGTTTCAGACTGCATGTTCATCTCTAGCAAAGTCACCAAAAATTGTTGGGTGAGCTTTTTGTCGACCAACTAACTGGTGACCAAAATAGTTCCTATCACCACAACATAGGGAGATGGGTCATCTTGGTGTGCAGGTTTACTACATCAATAGGGGACAAATCTCTCCTCTCATTAAATGGAGGTTCCCTATTAAATATGTGGAGGCTATATACTATATAAATAAGCAAAAAGTAAGACACAGGGGTGGGATAAACCATTCATCTCTCTTTTTTCAGAGATGATGCTAACAAATAGAGGAGAAATCTTGGGTGATTAGTGAAGGTACTTCTCTTCTTTCAGAAGTAACTTTTAGCCAAGAGCTAGATCCCTTCCTAGAGAGTAGAAATCTTGGTGAAGCGATAGAAGGCACTTCTCTTCTTTTAGAAGTGCTTGTTCTTGCAAAAAACAAGACTCTTTCTGGTAACAAGTGACAAGTAACTAAAAGTGCAGAGTAACTAGCAGCCTAAGATGTAGCACAAAGTCTCCACCTCGACTGCCCAAGAGTGAGATACGAAGAATAATGGGGGCACAAAGTCATCCCAAGGTCCTTGACACAAGAAATAGAAAATAAACAAACAAACTAAAGACAATTGTAGACAACACAAAGTCTTCCACAACTGACTTCAGGACACCTTCCTGATTACTTCCGCTAGTTCTACTTGTTAGATCAAATAAACAAGAATGCTTTTAGAAGACAGACATAAGAATAATCTCCTAATGTAGCACAAGCTATAATAGCACAAAGTCTGCAAGTAACTTGCTTTCTCATTCAATCAAAGAAATATGAACTACAATCTAATCTCAAAGTCTCATTAATTCCTTTCAATTTGGGTAGAGTTTTGATTTTAGTAAGGGGAAGATCTCCTTAAAACAATAAAAGAGATTACAATATATAACAGCCCAGAAAGACTTGGCACTTTTTTCCATAGAATAGCCCATGCTATGCATCCAAAGCCTTGAATGCATTTCCAAGTTTGTCAAAGGACTACATTGAAAATAGGGCAGCTGTCTTAACTATGGCATGTCATTTCATCCCATATGTTTTCTCCTAAGTCTGGATCATCTGGTCTGTCCCCTCTAACATTTGCATAGCTATCCATTTTGTCTTTACTTCATGGAAGGAAAAATAGGCCACGTCTTTAATTTGAAAGCCAAAATACCTGCTTAATGGACTATTCCACCTACTGAAATTACTTTTGTGCAGATATTTCAAGATTTTCCCTCTTTCTACTTGTCTTTTCTAGCTTTGTCTCTTCCTACTGTGATTTGAGCTATCAGGCTATCTTTTGGTCAGTCACTTGGTTCTTCCTTTAAATTTTGTGCTTTATTTGAATTTCCATAGATTTTCCCTCACTTTAAATTTGACGTCTGAGGGGCCGTCAATGGTCACCAGCTGCTTGAACCATGTTGAACCTTGAACCAGTGAACCTATGAAAGTTAATTGGTTCATTCTGTCTCTTTTGTTCTATCACTTCTTGGTTCAATCACTTCTTCGCTCCTTGGTTGAACCATCCGTTGAACCACTTGTTTGCTATTTTTTCCTTGACTGAGGTTGCCTTTGAAATTTTGAACCTATGAACCATTGAACTTTGAACTCTTTTGGTTCAAAGTTCAATCAGTTCATTGGTTCTTTGGTTCTGCCCGTTGCTTGTTCTTCCTAAGCTCTTTGATCTTTATCACGCTTGGTTGAACTTTTGAACTTGCGAACTCATTGAACCATTTGGTCCAATGGTTCAATCAGTTCATTATTTGAAGCTCCTTGTGTCTAAATCTTTGAGGATTCCCTTCTGCATCTTTGTTCAACCTTTAGAATGTCCTAAAGGGAAGGTGTCCCTTTGGGTCCTTGGAAAAGGTCCTTTTTCTAATGCCAAGTGTCCTCCGCAAGGTTATCTACCCTTCGGGAATTTTCATTTGACCTTCTGGCTTTAACTTCCCTGGCGAGTTCTTGCATCTTCGGTGGGATTTTGGCTTTCAGGCTTTTTTCGTTGTGCTTTTCTTTCGGATGAAAATCTCAAAAGAATTCCTTCGGACAAAAAGTCCAAAGGAATTTTTCCTTAACATTTTTATGAGAAAATCTTCCCAAAATAATTCTTTCGACCTCTTTTACTTAGCCATCTTCCCGAGGGGTTTCTAACTTTTGTTCACTTTGGCTTACTACCCTCCACAAGGGCACTTATTCCTTTGGCTTTGGGGGCAGTCCCTTGAACCTACCAATTGAACCAACCAGTTGAACCAACTTTGGTTCAATGGTTCAATCGGTTCATTGTTTGTTCTTTGGCTTTTCCTTTTTAATCTTTTGCACCAAGCGCGTTGAACCAATTGGTCATTGAACCCATTAAAATCACCCAAGTGTTGAAAGCTTGCTTCTTTCCTACAAAGTTTGTAAAAATCAACATGCGAAGCTCATGGATTTTCTTCTTGCAGAGTCCATAGATTCAAGCCTGCAGAGTCTGTAGATTCAAGCCTGCAGAGTATGTAGATTTTTGGAAAAGCTTTGAAAAATGAAGAACCTGAATGCTCAGAACAAATTCTTGAAAAGGGGAGAGATGATTTTGGTCTGATGAACCAAAATAATTCATAGGTTGTCCCAAAATTGTCACTCATTTTTGGGGGACAACAAATATCTCCTCAAGGAGATATTTTTCCTTCTTCATACAAGTTACAATTCAACAACACCAACAACACTACTGAGTATGAATCTTTACTACTTAGATTGAAGGTTGCCCAAGACAAGGTCATCAAGCTCCTTCATGTTAAAGGAGATGTTGAGCTAGTGGTTTGTCAGGTGAGGAACCTGTACCAAACCAAAAGTGAGAGATATACCACTATCGTAATCTAGTTTGGGATCAAATTAAAAGCTTTGATGCTTTTAACATCTCTATAGTTCCCAGGGAATTCAATGACAGAGCTGATGCTTTGGCTATTTTAGTAACTCTTTTGGTTCTTCCCCTAATTTTAAAGGGGACAAGTACACTATCAAACTGGTATTCTGAGCAAGTGTGCCTGACAACGCCAATCATTGGCAAGTGTTCAATGGTGATAACCAAATCATTGCCTTCTTGGAATAAAAAGGTAGCTTCAAACAACTTCACTTCGAAGGCAGTGAACCAACCCCTGAATCAAGTTCAAAGATAGGTGAAGAATTCTTGCAACTTAAACGAAATAAAATCCCAAAAAGCCTGGTTTCCCTTGAGAATCTATTTGACAAACATGACAGGTTCATCAAATAACAACAAATGGATTAACGCTCCTCTCAAGAGTTTGATCAGATAAATTTGGGTACGAAGGAAAATCCCAAGATGGTGAACATTGGGAAGTGTTGCACTCCAGAAGAGAAGTTCAAATTTACTGCTCTACTCTGCCAATACATGGATGTGCTAGCATACTCCTATGATGATCTGAAGTCACTCAAAGTTGATGGAATTCGCCATGAAATTCTTCTCAAAGATGATTCGGTGCTTTACAAGCAAAAATATAGGCAGTATAATCTAAAGATATTAGGTACTATTCTGTCTAAAATATAGAAAATGCTGAATGCTAGGATAATTTTCCCAATTCATCATTCTACATGGATTGCCAACATAGTACATGTGAGAAAAAAGAATGGAAAAAATTGCCTCTATGTGGACTTCAAGAATTTGAATCAGTCATCTTTAAAGGATAACTATCCTCTACCCATCATGGACCAAGTGCTTTAGACAGTGACTGGTTCAGAGATGTTATCAATGCTGGATGGCTTCTCAGAATACAATCAAGTTGAAGTTGGTGAAGCAGACTAACATAAGACTGCCTCCACCACACCTTGGGGCACCTTTGCATATTGAAGAATGCCATTTGTCCTGATAAATGATAGCACCACTTTCTAGAGAGCAATGGACCTTGATTTCAAAGATAAAATGGGTAAGTTCATTGTGGTATACCTTGATGACTTGACCGTCTTTTCTAAGCAACGTCCTGATCATGTGTGCCATTTGCAATAAGTGATGAAATGCTGCCACTAGAATGGCATTTCTCTTAATCCCAAGAAGTCTATCTTTAGAGTGATAGAAGGGAAGCTTCTGAGACACATTGTATCTTGAGAAGGCATAAAGATTGACTCAGAAAAAGTCAAATCCATCCAGGAACTTACCCTACCCACAAGTAAGACTGCAGTTCACTCTTTCTTCAAAAAAGTGAATTTTTTATGAAGGTTCATCCCCAAGTTTACTGAGAAGACTCACCATATTGTGAACATGATGAAGGGAAAGGCCACCTTCAACTGGACTAAAAAAGGCAAATTGGAATTCTGAGACATCAAGATAGCTATTGCCCACACCCCAATTTTGGTTTGTCCAGATTATACTGAGGATTTCACCATATACAATTATGCTTCTGAGCACACACTTTCAACAATTTTGGTTCAACAGAATGAAGAAGGTGTGGAAGATCCTATATCCTTCATGAGCTATCCTCTCAAAGCTCATGAACTGAAGTATTCAAACATGGAGAAGCATGCTTATGTGGTGGTCAAGGTAGTAAAGCATTTCCATTTTTACATCCTCAATTCACACACTACTGCTCTAGTTCTTGATACCACAGTTAAATCCATATTCACTCAGCAAGAGTTTGGAACTAAAAGAGGCAATTGGATTGCTAAAATCCAAGAGTTTGATCTTGTTATCAAACCAACAAAGCTTGTATGAGGAAGGGGCCTCTACCAATTGATTTTGAACAATAAACCTGAAGAAGTAAGGCATAAAGAAAAATAAGTGGAAGACATGCCAACATTTCTCTTTGTCTTCACCACAAATGAGTGGTATTAAAGTATTTCTCATTTCCTTACTTATGGTGATTGTCTTGCCCACTTATCTCGTAAAGAAAGGATGACTGTTAAATTGAAAGCTGCCAATTTTGTCCTATGGGACAATGGCCTGTACAAGAGGAGCCTTGATGGAGTGTTCCTTCGCTGCATGGATAAATAACAATAGAACCAACTTTTGAGGTCCTTTCATAATTTGGCCTGTGGAAGACATTTTTTTGCTCCTATGACTGCCCATAAGATTATACGAGCCAGGTATTATTGGCCTACTCTATTTTAGGATGCATACAAATGGGTATGAAGATTGGAACTATGTCAACAGTTCATTGGAAGATCCAAGTTAGCTGCTCTACCTCTCAAGCCAATAGTGATAGAAGAGCCATTTCAACAATGGAGAATCAATTTCATTGGTGTTATAAACCCATCTTCAAGTGCTGGACATGATTATGTCCTCACAGCCACAAATTACTTCACTAAATGGGTGGAAGCAATTCCAACCAAGCATGCTACTTTAGAAGTGGTATGCGATTTCCTCAAAAAAAACAACATTTCCAAGTTTGGGGTCCCAACCAAGATTGTCACAGATAATGTTGCTTGTTTCTCTTCTCATGAGATCACTAAATTCTATTTTTACTATGGGATTACCCTCTCCCACTCTTCTAATTATTTTTCACAAGGGAATGTCCAACTGAATCAAGAAACAAGAACCTGGTGACCATCATCAAGAAGTTGGTAGATGACAACCAATGAAATTGGCATAAAGCATTGGTTGATGCTTTATGGGTAGACAAAATTACACCCAATAGGGTCATAGGTTTGTCACCTTTCCAACTTTTGTATGGTCTCAATGCAGAGATACCAATCACCATGGAATTATCAGCACTGAAATTGGTGAAGGTGGTCAAAGATCATACATATGAAAGCTCCATCGATAAGAGGATCATGTGCTTAACTGAGCTAGATGAGTAGCAAACTATGGTGGTGGACCGAATTGCTACGCATGAAAGTCTGGTGAAGAAGTTCTTTGACCATAAAGTAAAATATTGTGATTTCTAGATTAGATCAAATCCTATTATGGGACAAGAGAAGAGAACCAAAGGGAATGCATGGGAAGTTCAATTCCCTATGGAGAGGCCCATTTACTATCGATGAGATCAATGGTGAAAATAGTTTCTTGTTGAAGTATCAAGATGGCACGCCCTTTTCTCTACCTCACAATGGGCAACATTTGAAGCACTTCAATTCTTAAAGTATCAGATAAGATCATCTGTACATATGTATATTTGTATAGTATTTAGTTTTGTTTTGTGATTTTCATTTTTATTTTTGGCACCTTTATTTTTGGTTGGCATGACTCTGTAGCCCAATGGCATACTTAAAGGCACTGGAGATTTTGGTTTCTACTCCCCTCAGCTATTTCAAAATTTCAACTGAAGGAAGTTCCCCAACTGGAGCTAGCTCTTGTTACCAAAATATGTCACTCATTTTTTGGGACAACATATGAACTATTTTGGTCCTATAGGCCAAAATTCTCTCTTCCCTTCTCAAAAATTGTTTTGGGCATTCAAATTCTCCATTTTTTAAGCTTTTTCAATAAAGGGGCTCCACAGGCTGATTTCTATAGACTCTACAGGCTCATTTCTATGGACTCCGCAGGCTGATTTTTATAGACTCTGCAGGCTCATTTCTATGGGCTCTATAGATATGTTTCTATGGACTCCACAGGCTAGATTCTATAGACTCTTTCAAGGCTC
The DNA here is from genome assembly GCA_037957365.1 of Torreya grandis. NCBI lineage: Eukaryota > Viridiplantae > Streptophyta > Pinopsida > Cupressales > Taxaceae > Torreya > Torreya grandis. The sequence goes on from JARHVA010000109.1 coordinate 6,232,073, forward strand.
AAGAGTCTTAGAGAAAACTACGGACTCTGCAAGTTGGTTTCTTGGTTCTACAGACTCATTTCCGCAGATTCATTTCTACGGACTCTGCAGACTCATTTATGTGGACTCTACAGGAAAGAAACAAGTTCCCAACACTTAGGTAATTTCAATCAGTCGGTCCAATCCCAAAACCCAAAGGACAAGTGCCCTTGCAGAGGGCACTTAAGATCCAAAAGGACCTTTGTGACTTTTTTGAAAGGCAATTTTGGAGATCAAATAGCCCTTGTAGAAGGCAGGTGATGAGCAAAATGGACCGTTGCAAAGGGCCAAAAGGGTAAGGTTTTCTTCAGAAAAGTGAACAAAGGAAAGTGCCCTTGCAGAGGGTAGTGAGCAAAAGTGGACAAAGAGATACCCTTTAGAAAGATTTTCTATGGTAAAATGTTAAAGTCAATTCCTTCAGACAAAAAGTCTAAAAGAATTCCTTCAGACTTTTGTCCGAAGGAATTATCCCAACCGAAGGGAAAGCCAACCAAAAGAATAAAGCCCAATGGAAATAACTAAGGCAAGGAAAGGTTTCCTTCATACATTTTGTTTGAAGGAATTGAAGCTGAAGGACCCCAAAGACCGCCTAAAGGCTACCCGAAGAACCTTGAAGGGCAGGTACCCTTGCGAGGGACTCTCATCCAAAGATGAAGGGATTCCTCCCCTTCGAGAAGGATCAAACAAGAAATTTAAATGAATTACCAAGAAGGGTGATGGGCTCAAAGACATCAATATTAAGCATCGTGAACTAGCTGTTGGGATTTAGACGTCCGATGACGTCCCCATAGACGTCAAATTTGGGGTAGTAAACTAGTCGTTGGCTTTCAAATGGTGACAGGTGTGCAAATGTCAACTTTATAGCAATGAAATAGCTGTTGATCTTTAAAGGCTTGATCTTGGATCCAAATGCATTCAAAGGCCTTAAGGATAAAAGGAATAACTGCTGAGAGAAGAGCATAAGGAGCTAACAAAGCTGGGAATTCAACCCTGAGAGCTCAAATTCTAGGAAAAGACAAAACCAGGAAGAGACAAAGTTGGAAAAGACAAAAGTGAAAAACAAACTTAGTGACCAGCTGAAGAAGGAGCTGAAAGAGCTAGCCAGAAAGGGAAAAGATAGCTCGAGAGCTCAAATTGTGACATGAAAGAGGGAAAGACTAGAAATATCTGTGTAGGAGTTATTCTAGGAGGTGGAACAGTCCACCAAGTAGATATTTGAGCTTGCAAAAATTAAAGACGTGGCCTATTTTTCTCCCTTGGAGTAAAGGTGAAGTGGACAGCTATGCAGACATCAGGAAAAGGACTAGATGACCTAAGCCCAGGAGAAGACATTTGAGATGAATTGACATGCCATAATTAAGACAACCACCCTGTTCTAGCATAATCCCAAGAGACAAAACTAAAAATACATTCAAGGCATTGAATGTTGCATGGGTATTTCCATGAAACAAAGCACCAAGCCTTTCTTGGCTACTATATATTGTAATCTCCTTTTTTATACAACAGAGATCTTTTTGGGTTATAGAAGTTAAACTCTACCAAAATTGAGAGGCGATTACTGAGACTTTGAGCTCAGATTGTTGATCATATTTTTTTGTTTGAATGAGAAAGCAAGTTACTTTCAGACTTTGTGCTATTATAGCTTGTGTCATTTTAAGAGATTGTACTTATGTTTGTCTTCTGAATGCGTTCTTGTCTAGTTAATGAAATAAGCAAAACTAGTGGAAATAATCAGGAAGGTGTCTTGAAGCCAATTGTGGGAAGACTTTGTGCTGTCTATAATTGCCTTTAGTGTGTTTGTCTATTTTTTATTTCTGTGTAAAGGACCTTGGGATGAATTTGTGCCCTCATTGTCCTTCATATTTCACTCTTGGGCAGTTGAGGTGGAGACTTTGTGCTACACTTCATTCTACTGGTTACTACACCCCTGTTACCAGTTACTTGTTACCCATCAGAAAGGACTCTTGCTATTTGCTGCAAGACCACTTCTGAAAGAAGAGAAGTGCCTTCAATGTCTTCACCAAGATTTATCCTTTGTTTGTGAACATCATCTCTGAAAGAAGAGAGATGGATGGTGTTGTCCTACCCTGAGTGTTATTTTTTGTATATATATAGTATATAGCCCCTCATAGTTAAAAGGGAACCTCCCCTTGATGAGAGGAGAGATTTGTCCCCTTTTGATGTGGTAAACCTGCACATCTGGCTGACCAATCTCCCTGTGATGTGGTTGAAGTAACCTATTTTTCCCATCAGTTAGCTGGTGACAAAAGATTCACCCAACACATTGTATAGAGTCACTCGAAACCTTTTCAAGGTGAGATTGTGATTTTAAGATGGACACCATGTGGCCTCCTCATGGGTTGCCTATGGCCATAACAAAAAGACTATTCACTAAGTCACACAATGATATAAAAGTGGCCTTACAGATGAAGTTTCCCTCACAAAATTTGATGTGGAAATCAACCTTGTCCATGTATCAATTTATAGACTTAACCAAGTTTTACAATCCCACATGTCTACAGGTTGTAATAGTTAAGACTTTCTCAAATTTCATTGTATGATTATCAAAATCTTATGTCATGCCATGTGTTTTGATCATGTATGACATGAAATCCCATCCAAATATTAAATAAATACACCTTAGATAATGACCAACCATGTTTCCTTCAAGGTAAAAAGGACATATGGACCCTTAAACCTACATGTCCACCAAGTCACCAAACATGAATGTCATATTCAACATGGCTTGTAAAATCATACACATGTCCATACCATAATAAAATCCATCAAAAAAATTTTGCATGCACATGTGGCACAAGTAATGGATTCACCGAGTCATAAAAGACATAGAGCTTATGAAGTGTTATTTGAAAGTGATCATTATAAACAATAGGATCTCTACCAAATGACAAGATCATAATAGGGTTCCATGGTGGCCTAATTTTATAATATCTCACCAATTAAACTATATATAAAATACCTCGTGACTTGAACCCAAAATGTTATTTGTATAATTAGCCATTATTAATAAATTTATGTGTCTATGCATAATGATATTAACTCAATGGCTTTGCTAAGTAAAGTTTTAAGGATGGTGACACTTGTCTCCATCACGATCTCATAACTCACAAAATCTATGGAGTCACAAGTATAAGAGCAAATGAAACAATCATTCCATTTATTAGAAATAATGTGATTGTGCTAAGTGGCATGATCCTACACACTTATTTCATGGATACCAAACTTAACCATGTGAACCAAAAAAAAATGCATAGAAATGAAATTTACAAGCAAGAATATCAAAATGACATTTACATTGAAGCATCTGAGAATGAATTATCACCTTTGAGATGATTATGAATGGGAGATTAAATGCTTGAATGGATTCAATCTAAAACACTTAGATTTCACACATTCTTACAATAACATGTGACCTATTCTACCCAATGACTATGAATTACAAGTCATGAATGAGCTAAGTGCATCTAAATGCATCTCATTATTTTTCATATGGGAAAGTGGTTAAAATAATTCCACCATGGGTCCTTTGAGTGTTCACATGATTGTTGACAATGAGTTTTAGGATACTTTATACACAGAGCCTTATATTACTCTCACATTTACACAATTGAGTCTAAGGAGATTAACTTCTTTTGATATTGGAAAATATTAAATTAAACATAAATACACAATCTTGATTAAGAGTTTTAATCCCTATTTTAGGTGGCTAAATTAACACATAAATTATAGAGAACTTGTTAAATCATTCACAGTGTATTTTGTTTATTAACTTGGGAGTTAAGGGTTCTACCAATGGAAAACTAATGTGATTCACACATTTAATTATTGGAAATTTTGATACACTAACTAAGTCTACTAAAATTATTAATATCAAGCTTGATGTTTAACAGGCTATAGTATTCCTCCATGCCTTAAATTCAAAAGCTGCATAGTTTAGGCTTGAGGTTAAGGGATCATATCCATATGTTTCCCTCTATTAAAGTAGGATTATTTAATTTTATTATTCATAGGTTACCCTCTATCCTATGGCCTCATCTCTATTTAGAATTCTTATAGACTAAAGGGTATATTTTGTTGCTTTTTAACATACAAAAATAGAGTATAAAAAGTGGTTAGGATTTAATATCCCTCAAGCTAAATTTCACCATTTCCTTACCAAGTTCAATATTAATTTCATTTATAACAATATAAAATACTACCATATATTATCCCTTGTTTAATCCCATTATCGATAATATTCCTACTTAATGATTTGCACATTTTCCTTATTTATTAAGAAACAAAAACAAACAATATTCACTGTGAGTTATAATACGAAAATGATTTACAAACTATTTAATCCATTCTTTAAGCATAAATATTTCACAAGAATTTTAAATGAATTAAACATAGTACTATGAATTCTAGAATATAATCATTTCCATCATTCTATATCATTACAATTTAAGCTTTTTTCTTAAATACGTAAGATGGAGAAAAAAATATAACGTGAGCATATAATTGTGAATCTTTCTTGCCAGTTTATTTGGTTAGAGTATAATCATAAGATGATATCTAAAAAATAAGGGGTACCAAGGAATCCTCTAACCTCTTTTCTATAACACACACACACACACACACACACACACACACACACACACACACACAACTCAATCAACTAAATGCTAACCCAATACTCCATCTCTATATTGATACTGTAACCTTTTCTCATTTACTCACTATTCTAATTCTAGCTAGTAAAATTAAACAGGGAAAGGTTGCACAAGGGCTGAAGCAAGAAACAATAGTTGGATCAAGGTGGAAAATCATAAATAATAATACAATATAAAACCAATATTTTTTTTATAAAATAAATCATAGATAAATTCACAAATGGTATGAAGCTATAATAGAACATTCAAAGGTTGGAAGATATATCACATTGAAATGGGGTCCCTAAATCCATAACTACTTGAGATGCAAGTTTTTTCACACGATATGTATTGTCATACTTAAATAAGAAATAATTTTACATATCAATAGATTTTAAAAACCCCAAAATTCCAGCCTTGGGACTTAGTTACCTCTCTTAATGCCCTGGTGAAGGCTTATAGCTACATAACAATTTAGTCATAGATCTAGTGGACATGTCTGCACTTCCACCATAAAGTTATATTCTTATCCTTCTTCTAACCCACCCAAATAAATCACAAAAGATGGAAAATTTAATTAACAGAGAAGAATAATGTGAAAAGAGGTCAAACAATCTAGTTGTTTCTCTAAAATGTAATTATCCATAAAGGAAATTTCCACAAATAAACAAGATCCACTTATCATTGAATAAATCCACATCATTCAATAAAAGGGAAAAATATGAAATGTAAACATCTAAATAGGTAATTTACAATAACAAAATAAGATCCATATATCATTAAATTTATCCACATACTTCAATAAAATGGAAAAATGTTTTCACAATAATAAATATTACCTTGTTAGTGTTGTGATTATCCCTTGTCACTCACACAGTGTATTCTTTGAATTCATTATGATCGCATTTCCTTATTTCATAGCCAAAAATATCTTCGCTTCAATTTTGGTGATTAGGTCAATTAACTCAATTAAATGAACCCTCTTGGGCAATCTAGCCATATCAACCTCTTATTCAATGGGTTACCTTCTATATATAATTCTTTTCTTTCTCAATAGAGTTATGACAACCATTAAATCTTGGAATCACTTCTTGTCAATTTGTTAAGCCACATTGAATTGAGAAATAATGATCCCCATTTTTTTTTGACTTCTTGTGATTTATTATGACTACTTACTTCTATGTTCTATCTAATTCTTGTTTGGGGTTGGTCAACAATGGTTTAGTTCTTTCCTTCTATTTCACATAATTTACTTGCATATTCAATGCTTATCATCCACCTATGATCTTATCTCAGTTTTGATTGTGACCTTTAGTTCATTGGTCACTTTTGTTCTTAATAATGATTTATTATTATCTATCTTATATGTCATTTGGTTAATGGATTGATAATTTTTTTTATCATGTGTTCTTATTCCATATTACTTGGCTACCGAGTGTGGCTACCACTATGTGGCTTATGGTTCATTCAATGATAATTCACAATTATCATTTAGATGGAGATCTTTTTTTTTTAATTTATAATTTATGTGGCCATTTTACCTTATCACATTTATACTTTCATAACCATGAAGCCTTTGGAATTTATTAAACTTTATTTCCCATTCTTATTATCCCATGTGTTATTATCCACACTTAACTTAATGTATCCATTTTGAATTCTATCTACCCAATCATAAGATTCAAAGTGTCCATGTGGTAAATGTGTCACATAAAAAAATTGTATATAAAGTGATTACCATTGCAAATCCCACTATTAGGGTCAATTTATCATTGTGTTTGTCCTCTAGTGGAGCTCTTACTCTCACTATGTCAACTTAGATACCACCTCCATGGACAGTATGAAAAACCCTTACCAACTCATCTCATCATTGGTATATAAATAATATTATAACATGTTGTGATCCAATATGAAATAATCAAAGGATACATGAAACAATTCATTATTATAATAATATAAAATAGCTTAATCAATGGGTCCAACCCTGATTAATGCTTAACCATGGTCTAAGCAAAGGTGAGGCTAGGTGGGACACTACACTTAAGACCTAAAATGATACGTAGTGTGTTGCCCCAAAGAGGTGTGCATTTAATACATTCATAACCTTTAATAATCATGGTTATGTCAATTAATTCTTGTTACTATAACCTCTACTAGCAAGAAATGACATTTTGCATATGTTTAAGCTAACATCATTTTCAACCATAATGTCATCCATTAATGTGGAGTGTGAATCAATGAAAGTTTGTAGTAATATAGACCATTATTTAGGATCTCATGGTCATTAAAATTAATATATGGAACATATTCACATTCATTTTTAACCATACCAATGAAATTATCTAAGATATGTGCTTTTGAAATTGTTGGTTATTATGTAGTTGTTTCCATGGGAGCATTATCTTACCTTTTAATATAATGATTCAAAATTAGATTGGTAAATACCTTCAAATTTTGATTTGGTTGGAAAAATAATTCATTTAATTTAGTATTGTGTCCTTCGACTTAAATAACATTGATATCAATTAAATGTTGAATCACATGTCTCAATCAAAAGCACATATTGGAAGTATGTCTCGATGCTATATGATAGCCACAACTTGAATTCACATAATAATGTTTAGGAAAATGTTGAGATATGTCTAACTCATGTTTTTTAGGTAATGTGATCATATTACATTAAATAAACCATTTAATCACTTGGTGAGGAGTCCTATCCAACCTTGTAAATATAATATTCTCTTAAGAAGGACAAACCTATCAGGTGGTTGTGATATTGCATTTACTACATTTTTCACATTATTATTAGTTTGAAAATAAGGAGTATCATTAGCCTCAGCCTTGCATGTTGATTTACCTTGATATTTTGAGTTACTATAAGGACATTAGACCCATATTTCATCACGTTGGCCTCTAACAGTTTGATCTCAGTTTTTCAAACCGTATGATAAAACCCATTGAGACATTTTCATGAGCATAATTTTGAATTAAATTATATACTCATTAATAAGATCATTAGGTCATTATTTAAGTTAATAAATTTATGAAAACTTGACCTTTTGTATAATGTTAATATAAAAATGGGTTAAAAAACTATCAGTGAATGTATTGAAGTACCATAGCCCGATGATATGGCATAAAACTAATCCCAACCCTAGTCCTTGAGACTTATAGGAAAGAGATTAGTGAACAATTGATCACTGTGATCAAAATCAAAACATGAAGCATATAAGGATTGAATATGATGTGAAGGATCACCATTTACATTGAATATTTTAAACTTAGACATAATGAATTGTAGGAAAATGGTAGACAAGGACCTCATGAGATAATAGTTTGTGTAATATTTCATGAGAATTTATTATATGAGTTGGTAATTGAGAGGACTATGAAAGTTAATTGATTTTTACTTGCATATCTTGAATAGTTTTTTGAAGTAATGAATTTTGAGAAGTGGTATATAGTGTTTTGAGAAATACCATGACCAAAATATATAGCCTAAGAAGTGGGTAGATAAGGTCAAGAAATAATAGGAGGCATAAAAGAAGTAGTAGGTCCGGAAGAATAGTATTAGTACCTTGAGCATAAGTAGTATATGGAGGCATAAAAGTACGAGCACTGGTCGCACTAGCCTCACCATGTAATGTTCAAGAAGAACCTCTAGTAGGTAGATTGGAAGCATTCAAAGATCCATTTATAACATAGTGATCTCAAGCATGGATTCCTGAACTAATTTATTATTTTATAATTTTATAAAAAGTAATATGTCCCCTAATTGACCATGACAGTCTTTGACCATTTTTCCAAAGTGAGAAAGTAATTTTATTCTAGATTCATCTGCTTCATCATTATATGAGGTCTACTATAGTCATTATCATTCATAACATCATTGTCAAAAGCATTACCATCATTATGTCGATATACGTAATATACAATGGTAGTCAAGAGTGGTGGTGGAGTGTAATATTATGACATGTCAATAAAATTGGTTAACTTGAAATTTGTTTTACATTTAACTATCATAGGGAAGTTTCAAGCTTAAATATGACATCCATTGATCATACTATGGTTTTTTTTTTTTTTTGGAGAAGGCAATCTAATAATTATGATATATTGGGCATATGGTGGAGGTTGGAAGCCCTATTTTATTATAAATATATTTATATCCCAATGTTGTGGTGTAGTTAAATTAAATTCATCTATCACAATTTAATTTATATTAATGAAAAATATAATAGAGTTGTTTTGTGCGATAAATCCAAGATAAGCATGTCAAACTTGATATCTATCGATTTTTTTTAGATAAATATATTTAAGATATTTTTACTAGTGAGTATCATCATTGGAATTACAATAATTTTCAACATATGTAATTTTATCATTATCAATATTAGGATCATGTATTTCACTAATAATTATTATTTTCTTTTTCTATCAAGCACAAGTACAAGAAAAGGAATTTGAATCTAGCACTACTAGATATAGCACATCACCTAGTAGGTATATTATATTTATTTTTATTAGTTTGCATAAGATGTGAACATAAAAAACATGAAATAAATTAGGACTAATGATAGTGCAATAATAAATAAAGACCTCTAAAAATCATATCTAAAACAATCACAACAACAAAAACTAGAGCAAAAAAGAGTATAATATCGTAAAGTTGGATATTTTCTCTATTAGTAGAAGTAATTTATAACATCCACATAACCTTTCTACTCTTTAATTGTATTTTTTAGTAGTGGAAAAGCTTCATAATTGTCTGTTAGATGATCACATTTTGCGTAAAAATTCACCCTTCCAAGGGTAAATTCAAATAAAGAAAATAAACCATTTTAAAGCAAAGTAGAATCCAAAACCAATCTTTTAGTGCTTACACATAAGATTATACAATCAGTGGTTTGAATTCACTTAGTTATTCTAGTCTTCATTGACCACTTTTTGAACAAAAATATAGCATGAGAGTTTCCCAATTTGGATAAGTTTGTTGCACAGGCTGTTATTGAATCAATTTATTCATTTAATGGAAATTTTACGTTAGTTAAGGTTTGGAAAGATGATTTTTAGGTCATGGTAGAGGAAATGGAGGAGATGAAGTGATATTTTATGATAAATATCAAAATTAACAGGCTTATAATTCTAATATCATATACAATATGTATATCCAACATCTCACTCAAATAAAAATATGTGAAGCATGGTGTAACAGGTATATATAATTCTCTCGCAATAGGTAGATAAACATGATATGTATCAATGTAATTATGTAACCATAAATATACTGACAAAGAAACATTTTTTTTTTTTATGTTTTAGAATTTTTAGAATAATTGAACAAGCAAAAAACAAATCAATATGCGCGAAATCAAAAAGAACAAAAATTCAAGCCAAGAGGCATGAAAGCAAACATATCAAGGCAACAAGCCAAGAGATGAAAATAAGAGGAAGCAAGAAGGACATAATAAATCTAGAAAAATATGCCAATGGGTGAAAATAATAATAATAAAATTAATTTTAATTGAACAAAAAATAAAACAAGAGGAAAAAGAGAGAAGAATCAAGAAGATGAGGATTCATACTAACATAAAAATTCCTTCATAACTCAATGTGTAATATGGTAGAAGGTCTAGATGTGTGTGTGTGTGTTTTCATCATTGGGAAGTACACATAAGGTTTTGGAATGGGAAGTAACAATCAAGGGGAAAGAAAAAACTCAAGGGGCTAGAAGAATATCAATGCAAATCAAATCACAAAGAAGAAGGAAACTTCAAAATTTAAACAAGAACTTAAATGTTAAATCCTGAAGAAACATGAATAAATAATAAACTCATGAGAGGAATGTAAAGAAAAACCAAGATATAAGGAAGTAAGTGTAACCCAAAATCCATACATGATACTAGATGGAGAAAGGACTAGAGAGACACAATATATAAAAGAAGAAAGAAAAATAGAAGCTATGTACAATGGATTGTTTCATTTTAATGCACTAGATAGGTTAATAATTTTAACTAATAGTCCCATTCAAATGTTTATCATATGCATAATATGTTACCCATTCTCCTCATGATCAAAATATTAATATCTTGTGGATCATGGATGTGAGGAATCAAGTGTGTCATTAGAATTATCTGAAATGTAATTGTAAATTGTGTGGTAACCTAAATCATCATCGATAGTATGGCAATCCTTATCATTAAAATTAGTTGTATCAATTATTTACTTTTGAAAAGAAGCATGTTTATTGTTTTAAATGTTTTTTCTTCAATTGAACTCTTTGTATGTGTTTTATCTTGAACACAAGCAAAAGGTTGTGATAAGTCCACCTTAGGATGTGGATGACTAGGTACTTTCTATACATTTTCACTTGAGGTTGTATGATTTGTTGTTTAGGAAACACTTTGGCCAATACCTCATAATATTGTTGAATGAATGACTCATAAAATGCGTTGTGAATAGTAAATATTTTGTTATTAAACACAAACTTAAGACACTAGTGTAATGTGGATGGAACAACTCTCATTGGATTAATCCATGGATGCCAAGTATTATATCATATGTCTCATTATCTGAAATTACACCAAACCATAGTAAAAGGGTCATAGGACCTATAATGACAAATAGTGTGATGTCCCCAAGAGGTATCTGTTTAATACATCCATAACCTTTAATTACATGGTTGTATTAATTAATTATTATTTATTATACCCTATACTATAAATAAATGAAAATATACATATGTTTAAGTTATCCCCATTGTCAACTATAATGTGATTCATTAATGTAGGATGTGAATCAATGAAAGATTGGATGTATTAAATTACTATATAGGCTCCATAATCATATTAGCTACCATAAGACAAACAACCATAATACTACATGATAAATTGATGAAATCTTGAAAATAAAATAAGAAATATTCATCCAAGTAGCATACATGTCTCTTTTGACTAAGAACACATGCTTGATTCTACTAGTATAATAGTAACTCTCATCCACAATATGCATCACCCTATATTCCTCTATGTTCTTATATAGATGAGAGAGGAGGCTAGGGTTAAGATTAGGATTTTCGAGAGTAGTTATATAAATAATAAGACAAAACTAATATTAACAAAATTCAATTAAGTATTTACTTAATAGATAATCTTCTCTAATAATAGGTTATGGGCAATTATGCTCCAATTAGTGCCTACCCAAGAATTAAAAATAATAAAAGTGCATCTTAAAACCATAAAATAGTGTATGAGTAATTAAATACACTAACATGCCCCCTAATATGTAATTTGATGAAGGGAAAGACATAGGAATAACTAAACCATCCCCCTTGATATCACCTTTCTTCACTCCCAAAAAATTTAATGAGTTGAACAAATCTGACCTCAAGCAAAGGTTTCATGAATATGTCTACAACATGATCATCTATTCATAAAAGCTTAAGATTAATGATCTTGTCTTATAAAAATTTATGAATAAAATGCATGTGGATATCAATGTGATTTGTGTGTTGGTGCTCCACTAGGTTATGATAAATCTAGATAGTACTATGATTATCTCACCAAAGCAGAGTGGGTTGGATATATGGAAATCTAAAATCATAAAATAAGCATTGAATCTAAACTAACTCATGACCAACAATAACAACTCCACTATACTCAGCTTCCATAGTATACAAAGTAATAATAGTCTACTTTTTCAAGACCAAGTCATGAGACTTGCCCCAAGAGGATAAATGTATCATGCAGTTGACTTGTGATTATCTAGATCTCCTACCAAATCATTATTTGTGTAGCTGACAACTATTGTGTTCCCATGATAAATGTAACTATAGATTGATGATTTTTTACCTAATTTGTATCAATACCATAGTTAGTAATACTATGAATATACCTTAGAATGCATTTTGTAGCTTTCCAAAGACTTTTATGGGGGTTCTGGTAGTAGTGTGATGTTAAGAAATATTAGTGCTTCATTATATTAAGATATGGGTTATTATTAAGTGTAAATTGAGTTTTAATGATAACACAATAAGAATAAGAGATAAGTGAGAGATTTTATGGTGTATTTGATGAAAAAAATTGATAAAGGTGGTGGTGCATAGGATGGGTTCATTCCACCACTCTATTTAGATAGCTACATATAATGGCCACATCACAAAATTCCACACCCAATCAATGAGATGAATGGTTCCCTCATAGCAGATGAGGGAGGTGTTCATGTAGAATTGATTTTGTGGCACTTTAACGTGGTTATTACTCTAATCCACTCTACAAGTGATGGGATTGTGGTCTAATAGTACATATTCATAGTACACAATGGCAGGTTTCCCACCAGTAAGAGAAAAATAAAAGACATTTTGCTCTAAAAGCATATAACTATCTAATCTCTTGAGGATCCTATCGGTGTCATCACAGTAGTTGGACCACATCAACTAAGTAGTGGGATTTCATGATTGAAACTAATTGAAAGAGTCCACTAGACCTCATCAGTTTTTAAAATAAAACCACACCTCACATTCTCCCACACACCATCACATCGGCAAGGCACCAACCTTGTCATCATGACTCTCCACCATATTAAAATCTCTGCACATAAGCCAAATGGTGAGGGGTAGGTTTTAAACCAAATATACACATAAATATGAGCTCTCAAGACCATCATTTTGGATGTAAATATTGAGAGCCCCTAATGAATTCACATTAATATTGAGAATAAGCCAAATAGCCTAGAGTGACCGATCACCCCTTATGGTAATAATTAAGGGGGACTTTTTTAGGGAAACCAATATAATGGTGCCACCATGATCATCTTCATGTAGGGTGGAAAATTGAGTGCCATCAAACCAAATACATTCTAAAGTAGTTTGCAGGATAAACCCTAAAATTTTAACTTCTTATAGACAAATAAAATCTGAAGCTCTCATTTGTTAACAAGTAGCTCCCATTGATAATTTATGAGAGGCATCCATGAAACCTTGAACATTATAAGATAAAAAAATTCAACAGGGAATATCATCCATATGGTATTTCCTTTAACCATCTTCAATATCTTCAAGAGCCTCAAAAATATTTCTCAAAAGAGTTCATTAGTTTGGTAAAATAAAATCCCTAATCGAGATGGAGTGATGCTTAGCCCCATTATCCCCTTGGGGTGACTCACCACTACCATGAGGTAGGTTGTACGACCACCTAGAGTTATTACCACTTGTAGAGGATGTCCTAGTAGGATATGAACTTACCTGAGGCTGAGTAACTTATAAAATATGGATCTACAAGGCTATTGGCACATTAAAAGGCTTAAGGGAGGATTGAATTTTTGCACTTGAGAAGAGGATTTTGATGCAAAAGGTGCATTGATTGGTTAAGCCTTTTATTACCTTTAAACACTTAAAATCATACACTTTTTTATTTTAATTATTATTTTCCAACACACAACCAAACTCTAATTTATTTTAATCATCTAAAATTATCAATTCAACTATTATTTCCTTTTTAAATCATGCCGACACATTCACAATCACCTTATCAAACTATTTGATATCATTCATTTTATCTGAGGCATCTTTGATCTACCTAGCATCAATCAACATCATCCCTAGCCAATTAATCTGTTGAATCAAATATAATATTGAATTTCCTCCATCCCATCATGATGTAATATTGATTAATCATAATAATTAATCATGTTAATTAATTAGTAAGATAATCCATGCACATTTCATATTTTTAAATAAATCAAATAATACTATTTTCCATCTCAAATCCATGATGTCATCCAAAAATCCACTTGTCAATTCAAAAATAAAAAATCTTACACCAAATCCATTGTTAAAATCCTTTTTCAAAGACAAATTCAATGCAAGAATAAAAGTGTGCAAGTAAGGTCTATTACATGCTCTTACACACTCCAAACCTCCTTAAATGCAATCTATTCTCTTCTTAGACACTCAAACCCACTCATTTATGAAGAGGGTTCATCCTCATCCATTGATGTTGATCTTCATCCAATGGTCCACTTTAATCAGTAAAATCTATAAATTGAGGAGCCATATCCTCATTCCAACAAGTTCTCATGCTAAAAATTGATGAATAATTTTGAACCCAATCAAGCATAATTACATCACATCATCCAATAAAAATATCATCTTTGTAAGGGGATGTGTTACCGAATTATCCACATGCTTCACAAAAGATTTGCAACCACATATTCATCACATTTGAAGTGAAATCATATCGAAAAGAGGGTAAGCAAAGGTATATCAATTGTTTAATTTATATTCATTCCTTTTAGCTCATTCTAAAGTTACACTTTCATTGATTAGGTAACATTTTAGTTTGTTTTTATTTATACTAATGAATCTAAATTTTTTTCTTGGTGTTACATCGTGGCAAACAAATCCAAAATCTAACACTTCACAATCTAACCATCTTATCCATTATTCATCCTAAAACCACCATCTAAATCTTTATCCTACACCATCCCTTTATCCATATTATTATGCCTATCCTTTCTTCCCATCTTAACCTTGACAAGGAAATGAAATAAGTCTTAATACTTATTTTAAACCATCTTGGCATAATCCTCTAAATGGAACTTTGATGATTGGACACTTGGTTTTCATGTTACAGGGTAAGTACACAAAGTTGGGAGGCCAAAAAGTGAACAAACTTTACGTTTAAATTTATGTGATTTTAAAAAGCATATATTTGGTTTTAAAAAGTGCATACATGGTGTTATCACATAATCTTGGTAATTATTGATCTAGGACCACATGCATAGTTTTATGCTTTAAAACCGTGTACATGATATTGATGTCATAAATTTTTAAAAATGTTGATGCTTTCCATTTGGCATCAATTCAAACTATAAGAACACAAGAAAAGACCCAAATTTAGCAAAGAACTCACAAATGACAATGGTATGCAAGAGGAAAGGTATGCAAGCATACTTGAGTGGAATTACAAACAAATTTAGTGAATGTTTTTGTATTTCCATTATTTATTTGTTAAAATTGTTTTTTTTATAAAATTTTTAGACATGCAGAGGGAAATGTAGAAAGTGAAAATGAACAACCTAACCCTCAAAGCTTGAAAAACCCTCCTAACCCACAAAATGCTCCTAACTCACAAAACCCTCCTATAGTTCTTTAAGCCCCCCAAGGTAGTTAGGAGGAATTGGTAACCCACATAATAGGAAAAAAAAATGATAATAAAAATTAAGGAAATAAGGGATCCCCATTCAAATAACCCCCAATAAAATTCTCTATCAAATACATTAAAGACATTAATAGGTGAAGTTGACTCATTAATAGGTCAAATTGACAGGTGGGCTAATTATATAAATAGATGCAGGAAATACTATTCTAATAATTTTTTTACAACTACTGTGAGAGATAAAAAATAACCAAAGCCCAAATTTATGAATTATTTAATGATACAAGAATTGATGGACCACTAGCTATGATAGCCAAAGACTTCCAATCTATTGGTGCACCCATGAGTTGATCAAATATTGTTTTTAGGATCGATGGTCTTTGATCACCCACCTTGTAAAAATAGTGAGGTGCCCATGTATTATTTTTATAAAACTCTATTATGAGTTTGTCCTTAATTAAGTTCCAAATTATTTTGATTTCTCAGTGTTTTAGGGTAGAAGAAAAAGCTCTACGTAGGATAGGTTGGGTGCACATCATGCACCTACTCAACCTAGGAGAGCACCTATCCAAAAACTACATCCTCTTGAGACACTACCCTATATAGTCAAGGAGACTATATATTGATACTCTACATGCATTTAAGGCACTTATTGACACCCTCATTCAACATACAAGCCATGTTTCTCATACTACTATTAGCAAGGGTGGACATAAGGAGGCTTCATCTAACGTTGCTACTTGACCTCACCATTGTAGATCATGTGGTGCTATATGCAATGGACTTGAGGAGGATGAAGACAATTTCATACTTCCCACTCATGGAATTTTTATGGGGGCCTAGATGATATGAATCTCACTCATGTATTTTAGTTGTTTACATTTGGGCTGGACCCCTTGCCTACAGTGTCTTGAATATCTTGTATATTTTATATTTGAAAATAAAATTGTTAGACATGTTAAATTTCAAATATTTGTATAATTTAAATGGTAATAATTATTTTTCATATAAATATCAATAATGTATGTGAAATTTTTTTATGTTACAGGAGGATTGTGAATGCTACATGAGCACATATGTTGCTGATACTACTCCCATATACACATATATGGAGGTAATTTTTAAGGATTAATGAATTTTATGGTTTATTACACATATGTACTTATATATATCTATATATATATATATATATATATATATATTCTCAAGTGACTAATAATGATATTTTATTTATTTAATTGATGACCATGCCAGGCACTCTACCATATATTAAGGAAGGAATAATTGTAGGTGTTACTACTTCAATTTCATCTATATAGTGATTGACTTAGGTATGAGAGTTCTTGTAATGTTTAATTTTTTTAATATTGTAGAATCGATTACAAATATAAGCATCAAGGATGGAAAAAAATAGCTAAAAAGTTCCCAAACTAAAAGTATCAAGCTATGGGGCATCCCCCATCAACATAGAATATACTAACCAATTATACAATATATAAATGGCCCCATATAGGTGACCCAACAACCAATAGCAATAGAAGTATCAAAAAATAAATTAAAAAAAACTAGCCACCCCAATGGTAGAAAAATAGGGCTTAAGCATCCTACACCCTCTAACTAGTGATACCATCCATTTCATAGCCATCCTCAGACTCCAAACTATCATGTCCCTCAGTCAAATATTTATCTTTACTAAGTCCCATCTGGAGCTACCCAATATCCAGATGAGAGGGATAATGGTCAAATTTATTCAGTAGGCTTTCTATATTATTCATTTTTACATAATCCATGATGTTCCCCACATATACAAAAACACCCATTCTATAAGTTTCTCAAGTTTTTTAGAGAATACATTGACATTTTCATCAATCATCTTCCAAACATTCTTTTGGGGGTCCTAATCTTGTATCACGAGAGATAATTCCTCAGGAGAAGATTCTATAGCCACAATCTTATCAAAAGATTTAGGGTACAGGTTAAATTCAAATTAAGCAAAGGTTTCTTCAACTTCTCTAATTATAAAACTTTCTAGTTCATCATTGCACACATCTCTTAACATATTTTAATTATCTGATAGCGAGCTATCGACCCCATTCTTATCAAAGTCAATCAAGTTTATCCATTCTTGTATCAAGTGGGTTGCCTAGTCAAAGTTTGAAACTTTTATGTAATCCCATTCATGCTTAGTAATTTTTATCTCAGCAACTGACTGATGGCAGACTGCCCAGTCTGGATGAGGGCTCAGCTTGGGATAACCACCAGAATCTAGCAAGTAATTAGAGGTGACTTTGAGAAATCATGTCCTAATAAATTGTTCCAACTGATCTTGTGGCACTTTCAACTATAGGAAAATATTCAAAGACACAAAATGGAGAATTAATTCCACTCATAAGTTAATAAACACCCTAGCCTTATGTTGGAATACCTCAAGGTTACTTTACTTCCATAAAAACCATAAAATTTTAGTTGAAAACACAAGTCAAAATTTATGAAAGAAAGGGTGTACTTTAATTTTAGGACATGTATAACCAAAATAAATATTTAGCCAACTAATTTCACAATCAAAAACCACATTCCAACACTTAAGACAACTATTCAAGAACTTAGTCGCATATGGGTAGGAGAAAAAACATGCTCAATAGTTTTAATTTCACTAAAAAAAGAGAAAAAGGCTTAACAAGTCCACAATTACTCAAGACAAAACCAACAACTAGCTTTTTATACATTTTTTGGTGTAGGCCTATTTTCTACTGGGTTTTGCCTACATAGTTATATTAGCTTTCTTAGGGCTCTAAAGGTCATGTTGGTTAATTGCAAAGATTAGTACCACATTCATTGGAATGTGTGGTATCTTTCCCTCTCCAACCTATATATGCACCTCTCTCCTTTTGTATTCATTATCTAATTTAATGCAGTCTAATTCAATGAGCTAGAGAGCTATTGCTCTTCTATGTATTATGTATTTTTTGAGCTAGAAGAGCAATAATAGGCACATGAACATAAGTAGAATCTGTAATAGGATAACTAAGGTTTGGTAGAATCTCATCCTGTAGTGGAAGTTATTTCTTTAGTTGGTGATTCATGCTCCACTATTCCCATGGACATTCTTTCAGTGAATATTCCATGTATATCTTCTTTTCTAGATGTTTTATCTCCTTCATTGTACACTTCTTCATTACCATCTTCTACATTTAGTCATATGATACATAATCATATTTTGGCACATTCAAGCATTAGTAAGGAGACATTTGAGCATTTTTTAGAGATATACATTTTGATTCCTACACGCATTCCACTTGAGTGGGAATTTAGCAGGTTGATAGCTTGGGTTTCTTTCTTATGAATGGAAGAGACAACTTTTTTTCAAAGGGGCATACTACAACATTCTCCATGTGACATTATGCATTCACATTCTCTTTTATATGTGGAGGCACACATCCTTCATATTTTGTAGGATACTAGGATTATCACTATGTACTTAGGTACCTCATCAGGCCTTATGAACAGGACCCATTTTTTGTATCATCACATCCTAAGCTATGCTTATGGGGGGGTGTTGGTGTAGGCCTTTTTCCCTCTAGATTTTCCCTACACAGTTGTATTAGCTTGCTTAGGGCTTTAGAGGTCATGTTGGTTACTTGAAAATATTAGTACCAAATTCATTGGAATGTGTGGTATCTTTCCCTCTCCAACCTATATATGCACCTCTTTCCCTTTGTATTCATTATCTAATGCAATGCAATCTAATTTAGTGAGCTAGAGAGCTATTGCTCTTCTATGTATTATGGATTGTTTGAGCTACTTAGTTGTGAGCCATGATAACTTTGAGAGCTACGAGAGCTGTGAACTTGAAGCATTTATATAAGTAATTCATCTCCATTCTTGAATCCAATTTTTTAATGCAATATTCTCACTTGATGATTTCAATTACTTTTCAGCGATGTGATGTGTGCTTGATTAAATTTCATGATCACTTAACCATGGCCATTAATTGATATGGATATCTTGGAAAATTATTTTAACACTAATAACCAACAAAATCAAGATTTCTTAGGTTCAAGATAATAAGCCCAAATAACATCAAATCTAAAAGACTAGGTAGTGAGAGGATCATACACAAACCAAATACGGTTAAGGGTGAGGTAGGGGACATTTGAGAAGGAAAGAATTTTATATATCATTTAAGTGGATAAATCAAATAGAGGGGGGCCTTTAGTACACTTCACATTGTCGTATAACTCACCCTCCTCTTCTATGAAAACCACATTATTCTTCCCCTTTAATGTTTTTTGGAGAAGAGTAAATGTTCTACGTTGTGTGGCAAGAATCTAAAAATTGGCTCTAATCTCTGACCAAGAAGTCCATCTTGCATGAGAATATAGGTCCTTAAAATAACTCAACCCTTAGTATACCATTCAAAGGTAGAGCAGCCCCTAGTGAGGGCAAGTGGTGTCCTATTGATAGACAAGTTCCACCATAAGGATCTATACACCTAACAAGAAGTCCCAAACTAGTTGGAAATGTGTTTAGCTATGATTAAGGGTTTAAAAACATCCTAGGATAACCAAATATAAATAAATATAGGTGAAATGGCCACTTTAAAAGAAAAGGGCCTAATGAGAAGGTCAAAAATATTCAAACCTTTCCAACCTGGCTTTCCCTTGGGAAAACTTCTCAAAATATTATTTATAACTAGAACCTTCCAAGGCTAACTTCCTTTGAATACTATGATGATCCTCTTAATTTCCAGTGTTATACCTTGAAGTCAAATGTCTTTTAACCCCAAGCCCCCAATATTTTTAGGCTTATTCAAAAATTGCCATGAAACTACATGCCTTTTCTCACACCCTTTCCTGTCAGACCATAAGAAATATCTTATGATTCTATGGAGCATGTTGATTTGAGACTTAAAAAATAGCCAACAAGAGGCATAGTATAAATTATAAGATGAAAGGACCTTCTAAAAAACTTGAGTCCTTTCAGATAAGGAAAGTAAGTGCCCCTGCCACTTTGTAATTTTCTTGTTGATTTTATCAAAATTTCATTCCCACATGAGTTTGAAGGAAGGTGTGAGAGCAAAGGGAATACCTAGGTATCTAACCATTTCATCCATTCCTTTCCAAGTCTAACCATATTTTGACAACCAGTCTAGAGGGTGTTCTTTCCATCCCAACATATGTGATTTATGCATTACCACTTTGGATCTAGATGTAAAGTAATATATATATATATATATATATATATATATATATATATATATATATATATATATATATATATATATATATATATAATCTACCTGCCACCTGAATCAAGTTATGTTGTTTTAAAGTGATAAATAATGTTGTGTCATCACCAAATAGGACATCAATAAGGACACAATTATTAGGTAGAGAAATTCCTTTGACTAGAGGCCGTATATCAGAGAATTTGAGAAGATAGTGTAAGGCTTCAGCCACCAGACCAAAGAGTGAAGGAGCAAGAGGACATCTTTATCTAATGAATTATTGAAGGTCTAGTGATTCTATCAATTCCCCATTGAATTTAATGACAATCAAAGCATCATTAAAGAGAATACTAACCATTCTAAAAAAATCTATCCTAGAATCCAAAGGCTTGAAGCATTCTCTTAATCAAAGGCCACTCAATTCTATTGTATGCTTTTTCAAAGTCAAGAAAAATCATTCCTACATCTTGCTTAGAGTCCCTAGCCTAGTACATCCCTTACCAACTAGTAATTAAGTTATCTAAAATGTATCTACCTTCAACAAAGCTAGTTTGAGTTTTCAAGACAATAGTGGGTAGTAGAGAGGAGATTCTTCTTGCTAAAATCTTTGCCAAAACCTTGTAAGAAACATTGAGGAGGGTAATTGGTCTCTAGTTTTTAACTAAAAATAGGTTACCATCCTTATGAATGAGTTTAATTGCCCTCTATTGATGTCTAGGTCTAGGGTTCTAACATCAATGGCCTCATCAAAAACCTCTAGACAGTCCTTGGCCAACCACTCTTTATTGGATTTATAGAATTTAGCAAGGAAACCATCCACCCTTGGCACTTTATCATCTTTGAGTGAGTCAATAATGTATCTAATTTCATCTAAAAAAATGTTAGTATCAAGGAAACTAGCCTGAACTTGTGTCACCTTTTTAGGAATATAGGCATCACATATAGCCCTATTCTGATCAATGAGGTCACTGGAACCATCAGAAAGGAAAAGGATGGAATAAAATTAATAAAATGCTTCTTTTATGTTGGTGGCATCCTGTATAATCTGACCATTTACTTTAATACCATTAATCTTGCTTCTTGAGTGTTTAGCTTTCAAAAATCTAAAGAAAACTTATAACCTCTATCCCTAAGCTTCAACTAGGTAGTCTAGAGTGGATCTGTGCCCCCTAGCAATATAATTTTATGACTATCTAACTTGATGTTTTAAAAGATTAAGCTCTTCAAGTAATTTCCCATTAATTGGGTCAAGTTGCAAAGAGATTTTAACATGCATAAGCTTCTCTTGAGTGTCCCTTACAACTTTTATACACTTTATAGCTTTGATTTGACCATAAATTCTCATAAAGTTTTTGGAGGTTTCCATATAGGAAATCCACTGATCAATTTTAGAGCTAGAGTTATAGGCAAATTACCTAATGTTCTAGGATGATTGAATACCCTCCAAACACACACAGTCAGACAGGTAGGACACATTGAATTTATATAGTCCTTTGAAGGATACGGTGTCTTTATTATTCTCAAAATTAAATGAGAAACCCATTTCAATAAGATGGTGGTCAGACATAGTAAAGGGAAATACTTTTACCACATTACCATCCTTATTAGGGGCCATAGTGAGTGAATCCCTATTCAAGTAAAACCTATCAAGTCTAGAGTATTGTCTTCTATTGTTGCTTTGATTATTACACTAGGTAAACCGAATTCCTCTACTTAGGTTTTTACCATTTTGGAGTGGATCTATAATCTTATGCATTCTTTTGAATTTGGATAAAAAAAAAGCTCATTACCTTTTCAGGCCTAGTGGTCACCCCCAATTTTATCCTCTTTTTTTCTATCATGTTGAAATCTCCTCCAAAGATCCAAGGAAATATTTTCATATTGGTAGCCAACCAATTCCATAGATCAGACCACTCCCTATTGTTATTAGGGGCATTTATGTTACACATGTCATATGACTGATTTTGGCTTTCTAGCAAGACCCAAATCACTTTGTTATACAGGGAGACACCATGATAAAGAATACAATCTTTTAGAATAGGGATGACCAAGATAGATGCCCCATATTTCTCTCTTTGATGGTTAGTGGAGAACTAAGGAGCATTAGGCTAGATAAAGTTTAAGACTAAGGACAACTGGGATCCCATATCCTTGACTTCTTGCAAACAAAGAAAGTCCAAATTTTCTCTTGAATGTCTAAACTATCTCATAATTAGTTTTCTATAAGGGGATTCCAACCCTCTCACATTCCAACTTAAAATCCACATATGAAACCAAGGGGGAGAAGGAGGTCAATTATGTTGACCATGGGGCTTACCCCTACTGTTGTACAATCTTATGAAATAGTCTGGGACTTTATTTTCCTTACCCTTTTTTTTGCAAGAAGGGTCATGGTTTCTATGAGGGGACTCTTAATAAATTTGTTTTTTCTTTCAGTGTAGTATGTTCTATCAAGAAGGATCCTAAATCTATTTTAAGTCTTTTCCCTCCTCCTTTAGACATCCAATTTTTAACAGCTATTATGCCCTTGTGAGTTAAGGGATCACCATATGGTATATCTATATTTGAATTAGACTTATCATTTTTTTCTTTCTCCAAAGAGATAGCCATAGGGGAAATTCCACTAGCAATATTGATGAGATTTTTAGGGGAAAGATGTTAGATATAGCATTATGAAAAGTAGGGGTTCTAGCTAGGAGAACCACATATTCCTTAAAAGAAGGGTTTGATAGATTTTTCTATTCAAGAAAAGTATCTTACAAGATGTCTGATAGGCAATTAATCACATCAAGTGAGGGAATCAAACTATCAATAGATGGATGTGAGGGTCCATGCATCCAAGATGTGAGGGAGGAGTCATCTAGATCCAACTCATGCTCAATCTCAGAGTCAACATTTCCAAAATCCTTTTCAGGGTGACACTGTCTTTCAATGGTACACTATTGAATAAGGGGTTTTCAAAAACTTGTAAATCATCCAACATAGACTCATTTTTTGGGGCATCCTTCACTTTTTTTTAATTAGGTATATTACCTTTATTAACCAACATATTTTTTTTCCTAAGATGGCCATATTTTTTACAAAAGAAACAAGCATTTAGACTACCTAATCCTCTGAGAGCACAAGTATGTGGCTTTCCATGAATTTTAAAATTGAGGGAATATGGAAATAACTCCAAGGGTTATAATGATATTAAAACCCTAGAATTTATATGGGTAAGTGACCTCCTATTATCCTTAATTCTTAGTACTTATCCAAGGGGTTTCAATGCCTATGGTAAAAAATTACATAATTGTATTAGCACTCCTTCAATATCAACCCATCTGGGAGAAGTTTTGGAAACAAGGTCATTACAGTCCATTTTTGGGCTCCAAGGGACAACTTTAAAAATTGAATGGCCAACATTCAACAAGGTTTTTATGATAACCCTATGTTGCATATTGGAGTTTTAAAACAAAATCATAAAGATCCTTTTTTGAATCATCTAGAAAAAACTAATATATAGACCCAGTCGTTTACCTCAAATAGAGTTGAGCTAGTTATCAAAAAAATTCTTCGAAAGGAGAGAATTCTTGCTTAAACAAAAAAAAAGTCCCTACATTTTAAATCCTGATTTCCTCTTGTTGTAGGTCACTTTCCATGGAAGCATTCAAAATAACAGTCAAGGTCTTAGTAGGGCTAGGATGCTTACTGATTTGGCCTTCACTGCACTCCTGTTCTCCATGCTCCTTGCTTCTCACCACAAATTTAGATCCTTACAAGTGCTTAACTACTTTTTCTTGCTATATAATTTTACTAAAAAACTTTTTTGGCAATCCAAATTCTTCTTCTTCAACTTGAGATAGGCCAAAATAATCTCTCTTATGATTGCATGTCTTATCACCCCCTATAGAATCAATTGGCTCATTAAGGCCACCAAGTTTCTCCTTCTTTGCACACTCAAATCCATAAAATATAAAGGTTTTCATAAACCAATAAAATTAATACATGCCCCTTCAAAATATTTAAAGGTAACAGGAAGGGTGATTAGGAAGGAATGCGTATGTGGAAGTGGATAGTACACCTCAACCCATAAAACAAACTTAAAAGCAAGCACACCAAACAAACTAAAACAAAAACAATAAACCAATTTAGACATTAAAGAGAGAATAAAAAGAATAAAAGAACACCACTTGCATCAATGAAAAAATAAACAATAGGCACAAAGGAAGCAAAGGTAACCAAGGGAAGCCACTTAGAGAAAGCTTAAAGCACCATTAATGGAGGATGGCTCTTCATCTCCCCATTGCAGAGCTCCAAGCTTCTCTCTCTCTAAAAAGTGGGTTGTTGTAATGTTTAATTGTAAATATGGATTTGTGTTTTATAATTTTCATATGTACTTATGCAAATAACTGACACATGAAACAATTGTATATGCAGACTCCTTTGATGACATCTTCTAATCTTGTTCAAATGATTAACATGCATGACATGGTACAGGTTATTTTAAATTTTTTTTAAGCTATTATATTTCAATGATTTAGTTAATTAATTTAAATGTTTATGAGTTAATTCTAAATTTTTATTTTTTATATATACGTTTATAGGTTCCTACTCCCATTGGTTCTTCATTCACACTCATGTTCACTAACCTCAACCTATCATTGATCTTACTATTCACCAAGGACAAATTGACTATGACCACCATATTATGGTAAGTGCACCTTTGAATAATTGTTTTACCATGTTAAAAGTATCTTATTAATTTTTAAGTATATTATTCTAATATGTAAAGTTTCTAACAATATTTTTATATGAATAGGTTGAGCTACAAATGGTTTTGAGTTGAAGAGATCCCATAATCATTCATGTTAGAGACCTCCATCTGTGTAATCTTGTAAAAGTTATACATACCTACAATGTCCTTGTCCATACTTGAAACCCATCCAAAACCTTGATAACAGGCCTACAACCTTCAAAAAATGTTCTAAAAGTTTGAAAACCAACTTAAGATCATGGCTAAAACCTAAATACAATGCATTTTATCTTTTAAGAGGCCTTTGAGGTTATACAAATATTTTGAGTCACCACCTACATAGTCAAGGGAGCCTTGTAAAAATCATATAGGCTTTTAGGGTCTAAGAGAAGGCTTGTAACCAATTTATTAGACCTTACGAAGATTGTGGGTAAGTGTTTGGGACTTGAAACCATGTTTCTCACCTGTAACAATCATGGTTCTTCTTAGATTATGCTTGAAATGTTACTTAAGGCCTTGAAAACCCTACTATAGACATGCATGCTAGGTCTAAGAAGCTTTGAAATTCTATGATTTGTCTTCTTGATCAATCCTATAAACATGAAACCTTACCTTGCATGTCTGTATTGCTTGAGAATAATGTTTGAAACTTTGATTGAGTTTTTGAAAACCCTACTGTAGACAAACATTAAGAATTATTTATGTTTGTTTGAATCTTGAAGAGGATCACAAAATCGATCTTGAAGGTTTGAACACCATGAAAAAATTGAAGAAAATTATACAACTTGTAGGTAAGTTTATAAACTTTGAAAATCTTTTACTAGCTTTTATAATCACCATGATAATCTTGTAAACATTGTAGCTTCATTATTTGATCATGAAATCTTGTCTACAATGTTACAACCTATTTTTTAGACCTTAAATATGTTATAAGTGTTTAAAACTAATTATTTTAACTTTTAAGACCTTTAGGAGACCTTGTAACATTGGTGCAGACCTATAAATATGCCTGTACATGCTCAAAAAATTATTTTGTGTTGTGTTTCAAGAGGAGGTCTGCAGTCATGTTTTTGAACAATGAGAACTTGCTTTTGGGTCTCCAACTTATTGAAAACCTTGTAGAAATGATTACAAACTTATAAACCTTATATTTACTACATGCATACCTTTGTTCTCTCATTACAAGATCAAAGATATTTCAATAATTTTGTTAGCATCTCTTTAGCATGGTCTTGATGACTCAAATGAAGCCTTTGTTTTATAATTATACCATGGAAAGGTTACAACCTAAGTTATAGACCTATAACATTCATTATTTAACT
Organism: Torreya grandis; assembly: GCA_037957365.1. Classification (NCBI taxonomy): domain Eukaryota; kingdom Viridiplantae; phylum Streptophyta; class Pinopsida; order Cupressales; family Taxaceae; genus Torreya; species Torreya grandis. The sequence continues at coordinate 6,259,180 of JARHVA010000109.1, forward strand.
ACACATAGGCCTATTAGACCTTATGGTACCTTTGGAATATGCTTAAATCTTTATTTCCTCATCTTGCAGAATCATGAAACCTTGAAACCTATTCCATACCTCTTCAAGCCTTAAAATGTGACTAGTTATTCTTGTAAAAACCTTACAAACTTACTTTCTTAGCCTATTTAAAATGTTACAAACCTTGTTTAATATTTTTAAGACCTAAAAATAATCATGGATTGTCCTCTTATCTCTTATAACATTTATTTTATGCTTGGGATCCTTTGCCACGACCCTGTAACATTTTACAAACTTGTAAATCTTCATTTCCCTAGTTTTTGGCTTATAAGATTGCCTATAAACTGCTTAAATGACCTTGGAATATAAATTTTAGGATTTAAAACTTTATTTTGGTTTTCATTATACTCCCCCTAACCATGTCAACCTTGATTTCTCCTTGACAAGGCCCTACAACATCTTGATATGACCTGCAGACATGCTTAAAACTTTGTCTATAGTTTGCATGAATGTTCTTTAGAGCTTGAGACCTATGGGACATGTTAATATCATCATGAAAGTATTTAAAATCATGTTTTACATCTTTTGAACCCTATATCAAGCTATTAGGAACCATTATTGGATCTTACAATCTTGGAAACAATTGAAAACATCATCAAAAACCTGTAACTTAGTCGTTTATGCTCAATAACTTGGCAAGATTGACAATGTCTATATTTGAAAACCTGAAATATTCTTAGCATGACACTTTTAGATGTGAGAAACATGTAATAGAATGAGAAAACATGATTTGAAGAGGTTTTTTCCATGTTGGAAGTAATGAAGGAGTCCATAAGGAGTTAAGATAGGAGGGAAACAAGGTCAAAGATAACTTTTAAGCAAGATGTACAAAATTTTAAGATTTAAAAATAAGTTTAAAACCTTATAAATGAATTCATACCCCCGTTGAAATGTTTCACCCCTTTTATGACCAAATGAATTATTTTAAGACCTTTTTTATATGTTTTGCATTGGAAAACACCTTTAAACAATCAAGTTATAAATGGATATACACACCACTAGAGCCTTATGGCTGAAAAATGGCATTGCCACAATGTCAAGGGCGATAAATAACCTCTAGGACCATGTTATTTGCCTCTAATTATGCTCATTTAAGAGATAAAACACCCATTTCAATCTCAATAAGGTCCTTCCCTCTATGGTAAAATTGCACTTTTAAAGGTAAACTTTGGACACGTGTTAAAAAAAAACCATCATGTGCATGTGGAATACATATAATTTAAACTTAGATCACTTGGATCAAAAATAAGAGATGAATCCAATAATGATTCGATGATTAGTCTTGAAATGCTACTTTTATATAGTTAAGAGATAGGTTCTTTGCCTCTCATAGACATTTTTGCTTCTAGGATATCTATTTGTAAATTCATTAATTTCAACACATCAGGATATGTAAATTAAATATGTTCCCACCACCACAACCTTTGAATGCATGAGGATACTCATTTTTTCAACAACTGTGGCATCAAGAAACATTGACAAAAAATGTTATCAACATTCAAGACGTAATTAGATATCTCCACCTTTGGGGCCTGAGAAGAACCTCCTGCAGTAGATTACCTTCTACAATAGATTTAATCGAAATATGCAAAAATAAAATAACTGTTACAAATAATAGAAAACTAGAAAGCTTATATTGATCATAGGTCACTTCGAGGGGGAAACCTCCTTTGAGAAATCTCAATATAATAAATTTGTGGATGCCTTCATTGGGCCTCAACACTTAGTTATATACTAACTCTATTCTAACAACTACTACTTCCCTTGTATGTGGGATAATTCAAATATGCTCTAAGGGATGACTTACAGAGCATATGCGTCCATAGCAATTATTACACTAATACTGCAAAGAGAAGGGTAAGGCAAGGGTTCCTAACATCCCCTCCCCCTTAGAAAAATCTTTGCCCTCAAAGCTTTAGATGTGGGAATTGTTGTTGAATCTGGAAGAGTGGTTCCCATGTTGCATATATTGGTTTCATGCCATGCCATTAGATTAAGACCTCTGTGATGGAGTGGGATCAAATTTGGTGGGTGCTCCTATCCAGGATTGCTTCTAGCTCGAGAAGGATGGAGCCTTCATTATCAAGTGCTGGTAAAACTATCTGCACTCAGATGTTGGATCCAAGAACTTGCTTCAAACAGGAGACATGAAAGACGGGATGAACTTGGGAGGAAGGTGGAAGCTCTAACTTGTAATCAACTGACCCAATCTTCTAGAGAACCTTATATGGCCCATAAAACTTTGGATCAAGCTTTTGTCACCATTTTAGTTTTAGTGATGATTTCTTGTATGGCTACAAATGAAGAAAGACCATATCACCAGGTTGAAAGGTATGCTCAGAGCGATGCTAATCAGCCTGCTGCTTCATTCGATTCTGTGCCATGTGGAAATTATCCTGCAAGGTGTAAAGAATTTGATCCTAGTTTCAGAGAGTAGTGTCAACTGCCTGAACTGGTGAGCTACTAAGATTATATGGAAGAAGTGGTGGCGGTGCTTGACCATAAATGACTTCATAGGGAGTCATTTTGGTGGAAGTGTGGTACGAGGTATTGTACCACCATTCAACTAGGGGAAGCCACTTGGCCCATTGATGTTATTGTTCTAAAGAAAAGCAATGAAAGAAGGTCTCCAAGCATATGTTGACTATTTTTGTCTGGCCATTTGTTTGTGGGTTGTACCCAGAGCTCATTCTCAATTATGTGCCTGTGCGACAAAATAGTTCCATCTAAAAATGGCTAGTGAAAGTGGCATCACGATTTGAGACAATTGAAGAAGGAATGCCATGAAGACGGAAGATCTGATCTAAGAAAACTTGTGCGACTGTGGAGGCTGTGTATGGATGGCTGAGTGCACAAAAATGACTAAATTTTGAGAGGCAATCGACTACGACTAGGATCACTATCTTTCCCCTAGATTTAGGGAGGCCCTCAATGAAATCCATGGAAATATCTATCCAGATCCTAGTAGGAATGGGCAAAGGCTCAAGCAAACTGGGAGTCAATGTGGTTGCACCTTTGTTTCATTGGCAGGTATCACATTTGGCCACCATCTATTTAATTTTAGCTTTCATGCCTTTCTAAAAGAAGTGTCGACATGCCCGCTCATAGGTTTTGAGAAATCTCGAGTGCCCTGCTGAGGGGGAAGTATGGATTTCATAGAAGATGGCCTGATGCAGGTCTATACTTTGGGAAATCACTAGACAACCCTTGTATCACAGAGAAGCACCATCCCATGAATAATGCGGTACTATAGAGGGGTTAGTGGCCAATTGATGAATGAGGTGGCATAAGGAGGGATCATTTGCATACCCTTGTTGGACATATTCCAACTAGTTTAGAATGGGCATGGAGATGGCAGAGAGGGAAGGCTGGTCCTCAAAGCTTCTTGAGAGAGCATCAGCCACAACATTATCTTTTCCCTTCTTATAGGTGATCTCATAATCATAACCCATGAGTTTGCTGACCCACTTCTACTGAGCTGGGGATGAGACCCACTGTTCCAAGAAATATTTTAGACTCTGATGATTAGTTTTGATGCAAAAATGATTTCCCAATAAGTAGGGTCTCCATTTTTATACTGCATGTAAAATTGCCATTATTTCCTTTTCATATGTAGACAAAGCTAAATTATGGCCAGAAAGGGCTTTGCTAGTGAAGGCAATTGGTCGGCCCTCTTGGAGAAGAACAACACCCAAGCCGATGCCAGTGGCATCAATTTTAATGGTGAAAGTTTTGCTGAAGTCTGGTAGTGCCAAAACTAGTGTGCTACACATAGCCTGTTTGAGTTTGATGAATGCCTGATCAGCTATTGCACCCCAGGTGAAAGCATCCTTCTTCAATAAGGAAGTCAAAGGAACCATGATATTTCCATAATCTTTGATGAACTTGTGATAGTATCCTATCAGGCCTAATAAACCATGAAGGCTCTTGAGGGTGGTTGGTTGAGGCCAATTCTACATAGCACTAATTTTGTCTGGGTCCACGCGAACCCCATTGGCTGAAGCAATGTGCCCCAAATAGTTGATTTCCTCTTGACCAAATGGACACATGGATTTCTTGGCACATAATTGATTGTTTGCTAATAGTTATAATGCCCTGTCAATATGCTTTAGATGCTCGGCCCATGTGTGGCTATAGATCAAAATGTCATAAAACACTAAAATAAATTGACAGAGAAAAGGCTGAAAGATTTTATTCATGAGTGATTGAAAAGTGGAAGGGGCATTTGTAAGGCCAAATGGCATGATAAGGAAATCATAGTGACCTTCATGTGTACAAAAGGCTATCTTGGGAATGTCATAGGATGCACTCGGATTTGATGATAGCCAGAATGCAAATCTAACTTGGAGAAGAATTTGGCCCCATGGAGCTCATCAAGAAGCTCATCGATGATAGGAATTGGGAATTTATCCTTGATAATGAGGTGGTTAAGGGCTTGGAAGTCAATGCAAAGGTGCCACAACCCATATTTTTTGTGGACAAGAAGCACTAGGGAGGAATATGGGCTGGTGCTGGGGTGAATAACTCCAGACTTGAGGAGTTCCCATACTAAGTTCTCAATTTTGGTCTTTTACAGATGGGGGTAATGGTATGGCCAGATGTTGGGTGGGATGCTTCCTGAAAGGAGAGGAATGTAGTGATATTTAGGGTGTGCAGGGGGCAAACCTACTGGTTCTAAAAAATGGTTGCATGCTTGTCGAGTATGGCTTGTAAATCTGTAGGGTGATTAGTAGCAGTGGGGGGCTAGAGTTGAATGGAATGTAGCTGTGTAATGACCCCATATGAGCCTTTCTTCAAAAGTTTTTCCATGTGATGAGAACTAATGATGCTAGCAAATCTTGGAAATAACCCTTTTAAGGTGTGCTTCTGACCATTATCTATGAATTGCATCCAAAGCTCATAGAAGTCCCATAAAATAGGTCCTAATGTGTGAAGCCACTGTGCCCCTAAAACCACATCACACCCTCCTAAAGGTAGGGCAAACATATCAGAGCAAAAATTATAATCAACCATTATAATACACACATTTCAACACTTCCCTTTATATGGCAATGTGCCCCCATTAGCAATCATAACTTCAAAGCTAAAATAAGGGTATACAAAGCAGTCTACCCCCTTAACAATGCGAGGATCAATGAAATTATGAGTACTGCCTGAGTTAATGAGGATTATGAGAGGGATATTTTTGAAGCACCCTTTGACCTTCATGGTTTGGGGAGTGGTGACACCTGCTAGTGCATGCACTGAGATCTCAAGTTGAGTCTCTTAAACCACTGGGTCCTCTTCAGTGCTAAGGTATTCTTGAGCATCTTGAAATTTTAGAATATCAGGCTCATTGTCCTACTCTAGTGGTGACTCCACATCTACCAAGTAAAAATTTTGTTGGACACACTTGTGACCCCTAACCCATTTGTCATCACAGTTGTAACATAATCCATTCTCTTTATGAGCCCACATCTCTACCTCAGTCAAGTGCTTGATTGGTGTGGTTATGGTTGTCTGTTGATTCACTGTGTTCTTTGCTGGTGAAAAGGTGGGAGGTCGATGTTGTGTGGAGAGTTTATCTTCTACTAACTTAGCCAAACCCAAAGCGTCCATCATATTTTTAGGTCAAAACATTTTTATCTCCGAGCGAATCGGCTCTCTGAGGCCACTAACAAAGCAGCTTTTGAAGAAGTCATCTGACAACCCTTCAATGTGATTAGTGAGTTTTTCAAATTCAATATGATATTCACAAACAATACCTATTTGACAAAGTTTGGTGAGAGCTCCTATGAAATCCTCGAATGCCGAGGGACCAAACTTGTCCAAAATTAAGGATGCAAAATTTGACCAATCGGGTTCATCATTTGACTTGAGATACCAATGGTATCACTGAAGTGATTCTTGTTCCAGATGAAAGGAAGCAATTGGGACTTTGTTTATAGAATAAATATTGTGGAGGTTGAAGAATTGTTCAGCTCGATATACCCATCCTATAGGATTTGTACCATTAAACTATGGAAAGTCTAGCTTAGGTCCACGTGAGAAGTTGGAAGCAAAGGAGCAATGCTCTGAAGAAGACTCCTCCTTCTGCACTCTGTTGAGCAAGATGTTATTCTATTGATTCAAGCCATGCATCATATCGGTTAGCTATGTAACTTGAGATTTCAATGTGGTGATTTCTTCCTCCATGATTTTTGTGCCTGCACGAGTGGTGACCATAACCAATTGTTAATAGCCAGGGATCCTTCAATGCAGGGTGGGGTTTGGGGCAACGCCCTAAATTATTTTTTTTGCTGCTATTTTTTTTACTACTGCTTCAGAAACATATTGTCTACAACTATGTGGTTGGAAATATCTTCAATTATAGATAGGCTATTGTTTGCTCTCTGAACCTGATAAGTTGGATATGGACACCAAGTTTGTTTGGTTGCATAAAGGATTTTTTAAAATTCTATCTAGCCACCAAAGCTGTCTGATCAAGTGCCACTCTATAGAAATTTTTGGCCATGGGTTTACCTCTTAACGACAACTTTTGGTTTACCTCACGGGTGGGAACTAGTCAATCGGGATGGGGTTGTTGCCCTTTTCACTGGCAGGTCCTCTCAATGGGCCAACTACTTTAGGGTTCCTGTGGTACTCCTCACAATGAGTTTTAGGGCTTATGCCCAAAGACTTCCCATAGTTAAATGGAGGGGTATTTACCCAATCTCAAATGATGGAACCTACAAAAAAATTCTTGTCAGAAATGGCGTAGCTCCTAGAAAGCCCTGCTTCGAAAAAAATTGCTCCAAATCTACCCACAAAGCCAAGAAAGCGCTCTGATACCAGATGAGAAGAACCTCCTATAACAGATTACCTCCTACAACATATTTAATCAAAATATGTGAAAATAAAATAACTCTTATGAATAACAGAAACACAGAAAGCTTATATTGATCACAGGCCACTTCGAGGGGGCAACCTCCTGTGAGTAAGCTCAATACAATAAATTCATGGATGCCTTCATTGGGCCGCAACACTTACTTGTATAATAACTCTATTCTAACAACTAATACTTCCATTTTATGTGGGATAATTCAAATATGTTGTAAGGGATGACTTATAAAACATATGCGTCCATAGCAATTATTACACTAATACTACAAAGAGAAGGGTAAGGCATAGGTTCCTAATAGGTCCTCATGGATAAAAAATAGTATCTCCACCACATTGGGGTGATGAATAACCTCTATGACCATGTTATTTACCTCTAGGTATGCCTACTTAGGAGATGCATCACCTATTTTGGCCTCAATAAGGTCCTTCCCTTTATCGTAAAATTACACTATTTTAGGCAAACTTTGGACATGCATCAAACAAAAATTGTAACTCATCTATATGAAATAAAAATCCATTGTGTGCATGTGGAATCCATTTAATTTCACCCTTGATCACTTTTATTGGTAAAAATGAGATGAATCCATGGCTGATGATTCTGTGATCAATCTTGAAATACTACTTTTATGTAGTTAAGAGACAGGTTATTTGCCTCTAGTAGACATTTCCACTAATGGGACCTAATTTTATAAATCCACCACTTCCAACATGTTAGGATATGTAAATTACATATGTTACCACCACCAAAACCTCTGGATCCATGTGGATACATATTTTTGCAAATTTTTTTGGCATCTTGAAACATTGATAAGAAATATTGTCAACATTCAAGATGCAGTTGGATATCTCCACCTTCAAGGCCTCATGGATAAAAAATGGCATCAAGACCATATATGATGTGATTAATAACCTCTAGGACTAAATTATTGGCCTCCAAGTATGCCTGGTTAGGAGATGGAGCACCTATTTTGGCCTCAAGAAGGTCCTTCCCTCTATGATAAAATTGCACTTTTTTAGGGATTTGGTCACACATCAAATGAAAACTATAAGTCATCTACATGAACTGAAAGAAACATCATGTGTATATGGAAGTTATCTACTTGCATCCTAAATAACTTGGATTGAAAATAAGAGATGAATCTATGGCTGACGATTCTGTGATCAATCCTAAAATGCTACTTTTATGTAGTTAAGAGACAAGTTCTTTACCTCTAGTACACATTTCCACTTTTGGGAATGCTATTTATGATCCATAACTTCCAACACATTGGGATATGCAATTTATATATTTTACCATCACCACAAACTTTTAATCCATGCAAATTTGCATTTTTGAAATAATTTTGGTGTCAAGAAACATTGACAAGAAATATTGTCAACATTCAAGCTACAAATGGATATTTCCACCTCTAGGGCCTTGTGGCTAAAACCTAGCATTGACACCACATTTTGGGTGCCAAATAACCTCTAAGACCTTGTTCTTGGCCTCTTGTTTCACCCAATTAGGAATCAAATCACCCATTCTAGCCTCAAGAAGGTTATTCTTTCTACGATAAAATCAAACTCTTTAATGCAAACTTTGGACACCCATCAAACAAAAATTATAAGTCATCTACATAAACTAAAATAATTATTATGTGAGTGTGGAAGCATTATAATTGAACCCTATAGAACTTGGAGTGAAAATAAGAGATGAATTTATGCCTAACAATTCTATGATCAATCATGAAATGTTAATTTTATGTAATTAAGAAACATGTTCTTTATCTCTATTAGACATTTCTACTTATAGGACCTCTATTTTCAAATTCATCACTTCCAACACATCAAAATATTCAAATTACATTTTTTTCCCCCACCACAACCTCTGAATCCATAGAGATAAACATTTTTTTAACAATTCCATCATTAGGAAATGTTGATAAGAAATGTTGTCAACATTCAAGCCACAGTTAGAGATCTCCACCTCTAGGGCCTCATGGCTAAAAAATAGAATTACCACCATGTCAAGGGTGACAAATAACCTCTAAGATCACATTATTGTCCTTTGGGTATGCTCGATTAGGACATGGAGCACCTATTCCAACCTCAATAAGGTCCTTCCCTCTATGATAAAATTGCACTTTTTAAGATAAACTTTAAACACACGTCAAATGAAAATCATAAGTCATCTACACAAACCAAAATAACCCTCACATGTGTGTGGAATCCATCTAATTTCACCTTGAAACACTTAGATTTAAATTAAGATATGAATCTATGGCTAATGATTCCATGATGAGTCCTTAAATTCTACTTTTATGTAGTCAAGAGATAGGTTCTTTGCCTCTAGTAGACATTTATACTTTCAGGACCACTATTTTAAAATTTGTCACTTCCAACACATTGGGATATGCAAATTACATATTTTCCCATCACCACAACCTTTGAATCCACACAGATACATATTTTTGTAATAATTCCAGCATTAAGAAACATTGACAATAAATATTGTCAACATTCAAGTTGCAACTAGAGATCTCCACCTCTGGGGCCTCATGGCTAAAAATAGTATCACCCCCATGTTGGGGGTGTTTAATAACCTCTAGGACCATGTTTTTGGTCTCTAGGTATGCTCAATTAGGAGACAAAGCACCTGTTCCATCCTTAAGGAGGTCCTTACCTATACAGTAAAATCATCAAACATATACATAAACCAAAAGCTTCTCTTAGCTTTGTAAATATGGAATTCTCTACTAACAATGCAACCATGTGAAGGTGAAAACTAATTTTTCACCACTAACCATAAAAAGATATGTTAGTATATAATTAAATTGAAATTTATATGTACCACCTAAAAAATCAATAACATTTGATAAAATTAAACAAATTTACATTTGATAACTCAACATGCCTTAGAAGTTCAATCCAAGGAACCATTAGGATCGACTCTAATATTGATAGTAGCAAGAATTACTTCATGTTAATACTCATGAACCTTCCATAAATTCTTGTTTAACAAACTTCCTCGATATTTTTATAATTGAATATTTGTTGTGAGAACCAAATTTGAATAGTGGATTATCTTCTTATGTATTTCATAGTCTTCAAATAACCATACATATAAATTTTTGATAGGTTATCATCGAAGCCAAGATCTAGTAAATACCACAGACCCAGTGGGATAATAAATGTTTTCCCCATCTATGACTTCAAAAATCAATTTCTTTTTTTCCTCTACACACTGACACAAGTAGTATTTTATCCCCTCCTCATTATCCTCATCTGCAATAACTGTATAAACATGCCCTACATCATAAAACAAAATATATTTTAATAATGATCTATCGATATATATACCATATTTAGTACATAACATATCCTTTAAATTTAATTTCATATATACTTTAAATGTAAAAATTCATCTCTAATTGGTTTCACTAGATTAGATACATGGTGAAAGTTATGTGATGATGTCATATATTTAAGTTGTAATGTTGGTGGAATCTAATATATGTCAATTGGGCTTAGAGGTCTAAAAATCCATTCATCCACCCACTCTTGTGACTCGCACTTATTCCAAGCAAAGTCCATGCATGAAAAATAAAAGCATGCCATTTACCTTGTATGAATTGTTGAAGAACTTGCCTTTGAGCTATGAAATGAGTGGAACTCACTCGACCATGTTACTTTCATATAATATTCATAGCTTACCATTTATTCTTCCTCCATCAACTAAAAATATGTATAAGCATTAGATTTTTCTTGAGTATCATGGGCCATTTTATCATTACACCATTCAACTATATTTTTTGCATCTATCAAATTAGTAGCATCTTCAAACTTCAACTCCTTTCTTATAAGTGCTCTTTTAACACATGCTCTTGCACCGTCATGCTCCCATTTTCCATGATCTACTTTAGTGAAACTATAAATATGTTATACAATAGTGGTCACATGCATCCTAATCATCTATAGAATATTCATGCATTCTTAAATTATGATGTGAAATTATCTAACCAAATATAATATTGATTGAAAGTAATGCTCCTTTCACTCAACTTGCTATAAAACTGTTGACCAAATTTTGACCTCATGTCAAAATTGGTCACCTCCTATCATTTAAAACTTCATAGAGGAATATAATGTTTATCATGGGCTTGTCATGATATTAAATGGTCCTAAAGAGTCCCATATGGTCATATTTGTCTTTGTCTAGCAATGTCCAAGTCTAGTCTTAGGTTCACTTATCTAGTCCTATGGTCAATCACATGGTCTTAGAATGGTCAAACATGGTAAAAGGTATAGTATGGTCTAAATTCATTTAAAAAGGTTATTTGGATGTCATTTATGTCATATTATCATGTTCTAATCTTTATTTGGCTTCTATATGTAAAAAATCACATTTGGCCACCTTTTTGGCCCATTTGAAAGAGTTAGATGTGACATTCTAAGAAGAAAACATTTAAGGAAGATTTTAAATGCTCCTGATGTCATAAAAAGGTAAGATATGGTTTAGAAATAGTTAGAGTTTGACAAAATATGTAGTTCAACATCTAATCTTAGTAAAAAGGCACTTTATAAGCACTTGTATGGCCTTGTAATTTCATTTTTCAATTGAAAATGGTTTATAAGTGTCTTTTAAGATCCCTTAATTAATTTTAAAGATTTTGAATAAGTTTTAGGTTGAAATGACACTCCAAAAAACTTTTATCCTCCATAAATGCCTTCATAAACTCAATAAGGTAAATTTGAATTGAATGGTATGACTAGGAGAGAGAGAGTTAGAGCTAAAAATTTGGAAATTGCTAGGGGTCCAAGAAAGCTTGAAATAATTGGAATTAGTTTTCATATTGGTGGCTTATTCTTTATGAATAATCACTAAGAGTGATTTAGGTCACTATGGCCTATTCATCTAAGAGGGGTATGTTCTTACACATGTTTCTATAGTTCAAAAATTGATGGAGAGAAATGGTTTTTAGGATGGTTTTAAGAGGTCATGGATATCTTTTTATTGGTGTTTTCATCATCCAAATAATCTCTATGAGGTTATTTAATTTGGAATAAGAATGTCTTGGTGTACAAGTTGTTTCAGATAAACCTACTATAAATTACTATTTCATTTTAATGGTGGTCATTCTCAGAGGTTTATAGTGATTTATAACTCATGGTAAATCCCTTAGTTTCATGGAGTCCATGTTATTTTTCCTAAGATGTGTTTTGGTCCATATTCTTCAAGTATGCTTGCTTTTGGGAACATGGTCTATGTGTGAGTAGTCTAATGGAGGTTTGATTGCTACTTTAAGCTCAAATGCTAGTGATACATCATGGTGTGAGGTTCTAAGATGATATTATACTCCTGAAAGTAAATAAAAGTGAAGGTAAGAGTCCAAATGCATACTTTCAATGAGAGGTCACATGTATCTTTTCAAGATGTAGTTATACAGATTGTAGGAATAGGTTGGAGATGATCAGGGCTATGGTGGAGACTTGATACACAATTATTCATGAATTATATAATCTTGACTACCTCACTAACTTCATTAAATTATACAAATTGACTAGAATGCTCTAATTCACAACTCACAAACCTCATGCATAAGATGACTATATGTAGTCCGTACAGGACTATAAGGTGAATTAGGGGTGACAATGATGCTTGTCTTGAATTTTGGAGACCATTGATAATGATAATGGGAGTATATAGTGGTTTGAAAAGGTTGAGAGGTTTAAGAACTTAAAGATTGGCTGTTTATATCCCTAAGCAATTAAGTAGAGACCTACATGCACCCAAGCCTGTAGATCCTCATTTGGACATCCTATTTAAACCTAAAACCAACTTAAGGGAGTCTAAAACATGGATACCTAACTACATTAAAAATGCAAATAGTATTATAATCCATTTAAGCAACTAGGTCATTTGAGCAGTTGAGAAAGTCAAGTAAAAAAACTAACTTGATAGTTTAAAAGACTACCTATAATACCCTATACAAAAGTGGGAGCAAGTAGCAAGTGGTTTTTAAATGTCACAAAGGAATTTTTAGACCTTGTAGTAATAATTGAATAACTCCTTTGGTATACATTCTCCAAAGCATCAATGATAAGTGAGAAGATACTAGTTTTAAAACTCAACACACAGCGCTAACCCTAACAAGCACCTACAACCATGCCTTGGAGGTGTAGGATGAAATGCATATATGAGAGAAGAAGAGATATTTCAAGAGTTACATAAACCCAAAATGGAACTCCAACTGGTTCAAGGGTATTGGAAGGTTAGTGATGACAAGGGTGAAGGGCTTAAACCCCCAAAACACAGTCAAGACCTTCTAAAAGCACTTATAGGTGGCTAATGAGGGTCAGTTCATTTTCTAAGCCTAAGTAAGAGGCATAGGTGTGTTTGAAAGGGTTTGAAACCTAATTATATCCTCAACCAAGTTAAATGTCCATTGAAAAGTCTAGGATGTGAATGGAGAGACCTAAAACCAAAGTGTGCAGTCAAGACTGTCCTAAACAATCATCTATAGGCTACATAAGAACTTAGTCTAGGCTAGTTTTAAGCCTTGAACAAAGGGTAGAGGTGTTTTAAGATTATTTGGATCTAAATAAGATTAAAAATAGGTTAAATAATATTGATAGATCCATTTTAGGTAGGGGTGAGGTCTTAAACATAAGAAAATGTAGTCAAGTGACCCTAAAGACATGTATAGGTTGCTCTAGTGACAACAAACCTTAAGCTTGAAAAGAAGAGTTATAGTGTGTGAAATAGCCATATGTATATATTCATACTAAAAATATGCCAAATTTTATTGGGAATATGGTACGTACAAGATGAATTCTCAAACTTCAAACACAGTCAAAGTAGCCTAAATAGCTCCCTACAGGATGTAAGATGAGAATAGGCTGGTCCTAAACAATTCAGGGAAGAACATAGATGTTAAAAGAATATAAGGTATACCTCAAACAAAAAAATATTCCATAGGGTCATTCTAAGATCAAATATAAAATTGAATAGGATTGATCAAACTAAGTTCTAAATCTCATACATAGTCAATCTAAAACCCTACAACCACTAGCAAACCAATCTAGTCTTGATAGAATTTGAGTTTTGAGAGTTATATAGGCATGATAATTATTTGAAAATTAGTATAAGAGGTTATAATGACTTTAAAAATTCATTCATGATCCCTTCAAGTCCATAAAATTAGTGGACATATCCACTATTTTATCTCAATCTTGGCCCACTCTTTGACAAGGGGAAATCATGAGACGAAGGCATCTTTTTGAACTCAAAGCATGAAGTAAGCATTATAGACCTCATGAAGGGACCCTGAGGGAAATGTAAAAGCATGTCAAAAGTTTACATATAATTCCATTTAGAAAAAAACCTCAGGATTCAACTCAAATGCCCTTGAGGGCTAGCAATAATGAGATAGGTTCTAAATTCCAAATAGCTTGAATAGTACTCCATGAGCATACATTGGGGTAAAAAGGACTATTAAGTCATGTAGAATCATGTATAAGATTTTTTTTGGAGGTTTTTGAACCTCTCTCAGCAACAAGATTGAGTTTTGAAACCCAAAACTTAGTTTTAACCTCTCTCACACTTAAGAAACACTAGCATGCCACCCAAGGGGCAACTTCAGATGCTCATACCATAGATCACACTTTTAATGGGAGGATAATCCATTTTTTATAATTGAGGGGGTCATATAATAATTTTTTATAATTGGAACTAGGTCAATCAATGATCTATTCTTTATGACCAATTGTTATGACCCCAAACAGATCTTAAACCTCTCTTAAACCTTGATATTGACCATTCAAGGAGAAAAGACCTAAAATGAACATATAATGCCATATTTTAATCCTAAAAAATCTTGTATGTTTTTTATGTCTCCAAGGAGGTTATCCGCATATATTTTGATGCTAACGTCAATTGTACATACTTCTATAAATGCCTTGTTTTAATATGTTTTTGGTGTTTTACAGGTGTTATGAGAAGGGGAGAGCTTCCCTATCATGGGATGATATAATTTTGGAGTTTTAATATCCATTAAATTCCAAAAAAATTCATAATATATTATGTAGGTGATCAAAATAGGCCCATATTCCAAGGCAATCTCAAACAGGCTCAAAATGAGACTAGGTGGTAAGACCATTTCTTGGTTTGCATACTTTCATAGAGTCTCGAGACATAAAATTAAAAAAGAGGTTTTTTATAGTATATGTAAGGTTAATAAAATTATTTTTGGTTATTTCACATGTGTGGCATAACTTTGGATCAAGAAAATAAGGTCCTAAGCAAGGATGCCTAATTCAAGAGAGAGAAAGTTAGAAAATATGGACTTCCACTCAGATTCATAGGATTAAATTTGAAATGGAGATAAAATTACATAATGGGTCCTATAATATTCCATTTTTTTGTTAGGATCATCTATATAACTTCATGTACAAGGAGGTTTACATGTTTTTACGGCTACAAGGAAATTAGGCCAAGTGAGGGCTTAAAGAGCAAAAATAATTATTGGGAGTTTTTCTAGGAACAAAAATTATGTTTTTATGCCTAATAAAATATTTTAATACCATTCATATAGTTTTTATGAGTTTAAGAATATGCACTTGAGTTTTGAGCCATTTGGACCAAACTAGGCATGGGAAATGAAGAGTTTCAAGACACCTATACACATGAATGATGGAATGGTAGGTCATAGGAATTTATTAAGGCATGTTATATGTTAAATTAGTGGTATAAGATAAATTCAATGTGAATTAATGGTTGAAAGGTCTATTTTTCACTCCTTTCATGCAAAGAAGGATAATTTTCAAGAAGTTAGTCAAGGTATCAAGATAATTTATAACCCCTACGTGACTTGGAAAGTTTGAGATGATTTAAGAGTGAGAAACATGGACTTGGTGGTATTTTTAGACTTTCTCTTAAATCCATTTCTTTTTTTAAATCATGGAAACTTATCAATCTTCTTCTACCACACCTCTCTCTCTCTCTCTTCACACTTCTCTATATAAGCAATCACTTTTGGCTATGTTTGTAGAATCCACACCTAGTATGGAGAAGCCCTGATGGTTAGAGTAATATATTTTATTTTGAATAAATATTTAATTATGTTTTTTAGTTCATAACTTCTTATCTAAGTGTGTGAAGAAGTGTATAGATGAATAACAAGTGATAACCATCTATCATTATGTTCACCTTGCTCTTTCATGTTTTGTGCAAGTAGTCTACTCTATAAAAGGTAACATGAAGTGTAGTTAGTGTCTTTGTCTATATTTAAGTGTAAATTAAATCATTACTATCTATAATTATACCTCTTGTTATTCATCTATGCACTTCTTCACCAAGAGGTATAATTATAGATAGTAATGATTTAATTTACACTTAAATATAGACAAACCCTTAATTATACCTCTTGTTATTCATCTATGCACTTATTCACCTTCATGTTTGAAATACTTATGTTAGAGAAATCTAGGATGTTGAAGTTATTTTTATGAATCATCCTTCATAGTGAAAGTATATGGTATTTTAGTGGAAATTAAATTTGTGCATCATCTCATTAGGATAATTTTATTTCATATTCTCTCTATCTGTTTTCATCTCAACAAGCTAGTAGTATAGGCGATGAGCTCAAATGAACATATCAAGGGAGTTAGCCCTTCAATCTAGAGGTTTACCCCTAATATAGACAACCCAAAGGTCTAGGGGTAATCCCATATTCTACTCAATTTGGAGAAGGCTTGAACTACCTCTTCAAAGATGCAAAATTTAGTGATAATAGTTCTGGTATGCCTGGTGGGACTATTATCTCAAGCGTGTCTTGTCAAGGTAAATGCTGGTCTTAAAAACATTGCATCTACATAAATGTATTTTAATCAAGATTTGGAGACTCCACTGAAGGTATATCATCTGGTTGTAGATCATTTCTTATTTCTTTTGTCATTTTTCATGGTCTTTACTAGGTCAATTACTAGTAGAGGTAATCAATCTAAAAATCTACTCCATCCTGAACTTCTTCTTGAAGTTCAATATCCTGAGCCTACCTTGACATTTGAGAGCCCTGAAGAGGATTTTGAAGAGAAATAAGGTTTTAAAAGTCAAGAAAATCAAGAGAGTGAAGGTGAGTTTGAAGGTAACATGGCTAGGGAACATACTTTCCTAACCTTCACCTGAAAATCATATAAACCTTAATGCCTATGATGATATCCCTCCCAATGCCACCAATCATGTTCCCACTTTCAATGGGGAAGGTCCTATCACTCCAAGTGACCATATTAGAGACATATACAACTTATACAATTTTTATAATGTCACCAAAGTTAACATATCAGTTAGATTGCTTACCATGTTTCTTAGGGGAAAATTTATTGATTGGTATAGAACCTTATTAGGAGGATGTATCACTACTTGGGATGAGTTTGGGGAGTTATTGACTCAAAGGTTTGAAGATAAAAGTGATCATACATCACTCATATATTAGTTGAATGTCATTCAAAGAGGGCCCAAGGAGACTATGCATGATTTCAATCAAAGGTCTCAAAGGACATGGAATAGGCTACCACTTCTCATGATACCCCCTATAAGTTTTGTTTTCCCAATATATCTTAGAGTTATTAAGACTAACATAGCTATCATGTTGCAGTCCATGGGTGGATATACTTTAACTGAAGCCTATGATATAGATATTAGAGCTAAGAATGGTTTAATCTAAGTTGGTAAAGTCCCTCCAAAAGTATCTATGCCCATATTTTTTAGAGGTATAAAGCACGAAGATTTGGGGTGAATTAGTGGTTGCAAAAAATCCAATTCAATTTCCAAACCCTTCAAATGCTCAAGCATTCAATACAACCATTCATGAATCATTCAAGATGCTTATAGCAATGAACAAATAGATAATGTAAGATTACATACATAGCACAAGATCTATGTGGGAAACCCTCTTGGGGAATAAAACCCACTCTCAAGATTGAAAACACATGGACTATTTGTCCTATAAGATGATCACAAACATGAAACTAGTCAAGTCCTTCTGACCAAAATTTAGTGAAACACCTATTTAACAAGAGCACCTACCCCTAGGATGATCAAGTCCTTCTGACCACCTGTTTGTCAAGTCTTTATGACTAGATTTAGTGAAACACCTATTTCACAAGGAGAACCTACCTCTAAGATGATTTAGTGATTCTAACCACCTAATGGTCAAGTCCTTCTGACTTAGATGTTTTGCACCCTCCTAACACCTATGAAATGAACATCTCCTGATCACTAATTGCTTACTAATATGATGGAGATATAATATATATCATCTATCTTTAACTCTTTAGACTACACAATCCACACTTTGATTTGCTTCTCAAATCAACCACTAAGCTTACACAGACATCATCTATCCTTTGCACACACTCAAGGGATCCAAAACATCCTTTTGGATCACTCAAGACCTCTTCGCTCATCCTCAATATTCAAACCTACAAGAGAATTTTCCTTGACATCATAAATATGACCTATAAGTCATACACATAGTCATCAACATACTCTGCTCTACAACACATCCACTGGGCACACACCCTTTCCTTCACTCCACAACTCTCACACACACCTCTTCTCTCAGGTCTATCACATCTATATAACAATCCTAGAAACCATCACATTTGGTTTCACCATTTATAGAGTCTTCATTATTATTGTGATCACAACCTTCCTTTTTAGCCATAACACATGCCTTCACCCTTAATTCATCTAACATGGGTAACCTCTATGCACAACCCTCTTTCAAATAGGCATAAGTCACCTTTTAGGTCATATGAAGACCCATTCACCTCTTTGACACTTATCTGAGCAAACTAAGAAAATAGGAACACTTCTAAATACATAGACCCATACCACACAATATATAGGTCCTACTTAAGTGATAATAACCATCACAACACCCTTCTATTAAATCTCAATTTGCTCAAACAACATTTTGTGCACACAACCACCATGAATGAAAATGAAATTACATTATAAGAATTTGATCATACTAAATATGATTGATCAAACCTTCATAATACACATAGATTGTCCTCATAGAGTCTATAACACTCTTCAATAGTTAGATCATCTCAAAACATTGAAATATCATCAAGAACAACTCTATTACCCTTCTCAGGTTACTTACAGAGCATGAATGAACACACAATCCAATTTGGAGCTCAATAACTTTGACTATATAAATATTTATACCTTTAAATGAATATTTCTAGATACGTCTTGAAGTTCTCTACAACTTTGATTTTTAATGGAACATAAAATTATACATAGATCAAAAGTTATGGCTCAAAAACCAAGCACTGGTATTTCTTTCATTAAATTCAAATATTTAAATCCAAACGGTCATAGTTAAACCTCGATCACTTAGAAAACATCTCATGCTCTTCACTCAACTTTCTTATCTTGCACCATTGATCTTCTTTTTAAGTAGCTCAAACTTTAACTCACAGTGCTCCACTATAAAAATATTAAACCTTGAACATTTTGACCTCATCTCGTGTTTTCTAGAAATCTTGACCACATACACACCATTGATCTCTACTGAGTAACCTGGTCTTTATCTTGCAATGATCATCATTAGATCTTGCTCAAAATATTTATATTATGACACTTGGCACCTTTGTATGCCGTATAAACACTTTACTAAAAATACCTTGTACTTGTTCTACTTGGCAGTCTCACATGCATTGTTAACTCTTTAACTTATCTTTCACCATTGATCTTCGTTAATACAAACCGCTGCTCACTGTTGATCTTCTGTCAGACTAGGGAGCTTGTGACACTTATCACCAGTGTATGCAACCTTTGACATGTTGATCTCATACACACCATTTATCTCAATATATATGATTAAGTTTCTCACTGTTGGATCTTCTAGACCAATGACCTTAGACTTCAACATGATTAAACTTGACGGTCTCTAGTCCATCACAATTTATTAGAGCAACTTTAAAGCTTTATAACTTGAGCTAGAAATTACTTCAAGACTCTAAATTTAAAGGGTACCTTATTTTCACTATATAAAACATCTCCATGAATTTTTTTGACATTAGTTAACTCTTTGAGTACCTATATTAAATGCATAAACTTGTTGGTTTATTCATATTTGCATAACGTGTAGTGATGGTCTGGCTAAGTATAAGAACTTAGTGAACTTTTGTTTGAGAGACAAATTTGCACCCACATATCTTTAGCTACACTCAAATTCATGACCTAAAATTTAAACCAAAGTAACTTGGGACTAATGTGATCACACTCATATGACCAAATCCCCCTTACTCATCCATACGTGGTAATAGTGATGTCATCAAATTGCCTACTCAAATTTTTTTACCACTACACCCAAAATGTCTAGATGAAAACTATGAACTACTAGATGAAATACACTAATTAACACAAGAATTCAAAGCATATAAGACCTCTTACGGGACCTACTTTATAACTTCAAATCACCATACTCATCTCTAAACATCCCTAACCATGCCAAAAATGTAGATTAACCAAGCCTACTTCAAGCATATGAGAATAAGCACACTACACACTTTGTCATTGATACTTAGACTGTCAAGACACTTCATCCACTCACTTAGACACCTCCATGACATCAATGATAACTCTCTAATAATCTCTCACTTTGTCATTGATGTCAACACCCATCATACAACTCACCTTCCTTCTCTCTCTTCAAGCACTCTCACAATAAAAACCTTCTCCCCTTTGAAACAATGAAAAAATGGGGGAAAATTGATCCTAAGGATCTAAAAAGACCACTAACAGAAGAGGACCACATTATAAAGATGATACAAACTCCCCCTTACCTTGATCCTACCTCTTCTTTGCCTTGACAACTTCCTCTTGCTACATTCCAACACTCCAACCAAGCACTGCAACCAATGAATAAAAAACACACAAAATCACTAAAATATTATGAAAATAACCAAGAAACATCTGAAAGGGACTCCCCCTAAGATATCTGAGCCATTTCACCTCTTGAGCATCTTTAAATCTCCATACACCATGAAGACTTACTAGCTTTCTCTCTCAAGCCACCTTAAGGACCACCAAAATAACTTCATGCCACTCACCAAAGATGAAACATATTATAAATCAACCTAATAACTCACCTTGAAACACTCATGCCTTTCTCTTTTGGAGCAACTGATCAAAAAAATCAAATCTTCACACTAGGCCTATCTAGACTCCTTGTAGCCCTACATGGAACTTGTATAGCCAAAAAATTTAAGTAGACACACTTTCAAGACCTAGAAATTCATATCTTGAGCACTCTCATATGACCCATTAGTCACACCAATTTTCATCACCTATCTCATCTTCTAAAACATACTTCCTTCATAGATCTACTAGCCAATTAGGCCTCCATTTTGACAAAAACTTGAATAATTTAAAAAACACAAACCCTAAAATTTATATGAAGATTGATTTGAAAACCTATTTGGAATATTCAACCTATTAAGAAACCTCACACCTCAACTCATAAGGCAAACCACTTTTCTAGCATAGCCCAAAATTCTAGAATCTCAAAACAAATAAGGTCAACAAACTTCCTTCTGGTCAATGCCCACCTATGAAACTTTTTTCACACATGGCGACAAGTATCACACACTTATAAACCAAGATTTTAGCCTTCACACCTTTGGGAACCTTGACTACCTATACCATGTCTTTGATCTACAATAAAAAAGATAAATTTGAGAGCACACAAAAATCTCCAAATGGAACAAATAGGATCATCAAGACACAAAACCCCCTGAAACACATCAAAAATAAGTGCACAGACCTTTATTAACACCAAAATATTCTTGACATTCAATCAATCTCATTATTCCACTTAAAAACACCTATTCTGATCTAGTAGACACTCTATACATTGGAAAAACACCTTATAACATCACTCTGACCTCATCAAATCACTTCTCCCATCTTGACACACCGACTCCAATTGGAAATACTCATCTTTTGACTTCTAAGACCTTATGAAGAACACCACAACAACACTAGCTTCTCTATTGAAAGGAGTCTTTTAAGAAGCATAGACAAAGACATCTTACTTCACATGGTTCCTTAGAATAATGTGAAACTAGGAGTTACCCATAACTCCTCATATTCCTTCTCCTCCTTGGTTATTTGATACTAATAGTTATTCTTAATCTTCTTCTTATGTTTAGGAAAAAAAACTTTATCATCCACTAGAACATTATCCTTATCTTCTAAGCCTGTATTGACAACACATGGGATAACATAGATTCATGACATACCTTTTCAATTGAAGAATCTTCTTTGCATTGTATAGCATCACCTTCAAAACTTGATAACATAGGAACCGTGCCTAAAACTTTATCACACACAATAGGTTTCTCATGAGCATCCAAACACACCTTATAACTAGCCTCAACTAGAACTTTGGTCTTCCCCTTGAGCTTGGTCTCTTCATTCACAACATGAGTAGACAATGAGAGATCTTGGCACTCTACAAATTCTATAGCATTCTCCACCATAGAAAATAAATTACTTGAACCTGCAAACTCATCATGACTCACACTTACCACCTTTGGTTTCCATGAGTTTGTTGTCCCTGAAAAATGCCACTCATTTTTGGGACAACCTACAGACCAAAAGTTCTCTCTTCCCTTCTCAAAATTTGTTCTAAGCTTTCAAATTACTCATTTTAAAGCTTTTTCCATAAAGGGATTCACAGGTTCAATAGGTTAAAAAATTTTATGTAGGTGAGTTCAATCAAAAGAACAAGCTTCTAACACTAAGTCATTTCCAGGATTGGTTCAGCGCTTCGGTTCAATCAAAAGAGTTCAATCGGCAAATGATAAAGGACAAAGGCTTGAACTATTGAACTTTGAACCACTTTGGTTCAAAGGTTCAATGGGTTCAATGACCAAATTGGTTCAACGTGCTTGGTGTAAAAGATCAAAAGGACTTAGCCAAATAATGAAGAATGAGCCGATTGAACCATTAAACCGTTGAACCAAAGTTGGTTCAATCGGTTGGTTTAATCGGCAGGTTCAAAGGGCTGCCCCAAAGCAAAAAAGGCATGTGCCCTTGCGGAGGGCAGGCAACATTAGTTCGAAGGTCAAAGAAAAGATAGAATTCCTTTGGATTTGTTCAAAGGCCCAAAAGGAACAATTCTTTTGGACTTTTTGTCCGATGGAAATGATTAAGTGAAGAAAGCCCAAAGAAATTGGAAGGAACAAACGGATAAAGAAAAGAAGCTTTCTTTCAGACTTTTTGTCAGAAGGAATTCTTTCAGACTTTTTGTTCGAAGGAAAATCCAGATAGAAAAAGCTCAAGAGCCAAAAGCCCACCAAAGAAGCAAGAACCCATCGAGAAAGTTGAATCCTGAAGTCTGCCCAAAAAATCTTGAAGGGTAGATAGCCTTGCGGAAAACACTTGACGTCAAAAAAAGGACCTTTTCCAAGGACCCAAAAGGACACCTTCCCTTTGGGATGTTCCAAGGACTAAACAAAGATGCAAAAAGGAATCTTCAAAGACTTGGACAAAAAGGGCTTCAAAGGATGAACTGAATGAACCGATTGAACCATTGAACCATTAAACCGAATCGTTCAACTAGTTCAAGGTTCAAAGGTTCAACCAAAGCTTAGAAAGATAAAGGAAGCAATGATTGAGCAAGACACAGAATAAACCAATGAACCAATTGAACTTTGAACTGAAAGAGTTCAAAGTTCAATGGTTCATGGGTTCAAAAGTTCAAAGGCGGCCTCAGTCAAGAGAGAAGCAGAAAACAAGTGGTTCAACAGATGGTTCAACCAAGGAGCGAAGAAGTGATTGAACCAAGAAGCGATAGAACAAAAGAGACAAAATGAACCAATGAACTAATGAACTTTCAGTGGTTCAAAGGGTTCAAGGTTCAACATGAATCAAGCGATCGACTGAAAAGAGAGCCTGAAGGCTCAAATTGTTGTAGGGAAGAGAAGATCGATGCAAAGGACCAAAATTATATTCAAAAGAGTTATTTCCAGTAGGTGGAATAATGGATAGAGTAGACTTCTGACCATACCAAACCAAGGATGTGGCCTATTTTTATTTCATGAAGTAAAGACAAATTGGAAAAGGACCATCCAGTCCATACCAAGGAAGAAACATATTAGATGAAGGGACACACCATAGTTATGGCAGTGCATTGTTCTCAGCATGGTCTCTCTGGACAGGACTGAAGGTGCATTAAAGACATTTACTGTAGCATGGGCCATCCCATGGAACATGGCACCAATCCTTGCGTAGTGGTTATAAGTTTGTTTATTCTCTCATTTGTAGGGAGACTTTTCATTTTTTAGAAGAGTAAAACTCTACCCATTTTGAAAGAAGAAGACTGAGACTTTGAGCTCAGATTGTAATTTCATTTTCATTTTTATCTGAATGAGAAAGTAGGTTGTTTACAGACTTTGTGTTGTTTTGGCTTGTATCATTTTAGAAGATCATTATTATGTCTGTATTTTGAAGGTGTGCTTATTCATTTAATTTGGCAAGCAAAATTAGTGAAAGTAATAGGGAAGTGTCCTAAAACCAACTGTGGGAAGACTTTGTGCTTTCATAATTGTTTTCAGTCTATGTTTTTCTTTTCTTTTTTATGTTGAGGATTCTAGGACAACTTTGTGCCCCTAGTATTCTTCATGATATACTCTTTGGGCAGTTGAGGTGGAAACTTTGCATTCTACTTCATCCTGCTATTACTACGCCCTTTGGTTACTGGTTACTTTACTATCTGAAAGAAAATCTTGTTGTTTCCTGCAAGAACACTTCTAAAAGAAGAGAAGTGCCTTTAGTGTTTACACCAAGATTTTCTCCTTTGTCTGTGTGCATCATCTCTAAAAGAAGAGAGATGGATGGTTTATCCCACCCTTGTATCATACTTTCTGCATATATATATATATATATATATATATATATAACCTCCTCATATTTAATAGGGAACCTCCCCTTGATGAGAGGAGAGATTTGTCTCTGATTGATGTAGTAAAGCTACACACCTAGCTAACTAATCTTCCTATTGTGGTTGATCAGACCTATTTTGTTGATTAGTACGCTGATTGACAAAATATTCACCCAACAATTTTTGGCAACTCCGCTGGGGATGAACGTGCAGTCTGAAACCTCAAGTTTTAGATTGAAGCAGTCCCTACCCTTATCCATTACATAGTCTAGCAACTTCATTCCATATCTTATCCATTATCAATATAGCCTTACCATCTTCCTCCATCTTCATTATATTATCTGGTCTACAAAACCAGAGTTGCTGGGAAGAGCGTGCAGTTTGAAGTCTAAAGCTTCAAGCTGAAGCAGATCCTACTCTTTTCCATTTTTGTTCTACAATCTGGTAACTCCACATTATACAAGAAGCCAAAAATCTCAAGGTGTTGTTGACCCTACTTTTGAGTTGGTGCGGCAGAGTAATTTTGAGTTGTTTCCTCCATAACCTCACCTTCAACGAACTAGGAGTCTTCCTCCTAGCCCTACCAGGTCACCAGCATAAGGCAGAGCTTCTTTTTATGTTGTTAGCAGAGCTTTGCCTATCCATTCTCCACCTAGATTTGTGATCCCACTTCTACATAATCAAATCATGGCTCAAGGCCCCTGGGGTAATTCTTTTGGTCCACTGAATTTGACTCTGCCTCTGCATGAGCTTTCACGCAGTTCAAGGAAGAATTTCCCCAAATTATTTGGTGATGGGAAGGTTCATCCTGATGAACACATTACAACTTTTAGCATAGCCTGTGGTGTAATAGGGGTGGAATTTAAAGACATAGCGGTCAGGCTATTCATAGAGACACTACAAGGCGCTGCTGCAGACTGGTTCTACCACTTACAGGCTAGATCAGTGACTAACTAGGACACTTTGAAAGACAAATTTGAAGCTAGGTTCAAGCCTACAGAAGATGCACATGCCTTGCTAGCCTAGCTCACTCAGATGAAGAAAGAGCCTCATGAGCCTATGAGGGATTTTATTGCCAGGTTTGATAAGTTGAGGCACATGATTCCCATGGTCACCCAGCTGACGCATCAGAACCTCAAATGCTTCTTCATGAACTCACAACTGCCTGAAGTGAGTTTCTTGCTGAGATAGGCTAGACACATAGACCTTACTACTGTACAAGACTTGGATACTGAGGTAGAAGATGACCTTATCTTGGTAGGAAAGATAAGGAGAGACCCTAATAAAGGTAAATCATCTTCATCTTATGAATACTCATCTTTAGCCACCACTGATCCAATGGTGCAGAAGCTAGCAAATGAATTACTGGTCCTCAGAAGACAAATGGCCCAAGTTATGTCTACTTCTCTTAATCAAGATACGCCAAGGAGGACATTTCAGAATCAAGCGTACCAAGGCAATGCTGATAAGAATCAGGGGTAGCCAAATTGTCTTCCTCCCCCATAGAGGAACCTCGCCCTTGAAGCACCTACAACCAACTCTGTAATTGGATATCTAGAAACTAAACATGATTTCTCTTTCCAACCTGAGTTTGATCAAGAAAATGATGCTGGTCTCTTCATGGAGGATTAAGAAGAATCAACTGGTGACTCCCACATTGGTTTCCTGAATTACCAAGATGAACCCAAAAGTAAAGGTGAAGCAGTTGAGGGATCATACACAATATTCACTCGGTCCAAGAATCAGTCAACCAAGCAAGCTGATAAAGAAAGAACTGAGGAGCAAGCTCAGCCTGTAATTACAATTGCTAAGCATGGAACCACTTTGCCCTTCTAGCCAAAGGATCCAGTGATTGCAAGAAAGGTAAGTGCCTCAAATGCCCCTACACCTTCTACTTCAAATTCACAGTCCAGTCCTCCCCCTTTCAAAAATCAAAAGGATGAACTCCCATCCTCTGTTCTTGGCTCATTCTAAGCATTTGACATAATTGACCATATAAAGAAAACTAAAATTCAAATGTCTAAATTTGAGTTCCTGCAGTCCAATCCTGAACAATTGGACAAGTTGGTTCAATGTGTCAAGAACCAAACCATTCCCACAAGACAAGAGGTTAAGAAAGTAACTCATGATCTCCCAAGGAACATGCCCATCCCAAACAATCTTGTCATTACCCCTCCTACTGCCCCTGGGAAAATAGAGCCTTTTTATGTTTCCCTGTTGATAAATGGTCACCAACTCAACAATTGCATCATTGATTTTGGGGCTTCAGACAATGTCATGCCTGCTAAAGTAGTAGAATCTCTGGGTCTCACACTGACCAAGACATTTGGGAGATGTTTCTCTATGGAGAACAAATAAGTGCCACTGTTGGGGCAAATTAAAGAAACCCAATTTGCATTTGTTGCCTTTCCAGACAAGTGAATTAGGATGACTGTCCTAGTGGCTGACGTCCCAACATCATATGGCATCCTTCTTGGGCAGAACTTCTACAAGGATGTTGGAGGGTAATTAAGCATGGACTTGTCTCAGGCAAGAATCCCTGTGAAAGGCATAATGTAGAGGTTGCTCCCTGAGAAGGAGGCAAAATATGTCGTTACTTAGGCATCAAGGCTTAAAGCTCAAATTCTATTTGAGTCTTTAGGCAGGGGTAATTATTTTCTGTCTACTGAAGACATTCATGTTTCAATAGATAAAAATCCTATAGGTGATGATCTAGGAATTGGTTCAGATGGAACAACACCAAGTATGCCTGATAGCGCCAATCATTGGTAGGTGTTGAATGGGAACAATCAAATCATGTGCTGGATTGAACCATAAAAGCAACCAAATATGGTAATGGACCATGTTGTTGTGCATCAAAATTAGGAAAAGGAACTCTTTGCCAAGAGAGAAAATATTCATGGTTTTTGGATTAAAAGTCAAGTCTTGCTATGGGGCAAGAAGAGAAAACCAAAGGGAGGACATAGAAAATTGGTTTCCTAGTGGAGAGTTCCATTCACCCATCACTGATTCTGGGGAGAAAATGGCTTCTTGTTGGTTTATCAGGATAGAGCACCATTTTCACTACCTCTCAGGGGGTAGCATCTGAAGTACTTTAATTCTTAAAGTACCAGATAAGTTTACATGTACATATGTACATTTGTATAGTCTTCATTTCTACTTTGTGTTGTTCACTTCCATTTTTTGGAACCTTTCTTTTTTGGGTAGCATGACTCCATAGCCCAATGGCACACTTCAAGGCACTAGAGATTCTAGTTTCTACTCCCCTCAATTGTGTTTCAAGTTTCTAACTGAAGGTAGTTCCCCAACTGGAGCCAGCTATTGTCCCCAAAAAATGCCACTCATTTTTGGGACAACCTACAAACCAAAATTTCTCTCTTTCCTTCTCAAAATTTGTTCTAAGCTTTCAAATTCCTCATTTTTAATATTTTTTTGTAAAGGGATTCATAGGTTTGACAAGTTAAAAAAGCTTCTACAGGGGAGTTCAGTCAAAATAACAAGCTTCTAACACTAAGTCATTTCCAGGATTGGTTCAGTGCCTCAGTTCAATCAAAAGAGTTCAATCAGAAAATGATAAAGGACAAAGGCTTGAACCATTGAACTTTGAACCACTTTGGTTCAAAGGTTCAATGGGTTCAATGACCAAGTTGGTTCAACGTGCTTGGTGTAAAAGATCAAAAAGACTTAGCCAAATAACGAAGAATGAGCCGATTGAACCATTGAACCCTTGAACCAAAGTTGGTTCAATCGGCAGGTTCAAGGGGCTACCCCAAAGTGAAAAAGGCAAGTGCCCTTGCAAAGGGTAGGAAACATTGGTTTGAAGGTCAAAGAAAAGACATAATTCCTTCGAATTTTTTCAAAGGCCCAAAAGGAACAATTCTTTCAGATTTTTTTTTCCGATGGAAATGATTAAGTGAAGAAAGCTTGAAGAAATTGGAAGGAACAAAAAGCTAAAGAAAAGAAGCTTTATTTTGGACTTTTTGTCTAAAGGAATTCTTTCAAACTTTTTGTCTGAAGGAAAATCCAGACGGAAAAAGCTCAAGAGCCAAAATCCCACTGAAAAAGCAAGAACCCACCGGGAAAGTTGAAGCCTGAAGTCTGCCCAAAAAATCCTGAAGGGTAGATACCCTTGCGGGAGACACTTGACGTCAAAAAAATGACCTTTTCTAAGGACCTAAAGGGACACCTTCCCTTCGAAACATTCCAAAGACTGAACAAAGATGTGGAAAAGAATCTTTAAAGACTTAGACAAAAAGGACTTCAAAGGATGAACTGAATGAACCGATTGAACTTTGAACTGAAAGAGTTCAAAGTTCAATGGTTCATAGGTTCAAAAGTTCAAAGGCGGCCTCATTCAAGAGAGAATCAGAAAACAAGTGGTTCAACAGATGGTTCAACCAAGGAGCGAAGAAGCGATTGAACCAAGAAGCGATAGAACAAAAGAGACAAAATGAACCAATGAACCGATGGACTTTTAGTGGTTCAACGGGTTTAAGGTTCAACATGAATCAAGTGATTGACTAAAAAGAGAGCTCGAAGGCTCAAATTGCTATAGGGAAGAGAAGATCGATGCAAAGGACTAGAATTATCTTTGAAAGAGTTATTTCCAGTAGGTGAAACAGTGGATCGAGTAGACTTCTGACCGCACCAAACCAAGGATGTGGCCTATTTTTCTTCCATGAAGTAAAGACAAATTGGAAAAGGACCAGCTGGTCCATACCAAGGAAGAAACATATTAGATGAAGGGACATGCCATAGTTATGGTAGCGCACTATTCTCAGCATGGTCTCTCTGGACAGGACTAAAGGTGCATTGAAGATGTTGACTGCAGCATGGGCCATCCAATGGAAAAGGGCACCAATCCTTGTGTAGTGGCTATAAGTTTGTTTATTATCTCATTTATAGGGAGTCTTTTCATTTTTTACAAGACCAAAACTCTACCCATTTTGAAAGAAGAAGATTGAGACTTTGAGCTCATATTGTAATTTCATTTTCATTTTTATCTGAATGAGAAAGTAGGTTATTTACAGACTTTGTGCTATTTTGGCTTGTATCATTTTAGAAGATCATTCTTACATCTATCTTCTGAAGGTGTTCTTATTCATTTAATTTGGCAAGCAAAATTAGTGAAAGTAATAGGGAAGTGTCCTAAAACCAACTGTGGGAAGACTTTGTGCTTTCACAATTGTTTTCAGTCTATGTTTTTATTTTCTTTTTGTGTTGAGGATTCTAAGATGACTTTGTGCCCCCAGTATCCTTCATGATATACTCTTTGGGAAATTGAGGTGGAAACTTTGCATTCTGCTTCATCCTATTATTACTATGCCCTTTGGTTACTGGTTACTTTACTATCTGAAAGAAACTCCTGCTACTTCCTGCAAGAACACTTTTGAAAGAAGAGAAGTGCCTTCAGTGTTTACACCAGAATTTTCTCCGTTGTCTATGTGCATCATCTCTGAAAGAAGAGATATGGATGGTTTATCCCACCCCTGTGTCTTACTTTCTGCATATATATATATATAGTATATAACCTCTACATATTTAATAGGGAACCTCCCCTTGATGAGAGGAGAGATTTGTCTCTGATTGATGTAGTAAAGTTGCACACTTGGCCAACCAATCTTCCTGCTGTGGTTGATCAGACCTATTTTGTTGATTAGTATGCTGATTGACAAAATATTCACCCAATAGATTTAACTTGCCTTATTTATTTCACTCTAAGAGCTTTATTAAACCTATTTGGTCTTGTAGGCCTTTTCTTGTAGAATCTATCAATGTGACCTCTCTGTTGATAGTTGAAGCACACTATACCTCTTACAAAAAGCTTATCTTGCCTTTCCTGATTAGAACAAAATCTTGCAATATGTCCATTATTTTGAAAAT
Organism: Torreya grandis; assembly: GCA_037957365.1. Taxonomy (NCBI): domain Eukaryota; kingdom Viridiplantae; phylum Streptophyta; class Pinopsida; order Cupressales; family Taxaceae; genus Torreya; species Torreya grandis. The sequence continues at coordinate 6,289,929 of JARHVA010000109.1, forward strand.
TGAAACAACCTACTCCTTTTGAAGAAGAATAACCTTTTGACTAATGACCCCCATATAATTCCATACAAACTCATTTCTAATAAGTCTCTTGCATTCTTTAGCTCTATGCCCAAACTAATTACATGTGTAATAATAAGCATTAAAACTTGCATACCTTATGGCATTTGGTTGTTTGATCTGATTTGTCTTCATTCTGCCAAAATCTTCATTCCTTGACTGATTTTTGACCTTCAAGGTCTAATTTACATTAGTTTTCATCTTATCTTGAGTTGCATTTTCTAGTTTTTCTTTGTATCCAAGACCAGTTCTATCACTTGCATGCTTTTGAGCACTCAAAATATTGTCTAAATCACTTGAGATATTTTCAAATCTCACAAATGACTTCATCTTACTAGATGTCTTCTCTAACTTAGCTTTTAATGACTCATTTTTTATTACATACCTTGAACATTTATCTTTTTTAGCTTTCAAGCTTGTAGACATGATTTCCAATTGATAACTGAGATTTTTGACTATATCTTTATGCTCCTTAGTGTCTTCATTCATTATTGCTTCATACATATTGAATTACTCCTCATAGTCCTTTATTTGAGACTTCATTTTATTGTTAATCTTCTTCTCAATCTTTAGTTCTTTAAGAACATTCATCAATTCAGTCTTATAGTCCACCTCATCTTTATCATCATTTAAATCAATCCAAGTAGACTCCTTTTGATATGAGCAACTTCCTTTCTCAGCCACGAAGAGGGATCCATCTTCAACAAGACAATCATCTTCATGATCATATTCGAGTCATTGTCTTCAATCTCATTCGATGAGCTACAATCTTCTTTGGTGTAGAGACTCTTCTTGTCGTTGAAGTACTTCTTGTTGTCATACTTTATAAACCCTTTCTTCCTCTTATCAGATTTGTATGTCTTCTTATATTCATCTTGGCCATCATCATGCTCTTCATCATCATTTTTATTATGATTATGAGGGAAATTATTAACAAAATGTCCTACCTCTCCATAATTGAAGCATTTGAAGCGTAGTTTACCCTTATACTTGCCTGACCTTGTTTTCAATTTCTTTGTAAACAAAGTAATTAGTTCATCTTTATCAATATCAGATATGTCATCTTCCTTAAGTTTATTACCTTTAAAATTCTTCTTTGGCTTCATTTCTATCTTGAATGTTGCTTCCTTCTTTTGTGGTTTATCATCATTGACTCTCATCTCATAGGAAATAAGAATGCCATGCAATTCATCCATATTCAAATGAGTAAGGTCATGACTTTCTTCTACAATAGATACTCTAGAATCAAAATTGAGAGAGAGAGACCTTAATACCTTTTTAACTATAATATATTATTCAAGATTCTCTCTAAGACTTATAATGATGTTCACAATCTCATCAACTCTCTATAGAAAGGATGCCATATAATTTTCTTCCTTCATCTTAAGACTCAAATTATCTTTGGTGAGTTTATAACTTTTCCAACTTGACCTTTAAATCTACTTCATAAATAGTCTTCAATTTGTGCCATATTTCCTTGGTAGATATGTAATAGATTACCTTGGTGTATTCAACCTCTGAAAGACCACAAGTGATAGCATTCATTGCCTAATAATTGTTCTCAAACAACTCATCTACAGTACTGGATGGAGGAATAGTAGGGGTAGAATAACCATCCACAACATATTTCCAAGTGTCAAACCCTAGGGACATGATGTAGGTCCTCATCCTCATAATCTAAAAATCATAATTGTATTCATTAAACATCGGTGCTTGCTGAATGGAAAAAACCTCCTTGCATTTGATGGCTACCCATATTGTACCTTGAATCTCCTTGAAGTTGTCAAGCCTTTACCAAAGGCCTTGATTTGATACCAATTATTAGAGGTAAAAACCACTAAGAGGGGGGGGGGGTGAATTGGTGGTTTCATAGTCTAAATCAATTTCTAAACCTTTCAAACACTTAAGCATTTAATACAACCATTCATGAAGCATTTAAGATGTTTATAGCAATGAACAAATAAATAATGCAAGATTAAACAGACAACACAAGATCTTTATGGGAAACCATCTTGGGGACTAAAACCCACTCTCAAGCTTGCAAACACATGGACTACCTATCCTATAAGATGATCACAAACATGAAACTAGTCAAGTCCTTCTAACCAAAATTTAGTGAAACACCTATTTCACAAGGAACACTTACCCCTAGGATGATCAAGTCCTTCTGATCACTTATTCATTAAGGCTTTCTAATTAGATTTGGTGAAAAACTTGTTTCACAAGGATCACATTTCCCTAATATGATCAAGTCATTCTAACCTAGATGTTGAGCACCCTTCCAACACTTATGAAATGAACATCTCCTAATCACTAATTGCCTGCCAATTTGATGGAGATATAATGTATATCAGCTCTCTTCAAATATGCATACTACACAGTCCACACTTTGATTTTCATCTCAAATCAACCACTAATCTTACATAGACATCATCTATCCGTTTTTCACACTCAAGGGATCCAAAACATCCTTTTGGATCACTCTAGGCCTTTTCGCTCATCCTCAATCTTCAAACCTACAAGATAACTATCCTTGACATCATAAATATGACCTATAGTTCATACACATAGACATCAACCTAATTTTCTCTATAACCCATCCACCAGGCACACACCCTTTCCTTCACTCCATAACTCTCACACACACCTCTTCTCTCAAGTCTATCACATCTATTCAACAAGCCTAGAAACCATCACATTTGGTTTCACATTTAATAGAGTCTTTATGATTATTATGATATAAACCTTCCTTATTAGCCACAATAGATGCCTTCACACTTAAGTCATCTAACATGGGTCACCTCTAAGCACAACCCTATTTCAAATAGGCATAAGTCACCTTTTAGGTCCTATGAATACCCATTCACCTCTTTGACACTTCTTCAAGCAAACTAAGAACATACAAACACTTTCAAATACATGGACCCATGACACACAATCTATAGGTCCTCCTTAAGTGATAACAACCATCACAACACTCTTTTGTTAAAGCTAAATTCACTCAAACAACATTTTGTGCACACAACCACCATGAACGAACACATTGTTACCTTCTAAGCCTTTGATCATGCTAAATATGATTAATCAAAACTTCATAATCCACATAGATGGTCCTCATGAAGTCTACATCACTTTATGATAGTTATCTCATCTTGAAACATCAAAATACCATCAAGAACAACTCTATTACCCTTCTCAAGTTACTTGCAGAGTATGAATGAACACATAATTAAATTTGGAGCTCAATAACTTTGACTATACAAAAATTTAAACATTCACATAAATATTACTAGATGCACCTTAAAGTCTGATATAACTTTTATATTTACTGGAACATCAAATTAGGTATATATCAAAAATTATGGCTCAAAAACCAAGCACTAGTCTTTCTTTCGTTAAATTCAAATATTTAAATCGAAACAGTCATAGTTAAACCTCGATCACTTAGAACACATCTTGTGCTCTTGTGCTCTTTTCCCAACTCATTCAACTCACACCATCAATATTATTTAGAAGTAGCTTGAAATTTAACTCACAGAGCTCCACTATCTAAAAATTAAACTCAAACATGTTGACCTCATCTCATGCTTTCTAGCAATCTTGACCACATACACACTATTGATCTTTGTTGAGTAGGTTGGTCTTTATCTTGCTCATAACTCTCAAGATTATCATACTTGACACCCTTACATGCCTTTTAAACAATTTACTAACAATCCCTTGTGCTTGTGCCACTTGTTAGTCTTGCATGCATTGTTGACTCTTTGACTTATCCCACACCATTGATCTTTGTCAGTATGAACCATCACTCACAATTTATCTTCTATCAAATTAGTGAGCTTGTGACACTTGTCACCAGTGTATACAACCTTTGACATGTTGACTTAATACACACCATTGATCTAAATATGTATGATTAAGCACTCACCATTATATCTTCTAAACCAATGACCTCAGACTTCAACGTGATTAAACTTGACAGTCTCTGGCCCATCATAGTCTGCTAGAGCAACTTTGAAGCTTTATAAATTAAGCTAGAAATTACTTCAAGACTCCAAATTTCTAGGGTACCTTCTTAGAACTATATACAACATCTCCATGAAAAAATTTAACCTTAGTTGACTCTATGAGTACCTATATTAAATTCAAAAACTTGTTATTTCATGCATATCTGCATGACATGTAGTGACAGTCTGGCTAAGTATAGGAACTTAGTGAACTTCTATCTAAGAGGCTAATTTTTGCACCCACATATCTTTTGCTACACTCAACCTCATGACCTAAAATTTAAACCATAGAAACTTGGGACAAATGTGATCAAACTCATATGATCAAGTCCCCTTGAATCATCCATATGTGGTAATGGAAATGTCATCAAATTGCTTACTCAAAATTTTTGGCCACTAGACCCAAAATTTTTAGATGAAAACTATGAACTACCAGATGAAATATAGTCATATACACAAGCATTCAAATCATATAGTACCTCTTATGGGACCTCTTTTAAAGATCCAAATCACCATACTCATCCTTAAACATCTATAACCATTCCAAAACTAAAGATAAACCAAGCCTAATTTAAGCATACTAGAACAAGCACAATGCATACTTTATCATTGATATTTATACTATCAAGACACTTCATCCACTTAGTTGGACACCTCCATGACATCACTAAAAACTCCCTAAAAATATTTCCTAACATTTCTACTATTTCTCCAATTCCAAGTTCATGCATCAAGTCTAAAGTTTCTCCAAAGAAATGGAATGATGCCATTGATTGGCAAGTAAAGTGTAAGGCCTTATAAGGTTAAGTTAGGTAGCCAAATCAGTAATTTGGAGCTCACAAAACCCCATAATATTACCCTCCATAAGAAAATAGACTCCCACCTTATAATAATGTTCAATGGAGGGGGAAAGGTCAGCCTAATTTCTATGGAACACCTAATTCCTATAATCCAAATTTTGCTCCCACCATAAGAGCCCTGGTTCCAATCTATAGTAACTTGGTTCAAGGAGAAGACTGGCAGCCTCAAGGATAGTATATGAATGAAAATTAAGGTGAAGGTCAATATTTTATAGCTCAAAGAGGGCCTAATCCTCAATTGATAGCATAAGATGAGAACTTCATGCAATCAAAACCAAATGGAGAGTATGGCAGCCAAGGAGTGAGCTTGACAAACTTTCAAGTGGAAAATGGATTTGTCCTAAATCAAATCACATCTATTGAAAATAACACAAGGTAAAAGATAATAGATTTTGGAGAAGTTCCAGATGTGGATAATAGTTCAAACAATCATCCTTCAAGGCCACAAGGTGTGAATTTAAATGTGGCAGCCTTTACAAGTCCTTCACCTCTTCAAAATTAGAAATTGGGAAGGATGTCTCAATTTTCATTGCCTCAAGATCAAGGAAATTCATTACCTATAAAGATGAAATAAAAGGTGATTTTTTATTATTTGAATATAATTGGCTCTTTGAAGAGTGATAAGACAAGTATATCTCTTTGGGAGGTACTTCACATGCCTGGTCAAAAGGAATTACTTCAAGAACAATTGTCCCATCTGTATATCAATCCTCAATCATCAAGACATGGTGGTGTAGCCCTCACAAATTCACCTAATCATAGTATTGAACCCTCCACCAAGTTTGAGAATCCCCCACCTTTCTATCTCACCCTCATTTTGGGAGACAAATTAGTCCATAATTGCATTATGGATAGTGGGGCAAGCACTTCAGTCATGCCCAAACTATTTGTAAACAAGTTGGGCTTGAAATATGAACCATATAACAAATAAGTTTTTCATCTTGATGGGACATGAAAAAAATAAATAGGACCCATCAAAATCTATAAGTTATTCTTGTACTATTTTCCAAGATTTATAATTTTATAAGACATAGTGGTTGCATTGTCAAGTAAAAGTAAGGAGGAGTTAAAAGTATAATTTAATGAAATTTCAAGTAGTGTACTTGCAACTTACAGAGGTCCTATGAATGGTAAGTATTTTGACCATCTTCACAAGAAATTGTTTTTTATAACCATCCATCTTATGGAGAATTACTCTCATGAAGTAGATGTGACTCAAGAAACATCCTTTTTGATCTCGGTTGAAGCAAGATAAATGTTTCATCACCTCAAACATGTTTTGAGGTTTGTATATATTAAGATAGGTGTGTTATTTTGAGTATTTTGTGTTGTTTTCCCTAAATGATTTGAGCATAGTGTGTGTTTCCTTTTTTTTTGTGTTTGTGTGAGTTTTAAATATTTATGAGGCATATCATTTTATATTTTAATAGAAGAGTGAATCCATAACCCAATGGAAGGAGAAGGCTACTGGACAATTAGCATTATAGGCATGCTACCCCTATGAATCACCAAGAATATTGATTAAATTTTGATCTCATGTCAAAATTGGTTATCCCCTATAAATTGAAACTTAATAGAGGAATCTAATGTTTGTCATGGGATTTTCATGATCTTAAATGGTACTAAAGAGTCCCATATGGTCATATTTATCTTTGTCTAGGTTCACTTGTCTAGTCGTATGGTCAATCACAAGGTCTTGGAATGGTCAAACATGGTCAAAGGTCTAGTATAGTATAAAGTAATTTAAAAAGGTTATTTGGATGTCATTTATGTAATATTATCATGCTCTAACCTTTATTTGGCTTCTATATGCAAAAAATCACATTTGGCCACCTTTTTGGCCCATTCAAAAGAGTTGTGCTATTCCAAGAAGAGAACATTTTAGGAAGACTAAAAATGCCCATGATGTTAGAAAAAGATCAAATATGGTTCAATAATAGTCAAATTTTGATAGAATTTGTAGTTCAATGCCTAATATTGGTAAAAGGACACTTTAAAAGCACTTTTATAGCCTTGCAAGATCATTTTTCTATTTTGAATGGTTTATAAGTGTTATTTGGGATCCCTCAAATAATTTTCCAACTCTGGACCAAGTTTTAGGTTGAACTAACACTCTAGATAATTTTTCTCCTCCATCACTACCTTCACAAGCTCAAGAAGGCAAATTTGAATTGAATGGTACAAATAGAGAGAGAGAGAGAGAGAGAGAGAGAGAGAGAGAGAGAGAGAGAGAGAGAGAGAGAGAGAGAGAGAGAGAGAGAGAGAGAGAGGATTTGAAACTTTGGCCATCATTATGGGTCTAAGTATTATTGAAAATAGTGGCATTGGTTTGCATATTGATGGCTTCTTCTTTATGAATAATCCCTAAAAGTGACAATAGGTCCTTATGGCTTATTCATCTGAGAGGGGTTTGTTCTTGCACCTATTTATCTAGTTAAGAAATTAATGGAGATAAATGGTTTTGAGGGTGGTTTTAATAGACCATGTATCTCATTTTAATGGTGGTTTCATTAGTGAAATCATCTTTATGAGGTTCTTTAAGTTGGAAGAAGAATGTCTTGGTGTATAGGCTATTTCAAACAATCATGCTATAGATTCCTATTTCATTTTCATGGTGGTCATTATCAGAGGTTTATAGTGATTTTTAACTCATTGTAACTCCCTTAGTTTCATATATTCCATGTTATTTTTCCTAAGATGTGTTTTGGTCCATATTCTTCAAGTATGCATGATTTTATGAACATGGTCTATGTGTGAGTAATCTAATGGAGGTTTGATTGATAGTTTGGGATAAAATTATAGTGAAACATCATGGTTTAAGGTCTTGACATGATATTATACTCTTGAAAGTAAAGTAAAGTGAATGTATTATCCCAAATGCACACTTTCAATGAGAGGTCACATGTGTCTTTTCAATATGCAGTTGTACGGACCGTAGGAATAGGTTAGAGATGCTCAGGGATATGGTGGAGGATTGATACACACTTATCCATTAATTATATAATATTTACTACCTTAATACCTTCATCAAATTTTACAAACTAACTAGAATACTCTAATTCATAACTCATAGACCTCACGCATAAGATGAATGTATGAAGTCCATACAAGACTGTAAGGTGAACTGAAGGTGACTATGATGCTTATATTGAGTTTTGAAAACCACTAATAAATGATAATGGGAGAATATAGTGGTTTTAAAAGGTTGAGAGGTTTAGGAACTCAAAGAATGGCTCTTGGTAGCCTTAAGTAGTTAATTATAAACCTACATGCCCCCAAGCCTATAGGTCCTCATTTGGACATCCTATCTAAACCTCAAAACAACTCAAGGGAGTCTCTAACATGGATACCTAACTCCATTAGATATGAAAATAGTGTTATAAGTCATTGAAGAAACTAGGTCATTTAAGCAAACAAGAAAGTCAAGTAAAAAACTGAGTTGATAGTCTAAAAGACTACCTACAATACCCTCTACAGAAGTGGGAACAAGTAGCAATTGGTTTGTAAATGTCATAAAGGAATTTTAAAACCTTGGAATGACAATGGAATAAATCCTTTGTTCTATATTCTCCAAAACATCAATGGCAAGTGAGAAGAGACTAGTTTCAAAAGCCAACACACAATCTTAGCCCTAACAAGCATCTATAGCCATGCCTTGGTAGTATAGGGTGAAATGCATATATGAGAGGAACAAAGATGTTTAAAGAGTTTTCTAGACCCAAAATGGAACTCTAATTTGTTCAAGAGTACTGGAAGGTTAGTGATGACAAGGGTGAAGGGATTAAACCCAAAAAACATAGTTAAAACCTTCTAAAAGCACCTACAAGCGACTAATGAGGGTCAGTTCAAATTCTAAACTTGAGTAAGAGGTATAGGTGTGTTTGAAAGGGTTTTAAACTTAATTAGATCCTCAACCAAGTTGAATTTACATTGAAAAGGTCAGGTTGTGAATGGAAAGACCTAAAACCAAGGTGTACAGTCAAGATTGCCCTAAATAGTCATCTACAAGCTACATAAGAACTTAGTCTAGGCTATTTCTAAGCCTCAAGCAAAGGGTAGAGGTGTTTTAATATGAATTAGATCTAAATAAGAATGTAAATAGGTTCAAGACTATTGAGAGAGCCATTTGAGGTATGAGTGAGGTCTTAAATACAAGAAAATACAATCAAATAGCCCTAGAGACACCTACAGGGTACCCCTAGTGACAACATACCTTAAGCTTGAAAAGAAGAGTTGTAGTGTGTGAAATATCCTAAGTATATATTGAGAATCCACCCAGGTCAAAGTCTATTAGGAAGATGGTATGTAGAAGATGAAGTCTCAAACTTCAAAACATAGTCAAAATAGCCTAAACAACTACCTACAGGCTGTAAGATGAGAACAAGTTGGCCCTAAATAATTTAGGGAAGAACAAAGATGTTAAGAGACTCTGATTTATACCTCCAAAAAAAAATATGCAATAGGGTCATTCTAATACCAATGATAAACTTGAAGAGGATTGATCAAACTAAGTTATAAATCTCATACACAGTCAATCCAAAATCCTATAGTCACTAGCAGACCAATCCAATCTTGAGGGAATTTGAGTTTTGAGAGTTATATAGGCATGATCATAATTTAAAAATTGGTATAGGAGGTTATCATGAGTTTAAAAATTCATTCATTATCCCTTCAAGTCCATAAAATTAGTGGACATATACACTATTTTGTCTCAGACTTGGCCCACTCTTTGATAAGGGGTAGTCATGAGACTAGGGCATCTTTTTAAACTCAAAGCATGAAGGAAGAATTATAGACATCATTAAGGGACCCTAAGGTAAATTTAAAATCAGATCATAGGTTTAAATACACTTATATATGGCAATAAACTTTAGGATCCAGCTCAAATTCCCTTGAGGGATAACAAGAAGGAGATAGGTTCTAAACCCCAAATAACCTGACCAATACACCATGAGAATAAAGTGGGGTAAAAAGGAATAATAATGCGTGTATAATAATGTATAATTTTTTTTTTATAGTTTTTAAAACCTATCCTAGCATTATTATTGAGTTTTGACACCCAAAACTCAATTTTGACCTCTCTCATGCTTAAGAAACACTAAGCATGCCACCTAAGGGACAACTTCAAATGCTCACACCATAGACCATGAATGGGTAACTAATCCATTTGGGATAGTTTAGGGGGTAAGATAATAATTTTTTACAAGTGGAAGGAGTTCAATTGATGATCTATTCTTTATAAATAACTGTTAAGACTCCAAATAGGTCTTAAACCTCTCTTAAACCCTGATAGTGACCAGTCAAGAAGAAAAGAAATAAAATACACATCTAATGCCATATTTTGTTCCTAAAAACTCTTGGATGTTTTTTATGACTCTAAGGAGGTTATCCAAATGTATTTTTATGCTGACATCACTTATACAGACTTCCATAAATGCCTTATTTTTGCATGTTTTTGGTGTTTTATAGGTGTTCTAAAAAGGGGAGAGATTCAAAACCATGGGATGAGATAATTTGGGAGTTTTAATATCCATTTAAATACAAAAAATTCACAAGATATTTTGGAGGTGATCAAACCAGGCCCATTTTTTAAGGTAGTCTCAAACATACTCAAAATGAGACTAGGTGGTAAGGCCATTTCTTGGTTTACATAATTCCATAGGGTCTCAGGACCTTAAAATTGACATGAAATTTGGTGATAACCTAGGGAAAGTTAATAAAATTATTTTGGGTGATTTAAAATTTGTGGTAGAGTTTTAGAGCAAGAAAATAGGGTCCTAAGCAAGAGAGCCTAATTGAGGCCCAATTTTAAGAGAGAGAAAGGTACAAAAGATGGACTTCCACTTAGATTCAAGATGAAATTTGACATGGAGATATAAAGCCATAATGGGTCCTATAATATACCCTTTTTTTTCTATTTATAATATATGAAACTCCCTACACAAGGAGGTTTATAGGTTCTTAGGGCTACAAGGACACTAGGCCTAGTGAGGGCTTAAAGAGCAAAATAAATTCTTGGGAATTGTTTTAGGAACAAAAATAGTGAATTTCAAGACTAATTACATATTTTAATACCATTCATCTAGTTTTTAAGAGTTTAATAAGATGGACTTGAGTTTTGGGCCACTTGGAGCAAACTAGGCATGGGAAATGAAGAGTTTCAAGACACCTATGCACATGAATGATGGAATGGTAGGTCAGAGGAGTTTCCTAAGAAATGTTAGATGTTAAAAGAGTGGTGTAATATCAGTTCAAGGTTAATTCAAAATTTTAATGTCCATTTTCACTCCTTTCATGCAAAGAAGGGTAGTTTTCAAGAAGCTAGTCAAGGTATCAAGCTAATTTATCACCCCTACATCACTTGGAAGGTTTGAGCTGATTCAGGAGTGAGATTAATGGACTTAAAGGTCTTTTTGTACTATTTCATAACTCAATTTCTTGGTGTAACTCATGGACACTTATCAATCTTCTTCTACCACCTCTCTCTCTCTCTTCACACTTCTCTATATAAACAACCACTTTGGATATGTTTTTAGAATCCACACATGGTATTGTGAAGCCTTGATGGTTTGAGTACTATATTTTCCTTTGAATAAATATTTAAATTTTATTTTAAGTTCATAAATTCTTGTCTAAATGTGTGAAGTAGTGCATAGATGAATGCCAAATGATAACCATCTATCCTTGTATTCACCTTACTCTTTCATGTTTTTTGCAAGTAGTCTCTCTATAACATGTCACATGAAGTGTAGTTAGTGTCTTTGTATGTATCTAAGTTTAAATTAAAGCATTAGTGTCTACAATTAAACCTCTTGTTCATCCACCTTGAATAAGTGCATTACATATCACCCTCATGTTTGAAATACTTCTGTAAGAGAAATCTAAGATGTTGAAGATAGTTTTGTGAATCATCCTTCATAGTGAAAGTATATGGTAATTTATTGGATATTAACTTAGTGCATCACCTCATTAGGATAATTTTATTTCATGTTATCTCTATCTCTTTTCATCTCAACAAGATAGTTGTATAGGTGATGAGCTCAAATGAACATATCAAGGGAGCCAACCCTTCAATATAGAGGTTTACTCATATTATAAATAACCCACAGGTCTAGGGGTAATCTTATGTTCCAGTCAATTTGGAGAAGGCTTGAGCTACCTCTCCAAGGATGCAAAATTGAGTGACAATAAGAACATATAAAAATAACCTTGTACATAGTATGTAGAATGTGTTCGATCATCACTAACATAGAAGTGGTATTCCATTAATATTTTATGATCATGCTCTATATTTTTCGGTACACGTATGAAAATTATATGCAAAAAAATGAAAACTTGTACTAAATTATAGTAATGTGACTAAACCTCCATTTGTCGTTGCATGTTTAATTATATGAAAATTTAGCTACTAAAATAATATTACCAAGTGGGAATGTGTCCTTAACTTAAATTATTCATCTAGCCATCAATCTATGTGTGTGTGCCTTGTATACTCATAAATAATTTACTCCCTAAATTTGAGCATAAATTTAGAAATAGGTATTTGTTCTGTAATAAGCTTACACCTTTTACATTCCTTTCTATCTTTTAATTGATATGTCACATATTTATATTTACTAAAACCAACTAATTCTATGTGTACTCTCTTCATGGGTATAATTTTACAAGTTTTGAAATCTACCACAAATGCTATAAGTTTCATCCAAACATGTTTTATTATAAAAAATTATCCATCTGGTCTTTCATAAAAATGGTTGGAATATATTCCCTTGCTGATTTTGGTGGAGCTTCCATTCCACACTCTTGTAATATTTTTTTATTATGAAAATTACAATAAACATGACAAAAAAATCATAATGCATCAAAAATTTAACATGTTACCTATAACAACAAGTGGTGTGTGTGTGTGATTGATTTTCACATACAAGGGTTTGGCCATTTCAAAATATCTAACTAATAAAGATCTATAGATATTTTTGAAAAAAATTAGAGTATAATTGTGTTTAATTCATATCCAAAAAATGTTTTGGATGTGGTTCATGGTTACGAGAACTAAATATTCTTTTCACTACATCTCTTATATTAGGTGATACCCTTGTGTCACCTTTATAAAAGTGTGCAAGTAAATCTTTTAAGGCATCAACTATAGCCTTGTATTTCTATGGGAGTCTATTGGAGAATGCACATAATTCATTGTTGTTAGCAATATCAAGTCTTATATGTCTCCTAATTACTTTCATTAGTGTTTTTCTATTCATGTTCAATGCTTTTCTTGTTTGTCTAATCAAGCGTTTGTTCCTTATTTGACAACTTACAATACAAGTTATAATAATGTGTTGGGAAGCATTACCATTTTTGGGGCATTTATTCACATCTACTTTATGGTATGCATTAGGTATATTTTTAATCATTTCCTTATTTTGACCATCAATATTAGATGTTCTTAGTCCTATGGTGTTCACTGTAGGTCTCATCTTAAGCACTTTCATCAATGTAAAAAATAATTGACATCTTTGAGATTCGTTTAATTTTCCAAAGTGCAAGTTCCAAATTATTTAAGCTTTTATTCTCATATGGTGGTTAGACATTTTGTTTCAAAATTTTTTGATAAATTTAAATTAAAAACATGGGTCTTCTTTTGAAAACCCTAGGAGGTGTTCTTAGTGCTAAAATTGGTTGATTTATTGTTTCCATATTGTTATCTTCTTTATTAGTTTCTTCATTGAACGGTGTTCCCATATATATATTTTTAATTAGTAATTTATTCATTGAATGGTGTTCCCATATTGTTATATTCATTGTTACTTTCTCTAATCAGTGTTTCCATGCAATTTTATCCATTGCTAGAGGGTAAATCATCATTCATATTACCATCGTAAAAAAAAATAAAAAAAATAAAATTTGAATGTGGACTTGCATTATAATTCAATGTACTATCAAAATTAATAATTTGAATTTCAAAATTTGGTATACTATCATTATTCATTTTGTCATTATTTGTGGCATTCAATTCATTAGGTATAATAGGCTTTAATGAATTATTTGCATTCACTGCCTTTGTTTTTCTCTCATCACTTTTACTTCATCCATAATTTTGTACTTTAAATTATTCACACTATAAATATTTCTACCACCCATTATTACACAAAGTTATAGAATTTAGAGGGTGGGGAAAATGATCAAATTATTAAAAAATAGACTTCCATATTGTGCATTACCAAATGGGGATAAAGATCAAATTATTAAAAAACAAACCTGTACCATGTAGTCAACCATGATTAGACAAAGTTATCTACTTTTGAGGGTGGGGATAGTGATAAAATCATTAAAAATAGACCTATATTGTGTAGTACTAAGTGGGGACAATGATACAATTATTAAAAAATAGACTTACACTATGCAGTTAACCATGATTAGATAAAACTTTATCTACTTTTGAGGGTGGGGATAGTGATAAAATCATTAAAAAATAAACTTAAATTGTGTAGAATGAAATATATCATAGTGTGTAGTAGATATAACTCTTGATGTGAAAAAAATATGTTAACCTACATGTAATTTTTACTATTATAGGACTGCATATGCATTAAAATTGTGTATGTGCTAAAACCAAGTATGCATTCTTTGTGTATCTTAGGAGTCCAAAGAACACACAAATGTTGATTAGTTATTTGTTAGTGAAGATAATAAAAATACATGTATAGAAATACAATGAAACTAAACACTCTTTCTTGAGAACTAGGGGAAGCATAACATAATGGACAAGACCACAAAATAGAGATAAAAACACACAAGAATTTTATCTCCTTATTGGCATAATAGATGTTCATGCTTGGTCTATGACATTAAATACTTCTATAAATTATTTTCCATGTTGGTAGCACTTCTCTAATGGACACTTATGGGTTTTCTAATCTTGGCTTGGTGTGAATCTTGGTATAAAATTGACATTATAACATTACTTTGATGGATTATTGAAGGCATTCTTGCAGAATAACCTTACACACAAAAGATCACTTGGGTAGAGTGAGGGAACTTGTATTTATAGGTCTCAAAACTAAATTTAACCCTAGGGAGGTTAGATTAATTTCTAGCTTTGGTTGAGTCTAAAATAACCTAGGTTGAGTCAGGTTAACCTGGGTTAGATCAAAACATTCATGAAGTCTTGACAACTCATTTTTATATATTTATGAGCCATTACAACTCACTTTAGATATTTTTGAGGTTGTAACTCACCTTTTTGAAATTTTAGGAATTAATAAATCTCTTTATTAGCTCCTTTGACTTTAACTTCATATTTGGCTAATAATTATTTTTATTAATAAATGAAATTCACTAATTCAACTTAGAATTTTTATTTAGGTAGGTTAATTGAGATTTGCTTTTTAATTAATCTTACTTAATATTTTTTATCTTTTGGAAGTTGTTTTAAATATTTCAAATTAATAGCTCAACATGCCTAGAATGTCAAATTACTAGATTGTAATTTGACTAGGGTTGAAACTAAACTAGGTTATAATGGATCTAGTTTAGACTTGCACATGATGAACAGAGTTTACATATAATGTATAAGAAAATTCAAACAATAACATTTTACTCTATTGTATATCTTATATGAACATAATACAACTATATAGGACTCAGATTCTTATAATAAGCGATTCTAGATCCCTACAAACTCTCTCATAAAAAACCTCCAAATATCCTAAATATTAATCATAATATATTATTTACTATTAATAATATATTCAATTAAGCCAATAAAAAACTATACCTATTAGTAAATTATTACTCATGTAATAATTTACATTACAATAATTAATAATTTTTTACACTATACTTTAACATTCACTCCTTTATGAACATTATTAATCCTATATACACCCCCTTAATGTGAGAATGAGGAGAATATACATTTTAAAGAATTGGCATGAATAAAATCATATGCCAATGCATACTTTTAGGTCTACATACTACTGGCACAATCTTTTTGCACATGACCAATACTATGCGAAGGAATGCATCTTGTATTTATTTTACATGACCATAACGGATGTGTCACTAGGGATCATCTCCATAAAAAATTAAGGTATTTATGGGATATCTACAATTAGCTACACTCCTATACAACTATTTTCCACATTCCATTATATCCACACTTTCCCTTGTCTCCAAATAGTAGAGATGTTTCAAACAAGTAGGGGAATGAAAACACACACCTAAAAAAGATAAAATATCCTGAGGAACCAATATTAATTGTTACTTGATACAACCTTTGTTGCCACCCAAACAAAAATAACATAGATGGTTTCCACTGCCACTAAAGAACAATCCTTGGCATTAGCTAATTTAGCATAGATCACATCACACTGAATAAATCAAAAAATCACACCACACTTGTGAACAAGAATGTCTTTCTATTCTTATTCAAACACGTAGTAGAAAAAATCATACCACTCAAAATGTCACTAAAACGTCTGGACCCCATCATTGGTGATTGATGAGAGGCTCTAGAACCTCCAGCCTCCATTTCTTCCTTCTTCTAGTAGGCAAACCTGTTTACTTAGTACATGTGTTGATGAAGCTCTATTGAGGAGAAATCCCTATCATAATTTGGATGTCATGTATAAGTGAAAATGCATCTGTGAGACAATTTTTTTTATTTTTACAATTTTTGAAAATGACTCTATGTGACACCTAAACCTAAATGACTTTAAATTTTTTGACATATGGACACTTTGAATTTTTGGACTTGACTCTTTTTGATAATAATAACTTTTATAGACATATATTAACTTGGTTTCAACAACAAAATGACTCATTGGCTCTTTTTTTTTTTTAAACTTAAAATTTTAAACATAATCCAATGAAAAATTGGACTAAAAAATAATAAACTAAACTTATACCAAATACCAATTTACTCTAAATGACACATACATTAATGAGTTTTTTTATAATTAAGACTTAAATCACCCAATGGAAATTAAATACTAACCTATTAAAATAAAAACACTTTGACTTGACTCAAAATGACTTTAACATTTTTTTTTAAAGAACATAAAATCCTAATCCAAAGTACTAAAAAAACTCTTAAACCTAAAGAGACTCAAATTTGACAAATGCACAATATTAATAAACCTTTAAAATTTTAACAAACCAATAAGATAAACTATGATGCATTTAATCATTTAAATATATAAACAATTAAATAAGCTCATACGGTTGAAATGACAGGAAGTATGTCCTCGATTGCAGCTGTTTAAAATATTAATTACCTAATATTTGTATTAAATCCACCAAATCTTTGAGATGGAGTGACTTGATACAATGATTCATAAATCATGATCCATTTCTTGTCACTCAATGATGTGGAATACTATTAGATGTAGATCAATGTCAAGGCTGAAGATGTCAACTAATGGAATGTGAACGAAAGTCAATAAAATGCTTCGATCTACAAATTTGAAAATTACTATTTATTTCTCTCAATGATGGTGTTGACAATATAATATAAATATTATATAGATGGAAATGCACAATGATAGGATGTTTGATACTATTGAATGCAGTCTAGTGGAGCTCAATGTTGAAATTGTATGCTAAAATGATCAGAATACTATTAAATTGTACCCTGCATCTCCAGCAGAATGAGTTGGCAGGTTGCACATAGTCTTAGTAGGTAAGATAAAATTAATAGTCTCTCATGATAACTAGTAATCACCCACTTTGATACTAGATAATGGATCTGGTTTAGACTTGCATAGGATTAACAGAGTTTACATAAAACATATAATAAAATTCAAACAATAATATTTCACTTTATTGTATATATTATACAAACATAATACAATTATAAAGGACTCAAATTACTATAATAAGGGATTATATATCCCTACAAACTCTCTCCTAAAAAACTTCCAAATCTCCTAAATATTAATCGTAATATATTATCTACAATTAACAATATATTCGATTAAGCCAATAACAAACTATACCTATAAGTAAATTATTACTTGTGTAATAATTTATATTATAATAATTAATAATGTTTCACACTATATCTCAATGGATTATTGGTGTATATAGGGTAGTATCCCAAATAAGAAAGCCTCACCACATTTTTGAGCAATTAAATTCTTACGTAGATGAATTTGGGCAATTCAAGTGATTTCTAGGCTTATATTGCATCATGTGCTAGAAATTGATCTGAATCATGGTTTAGGCATGAAAGTGGCAAAAAATGAGTGTCTATAGTTTGCCTCTATTTGAGAAAGCATTACAAGACACATACATAGTAACATATTTTCAAATAATGAAAAAGACATTAAGAAGAAAAAAGAAAATAATGATTGTGGAATTATACTCCATGTTAGGTTGTGGAGCTAAAAGCTTCACTGATGCAAATAGGGGAGGAGGTTGCTGAGTTGCAGAGCAACTGGCGTCGGTCTGATCAGCCGACATCAGTCAGATTGGTGAAGAAGAGCAACTGACATCGGTCAGGGATCGGCCGGCGTTGGTCACCTCCAGGCAGACAGGGATCGATGTCGATCACCTGTGCCATTCAGAACTACAAGTTTTACAGGTAGTTAGTTAACGAACCAAGTGTTTGCATGTCAAGAGCCAAATTTAGACTAGAAAATGTGGATCTAATTATTGTAATTAGATGTCTAATTATTGTTTGCATGAGATCTATTTAAGAGACTCATGGGATGTATTGTAAAGTGTTCTAGTTTGAGTTGAGCAAAGTTAGCTCCTTCTGTGTGTGAGGTGAGCAAGGGTGTTCCTCCTAATTCCACAGTAGTACCAAGTGTGGGTGCTGGTTTTGGAGAATCAGCAAGATTCTTCAAGGGTGTAGGATCTTGGTCAATAGGTGTGCATGGCTTCTTTAGGAGATCTACATGGTAAGTAAGATCATTGATCTGTAGGTGTATGTGTGTGCATGATCTAGGTTTGCAAGTGTGCAGAACTAGATTGATTTGTAGGTGTGTAAGATCAGGGAGGACAATAACACAATAGGGAGCAGGATCAGGCAGGATCTACTTAGAGTACAATGTGTACTTAGAAATAGAGCAAGAGAGGAAGGCAAGGCAGTTCCTTCCATAAGTGAGATCATTTGGGTTGCAGGTTGTTGTAGTTCAGGGGAGATGTACTTGAAGTATGATTGTGTACTTGTGGAGTGTGTGGAACACTTGTGGAGTGCATGGAGCACTTGGGTACTGGCAGTAGTGGATACTGGCTGGTTAGCGGTGAACACCAACTCTGTGTTTGAGTTGTGTGTTAGGACTGTAAGAGAGAGAGCTTTGAGGGAAGATTTACTATTTATGCCCTAGAGGTGTGGGAGCCCTAGAGGTGTGTAAGGAAGAAGAACTGTGGCAATATTCTTTGTTGTATTTCCTTCTGGAAGAGTTTTAATACAAGTTGTGTATTGTCTCTCATATTCTATGTTATTTCTAAATTCTAGTTACTTGTGTATTCTGGTTAATTTCTGCATGTTAAGTTGCTTGGTAATCAATTGTGTGCTTATGTATTTCCCAACAAAGTGGTATCAGAGCTAAGGTTGCAGGGAGTAGGTTTTGTGTTTGGTTACAAGTCACTCTCAGGGGTTTCTGATTGAGTGGGAGTAGAGCAATGGCAGATCAAAGTAAGCTAAGAATGGAGGAGTTGAAAAGCACAGATGGTCAATTACGGTCCTATGGAAAGAAAGAGCAGGGAAAAGAAAATTGCTGGTTTGTGGAAGACCATCAAGAAAGAATTGAAGAAGCAGATGTTGCAGGTGTTGTTTCACAGGATGCTCTGGGAGGTTTCTTGGATAAAGTAGAATCTTGTTTTATAGATTTTGTTGCCTCTTTCCATGTAGCCCCAAAGAGAGGAGCTAGTGAGCCTTGCCAAAGAATTGGCAAAGGGGAAGTGAAGCTGAAATTATAGGCGGCCAACACATGGGTGTTGAAGGAGGTCATGCAGGTCCCAGTCTTGGAGATGTGGCTAATTTCTTCAGGGAAGTTGGGTGATGAGAGATGCACAAGAACTCTCACAGCGGATACACTTGAATTAGTTGGTGGTAAGAAAGCATGTACTCTTTATCTACTTGCTTATATTATTGATTCTTCTTCTGTTGCAAAGACGTGGCTTTGTAGGCTTGGTCACATGAGCAAGAAGGAGATGCATGTTCTTAAGAGGAAGTCAGATGTCTTTGATAGGCTTAACAACTGGAAAGCCTTGGTGTTCTTGGAGGAGATGATGGACAGAGTTCAGTGGATGGGGCTGGATACTTTTGAGCAGGGCAGTTTGGACATGGGTTTTGATTCAAATGAGCTCGCAAGTAAAAATTCATCACTCACAAGTGAACACAGGTACTAGCATCAGTCAGGAGGAACCGACGTTGAACAGACAGGTGCCAATGTCGGTCATGTGCAGACTGAAGCCAGTGATGTTGGGCAAGGTAAGATCGATGTCAGTCAGGAGGAATGACATCGGCAATAGGTAAGACTGACGTCAGTCAGGAGGACCGATGTCGACAATAGAGACACTGACGTCAATAGAGTTGGTAGTCAGGATAGGCACATGGAAATTGACATCGGTCGGATGCAGACTGTGTGGTGATCGAGGTCGATCACTGTAACAGATTTTGGGCAAACAACAAGCTGTTAAGGAGTCTCAAATTCCCATATGGAGGACTGAAGGTGGTAAGTAAGCCTCAAATTCGTTGTTCCTCTTCTTTATACTAGTTGCTGACTGCAGACCAGGAAGGATCCAGGAAATAATGGGAGCATGGTAGGAATATGATGCAGAACCAAATGGGAGATTTGGTAGGGTTTCCAGCCAGTATGAAAGCACAGAGATGAATGGATACCTTAGCTAAAGAATAGAGAGAATGGACACGTGAGACAGAAGACTAGGTCATATGGTCTTGAGAAAGCTACAGGATAGTGGTACAGGTTTTGATAGGTGGATGACAAAGCATGGCTTTAGTCAATGTCAGGGTAACTACTGTGTTTGTCTTACTAGGTGGATGATGATAGCTACATTATCTTGTTACTGTATGTGGATGGTATGCTAGCTAGCAGGTTTGTACATACAAGGTTTTACTGAGCTAAGGGTAAGGTTAGTTCAGTGGCATGTCATGAGGAATTTGGAGCAGCAAAATTCTTGGCATGGGAGACATGGAAGATCACAGGTTGATTTTGTCTCCAGTGGGAGTTGATATGAATCAGGTGTTGGCAAGGTTTAGGATGTAGAGCTGGAGCACACTAAGGGCTGGACAGTTCAATGTTTGAAATCACATGAGGTCTGGTATAGACCTGAGTTTGCCCAAGCAGTGGGTGCTGTCAAAAAGTTTGGAGTCGATCCCAGAAAGAAGCACTGGAGGGTAGTTCAATGGATTCTTAGGTATTTGAGAGGGACCAGCAGCAGGTCGACATGCTATGCAGGGTCAAGTTCTTTTCTACATGTGTTTTTAGATGCGGATGCAGCATGTTACTTGGATGATAGGAGGTACACCACAGGTTGTGTGGTGGTTAGTCTTCAAGATTCATCTTGAAGAGGGATACAAACCAAGAAATAGATTAGATGGGGTACAGGTACAAGTATAGTACAACTATTTATCTCCAAATGGGAGATTGTTAGGTTGTGGAGCTAAAAGCTTCACTGATGTAAATAGGGGAGGAGGTTGCTAAAGGCTGCTAAGTTGTAGAGCAACTGGCGTTGGTCTGATCAGTTGATGTCGATCAGATTAGTGAAGAAGAGCAACCAACGTCAGTCATGGATCAGTCGGCATCGGTCACCTCCAGGCAGATAGGGACTGATGTCGATCACCTGTGTGGTTCAGAATTGCAAGTTTTACGGGCAGTTAGTTAATGAACCAAGTGTTTGCATGTCAAGAGCCAAATTTAGACTAAAAGCTGTAGATCTAATTATTGTAATTAGATGTCTAATTATTGTTTGCATGAGATTTATTTAAGAGACTCATGGGATGTATTGTAAAGTATTCTAGTTTGAGTTGAGCAAAGTTAGCTCCTTCTGTGTGTGAGGTGAGCAAGGGTGTTCCTCCTAGTTCCACAGTAGTACCAAGTGTGGGTGTTGGTTTTGGAGAATCAGCAGGATTCTTCAGGGGTGTAGGATCTTGGTTAGCAAGTGTGCATGGCTTCTTTAGGAGATCTACATGGTAAGTAAGATCATTGATCTACAGGTGTATGTGTGTGCATGATCTAGGTTTGCAGGTGTGTAGAACTAGATTGATTTGCCGATGTGCAAGATCAGGGAGGACAGCAACACAATAGGGAGCAGGATTAGGAAGGATCTACTTGGAGTACAGTGTGTACTCAGAAATAGAGCAAGAGAGGAAGGCAAGGCAAT
Organism: Torreya grandis; assembly: GCA_037957365.1. Lineage (NCBI taxonomy): Eukaryota > Viridiplantae > Streptophyta > Pinopsida > Cupressales > Taxaceae > Torreya > Torreya grandis. Next base: position 6,312,205 of record JARHVA010000109.1, read on the forward strand.
TCCTTCCATAAGTGAGATCATTTGGGTTGCAGGTTGTTGCAGTTCAGGGGAGATCTACTTGAAGTATGATTATGTACTTGTGGAGTGCATGGAGCACTTATGGAGTGCGTGGAGCACTTGGGTACTGGCAGTAGTGGATATTGGCTGGTTGGAGGTGAACACCAACTCTGTGTTTGAGTTGTGTGTTGGGACCGTAAGAGAGAGAGTTTTGAGGGAAGATTTATTGTTTATGCCTAGAGGTGTGGGAGCCCTAGAGGTGTGTAAGGAAGAACTATGGCAATCTTCTTTGTTGTATTTCCTTTTGGAAGAGTTTTAATACAAGTTGTGTATTGTCTCTCATATTTTGTGTTATTTCTTAATTCTAGTTACTTGTGTATTCTAGTTAATTTTCGCATGTTAAGTTGCTTGGTAATCAATTGTGTGCTTCCGTATTTCCCAACACTCCAAACAAAGTTTAGGAAGCCTATGATGCCCCCTTGAGGGACTGGCTAACACATACAATTAATGGAGGGTCCCTAAAAAAGAAACAAGAAGAATAAATAAATTAACCCATGGATGAGATTAATCCAATTGAGATAATGCTTGCATACCTTGATTAAAATATTAATTTGCCCAAAGGTAGTTATAATCAGTAACAGAGGTTGAGACATTGATTTACCTAAAGGCATTTATAATCAGTGGCACATGTATGTGCCCCAACAAGGTAGATGGATCAAAATAATTATTTTCCCAAAGGTGGTTATAATCATTTTGATGACCTATATTGAATAATGATTCTGCCCCAGTGAGGCAGATTTGATCATGATAAATTGATTATGCCCCAATAGGGTAGATTGGCAAGCATCACTCAAGGATATAACCTATTACACAAATTAAATATGAGTAGGTGAAAATATAGGTATGATGGTCTAATGAATTTTAAAATAATAAAAAAGCCAAAAATAATTGAGCACACAAGGATACATAAAGTGATGAAAGAGATGATTAGAAGATAATGATGGCTGAGCTGACCTGAGATACATCATGTATCCAAGCATCACCTACATAGTCAAATACACCTCAGGCCAATATAATTCACCTAGAATCAAGAGAAAATGAGATGAATAATAGAAAATAAGAGTAATAATTGATCTATGTGGATAATTTAATTTTACCTATCAATGCAGAGATGCTTATCCTTATTAGCATTGATAAAACCAAAATGGTCAATGGCTTGGTTTGATAAAAAAGCAAGGGATAAATGTTGATTTGCCATAATGGGGCCAATAAAACTCATGTAATGAACCCATAATCACGTATTGATGGTGAATTAGTACATATGATATATATGAATTTGGGCTACCTACTCGTATGGAGATGCATGTCCTAAGTAGCATGGATTATTATTTATTTATGATTTAATTACTCTATGTTTGGGTGATGTATAGGATATGCTAGTTTGTGATCTTAAAGAATTACTACCCTTATATTGATTGATAGTCTCTATTGGCTTGATTTTTGTTGTAGCTTATGCTATTATGCATCATAGTTATGAACAATCATAGTGACAATATATACCCTAAACATGGAAAACTTAGTTTAAATGCAAATATAAATAACCTAGGAATAAGATATGAATAATCAAATCCCAAGTACAAATATAACAAAATAAACCAAGTGCAGGATTAAATACAAAAATTCATAACCTAGGTACAATATATGGATAATAAATACTTAAAGGTAAATAAAATGTAATAGACCTATGACAACTGAGAAACACAAAAAGGTAAAGGCATAAAATAAAGAAAAAAACAATAAAAACTAAACAAACATGAAAGCTGGAATGAATTACATTAACTGAATTAACAAAATCACTATAAGAGGTGCTTATTTATACAATACTAAGTAAGATTAGATCTCCTAATCTATAGGTGATTATGACTCACAATACAACTAATCACACTTAGGAAATACCCCAAGTAACTAACCAATGTCAATCAAAGGTTAATAAAACTTTGAGATATTTATTAAAGAAAGATAGGATAAATTAACTATTCTAACATTCCCCCCTTAATTGATCATAGCCTGAAGAGAAGAGGAGATAAAATTCCTGATTGCCTCAAACTTATCATGTGCAAGTGACTTTGTAAAGAAATCTACACACTGATCTTGAGTAGGGTAATACTGAACGTGCATGTTATGTTGTTGAACATGTTCATGTATGAAATGAATATGAACCTCTATGTGCTTAGTTCTCTCATGAAACATTGGATTTCAAATAAGATGTATAACACCTGGATTGTCATAATTCAAAACTGTAGGTTGAGTCTGTGGAACTCCAAGTTATAAAAGAGATTTATTACAAAAAGCTAGGATAAATTAATTATTCTAACATTCCCCCCCCTTAATTGATCATATCTTGAAGATAAGAAGAGATAAAATTCCTTATTTCCTCAAACTTATCATGTGCAAGTGACTTCGTAAAGAAATTTTCACATTGATCTTGAGTGGGGTAATACTAAACTTGTATGTTATGTTTTTGAACATGTTCATGTATGAAATAAATCTGAACCTCTATGTGTTTGGTTCTCTCATGAAACATTGGATTGCAAATAAGATGTATAACACCTTGATTGTCATAATTTAGAACTGTAGGCTAAGTCTATGGAACTCTAAGTTATAAAAGAATGAGATTTATCCATATCACTTTGCATATAGCTCCTATTGCAACATGATATTATACCTCTGTGGAAAATAAAATTTTGATTCTTACTTCCCCATGAAATCGGACTAGATCTTAGAAAGAACACAAATACATAAGTAGATTTCTTATTATCAACAAAATTTCCATGATATGCATCCATGTATCTTATCAAGAACTTATCATTCTTCTTGTACTCTAGGCCATACTCAACTATACCTCAGATGTATCTCAATACCCACTTTATTGCTTTCCAATGTGTTACCTTTGGTTCTTACATGAAATGAGAAAGATAGCTGACAACATAGCTAATATTTTGCCTAATATATGTCAAGTAAATTATACTCCCAATCAACTATCGATAGAGAGTTGGATTTCCCTCTAATGATGGATCTATATGAGATGACTGAAGTCTTCTCTCCATGGGTGTTGCAATAGGCTTATACTCTGTCATCCTAATTTTTTTGAGTGATGTCTTATTATACTTCATCTTTAAAAAAAATGTAATATTCCTTCTACCATACCTCCAAACCAAGACAATTGTGTAGCATCCTAAGATCTATCATGTTAAACAATCACTTAAGATCATTCTTAGTTACATGAATCATCTTTACTATGTTGCCAGTGATGACTAGATCATCGACCTAAATAATCACTATAACAACCTCCCCTCATGATTTTTGAGGTAGAGGTTAGGATCATATGGACTCCTATTGAATCCATTTTGTATGAGATGTTCATCAATCTTGATGTACCAGGCATGGGGAGCCTATTTTAGCCCATAGAGAGACTTGATAAGTCTACACATTTTTTGTTCCTAATTAGGTGTCACAAATACTTCAAGTTGAGTCATGTAGAATTTATCTTTAAAATATCCATTGAGAAAGGAACTTTTTACATACATTTTATGGAATTTCCATCCAAACTATGCAACCATAGCAAAAACCATTCTGATAGTCTTTATCTTAACTATGGGAGCAAAAGTCTCCTCATAGTCAATGCCTTATTTATGAGCATACCCTTTTGTAACAAGCCTTGCCTTGTACTTACCAATACTACCATCTACTTTGTACTTGGTCTTAAAGATCCATTTGAATCCAATATGTTTCTTCCCTAGTTGAAGATCAACAAGCTGCCAAGTGTTATTATTCATATGTGACTGATATTTTACATCTATGGCATCTTTCCAAAGTCTAGACTGTAGGGCTTCTTTTACTATAGAGGGCTCATATATTTCTTGAACAATAATCATAAGGGACATATTAACCTCTTCTTGAGTCATGCTTTGAGTCCTTGGTCTTGAAGTAGATGTATCTGATACTCCATTCAAGTTATCATCTTGTATAATACTTATATACCACTTGGGCATACACTGAATTATAGGTGGTGGTATTGGAGGTCTTGTTTGACTATCTTCCTTTTCACTTTCATCATCACTATCTAAAAATAGTATAAGACTTTTACTTGTATCATTTTCCTATGTAGAAGGTGGATTGATTCTACTCTTTTTATCAAACACTACATCTCTACTGATTATTACTTTTTTTGTTTCTAGATCAAAGAGTCTGTATGCCTTTGATTCTGTATTGTATCCCACAAAAATACATTCTTTTGTTTTCTTATCCAACTTCTTTCTTTACTTCTTGGGAACATGCATATATGCATTGAAACAAAAAACTCGAAGGCGAGTTACCTTTGGTTTATTCCCTGTCCAAGATTCATGAGGTGTGATTTCATCAAAAACTTTGGTGGGTGACCTATTCAACAAGTAGAATGAAGTGTGATAAGCTTCTAACCAATATGTATTAGGAAATTTTACATCCTCAACCATGCTATGAAACTTTTATAAAATGACTCTATTAAGCTATTCTAAAACTCCATTCTACTGAGGTGAATATAGAGTTGTTAGTTACTGATTGATTCCATTCGCACTGAGATAGGCTGAGAATTCTTTACTAGTGTATTCCCCCCCATAATCTAAGTAAAGGGTCTTGATTTTCATACTAGTTTCATTTTCAACTATGGCCTTGAATTCTTTGAAGACTTGAAAATATTGATACTTAGTCTTCAATAGATATACCCACATTTTTCATGAGTAATCATCCATAAAAAGCTACAAGTATTTGTACCCTCTGAGATTGGGAGTAAAATGTCCGTAAAGATCAGTGTGCACCAAGTCCAACTTAGCAAGTGATCGATACTCAGTCTTTCTAAAGGGAACTCTTATTTGTTTTCATACTAAGAAAATAGTACATATATCATAAGATTTATTGAGTTTGGGAAGACCACAAACCATATCATGTTTGCCTAATTGAACCAAATTAACATAACTCAAGTGACCATATCTTCTGTGCCATAAATTACCTAGTTTTGTATCTTTGACCACAAGTGCTTGATGATCATTTTGAACAAAATCAACTTGAAACATTTTTCCAATGTTGGAATCCTTGGCAATCACTTTGAAATGCCTAGAATTGTCTTTGATGTGGAAATTTTTTTGACCATTTTGGTGATCAAACTCAACCATGAGGTTGTGGTCAAGTAGTTGATTAACAAATAATAGATTTTTTGTAAGCCCTAGAACATAAAAAACATTTGAAATGTTGTAATTTCTATTTCCAAGTTGAAGTTTGATGTCACCAATAACTTTTAATATATATGAGGTATCATATCCAAGTAAAACATTTCTCTTTGATTTTATTTTTGTCAAAGTATAAAACTAGTCTTTTCTCCCTGTCATGTGTCTAGTTTCTCCTAAATCAACATACCAAACTGCACTTGGATGATTGGTAGACTCATGTTTTTGAGTAGTTAAACCATATTCCTAATTTGAAGAATCATTGTCCTTTAGTAACATTTCCATATTGTTTAGGCTTAGAATTTTTTTGTTTCCACTTGTTTTGTTGTGGTTGCTTCTTTTCTATTTGTGATGATTTGTTGAAAGAGGGCTTCTTGCTTGATGAGCTTTATTGAAATGTGTTGTACCAATAATGTTTCAAATCATGTCCCTATTTTTCACAAATTTGACATGTTTTAAGAGAATGTGAATTATTCCCTCATTGGTTTTATTTTTTTTTCTACTTTAGAGGCTACTTTTGACTATTTATGGGTTTCTTCCCCTTTTAATTTGATGTGAATGCATGCTCATCATCTGCTTCCTCTAAATTATACATAACTTCCTCTTATTGTAACAAATTTACCAACACCTCAAAGGTTGGTTTTTATCTTTTGACATTCAATGTGATCACAAAGATCCCATATGTCGGGGACAATGCTCTAAGGACTATAGGGACCAAAGAATCATCTATCATCGGTTCACCCAAAAATTGAAATGAAGTCTACAAAGTTGCAACCCTTCTAAGGAATGCTTCCACTTTTTCATTTGATTTGAGATTGAAAGTGTGTAATTGGATCTGAAGATTCAAGATTTTATTTTGATTCTTAGCTTTATATATACTTTTAAGCTTATCCCAAGCATATTTTATAGTTGTATCACTACAAATATGAGGTTGTACCTCATCTAAAACTCCAAACATGATTATTAATTTTGCCTTTTTATCAGCCTTGTCATAATTTTTTTGTTGATCAACATCTATTACATGTTAGATCTATATGCTTGCTGCATAATTGTCACCACAAAGAAATTGTGTCTAAGAGCACAAAATGTGGTCCAAAACTAGACATCGTGAAAGTTATGAATGACAAAGAAATATAAGTGTGTTTAAGTGCAAAAATGAAATGTGTGTTTGAAAAATTTAAAGAAAATGCAAAAATGCATACACAAAGATGACAAATCATGCACAAACACATAGTAGACATTGGACTACTCCAAAAATGCATCCAAAAATATAATGGAAAATTGGATGTCATTTTCAACCAAAAATGCATTTGAGGAGCAAATAAGGTTATATTTTTCCCATTACAAGAGAATTTAAGGTTCATTAGGAGAAAAATATCTACCCTCCTTATTTTAATATTTGCAATTTTGAAAAAAAAAAAGGCTTTTCACATTAAAATTTTCAATATTTGTGATGAATCAATAAATTTCAACAATAAAGTTTACAATCTGATATAAAATCAGAATAAATAGATTTTGCAGTTGTGAAGATAAAAAAACATCAAATTGAAAATTATAGAAATATGGGTGATCAATATGTAAAAAATATCCTTACCATTGCATAGATCTCAGAAAAATAGTCAAAGTGAAAAAAAAATCACCTTTCCAAGCCTTACGGATCAAAAGTTATGAGCCTTGGAAGAAAAGATCTTCAAAGATGGCTCATAGTGGTGAATGACAAGCACTTAGGGGCTAAAAACAATGCCCAACAAGTGGTCATATAGTGTGAACAAAATCTAAAAAAATTTAGTGGTGTGATGATGGTGTTGATGCTTGAAGTGGTGTATATGGGTGGTGCTTCACACAAAAAATAAACTCTGCACCAAATGAAAACTTCCAAATTACCCTTTACTTTCAAACTTTCACCACGGGTGCCTCGATGCTCCGTTTTCAGAAAATGAATACTTTTTGGAAAGCTCTCAAAGAGAGGAATCTGTTGATATAATATTTTATCCACTATTCTACAAAAAATTAGAAAAACTACCATTTTTTGTTGTTCCTCGTTTGTCCTATAAATCAAAAACTTAAAAAAATCATAGAAAATCACCAGAAGCTCAAAAAAAATTGATTTTTTTTTAAATTCATATTTTTCTAAGTAGAATTCAAAAAATACAAGATCATTTCTAGAGATTATATATTTTTTAGATCTCAGAAATAATACAATTTTTTTGAATATGCACATATCTAAAATTGTATAGATCTAAAATTGATATAAAAAGGGTTTCAATAAAAAAAATTAATATTGCCAATTTAAAAAATTGATCAATATCAAATATAGATTTCAAATATGAAATTGCAAAAAAAAAACCCTCTTCTATAGGCTGAATACAAATAATGAGTTCAAACCCTTGTTAAAAAAAATGTCAATAAATGACTGAATATGAACCCCTTTTTAAAGCCTAAATTGATGCAAAAATTGCAAAAATAAAAACAAAAAAAGTGCTTGTATTGACAAATATTCTCCTTCCAAAAATTAACCAAAATTATAATAGTATTTCAGCTTGTGATGGTTGAAATTGGAGCAGTGTGACACATTTAAGGATCGCAAAAATCTTGCTCTTGATCTCCATTGAATCTCCAATGCTTTGAAAACCAACTCCTTAAGATTTCCTACTCTGATACCAAATGAAAATTAGAATGAATTGCATTAATTGAATTAACAAAATCGCTATAAGAGGTGCTTATTTATACAATACTAAGTAAGATTAGAAATCTTAATCTATAAGAGATTATGACTCATAACACAACTAATCACGCCTAGAAAATACCCCAAGTAACCAATGCATGTCAATCAAAGGTTAATAACACCTTGAGATATTTATTACAAAAATCTAGGATAAATTAATTATTCTAACAAAATAAACAAAAAAACTGAAACAAATAAGATAAATAAAATAAAAAAAATAAAACAAAGAAATTGTCAATAAACAAATTATTCTAAACACACAAAGGCAAACAAACAAACCAAGCTAAATAAACAACAATATACAAACAATGTTAGTCATAAAGTTAGTATAAATAAAAAAACAAATTATTCATACATGTGTAATAAAGGTGTTACTCTTGGTGACAGGGTGACCCATAAACTAGGTAACAATGACATAAGTAAAATAACATAAGAACAAAATGCAAAAAGTTACCCCTAGGTTATTGAGAATAATGATAATGATGAGATGATAAATGATGCCCTTGGGATATAAGAGACAACGACACAAACATGATGAAAAATGTTATCCCTAGGTTATAGGAGATAATAACACACAAAAACAAAATGAGGGGAATAAAAAAAATTAATGGGTAACCGAGCTAACTCCAGATGCACTAGACAAGTGGACATTGCCTACATAGTTCTATGGACACTAGGTCCAATGTGAACTTCAGGGAAAATGTAGTTCTTCCAAGATATGTAATAGAAGAAAATTGATGATAAGAAAACATGATTTACTTATAAATGAAAATAGTAATGGTCTCTCAAAGTGATGAGTGAATAGGAAAAGAGGGGGATGACATTCATAGTCATGAAAATGTTAACTCAAAAAACTTTTGTAAGTACAAGAGCATAGTTTAGGCTAAAACCACACTAAAAGACAAAAGACAAGTATCCAAAAATGAATTGAATTGGTAATTCATAGTGTTTACTACATATATGGATTAGAATGAGAATTAGTTCAAAAAATAATGAGATCGTTGGCTGAGGTTACTCATAAAATGATGAGAGCATTCAAATAGAAATTTATTGTGAAATGATGAGAGCATAAGAAAACAATAAGGATGCAAAAACTAAATGACAAGTGATTAATTGTAAAATACTTATAGGACCCAAAATCCTTAAGGAAAATAAGTGGTCACGAAGAAGTGATGGTGGCTAAGCTAACCTAAGATACCCCATGTATACAAGTGCTACCTACATAGTTCGTGCGGACCTCAGGATGACATAGTTCCCCCAAAAATGGGAGGGAAAAAGGCCTAGGTGGCCTAGAAATGAATTTGGATATGTAAGATAGTACATCCCATTAAATTTTGATAAATTTATATTTCTCATGGAAATCCTAATTCAATTTTCATGATTTTTGTGATTTTCTTAGGTATTTTCAAATGTTTAGGGGTTTCAAAACTATTCAAATGTTTTTGAAATTTTCTAGGCATCTCAACTCAATCAAGAATCATGAGATACAAAATGGTCTAACTTGTAAAATTATGAGAGCATGGAAAAAATATGAATAAGCTAACCTTAATGTAAATTGAATGTTTCCTACATAGTCCCTTAGGACCTCAAGTCACTATAGTTCTGACTACAATGATGAAACTTGGGAAATGCTTACAATGTTGGTGTTTTCAGTATCTCAACTTAATAGAGAATTATGAGATATAACATGGTCTAAATTTTCAAAATGATGAGAGCATGGAAAAGGGGTGACTGCGTTGACCTCAACATAAATTGAGTGGTACCTACATAATCTTGTATGACCTCAAGTCACTATAGTTCTACCTATAATGGTGAAAGCTTGGAAATGGTTTCCAATGTTTTGGTTTTTTTAGTATCTCAATTCAATGTATAATTATGAGATACAACATGGACCAACTCAAAAAACAATGAGAGAGTGGATTTAAAATTCTTGTAAAATGGTGAGAGTGTGGTAAAGGGGTGACTGAGTTGAACTCAATGTAAATTGAGTGTTGCCTACATAGTCATGTAGGACTTTGAGTCGCTATAGTTATGCCTATATAAAAAGGCATTAGACTAAGTACCAACAAGTTTAGGTACAAGCAAATGGAAAATTATGGCATAATGATGGCAAGGTGATGTGGTAATGTATTAAAAAGGGGTTGTGCCTAATTTTCCCAAAGGTAGTTATAATTAGGAAATAATAGTAAGGGTCAGTGGTACTAATTTTCCCATAGGAAGTTATAATTAGTATCATGAAGCATAGAACATAACAAAAAATGAAGGATGTAATTTCTAGGACCATTGTCATACTATCATAAACTGCCATTCAAATGTTTAAATCAAAAAATAATATTACAATTAAATCTATTAGCGACCATTGAACGTGCCTAAAGTACAAATGAATTAAAACCAAAGCCGAAAGTGATAGGTGGGGATTAGGTTAAAAAAATAGATAATAATGATAGGCTAAGGTATGGTGGGAATGATACAAAGAATAGGTATAATGTGACATAGCGTAAATGATCCTTGTAGATAATAATTTGAGTCCCTTAAGTGTAAAAATGTTTGAGATGTATTATGTTCATCAGTCTATCAAGTTTCTCTTTTTTCACATGGCGAGCCTATATGATCCAGAACCATAGTTAGAAATAACTACATAAGGCTCTAACTATTTATGTTGGAACTTTCTTTTCTTTTTTGTTTTGGCATTGACATTATTTTGATTTTGTTATCACCAAGCTCGAATTCTCAATGGTGAGTAAGCCGATTGTATTGGCCTCATAATTTGTTCTAATAAGCTTGAAGGTTATTCAAGGTGGCCATGCACTTTACATCAGGTAAGTTTATCTCTTACAAGTTAGTTACTCTATAGTCCTTATCATCAATGATGTGTTATAATGAAATCTAGAGAGAAAGTAACTCAACCTTGATAGGAAGAATGGTCTTAGTGTCATAAACAAGTGAATATAAGGTAGCTCCTATTAGAGTACAAAATGTGGTACGGTATGCCTAGAGGTAATTAAATAGATGTAAGTGCCAATTATGACCAATATAATTAATAATATCCTTCAAAATATTGGTAATGGTTTTATTAAAATCCTCAACTTAGCCATTGCCTTATAAGTAATAGGTGGTAGAGAAATCTTATTTGATATGGTATTAGGTACAAAGTTATTTTACATATTTGCTTTTAAATGATCTAACATTATCAAATAAAATGTCAGAGGGGATACCACAACAAGTGAGATGGTTAAATATTAACTTGGATATCTACTTGTCAGTTATGTAAGTAAGTAGAATGGCTTCCACCCATTTAGTGAAATCTTTGGTAGTATTAAGGACATGTTTATGTCCATCTGAGGATGCATGATTTATCTTGCCTATGAGGTCAAGTCCCTATGTTGAGAATAACCATGGTGTGGTTAGTGGTTTGAGCATCTTGGCTGGAGCATGAATTAGACTAACATGATTTTAACACTTTACACACCTCTTCACATATGTAGCTACATTTATTTTCATAGTCAACCAATAATAACCAATATGCAATAATTTATTGGCTAGTATTGCCCCACTAGTGTGGGCTACACACACTCTTTTTTGAACTTATCTCAATGCTAATATATATTTTACCGAAGGTAAACAATGAATCAAGGTTACATCATACCTTTTACTAGACAAGGTTGGTCCTAGTAAAGTATAACAAGCAACTTTGTGGATGAAGGGTTTTTATTTCTTACGTGAAAGTTTAGGTGGAATAATTTGGTCTTGTAGGTAGGCATATATGTCAGAATACCAGGGGGACATGGGACCGACAATGTCACAAACCATCTCGATGGCTGATTGTTCATGTGCCAATGTGAGATGTTCCATTAAAAATTGATAGTCTTTGGCTTTGTTAGTAATATGAATGATGGATCCAATGGTGGCTATGGTATCAACTATTTTTTTATTGTCTCAAGGTATCCATTCAAACTAAACATTGTAATTTTTTGTTTGAGAGTATCGACTATGTTTTTATATGGTACTAACTTCTCATTCTTCATTTGGTACTACTCTGTGACCTGATTGATGATTAGCTAAAAATCACCATGAATTGGTAAATGTTAAATGTTCCACTGTAATGATTGATAAATCCCTATAATGAGTGCTTCGTACTTGACCATGTTATTAATATAGGGGAAACCAATGTAAAAGGAATTAGGAATAAGATCCCCTTGTAGTATAATAAACAATATTATGGCACCTAAACCACATGTGGTAAATAAACCATCAAAGTACATTTTCCATTGTTTTACCTCAAGAGGTGCATCTGCTTCTACTTTTGTGATCATAATGAATTCATCTAGAAATTTAAATGTAAGAGGTTAAATATCAGGGATATGAGATTTTGTGAGTTGATCTATGAGTGCCTACCCATTAATAGCCTTTTTATTGGCATATTTGATTTCAAACTCACTCAAAAACATGATCCACTTTATCATGTGACCATGAAAAGTTGTTTTGGAAAGTAGATACTTGATCGGATCTACTTTGGTAATGATAATGGTCTTGTTGTTCAACATGTAATGATACATCTTTTAGGTTGTAAACACCATATTTACATAGGATTTTTCAATCAATGTATAATTATGCTCATACATGACCAATGTTCTACTTAGATAATACATGACATGCTCTTTACCTTATTCACCATGTTGTGCCAAAAGTGTCCCTAGGATATTTTTAGTCCCTGATAGGTAAAGTAACAATGTCTTATTTGACATAGGTTGTAATAAAATAGGTGGATTAGCTAGGTATTCCTTAATATGTTGAAATTATTTATGGCACTCTTCATTCCATGAGAAAGTAATACCCTTATTTAGTAAGTGTGTAAATAGATGGTATTTTTTGGCCAACTATCATATGAAGCATTGGATTGACTGTATCTTACCCTGCAAACTATAGAGTTGATTCAAGATAGATGGTGGTGGCATTTAGGTAATGGATCAAACTTTGGTCAGATCAACCTCAATGCCCCTACAAGAGATAATAAAGCCTAATAATTTTCTAGAAGTCACACCAAATACACACTTTTTAGGGTTCAAACTAATATTCTACTCTCAAAGTTTATTAAAGATATTCTAAAGTATGTTTGGATGGTTGACATGGGTCTTTGATTTACCTAAGATTTCGTCAACATAGTTCTTAATAATGTCATACATCCCATCATGGAAAATCACTGTCATGATTCATTGGTATTGCGGTTTGCATTCTTAAGTCCAAATTACATCACTTGATAACAAAATATTCCCCAAGGAGTGGTGAATGCTATTTTGTATTGGTCTTTCGGATTTGGTTATATCCTAAAAATCCATTCATAAGATAAATCCTTTCATATTTGACCATTGAGTCGATAATCATGTTAATATTTGTCAAAGGAAAGTCATCCTTTGGATAAGCTTTATTTATATACCATAAATTAATGCATATTCTAATACCTTTTGGTTTCTTGCTTACTATCATAATGTTATAAATCCATTATTAATAATCAATAAGCCGAATGCATCTCATGTCTAAGAGTTTCTCCAACTCTTGCTTGACTAACACAACAATATGGAAATTCATTTTTCATAGTTTTTGTTTAACTAGTTTGGAGTCATGATGTACAATAAGATGGTGTAAAACCAAAGAGGGGTATAAACCTGGCATGACCAAATAGGCCCATGCAAATATGTCAACAAACTCCCTCATAAGGGCTATAAAGACTTCTCATTTTTCCTCTATGAGGGACATGCCTATTTTGATTCATTTTGGGTCCTTTGGAGTCCCAATGTTAATCTCAAAAGTGTCCTCCAAAAGGAGTATATAACCATCTTCTAAAATAGTCAACAAGGAAGTAAACTAGTTGGCAATGGAAAAGTCCTTTATTCAGACTAACTCATCTAATTATCCCAATTAGGATGAATCAAAATCTCCCAATGCTAGTAAAGGCCATGTAACATATACCTCAAGTCACTCTTGAACAATATGTGCAAAATATTACCACTCCTCGATACTAATTCTAGATCCATAAATAATCCTTGGACTATAGGTCTCTTATGCTTCATATGAAGATGGGTGAACATCCTTGTTTAATGGTGCCTAAAATAGGTTTTCACTAAAAGACTTGCCTTTTTCTTTTCTTTTACCCTGGTCAAAAATAGCCTCAAAGAGGTTTTCAATATTAGACCTTAATGTTTGATTTTATTTTTATTTTTAGATAGGGAAGTTTACATGCTCTCTAAAATAAATAACATGATCCTATCTGATAGAAAAGCCTTTATTGTGATCTCTAAGAGGAATCTGATTCCTCAATCCTAAAAAGTCACATATGGCCTCATCATTTTGAAACTTGTCTAATGGTATTATTGACTCTTATTAGTCCCAGTATATCAACTGTGGGTGACAAAGGGTAAGTAGCAAAGGGTGATAAACATGGTTAATGGTAAAAATGGCATGGGGGTTAAAAACATTATATTGGAAAGGCCATCGTAGATGCTATAATCAAACCTTGCATCATCATCAACATCATCTTCACTAGTAGAGAGTGTTGGAACCTAAATAAGGTAGGTGGGGTTACCCCCAAGTGGTTTAAATCCAATACCATGAGTTCCATTGTACTTATTCATTGAGATTGGCTCAATCATCCTTTGATGATGTATCTTCAGGCCTATGCCTTCATAATCTAGGTGATCCATAATCTAGTTTAGGATGGGATACTTTGTGCTTTGGTAATAGTCAGCTACTCATCAGTATAAAACCATGAATTATTTTTGACTAAGGGGTCATGTTCTAGGTCAGAGCTTGGTTTGAAAACAATGGGTTTGTTGAGCTAAGATTTTCCCTTAGTTCACCACTCTATGCGAGTAGTCTTGGCCTTAGGTTTTCCATAGGATTTTGGATTCTATGGTAACTTGGTAATGTGGAAGGATTATGAGTACTGTATTATTTGATACCTCTGTCAGATATATAAAAATGATTGGTAGTGTCTATTAGAGGTTCAGATGAGGTAGAAGCTAGGCTATTTCAGTTAATGTAATTGGATTTTGGTCTTGATTATATGGTTTTGGATTTCTTAGCTCTTCGGTCATCAGGTTTGGGCATAAGTAAAAATGATATTTATAGATCTTATACTTAGCCTTGAGATGTTTATAATACTAATATGGCTAGAGATTAGTTGGTATAATCACTTCCATCCTTGAATGGGGAAATTTAATACACTGATGCAATGTGGAAGGTATGGCCATGATTTCATGGATCCAAGGTTAGCCCAATAACAAATTCTAAGACAATTCTAGGTCCAAAACATGGTATAGAGTGTCATGGGTCAAAGGCCAAATGACCCCTAGTAAGCTGATAGTACCTTGAGATTCTCATTCCTCATTATCATAAGCCTTGATAACAATGGTATCTAGTTGTAGATCAATTATTGTGTATCCAATATGCTTGATCAACTTTAGAGACACAATGTTGAGGCCTAAACCATTATCTACAAAGATGCATTTAACTTTATGATTTGTTATACCGACCTCAATGTACAATAGGTTATTATGTAATGGGCCCAAGGATGACATGCCACTTTGGTCAAATGTAAGACATTGGATAAGGGCCAAATGTCTTACCATGGCTTGAAATTTATCTGATGTGATATCATCAGGCATGAGGGATTGGCTCAAGTGTTCATTTAGTATATCTTTGTGGACATTATATGTCAAAAAAAATCCATGATGGATATTTTCATAAGTGTCTTCTTTAGCTACTCTATAATATCATAGGTCTTCCCTTCAATTTTGATATTTGGATTATTTTTTATAGGCATGAAGGTTTGAATGGACTCATTTATGGTATTTGGTTATGATCCTTTGATGGTGGTATTGGCTCATTGAGTTATGATTATGAAATATCAATATGGTTTAGGGATTTTGTAATTAGTTAGAGAGGTAATAGGTCCTAGAATGGTAAACCTTAGGTGGTGTTGATCTTGGCTACTAACATGGTCTACATAAAGATTTCTGATAAAACGAGCTTGGTAGGCATTGTTTGACTGATAGGCATTATTGGGTGAAGCTATTGGTATATTAGTATTTGGTTAGGGGTTAATGGTAACAGTGGCAACATGACTACCTAAGACGTGTCCTATAACATTTTTGTAAGTAAACACAATGGCATGATGGTCCTTGGTTTTGACCCTTTTACTATTATTGTTGTGGCTAACATTATTATTATTAATTTTTTGGTGGAGTTATTTGTCATTATTATTGTTATTGTTAGTACTTATACCTATTGATATTATTTTTATGTTAGGGAAATAGATTCTGATAGATGCCCAAGTTATGATTAGTCATAAGAGCATGGGTATCTCATTATATCTCTCCATTCTCCAACATATTTTCAATCAAATGCCTTAGCTAGATATACCGGCATATAAAATGTCCCTTGACATGATAATACTCATAAAATTTATGTTTTTAATGCCAGTTAGGAAAATGAATTCCATCAGGTGATAGTTTTGGCACTGACTAGCTAATTATATTTGCTTAAATCAATTTACAAAATACAAACTCAATAGGGTCCCAAAGGTCACTAAATTGTTTGACAATGAGAAGTCTTCCCCTTAGAGGAGGGGATTATAATTGGGCTTGATTTTATGGATGTTGGTTTTATACAGGCCTTGGCTAAATGTATGGAGGTGGTGGTTGTTAAATGGGTGGAGTTAAATGGATAGCCTATGTTTGCATCATTTACACATGGCAAAATTCAGTGACCCCATTGCTAATAAAATTATTATTGTGATTGTAGGCCTTTGTTAT
Source organism: Torreya grandis (assembly GCA_037957365.1). Lineage (NCBI taxonomy): Eukaryota > Viridiplantae > Streptophyta > Pinopsida > Cupressales > Taxaceae > Torreya > Torreya grandis. The sequence continues at coordinate 6,328,998 of JARHVA010000109.1, forward strand.
TTCATTGTTTTTTTCATAGGGTGGCATTGAAGTTGATATTTAGATTGGGTTCAAATTTTGGTTATAACTTTGTTGGTTCTAGTTCTGCTAACCTTAATGCTAATTTTGGCTCTATTTAGAAGAACATAACTTGATGATCCCTTTGTTGAAAAGGTATTTCTCAATTAGTATCCCTTTTTTAATAACCTCTATGAGCACATTATAGCTCGATATGGTAATATATTTCATTGTGTAGGCTCCTAATACATATCACAACCAATTGCTTGTCTGGGAAATTATGAGTGGATCGACTTGTCAGTGCTCTCCACCATTGTAAGTAAGCAATGAAGCTTTCACCATTTTTTTGTTTTTTTGGGCACAAGTCCATAAATATAATATCATGCTCAAGATTATATGAAAAATGTTGTACAATTTTTTTTATAAAGATTATCAAATTTAGGTACAAAATTCTTTGACAATTTCAAAAGTCATTCCAAAGCTTGTCTAGCTAGACTTCTAGGAAAGAGTAAAAATAAGTACAAGTCACTATATGCCATTGGTTGGTAATCAATAAATAATTATTTGAGATGCTCTATGGGTTCACCTTTTCCTTTGTATTTGTCAAATTTGGATGGCTCATAACCTGATGGAAATGGTATTTGAAGATAATCCATGTTGAATAGATATGAGCATAATTCATCTAGTTTGAATTTATTTGTTTATTTTCCAATCTAAATGGATTGAATTGCATCCTTAATTTGTTTCAAATCTTGGGTAAGGAATTTTTTTGATGTGGCTTATTATTATTGGGGTTATGCGGTCAAAGGTGGACTACCTTGATTGGGGTATGAAGGAATGACATACTATGAAATGTTGGCCAAATTGGTTAGATAACGATGTATGATTATCCATGCATTAGGATTGTACCATTGATATAAAATAAGTTTATATTGTAAAACATTTTGGCTAGGTTTGGCTACATAGCTCTGGTTGGAAAATTATAATTATGATAATGACATTTGGCTAGGTGGGACATGTTATTACTGGGTTTGGGTGGGAACTTACTGTCTACTCATTGAACCCTATTGTATGAAGAGAACACATTCTTGAATAAATACCTATTTTTGAAGGTGTTTTAAGTTAGATCCATGTTGTATGTGTGATACCCATTAGGTGAAAGGCAATTGTTTGCTAGTGCCTGATATCTACTGTACATTGGAACCTTGTTGATTAAACACCTATTTTTGGTTAGGCATTTATTAAGGGTTTGACATTTGTTTTTATTGACCAATAAGCACTTTTTGACCAATAGAAACACATTAGGGATTAGGGAACATTTGTGATTATTGAGGTATATTGGTTTGTGTTTGTTGTGGTAGAACATTTATTGCCACCTATTGAGGCAGTGTAGTGTTTTGCACTTATTGAGGTGGTATGTTATTTTTGGATAGTTTCCCCCTATTGCACACTTGAAGAAGTAGGTGGTTGAGGAGTAGAGGTTGTTTTTTGTGTTTGGTAAATAGGCATACTTATCTCCTATTATTTTAAACCACTTGAAGCATTGGTTAAAGGAATATGTTGTGTGTTTCTCAGTAGTATATTAGACCCACTTTGATTTAAATTGGAATGCATTTGCATACTATCCACTACATTTTGAGAGAGGAATTTTGTTTGAGTAGAATTTTCTTCTATTATAATTGGGACATTATACATGTCACCAACTAGTGTGTTTTGGCTAAAGGGGTCTATGTTTTGGTTTGCACAGCTTGAAGAATCTGTTTATGGCTCTATTTAAGGAGCTAGCTCTATAAATGGCCTGTTTAAAATAGCCATTACATTGAAATTATGATATAGGTTAAGGTAATTTTAGTACGCTTGTTGTACCTATTGTAATTGATCATCCATAGGACCTTTCCATTTTACAAGTGCACTTTAGCTCTATTGAGGCAATCACACTAAATATAGATTGTAACTAGTTGATGCACATTCAAACTATTGGTTACAAGGCACATTACTACAGATTCTAATCAAATTATTCAGACTTTCATGTGGAAAGTCTGGTAGGAATTTGGCTCCTACTACTTCCCTGACTTTAATTTATGTTTTATTCTCTAACAAATGGTGATCAAACAAGTATAGATCATAACTTGTCTACATTGGTGTTGTAACATATTAGGGATCTTATTGGATTTGTTTCATAATAAGCATCACTTGATCAAGGTATTATGCCATTTTCTCTTATTCTTGGCCTAGATAGGATGGTGCACGCACCAAATATTGTGTTAGTGGGTCTAACCTTTGCTCAACATATGGAATATTATAATATGTATAGGGATCCATCTCATATGCCATATCATCACCATACAACTCTTAAATAAAAGAGTCATTGGTCACAAAGTTTTCATAGTATGGATTGTACATAGTCCTACCACATGTATAATGAGGCATGTTCAAATCTATGACTAGGTCTCATGAAAAATAAAGGTCTAAAATGGTAAACAACTGAGGTTTAAAATAATCAACTTTTGGCTTTGTAAAAGAGGCCCAAAGGGTAAAACAACTAAACTAGGCAAAGGTAGAATAAAAACATGAAACTGGTCTAATAAAGGTATTAATTTCCCCAAAGGTGGTTATAATCGATGGAAAAGGGTGAAACAAACTTGAAATCAGTTTAACAAAGGTACTAATTTTCCCAAAGGTGGTTATAATTAGTGGAAAAAGGTGAAACAAACTAAAAATTGGTCTAACAAAGGTATTGATTTGCCCAAAAGTAGTTGTAATTAGTGGTAAAAGTATCACAAAAACTCAAACATAGTATATAACTAAGGTAATGATTTTTCCAAAGATGGTTATAATTAGTAACAAAAGTATTTAAACAAGGTAGAACAATCGTGAACTATGTCGAAAGGATAATAATGATTTGCTCAAAGGCGGTTATAATCATTAATGTGAAAAATAAGGCTAGACTTAGAAACAAAGGTTGATCTAAAATAAGAACTCAAAAATGGTCTAAACTAAGGCAATTGGCTTGGATAAACTTGGTAAAACAACTTAGAAAACAATCTAATGCTAAGGTAATTGGCTTGGAAGACACTCAGTAATCAACTCACAAAGACTCAGTATTTAGCTCATAAGAGACTCTTTGACAATGGAACTAGGACATCTTAAAACTTGGCACAACAATATCTAAACAAGGTACATGGAAACAACTTGGATCAAAGGACGATAAAACAAGGCACACGATAATAAACAATCACTAAGTTTAGGGAAGGGGTATTAAAATAGGAAATCAACCCAAGTAACACAATCCAAACACAAAATATAGACCACTTAAGCCTAAATTAGATGAGGCTTCAACATAAACCTAATTAGTTTAAGATTTGTACTTCAAAAGATTGAATTTCAGATTTCATGCAAAAGAATAAAATTTTCTAAGGCAAATAGGCTAGACTAAAATAGACAACGTAACTAGGAATTTGAAATAAAAGGTATGAATTATGGTTTTGGAACTTGGTTTCAAATATGACAAGTGTTTTGGAATAATTTAGGTATCATAACAACACTCTTGCAAATAAATGGCAAACAATGTGCAACCTCATTTTTATCCGTGCAATGGTTTTTTTTTTCAAAGACCATTACTTACCACTTTATCACTCATAATTCCCTTTCAAATAGGGGAAAAATGTATACATCTAAATCTAATCTAATTAACCATTCTATTAATTCCACTATTAATCTCGTAACCATGGTCCTAATTAAATAAATAAATCCCATTCCCTATTATATATTCCCTACATCATGCTAACCATTCTACACACCCATGCTATATTAATCCCTTGATTATGCCACTAATATCCCATTAAACCATTAATACCACCTCATTTATTAACTACTTTTCCCACTTGTCAATTTAAAATATTCTACCTACCCCCCTGACAACCTATTTATTGCTTCTCCTACACACCTAGATCCTTAAACCTCCCTAAAACCCTTAAGTTATTCCTTATTAACTCCTAATCAAATATATAAGCCTCTAAAATCTAGAACCTTCTCTAATTGTCTAAACTTCTCTAAAACTAGAGAATTTTTACGAATTTAAAATTCATTTTAATCCTCCCTACCACATTATAAATAACCAAACATGAATCTTGGTTAGACTAATCAGAATTGGAATCAAAGCTCATACATGCTCTCTTATAGCCTTCATACTCCCATTGCATCCACATTATCCTTGCATCGAAGAAGCCATTGATACTTCTTGCATCCATCTTAAATATTGAAGCCACCATTATCAAGAAATCCAACAAGCAAGATAATAATCTTTGGAGAATCCATTTGATGATCTTGGAGGAAAGACAAGAGAAGCAAGTTGATGGTAAGAGTTTTCTTATAATTTCCGATTACTTTTATCTTCTCTCCCTTTGATGGTTTTATTTATTTTAGGTTAAGTTACTATATTTATTATATTGAATATATAGCTCAAATTTTACAAGCATACATTTGTGGTTAGTCAAAATCACTACTGGTAATCAAAAATGCAGATATTGAGAAGTGATTTTGTAAACTATAAGAAAAATAATAAATTTTATAGCAGGTTACAAAATAAGATGTTCAGAATGCCAAAAGAATTTTTTTTTTTTTTAAATCAATTTTATATTAGATATTTTTAGTTAAATGTATTATAAAACTACCCTAAGTAAAAATCACGGATTAAATCTTAAAATCAGCTCTAGAAATCAATATCGCTACTATTGAGAAGTGATTTTGATTCTAGGTAAATTAAGTATGTATATACAAATTATTGTAAATGCTAAAATTAGCTAATATTGAGGATAATAAAAAATTAAGCTATTTACTAAGAAAAATAGATTACTAGGAATGAATAACAACGCCTATCTCTGAATAATATTCAAAATCACTTATCTAACTTCAAAATCACTTATGAGAATCAAGATCACTTCTATCAAGAAGCATTTTGACATAAATTGAAATTTATAGTATATACAAATTATGCAAAGATATATTGAGACTACTTATGATAATGAATAAAACCTACCTATCTATAGAAATCTAAAACCAAAATTATAGTAATTATTATCTAACTAGTGTAAAAAACACTTATGCAACTGTCAAAATCATAATTAGGATTCAAAATCACCATTATATGTAAGTGATATTGCATAATATAGTCAAAAATGTTATTTTAGGGGTAATGAGTTTGTCTAAGCAGAGTCTCTCCTTCCTTGTAATCAGATCACAGCTAAACAAAAGCAACAAAATTGTCAAGGATAAAAAACACAAGTTTTAGTTAGTGATCTTATGCCTAAATCAAAATCATGATTTACAAAAGAAAAACCACAGATGGAAATTAATATCACAAGTAAGGATAAGCTATTTTGATTAGTGTAAAAAAAACCTACTTATTTTAAGAGTGACATAAACTTTGTTTTTATACCTAAAATATAACAAGGTTAGCTCAGAGTTATGAATTCTATAAAGATATCAAAATATTTGATGTTACCCCTAATGCAATGTTTAATTCAAAATCACAACTATAATAGACAAAACTGCATATGAGATTCAAAATTGCAACTATTAAGAAGCAGTTTTGAAAGAGGTCATAAAACTTCCAAAGAGGTTAATGGCTAATGTTCAAGTCTATGTGGTTAGTCAAAATCACAACTAGGATTTACAAAATCATGGATTCAAAATTACAATTTAGAGTGTAAATTCACAATTCACCTGGAACGTAAAAATTTCAAGATTTTGGAGCCCAATCTCTCTTTAACTTGTCCTAAAAGATGATTTAACACATCTTACACACACAAGGGTTAGTTTAAAGGAGCCCCCCACTATGGTCACCAATGTATTCTTGTAAAATTTGAGTTATTTATTCAATATATTATATATAATAGCTTAACCCAAAATCTACAAAAACATCAAAGGGAGAGAATATAAAAACAATCATAAATTATAAGAAGACTCTTACCATCACCTTGTTTCTCTTATCTTCCCTCTAAGATCTCCAAGGATTATTTTCTTACTTGTTGGATTTCTTGAGAATGGTGACTTCAAGATTTAAGATGGATGCAAGAAAGATCAACGGCTTCTTGGATGCAAGGAAAATGTGATACAATGGGAGTATGAAGGCTATAAGAGAGCATGTATGAGATTTAATTCCTATTCTAATTAGTCTAACCAAGATCCATTCTTAGTTATTTATAGGGTCAGGGGGGGATTAAAATGAATTTTAAATTCATAATAATTCTCTAGTTTTAAAGAATTCTAGATAATTAGAGAAGGCTCTAGATTTTAGAGGCTTCTAGATTTTAGGTTGTAAGAGAAACTATAGATAGGTTGGATATGGGGGGGTAGGTAGAATATTTTGAATTTGAAATTGGAAAGTTGGGAAAGTGGTTAATAAATGAGGTGGGATTAATGGTTTAATAGGATAATCAAGGGATTAATATAACATGGGGTGTGTAGAAAGGTTAGCATGATGTAGGAAATATATAATAGGGAATGGGATTTATTTATTTAATTAGGACCATGGTTACAAGATTAATATTAGACTTAATGGAATAGTTAGGGTGAGAATATTTAGATACACACACAATGATTTTGGACTAAAATCTAAGGCAAAAGTTTGAAATAAAATGGGCAGTGTAATAATGCCTTATTTGAACAAGTGACACACAAATCGTTTTGGAATAAAACTCTAAGGAAAAATGTGTGAAACAAAATGGGTAGAGTAACACCTCTTGTAAAAAATGGTGTGAAAATATGTGATGGTTATGAATTGATTAAATTTGACAATACAAATAAATAATTTTAGTTTTAAACACTCATGTAAATAAAATAAAATAGAAATAGCACCAATGGATTGTCCTATCCCTAAAACTGACAAGGTATGTATAGCTTCAACCAAAGTTTCCATCGATATACCAATGTTCAAAAGGAATTAAGTATTAATCTAAAAATTAAAGAATAGGTGTATGCAAAGTTTTTAATCCCCCTCTTTCTCTCAGACATTGGTACATGGCATGGACTTAGAGTGAGAAACACTCGACATTTGGTGAGAAATTATGTGATAGGTGGGTTTGACTAAAATCTATAAGTTTTGAAATGGAATAAATGGTCCCAAGTGTGGCTAACACAAAGGTGAATCACATCAATTAGGTTCAAAATCACTAAATTACTATGTAAAGGTCTAGTCCTTTTCACAATGACTTCAGTCATGTAATGCTTAATGAAGTCTGATGTTTAGCATGAATTGACCTGAGTTTTCTTTAAGATTGGAAGGCTAATTGCTCAACCCCTGACAATCACAATATCATGTGGCCAATTTATATACCCCATGTTGGAGTGGGGTTGGTACGATGTTAGGGGATGAAACCCTTATCAACATACCCATAAAGAACTTGTGAGGAGGTGATGAACTCCCACCCATAAGCCAAATGCAAGAAAATAAATAAATGAAAATTGGAAGGACTTAAAGGTCGTTTCTAGGTCACCTAAATCACTAAGAGCTTGGGGAGAGCATATGAAACATTATTTCCCATATAGGATAAACAAACAAGGAAATAAATAAAGTTATTTTATTCAATTGAGTTCCTTATAGTGGATGGGGGGAGAGCATACGTGCAAAGTTTTTGGTTTGACACAAAAAAAGAAATTAATCTAGGAACTTTAAAACTAGATAATAAACAAATAACAAACAAAAAGAGAAAAGATATTAAGATATCTAAACTAAATTGGATGTTTTTTTGACCTAAATCAAATGTGAATGAAGTTTTGACCCCTTGGCCTTATTTGCTCTTGAAAAATCTTGAAATGCAAAAATACAAGTTTGGTTAGGTTAATTTTAAACACTAAAATGAAAGTGATTGTGAGACTTATAAGTGTTTAGGCCTCTCTTTCCACCTTTGTTCCTAATAAAACATTAAGGGTTTCTCTTATCTTTAAGCCAAAAAGTAAATCAATAAACAACATTCCATTTTTAGCTCTTGGGTTTCTATTTTACTGTCTCAGAAAAATCATTATCATATCCTGCAATCACACAAAAAAATATGTTTAGAAATAAAAATACTTGATAAAAATGTTTCAAACTTAAATTTATTATGTAATTACAATAAAAAGGTTAGAAAGGCAATAAACTGATCACTAGGCACCAAAAAGAAAGCAAGAAAAGTTAATTTTTGCTATGTTTCTAACTCACTATGTTTTGATGTAGAGATCATCGTTGGTGACTGTAGTGATCATTATCAATGCCTATGATATTTGATAATTTGATATGATCATCACTTATCCCTATAATTTTATAAATAATAACATGAATTTTGAGCATAAAACTCTAAACTTAAATATTTAAATGTTCTTTATAAAAATCTAAAGGTTGCACATCATTCATCTTGGCCATAAAGGTTGTGTGGTCCCACCAGGCATGCCATTATGTATTGTAGGATTTTTAAGAGCACACAAATGTTAATTAGTTCCTTATTAGTGAAGATAATTAAAATCCATGCATAAAAATACAATGAAACTAAACACTCTTGCCAAAGAACTAGGGGGGACATAACATAATGGATAAGACCACAAAATAAAGATAAAAACACACAAGAATTTTACCTCCCTTGTCGAAATGGATGTCCACTTATTGGCATAATATATGTTCATGCTTAACCTATGGAATTAGAGACTTCTATCAATGCTTCTCCATGTTGGTAGCACTTCTCCAATGGCCACTTGTGGCTTTGCTAGGCTTGTCTTGGTGTGAAGTTTGGTATCAAATTAGCATTATAACATTATTTTGATGGCTTCTTGAAGGCATTCCTACAAAATAAAGCTTACACACAAAATTTTTCTTGGGTGGAGTGAGGGAACTTGTATTTATAGGTCTTAGAACTAACTCTAACCCTAGGGAGGTTAGGTTTAATTTTTAACTTTGGTTGATTCTAAAATAACCTAAGTTGAGTCAGGTTAACCCTGGGTTGGGTCAAAGCACTCATGAAGTCTTGACAACTCATTTTTAGATATTTATGAGCCATGACAACTCACTTTAAATATTTGTGAGGTTGTGACTCACCTTTTTAAAATTTTAGGAATTAATAAATCTCTATATTAGCTCCTTTGGCCTTGACTTCATATTTGGCTAAAAATTCCTTTTTTTGATAAATGAAATTCACTGATTCAACTTGGAAATTTTACATAGGAAAGTTAATTGATATTTGATTTTTAAATAGTCTTGCTTAGTGATTTTTAGCTTTTGGTAATTGTTTTAAATGTTTTAAATTAATATCTTGACAGGCCAAGAATGTCAAATTACGAGGTCATAATTTGATTAGGGTTGAAACTAAACTAGGTTATTGGTGCATATAGGGTAATACCCAAAATAAGGAAGCCTCTCCACATTTTTGAGTAATTAAATCCCTTACATGGATGATTTTGATAAAGTTAGGTGATTTATAAGCTTATATTTTGTTGTGTGTTAGAAATTGGTTTTGAATCCTAGTTTAGGCATGAAAGTGGTAAAAAATGAGTGTTTAAAGTTTGATGTGTACATTGATTTCACAATTGATATTAAACCTAAACCCCTAAACACTAAAACCTTAAACTCTAAATTCTAAACCCTAAACAAATTTTGTTTACAAGGATCAATTTCGATCAAATCATATCACTGATTGCCCCAATTGACTAATTGGCTTAATCTTTAATGATTTAGGGAAAATTGAGCCCAAAATCACATTTTTTAGTCAAAAATAGATTTAGTGAGCTCAAATTATCCCCATTGCCTTTGTGATAGGTTCACGTGGCTCAATTTAGCCCAAATCATATCACTAATTTCCCCAATTGACTAATTGGTTTAATCTATGATGACATTGGGGAAAAATTGAGCCCAAAATCACATTTTGTAGTCACAAATAGGTTCAACACCCTCAAATTAGTCCTAACTATATTCATGATTAGACCTTAAACCTTAAACCTTAAGACTTGAGACCTAAACCCTAAATTATAAACCTTAAATAAATTTATTTATCCCCAATTAACATCATTTAGAGTAAGAATTAGGTTCATAGGGCTCAATTTACGCAAAATCACATTACTAATTTCCCCAATTAACTAATTGGCTCAATTTATGTTGACATTGGGGCTAATTGAGACAAAATCACATTCTTTAGTCATAAATAGGTTTAACAAGCTCAAATTAGCCCTAATTACCTTTGTAATTAGACCCTATACCCTAATTCTTAAGCCTTAAGCCCTAAACCCTAAACTAATTGATTTATCCCTATTAAATATCCTTTAGAGTAAGAATTAGGATCACAAGGCTCAATTTGGCCCAAATCACATCACTAATTACCCCAATTAACTAATTTACTCAATCTATGATGACATTGGGGTTAATTGATCCCAAAATCATATTCTATAGTCATAAATAGGTTCAACAAGATCAAATTATCCCCAATTACCTTCATGATAGGTTCACAGGGCTCAATTTGGCCCAATTTATTAATTCACTCAATTTGTGATGACACTAGGGAAAATTGAGCCCAAAATCACATTCTATAGTCACAAATAGGTTCAACAAGCTCAAATTAGCCCCAAATACATTTGTGGTTGGACCCTATACCTGAAACCTTAAACCCTAAGACTTGAGCCTTAAACCCTAAATCATAAAGCCTAAAAATTTTGATTTATCCCAATTAATATCCTTTAGAGTAAGAATCAAGTTTATAAGGCTCAATTTATCAGTTAATCATATCATTAATTACCTCAATTTACTAATTGGATCAATCTAAGATGACATTGGGGTTAATTGACCCCAAAATCACATTCTCTAGTCACACATAGGTTTAACAAGCTCAAATTATCCCCATTTGCCTTCATGATTGGATATTATACCTTAAAACCTAAACTCTATACCTTAAATCCTAAGCTCAAAACACTAAACCCTAAACCTTAAATCATAAACTTTAAACCCTAAACCAATATATTTAAACCCTAATTAACATCCTTTAGAGTAAGAATTAGGTTCATAGGGCTCAACTTGGCCTAAATATATCGTTGATTACCCCAATTGACTAATTGTCTTAATCTGTGGTGACATTGGGGCTAATTGATCTCAAAAAAATATTATGTAATCATAAATAGGTTTAATGAGCTCAAATTGTCCCCAATTGCCTTCATGATTAGACTTTAAACCCAAAAACCAATCTATTTAGCCCTAATTAACATCCTTTTGAGTAATAATTATGTTCATAGAGCTCACTTCAGCCCAAATTACATAATTTATTACCCCAATTGACTAATTGACTCAATATGTGATGACACTAGGGCTAATTAAATCTAAAATCATAGTTTGTAGTCACAAATCTGTTTAACTAGGCAAATGACATCAAGATTACATTCAAACTTAGGTTTACATGTTTTTATGTATAAAACTTTAATGTTAAGAACTAACATCGACTAATGCCATGCATGAACTTTGAAAATCAAAAATAGACTATAATAAAATAAATAAGATGGCCAAAGGCATGTCAATGTAATAGTAAATTATTTTACGTGTGTAATTTTTCCATGTACACAATGTTATCAGTTTGGATTGCACCCTTAAGGTAGCGAGTTTTAATCCTACCTCATTTATATGATATAATGGAATCACCTCTAGGTGTGGGTAGTCTAATGAGTGAGGTGAGTCTCTAGTTTTGGAGCTAACTCCCTTGATGCATCATCTAAGCTCAACTACTAAGCCTACTTATTTTTCCAATGAAAAGGGATAAAAAAAAGACATAAAATCAAACCCTATTCTACAAGAGATGATGCACCAATGTTATGTCTCCTCTACTTGATCCTGTAACAACACTTATGGATAAAATAATAAGGACTAGTTATTAACACTCCCTCTCCAAAATGAATCATACACATCAATACTCCACATGGAAGCCATCCCAAATAACTATAACCTGAGGGTGATGAATGAGAGTTATGATTCAAGACACTACCAATCAGTTTCCACTACAATCATAATTTTGAGCTCCTTTACAAACCATGTGACCTACAAAAGACCAATGCACTAGTATCTTGGTGAGAGATAATGACCTACAAAGGGAAAAATAATTCAACCACTAATGAAAATTAGACAAGCATAGAACACAATAGAGAACAATGTGGAGGAGGATGAATCAATATTTGTATTATCTCAAAGGATACAAGATAAAAAGGGTATATTTTCTTCATACCTAGTAGATGGATGTTTATAATGGATTTCTAAGCCTAATTTATAGAACATCAAAAAGAGAAAGAGGGAGAATATGGTGTATAAATGGAGTGGAGTGGCCATAATGACAATCACCCATCCAAAAATAGTTATAAACATGGATGAGGGGTAGAAAATAGTCTCATAACTCTCCCCATATGTTGATTTGGTGGCATAGTGACCTTCATACAAGGTAGCCTAGTGGTTGAATGAGGAGTTACAAGGTCATCTCCCAAAGAGTAGTTATAAAGAGATTCCTTTGACATTTTGATCTTCATGATACCTCCACATATCATCATGTTCCATTACCTCTTTACTATGTATCAACCCATGTTCGTGATCTATTCAGCTTGTTAAGGAGCTAAAACCACTCAAACACCATGAAAACATCAAAAAATATGCATTTTTAGGCCTTTTTGTGCTTTTTTTCTCACACATGCCAAGATATTAATTCAAAAAGTGTATATGAGGTATGATAGTTTCATCTAGGGGTATCAAAATTTCATTCAATTCCATTTTGAGTGCTTTATGGGATCATATTCTCCATCGGGTCTTATTCTGGGTTTTGGAGGGTTTGTAGTGGCCTACCATCTTAATGATGGTTCATAAAGATAAGGGATTAAAATCCTAAACCAATACAAAAATTATTTATCCCATATAGGTCCCATTCTATGGTGATTATATTTATAACCCATTCAAATCCTCCTACAAGTTCTAAGCACTAAATTGGGTCTTTTGAAGCTCTTTCACAATGTAAACAATGCTTTTGAGGTGCTTGGGATATTAGTGATGATTCATAGAATTGGGATGTCTGATGAGGTAATAATTACTAGGAGTATAAATTAAAAAACCCTCTCCAAATTCTAAAAAATCCTTGGGATACCATGCAAAACCTTCATGAAGTTATGATCATTAAACTGAGATCTCTCGAGCTCTTCACAGTGCATAATAGGGTTTTGAACTACCCCTATTCCTTAAGGATTATTCATAGCATGTAGGACCTTGATAAAAAAAATGTCATGGATTTGAGGTAATATAAATTATCCAACTCATAAAATATCCATTTCACACCATGCACATATTTCATGGAGCTCTGAGCTTCTCAAGACTGCCTCTTGGGCCTATAGGATTATGTGTGAGACTGAGAGAGAGGATTTTTGGACCAAAACCCATCATAATGTATTTTATGGTTATAAAATCTTCTAATTAGGTATTATATATTATATATCATTTTCCTCAATTATCTGTAATATTTTTTGACCTTTCAAAAGTTTTGGTAATCTAATTTTCACAATTTGAGGGTTTGTAGGCCATTAGGCCAGTTTAGCCCTAATGGCCTTATTTGGAGTTTGCATTCAACTTATCAAGGATCCAATCCTTTTGAAAAAATTTCATATGAATATTAATTCCTTTCATTCTCATCTAAAACCAAATTTTAATTCAATAGTGCATATTGTTTTCATACTTCTGTAAATAGACTTGAAGCTCTTTATTAGGCCTATAAGTACAAAGTCTAGGTTCTTTGAGTAGAAAACACTCATAATGTTTTATATGATTGTTTCATATTTTCTCACATATAATTATAACCTTATATAATACTCCAAAAAAAATTCACATTTAAAAAAACTCAAACTCACCTTAGAATACATATTCCTCTCAACTTGCTTAAATAGGCATGTATGTGTTTGATTTAGGCCTGACATTTGTTAGTGCATAAGAATGATTCTCTTACTAAATATTCACGTATATTATACCTTTCACAAATTTCCACATCTCTTTCCCATGGTTTCTATATATCTTTTGGTCTGCATAACTCATCATTCCATACAAAGCTCATCTCATTTACTTGAAAATGAAGGCCTACAGGTCTGTAGACCTGTAGGTTTGCAATTTCATTGTTTCAATCCCTTCATGATGCATGATTTGATCATATTAGAAATAAAACATATTTACACCTTATCATAATAATATTTATATACTTTTAGACCCTCATACTTCTCTGACAATGCAAGTTTTATCAAATTTTCATACACAAGTATGTGTATTACCATTTAGCACTTTTAGGCCTAATTGGACCTTTTACCCTTTAGATTATATTGAGTATCCTTGGTAAAAATTTTTGAGGGTATTAGTATAATTTAGAGTGTATTTCATATGTGTCTTCATCTCTTACAACATTAGGATTCCTAAAAAACTTGTTCGTTTATGTCAGAAGCATATAGGTGTTGAATTAGGTATATGCCTTTCTAGGACATGAGAATGGTTTATTGATGTGAGGAAGTGAAACACATAAGATTAACTCATAGGTTATGATTACTATATGATGACATATGTATTCTATAGTATGTCCTTATGATCCTCTACAACTATCAATAGTAGAAACACCTCTATTCACCGTTACAATGAAGATCACTCCATGTGTGGCAGACATACTCAAGTCTAGGACTTGAATGAGGTTGAGTGCTCAATTTTTAAAAAACTAGTGACTTGAGAAAGTTTGGATGAGTTTCAAGAATCCACCATTACAACATCAGAGTATCACTCATCTCTTTCATGTATTGAAGACCCTAAAATATTAATAAACTAATTGCCTTCAAGCTATAATTGCTCCAGAATAAAGATTCCTTGTTTCATTAAACTCACACATGCCAAATAGTAATGAAGAGTGAAGTGGAATGGTTGTGAAGATTCATAGAAGACATATGCAACCACCACTTTCATCAACCAAGCCAAGATTGCATTAAAACCATTCAAAAGTTGACCTTATGTAGATGTAAAAGACAAATTTAAATGCATGGGTTCTTAGGGTTTATTCATAAATAATGGGCCATCAATCTAAAAACCAATGCTAAGGATTGGAAGGCCATTAGACCCCTTCCTCTTCCCAAAATATCATGTCACTATTCTCTTTCCTTTGTACAGATAAAGAAGAAACCTGACTAGATATCCAATGCTACCAAGGAGAATGATGGAGAGAAGGGATAGGTTTTATTCACTATTTAGCTCTAAAAATTCCTCCAAAACATGGATTCTCATAAGTGATGCATGTAATGGATCATACATGAGTTATCTAATCTCTTTTGACCATGACCTAACTGTACAAGTTTGTACAAGTCTTGAAATCACCTACAAAACATATTTTCCCTATATTTTTCATGTTTGAGATCTTGGGAACCCATTGGAGGCCAAAAAGAGGGAAATGAGAGGTTAAATACACTTTTAAATTAGTGGGTATAGCTGTAATAAAGCTAAAAAATCACTTTTCAAGTATGTGGGGACCTTTTACGGTGAATGAAGGATGTTTGACCCTTAAAATATCCTTTTTTACATATAAGACCACCTTGTTATGACTTTAAAATATGCTTTTAATTCAATGTGAATCACAAGATATACCCTTTTCAAAGGCTTATAGAATACAAGTTAACCTATATGGCATGTTTAAAAGGCATTTGATGACTCTAGGGGCTCATTGGAGCTTGAAACAATCTTGATAAATAGCTATAAAAGATGACCTTGGATACATCATTAGACCTCATGTCAAGACTCAAATATAATTTGGGTACCCCAGACATCTTGCTAACAAGGTTTCCCCCAAAATAAGTGGCTAAAACAAGAAGAAATACAATGAGAGAAGAAACCTTAATTTCTTCAAATACCTTAATTTCTACTAAAATATATTAACTTCATCAAACATGGCATAGGCCACTTATAGGATTTAAAAGCACTTGAGATACTTCTCCTCACCCAAGGACAACCTATGAAAACTTAAAACATAATCCAATGACTCATAACATGCTACCACATGAGGACCCTTCAAGAAACTTCTAGTACATATAACAAAACCTTAAACAATGATAATAAGGTTTAATTGACCATTTTGAATGCCATGACAAGATTTAAGTAACCTTATACAAGCTTAGAGGGGCCTCATGAGAAATTTTCAAATTATAGGGGTTGATATTTGGCCTAAGAGGCCAAGTTATCAACATTTATGGTGACTCATAGGGGTTGACGTGCCTGTTGGTCAAGAGAACCAACTATCCCATCTTTTGGGCCACAGGACTCACACATGACAATCATGACTCAACTGAGATGACCACTATGCTTGAAATGAAAACAAGCCTTTAAGGACTATAAATAACCTCACTACTCACATAAATAAGGACAACACACTAAACAAATCAAGAAGCAAATACACCACACTTATGATGATAAACACTTATTGGAAATAAGATAAAAACAACCTGCTACAAACACTAACCTAGACATGTCTTCCTCCTCCTAGATCAAAGGGTAAGCTTCTTGGATCATCATGTTCCCATGATATTGGATTTCCATATGTTGAATTAAGTGTAATCATGTATTATTCATAGAGTGAGAACCTCCACTCACATGTTGAGATATTGACATACTCATGGTTTCCTTGAGCAACAACTAGGCCTTCTTGCCTCATTCCCTTATGCATGGGTTGACTATGCGAGTCAAGGACAAAGTCACACTCATCCCAAGATTGGTTTCTTGGTGTAAATAACACTATATTTTCCCCATCAATAGACTCCCCTTGGTTATACATGCCCATTTGAAGCAAACAACTATGTTTTGTAACTCCATATTGACTAGTTGTTATCTCAACAAGATCAGGTAAAATCATGTCTTATTTTTAGATCATACTCTTAGGGTCATCTTTAAATAATCCATCTATCACTGCAACCTAATTCTCAAGCTTCCTTCTAGGCTCAAAAATTCTTTCTTTAAGTTTTAAACCAACCATGTTGATCTCTTGAATACCCTCAATTGGGTGACTATCTACTACAAGTTGATTAAGTATCTCTCCTACATACTCCTTAGGATTCATACATTATTCCTTAGGAAGAATAAAAATATCAAGATCATTCTCAATCTACCTAAAAAGAGGTTTAAACCTTTAGAGAGATTTATATTCATTACAAACCTCCCAATATTTTTACCATGAATTCTCATCATACTCATCCTTGGCTTTTTGAATCGGAACCAATTGGGCTACACCTTCATCATCTCCCTTAAGAGTCATAGGACTTTCAAGGACCTCGAGGCTCTCTATGCATTCATGATTTAGTTTAGGATCAACCTCTCCAAGTTCACACTTTTGCCTTCTAGTATTCACCTCAACTTCATCCAAGGTCTCAGCTTGTATTCTTTCTTCCAACTCATATTCTTGCTCAACCTTAAAAACTAATTTTCCCCTTTCTACATCAATAAGGGTCCTAATATTCATATTCATTTGTATCAGCTTCATCATGTGCCATTGAAATTTTATTTGCCTCCTATAGAATATGTTATTCCTAAAAAAGGGAGAGGGTGGGAGGGTGATGGATATGCTCATGAGTTAATTTAGGTATCAAGGCAACACTCTCATAATTTGAGATCTTGGGTATAGTTGACTCCTTTAGGAATTCTTGGGAAGAAACCAAATCTAGTTATGCTATGAGTGCCTCATTCTTATTTTGAATATCTTCTTGGACAGGCTTCCAAGATGGAGGGTTTGAGGATCTCAAAGAGAGAGGGATTAGGTTTTAATGGGCATAAGGTCCTCTTCTTTAGATTCAATTTCTTGGTGCAAACTTGAGTCATCCTTCCTTCCCCATGAATCTACTATTTGGCTCCAAGTGGGGAGATTTAAACTAGGATCTTCCTCTTGTACATGTATTATATCTTGAAGGGTGAATGAAGGATTAGGAAAGCTTTTATTTTCATCACTTCTTGATATTCCATTGCCTTTGTTATTATGATTATTTAAAATAATTGCTCATTTGCAAGTTCAATTTCTCTAGCTAGCTTAGTTTCAAAATCAAGTCTTGTCTACTTAACACCCTCATTAAGGTTAGTATGAGGAAGATGATCTTGCTAAATCTGATTGAAATCATGTTCAAGGGATATATAGGTCTGATAGAAATCTTGCTCACATTGACATAAAGGTTGACTAGCTTGGTTGGCTGATAAGGAAGTGTTGGATAGAAGTACTCTCAATAACCAGGATATTCATATGGATAATTAGTGTCATATAGAGGATAAGACTCATCATAAGTCTGATATGGATCATAAGGTAGATAGGGATCAACATGCTATTGGTAAAGATCAATATAAGATTTATATAGTTCAATGGGCTATTTATAGGGGTCAATATAGAATTCACCAACTTGGTTAAAATAAGAATTTTCCCCAACCTCAGCCATGAAAACTCATGAAGATGAAAAGATGGAATAAATTCTTGCTAGAATGAAGACATGGACTATTTTAACTAGTTGAATATGCTTAGAGTCACCACTAGTGCTTGGGGTCATGCCTTTAAAGGCTAGTTTATTTAATAGCAACACCAAAAAAATTTAATTGATTTAAGTGCCTATCCCATCGGGCATGGTAGAAATTATTATCATTCTAGATTACACCCTTGAGGTAGGGAGTTTGAATCCTACCTCACCCAACTAATACAATAGAATCACCTTTAGATGTGGGTAGCCTAATGGGTGAGGTGAGTCTCTAATTTTGGGGATAGAACCCCTGATGCATCATCTAAGCTCAACTATTAAGCCTACTTATTTTACCTATGAAAAGAGATAGAAGCAAGACATAAAATAAAACCTTATACTATAGGAGGTGATGCACCAATGTTATGTCTCCTCTACTTGATCTTTCAATAACACTTTCAGATAAAACAAGGACTAGTTACTAACATTGCCTCTTGAAAATGACTCGTACACATCAATACTTCACGTGCAGACCATGCCAAATGACTATAACCTAAGGTTGATGAATGAAAGGTTTGATTCAAGACACTACTAATTATTTTCCATTGAAATCATAAGTCTGAGCTCCTTCACACACCATGTGACTTGCATAAGACCAATCCACTAGTATCTAGGTGAGAGATAAGGACTTGCAAAGGGAGAAAGAATTCAACCATTATTGAAAATAAAATAATCATAGAACACACTAGAGACTAGTATGGAGGAGGCTAAATTAATCCTTGTATTATCTCAAAGGCTATAACATAAAAATGGGCAAATTTTCTTCATACCTAACTAAGGGATGTTTACAATAGATTTCTAAGCCCAATTTATAGATCAGAAAGAGAGAGCAATAATATGGCTTATAAATGGAGTGAAGTGGCCATAATGACCATCACCCATCTAAAAATAGTTATAAACATGAATGAGGGGTAGAAAATAGTCTCATATCTCTCCCCATGCATTGACTTGGTGGCATAGTGGCCTTCATACAAGGTGGCCTAATGGTTGAATGAGGAGCTATAAGGTCATCTCCCAAAGATTAATTACAAAAATATTCCTTTGAAATTTTTATCTTCATGATACTCCACACATCATCATACTCCATTACCTCTTTACTATATAGCAGAGCATGTTTTAGATCTATTCAACTGGTTAAGGAGCTCAAATATCCAAAAATATGCATTTTAGGCCCATTTTATGATTTTCATTTTACACATGCCAAGATATTGCTTAAATATGTGTCTATGAGGTATTATAGTGTCATATGGGGGTATTCAAGGCCTTTTAAGTAAAATTTGAGTGCTTTGTGGGATCATATTCTACATCGGGTCCTTTTATGGGTTTTGAAGGGTTTGTAGTGGCCTACCATCTTAAAAATTATTCATAAATATAAGGGATTCAAATCCTAAAGAAATGCCATAAGTATTTATCCCATATAGGTCCCCTTCCATGACTAGTAGCTTAAAACCCCATGAATATCCTCCTACAAGTTTTAAACACTAAACCAAGTCTTCTCGAGCTCTTTCACAATGTAAACAATGCTTATAAGGTGGTTGGGATCTTAGTGATGATTCATAGAGTTGGGAGGTTTTATGAGGGAAAAAATACCAAGAGTATAAATTAAAAAACCCTATCCACATTTCACAAATTCCTTAGGATCCCATGTAAAACCTTTATGAAGTTCTTATCACTAAATTGAGATATGTCAAGTTCTTCATAGTGCATAATAGGATTTTAGACTACCCCTCCTCCTTAAGGATTATTCATAGCATGTAGGACCTTGGTCAACAAAAAAATTCCATGGGTTTTAGGTAATATACCTTACCCAACTCCTCAAACATCCATTTTACACCATGCACATCTTTCATGGAGTTCTGAGCTTCTCAAGACTACCTCTCGGGCCTACAAAACTGTGTGTGAGGCCAAGAGAGAAGATTTTGAGCCAAAACCACTTAAGATGTATTTTATGGTTATAAAATAATATAATTAGGTATTAAATAGTCTATACCATGGCCCTAAATGATCTTCAATAGTTATTAACCTTTCAAAAGATATGGAATCTTGATTTTCATAATATGAGGGTTTGTAGGCCATTAGTCCAATTTGGCCCTAATGGCCTTGTTTGGAGTTTGTATTAAAATTATCAACGAACTAATCCTTGTGAAAATTCCTAATATTAATCCTCATTCATTTCATTCTCATCTAAAACCAATTTTCAACGCAATATTGCATATTATCTTCACACTTTTGTAAATAGACTTGAACCTCTCTACTAAACTTGTAGGTGCATAGTCTAGGTTCCTTGAGTACAAAACACTCACAATGCATTCTATGATTATTTTATATTTTATTAAAAATAATTATAACCTTATATAATACTCCAAAAGGTTTATCATGTTTCAAAAACCTCAAACTCACCTTAGAATACATATTCCTCTTAACTTGCTTAAATAGACATATATGTGCTTGATTTAGGCCTAACATTTGTTAATGCAAAAGAATGATTCTATTACTGACTATTCACCTATGTTATACCCTACACACATTTCCACATATCTTTCACATGTTCTCATCTCTTTTGGTCTTCATACCTCATCATTCCATACAAAGCTCATCTCATGTACTTGAAAATGAAGACCTATAGGTCTACATTTTCATTATTTCAAGCCCTTCATGATGAATTATTTGATCATCTTGGAATTGAAAAATGTTTCCACCATCTCCTAAAAATATTCATGTCCTTTTATACCCTCATACTTCTCTGATAATGCAAGTTTTATCAAATTTTCATCTACAGATATGTGTATTACCATTTAGCCCCTATAGACCTAATTGAACCTACTCACCATTTGGATTGTCTTGAGTCTCCTTGGTGAAACTATGTGAGGTTATTTTAATCATTTATATTGGATTGAATATGTATGTTTATCTCTTACAACCTCAGGCTTCCTGAAAAACTTGTTCATCTCTGCCATAAGCCTGTAGGTGCTCAATTAGGTGTATGCCTTTCTAGGAAATGAGGATGGTTTATTGATGTAAGGGAGTGAAACACGTGAGATTAACTCATAATTTATGATTAATATATGATGACATATGTATGATATAATATTTCCTTGTGATCCTCTACAACTATTAATAGTAAAAACACCTCTATTCACCATTGAAATAAAGATCACTTCATGTGTGGCAATCATACTTAGGTCTAGGAATTAAGGAGGTTGAGGGTTCACTAAGTACACAACCAGTCACTTGATAAATTTTTTATGAGTTTAAATAATACACCATTACAAAATTATACTATGACTCATCTCTTTCATGCATTGAAGACCCTAAAATATCAAGAAACCAATTACCTTCAACCTGTAACTACTCCAGAATAAAGATTCCTTATTTCCTAAACTCACATGTGCCAACGAGTGAAGGATAATGTAATTGAAAGGGTTTTGAATACTCATATAATACATATACAACCACCACTTTCATCAACGAAGCCAAAAAAGCATTAAAACCATTCAAAAGTTGACCCTATATAGATGCAAAAGATAAGTTTGACTACCTAGGTTCTTAGGGTTTGTTCATAAAGAATGAGACATCAATATAAGAACCAATTATAATGATTAGAAGGACATTATAGCCCCTTCATATGCCCATAAGCTCAAGTCACCATTCTCTCTCATTTGTACGGACCAAGTAGAAACCTGATTGGCTATCTAGAGCTTCCAAAGAGAATCATGGAGAGAAGGGATAGGTTTTATTCACTATTTGGCTATGAAAATTCCTCCAAAACATAGATTCTCATATTTGATGTATGAAATGGATCCTCCAAAATATATTTGATCTCTTTTGACCCTGACCTGATCGTACAAGTCTTGAAAGCACTTGCAAAACATCTTTTCCCTACATTTTTCATGTTTGAGATCTTGGGAACCCATTAGAGGCCAAAAAGAGGGGAATTAGAGGTCAAATAAACTTTTAAATCAGAGGGTACAGATGGAGGGATGCTAAAAAGTCACTTTTCAAGCATGTGAGGAACTTTTACATTAAATGAAGGATGTTTGACCCCTAAAATACCCTTTTTACATATAATACCACTTTGTTATGGCTTTGTAATATGCCTTTGAAAACTCCTAATTCAATGTGAATGACAAGATATACCCTTTTCAAAGGCTTCTATAATACAAGTTAACCTATATGGCATGTTTGAAATGCATTTGATGACCCTAGGGGCTCATTGAAGATTGAAACATTATTGACAAATATACTATAGAATATGACCTTGGATACATCATTAGACCTCATATAAAGACTCAAAAATGATTTGGGTAACCCCCACATATTGATGTCAATGTGCCCCCCATAAGAAGTAGTTAAAACAAGCATAAATATAATGAGACAAGAAACCTTAATTTTGCAAAATACCTTAATTTATGCTAAAATATCTTAACTTCATCAAATATGATATATACCACTTCTAGGCTTTAAAAGGAACTTGAGATCCTTTTCCTTACCTAAAGACAACCTATGAAAACCTAAAACATCATCCAATGACTCATAACATGCTACCACATGAGGATCCTTCAAGCAAGCCCTAGTACATATAATGAAACCTTAAATAATGCTAATAAGGTTTAATTGACCATTTTGAAGACCATGACAAGATTTAAGTAACCTTATATAATTTGAAGGGGCCTCATGAGAAAGTTTCAAACTATAGAAGTGGATATTTGTCTTGGGAGGCCAAATTATCAACATGTAGTTCTTATGTTTGACATTTTAAACACATGTCTCAAGGCTTTGGTATGGCTTATATTCTTGAGCCTAAGGCATGGACCTACAAACACACAGTCAAATGTATCATTTTTACTAAAAATAACAAAATACAACTTCTGTCATACTAATCATTATGAATTTTATTGAAAATTTCCTAAAAATAGGACTGCAACATCAAACACACTCTCCTCTTACATATATATATATATATATATATATATATATATATATATATATATATATATATATATATATATATGTTGTACCTATGTGTGTTTATCTTTGTTTATGTATTTTTCATTTCATTGAATCAAACTAGAAAAACATTACAGGGTTACAAACTAGACCTAATCCTATACACATTCAAAAAAATCTATTTTTAGATATTTTTGAGGTAGCTAGGGGGAGCACAGTTGGCTATGCATTATTGATCATATTTCAAGGTCTATTGTTTTGTGAAACTAAATAAATATTCATTATATTTTAAAAAAAATATGGGTTACAAACTAGATGATCTTATCTAGATTTCCACCAAACGGTTTAAAAAAAAGTAAGCAATGCTAAAAAATGATGGGGTGCACGACAAACTATCTACTATGATTTTTATAGAAAATAGTAGTACCTCTTTGAATTTTTGATGTTTGACCTACTTATACTTGACTATTTTTAAAAAATAGTAGTTTAGAAACTAAATTAGAAATGCTACAATTCATATTCTTATAACATCTTCAAATTTTGAGTGTAGGTGTCTCAAATAATCCATACAAGTTGAGGTTTCTTATTTTTTAGGAAAAACATGTCCACTTAAGACCTCCTTTTGACCCAAAAATTCTAGGTATTTGCCCTACATGATTTTTGGAGATCCCTAATCCATTCCTCATCATCCAAAATCCTTTCATCCATTCCATATGTTATCATCTCCCATCCCAATGCTAAAACAAGTCTTCCCTTTGCAGGTAACCCCTTTGTAAATACTTAGTCCAAAAAATCCAAAAACATAAAATAATCCATAAACATCATATAATCCATAAACATCAGGTAATCCAAAAAATATAAAAGCATTATAAATCCTAAAATCCTAAACATCATAAAATCCAAAAATCCTTAAAAATTAGAAAATTAGAAAAAAACTAAAAGAGAAATATAAAGCCAAAAAAATCTAAAAACATGTCTTGTCCTAAATCTGGTCAAAATCTTATTATCCAATAATTCTAACTATTTAAGTATGTGTCCTTCCCAAATATGATCCCTCACATGTATCCTTGCCTAGGTCTTGATTAATGACAATATGTTTTCTATTGCTTTTGTTTTAAAGTTTGTGAGTGTTTGCTTGTTTGCTTATTTGTTTACTATTCATGTTGTGTCTTGACTTAACCCACATGTGACAACAATTTCATCATGCTTTTTCCATATCATGGTTCCTCATGTTATACGCTTGTACTTGAGTCCATCCATCATCATATGTAAATAATGTCATCATGATTTTTCCATATTGTGATGAATTTTGGGCATTTATCTATTGGATTAGGGGTCAATCTGTCATGTCCCCTTTTTAGTTGACATGTGCAGAGTAGATGATTAGCCTATTATGCGACCCTTATAGGCTGATGGGATGGATAGAGGGTCTTGATGGAGCTGGGCTTGGCTTTCATTCAAGCTCATTCGGACATGAATTAAGGGAGATATTAATATTTGATTGATTTAGTCAAATATTAATTATTTAGTCTAATTTTAATTAAATATTAATTAATTATTAATTATTAATATTTTGGTCTAATTTTAAGACCCTAGTTCTAATTTAAGAACTACTAAGTCTAATTTAAGGAAATCTAATTTTAGCAAGCACACCTTTGGAGGGTATAAGGGTTTCTCATGGGAGAGAGTTTGTATTCATGATTTGATTATTGATATTGATTCTTGTTAAGAAATTCTTCTGTGAAGACTGAGCCAAGGGTTTAAGGATTCCATTGCAGTGGAGAACGTCAACTCTTCATTGTGTGCGATTCAGAGGCTGTGAGATATCAGCTGATTTATTGCCGATTTTGAGAGATAGCTTCATATAGAAGTTATCACAATATTTCAGGTAATTTGAGAGATAGCTTCATACAGAAGTTATCACAGTATTTCAGGTATTTTGAGAGATAACTTCACACAAAAGTTATCACAGTAATTTGGGTATTTATTTTATTAGGTTTTTGATTCAATAAATTATATAGATAGAGATCTTCTATATTAGAGCCATATATCTTCAAATCAGGGGTTGAAAACAGACAGGTTGTGCTTTATTGGTGGCCATACGAAGTCCGTACAGGTCCATACAGATCCACGCAGATACCAACCTCAATAGACAGAGATCCCTAGTGACTAACATCGGCTGACTAAAGACTGACATCGACAAAGAAGGACCGATAGAGACTGACATTGGCAGTATACCAACCGATGCCAATGACTATGTGTTCAACACAGCAAGCCGAGACGCATAGATTCAGGTTATTTTCCAGATTGTTAGAAGTTAATCAGGGTTTCAAGACTTTATTTTCATATTATGTATATGCATGATAGAGGACAACTATTGTAATCATCTAGACGAATAATAAGATCTTTGATTGGTAGTTAAGAGATTTACTGTGGTTTATTGTTTATCTAAATTTATTTTGCAAGATTGTATCTTTGTTCAGAGCTTTTGTGTTTCTATATTCCCTGTTTGAAGGGGATATTACAGTGGTATCAGAGCTTTTGTCTTTCTATATTCCCTATTTGAAGGAAGATCTCTATCTGTATAATTTATTGAATAAAAACTAAATAAAGAAATACCTGGAAAGCTCTATGACAACTTCTGTATTAGAGCCATATATCTCCAGATCAGGGGTTGAAAACAGATAGGTTGTGCTTTATTGGCGGCTGTATGAAGTTCGTACAGGTTCATACAGATCCACGTAGATACTGACATCGGCAAATAGAGATCCCCAGTGACCGACATCGGCTGACTGAAGACTGACGTTGGTAGAGAAGGACCGATAGAGACCGACGTCGGTAGTATATCAACCAACGTCGGTGACTGTGTGTTCGACACAACAGGCTGAGACATCTAGATTCAAGCTCAATTCCCAGATTTGCAAAAGCCTAGGGTTTTAAGACAGAATATTTCATATTAATTTATTTGTATGATAGAGATTCGATTGTGTAATCATCTAGAAGAACAAGTGATAAGATATGTGATTTGCTACTGAGAGACTATATTATTGTTTATCTTCTGAATTTATTCTACAAAATTGTATCTTTGTTCAAAGCTTTTATGTTTCTATATTCCCTATTTAAAGGGGATATTATAGTGATATCAGAGCTGAGGTCTCAAGGTCGAGACCTTTTAGGCGCAGTGGTCTGTGATGATCTGATGCGGGCCCCGTCAGACGTTCCTCTGGTGGTCGGGATGGGTTCCTAGCCAGTCAGTTTAAAAGAGTCAATGGCATCGCATTCCAAAGGGTGGCACCTCGATGGTCCAAAGTGACTGGCCATATGGGTCTGGAAGAGGACCCAAATCATCCTGAGACTTTTGGTGTGATGACCAGTCCATATTGGTATCAGAGCTGAGGTCTTGAGGTCGAGACCTTCTGGGCGCAGTGGTCTGTGATGATCCGATGCGGGCCCCGTCAGACATACCTCCAACGGACAGGATGGGTTCCTAGCCAGTCAGTTTAAAAGAGTCAATGGCATCGCGTTCTAGAGGGTGGCACCTCGATGGTCCAAAGTGACTGGCCATATGGGTCTGGAAGAGGACCCAAATCATCCTGGGACTTTTGGTGTGATGACCAGTCCATATGCAAAAGCCCAGGGTTTTAAGACAGAATATTTCATATTATTTTATTTGTATGACAGAGATTCAATTGTGTAATAATCTAGAAGAACAAGTGATAAGATCTGTGATCTGCTATTGAGAGACTATATTGTGGTTTATTGTTTATCTTTTGAAATTATTTTGGCAAAATTTGTATCTTTGTTCAGAGCTTTATTTTTTCTATATTCCCAATTGGTTGGGGATATTACAGTGGTATCAGAGCTTTTAAAGAAAAAAGGAGCCCCTAAGTAAGGGACATCACAGTGGTATCAGAGCTAAATCTTGCCATCTTGAGGGTTTGACAATCTTATGCAGCCACAAGAGTTGGTACCACACAGGTATAACACACGTAGTAGAGCCTTGCTTGAAGGTACCCAGTTGTTAGAACAAAAACCATTTATCATGAGTGACAGACGTGAGGGTAGCCCACCCAGGGGCCACTGACATACTGATGATCTGGGTACCAGAGAAACCTACCGTGAGATGACACAGGCACTACAGGCACTTACTACTATGATAAGGAGGATGAACGCACCTAATAGATAGAATGGGGAACAAGGAGATAATAGGAGTGCTATGGTTAATTAGAGACCCCAGCAGGCCCACTCTAGAATAGCGAATAGACCTACACGTCCTATGTTTGTTCAAGAGGAACTAGAAGTTCCAGTAAAGGAGGAGGCAGGAGATTCCCCATTTGCAAATGTTTACATGGGTACAAATGATGAGTGGGACTTATTACCTCCTCATGTTCAAGAGAGGACATCCTTTGATCATTTTGTTAATCTGAGGAGAGAGCACTACAGATTGGTTAGACAAGATAGGAGACCTAGACACCAGAACAATGATCTTAAGCATGCTACGAGCAGGCTCACACTCGTGATGTTCGACGGTAGTGGTAAGGTCACAATGCAAGCTTGGATTAGTAAGTTAGACACATTTCTCACATTGCATCTGATGGCTGAGAAAGATGCTATCAGATATGCGACACTACATCTTGAGGGAGTAGCTCACAATTGGTGGCACCATGGGATGGTGACACTCCATCATGATTGGATCACATCTTATCAGGAGTTTGTGGATAGGTTGGTGGAGCATTTTGATAGGAAGGACCCAGAGTCCTATTTCAGAGAGTTAGCTCAGTTGCGCCAGAGTGGGAGTTTAGAGTCTTACATTGGTGACTTCCAGAAGTTGTCAATCATGGTTCCTGACATTTCAGAGCGGCGACTTGTAGTACTCTTCATGGAGGGATTGACAGAACCATTGAGAGGTTGGATCAAAGGCTTTGATCCTCCTTCATTACAGGTAGCTATGAAGAAGGCGTGTAGCATGGAGATGGTAGCCCCATCCAGTAGATTTAACTCCAGAGGTACTTCTTCATCCAGGGACCATAAGTGCTCTGACAGAGATAGAGAGGGATTAGATTTCAACAAAGATAAATCAAGTGTTAAGAATGATTCAAAGGCCAACCCAATAGCACCACCTTTGGATCGTGAGGCACTTAATGATCTATGTAGGAAGAAGCTTTGCTTCTACTGCAAAGGTCCATATGATATCCATCACGATTGCCCTTTGAGGCCTAAGGGCAAAGCAAATCATGTGATGTGGGCATATTATGAGGATGCGAAATCATAAGATTCCGAACAGCAAGATACTTTTGAGGAGGTAGAGGCTTCAGAGCCTAAGGCAGAGGCAGATTTAGAGCTTCATATATAGGAGGCACGCCTATCTAGCATTCAGTCGGATGAGTCATTTAGACTTCATGGAGTTTTGGCAGGACAGAAGGTCATCACCCTTCTTGATACAGGAGCCACACATAATTTTATAGATGTTTGATTTGTGGAGAAGTGTGGACTCACTATTGAAGATTTTGAGGGCATTAGAGTTAAGGTAGTTGATGGTCACACTCTTAGGTGTGAGCGTATGATTAGAGACCTACCATTGCACTTGAACAACTATGAGTTCAAGGCTAATTATTATGTAGTGAACATGGGGGATATAGACTTAGTCTTGGGTATGAAGTGGATTCATTCATTTGAGTAAGTTACTCTTTGTCTCAAGGACATGGAAGTTCACTTTGATGTTGATGGGAAGACACATATTCTTAATGCAATATGGGGCAGCAGCTTCAAATATATGTTTTTTCATCGGATAGAGAGGCTCATACGACATGACATGATCGAGTGCGCTACCGAGTGCACATTGGCACCAATACAAGAGAGACATGTGGACAAGCTTGGTCTTGAGGTGAGTTCAGTTCAGGAGTTAGCATGTGTGGTAGAGACTCAGCTTTCTTTTACAAGTGGGTCACATGTTGATGATGATATGAGTATGTCTAGAATTCACACTCTGGATTCAAATATTGTAGTGGGTATAGGAGACAGGGATGATGTGATGCCATTGGATGAGAGTGGTGATAGACAGGGCATGGAGTTCGTGTTGGTTGACAGTAGTGTCGATCGAGACTTCATTTGGGATCCAAGTGGATTGATTGGTCTATCATTCAGTGATTGCTTGAGGGCAAGCAATTTTAGGAGGGGTGGATTGTCATGTCCCCTTTTTAGTTGACATGTGTAGAGTAGATGATTAACCTATTATGCGACCCTTGTAGGCTGATGGGATGGATAGAGGGTCTTGATGGAGCTGGGCTTGGCTTTCGTTCGGGCTCGTTCAGACATGAATTAAGGGAGATATTAATATTTGATTGATTTAGTCAAATATTAATTATTTGGTCTAATTTTAATTAAATATTAATTAATTATTAATATTTTGGTCTAATTTTAAGACCCTAGTTCTAATTTAAGAACTACTAAGTCTAATTTAAGGAAATCTAATTTTAGCAAGCACACCTTTGGAGGGTATAAGGGTTTCTCATGGGAGAGAGTTTGTATTCATGATTTGATTATTGATATTGATTCTTGTTAAGAAATTCTTCTGTGAAGACTGAGCCAAGGGTTCCAAGATTCCATTACAGTGGAGAACGTCAACTCTTCATTGTGTGTGATTCAGAGGCTGTGAGATATCAGCTGATTTATTGCCAATTTTGAGAGATAGCTTCATACAGAAGTTATCATAGTATTTCAGGTAATTTGAGAGATAGCTTCATACAAAAGTTATCACAGTATTTCAGGTATTTTGAGAGATAACTTCACATAGAAGTTATCACAGTAATTCA
Organism: Torreya grandis; assembly: GCA_037957365.1. Taxonomy (NCBI): domain Eukaryota; kingdom Viridiplantae; phylum Streptophyta; class Pinopsida; order Cupressales; family Taxaceae; genus Torreya; species Torreya grandis. The sequence continues at coordinate 6,359,276 of JARHVA010000109.1, forward strand.
GGTATTTATTTTATTAGGTTTTTGATTCAATAAATTATACAGATAGAGATCTTCTATATTAGAGCCATATATCTTCAGATCAGGGGTTGAAAATAGATAGGTTGTGCTTTATTGGTGGCCGTATGAAGTCTGTACAGGTCCGTATAGATCCACGCAGATACCGACCTCAGCAGACAGAGATCCCCAGTGACCGACATCGGCCGACTGAAGACCGACGTCAGTAGAGAAGGACCGATAGAGACCGACGTCGACAGTATACTGACCAATGCCAGTGATTGTGTGTTCGACATAGCAGGCCGAGACATCCAGATTCAAGCTTAATTTCTAGATTTACAAAAGCCCAGGGTTTTAAGATAGAATATTTCATATTATTTTATTTGTACGACAGAGATTCAATTGTGTAATCGTCTAGAACAAGTGATAAGATCTGTGATCTGCTATTGAGAGACTATATTGTGGTTTATTGTTTATCTTCTAAAATTATTTTGGCAAAATTTGTATCTTTGTTCAGAGCTTTATTTTTTCTATATTCCCAATTGGTTGGGGATATTACACAATCCTTATGCACACTATGACCAGGGCATCATGGTGTTTTATATCACAGTATATATTATTGTGTGCAATATCAAAAATCAAGTTTAAAGATATATGTAGAGACACATGTTAAAATAGTGTTGTTTTAAGCAAAATGACTAAAAGGGGAGCTGAATCAATATTCAAAACATTCATTTAATTCAACTTAACATTTATAATCCATTCATAAAAGTATATAGATCTAGAAAGCATAAGCAACCATACAAGAGCATAAAATAAGATAACACGTCATATATGTAGGAAACCATCAAGAGGAAGAAAACCCATTGATATTTGTAGATGGACTATAGTCCTATAAGACACAAACCAATATTTAGTTAAGTTCCAACTCCACATGGAGCACCAACCATAACTAGCCAAACACCCACTTGACTAGGCTATAACAAGCACCCACTTGCAAGGAGGCACTAACCCCCTAGATGACTCATCACCAAATCATCCACCTAATTTATTTAATCATATTTAGAATACTATGTTATTCAACCAACTAATGATGAACACCTCTTTAGCTCTTCATACTCTTATTCCTCTCAAACTGCCTTTTAGGCCTCTTCGCTAAATGTGGTCTCTTCAAGACTGATTAGGCCATATGACCTTGATCTTCATAATCAACCCTCCTATTACATATTCATGGCAATCCCTCTACACCCCTTTGATGATCTACATGACCTCCTTCTACTCCTCAATATTCTTTCTCATTCACTTCCTCTAAGCATACCCAAATAGGCCTATAAATGCCTTGTATTTATACAATCCTCTTACTCATATCCCTCTTGGTTATCCATACACACTTGACCACTTATATTTGCCACATAATATGCTTCAGGACATGTTACAATAAGAATCAATCACAATTTTAGTTTGGTCACAACTCAATAGGCTACATTCTTTTTTTAGGTCTCATGGAGACCTATTAGGCCTTCTTAGTCACACGTTACACTTTGTCATCCTTGGAACACTTTAAAACTCCACACACCATATGAACACTTAGTATACCACTCAAACACTTTTCCAATGACTTCTTCTAACCTATTACATTCTTGGTTATATCTGCATTCTATGTTTATACCCTGAAGCCCTCTTTAGGATAGATTGCCCTATCAGACCTGTACACCTTAAAAACTATCTTGTAATAATGAAGTTAAATCACTCCTTCAGTATCTCTCCCATGACAAATGAAAAATATAGACATATACTACATGACCTCATGAGCATACCCAACTACTTATAACTGTAGACACCTAAAATTGACCACCAATGGCTTCATACCAGACTTTAGATTGATTCTTACCAACCTTTGTAAATTAAGACTAAAAATCACTAAACATCCTAAATTTGCTTTTGAACCACTCATTAAGGCTCAAAATCACATTAATACATCCCTAATTGGGGTATCCTACCATAAACAATAAAAACCTCTCACATATTCATCTCCAATCATTCCACATCATTATAAAATGCTATTTGGCCTATAGACCAATTAAATAGGGCAAATGAACACTTAAATCAAATCTTGAAAAGGTAAAATCCTAAATAAAATTAATTAAATTGTTAAACAAAATTAAATGCCTAATTGAATTATCCATGAGTAATTAATGAAATTATCAAAAAAGGAAATTCAAAAATCAAGAATATCATAGGAATTCATAATTACCTTTTTGTGAGTTGTCAAATATCCTAAAATATCTCACCCATGCCTATTCATTACTAATCATGAGGTTTTGACACCTTTTAACTCTCCTAGGGTTAATTAACTCACTAAGATTAGGTTTGAAACCATTCCAAGCTCTAACTACACCTTAACTCACCTTGGGTTGGGGTTAGTTTTTAAACCTATGAATACAAACCTAGACCTCTTCATTTAGAGAGCTTGAGCATAGTAAAGTTATAATGCAAGATTTGGTGCATGACTCAAAGCTATAATGTTATAATGCCAAAATCACAAGCATAGGACATACCAAGCAAGCCAATCTAATAGTGCCAAGGAGAGAAGGAGATAGCCAAACTCCATTGCCAGAAACTCTTTGAGCATAAGTTGAGAAAGCCAAACAACAAATCATTTAGATCATTCAAGGAAGGTAAGTATCTTATTATTCTTTACATTTTAGTTGTTCTTTTCATTTATTTTCATTTATTATGTTCCCCCTATGATCTAGGCAAGTAAGTGTTATGCACATTAGAGTGTTTTTATTCAAGTTTTCTTACTTGTTCTAACACATGATATAACCACCATTATTGGATTCCTTGACCATAAACGGCATGCCTGTGCCTGTGAGACCATAAACACCCCACTTACCAAGGAGACAAAGATGCAACTGATAAATCTTCAAATGGATGCTTGAATTTCTTCAAAATTGGAGTTTTGTATTTATTTTTTTCCATATTTTTTAATTTTTAAACTAACTCAAATCTACACAGAGACCAACATAATCAGGCCTAATTAGCATTGGTTCTACCTAACCATCATCAATTATCCCTAACTGAGCTTGGTTGTGGGTGACCGACATCAGTCAGGTTGTAGGGTGAAACACGACATACAAAACTTGAATTTTAAATCTTTTTAGAATTATTTTTGTCTATTTATTGGTTTCATTGATGTTTATCTTCCTATCTAATCATCTCCTTGCAGGTTTTGAGAAGTTTCTATCAGTTTTTAGACTAACTTTTTTTTATCTCATGTTGGTTTTGCCTTTGAGTTCATAGGTGACTGAGATCAATCTTAATCAATCAGTATTGGTTCTTTACAATCATCATCAGTGTTCTATGAGACCGACCAGCATTGATTGCCTTATAATTAGCATCAATCATTCTGACCGACGTTAGTCTCTATGTTTTTAAAACTCAAACTTGAGAGATACTTTTTGAAAGTTTATTTGCTCACCAATGAAAGTGCTTCAAAGAAGGGGGAAACTATCTAACCCTTGCAGGTTCAAAGCATGATTAGAACACAAATTTTCAATTTTAGACTAATGAACATTTCATTTTGGGTGTTTAAAAAGAATTAGATAAGTCATTCATACTTTATTTTGGTGTTAAAATGAAATTATTAAATTTTGAACATTTATCTTTAGTGCTTAAAAAGAATTAGAATTGCTAATGTTTTTAAACACTTCATTTTTATGCTTAAAATGAATGCTTAAGTCTTGAACACTTCATTTTTGGTGCTTAAAATGAATTAGTCAAAATTTTAAACATTTGGGTTTTAGTTCTTAAAATGAACATAGGTGTTTTTTCTTAAGTGGTTTTGTGCAAATTTCTTTCAAGCTTTTGAAATATGAGCCAAGGGGCCAAGTAAAGAACTTAATCAAACATTTCATTTAGTAAACCAAATTAGCATTCACTTAGATTTCAAATTCATTGAAAATGTTTATTTGAACTTGTTTGTTTGATTTTGAAAAATGAAGAGCACATGTATGATCTCCCCCTATCTCCTATAGGGAACTTGGATGACCAAAAGTGACTTTTCATTACATTTGTGCCTATTCAAAGGTATGGAAATAAAGTTGTCTAATCTCTCCCCAAAACTCATATGGGTTGGGTGATCTAAATGTAACCTTAAAGTATTTCCACTTATTTATTTCATGTAATTTGGCTTGTAGAGGGGAGGTTATTACCTCTTCACAAGTTCTTTAAGGAAGCATTAACCAAGAGCTTCATCTCCTAGCAGTATTTCAACCCTACTACATGATAGGGTATACAAATTAGGGTATGCATACTATGAGAGCCAAGAGGTTGAGTGACTAACCTCTACTTTCATAATGAAGGCCTGAGTCAAGTCTCATCAACCAGGGGATTTAACTAAGCAATCCATGGATGAAATTGCTATGTAAAGGAATATACCTTTGCATAGTAAGTTTATCGATATGAACTCAACTAACGTGATACTTCTCTTGTGTTATCCATACTTGGGATCAATATAGATGTTTGAAAACTATAGTTTTAGTCAACCCCACTTACCATACCTTGTCAGTTTAGGGCTTAGGATGACTTAATTAATTTTATTTTGTAATTTTCCTTTATTGTTTGGTGTTTTGATTCTAAAATTTGTTTGTTTATACAACATCTAAAATGAGTTGTTTATCCACACTACTTCATTATTTGAGGAGGCATTATGGCATATGTTTGACATCATACTTTTTGCCTTAAACTTTGTTTCAAAAATGTTGTTTGTGTCACTTGATTGAAATGGGTAATGTTACACTACTCAAATCAATTCAAGTTTGATGCCTTAAAAGTCTTTAAAACAAAACATTGTTTATACCTCTTGAGAGTGCTAATGCCATTACACTACTCAAATTATTTCATAGACTTGTCTTATCTTGTGTCCAAATTGATATTATTTAAAACCAATCACATGTGTCTTATGGGATCTTTGTTTTAGTGTCGTTATGCTATTCAAATTTGTCTAGCTTATTTGGTCAAAAATCCTAAATATTTTTTAAGTTGAGTTTTTAATTAACCTTGCCTAAATTCAAATTTAAACATTGATTGATTTTTTTATGCCTTACTTAATTGGGCTTAGACATTTATCTTTCTCTTTTGGGTTTCATAACGTAGGTTAATTTTAACCTAAATTCAAAAAATATAGTGTTTGTGCCTTTATTTGAAAGAATCAGTCTATCTCTAAGTGCCTTTTGTTTAGTGCCTCCTACCAATTTGATCGAGTTTATGTCTAAAATCAAGTTCCTAGTTTATGCCAAAGTGTTCCAAGTTTGTTATATTAAATAATACTTTTATTTAAAGTCTAGTTTTTAACACTGACTTTGGCCAAGAATCCTATCACATGCCTTGTTTGAGCCTAGATTTTAATGTCGTGTTTGGCCAAAAGACCTAGCAAATTTTACCTTTCCTAGTTTAGACCTATTTGAAATATATTTGGACCTAGAGTTTGGAATTTTTATTTTTAGTTCATTTAGTTGATCTTGTTTGTGTGAGACATTTAAATTGAGACATTTGATGTTATACTATTTTTACCAAGTATTTACATAAACCTTTTTGGAGATACAGCTCCATTCATTTGACCAAGTTAGATAGAGTTTGAGCCTTTTGTCTCTTTAGACATAGTTTTTCAAAGTTTGTATAACTCTAATCCCATTATCATGAAATATTTTCCATTTATTTGACCATGTCTCACTATACACGTAGTGGAGTCATGTATAATCTAGGATATAGAAATGTTGTCACACAAGAGGACTTTATCCAAGACCCTTATGAAGATGATGTTTTTTGGGAGACAGATTCTTATTGATCTTACAACACTCAAACAATGGAATAAAGTCAATATAATTTGGCCTATTATTTGGTTAGCATGCCTCCATACTTAGAGTAATACCAAGAACAAATGGCCTAATATTTGGCTAGCATACCTTCAATTATAGAACAAGTCCAATAATAACCTTATTATGCTACAATGCCATCAACCTATGACCCTTATCTAGTTGATCATCACTTGTTATCAAACAAGGATGATATCATAAATAGAGTTGTAGAGGTAGGGGCTAAGTTTCTGACAAACTTTCCCCATGAAAACTTGCCAAGTTTAGTAAGAGGGCCTTACAATCAAAATAATGAACATGCCTCTTCTATAAATCCTCATGCTATAGTACAGATGCCATATTAATTTCCTTATATGCTTATCATACAAAGGGGCCTCATGGAGGACCACTTCATTAAAATGCATACATCATACCAGATATATCAAAACCTAATGCTTAACTTTAATAATATGACCATGTCAAATGCACCTCTTATTAAGTTAGTTCCTTCAACTGGAGTATTACTTGAATTGACAGGCTAATAAAATTAGGGTTTAGACCTAGTTACTCAAATCACCTCAATAGAAAACATGTTAAGTACCCCAACTATCAAGGAAGTGTCTTTTGCTTCCATGCAAAATAATGAACTGAACATAGTGGACAATATGCAAGTAACATATAATTTAGACTAAAGTAATACGAATGCATAAACAACTAGTCAACAAAAAAATGTGTCTTTAACCAGCACCATGAGTGGTTCATAAACTCAAAGAGTAGGAGTTTCTACTTCCCCACCTTGGCCAACTACCTCTAATCCTCAACCAACTACTTCTTCAAGCACCCTGCCATAAAGATTTCGTATTCAACCAATGACCAATGCCATACCTCAACAAAATGTTAAATCTTACTCCACCATAACAAGTGATGAGTAACATTCCATAATAATAGGAACCATCTAATGTACCCACATAATAAAGGAAAAACATATTACCACCTCAATAGGGGTAACCAGTGTTCCACCTCATCAAGTAGTGATAAACATACCTCTTTAGTCATAAACCTGCATGTCGATCCAAAGCCAAACAATGACTAATTAACAATGTAAAAGTATTATTCAATGACAAATGCCAAATATCCAACATGTGTCTACTTCCCAACAGGGATTCATGTAACCAAGAGGTTCCAATGTTTCATAAGTATTAATTAGGCAAAAATTGCCTTTTATGCCAAACGTGCCATAAGTCTAATGATAGGGCCTTATTTCACAAGTTCCCCTCAATCAACAAGGTATGACTAGTTGACAACATGTCCCTATTCAACCTCAATAGCCATAGTATGGCCATATACCTCTATCCCAACCTTAATTTCCCTAAAATCAAGCCTACATACCCAATACTAACCATAATATCATACTACAACATGTGAAATTCTAACATCACACCCTAATCCACACATACGTATTCCTGGTCCATTCCCTAACCAAACCAACATTTCCCAACATATGTCTCCATTGTAACCTGATCAAAGTAATCCACTTGTGATTGCCCAACCTCCACCTCAAACTAATGATCCCAATAATTTCCTCGCATAAAAGCTACAACAAATGAAGGATGTAATCGTCCTCATCCAAGCAAGAAAATAGACCAAAAAGTTCAAGTTGGATGACATGTGTTCCTACTACTTCAACATGGAGTACTTACAAATACCATTTCCTCTAAGGTACAAACCACCAAAGTTTGACAAATACAAGGGGAAATATGACCCAAAGGCCCATTTGACAAAATTCTTTGTTATGTGCCAATCGGTATCATATAGTAACATATACCTATTTTTGTTGTTTCCATGAAGTCTAGCAAGACAAGCCTTGGAATGGTTTCTAAAATTACCTAAGAATTCAGTATCTAACTTTGATGATGTTTCTAACAAATTTAACATGTCTATTAAAATCTTGAGCATGAGATTTCATTGGTAGATTTGACACAAGAAAAATAAAAGGTTGGTGAAAATTTTCATAAGTTATCTACAATAATGGAGAGCTCTTACAAGTCGATTCACCCACAGTCTACTAGATAAGCAACTAGTCATTATGTTTACCAAGAATCTACATAATGAAATATCTTATAATCTAGAGTTATAATGTGCACATACTTTTAAATAAATAATTGACAAAGGTTTGTTGATCTAAAGAGACCTTATTAACAAAGGGATCATTAAATTAATCTCATTAAATCAGAGCCAGAACCAAAAATAGAACAATGGCCAATATCAAAACCAAGTCCAAGTGCAAGCATCGTAACAAACCCAAGCCATCAATATGATAGACCCAAAAAGTTCAATCACAACAATAATGTTGTATAAAATGAAGTAACTAAGTTAAGACATGCCCAAATGGTGCAAACACCATCTATTTAGCCTATGCCACATATGAAAATTAATCCTAGCCAACAACCTCTTAAGTAAATGTAGTAAGTGCAACATAATAGACTAGAGCAATAAACATAGAAACCTATACCTTTATAAAAACCTCCTTGAAGGAGAACTATGCCTACTCATCATATCTTTATTAACCTTGGAGAACCCATTGAATCTATGTTTTACAAGCTTTTCATAGCTAATCTGAATAACTGGCCTTTTTTGAAGTACTATCCTGAGGGCACTTGATATCCAGACTGGTATAGGCTAAATGAATTCTATTAGTATTATTAGGTCAATGGACATAACTTGCACTATTGTGTGCAAATTAAACATGTCATCAAAAATATGTTGGAAAATCAAGAGATAACATTAGCAAATAGAGCTTCCACATCTAATCAGAATCTAGGAATCTATCAAAATCCCTTTCCATAGCTTGACAATCAATAGAAATAATAATAATAGCTAGGATAATATCAACAACCAAGGTAAAATTAATATAACCAACAAAATTAGCAGTAGAACCAACAACATCAAAATAATGGGCAGAACCAAGGCTAGAATGATGCCAACAACTAATAGACCTACCATGCAGTTTCACATGACTAAAACATAGATATAACCATATTTTAGGAGGTTTCATTAACACTATTTCCATCAATCCAAGACCAAGTACCAATTAGATAAAACCATTGCTAATCATTCCGAATCAACCAACCCATGTCGATAATCCTTCCTTCACTTGGGACCACATACAGGCACACCAACAAGCAATTATTCCTAATTTTGGATCTTATACCATTAACTCATCATTAGCCCATGACCATGTATAAGTGAACTGGTAACAAACACTTATCCTATCTGATCCCCCTTCACCATCATTTGTTAACAACAATGGTCCTATATCTAAGCATGACTATATAATCACATCTCAATGATTGAAGATCACCATACTAGGCCCATAGCCATCTACCACTTCGCCCATCATCTAACCACCCATTTTATCTAAGAACAAGCCATTTACCATTTTTTAAGAAAATATGTTTGACATTGTGAAATAATTATAAAATATGCCCATACAAATCTCCTTTTTGGATTTTTTACGAACATCTACTATCCATAAAAACATCTTGACAAAATTCCTTGGCCAATCCCAAGTTCTTGATGACATATCTCTAGACAAATTTCAAGCTTTGGTTGCACACCTCACTCCAAGACAATAAATAACCTTCAACCAAATCGATATTTCATCCCTTAGCCTACTTTATAACAATCCATTCTTCATCAAAGTTTTCATAATGTGGCACAAAGTGAAGCATGTCCTCATAGACAACGGATTGGGTTTAAATATTGTGTCTTTAAAGCTCATCAAGCTTCTTAGGTACACGATAATAGATCTCCAAGTAAAAACAATCACCATCAAGGCCTTTGATAATAAAGAACAAGAATCCCAAGGCACTATTAGCTTGCCAGTTATTTTTAGGCCTTTGACCCATGATACGCTATTCCATGTGTTAGATCTCGATTTGTCATATAATATGATTTTGGGTAGACCTTGGATACACAAAATTTGTGAAATCCCATCGACATTGTACCAGTGTATCAATTTCTCCCATTCAGGTATGGAGCTCACTATTCTAGGAGATTTGCATCCATACGAGCATTGTAAGCATTTAGAGGCCAAGTTCAAAATCTATAACTACCATTTTGGCATGAATCTAGTTGCCAAGAAGGATAAGGGGAAGAGATACTTGTCAATTTACTAATCCAACTACATTGACCTTGATAGCCTTGATTCACTTTCCCATATTTCACCTCCTAAAATGTCTAATCATTATACCATCTCATTTAATGGCCTAGGAGAATATTTCACCCTCATACATTCCACATTATCAAGCTTCCACAAAACCCAAATTCCTTTGGAAGACCAAAATCCAAATTGCCTTGCATGGAATGGGAAAGAAATGGCAAAGATAAAATACATAGTCTAACACCTGTCACTTTCATACCAACCTCTGGCAAAGAATATGACCCTCTTACAGATCATGAATCATGGTTGTATAGTGGCAATTGGTTGATTGTTATAAAAATTCCAAATACCACATTCCTAATCAGATCATGGAGAACCAAGCCTATGAAGGGGGAGGCCTCAAGCCAAATCAATAGGGAACATTTGAGCTAATTTCTATGAATCCGTATAAAGGAACATATGGACTTAGATTTAAACCACCTTGGGGTGACCCCACATATCTTATTCGAGTTCTATCACCAATAACTAGTGATGATGATGTCGACAACAAAGCAAAGTCTGATCATAGCCCTTTTGATGACCTAGCTAATACCAATTTTTTTGATACTAATACTATTTTTACCTTTCAATAGGTTATTTGCCATAATCTACTTCTATTATATTATCCCCAACTAATAGACTAGGGCCAACAAGGATCAAACATGTCAGTTGATGAGTTTTAGAATGATGAGACCTTATACAATTTTCTAGGCCTTAGGGAATGTTCCATTGGGAGACCACAAACAAGGGTTCTCAATCAAGTTAGATCTTGAAGCCTATTTTGGAGAATGGGTAAACACCCTTATCCAAAAACAATTAAATAAAACATTGAGGTCCCAAATTGAAAACCTCTTTGAGGTGTGTTTGGAGCAAGGAAATAGTAAAGAGAAAGGCCAGTCTAGTGGTGAAAACCTATTTGAGGTGACATTAAATGGGGGTGTTCAACCTTCCTCAAACATAGACTAGGAGACCACTAATGATGAACTTGTCTCTGGGTTTGAGTTTAGTCTTGAAGAACAATAGGTTTTGATCAAATCATCCAAGAAACCACCAACAATGAACTTGTCTATAGGTCTGAGTTTAATCTTGAAGAACAATAGGCTTTTGATTGAATCATCAAAGAGTTTGCAATAATATTTGTCACATGGACATCCCTACCCTTGGTGGATTCTAATTTATCATACCTAAGAGAACTTGAAGAGCCAGTTCTAACAGAATATTCTACCATTAAAAACCAATTCAAATCTTTACTAACCATTCTAAAAGATGGTTCGGCATTTCTAGAGGAAGATACTATAGAGGTTAATATCAGGAATCTAGATGATACTAAATGGATCAAATTAGGTACATACCTCACTGAGGAGGAACATAAAGTCTTTATAATCCTTTTGAGGGAATTTGTAGATATATTTGCATGGTCTACACTGATATGTCTAGTTTAGACCCTACCTTATTTGTACACCACCTTGTGGTATATCTTGATGCCAAACTAGTGAAATAAAAACTATGCAAGATACCTCCTCGCATTACTATATTAGTAAAGAAAGATTTGTAAAAACTCTTGGAATTGAGATGTATTAGGCTAATTGACTAATATAAATGGATTTTCAATGTTGTGCCAATCAACAAAAAGCCAGAAAGAATCAAGATTTATAATAATTTCAGAAACATAAATAAATCCTTCCCCAAGGATGACTTTCATCTACCAAACATTGACATGATTATTGAATCCACAGTAGGTTATGAAATGCTTTCACTAATGGATGGGTTCTCAAGCTAAAATTAGATATGAATAGTGCTAAAGGACCAATGTAAAATAGTGTTCACCACTCTATGGGGAACATTCTGTTATCAGGTTATGCCATTTGGTCTCAAAAATGTAGGGGCCACCTATCAAAGAGTTATGAAAATCATATTTCATGATATGATGCATGATATTATCTAAGACTATGTTGATGACATACTAGGTAAATCAAAGACTAGGGTTGATCATTTAGTATCACTAAGAAGGATATTTGAGTGACTGCATGAATACAAATTCAAGCTTAACCCTAAAATGTGTATTTTTGGAGTTACTTCAAGAAAATCACTTGGCTTCATTATGTTTCATTGAGGCATTAAATTTGATCCAACCAAAGTACATGCCATAACAAACATGCCACCACCAACCAATATAAAGCATCTTTGTAGTTTACAGGGCAAGATAAAGTCTATCAGATGTTTCATATCTCAATTGGCCAAAAAATTCCACCCATTCACACATTTACTAAAGAAGGGTGTTACATTTCATTGTGATGTTGAATGCTAGAGAGCTTTTTAGCATTTGAAGGACTATCTTGAAAATCCACCTATTTTATTGCCTCCTATTGCATGAAAACCATTCTTATTATATCTATCAGCTACTAACAAAGTCTTGGGGGCACTTTTAGCTCAACATAATGATAATGGAAAAGAGCATACCATGTACTATTTAAGCCTTAAATTGGTAGCGTATGATCATAATTATACGCCCATCAAAAAAACCTATTTATCTATGGTCTTTGTAGCTCAAAAACTATGACATTACATGTTTAACAACAAGACCATGTTATTTTAAAAGTAGATTCACTCAAGTATCTACTATCCAAAATAAATTTACAAGGCTACATGGCCAAATGGATCATGTTTCTCAGTGAGTTTGAGATGGAATATGTCAACCAGAAATCCATCAAGGGGAAATTTCTTGTAGATCATATTTTTGAAGCACCCCTTATAGATATCGAACCATTGACATTCCAATTCCAAAATGAATCCATTATAACCATCATTAAAACACCTCTTGAGGAGCAGCACTAGAAGTTGTATTTTGATGGGTCATTCACAACACATAGATAAGGGGCAAGACTTTTGTTTATTTCTCCATAGGGGGGTCTAATCCCTAAGTCATTTAGGATAATATTTCCTTATACCAACAACATCATCAAATATGAAACACTCATTATAGGGATTTGATAGGTAGTACAATGAAACATAGATGATTCTTAGTTAATCATCAATTAGGTTATAAACCATTTTCAGACCAAAGATGACAATTTGGTACCATACAAGGCCATGGTCGATACTCTCAAGCAAAAAATTATTGATGTCCAATATGAACATATACCAAGGGATATTAATATAACAACAAATGCCATAAATACCATTGGATCATTGATTTGACATACAGATACAACTAAAGAATAATAGTTCTTCATTGAAAATATGCTAGTGCTAGCTCATGAACCTTCAACTATCACAATGTCTATGATATTTTTGGTCCCAACTCTAGTTGGTATTTATATCTATATACATACCTCCATGATCAAATTATGCCACTAGACTTATCCATCAAATAATCCAAAGCATTTATCCACAATATCACATGTTATACTTTACTTGGATCAACCCTATACTACTATAATTTTGATGGAACTCTGCTTCATTATTTAAATTTAGAATAATATACATTAGCATTATAAGGAGTTCATGGAGTATGTGAATCCCACACCAACAGGGGAGTCCTATCCAAAAAAATCTTATGTATTGTGTATTATTGGCTAGTAATGGATGTAGATGCAACTACATATGTGAAAATTGTGAAAAATGTCAAAGGTATGCTAATTTGATTCATGCCCTAGCTAAGTTTTGCAACCAATGCTTACACCATGGCCATTTTATACATGAGGCCTCGATCCCATTGAGAAGATAAACCCCACCTCATCCAATGGCCATAAACACAATCTTACCACCACATAATATTTCACTAAGTGGGTTGAACTTATACCCCTCACATGACTAGAAAGCAGATTTACAAATTCATATTTAACCATCTTATTTGCCATTATGGTATCCCTTCTAAAATTATATTTGATAATTGTGAATCATTCAAGAATAAGGACAGTGAATCACTATGTGTTGAGTACAAGATTAAGCAACATTTTTCCATGGCATATTACCCTCAAGGTAATGACCAGGAAGAAGCATCTAACAAAAGCATTGTCAACATCCTTAAAAATATTATCAATGATGTCAGTCATGATTGGCACCTTCAAATATTCCATTCCCTCTAGGCATACCATACCAACCACCATACTTTAATAGGGGCCACTCCATATTCACTTGTTTATAGAACTAAGGCCATTCTTCCCATTGAGGTCGAGTTACCTTCTTTGTGCATCTATTTAAATCATGTCTTGAATGATGAAGATTATTGAGTAGCTCACATAAAAGAGTTGGAGTTACTTGTTGATAAATGCTTGGCCATAATAACTAATCTGCAAGCATACCAAAATTGCCTCTATGACCAGTACAATCGGCATGTGAAACACAAAAAATTTGAACTTGGTGATCTTATTCTTAAATAAAACCAAAATAATACCATGACTAAGAATAAACATAAAGGTAAGTTCAAGCCCAATTGGGTAGGTCCTTTCATCATTGTTATATACTATGGAACTAGAGCATACAAGCTTGCCACACTAGATGGGGATGAACTTGATAAGCCAATGAACATTATACACCTCAAACATTACTTCACTTGAGTGACCTGGTGTATTGTCTATGAGGACTATTTTAATTTGTACTATAATATTGACTTTATTTTTTATATTATTATCATTCTACCATCTTATCACTTTGCCATTCCACCATACCATTATACTATACCATTTTTATCGACTGAATTATTTTCCATCCTCCCTACCTAGCCATTTTACCTTGGTTTTATTTCATTAGTTACAAGGTTGCTTTCAACATGAAGATTCATATCAATTTCATTAGTTGTTTCAAGTATTCTAGATAGAAGTTGTATTTTGGAGCAGTATGATAGAGGTTTGGTAGCTGCATCCTTCATTTCTTGTTTCATTATACACCCAAGTGTGCCTAATTATAACCGCCTATAGGTAAATTAGTATCATTGACTTATGTTATTATTTCCTAGTTATAATCGCCTATGGAAAAACTAGGGGCAACACTTGTTTATCATGCCTTGATGTACCACCTTGCCATGCCTATGCCATATTGTGCCCTTTGCCAACTTTACCTATTTTGTTTGAATTGGATGCTACTCTAGTTAGATTCCTCTACTATAAAGTATAAATATAGTGACTTGAGGTCTCATTCTGGGACTATGTAGGTAGCACTTAATTTACATTGAGGTTAGCGTAGTCACCCCTTGGCCATACTCTCATTTTTTAATGAGAAATTAAAGTTTGAACATTCTCACCATTTTGTGAGATTGGACCATTTTGTATCTCATCATTCTCCATTGAGTTGAGATACATATAAAATTAAAAAAACATTTGTAAACCATTTTAGAAAATCAAAAACATTAACCACTTATTTTCATTAATGATTCTAGGAACCCTCACTAAGTCACAAGAAACCACTTGTCATTTAGTTTCCCCATCCTTACTGGCCTTGCATTCCATGCTCTAGAAATTTTGTGATCCCATTCCCACATTATTCTACACCATTCATCATGTTTTCTTTTATCATCATTTTCTTCTATCCCATTTCCTGGGAGAACTACATTTGACCTAAAGTTTTTGATGGATATTATATCCATGGAACTATGTAGGCAACATCCACTTGCCTAGTGTATTTGGAGACAGCTTGGCCACCCCCTTCCTTTTCTTCTATTCCCTCATTTTGTTTTTTTTGTTTTGTTGCCTCTTCTTATCTAGGGGCAATGTTCATCATCTTGTTTGTGTCGTATTGTTTATACTAACATTTTAATTAACCATTGTTTGTCTCTCTTTATTTTGTTTTATTTCTTTCTTTTATTGGTGTCTTGTTTATTTTTTCATTGGTTTTCCCATTTGTTTGTTTTTGTATTGTGCCTTGATTCAATTTATGTGCATTCATTGGGTGATTCCTTGCACACTATTCTTAAATCCATTCATATTCATACATCAACATTATCTTTATGGTCTTTATCATTAGTGCATTGTTTTCAGTTGAGTATTGGATTGCATGTCAGTCCTTATGCATATTTTGGCCAACTTATCATGGTGTTCTATCATGATGTCTATCATCATGTGCTACAATAAAAATTAGATTCAAAGAGTCTATATGGAAATGCAGCACTGATATATCTCCTTGGCACCAACAATATTCCCTATCTAATCCAAATCATATCTCAAATAGAGTAATTAAACAATGAAAGAATTTTCTTCCTTGCTAATAAGGATGAGCATATCCCTACTAGTAAGTTTCCTACTTTATCTTTATCCTCTATTTTAATTTTCTATCATCTTCCATATCATGTTTGCCACTGTCGAGATATAATGATTATAACTACCTTTGAGAAAATTATTATATACCATCCCACTTGCATTACCAATGATTCTAATCACCTTTGGGCAAATCATTGTGTTTCCATTAATTTGAGGGTTGATTATTATAACCATCTTTGGGAAAATCATTCACTTTCTTCTACCCAACTAGGGCATGTTTTCATGGTGATAATTCTTATAACCACCTTTGGGCAAACCATTATCCCTATCAACCCAACTAGGGCATGTTTTTATCCTATTGATGATTATAACTGCCTATGGGTAAGTCAGTGTTTTCCTTTTAACTAATTATAACTGCCTTTGGGTAAATCAATATCTTATTAACCTAAGCATTTTTTGATGATTATAAATGCCTTTGGGCAAATCATCAACTTTTTATCCAAGATATGTCGATGATTCTAACTACCTTTGGGAAAATCATCAACTTTTTCTCCAACCTATGTCGATGATTCCAACTGCCTTTGGGAAAATTAATCTCTTGTTACCCTAAGACTTTTTTAATGATTATAACTAACTTTAGGTAAATCATCACCTTTTTTAATCACACCTATGCTAATTATTATAGCCTCCAATGGGAAAATCATCTTATTTGTCTACCCTAACTGGGGTAGCTCCATATGCCATTGATTATAACCACCTTTAGGCAAATAAGTTCCTCCCACCACATTTTTTTTGTTTGATCCACTCATTTCCTTATTTTGAGGAACTATTTGCTAACCCATTTTCCAACCACTTCCTTGAGGGGGCACCTACATTTCATCTATTACCATTTAATTCATAAGCATATATGACCTTTTAATTCTTTAAGAAGACATTACTATGCTTATAGCTTACAATGCCTTTCCAAATAGGAGAAAATTTGAGACACTAACACTAGCCACCAATGGCTTCATATCAAACTTTAGACTGATTCTTACCAACCTTTGAAAATTAATCCTAAGAATCACTAAACATCCTAAATTGACTTGTGCACCATTCATCAAGGCTCAGAATCACATTGAGACATCCTTAATTGGGGTATCCTATCATAAACAATAAAAACCTCTCACGTATTAGTCTTCAATCATTCCATGACATTACAACATGCAATTTGACTTATAGACCAATTAAATGGGGAAAATGCACACTCAAATCAAATCTTGAAATACTAAAAGCCTAAACAAAATTAAATAAAATGCTAATCCAAATTAAATGACTAGTTGAATTATCCATGAGCAATTAATGAAATTATCAAAAAAAAAAATTTAAAGTTCAAGAATATCATAGGAATTCATAATTACCTTTTTTTGAGTTTTCAATGTCCTAAAATATCTCACCCATGCCTATTCATTGCTAATCATGAGGTTTTAACACCTTTTAACTCTACTACGGTTAATTAACTCACTAAGGTTAGGTTTGAACCCATTTTAAGCTATAACTACACCTTAACTCACCTTGGCTTGGGGTTAGTTTATAAACCTATAAATAAAATCCTAGATCTCTTCATTTATAGAGATTGATCATAGTAAAGTTATAATGCAGGATTTGGTGTATGACTCAAAGTTATAGTGTTATAATGCCAAAATCACAAGCATAAGCCATACCACGCAAGCCAAGCCAATGGTGCCAAAGAGAGAAGGAGATATCCAAGATCCATTTCCAAAGAATATTTGAGAACAAGATGATAAATCCACATGACAAATAATTTTGAGAATTCAAAGAAGGTAAGGATCTTGCTGTTCTTTACATTTTAGTTGTGTTTTTCATTTATTTTTGTTTATTATGCTCCCCCCCTGATTTAGGAAAGTAAGTGTTATGCATTTTAGTGTGTTTTGATTCAAGTTTTATTACTCATTCTAACACATGATATAACCAACCTTATTATATTCCTTTATCATAGTAACAACTTCATTTAGACAATAATGGCTCAAGAATAACTTTGCAACTTGCTCGCTCAGAACTGCCAAAATACTCACAAACACAGTCATAAGGAATTAGACTTAAACCACCTATATAGACAAATTTATTGACTCTTAATGCATGAAAATTATCCTATGACATATTAAAATCATCATAAAATGAAAAAAATCATAAGTTCTAATGGTAAATATTGGTCTTATAGACCAATTCCTTAACTTACAGTCTCACAGTCCAATCTTAAATAGACAAGCCATTTTGTGAATACATTTTATTCACTTATACTAACATCCAAAACTTATACCAAGAATTATCATGACTTAAAAGTAATTAATGACAACTCCATTCACTAAATTACATCACTCTTTCAGATAATTACACTCAAATCCAACTTTTCATTACTATAACTCAGAATTGCCAAGACTATCAAAAACACAATCATGAAACATTAACCTTATAACACCTATATAGGGACTTTAAAAGACTTAAAATGAATTAACATAATTCTATGACATTTATATACCTTATTTAAATAAAAAATAAATATGGTCTAATGTCAAATATTAGTCTTATAGACCAATCTTTTGACCTCTCCCCTCACAGTTATACTAGAACCAGATAAGCCATTTTGGCTTCAAAATTTTAACCACTTTCACTGACTATAAAACTTTAAAAAATCATGGATAGGTAATTCAAGTCCAAAAAAAAAACCATGCACTCCAATGGATCATTATTTCATGAAATCATACCAAAAACCAACTTCTTAAATTGCATGGGTTTTGCATTATTATTATTCATTAGGCATATTAGCAACTGGACAACATGGATTATAAATTTGGAACACTTAATAACTATAAACAATCCATAAACCACCAAGTAAATCAACTATTAGTCTCAAGCTTCAACCTTCATCAATTTGCAAACTTTTGCTATAACTTTTTATAACTACTTCTTCAAAAATAATCTTGTATCTTCCCATTTTCTCTCTCCTCTCTCTAACCACCACCACCTGGATGTACTGAGAGAGTTAACAATAATATACAAACACTTAACTAATAATTCAAAAAAATCATAAGCACCTTTGAATCTTATCTTCAATATTAGGTCACTATTAGGGTTCTAAGAGAGTTTAAAAGCACTTTCACTGTTAACGATTATTCATAAAGTATAGCCCCTCAATCCAAAAACTAATTCTTCAGATTTTGAGATATGTCCCTTCCCCATCTACCATGAATAGCTTAGGTTCCAATGTATAGGTTTTATTAGCTAACAAACATAATAAAAATCCTTATTGGGTTGACAACCCTCTAGTCTATTCACTCAAGAGACCTCAAAACACATTTTCATGACTTCTCCTACAAATCAAACACATTTTCATGACTTCTCATACAAACCATGACCTCAAAATAGTTCAACACACTTGAAACAACATAACACACTTCTAACAACACTCACATATCCATAATTACCTTGTAAATAGAACCTCATACTCCATTAGGCCATACTTTCTCTCTACATCATGGTCTTCATGCTATATTAAACCTGAAAACACACCTTCATGCTAATATAAATACACTTTACACCTCATACACATGCTCAAGAAACCTCATACAACTATTCATGCCTTTTTGCATCCATCTTACAAAGTCATCTCCTAGATCTTTCTCTTTCATTTTCTCACTCGTTTTGATCTTTCTCCCCCTTTGACATTAATGACAAAAGGTCACCTACAACTAATGGAAACACATTGTCTCCCCCTAAGCTGATACAACCTCTCAAAGACACTAGATGGCACACAATCTTCCAAAGCTATGGCAATCACCCATAGCAACCACTCTTTTGACAAATAAATTAGAACTACCAAGATCCCCCTTAGACCAAGCATATCTCCCTTAAATGAACTTAGAAATCAAGATCACTTACCTTCCTTGATATGAATGAAGAAGATCAAACTCTTGATCACACACTAGGCTACCACACTCTTGACACCAACTGTAGAATTAGGGATTTTTCCTTTGTCTTCATATCTCAACACGTGAGTCAATAAAACTCTTAAACCATCCTCATCTTCCTTCAAGCGTATTGACACCAATACCCCTTAACATATATCAAGCTCAACTAATCATAGAAATAGATACCAAAAGCTTACCTCATAAACTTGTAATATAGACAACCTATAATCCTCTCAAGATGAATCTTTCTTTCACTGAAACGTCATGTTTCTATAGATAAATGAGTGTTTTCATGAGGCCTAATAAAGTCACCCCTTTCCATAGGGTTCTCAAAACTCCATGAACTTAAGAGATTCCTAGATCTCCAAATCACTTTCCTCATTTATCTTGCAATCATGAGACTGATAGTCCCTCCTTAGAATCCATTTAGGCTTGATTACAACATTCAACTCATCCACCTTGTCATCCTTCTTCTTTTTTACTGCCTTGTCAACATGTGTAGATAACAAGTGTTATTTGTTGTCCCCCAAAAAATATCACTCATTTTTGGGACAACTATTGAACTATTTTGGTCTTACAAACCAAAATTGTCTCTTCCCTTTTCAAAATTTGTCTTGGGCATTCAAATTCCTCATTTTTTAGGCTTCACAGCTTCAACAGGTGGGTTCAATCAAAAGAATCAGTTTCTAGCAATTGGTCATTTTTTGAATTGGTTCATCACCCTTGTTCAAATAGAAATCTCCATTAGCAAGCATCAACAGCATGTTCAACATTTGGTTCATCCTTTGGTTCGACGTCAAACGGTTCAATGGCTCGGTTCAACACTTTATTTCACTTGGGTGGTTCATTCCCTTTGTTTCAGTGTCTTTTGGTTCAATCAAATGGTTCATCAGTCAGTTCAAAGCTTTGTTTGAACCATTGAACCAAAACTTGGTTTAACGGTTGGTTCAACATTTTGGTTCAACTGATTGGTTCAATGGAATGGTTCATTGCCAAAGTTCAAAGGGGTAGTTCAATGCAAAAGGAAGCTTCCTGAAGGACAAGTGCCCCTGTGAAGGACACTTAATAGATAAAATCACCCTTCGAAAGGGTCATTTTTAGGGAAGCCGAAAGGGAATTCTTTCAGATTTGTTTAAGGCATTTAAAATTGGTTCCACAGACTTTTCATCTGTGGTAATTTTCTCCAAACTTTTTGTCCACGAGAATTTTCCTCGGGGAAAATGTTCACGGGAGGAAGCATAAGAAAAGCCCAGGGGAATATTCAAAGGGTCACCTGAAGAAGCCTGAAAGGCCATTTAAAGACTGCCCGAAGGATAGATATCCTTGCGGGAGGGTATTTTGACTAAAAATGGGTCATTTCTCAAGGCCCAAAAGGGCAAGTCCAATCTAGAAAAATACCAAGCAAAAAGCTGAAAGAAGACCAAGGGGTGATGTGCCTAAGGACGTCAAATTCAACACAATGAACTAGCTATTGATCCTTTGAACATACAGACTAGAATACATTCACAGATTTCAAGGCCAAGACCAGTAGAAAGCAGAGAAGGAATAGAATAGCAAACTAAATCCAGGACCTAATTTAATTAACCAAAAAAGGAGGAACGATGAAGATAAGATCAGATTGCTAGGTGGACATTGAAAGTTGCAAACTTTCAATAAGCGCGACTTGTTTCCCTACATTGATAAAATCAAATGGGTAAAATGCCCCTAAGTTCTAGCGTGTCTTCTTAATAGATTCCAATGCGAAATGATGTATTTATTGTTCGTGAGTCCTTCTTGAAGAGGCTATATAAGGGACTTTCTTATATTGTAATAAGGATCTCTTTTTTGACATTTATAATGAAACTCTACCCAAATTGTAAGGCATTACTGAGACTTTGAGCTCAGATTGCTGATCATATTTTGTTATTGGAATAAGAAAGCAAGTGGGTTTTTAGACTTTGTGCTGTAATATCTTTGTTATTGAGGAAATTGTTCTTATGTATTTTTCTTTAATATATCTTCTGTTCCTTTAATTCAACAAACAAAATTAGTGACAGCAATCAAGGTGTCCTAAAAAGTCAACTGTGGAGAGACTTTGTGCCCCCATAATTGCTTTTAGTGTGTTTTCTTTTCATTTCTGTGTAAAGGACCTTGAGGTGACTTTGTGCCCTCATTATCCTTCGTATCTTACTCTTGAACAATCTAGGTGAAGACTTTGTGCTGCATCTCAATTTTCTAGTTATTACATCCTTTGCTACATTTTGTTGTTACTACCAGGAGTATTCTTGTGGTTTGTTGAATAGTACTTCTAAAAGAAGAGGAGTACTGTCTATCATTTCCCCTGAGTTTTTCCTTTGATCCACGTGCATCATCTCTGAAGAAAGAGAGATGGATGGTTTGTCCTACCCATGAGTATTATTTTCTATTTATATATATATATATATATATATATAGCATACCTACAGGGAACCTCCCCTTGATGAGAGGAGAGATTAGTGTCTTTCTGATGTGGTAAAACTACACATTTGGATGACTAATCTTCCTACTTTGGCTAATCAAACCTATTTTGTTTATCAATATGCTGATCGACAAAATATTCCCTTCACTCCTAATCCTTTCTCTATCTGAGAAAATAATCCATCTTGATCATTGGACTCAATATAATAGTATTGACTTTCTTTGGCTTCTATATTAATGTTTATCTCTTCTCATGTACTCTAGGAGTTTCATATACCTTATTAAGTATTGAGGGCCTTCTAACTCTATTATGGAAAATTTTTATAATATCTCCCATATTATGACAACTATAGAAAACAACATTTATATACATACCTCTTGATTGATCACTCCTCCCATGGTCCTATGATAAATCATTCCTTGAAATCATCCTACAATAACTTGCTCTATGACCAAAGTTATGACAACTAAAACAATAACCATTGAAAGCATTCAAATACCTCATGGTTTTAGGTACTCTAATATAATTTTTCTTCATTTTTTTCTTGAGGTTGACCTTCTTGTTCACATTAACATTCTCTTTGTTCTCTTTTTGATATAATTTGAAAACAAGGCCTGCCTTATCATTGGCAAACTTTTGACTACTCAAAATGTCATCAAGAGACTCAATTCTCTTTTAAAACTTCTCATAGGTATTCATCTTGATCATCTTGTCTATGAGCTTCTCATGCTCTACCTTTAAATAATCTAGCTCTATCTTCAACTGATCATACTCAACTACTTTTGATCTAAACTTTATATTGACACCTTTTAATTGATTCTTGATATCCTTGATAGTATTATTTTGATGCTTCAAATCATATAGGGAACTTATGAGCTTAGATTCAAGGTCTAATTTAGCTTCTCCTTTTTCACTATCATAGTAGACTTCTTCATCATACATTTTGTATTCTTTTTTTATCACTACACATCTTGTGTTTCTTAGGATCACCTTCAAGCTACTAGGATTTACTTCAAAGGACTAGGCTCTGATACCTATTATTGTAAGCATAATGCATAAATGGGGGTGAATAAATATTTCAAACATTCATTCAATTCAACTTAACATTCATGAGCCATTCATACACGTACATAGATCTAGCAAGCATAAGTAACCATACAAGAGAATGAAACAAGATAACACATCATATATGTGAAAAAACCTCAAGGGAAAGAAAACCCACTAATATTTGTAGATGTAATACAGTCCTATAAGATAAAAACCAATATTTAGTGAAGCACGAACTCCACATGGACAACCAAGCCCAACTAGCCAAGCACTCACTTAACTGGGCTATAATAAGCACCCACTTGAAAGGAGGTACCAACCCCTAGATGAATCAGTACCAACTCAGCCACCTAATTTATTTGATCATAGTTATAACACTATTTTTCTCAACTAAATGATGATGAACACCTCTTCATCTCTTCACACTCTTATCACTCTCAAACTACCTTTTAGGCCTCTTCGTTCAAGTAGGTCTCTTCAAGACTAATTAGGTCATATGACCTTGATATTCATACTTAAACCTCCTATTAGATATTAATGACAATACCTTTATACCCCTTTTATGGTATACATGACCTCTTTATGCTCCTCAATATTATTTCTCATTCGCTTCCTCTAGAAATACCCAAATAGGCCTAAAACTTCCTTGTATTTATACAAGCCTCTTGCTCATATCCATCATGGTTGGCCATACACACTTACCCACTTATATTTTCCACATAATATGCCTTAGGACACACTAAAATAATAATCAATCACAATTTTAGGGTGATCATAACTCAATAGGCTGCATTCCTTTTTTAGGTCTCATGGAGACCTATTAGGCCTTCTTAGTCACACGTTACCCTTTGTCTTCCTTGGAACACTTTCAAACTCCACACATGGTAGGAAAACTTCATTAACCACTCAAAAACTTTTACAATGACTTATTATAACCTATTAAATTATTTTTTATATCTTCATCTTGTGTTCATACCCTGAATCCCTCTTTAAGATAGACTACCCTATTAGGCCTATACATCTCAGAAACTATCTTGTAAGAATGAAGTTTAATCAAAAATTTAGTATATCTCCCATGAAAATAAAACATATATACATATAATAAATTACCTCATGAACATCCCAAAATAATTTTAACAACTTCACTCGGATAATGATGGCTCAAGAACAATTTTGCAACTTGCTCACTCAGAACTGCCAAAATACTCAAAAACCCAGTCATAAGGAATTGGACTTCAACCACTTATGTATACACTTTTATTAACTATTTATGCATGAAAATTATCCTATAAAATATTCATAGAATCATAAAATTAAAAAAAATCACAATTTATAATGGTAAATATTGGTCTTATAGACCAATTCCTTGGCTTACAGTCTCACAGTCCAATCCTGAACAGATAAGCCATTTTGTGAACACATTTTATTCACTTATACTGACCTTAATAACTTTTAAAAAGAATTATCATGACTAAAAATTAATTAATAAAAACTCCATTCACTACATTTCACTACTCTTTCATGAAATTACACTCAAATCCAACTTTTCATTACTATAACTTATAACTGCCAAGATTTTTGAAAACATAGTAATGAAACATTAACCTTATAACACCTATATAGTGACTTTCAAAGAATTAAAATACATTAAAATTATTATATAACATTTTTATATCATATTTAAATAAAAATAAATATGGTCTAATGTCAAATATTGGTCTTGTAGACAAATCTTTTGACTTCTCCCCTCACAGTCATACCAGAACTAGAAAAGCCATTTTGGCTTCAACTTTTTAACCACTTTAACTAAATATCAACCTTATAAAAATAATGGATAGGAAATTAAATTACAAAAAAACAAAACTATGCACTCTAATTCATCATTATTCCATGAAATCATACCAAAAATCAACTTCTTAGACTTCTTAGGTTTTGCATTGTTCTTCTTCATTAAGCCTATTTATGACTGGCCAACTTGGATTACAAATTTGGAAAAATTAAGCACTATAACCAATATAGAAATCACCAAGGACATAAAATATTAATATCAAGCTTCAACCTTCATTAGTTTTCAAACTTTTTCTAATACAACTTTTTTATAGCTATTACAACTTCTTCGGAAACAAGACTGTATCTTCACATTTTCTCTATCCTCTTTTTAACCATCACCACTTGGAAGTACCTAGGAGAGTTCAATATAATCTAAAAAAACTTACTTGATAATTCAAAACCATACTGATCACTTTTGAATCATATCTTCAACATTGGGTCACTATTAGGGTTTTAAGAGGGTTTAAATGCACTTTCACTGTTAACAATTATTCATAAAGTATATCCCCTCAATCCAAAAATTAATGCATAGAATTTTGAGATAAGACACTTACCCATATACCATGAATATATTATGTTCCCATAAATAGGTTTTATGAGCTAAAAAACACAATAAAAATCTTTCTCAAGTTGAGAACCCTCCATTCTACTCACTCAAGAGACCTCCAAACACATTTTCATGACTTATCCTACAAACCATGACCTCAAAATTGGTCAAAACACTTTAAATAACATGACACACTTTTGAAAACATTCACCTATCCATAATTTCCTTGGAAACATAAACCCATACCCATTAGGCCATACTTTCTCTCTACATCATGATATTCATGCTACATTAGACCTAGAAACACACCTTTATGCTACCATCAATGCACTTTACACCTCATAAACATGATAAATAAATCATACAACCTTTCATGCCTTTATGAATATATATTACCAATTCATCATACTCATACCTTCTCACAAGGACTTTTTATGCCATGACTAGTCTTAGGCTACTTAAGCACTTGACTTCCATGCCTCTTTTCATGCTCTCAACACCTCAATATCATGATCAAAATCTCACTTTCATGCCATATAAACTCTCTCATGATTAAACACTACCATACATCCTTAACATGCCTTGTCAATATATCATGATACCTCATTAGGCTAGGAAAGGTTTAGGACTAGATTAGTTACAGACTTCGACTAAGGGTATTACACATATAGGTTCACCTTGAAACTCTCTTTATTTCCTCTACACCTTGATCACATGCCTTACATTCTCCTAAAACACTATCATAGCTCTGCACATACCTATGTACATAAATCTTCATGCTCATCATGCACATGCCTCTTCATGACATGACTATTCTTGCTATGCATTATACCCTCTATTTTTTATTAGTTTTCTTTAAATTCTCACTTTTAAGAATCACATAACATACTATTAATATGTACTTGATAACCTTGTCACATTTAAAATTGCCAATAACACCCTTTTCTCTCATCACCACACACTTCTCTCTCATAGACAAAACACTCACTATACTTGGCATAAAGACTCATCATACACATACCTCAAAGATTACTTAACCATGTACCTTCACAAGAACCTTTGACATCAATGCCATAAAACAATAATCAATGATAATGCTCAATAAGTGGTATATCCCTTTGTAAACTCTATCCATCTCTTAATCATTTATTTTTAAATAAAATTATCTTATCCATCTTTGACCCAATCAAGGTCAAATAATATTTTCATCATCATCATTTCTCATTGCATTCCTCCCTTCTTTGGATAACTTCATTATCCTAAGGTCCATTTGAGCTATGTAGGAAACACTTAGTCACATGAAGTTAGCTTATCCATTCTTATTATTCTTTCCATTTCCATTCTCTTTCTTATTCTTTTTTCCATCATTTCTTCTAACTAATTATCTATGTCTAATCACTTCATTCTTCAATTATTATTACATCACTTGGAGCATCTTTGTGTACCCAATTTTTTGCAATTTTGTCATTCTTTAAAAAATTGTTATACCATCATCACATACTTCTACATTAGCCTAACAACTTCATATCATCATCAACATGATCACATAATCCTTAATTCATGCAATAGGTTAAATCATTTACTTATGCTTTCAAATCAATAAATTACTTAATCAATCAATCATCCATAAAATTTGAGTTTGTAGCTTCCACCCTACTTGGGGTAATTCAAACATGCAACTCATCATCAAGATAGATCCTTCCCACATCCAAGATTGTAACTTTTCAAGATATTTCATTCCCAAATCTACCCTGATTGGGGAAAATTAATCCATCATCATCATACATCAAAATGAGCAAGCATTATATCAAATGGGTTAATATCATCAATGGGTTAATCTCATATTTTCATCATCCTACCTCCCTTCTATCCTCCTCTTCTCTATTTTGAGAGCCATCTATGTCCTTCATCCCTGCATTCCTTATTGAGGGGGTACCATCCATCATCATCTAGTTTTCATCCATATTTTTTCAATATTTTATTTTTTTTTAAATTCATTACTCCACTCATCATGTATCATAATGCCCTTTAAAAGATGTACAAAATGTAAACACTTAAAATCAAACACTTTGTGTTTATTAGTGAGGTTATGTTTTTGGTTCATCCATGCACCATCCACAAAGCTTGATATTAAATATTCATCACATCTAGAGAAACATCACATCTAGAGCAAAATCATATCGATAAGAGGGTATGTGAAAGTATATCAATTGATTACTTCACTTTCATTTCATTTTAGCTCAATTTAAGCACGCTTGCATTAATTCTATAGCATTTCAATTTATTTTGATTTATATTAATGAAACTAATCTTTGTTCTTGGTGTTATATTACCAATTGGAAACTTTTTATTAGTAATCATCACTGACCATTATTTTTCTCTACCACATTAGGCTTCTCAGTATGTGGTTTTTCATCAAAGGTTTTTTACTACCCCAGGAGAGGGTGGTTCTTAATTCAGTGGTCTGGAGACTAACAATAAAAATAAGTGTTGGGAAGATTGAAATAGGTAACTTTTTACACCCAACATTTGATACCAACTTGAATATCAATGGATTATTACAAATCCTTAGTCACTATAATTTGAAATTCTTTGATTTACACCAAATCTTATCATCCATCTTAGCTAACATTGGTATTAGAGGATAGTTTCTCTATTAGTCATTCTCCATTCTTCTTCTTTTTTGTTTTCTCCCTCCAACCAATCAAATTTCTTAAAAATTTAGTTTTCTATTCCAAGGATTGTGTACAAGCTTTTTGAAGAGGTGTTTCAGCTATAAGAGGACATATTAGCAGTTTGCATACACTTTTTTCCTAAATTTATGAAGTTTGTGAGGGTGTTTCAGCTAAAAATAGGGTATTGATTATTGTTTTGACTATTCTTGGACTGATTCAAATGGCATTTTGGTAGATTATTAGATGTTTCATTAGTTTTGAACTATGTCCCTATTAGTTTTAACTATTTTTGGCTAATTAAGAATGTGTGTTGGCTCATTTCAAGGTTCTATGTGGTGATAATAGGTTGTATCATTTGTTCTTATGTGGACTATGTTCCATTGAAATCAGGGAGATTTTGGATTATGTGGAACTCATACCAATGTGTTTGTGGAACTTTTTTTGCTGTAAATGCTATGTGTGGCATTTTCATTGCCTAATTTATTATTTCAAATCTGCATTTGGTTCTTCTATGGCATATTTTGGAGTATTGAATTTTGAAAACTATGTGGCTAAGTGCCTAAGCTAAAACCAATAAAATTAGAAGGAAATATAATATTGAAACCACCTTCCAACAAGGCATTACAATATTTCCACTTGGTGTCATACAAAAAGTAAGCCAACTTCTAACTTTTATGCTTTTTATCTTTTCAATTAAAAGTATAAACATCATTAGAGGAATGTTTAATGTTTTTGAAAAGAATATAATTTCTTATGAATGGAGAAAGATTTTAATTCATTTTTCAACTTATTAAAAGTAAAATAAGTCAATTTATAAACCTAATCAATTATGAATTTAAGTAAAATTTGGAAAATTGTAACAACATCATTTATGGCTTCATCCCTATAAACCATCATAGATAAATAAGAAAAAAACTCAATTACCCATTTATGACTATCCCTAGAATTAAATCCTGACAACAAGCAATATCCATCTGAGTATGTAAGGTTATCATGCCCACATACAAGGACTTCTCATTAAGCAGGTGTTGTAGATAGAGAATTTTTTTTTTTTGCATACTACCTAGGTACTACAAATAATTTTACTCTTATTTGTTTTAATGCCTCTTTCACGTATTATTAGGTATGTAGAAAGGATGAGTTTATTTCACATACTAATGGGTATATAGCAAGGGTGAGCATAAATAGAGGTTTGTTATATCGATTGAGTGGTATATAGAAAGGGGAACATTTTAAGAGCAATAAAGAACCACTCCATCTCCCATACAACAAATATGCATTTTAATAAAACAATTATTGGCACAAACCTAAATGGGAAATAAACATTGTTAGAATGATCTAAACATATAAAAGACACACTAATATTCAATGACTTATAGTTTAACATCTATGCTTTATTGTTTTAGGAAATTAAGTGTTTAATTCCTAAGTAATAAATGAGTTTGAGCAATGTAAATTAGTGAATAATATGTTTTAATTAACCTATTTATTGTGTAAATAGATAGAATTTTTGCCTTTTCTAAATATAGTAGGAAGTGAGAGAAAATATAACTTAGCTTATTCTAGTTGATCTAGACTGAGACAAGGCCTGATACTAGAGGAGCAAGACTGAAAAATAGGCTAGAACAGGTTCCTCAACATCATTTTTAGGTTGGATAAGAGCGTTGAAAGTGGACACCCTATTGTCCATCACTATAGTCCTATTCCATCATTATTGTCCTAAGGCTAAAATATTTCTAGGTTCTATTTGGTAGTCCTGTGTTACCTTGTCTGTGAATTTTTTAGGCCTAGAAGCCTGTAGAGCTCACTGTGTGTCTAGTTTAGTCTTCAAAACCCTTAGGAGCTCTTTGTGCTTGAACTTGAATGGAAATTTGGGAAAGAGAGATAAGGTGTTAGTGTGTAAAGGATATATTGGATGCAATTCACACATTGTGTGTGGGCACGATACCTACATACCAATACTTCGAAGAGGGATCAAGCTAATGTAGTTCTCCCATTGAAGTGCTTGGTGCAATTGTGTGTAATGTATGCAACCAAATGTGAAACTAGATATATTTTGGATGACTAAGGACTAGTCTGAAAGCTTGAATAAGCTTGAAATTCTCTTAGAAGGCTATATGTAGAGAATAGGGAAGAGTGCTTGAGTTTACTTGCGTGTATTCTTGCTTCTTTTCTCTAAATAAGTGCCAACCCTTTTTAATGGACTTTAAATGACCTTATATAATATAATTAATGATCATGGGTTAAATGAATTCATATTAGGTTGTTAAGGAAAAGGATAAGGATCTAAAATAATCTGACTATTAGGAACAATTTTTAACTTAGACAACAACACCAAAATGAGGACACCCTAGGTTTCAACACTCATGTCCAAGTTGGGTGATGTTGTCCTAAGGAGATGAGACATGGGGGGATAGATCTGGGCTTGAAAGGGTTTCCTAGGTCTAAAATATCTAAGTTTGGAAGGCTAAAAATGATTGGGAATTGATGAAAGAAAAGCCTAGAAGGGTTGTGTGAGCAAGAAGGACCTCTAGGTTGGGTGTCATTAGCCATGCCTAAGTCATCCAATTTTGTATTTTATATGACTATAATCTGTGACGATGATGATCAAAATAAATCTAAAGCATTGGCCTTGATGAGGACATTAGTTTATGTAGATGTGTTTCATCACATTCATGGGTATAACACTCAATGAGAAGGTTTTCATAAATTAAATAAATTGTATGATTCCCACTCAAGATTAGAGTTCATACAACTATAGATAAAACTATTTGATCTAGACTTCAAAAATGAGGATGTCATGAGTTTAGTTTTTGAAATCTATGCAATCAAGCATGATGTTGATGTCACTAACATAAAAATTCATTTTTATATGATCACCTTCATAAATGATCTTATTTATACACACTCAAGCTACCCGAAGTCATTGCAAGTAAGCAACTTTTTGAAGACTCACATTTGATCATTTGGTTGAGAAAATAGTCGAAAGAGAAAAAGCCTTCAGAATAAAAATAGAGTCCACTAGGGAAAGCATTTGTTATGAAAATCAAAAGGGAAATTCTTCAAAAAATATAGGAAATGAAAAATTCAAAGGTAAGAACAAAGGGCAAGGTGACAAATCAGGCAAAAATAATCAAGAAAAGTTGAAGGATAAACAACAATTGCATTGCAAACATTGTAATAGAAAAATGAGTCATGAGACCCATGAATTCAAGACATGGGAGAAAATTTAAGCCTACATAAAATATAAATCATAAAAATGAGAAAAACTAAAACTCATAATCTAATTCAACTCAAATATCTTGTGATTGCATGGTTTTCATCTCTAACGAAGTGAATAATGCCTCAAAGAGTTCAACCCAGGATAGTGCTTGGGTTTTAGACACTAATGCCTCAACACATGAATTTTCAAAGGTACATATTTGAGTATTTTAGGAATAATTTTTTGCTCTAATGTATTTAGAAAATAAAACAAGTTTACAACCTTAAGGCAATGGTACAATCTGACTCATGTCACCAAGACATGCAGATTTCATTCTCCAAAATATACTATACCTTATTTAGTTGAAAATAAACTTGTTATCTCTTGTGGTGATTACACAAGGACTCTTCATAATAATTTATGATGGAGAGGTGGAATTCATAATAAAATATGATAACATAGTCATTCTAAGAAAAACAAGGAAGGAAATTGTTGAAACTTGAGAATGAACCCTCAGTGCCAAGGAATTTTGTTGAAGAAGGTATGCCAGTTAGTCTTCTTTGGTATGTTAAATTATGACACATGTACTATGACAACATCTACACAATGCAAAAAAATGGTGTTCTAGGCTTGTTGATTTTACCCAAAAACATTGAAAAGTGTGAAACTTGTATTTCAATGAAACATGAAATAAAACTATTTCAAAACTCAAAATGGAAAGTTGATATAACATTGCAACTAATTTACTTTGATATATATTCCTCCCAATACTCTCCATCAGTGGTCATAAATACTTTATATTATTCATTGATCACTATAACAAGCTGACATGGATGTATTTTATAAAAAAGAAATCAAAAACCTTTGAAATGTTTTAAAAAGTTTCAAACTATAGTTGAAAATGAAGCCCAATCCAAAACTAACACACTTAAAACTAATAATGGTGGTGAGTTTATTTCAAAGGTGATTGAAATATATCTCAAGAAGAGTGAAATCAAGTATGATCTCATAGTCCCTTACACTCCATAATAGAGTGGAGTGGTTGAAAAGATGAACTAATGTTATAAATATGATTTGAGTAATGTTGTTCTTTAAAGGGATAAATCTACACTTTTGGCTAGAAGCAACTCAAAAAAATAGTATACCTTCATAATAGATCACCATAAACAACCCTATAAATCAAGACTCCATATGAATACTAGTGTGGTCATCTCCCTCTATTGTGACATCTTCAAATTTTATAATCCACATTATACACATTGATTCCAAAGGAGATTATAAACAAACTAGAACAAAGGAGATGTGAATGCACATTTTTTGGATACTCTAAGTCTTCAAAAGCACATAGGCTATATTATGAGAACACTAATAAATTTATCATCATAAGGGATGTCATATTTTATGAAACTACAAAGGAAAACATAAACAATAGTTGATAATTGAATCAACTAGAGATGTCAAATTTGATCTTTTCAATGACGTTGGTATGGAGGTTCTAAATAGTGAAGGGTCAATTAAAAAACACTTGAATATTTATTGACTCCTGTAACTAAAAATGACCCTCCCCCTATATAAGACAGTGAAACTTCATTAAAGGATGGTCCAATGGTAGAAAATGAAGGAGCTTCAAATTCATAAATTGAGGCACTTGTGATTCAACAAGCTACACAAAAAATATTCCAAAGTGGGTTGAACAAACTTTGAAATATGTCAAATTTGATGAGATTGGGAATAGAAATGCATACAAAGTGGCACATTAGTTAGACAAGTTCCTTGATGAAATTCAAGATAAGATAAAAAAATATTACCTTGGATGACCCTTCAAAGAAAAAGTCAATGTTGCATTTGACTCTAAATCAACTTATTTCAAACAAACTAAAAATCTCGGTGCATGGAAAAATGTAATGAGAAGTGAGTATAATGTGTAGGAAAAAAATAAAATTTATAAGTTGGTTGATCCTCCAATTGATTATAAACTAATTAGTTGAAAGTGGGTCTTTTTCAATAAGTAAAAATCAAATGACTCACTTAACCACAAAGTGAGGCTTGTCACAAAGGGATTTGCACAAAAAAAAGAATTGAAGACAATGAAACCTTTTCACTTATAACCAAATGGACTACCATTTGAACCATGTTAGCTCTAGTAGCTCATAATAGATAAAAAAAATTGTCGAATGGATGTCAAAAATTAATTTGTGAAGAATTATCTCAAGGAGATAGTGGACATGACACATGTTGAAGGTTTTTCAATAAACATCCAAGAGCACAAAGTGTACAAACTTGAAAAAAAAAATGTATGGTTTGAAACAAGCCCCATGAGGGTGGTATGACAAATTGCTTGAACACCTCCTAAAAATAAACTTCAAATGTTTTGAGTATGAAGATACAACTCTTTTTGTTAAAATAGTTGACAAAATGGTTATA
This sequence comes from Torreya grandis, assembly GCA_037957365.1. Classification (NCBI taxonomy): domain Eukaryota; kingdom Viridiplantae; phylum Streptophyta; class Pinopsida; order Cupressales; family Taxaceae; genus Torreya; species Torreya grandis. The sequence goes on from JARHVA010000109.1 coordinate 6,393,650, forward strand.
TTTATAGTGATGTATGTTGATAATCTACTTATCACATGAAATAATGAAAGATAAACTACAAAATTCAAATCAAGGTTGACAAAATCTTTTGAAATGATAGATTGGGGTTATTTTTATTACTATTTGGGTATTAAAGTAATTAAAAAACCAAAGTATATCTTCATCACTCAACATAAGTATATTGGTAAAATTTTGAGCAAGTTCAACATGGAAGATCGCATGCCTCTCAGTACACCCATGGAAAAAAAACTAAAAATGATATTAATAGAAATATTAGATGCTACTAAACACAAGCATCTCATTAGAAGTGTGATAAATGTGACCAAAACTAGACTAAATATTTCTTTCATTATTGTTGTTCTTTCTCAATTCATACAAAAACATATAGAAAGTCACTAGGTAGCAAAAAAAAGAGTCATTAGATATCTCAAAGGAATGTAGAATTATGGGCTCAAATACTTCAAGGTAGGGGATTTTGCACTGGTTGAATGCCTAGATTCTAATTATGCTGGTGGTTTTTAAGATAAAAAATATCATCTTGGTTTTCTAATAAAATTGGGAACATCATTTGTTAGCTACAAGTCAAAGAAGCAATTAATGCTAGCAATTTATTTAGCAAAAGTAGAATATATGGCAACATCATAGGCAACTAGAGATATTTTGTCTCAAAATGGTTCTTTCAAATTTACAAGAATAACATGTTTTGTTAACACCTCTCATGGTTGAAAATACATTTACAATTCAAATAGCAAAGAATCAAATCTTTCAAGACCAAACCAATCACATCAACACCAAATCTCATCTGATTCGGCACTATGTGAAATATGGAAATGTAAAATTACTCCATTGTCCTACTACAAAGCAACTATTAGGCATCTTTAAAAAATCACTAGGATGAAAAAAATGAAAAGTTTAGAGGCATGTTTGGTCTCATAATAACCGCTATAGATTGAGGAGAGATGTAATATTATTGTAATATAATATTCTAAATCCTATGAGTAATTGTATGAGAGTTTTATCTCATAGTGATAAACTAGAGAGTCTTCATGGGTCAATGAAGTGTCACCTTGAATATGAAATGATTTGTCACAAGTTTGACTATTCAACTATGTAATCTTTCATTCATTCAATAAATAAAATTTGTAATTCTTTGGTTTACCCCAAATCTCATCATCCATCCTGGCCTAACACTCATTACAAAATACATATAAAGATGTAGAATTATGGGATTAAAAAATTAAGAGAACCTTATTCAAATTTCTTATCACACTAATGGTCGTATATGGATGTGAAGTTTGGGGCAACAATGTGTCTGACCTAAAATGGAGACCGATTGAGAGAATCTAAAAATAATTAATCACAAACAACCTCAAAATCAAAGCATCAATTCCATATGATATTTTATTAATTAAAACAATTAATTTCATATTGGATGCATCAACAATGACTCAGATGTTAAGTTATTTAAAAAATACACAAAGTATGGAGACTCATCAATGGCCTACAATGAAAATAGGGTAAGAGCTAAGTAGAAGGAACAACATTTGGATGAAACAAACATGTTAGTAGAGGTTCTTGTCAATAATCCAAAACATGATAATTACAAGGATAGTTTGTGCAATGAAAAGTAACAATAGGTTAGAAGATACAATTGTATTACCCACCATTTATGATGTACAAAGGTGCACCTAAGAGCAAGAATAAAACATATGCAAATAGAAGATGAAAAATAACTAGTAGAGTATTTGATAATAGAGTAATCACTACACATCAACTATATATAAAAGAAGATTAGTAAAACCATAACAAAATGATTCTATTAATCTCTATCAACACATGGGAACTAGATTTTATTACAACAAAGTGTTATATATAGTCTTTTACAATTTTGTTGTCTCTTCACATTCTAGCCTTTTGATATATAAAAGGAAAGACTCTTCTCATTATTTTATTGCTCAATTAGGATCACCAATCTGAATACATAAACCAAATTATACAAAAGACAAAATCATATACTTTTCACATGTGACCTTCTATTATACTTCATGGTTTTTCCATACCCCATTATTTGTCCAACACTTTCCCAGACTTACATATTTATCTCAACCCGAGACAAAGTCACAAACTAATCTGAATTGAATTGAAAAGATAAGTCATAAATAAAAGTCACAGTTATCACTCCACATGTTATTTACCAATTTTCACCCTTTGTGCACTACTTAGCTACCCTTTTGGGTTTTCAACTAATTAGCATACTAGCCTATCACCCTTTTAGGTTTTTAATAGGCTAGCATAACAAGGTGGTCATCCTTTATGGGTTTTCAACCATTATGGGCCCACTCCTAATGTTTATACTTTCTTGAAAAAAAATGTAATATGATTTAAGTCATAAAAAGGAAGTGTGCAAAACTTGTTGCTACAACTAAAGAGGTGTTTGACTGAGTAGTTGTGGAGGTTGTTGTGATTGGTAAATTATTGACCCACTATATTTTGATGTACCCACTATCAGAGGTAGTTGATAAGACTGTAACTTTGTGTCCAACTCCCTCTCTTACATGATTTTTTGAATTTTTTATAGAGGAATGAATTGGGGTTCATCTATTATCTGAGTAATAGTCAGATCTACTTGAGATAGATCCTGCTTGAGGCTTTTCCAATTTATGAACACTTCACATACCATGCCAAGTAAATGCACAGTGGTACTTGGATCATCATCATATCTACAATTGTAATAAATTCCTTGGCATTAGATAATTCTAGATGAATATCCAAGATGAGCTCATCTAGACTATCTTTTATCCTTTGGGTTTGGATGGCTACAAAAGTGTTGTGCATTATTTCATTATACCATACTTGTAGTTTCTATATGGAAACATCCCTAGAATCTAACAATTATATGAGTGTGCCACTCATTTTTTTATATTTGTTGTTTGATCCTCTAATAAAGCTTTAATTTTATCTATAATTGAAAATTTAGGTTTCGTAGTAGCCAAGGATTGATTAAGAAGTTATCTCTA